>CM062815.1:781504199-783001048 GCA_031772625.1 Pinus tabuliformis
ATAGAGAATAATGATACTTGAGATTTGGTTAGTTTACCCCCTAAAGATAATAATTCATTGGTGTGAAATGGTGTAAGAAAAAGTTGAAAAGAAAAAGGAGAGATTGACAATTTAAGGCAAGGATTTTAGTGGAAGGGTTCTCACGTAACCAGGAATGGACTTTCGAGAATTTTTTCTCTCTAGTAGCCAAATTGGATACTGTAAGAGAAATATTTGCAACAACAACTCAAAATAAGTGGAAAGTGTATCAAATGGATGTGAAATCATCCTTCTCGAATGGAATTGTAGAAGAGGAAATCTATGTGCAGCAACATCCAGGTTATGAAGTTGAAGGTCATGAAGAAAAAATTTACAAATTAAAGAAAGTTCTCTATGGACTCAAACAATCTCTAAGAGTCTGATATCAAAAAATTGACAGTTATATGATCAATAATGGATTTTGTAGAATAAACATTGAACCAACCATGTACAGAAAGGTAAATGAGCACGGTCAAATTTTGGTTGTATGTTTGTATGTTGATGATATGATTTGTATTGGTGAACTTGAACTAGATCAGTTTAAAGTTGTAATGAAAATAGAATTTGAAATGATAGATCTTGGTCTTATGAAATATTTTCTTAGCATTTACGTTGAGCAATTAGAGAAAGGGATTTTTACTTGTCAAAATAAATATGCAAAAGAATTGTTGAAAAGATTCAAAGTGGAAAGTTGTAAACCTACTCCTACCCTAGTAGTGACAAGTACAAAGTTAGGTAAGGATGATGAAGGATCATATGTCAATCCAACTATATTTAAAATATTGGTTGGAAGCCTTATGCATCTGACATCTATAAGACTGAGTATTATGCAATAAGTTAGTTTTATTTCTAGATTGATGGAGTATCGAAAAGACTCACATTGGAAAGTTGACAAAAGGATTTTGAGATACATAACATGAGCTAGAAATTGTGACATATTGTATGAAAGCACATAAATGAAAGATTTGTTCGCATACACTAATAGTGATTTTGTAGGAAGTTTGGATGATAGGAAAATCACTTATGTTTCTGTGTTTCATCTTAGATTAGGGGTGATATCATGGGAATCTTAGAAGAAACCTATTGTGAAACTTTCATTAACAAAAGAAGAATATGTAGCAGTGATATCGACAACATGCCGAGTAGTATGGTTACAAAGAATTTTGGATGTGTTGGGTTGTGTTATATTATTTCCCTATATTAGGTTGGACAAACCTACCTATGGTTTTGTGCATGGTTTTAGCACATGGTTTTGGGAGTGATGGTTTTTTGGTCCATGGTATTGGATTCTTTAGCATGTATATATATGTATTGTAACATTGAAAGTAACATAATGAAAAATCAAGCTAGTAGTCCCGGTTTTGGGATCCAGGGGAAAATCTCTATGTATATGGATTTTATGTGTTATGCTCTCGCATTGTTTATTTTCTGTTCTTATAATTTGTATACAGGTAATTTCTGTATGGGGTTAAAACCTACATTTGGTATCAAAGTTGTTTTGGCTTCAAGGGGATGACTTTGTTGCTGAGGGGTTTTGCTCAGGCCTGTGGTAGACTCTGTTCAGTGGGAGATTTGCCGGATCAATTCTCGCGGTGAAAGAAGATGGTGAGCAGTGGAAAGATAGATCTCAAGAAATTTAATGGTCAGAGTTTTAAGTTGTGGAAACTCAAGATGGAGGATCTATTAGTCGATAAAGATCAGTGGATCATGGCAGATCGGGGTACTAAACCAACTAGAGTGTCCGATGAAGAATGGAAGAAGTTGGATCGGATGGAAAAGAATACAATACGATTGTGTGTCTTAGATTTAGTATTATTGAATGTATCAAGGGAAGCTACAATGAAGGCTTTGTGGGACAAGTTAGGTACTTTGTACTAATCTAAGTCTCTGGTGAATAAATTGTTCCTACGAAAAAGCTGTATAACCTGAGGATGAAAGATGGAGACTTAGTGACAGAGCATATGAATGCATTTAATACTGTGGTAAGTTAGTTATTATCTATTGATATTAAAATTTCATATGAAGATAAGTGCATTAGTTTGTTGTGTTCTCTACTAGATTCACGGGATAGTCTGGTTATTACAATAGCTAGCAATGCAACTGCCTTATAGTTTGATGAAATATTCTCATCCTTGCTAATGGAGGAGATGAGATGGAAAAATATGGAGAGCCAGAATGGTCATGCCTTGTTTGTACGAGGATGGTCCCAGAACAGAAACAAAAATAAGTCATCGAGTGGGAGATCTAAATCTAGAGGGAGATCTAAATCTCCAGGAAAACTTGTAAAGGTGTGTTGGAAATGCGAAGAGGAATGGCACTACAAAAGGGACTGTAAATCTAAATCTCCTACCAAAGGAATGGGATTTGATGATGCTCCTTCTGTAGAGGCAAAAACCACCTCAGATGAAGGTGGGGATGTGTACTTGGCTTCTTCAAGTACACATGTACATCATAAGGTGTGGTTGATTGACTCAGGTGCATCCTTTCACTTGACTTCCCATAGAGACTAGTTTTGCGAGTATGAGAAATATGATGGCGGTGATGTCTTCTTGGGGGATGACAGGAAGGCTAGAATCGTTGGTCATGGAAAAGTAAAGTTGAAGTTGCAAGGTGGAAGGATTAGAACACTTTCAGGTGTTCTACATATTCCTGCATTAGCCAGAAATTTGATTTCTGTAAGCAAGTTGGATGATGTAGGTGTAAAAAAAGTGTTCGAGAAGGATACATGCAAGATGGTTCAGGGAGCACTGGTATTGATGCGGGGATTTCAGATTGGAACTCTATACAAGCTGCAAGGTAGCAATGTTGTTGATGGGTGCAACAATTTTGTGGTTCCTGAAAGTGGAGTAGAAAATCTAGTGGTTTCTGGAGAAAAGGCCATGCTATGGCATCAAAGGCCACTTCATGGTAAAAGTATGGTAGAAGGTATGACTAATAGCTCTCTGGATTTTGATTTCTATGAAAATTGTGTATATGTGAAGCAGAATCAGGTGAGTTTCCCCTCTGGTGGTAAGAGGGTGAAACATATATTAGAGATTTTGCACAGTGATGTGTTTGGCCCTGTGAAGGTTCCATCACTGGGTAAGTTTGTGTACTGTGTATCATTTATAGATGAATTCTCAAGGAATACATGGATATATTTCCTTAAGAAGAAATCTGAAGTCTTTGACAGGTTTAAAGAATTTAAGGCTCTAGTGGAAAGCCAGACAGAGAAGAAGACAAAGGTGCTGAGGATAGATAACGGTGGAGAGTTTTACAAGAAGGAGATTAAAGAATTTTGTAAGAAGTGTGGTATGGCATGGCAGAAGACTACTCCATACAAACCTGAGCAAAATGGATTTGCAGAAAGAATGAATAAGACGTTGATGGAAAGAGCAAGAAGCATGCTCAGTGATGCGGGGTTAGGACAGGAATTCTGGGCAAAGGCAATGGAGACAACATGTTACCTAGTCAACAGATCACCTTCATCAACGTTGGAGGATAAGACTCCACAAGAGGTATGGACTGGTAAGAAACCATCTCTTTCACATCTGAGGGTATTTGGATGTGATGCATATGTACATGTTCCAAAGGAGAAAAGAACAAAGTTGGATAGTAAATCTGAAAAGTGCATCTTTATTAGGTATAAGGATGGTTTAAAAGGTTATAAGCTTTGGAACCCAGTAACAAGGAAGGTTGTTTACAACCTAGATGTGGTGTTCAGAGAGGTGAAAGATGTTATTAAACATGAAGTCCCATCAAAGGAACCCGAGAAGATAGAGTTTGAGCTAAAGGAGGAAAAATCAGAGCTTACAGCAGAATAGGAATCAGAAGATAAAGAGCCACAAACTCCAGGTGTGAGAAGATCAGTTCAAGAAAGAAGGAAGCCAGAAAGGTATAGTCCATCTGGTTTCTGTTCAAATTTGTCTTTATCTATTACTAATGATGATCCCAGAACTGTGAAGGAAGTAGTAGATTCAGAGGATGGCAAACTCTGGAAAGAGCCCATGGTTGATGAAATGGCAACTTTGCACAAAAATGAGGCTTGGGATCTGGTGGAGTTGCTAGTTGGAAGGAAACCCATTGGTAGCAAATGGGTGTTACCTGCACGGCTCAAATCCCCTGTGACTCCCCCTGCTACGCAATCGGCACAACGAAGGGGGGGGCTCCGCCCCTCGTCTAACCCCCTGGTTAACTACGTGGGTTAGTCGTGGAAAGAATATAAGACAACCCAACATTCTCCCACTTGTTGTTTTCTTTCCACAGGGGGCCACAAGAGAGCTTAGTAATTTATCCAGCCCTGTAAAGCCCATTGTTTCTCTACACCAAGAGAACTTCTCAGAGCTCACAGATTTTGTCAACGCATCTGCAGTATTCTTCAAAGTGTCTAGCTTTACTAGCAACACCTTTTTGTCTTCTATCAGATCCCTCACAAAGTGATACCGAACATCAATGTGCTTTGTCTTTGAATGATATGCACGGTTCTTTGCTAAGAAAATTGCACTTTGGCTGTCACAGTCTATCCTTATAGCTCCCTATACTAACCCCATACTTGAACACAATCTCTCCAACCAAATTGCTTCCTTGCTTACATGCATGGCTGCTATGTATTATGCCTCTATAGTTGATAGTGCCACTATAGATTGTTTCTTACTCATCCAACTGACTGCACCTCCAAATAGGTTAAACACATACCCACTTGTAGATCTTTTCTGATCTAGATCTCCAACCCAGTTTGCATCAACAAAACCATGAATATCCAACACTTTGTCCAATCTTGGTCTTCCTTGGTAGCACAAACCATAATCACTAATGCCATGCAAATACCTGAAAACCCGCTTCACTGTTGTCCAGTGCTCCTTCCATGGTTTTGACATAAACCTGCTCAATACTCCCACTGCATGTGTAATGTCTGGTCTAGTACAGACCATCACATATATCAGGCTACTGACTGCATTTTCATATGGAAAACGTGACATGTCCTCTTCCTCTTCTTGTGTCTTGGGACATTGTTCAACAGATAACTTTACACCTATAGGAATAAGAACCTTCACCAGTTTACTATCCTGCATGTTAAACCTCTACAATATTGTCTCGACATACTTCCTCTGGTTTAACCAAAGCTTCCTCTTTGTCCGATGTCCTTTAATTTCCATGCCCAAAATATAGTTTGCAGCACCAAGATATTTCATGTCAAATTTGGAGGACAAATGGGTCTTCAAATCCTGAATAATTTCTTTGTAATTTCCAACCAGCAACATATCATCCACATACAAGATCAGATAAATAACACGGTCACCAATTAATTTAAAATACACACAGTGATCTTCTTTGCTTTTGGTGAAGCCAAGTCCCGATATAAATGTATCAAATTTTTGATACCAAATCCTTGGTGACTGTTTTAACCCATATAGAGACTTCTTTAACTTGCATACCGGTTCTTTCTTACCCTTCACTGCAAAGCCTTTGGGTTGCTTCATGTAGATTTCCTCTTCTAGATCCCCATGAAGAAATGTTGTCTTCACATCCATCTATTCTACCTCAAAATCAAAAGCAGCAGCAATAGATAAAAGTAATCTAATAGAAGCTACCTTAGCAACAGGAGAAAAAATATCACCAAAATCAATTCCTGGCACCTGGGAATAACCTTTTGCTACCAACCAAGATTTGTATTTATCCACCTTTCCTTCTATATTTGTCTTCTTCTTGAACACCCATTTGCTGCCAAGGGGTTTCCTTCTAGCCAGAAACTCCACGAGATCCCCAGCCTCATTTTTGTGCAAACATGTGATTTCATCAACCATGGCCTCTTTCCAGAGTTTTCCATCCTCTGAATCTACTACTTCCTTCACAGTTCTGGGATCATCATCAATAATAGGTAAAACAAAATTTGAACAGAAAGCAAATGGACTATACCTTTTTGGCTGCCTTCTTTCTCGAACTTATCTTCTCACACTCAGAGTTTGTGGTTCTTCATCTTCTAATTCCTCCTCTGCTGTAGAGTCTGATTCTTCCTCCTTTAGCTCAAACTCTATCTTCTCAGGTTCCTTTGGTTGGACTTCATGTTTAATAACATTTGTCACCTCTCTAAACACCACATCTCGGTTGTACAAAACCTTCCTTGTTATTGGGTTCCAAAGCTTATAACCCTTTAAACCATCCTTATACCCAATAAAGATACACTTTTCAGATTTACTATCTAACTTGGTTTGTTTCTCCTTTGGAACATGTACATATGCATCACATTCAAATACCCTCAGATGTGAAAGAGAGGGTTTCTTACCAGTCCATACCTCTTGTGGAGTCTTATACTCCAACGATGATGAAGGTGATCTGTTTACCAGGTAACATGTTGTCTCCATTGCCTCTACCCAGAATTCTTGTCCTAACCTGGCACCATTGAGCATCCTTCTTTCCCTTTCCATCAACGTCTTGTTCATTTTTTCTGCAACTCCATTTTTCTCAGGTGTGTATGAAGTAGTCTTCTGCCATGCTATACCACACTTCTTGCAGAATTCTTTAAATTCCTTACTACAAAACTCTCCACCATTATTTGTCCTCAACACCTTTATCTTATTCTCTGTCTAGTTTTCCACTAGAGCCTTAAATTCTTTAAACCTATCAAAGACTTTGAATTTCTTCTTAAGGAAATATATCCATGTATTCCTTGAGAAGTCATCTATAAATGATACATAGTACGCATACTTACCCAGTGATGGAACCTTCACAGGTCCAAACACATAACTGTGCACAAGCTCTAATATCTGTTTCACCCTTTTACCACTAGAGGGGAAACTCACTCGATTCTGCTTCCCATATACACAATTTTCATAGAAATCAAAATCCAGAGGGCTATTACTCATATCTTCTACCATACCTTTACCATGAAGTATTGAGAGGCCCTTCTCTCCAATATGTCCAAGTCTTTGATGCCACAACATGGTCTTCTCTCAAGAGACCACTAGATTTTCTGCTCCACTTTCAGGAATCACAGAACTGTTGCACCCATCAACAACAGTGCTATTGTACAAAGTTCCAATCCAAACTCCTCGCATCAATACCAGTGCTCCCTGAACAATCTTGTAGGTATCCTTGTTGAACACTATTTTTACACCTGCATCATCCAGCTTGCTTATAGAAATCAGACTTCTGGCCAATGCAGAAATATGTAGAACACCCGCAAGTGTTCTAACCCTTCCACCTTGCAAATTCAACTTTACTTTTCCACGACCAACGATTCTAGCCTTCCTATCATCCCTTAAGAAGACATCACCATTATCGTATTTCTCATACTCGGAGAACCACTCTCTATGGGGAGTGAAGTGAAAGGATGCACTTGAGTCAATCAACCATGCCTCATGATCTACATGTGTACTTGAAGAAGCCAAGTACACATACCCACTTTCATCTGAGGTGGTTTTCACCTCTGTAGAAGAAGCATCATCAGATCCTTTTTCTTTGCCAGGAGCTTTATATTTACAGTCCCTTTTGTAGTGCCCTTCCTTTCCGCATTTCCAGCACACCATCTTTACAGGTTTTCCTAGAGATTTAGATCTCCCTCTAGATTTAGATCTCCCACTCGATGACTTATTTTTGTTTTCGTTCTAGGACTGTCCTCGTACAGACAAGGCATCACCCTTCTGGCTCTCCATATTTTTCTGTCTCATCTCCTCCATTAGTAACGATGAGACTATTTCATCAAATTGCAAAGCAGTTACATTGCTACCTATTGTAATAACCAGACTATCCCATGAATCTGGTAGAGAACACAACAAACTAGTGCACTTATCTTCATATGAAATTTTGATACCAACAGATGATAACTAACTTACCACAGTATTGAACACATTCAAATGTTCTGTCACCGAGTCTCCATCTTTCATCCTTAGGTTATACAGCTTTTTCCGTAGGAACATTTAATTCACCAGAGACTTAGATTGATACAAAGTCCCTAACTTTTCCCACAAAGCCTTCGCCGTAGCTTCCCCTGATACATTCAAAAATACTAAATCTGAGACACACAACCATATTGTGCTTTTCACCATCCGATCCAACTTCTTCCATTCTTCATCGGACACTCCCGTTGGTTTAGTACCCGGATCTACCCTGTGATCCACTGATCTTTATCCACCAACAAATCCTCCATCTTGAGTTTCCACAACTCAAAACTCTGACCATTAAATTTCTCGATCTCTATCTTTCCACTAATCGTCATCTTCTTTCACCACCAGAATTGATCTCGTAGATCTCCCACTGAACAGGGTCTACCACAGGCCAAAGTTAACCCCTCAGCAACAAAGGTGTCCCCTTGAAGCCAAAAATAGCTCTGATATCAAATGTAGGTTTTAACCCTATAAAGAAATTACCTACATACGAATTCTAAAACACAGAAAATAAACAATGCGATAGGATAACACATAAAAAACACATATACACAGAGATTTTCCCATGGATGCCAAAACTGGGACTACCAGCTTGATTTTTCATTATGTTCCTTTCAATGTTACAATACATATTTATACATGTCGAAGCATCCAATACCATGGACCAAAAACCATCGTGCCCAAAACCATGTGTGAAAAATCATGCACAAAACCATAGGTAGGTTCACCCAACCTAATATAAGGTCGAAAAACAAAATTTTCTGGGGCACTGCCCCGGACCCAATAGAGTGGTGTTACATGCACCCCTCAAACCCCCTGTGACTCCCCTCGCTACACAATCGGCACAACGAAGGGGGGGTTTGCCGCCCCACTCTAACCCCCCGGTTAACTACATGGGCTAGTCGTGGAAAGAATATAACACAACCCAACAATTGTTTGAAATGGATTGTGGAATAGTGAGAAACAATGAAGCAAAACACTATGTGCTTAAACAAGGATTATAAATTGCTCGAAGAGAAAAAATCTAGAAGATGGTGGTGGAAGGAGACTCAACACTGTTGATAGACATAGTGAAACAACTCCAGCAAGGAACCTAATGGGAAAGATAAGCCAACAAAAGAAGAATATGTAGCAATGATATCAACAACCAACATGCCAAGTAGTATGGTTACAAAGAATTTTGGATGTACTTCAGTAGAAACAAGAAGGATAAACTAGTCCATTGTGACAAACCTTAGCCATTTCACTATCGAAGCATAATGTGTTCCATCAAAAGAGAAAATATATTGATACACAATATCATTTTATAAGGGAACTTGTGAGGAATGGATACTTTTATTTAGAGCCTTGTAAATTGAGTGATTAATTGGTTGATATATTCACCAAGCCATTAGAAAAATATGTATTTGAGTTTGATAGAGGAAACTTAGGTGTTTTAAGCCTAGTTGAGACTTAAACTAGTAGACATGTTTGATTCGTGATGATTAATGTCTTAGTTTAGTGGTCCTAATTTAGGAGGAGTGTTAAAAATAGCTAATTACTCCCACACGTAGTGTGGTCTAGATTTAGAGTCCAAGTTAACTTGTATTGGTCTGAGTTAGTTTGAGTTCACTCTATATTTGGAAAGATCAAATTTAGTGTGAGTTTGCATGATGAATTTATTCCGAGTGAGCTTCATTTGAGTCATTATTTAAAAAGGATGAATATCCCACATTTGGTTCATTGTAATAATTCCAATTTATGCAATCAATAAAGAATAGAAACAACTCATATTGTTTATGTGTGTGAAATTTGTGCCTTTCCTCCTCTCCCTTTCCATGACCATTGTTGTCAAGGGAGCTTGGCATAATGCTGAAGACCAATGTCTTTATGAAGGAGAAAATCTTCTTGCTTCTTTTCATCTACACGAGATTTGATACAATGCGTGAGAGGGTGTGGAATGATAGAAATTTGTCACATGGAACATGAAATCATAGTAGATGACTGAAGCACCCACCTCCAAAATCAAGTTGGTTAAATTGAACCCATGGAACAATAAATTGGTATGTCCATGTTCACGTGTGGGAAACAGTGGTGTGACCAAGAATCTAAGGACTATTCGAACGAGAATGCGCCAAGGAAACATTTGAACATATTCTTCAACATCAGCTATCTGCAGATGGATCTTTTTGGGATGAATTCAATATTGAGAATGGACTCTCGAATTGATAAGAAAATTAAATTCTTAAATGAACCACATGATCCATGTTGGTCAAACTAAAGTTTAGCCTTGTCAATTCATTGATTCAAATCCTATAAAATCATTAGTCTAACATAGTAAGTCTCACCAAACTTAAGAAGAAAATAAATAGTGATATAATGAATTTTATTCAACGATATTTACTTTCATTTATTACTTTCAATAATTTAATAACCAATGGGATAATAACTTTGATTCAATACTTGCGTTAGTGATGGCCTTAGGGATTTTTATTCAAGTCACCCTCTGAATTTCATTATTGTTGACATCATATTGTTGGGTGTAGTATATGGTGTATTAATGGACCAACATTTAATGTCTAGCCTTTGTTATTCATTAACATACTTTTGGATTTAAATAAATCTAAGCATCACCTAGATTTAATTTAACACAGGGCAATTATAATCATAAATTGAATACCTGAAAGTAAACCACAAAATGGAGTATGGATTTTTTTCCATTGTCAAAAGACGCATATGGAAACTATACTACAACTTATGGATGATATCCACGTGTTGATCAATTTCAACAATGATTAAAAACTAATCATGAGCATGTAACTTTGCTGCAAAAGAAACCTTTTAGATTTGAAACTAAACGGTTCAATTAGCACACCTGCAATGCAAATAACAACGCCAAACACCAGATTTGCAACCTACTCAAAAAATAAACAAGGAATAAGGGTGATGAGCTAAATTGGTGGGCCCAAACCAACCAGCTCATCCCCTATATAAGAAATCTAAATTACAGAGACAAGATCAATCACAAAAAATGCACAAGAAATAAAAAGAAGAACCTGGCATTAAAAGCTTTTGTTGAAATTAAATCAGTCTTTTACATCTGAGGCCATTTGCTCAAGGTCCAAATCAATAATATGAAATTAGAATAACACCCCCCTCACATAGGCCATGTCTTAGCCTTTTATAAATGATACGGTACGAATTTGGGTTGTAACAATTATATATATATCTATATCTATATCTATATCTATATCTATATATATATATATATATATATATATATATATATATATATATATATATATATATATATATATTAGCTCTACAAAATTATGCAATTTTAACAAATCTTCCTAAAATAACCCTATGTATCTCCCCATCCAATGCGAATTTTGTAAAAATTATTGATAGGAGCCTAAATTTCCATATTTTAAACAAACCCATGTTTCAAAATTATGGGGGTTCACTGTCATCTGCATCAAAATTATGGAGAAAGTTGGCAATTTGAAAATTGTTGCAAATTTGGGGTTGTAGCATTAATTAATTTCTTAAAGTTGTTCTATGCGACTTGGGTAAATTCTAACTCATGTGGAAGTGTTAAAAGATCATTTTAGACAAAAACCATTTTCAGTTTTCTTTGAAAGTTCACCAAGATGTCAAAACCCCAGATCAGTGCAAGAATAGGCCAAAATTTTGTTGCATATATAAGTTGGTGGACCGATTATTTGTTCGTAATTCCATATGTTTCCCTATGAACCTTGACATGCCAAAAATTCACAAAGTGTTGAAGAAAACATGCATAATATTTTCTTAGTGCAGGAATCCTCAAGGGTGCAGGATCAAGGGCACCCATCATGCGCTTGACAATCACGTATAGAAAGGAAATTCGACCAAGTTTTAGACTTGCAAACACACAAACTATCATTAATGATGATTTTAATGTTAAATCTTGTTAAAACAAGGGAAACATGCCAAATAGTAAATATTTACTTTATAATGTACAAAATGATGACAGTAACCTTAGGAACTAAATGAAAACATAAGGGAGTCTAGAGAAAAAAGTGGTGTACAACTAGACAAAATAGAGGCCTGACACATACCATCCTTCGAATAAAATTCTAATTCAACTTATGCATTATTGGAAAAACATGATTAGGAGACCTCATTGTATTTAATGTGTCAATCATATGTTCTAATTTTTATCCCCGCACAAATTTTTACTGAAGTTTGTCAAAAATTATTTTAAATTATAAATTTCAATTATTAAATTGATATATTTTAAGTTTTATAGATATATTTAAATGTTGAATTTATTTATGTATTTGAAAATATAATTTAAATTATTAAAAATTATGATTTCACTAAAAAATATTTATAATATTCAGCCATTCACATACAAGCATTGAATTTATATGGGAAAGCTATTTTTTTTTTATCCTAACCAGATTCAAGTTGAAACCTTGATAAGTACATGAATTGTATCCCACAACTGGCTTCAACGTCCTAGAAATTTACAAGCACTAATTATCAAAAGTTAGGCACTCAAAAATGAGTTGCTCCTTAGGGGGAGGACCTCCCCCAACACTCACCTCCCACCCTCCACCCTTTCATTGTGTGATGGATATTGAAGATTTCAACAACCTTATCTTAGCCTAGGAAAAATCAACAAAGCTACAATAGTTCCAATTTGTGAAAATATTAAAAGAGATTCCAAAAATTGCAATCCTATCATGATCATGTCCATGGCTCTTTGTCTAGCAAAAGGTGGGCTCGTTGGGAAATTCATAGGTATTTGAATGCCATCCCACTTTCTCGCATCCCGTGTGGAAAATAAAAAACAACTGATAAAAGGTAAGGTATCATTATCCATTTGTGGGAGAGTTTTTATCAATTATCTATTTAAAAAAAAGTGAAATAGAGATTTCTTCTTAAAGAGTGAGACATATTTTATGGGGCTCATGGATTTTTCTTAAATATATGGAATTTTGACTTCAACCCTGAAAATGATTTACCATTGTCTATCCTAGCCTAGGTAAAAATTTCATAATTCCCTCTCCACTGTTAGAACAAAGTGACTTTAACAAATAAAGGAAATGTGTTAGGGAAATACATAGATAAAGAATAACCTAAATATATAATATTTACATGTGCCAGAATATTGGTGGAAGTAGAATTAGGAAAAGGGCTACTAGAAGCAATCAATCTAAGCCTACAAAATTGAACCTTAATAGAATAAGAAGATCATAATAAGATTCCATTTAAGTGTAAGACCTACCATGGGTATGGACATTTCATTGATGACTTCCCTAAAAAATTATAAAATAATCACACCCAAATAGGGGAGAAAAATGGCAAGAACCAAAGAGGAGGAGAGCTAAGCATAAACCCCTCCCCCCTCCCATGGACCATTCTTAATTTTCTTCCTAACTCTCTGGTTCTCAATATCCTTGAAAAGGTCCTCCAACCTCTAGCTCAAATCCTCCCTCCGCTCCCCATAACTAACAAAGTCAAGGCCTTGACACATTTTGAGGCCCTAAAGGAATCATAACAAGGGGGAAAAACAAGGGGAGAATTATGTTGAAATTCTTTCTCTGGAAGATGCTCCTTTCCACTACTTAGAAAAATGACCCCCCTTTAGAAGATGAAATCCCTAGAACCTCTAAAAATATGGGGAGATATAGATCATGGATAAGTATTTTTCTCTTATAACTTGGCTATATAACAAGACAATCAAAAGATGAAGAAATTAAATTTTGATAGTCGACACATATATAAAGAAGCTAGGAAGAAAATAAAACAAGGAAAAGTGAGTAGAGCAGGCAGATACTAGAAAATAGAAGGTTCATATATTAGAAACATAAGAAACTCTAAAGGTTGTTAAGTTCCTCTCATAGGAGGAGCTTACAAAATAAACAATAGATAATGAAATCCATCTCCTAGAACTAAGAGGCCCGTGGAGTGATAAAAATGGAAACTAATAAAGAATCTAATAAGAGATGAGAACCCTCAATTTTTTTGCTCCAGGACAGTAAATTAAAAGAAAAACTTACTCTCCAAAAGGAAAATAATATTGAAAAACATCATGGTAAAAATTACTAGTTTTAGAGGATCATCAAGTGGCCTATGCGCAATATGGTCAACAACTCATTTCCAATTATTTCAATAACTAATTTGATCTTGTTGGAAGACCATAAGCTTGTTACAATTCATGAGGTAAGGAGGTCAATTTTGTTAATATATATGTACCAAATTCATTTCCTTAAAAAATTGGCTATTGGAATTCTCTCTTAAGTAGAAAAGATACAATTTAGGAAGATAATAACATCTTTGTAGGAGATTTCAATACCACCATTCATGCTTGGTAAAAGAAAGGGGGATCACTGATTAAAGATCTATTTAAAAAGATATGGTATATCTTGTCTCATTCCTTGGCTTGGTAGATCTTAAGCCCCTTAAAGGAAAATTCACCTGGTCAAACAAACATCTACGACCTGGCAACATCATGGATAAGCTTGATATATTTTTGTTCCACAACTCCCTCCTCAAAGAAAACATCACTCCCCAATCTCAAAAATTCTTTTTGGGTAGTTCTCATTATAGACACATATACCTCTCTTTATCCTCAAAAAATTATGTCCCTCTCCATATTTGATACAATTGCATCTGAACCCAATCCCATAACCTATTTTATCTTGTTCTCAATGCATGAAACTACTAGATCAAGAGCCCTTTGATTCACATTTGAGAGAAAAAAATAAATAAGGTAATGATAGTTTCTAAGAGATGGGCTAAGAACAAATTGGAAAAAGGAAAGGAGTAAATCATTTATTTTAAATATTTGTGTGGGCTTGATGGGCCCTGACCCAGGTTCAGCATTAGTTAGCCAAGCAAATCCCTATGCTACTGGCCCTTTCGGCATCAACCTATGGAGTGCGGACTGAAGTCTCACCCAAAGCAGTATGGGGGGATGCAAGAACCAAGTTTCCGCACCCTAAGATGGTTGTGATGTTGGTTTTACACTTAAACTCTACCCTCATGTAGATCAATAAGCCTTTAGGGCTTATAAAAGTACTTCTTTATTAGGCTTTCAGAACTTCTGCGAAGGTCTACAATCGTCCTTTGCGTAACCCGAACAAGTGATTTAGGCACTTACACGCCTCTGTAACTACGTTTTGGTATAGTTTCCTGAATTATCTTAGGTGTTTGCCAATTCTATCATCCAAGTAATATTGTCTTCGCGTAAACATATATCTCTACTTGCGTTCATATAATAGAGGAAAACATATATATTCGCGCATAAAATTAGCAATAAAGCATAAACCCAATGCTTTACATAACATAATCGCATGCAATTGATAGAAGTAAAATAAACAGTAATTTAAGAATACTTCTATTTTTTAATAATTCAGATTTCCAGTATAGACTCTAATTGCCTTGTGCACACAGTTGTAGGGGTCCGCGCACTCAGCTGTGGACTTCTACCCTAGGCCTGTGTGCACTGAGCTATAGAGCCCCTTTCCTATGCTAACACTCTCACTCTTCGCTCTTCATAGACTCATCAATGACTCCATCTATGACTTTCTATTATGAACTGAACTTTCTATGACTCCTCTAAGAACTCCTTTTTATACAATCCCATGGTCCGTGGACCAAGGCCAGATCTAATCAAGCTGACACAACCTATCTAAACTAAGGGTGAAACCCTTTTTGACTCTTGATATCTTTGTGCTCCGTTACCACAAAATGCGAACACTTTACATCCGTTTATACAAAATTCGGGCTTTCTGCCCCAAAACTTGGGTTTCTAACCCCAAAATTGACCCCAGGGGACCCGTTCCCAACAAGTCCCTAACAAAAACGTGGTGACTCACCCTCGAGTCACTCCACTGGCGTAAATATCTTGTTGCGAAGACTTCCTAGATCTGCTTGGACTACTGCAACTTCGGCAGTGCACTGCGTTGTCGCCCGCTTCATCTCCTCGACAAGCTGCTCTGTTGCTGGCCTTGCTCTATCTGACTGTATCTTCTGCTGAGTCACCTGTAGACTAGCCATCTTTCCTTCAATAGTCGCCGTGATCAAATATGCGTCGTCCAACCAAGGATTGAAGCGGGCCTTCAGCACTGCTTCCTTGTGCTGAGCTATGTCCACCTGCTCTTTCAGTGCCTTTGCCTCTTGCAGCTTTGCTAGTCTTTGTGTGATGCTGAAATTACACATCATCTCTTTAACTTCATCATATCTCTACTGTAGCTCCTGCACCTCTATTTCCAGCCTCTGTACATTGGGGTCTTCTTGTAGGCTGGTGACTACTTCGAGTGATTGCTCAAAGAGAGTAGTGCAATCCTTTACTATGCTTTCCACTGCTGCCATGACGTCTTTCACATTTGTCTCGTGCTACTCTTTGACTTCTGGTGGAGTTGAAGGCTGGGCCTTCAACTATAGTTCTGCAATCTTGAGGTTCAGGTCAAACTAAACCTACGCTAACTCGGTTCTTGCGTCGTGCACACCAAAATCGAGCTTATGAATCCACACATCTACTAGCTCATCATCAGGAATGTCCAGCTCTAGGACGAACCTACATGCCTCAGCCACTACCTTGGTTGTGTGCTCTTTTTTGTCTATAATGGCTTTGACGAAGTTAATAGCAGAATCTCTTTGTATAGTCATATGAGCGTTGTTGACTTTCTGCTCACTGATTACTTGTAATGCAGGCTGTTCGTGGGCTCGAAGTTCCATGTTCATGCCACCCTACAATATGTCAAGCGCCTCACTCGAAAGCACGGAAAAATTGAGCCCAACTCTTTTGAGGGCACTGACAGTGGGCCTATCAGCGTTGGTCTCTGTTGTTAGTGGTCCCTCCGGCAACACTATTTCCCAGGAATCGAGTGTGCATGCCATCCCTGCTGCTTCCAATGTGCTGGGCACCAAACTAGTTGACACTGTGCTACTTCGTCCCACACTGGTCTGTACCTGCGACACCTGGATTTGCAGCTCGTGCAGACCCGTCTGAATGACACCCAAGGCCTACTTTTGTTGTAGCACAAACTGCTACAGCAGTTGCACAGTGCCATCCCTTACCGTATCACCTATATCATTTAAATCACCTTTTGTTAAGGTGATCATATCGAGAGAAGTCTTGTTGGCCTTAGAGTTCTTTTGTGGCCCTACCTTCTCTAGACCTCTGTTGCGCTTAATGCAGAATGGAGTAGTCTTTAGGTCTGCTCCTCCCCGTTCCAACTACTGGTCCTCCTCCTCTGTCTCTAGTGAAGGCGACTTTTGACCCCTGTTAGAGCCGCGCTCCTCTTCTTCTGCGTGTCCTCGCATCTACTTCATGGTGGCATGCTTTGCATTGGCCTTATCCTCAGCCTCCTTTTTTCTCTTTGTGGCCAACTGTTCCATCTTCAGCTTGGCCTCTTCCTTTTTTTGTTGTGCTACTGACTTGCTAGACCCAGCTGTCAATTCCAAGGTAGAGCGCCAATTTTCCGGCTAGTGGTCGAGGACCGCTGTAATTGCATCATCTGTGGCTAGGTATGGAAGGTCATACCATTTCTACTTAGGATCCTTTCACATGCATATCGAGACATGGGGGAAGTCGGCCTTGAACTCTACATACTCTTGCAGCTTATAAAAAATAGATGGCGACAGCCACGGTTTGCGGTTGATGACCATATGGATACTCATCTCCATCAAGATCCAAAAGATCTTGCTATCCTTGACCCTTTCAGGGTCCTTTGTAGCCCATAGCGAAGCAAACTTCACTGCTTCTGGTAGGTCAGGCACAACCAGAGGAAACTGGCTATCCTCCAGTAACTCCCACATGACGAATACTATGGACAGCAACAACCATGCATAGTGGAATGTTTTGTTGTGATAATGCACCCCTCTGCAATTTGCGAGGAACTCGCGCAGAGGTAGCGTGTCCAGTTAAAATGTATGCCCTCTACACATTGGGTCCCTAAGGCTATCACTAGTGCCGACACTTCATCTGCACGACACTTCCACATAATCTTTCCTACCAAGATTTGCATTGCTACTTTGACACAGGGTCAGTTATACTTGTGACAGCGTAGCTCTGCATCTTCTTAGTGAGTTTGAATTTGTCCTTCATTTCTTGCACAAGGTTGCGCTTTCCTGTCTTTCTGCCAAACACCATGGCTAGATTTTCTCTTGAGTGCAGTAGCCGAGTGATCCTATGGATCAGCATGTCAGTGATGGGTATCATCTCTTCTAGCCACAAACATCCATCATGCACCAAGCATAACAGCTGCTTGATCACTACCATGGTTATGGGTGTACGGTTGTAATGTGGTACCCACATCATGTTTAATAGACCTGCCTTATCCACCCCTTTTACCCACTTCCTTTGCTCTAGCATGGTCACACCAGAGTCTTTGTAGAAGACGTAGTGCATGAGTTGATCCATCGCTAAATGGGGAAAGCATTCCATATCAGCCAAATTCTAGTTCTCAAATTTTAAAAGGGGCCCCAGGCGCGGTCCTTCAAAGACAATCTAGTTGGGTAGTAAGGGTGTGTGCAGTGTGACCTTACTTTCATCAATATCCTTCAGAACCTTTGTCTTGCCTCTGCACGGAGGAATGTGCTCGGGCAGTTTAGAAATGGGGTTAGACCCCTCCACATGAACATCCTCCGCCCCCTCCATATCAATTTCGTTTGCACCCACATGGACTTCTTCAAAATGGGCTTTAGGCTCTAGGTAAATCACCTTGCCCTTCTCCTACGCAATGGGATTTCTTGTTTATGGGTGCTTTATGGGTGATGCGCGTACCAGATGTTGTGCTTTCTGTTTATCCTTCTTTGATTTTGGACCCTCCTTGGTCAGCGTAGGCCTTGGCCTAGGTGTCCTCAGTGATTTAGGCACTTTTGCCAGTACTTCGACGCTTTCAACCTTAAGAATAGCTCCCTCAGCTTCCATTACTACCTCTAGGGAAGTTCCTTCAGTTTCAATTACTTCTCTTGCACTCACGGTTTTTGTAGGTGTCAACATAATGCTAGATAACAACCCCTGCATCTCCATTGTAAATTTCTCAAACACTGAACTCACTATTAGAGCTTAAAATATCTTAGGGTTCATACGCAGCTGAGAGCTTAATAACTCAATTCTCAAAATGCCAAGTATTTTTGGTTGGGAAACCACCTGTAGTTTGTAGGCATTTTTGAATTCAAATCCAACCATTCATAAATCCTGGATTGGCAGAATATTTTCACAGATCTTGCCCTTAAATTCCAACTTAAATGTCGCCCCCCTACTCCATTTGGTCTTTTTCCCACTGTTAAGTCATGAACAGTGACCATAATAGTCACTTTCCAACTGCCCTGCGCAGTCCATTATTGGATAGCGCAACTCCCTGCACGTTTCTGTTGACACTGTGACATTCCTTCATTCCTTGCAGTTCCCCAACCTGAGTAGTGTAGTTTATAGTCCCGCGCCTCCTTTCAACTGCCTAGAGCGCTAATACTGTGCTGCCATCATGTAGTCATCTAGGTGGATCACTGGTGTATGGCGTCAATTGGCTGCCATTCACCCTATTATATGGAATTTATACCTGTGAATAAGTTTTTGTTCGCTAAGTGGGTAGTTACACTTAGAACAACTGAAGTAAAGATGTTTAACCTTTTTCTACAATAAACAAATAAGATAAAGGACCTACTTGTGATCCTTCGCTTCCTTTGATCTCCTTTCAGTTGCACTTGTCACATCCACTCAAACTGAATTCGATTAATTGGTACCAGCCAACATAAATAGAAGATGACAACAATCAAAGCATATGACCTATTTATTGTAAACAAATGGGATCGACAACATTTTAACATACATTTATCATAGATATAGACAAAAGTGTTGGAAAAGGAACAAACAACTTTATTGATTGATAAAAGGAGAAGTTACACCCAATGTGGTTTGATCTCATGTCACTCATCCAGCGTAATCTAAACCCTCATCACACAAATAGCAACATCAATCCAACAACATAACATTACCTGACAATGATTTCAAGTCTCTAAACCAACAATATTTCTCTATAATATCCAAGCTCTAGCCCCCTGATCACTATGATGAGTGGTCAACTTATAGGGAAATGCAAGTGGTTTTGTCATTAATATGGCATTGAATGGTTTTCCATAATTGGATGATTAGTTTCTATGTTCAAAGGGATGAGAGGATAGAGGATTAGATGATCCAAGACTATCCTAAGTCGAGCTCATCATGATAGGATAAGAGTTGGGTTCCTTTTAGAATGCTCTAGAATCAAAGAATATTCCCAGAATGCTATGCCAATTTCACTCATCCTCGGCCAATGCAGGCTAAAGTGGGCCTAAGTGCTATGAAGCGTAGGTTTGAATTGGCCTACCTGCTATGCAGAGTAGTTGCCCCTGACCAAGGGTGCATTGGTGTCCCGAGGAGGAATTTCAGCAGGGTTTCAAACTAGGAAACTTTTATGGATGAAAGGATTCAATGAAGTGGCATGTCTAGGGCATGTAGAAGCTCAATTAGGGTTTGATAGACCCTATTTACATTGATATGATCGACGGGAGTGATGTGCCCAAATATACCTGTAATAGATACCCCCTAAAGCATGATGTCAACAATGATAATGTTGAGTGATATTGTTTACGATGTGATGAGGATGATTTGAGGTGGATGGTGTCCTGCATATATTACAATACATAATATCATGATATCTTTGAATTTTTGATGAATTTATGAGGGAAGTCATACCCATGCTCAACATATAAAATTTTCATTACATGTACATAAATCAGATAGTCATCTACAGATATAAACCCATGATAAGATGACCATTTGTGTAAAGCCATCGTACAGATGATTTAGTACTCTCTTGAAATCGCAGCTCAGATGGATGAAACTAGATCCAGGGTCTTCTATCTCGTCCAATCGTTTGTTCAAGTACGAGTTTAACCATGTGAAAATGTGATCTAAAGTTGAACATGGGAAGACATCATCTGATTACCATCCACGTAAGCTGTTAATAGACGCGAGAGAAATCACCAATAATGATAATGATAATGATTCTCAAGGTACTACAGCACAATCTGCATTGTGTGAATAGATGTTTTGATGTCGAACACCATACAAAGTCTTTCGGTTGAAGGCCCACGATGTCAACCTGTCGCCGGAAGCGAGAAACTTTCCATTGATGTATGCAAGCTTGAAGGTACTAGAAGGGTGTTTCTAATTCAACTTCCTGGATAATGTGCTGATGTCAACAAGAAGCAACTCATTGTAGGAGGGCCTTGATGCATCCCCCATCAACTAAACAAAACGAGTGTAATGATTTTGAATATAGAATGTGACTGACGACACAATTTTCAAGAATGGTGGTCATAAAAAAGAAGGTTTATGAGTATTGCAAAGGATGGAGTTTACTGAGTGACTTCTCTTGAACATGTCGATGACACTGAATGAATTGGCAGCATTGACCCAAAACCAAAGTGATGGATGATGTGATAGATCATAGGTATGATAAACATCAAGCAGATAACCCAACCCAAATAGTCATAGAGATGAAGTGAAAGTGTCATGTTAAAGAGTGACTTGCAACCGTAAAGTGATTTATCCCTTTTCCCATTTTCCCCAGTCATTGCTGAACAATACCTTGTTATTTTTTTTAACAAGCTTGAGGAGGATAACATATGCTTGATGTATAATTCCACCCTTCGGGTGAATCCATCACTATGTGATGTTTTAACGAGTCTAGTGAAGGTGAAACTCAGTCTTGTCATGAAGGACAAGTTTGTCGCTATTTGATGCTTTGACGAGTTTAACGATAATGAGAACTCGATCCTTTTCATGTTTAGAGAGTTTGAAAAGGGGCAAAAAGAAATCTCCACAAGTTATTTTTTTGTAAATTTGTCTCTCAAGTTTGAAAAAGTGTAAAATAATACAAGAGAGAACCTATTAACCATGTTCGATCAACGTATTCCTTTTTCGTAAGTAATCGATCTCAGTCCGGAAAAGGGTTAAACTTATACTGAGTAGATGTTGTTTAGAATCCAGGACAAGTGCCTGGCAATATTTTCATGTTTAAAGAGTTCGAAAAGAGCTTGAAAACAGACCCCCTATTTTTATTTTCTTTCAGCAAGTCAAAAAAGGAAAATACTCGATGATCTTTTCATTTTTTATGAGTCAGAAAAGAGCTTAAAGGTGACTCGTCTTGGAGGAATGAGTGGTATAAAGGGTAGCAATTGGTTCCAGAAATGGTGGTACTACTCAAAACATGTTGATTTATGTGAATAGGTTGGCTAATAAGACCACTCATTGCAACTGTTCCTCAAAAGGGTAAAACAACCAAGTGAAAGCATATGATTGACCAAAGAGATGGCGGTGATGGAATGAAACAACCAAGGCTCATTTGACGGAAGAGGCTGATAGAATGGTAATCACAAGGGTTAAAATGGAGATGGGTTCATTTTTACACAAGCTTGAACCATAGGGAACTATGCTTGGATTCAATTTCATGTTTACGCAAGCTTGAAACGAAAAACTATGCTTGGATTCAGTTTCATTTTTACACACGCTGGGTTCATTTTTAGATAAGCTTGAACCATGAAAAGACTATGCTTGAAATTGATTTACATGCCCCCAACATGGTGACTTGATTCTAGGTGCATGCTCACCAAGTTTCATTGCATTCAACTAATTAGACTACTCATGGCTATCAGGTGAATGGAATGAAGGTTCATTTACGAGATCAAGTGAAAGACTTGACTGGGATATTATGAGATCTAATCAAAGACTCGAATTGGAACTTTGCTCCAAGCGACCTTGTTTAATTTTTTAATGAGTTTGACAGAAGACAAGCAACTCTGCTCAGATTCCTTGTTTCATTTTTTAACGAGCTTGACACAAGACAAGGAACTATGCTCTAGGACTTGTTTCGTTTTTTGATGAGGTTGACACAATAAAAGAACCATCCTCATATTCCTTGTTTTATTTTTTAACGAGATTGACACAAGACAAGGAACTATGCTCGTATTCCTTGTTTCATTTTTTAATGAGCTTGACACAAGATAAGGAACTATGCTCATGGAACATTGATCACAACCCATAAGAGGTCATGACTTCCAAGAGGTTCTCATAACATGGGAGAACAATGCTCCAGAAGGGATACGTAGCAAGGAATCCATTAGAGAGATATGGTTCCGATGCCCGTAGTATATGATGCAAAACATCATAGAATTGATCGCCAGTTTATGTAGGCATGGAACGGGTTGCCACATAATTGACCTATGGCAGGGAAGATACCATTGTAACAAAAGGACCATTTAGGGAAGATGGTTGATTGGAAACCATATTTGAACCAGGAAATGAAGGCTGGTCAATGATGACAATTTTTCCTTCATGCGGGAAACACATCACTCGAAAGAGTGTTGAAACGATAGCTCCCATGTCATAAACATAGTCATGCCCAAGAAGTAAATTGTAATATAATGGGCCTGGGACTACCATCACATTGAGATTAAAAAATTTCCCTCACAAAGTAATAGGCAACTGAGGAAGGATCCCTAATGGTTGACTGGTTCCTCTGTTAAAAGCCAACATATTATGGGTAACAGGCACAAGTGGTAGCGAACCGAGCACCTGCCAAGCAGTGGAGGAAAGGACACTCATAGATGCACCTTCATCTATAATAGTTCTAGATACAATCATATTATAAACTAGTATTATGATCTAGAAAGGCACATAAGAAGGAAGACAACAACCTGCGAGTTGATTCCAATCAAAGGAAGTGACCAGACTACTTGGAGGGGGTACCATAAGAATGAGAGAATTACCCCCTTGAGTTACAAGAATGGGAGGATTTTCCTCTTGTCTTGATGGAACAGGAGGGTTGCCTCCAAGCTCATTGGAATCTGAAGAAACGAAAAGAACTTGAGTGGTATCATACTCACTCTCTATAGGAAAGGTATGATTAACTAAAGGTGAAATTAGGCTAACTGTTTCCTTGACCTATGATTGGTTAGGTGTAGAATCATGGGATTCACATTCAAAGAGAGTGGGTTTGACCGACAATTGATTTGGGTTAGTCACTTCATCAACTAGTGAAGGATTAAGAGAGAGTCTCTTGTAACTAGATGGAAGTCATTGCGGAGAAGCAGGATGGTTATCCAACACTTTTTGGGCTTCATCCAGATAGGGAGAAAGGTGAATGGGGTGATTCCCTTCACATAACCTACAGGGAAACTTAACTTTACCCTTCTTTCCATGAACTTTACTACCACTAGTTAATGGTGTGTCACTAGCATGATCTCTAGAAGTTAATGACACAGGATGATGTGAATGAGAAGACCATTCTTCTAAGATCTGAGGAATACCAGAACAATTTCGAAGAATATGGTCTCCCGTACAAAGTTTTCAAGGATATCAAAGTTTGTGAGGCTTATTAGACGATTTCTCATCAAAAGTTACATTCGAAGAAATGGTTGCTTGGCTGCCCCCTTACTAAATTTTCTTCTTCTTTTTATCCACCTAGTTACTAGTGTCAATACTTTCACCAGGCGAAGAGGAAGAAGGGGAGGAAGAAACAACCGATGAAGAACATAAAGGGTCAACTTTAGGATTAACTGGAGGTTGATTTTGTCCAGTTGTAGGAATATTCAGTTGTGGGGACAAGGAGGTTGAGAAAACCCATACTGGAAAGCCAATGGTAAGTCCCAAAAGGGACAATGTAGCCAGATAAGGAACAATAATATTTCCAAAAGGAGGAAAAGGACTAGGATTCCCATCAAAAAGGAATTCCTTGATCGGTGGATTTCAGAGTTGTTTCCATATGTATCAACCTAAGATCAACTAAGGAGTGATGTGGAGGATGTTATCCATGGTCAATTAATTTTATTTTAATCAAAATAACATAACAAAATAAAAGAGGGATAATCTAGGCAAAAGGATTACCAAGTAACTGTGAACTGTAATATACTGGCTTAGTAAACCAAGGACTTAACATACGTGCAGGAAATCTCCCCGAATGTTGCTTTCAGTGTATCACAGTATACAAGGTGGCTGACTTGGTTACCTATGGAGGGATAGAAACCTAATGTAGTCCTTCGAAATATACCTGAAAGTACATGGAGGCCCAATCCATGCTAGCGCTATCTAATGCGAAACCACACAATGAGAGCATTCCCTTATATTTTTCGTACTATAACACCGCCTGATATACCCGAAAGTATGTGGATGAGCTATGATATAGTTACGTAGGTGGAATGAGGTATCATACTCGGAATGTATCATAGACTGTCAGCAACAGCTGCTATGTTTAATGACATTGGAACATGTCTCTAGCCTAGACCTCTAAATGTTATGTGTTAAGTTACAATGCTCCATTAGGTTAATTGAGATAAATTTTAGTTGATCTTGTTTAAAAGTTTACCTTTCAGGTTCACGATGTGATGTTTATAAAATTCCTAGAATGCAACTAAGATGAGAAACATTCTTTTCATTTGATTTAAACAATGAAAACTGTAACTAAAAGGGATAGAGCAATCAAAATCTTTAAACAAAGAGCATTGAGCACATCTAATGCAACTTTCCCTATACCTTTCCTACAATCACACACAAACTTCAAAATGCATTATGCATGTTTTTCTTTTCATTCCTTTAATTTTTAGATGAACACAAAGAAAATAAATTCCTAAATGATCAATCAATGCTTTTTACAAGAAACAAAGACTTTACGACAATTTCTTTTTCAAAGAAATGAAGATTTATGACAATTATTTTTTAGAAAATTAAAGACTAATCAATGTAAGATAACTTTGAAAATGAATTGATAATAATAAATAAATCGCTTAAGAAACACTAAATAATCAAGGTCAAAGTAAGGCTAAGAGAGGAAATGCAAACTGATTTCAAAGACAAAGAAAAACATTAATCTTCAGCAAACAAAATTAGAAGCAACTTTGGAAAAACCAAACAAAAGATGGTGTTTTTGGCTTGACAGGGACCATAGCATTCCTAAGTGGGAGTCAATGCATTGCAAAGAACTATCTCTAAGCCAAGGGCGCTCTGCAGAGCACTGTCTCTAAGCCAAGGGTGCTCTGTAGAGCACTGTACTCTGACCAAGTGTGCTTTAATAATAGAACATTCCTAGAGTAGGCATTCTAGTGAAAAATTTTTACCAAAAAAGCTTCAAAATGACTGAAAAGATATCAATGAAGTCAGGTAAAGTCTACTAGGATGTAATATGATAAGGTAAACTAGCAGGAATTATGGTCATTCCCCAGTGGAGTCGCCAATTTGTTATACAGAATTTATACTTACAGATAAGTATATCTTTCCTAACTCGGTAGTTACACTTAAAAAAGCTAAAGTAAATATGTTCAACCTTTTCCTATAGTAAACAAATAAGATAAAGGAACCTACTTGTGATCCTTTGCTTCCTTTGATATCCTTTGAGTTGCTCCCGTCGCTCCCACTCAAACTGAATTCTCTCAATTGGTACCTGCCAACATAAACAGAGGACAATAACAATCAAAGCATATGATCTATTTATTGTAAACAAATGGGATCGAAAACATTTGAACATATATTCATCATATATATAGACAAAAGTATTGGAAAAGGAACAAACAACTTTGTTGATTGATAGAAGGAGAAGTTATACCCAATGTGGTTCGATCTCATGTCACTCATCCAGCTTAATCCAAACTCTCATCACACCAATAGAAACATTAATCCAATAGCATAACATTCCTTGACAATTATTTCAAGTCTCTAAACCAATAGTATTTCTCTATAATATCCAAGCTCCAGCCCCCTGATCACTATGATGAGTGGTCAATTTATAGGTAAATGCAAGTGGTTTCATCATTAATATGGAATTGAATGGTTTTCCATAATTGGATGATTAGTTTCCATGTTCAAAGGGATGAGAGGATAAAGGATTAGATGATCCAAGGCTATTCTAAGTCGAGCTCATCTTGATAGGATAAGAGCTGGGTTCCTTCTAGAATTCTCTAGAATCAAGGAATATTCTCAAAATCCTATTCCAATTTCACTCATCCTTGCCCAGAACAGGCTAAAGTGGGCCTAAGTGCTATGCAGCATAGGTCTGAATGGGTCTACTTTCTATGCAGAGCAGTTGCCCCTAACCAAGGATGCGTTGGTGTCCCAAGGAGGCATTTCAACAGGGTTTCAAACTAGGAAACTTTTATCGATGAAAGCATTCAATGAAGTGGCATGTCTAGGGCATGTATCAATTGAATTAGGGTTTGATAGACCCTATTTACACTGATCCGATTGATGGGAGTGATATGCCCAAATAGACCTGTAACACACCCATACTGGGAATTGTTTTCCATTCAATTTTACCCACTGAACTACTCCACCATCAATAATCTCCTTGATGACATGGGGCCCTAGCCAATGCATCCTAAATTTCCCTGGAAATTTATCAAACTTGCTATCATATAAAAAAACTAGATCATTTATGTTGAAGGTGTGCAGTTTGATGTGCCAATCGTGCCATGCCTTTTTGTGCTCCTTTTGAACTTGTTGATGAAATCCAGCTAGAAATCTATCCTTCCCAATTTCCATTAGCTATGCGAGCCTCTCTTCTAGGGCTCCACGATCAGCAATTCTTGTGAATGCCACTATGCACAGACTAGGTACAATGTACTCCATTAGCATCACAGCTTCCACACCATAAACTAGTTTGAACGAAGTTTGTTCAGTCAGCTTCTTGTAAGTCATCCTGTAAGCCCATAGCACAGTGGGTACGTGCGCATCGTAGTCATTCCATTGAGAATTGTAAACCTTTGTTAGTGCGTTTTCCAGTATCTTATTAAATTCTTCTACCATGCCATTAGCCTGCAGGTGATATGGAATGCTCTTCTGATGGTAAACCTGAAATTCCTCTGTCATCGCGCTGATCATCTCATTGAGAAAGTGTGTTCTGCGATCACTCATTAGAATTTTTGGACAACCAAACCTTCCCAGCACGTACTCAAAGATGAATTTGGCTGTTGTCATGCTTGCATAGTCCTTCATAGGCTGTGCCTCTGCCCATCTAGTTAAGTACTCAGTCACGGTGATGATGTACCGTGCACCCGTCTTCTTTCCTGGAGGCTGAATTGGTCCTACAAAGTCAATCACCCACTTCTCAAATGGTTGTAGTGATATCTACAGATTCAGTGGTAGCTCATCCCTGTGTGAGGGTCTTGCCATCCTTTGGCATGTGTCGCATGCCCTACAATACACTTTTGAATGCTCATGCAAGGTCGGCCACCACAACCCAGCACGTATTATCTACTGCACTTTTGCTTTACCCACATAATGAACTCCTGCAACTCCACTATGTGCCTCAGCAAGGATGTTGTTTCATTCAAACTCTAAAACATAGTGTTGCAATACTTCATCTGATCCTAATTTGTACAAGTGTCCTGTAATGACAGAAAAATATGCTACGCGCACTACCATTTCCTTCTTCTGTTGACTTGTATAACCTTCCGGAGCCGTTCCAGTTGTCACGAAGTGGATAATATCTTCAAACTAACTATCCACGATGCATACTACAAAGAGCTGTGTGTTAGTTAGCCCTTTCTCCAAATTGGTAGGATCTTCCCCTATTTGAATGCGCGACAGATGATCCGGTCCAACACTCAAGCATCCTGGTTTCACAATAACTTCAAAATCATATTCCTGGAACAACCACAACCACCTGCATATCTTTCCCCCCCAACACAGGCTTGTTGACTAGGTATTTCAACGTGGAATGGTCTGTATACATCTTAAAGTGTCTGCCCAACAAATAGTGCTTGACCTTCTAGAGCACGTACACTGTAGGTAATCCTTCACGCTATGTCGTGGAATAATTTTTCTCCGCTTTGGACAACTTCCTACATGCGAATGTTATAGGATTATCCAAGTCCCCTTCACTAGCCTATGTCAGTACTACTCCCAGCGTAATACATGGCGTGTCCACATGTACATGAAATTCCTTCTTCCAATCCAGGAAGACTAGGATAGGCGCGGTGACCATTTTCTCCTTCAGCACATCCAAGCTCTTCTGGCGTTCTCCATTCCAACAAAACGTAACATCCTTCTGTAACATTTTTTTTCCATCGGCGCAGTGATCTGGGCATAGCTCTTGATGAATTTCCTATATTATCTTATATTCCCCAACATTGCACGCAAATGTTTCACAATTCTTGGTGCCTCCAAATTGATTATGACCACGATCTTTGCAGGGTCTACCATCAAACCTTGTCTGCATAACACATGGCCCCAAAATATCCCAAAAGGGACACAAAACAAACATTTCCTTAGATTGAGAGTGATCTAGTACCTCTGGCATGTATCTAGCATTAAGCGCAGACTTGCAACATGGAACTTCACTAGTCCAAACACTGTCAAATCATCAAAGTATACTTCCAGAAATTTATGAATGAAATCCTTGAATGTCGTGATGACTACGCGTGAAAAGATCACCCACACATTCTTCAGCCCAAAAGGCATCATCATATATTAGAATCATCCCCATTCAGTTGTGAAGGTCATCTTACTTCTATCCTCTAGCGCAATCTTGATTTGATGGTACCCAAAGAACCCATCAGTGAATGAATATGTTTCCTGGCCGCCTACATTATCCAGGACCTCATCAGTGAATGGGGTTGGGAAGGGATCATGCATGCAGACATCATTCAACTTTTTGAGATCCACACATATCTGTGTTTCTTCCTCCTGCTTCATTTCCTCAACCACTATTAGGCTCACCCAATCAGATTCTTCCACCGGTTCAATAATACTTGCCGCGATCATCTTGTCTAACTCTAAGAGGACCCTTTCCTTATAATTTGTATTGAGGTAGTAAGTTCTTTGTTTCATAGATTTCACGTACAGTTTTAGGGTGATCTTCATGACACCCAGGTCTCCTATTATTCCTTTCAGATCGAAAACATTTGTGGGAAACAGATCTTGATATTCACGAAGTAGTTCGGTGACCATATCTACCATCATGTCATCCCAATAGTCCCAATATTTGCAAACTTCAGCTCTGCCTCCATGCCAATGTTCACATGCCTGGTCTTGAGCAGCTCAGTTATGTCTGGGTTCTCTAGTTGTGGTCCTTCAACTTCGCGGTGTCCTTCAGTCTCTAGAATTTTAATCTTCCTCGCGTCTTTGTCTTCTTCTTCTGTTCTGACATTGTAGCACTCTAGCATGTGGCTTAGTTGGGTGGTCCAATTAGGTTGAATCAAATCTAGAGGATCCTGTGGTATCCTGAAAATGGTTGTCTTAACCTCCTGCAATGCTTCATTGATAGATTCAAATCCATCCTCAAAACGGAATGACATAAAAAATCCCTAGCACAAAATATCCCATTCTTCCGTGCCATGGCAGAGTTCCATCTCCAAGCACCAATTCAATGGTATAACATCCAAGGTATGAAAAAATAGATGGACCCACTCCGGCTGAGGCTTCGCTCCATATACTTCATTCCATTTGGCCAAATGATCGCTCAGATCATTTCTCCCATTATACTTTTCTGTTAGTCGTACCTTTGGGTGGCCAAAGCATATGCTCATCATCCTTCTATATTCACACTAATCCTCAAAAGTATCTTTGTGTGTAGCCTACCATCCTACGAGCATAGCGCACAGTGCCCAATCCAATGCCTGGAAGTGATGCTTCTCGGGAAATTCAATTTCGAATGCATCCAAAAAGTGATCAATCTCAGTTAACTCATGATAGTGAGGTAGATTTATTACCTCTGATGATATGCAACACAACGACTTGGTCATCATATTATAGCGCAGCATAGATACTTCATGCAGTCGATTCTTTTAGTGCTCCAATTCCTCATTTGCATCTGATGTGCAAGAGTTCTCGTGGTCCCATGCAATACGTCCGTCTGCTGTCTAATCACCCAATCCTGATCTTGCACCGCTATCTTATAAATATGGTCTAGATCATGATCACTTTCATAATCGTGGAACGGTTCTGCATAGCGTGGTCCTTCTGTAGCGTCCAGTGGCATCACTAGACGGAGCAATTTCTTCTCAAATATCATCATTTTCTTCTTTAGATTAATTACCCAATTCATGTCAGTGGCCCAATCAATCCCAAGGAGCACAAGGTAGGGATTTCTATCATCCACAATCTCGATTACTTCAAAATCTGCTAGTGCACTCGCACCTTTGATGTCAACTGTTATCCCCTACAACCTCCACATTGGGATGATTTTCTGCTGATTCGCCATCCTTAACTAAATCAGAGACCACTGTAGCGCATGTCTCCCCATTCTTTCCCATGTTTGCTTTAGCAAAACATTTGCATCAGACCCTAGGTCCAAGATAACTAGGTCCATTTCATATTCTCCTATCTGCTTAGTGAGTCTCATCTCATGTCCAATCCTTTCCTTATACTTACGAAGCTTTTTGACTACGCATGGCTTGTCAATAGCATTTTCCTTGCCAACAAACCGATTGATCAGTTCCTACAGTCATTTCACATCTTTACTATCGCGAAGAAGTTTTATGCAGGTCTCCAAGAACATGGTAATCATGGATGGGTCCATTTCTTCAACCGGTTTCTCCTGACTTCCTGAGGTAGAGGCCTCAAAGAAACTTTTCTTCACTTCCATAAATGTTTCTTTTGCGCATTCTAGATCAAACCCAGTCTCCTTTTCAGGTTCTTTATGGACCCACTCACCTTTTGCAGGTTGCTTCCCCTTATCCTCACCAGTCGTCGTTCCACTTTGCAGCATAATTTTTACCTTAGGGTCTTCCTCACGAGGCTCAGCCCTCATCATCTATAGGTTCTAATTCGACTGTGGAGGCTGCCCCCCCATTTTTTGAATCTTAGCCAACAATATAAGGCAATTCACATGGTCAAACTGAGAACAATAGCGACATTACAACCATGTTGGATTTAGGTAGTCTCTCTTGTAGTGTCCCGGTCCTCCACAATTCTAACTAATAAGCTACCCTTGACCTCCACCAGGTCCTCCTCCACCTTGACCTCGGTTGCACCCCTGATACTCACCTTGTGCTCCTCCAGCGCCTTGGTCTAGAGGTCGTGTTTCTACCTACACCTAGTATGCATGTGTCCTATCCATCATTAATTCATAACTTCGGCAATTGCACTCATCATGACCCACAAATTGAAAAACATTGCAAAAGAGCTGTTGTGGTGTCTATATGAATTTCTGCAACAAATGTAAATTGTCAGTCACATGTTTCCCAGCTATCTAGTAGATAGCACACCATAGCGCAGGCCTTGTACTTGGCCCTGCCATAGCCTCCAGCCTTAGAGGCATTGGTCCCCCTGTTGCAACATTATTCACAAAGACTGGATAGTGATCCTTGTATGCCCCTGACCATTTCATTTTAGGCACCAGACTTCTTCATGTGCCTTTGGTGTTGCTTTTCTGTCTTTCTTCAGGCTTTGCATTTTGAGGCAAAGGTTTTGCAATTGCGTGTGAATCTACTGAACCCCTAGATTAAAATCTTACATTGGTGTCTCGTGCAATCTCATCGTGATTTTTAGAGCTTCCGGCTCTATCCCAATCTTTTGTTGTGATAGTGCAACCCTTAGGTGAGGCAGGAGCAAGGCCACCAACCATTTGTAGTGCTGCCCATTAATCATATTCATGTTAGCTTCACGGATCGTACACTTCAATATTTGATCCAAATCTAAGGTTGTCTCTCTAGGCTTCATCATGATCTCCTTGAATCCCACAATGGATTGTGCTTAAGACTTAGGTCTAATGAATTCCTTATTTAGCACAGTTTGGATATCTGCTAACGCAGACATCAGGTTATCAGTACTGTACTTAATGTACCACATTAGTGCGCGACCTTGCAAAGCACTAACCAACGTTTCTTTCTTCATTTGATCATCCGTGATACCATGAGATTCCCATACAGCCTTTGCGATGAACCAAAACTGGTTCGGATCTTCATTTCCTATGCCCTTGAACACAGGTAGCTTTATAGAGTTCGCCATGTTGAATGATGGAGGTGGTGGCAGTGTGGGTGAGGGGGTAAGTGGTGGAGGCGAGGATGGAGGCAGTGTAGGTATTCACGGGAAACCCTTGTTTTATCATTTAAATAACGCTCAGCGGAGAAGCCTGTGCTTCTCCTTCATCATCACTCATAGGAGGCTCAATCAATGGGCTATATTCAGGACCATTTCTTCCTTTGTCCCTGAATGTCCTTCCACTTCTTGTAGCCCAAAAAATCAAGGTAACTGCATAACTCGCTTTTCACACAAGAGCATCTTAATCCAAGTATTTAACAATTGAAAATACTTACCTCGTGGCCCCTTGAAGAACCATTCTCTGCTTCACTATAACTCACCGAAGTATCGACCGCAACCTCTGTCACAAACCCTCCTATGATACGATCGAGCTAATGATGGACAGTGCGCATGATCTTATCTTCAGAGGCTTCCAATTTCTGCACTAACTCCAGGGTCCAGAAAATCAAACCCTCAAGCCTTCACCTCCCTTGGCCATCTGCCAACTTCGTGATCCACTCGTATAATTCAACCGAGAAGAAACAGAAGAATATTTCATGTATCTCTATGTACATATATTTTTCTAACCACTGTTCTTTCATCAATCATGGATTCTTGTTTTCTTGCGCCACAAATTCATGGATCTTTCTATCCAACCAGTCTTCTATCTCCTTCTTAGTTGGATTCCAATGATGCGACATCACACATCTCATTATGTAGATCCTGCTCCTAGCAATGGAACCATTTGTTGGCTTGATGGGCCCTGACCGATGTTTAGTGTTAGTCAACCAAGCAAATCCCTACACTACTGGCCCTTTCGGCATTACACCGCGAAGCACAGACTGAAGTCTCACTCAAAGCAGTATGGGGGGAACGCAAGAACCAAGTTTCTACACCTTAAGATGGTTGTGATGTTAGTTTTACACTTCAATTCCGCCCTCACATAGATCGTTAAGCATTTAGGGCTTATAGAAGTACTTCTTTATTAGTCTTTTACAACTTCCGCGAAGGTCTGCAATCATCGTTCACATAACCCTAACAAGTGATTCAAGCACTTAGGTGCCTTTGTAACTACTTATCTGTATAGTTTCCCGAATTATCTTAGGTGTTCACCAATTCTATCATGCAATTAATGTTGTCTTTGCATAAACATATATCTCTACTTGCGTTCATATAAAAAAGGAAAAAATATATATTTGCACATCAAATTAGCAATAAATATAAACCCAGTGCTTAACATAACATAATCGCATGCAATTGACAAAAGTAAAATACACAGTAATTTCAGAATACTTCTCTTTATTGATGATTCAGATTTCTAGTACAGATTCTAATTGCCCTACGCACACAACTGCAACAGTCCTTGCACTCAACTGCAGACTTCTATCTTAGGCCTCTGCGCACTCAACTGTAGAGCCTCTTTCATACGCTAAGAATCTCACTATTATCTCTTCACAGACTCATCAATGACTCCATCTATGACTTCCTATTATGAACTGAACCATCTTATACTCCTCTAAGACCTCCTTTTTATACAATCCCATGGTCCGTGGACCAAGCGTAGATTGCATCAAGCTGGCACAACCTATCTAAACTAAGGGCGGAAACCCTTTTTGACTCTTGATATCTTCACACTTAGCGACCACAAAATACAGATAATTTACATTCCTTTATACAAAATTTGGGCTTTCTACCCAAAAACTTGGGCTTTTAACCCCAAAATGGACCCTAGGGGACCCGTTCCCAACAATTAGATAAAATAAATCCAACAAAAAACGTAGAAGAAAACCATGACTTATATTTTGAATGTGTTATCATTGATGTCAAGTTTAGGGGTGAATGTTGAGTGTTCATGATGTCATTATTACTTTAAGTATCCATTTTATGGGCACTAGTATTGCAGCAAGAATGATGCAACTCCTGGGGCTACCAACTTTACTTTATCAACCCAAGGTTCGTAAAAACTTGGAGGTGACAGCGCTATATACACAAGTAAATGTGATGGGTCCTCTCTTTGTCATTGCTAAGCTGGTGATAGACCACTAAGGTTTTTCAAACCAGAATTCTATTGATTTAGAAGAATCTTGATTACCAATGAGGAAAAGGGAAATCTACAGTAGAAGAAATCTTATCTACTGTAGTAAGGAAAAGACTGAAAATCAAACTCTTAAACACACCATTCATCTAATCTAACTGCTAAGAGGATTTTCTTCAAGAGACTGCTAAGTTATCATATGTGCAATCCTACTGTCCTAGGCATGCAATTTGAAACATCAAACATTCTATTGTTGTGCATGTAAATGAACAAAATAACTCTTTTTTCCTTTTTGTCCTTTTTTGTGTGAAAGTGTGAATGCTAACTTCTTTTGGTGATGTGGCAGGTGGGTTAGGGATGATGGTGGATGGTCAGATGGCTTGGGAGGTAAGTGGTGGTCCTTTTCTAGCTTCCTAGGTGTTTTTTTCACAATTCGGTCTCAAAACAGGCCACTATAGGTCAACCTACATGATGTCCTAATGCATCCTATAGGATGTCCTAATGCTCCTATAGGATCCCCTATATTCCTATAGGATACAACTGAAAGCAAGAGGAGATATTTGGAAGGTGATTTAAGGCTTAGGGAAGGTGAATGGTGGGTGAAATGAGGCAAGGGAGTGCCTAGGAATCCTTCAAAGCTCAAAACAAAGTTGTGAGATGGTTGGATTTGCTCAACAAGATTCGAGAAGTATTCTTGTGGAATGAGGAATTTGGTTAGGGATTTAGTGAAATAAAGTGATAACCATGGATATATGAGGTTAGGATGGGGTTTCTGATCACGAAATCTCTATGTACTGCTAAAACTCTTGCACTGCATCAATCATTGACATTTATCCATAAATCATGTAAACAAGAAGGATTTCAATTAAGGAAAACATAATTTCATGAGCTAGATGCTTATTTCATGCATGGGAAAACTTGTAGAATAATATGAAACTCTGATGAGATCTAATGTAAGACTAAAGATAGTAGAAATGACAATTAAATCCTATTATTGAAAACTAGTTAAATGATGACCCAAGTGACAGAAAACCCTAAATTCCATGAGAAATCAGAATTCTCTCTTTTTGGGGCTGCATAAGAGTTCTTTCCTCAAATCATGGTCCCTGAAGGGAGGAGTAAGGCCAAATCCACCTCCGAACAACTTCTTGATATTCCTTTATATTCCTAAGCTAATGCTAAATAAATGTAGAAATGGAAGCAAACTAATCAAATCCACAACTACTTGCAATGAAATGTTGCTAAAGAAAATTCAACCATTAATCTATAAAATAAACTAAGCATAAAAATACAAGAAGAGGAACCTTTGCTACTAGGGTTGGGCCTTAACCCAAGAGATTCATCCCTCTGAGCCAACTGAGTGCTGGATCAAGGAAATGTTCATTCTCATTATCAAAATAGAAAATTACATAACAATGTCTTCCACAAGTCTTGAAGTCGTAAATTCCTAGTGTTTTTACAACCAAAATTCGAATCCTGATGAGGCTCTAGGCATCCTTATTTATAAAAATGAAGTATCCAATGACTTCCTTAAATTTAGGGAGGCTCAGGTGCCAAACTTCAAATGCACTGGCTCGTTGACTGTCACTAGCTCAACTGCCTTTTGATCTTCATGACTTGGTTGCTTGTAACTCTGAGCTAGTATGATTTGATGGACGAATATTCGAATGAGTGAGGAGTAAATGAGGAGGATCTATCACCTACAATCTCTCCTCCTTGTCTCATTCGAGTTTCAGCCCTTAATTAGCCAAAATTTCCATTAATCTCTCTCAAAAACTTGCAATCGATGCACATTAGTCCACTAGGCATAATATTTCACTTTGACTCATCTCATTAAGAAAAATATAATCAACATATGTAAGAAATTATGAGAAGAGTTAATTTTAATAAGCTAGGAGGTGTATGAAGGTCCATATAGTTACCCAATGATGAGGCTCATCATCACCCCCTACTAAAAGTGTTGCTCATCCTCTGAGAAACTCAATCTATATCCATGTTTTTCATTGCTCTAGTAGCCTCCCTGACATCCCATGCTTCTACTGTAGTTTTCTCTTCCTGTGCATAGAATCATGCTTTCCTCTCTATCTCCTCCCATTTATTTCTTTCTTCCTCTTCCTTCCTTCCTTCCAACATTCCTAAGAGTAGTGGTGGACTGAGTCTCAAGCCAATCCAATTAACTTTGAGTCTTTGGAGAGCGTTCTTGTACATGATGATGAGCCTCATCATTGGGTAATTATACAGGCCTTAATTCACCTCCTAGCTTAGTCAAACCAACTATTCTCACAACTTATTGCATACTTTTGATTATATTTTTTTTATGAGATGAGTTAGAGTTGGATATTTTGCTTTGTGGTCTAATGTGCATTTAATGCAGGATTTAAGGATAAAAGAAAGGAATTTCGGCAAAGGCCTTGGTCAAAACTTGAATGGGATAAGGGAGAGGAATTATAGGAATTAAATCCTCCTCATTTACTACCCCTCCATTTGAATATTCTTCCTTTAGCTCGGAGTGCAAACAACCAAATCATGAGGACTAGAAGGTAACCGAGCAAGTGAAAGTCAAAGCACTAGTTTATCTCGAGTTTGGGAGCCGAGCCTGCCTAATTTTAAGAAAGTCATTGGAGACTTCATGTGTATAAGTAGAGAGGTCTAGGACCTCAATAGGATTCATACATTTGATTGTAAAACTCTACGTTATTTTCGAGCTGCAAGACTTGTGACAGTTTTTGATGTAATCCATTGTTTTACTAATAAGAATGAGTTTTGTTTTGAGCCAGCACTGAGTTAACTCTGAGGGCTAAAGCTCTTGGGTTAGGGCCCAACCCTAGCAGCTAAGGCTCCTCTTTATTGTACATGTATGCTAGAACAGATTCATGATTTAATCGTTCATTTGCTTAAGTAGTTGCATTTCCATTACATTAGTGTAGCACATAGATTCATGGTTTAATCATTCATTTTCTTAAGTAGATGCATTTCCATTACATCAGTGTAGCACATAGATTCATGGTTTAATTGTTCATTTTCTTAAGTAGTTGCATTTCCATTACATCAGTGTAGCGTAGATTGGTTATGTTTTAGTTTTCTTCCATTTGTGCCTTCTTTAAATTAGCAGGTTAGCAAGGAGAGAAAGATTCCCATAAGGTTGTCAGTAGGTGTCTCAGCCTCACCTCCTCCCTATGGGACCATGACTTGAGGCAGAGACCCTTCAGCAACCCGAAGAACACATATTTCTAGTTATCGCCTGAGCTTTGGAGTTTTTCGTATTGATTTTGTACTTGGTTCATTTCATCGTTATCTTTCTGTAATAAGATCCAACTCATATTCTCATTTCCTTTAGCACTTTCTTCATGCATAATATATGTGGAAGCCAATAGATCACATCTTAATCAGATTATACCCATAGATCTCCTTACCGTCTGATCGTTTACAAACCTGACCAATCGCCATTAACTGCGTGTCACATATTCATTTCAACGTTTGACTTTAGGCACTCCAAATCTCCACCGTCGATCTGTTTTTCTTGATCCAACTGTTTGGTCAATTTAGAGTGCCCTAAATTGCTATATTAATTGTCAATCCAGGAGTCGTAAACTGTTGAAGTGTGGCACACTATATGTGCAAGATAACCTATTTCTTACCTTTTGTCGTTTTTGATTTTTTATTTTGTTTTGGGGGTTTTTATCTTCGTTTATCTCCTAATGTGAAATGGAAATTCTAAAAGACAAGTATGGATATAAATTTTCAAGGCAATTATGTCTCTTATAATGGTTTCCAAAACTTCAAACTTCAGAAGGTCTTAGAACATGCTAATGATGAAATTAATTCCTAAAAGAAAATGAAAATGTGCCACTATTCTAATCAAACAAACAATGAACTATTGATCATGAAACCATTATCCCTACTACTACCTAAATACAAAAGAAATGAATTGAGCTACTATACTCAAAGAAATCCAAAAAATTGCAAGTAAAGGAAAGCTAAAATCAAATTACATCAATTCATATTCTGACCCCTCGCTAGTTAGTCTTGCTATGGCTTTCGGAGGTGATCATCAACAACTTGAGCAATCTGATATCTAATTGCAGAAAAGTAAAGTTAAAATCAAATCACATCAATTCATAGTCTGACCCCTCTCCAGTTAGTCTCGCTATGGCTTTCGGAGGTAATCATCAACAACTTGACCAATCTGATATCTAATTGCAGAAAAATAAAACTAATATCAAATTACACACTCATACTTCAATCCCTCGCCATTAGTCTCACTATGGCTTTCGGAGGTAACTGAAAATGATATGAGCAATTTAATATCTAAGGTAACTAATAAAGCCAATGAACAAAACTAAAAATAAACCAAACAGAATTGAAATTAAAAGCTAAGAAAAGTAAGTCAGCAGAAAGACTGATTCCATGTCATCAGTCATTTTGAAAACTATATGCAAATGCTCGAGCTGCCTACTGTAATTTGGAACATACACAAAGATCAGCGTTAACAGCAATGTAAAGCATGTAAAATTATGAACAAAAATGAAACGTTAGTACCATAGGAAATGCAATATGCATAAATGAATAACTATGGCATAATAAACATAAAGAAACACAGCATGAACCTGTACAACAATAAGAAACAAAACCTCGGCGTGTGCAGGGGCCCTCTGCACAACCTCGGGCAACAGCTATCAATCAAGAATTATGCTCAGAAACAGAGTCTTCTCATATATTTAGAACGCAGTCACAAAAATGAAACTAGTGTCACGACACAGTGGCTTTTTAACAGCAAAATTACATTCCAAAAGACTAACTACTATGTGTATAAAAACACATTATTTATAACAAAAGGCTACATAACTGATTTCCTAAAAACTGCGCATGACAGAGGACATGTGAATGATAACGTCCATGGATCTAGCATCATGGCTGCCGAGATGATGCAATCTATTGAAAGCGGCATGTTGGATTTACATCGTGGGCATCCTACAGGTGTCAGTGTGCCTCCAGAAATCTAGAAACGACCATGAAAATCTTTCATGTGCTTGGAAATAGAGTCCTGTTGCCGTAGGACTCTTCTGTTTGACCACCACTTGACCATTGTTGACCATGGCCTCCTTTGATGAATCCGACTGAGCCAATAGGACTCAGTCCATGTCCACGTCATTTTCAACTTGCCCATGTGGCTCGATTTGCCTGAAGACACATGTAATATAGACTTTAACAAAAATGGTTGCGGAAAGTTGAAGCAGCTGCAGAAAGTGACAGGATTCCGCAACACAATGAGAAAAAATCTAATTCAAATAGTAGACACAAAACATAGTTAAAAACCACGTTAAGTGCTCTTTTATGATTAATATGTAATGATGTTGATAGCTTAGGAGGTCTAGGTGAATGGAAAGAGTCTAGGAATGTGTATAGGAAAGATGCAAGTTCAGGGCTCAACATACCCCCACTGTGAAGGTGTTGCATGTCCCCATGCAACCAAAATTTTGACCATCCTCTCTTCAATCCATATGCTCTGACACCTCTGCCAGCACATCCAGCCCTCTTTTCCTATTCCTTGGTGCTGCTAACATTCTAGGCTTCCTCATCAAGCATCTGAATTTGAGGTTGATAAGTGCTTTACTCAACCTCTTTCATTTCTTCTTCAATTTCCTATTATTTTTCTACCATAGTCCCAGATGTAACATAGTGTTGTCATGAAAGATCTTGTCCATTCTGATTTGTTCCCTTAATGCTTCATTTTCATCTCTAATATGTTTATTTAAAACCTCCAATTCAAAGACTTCTTGTTTCAACGATTGGACTAGAGCTTCTTGTGCTGTGTGAGGTTGAGTGGATGAAGTGCTTGGGCCTGTGGCTGTCTTTTCCAAGGATTCTAGATAATCATACATCTCTTGCTGATTCGGGTCTATCTCGGGTGTAGTTTTCCTTGGGCTGACCCCAAAATCCTGTTGAGAATGACTGATTTCCAAATATGGCCGAGAAGGACTCATGTCAAAAACTGGCTATGGAATGGAAGTATGGTGTGGGCTACGATCAGGAGAGGTTGTTGGAGGCTGCTTTGGTGTTTCCCCTCCCAAGTCAATAAAGTGGGGTCCTTTGGTTTGCACTGTCCTTAATTTCCCTTTTAGCCTGGAGCTTCTTCTTACATGTTGTGGACTAGTTTCTTTTTCCTCCCTACTCTGTTTTTCTTTTCCTTTGTTTTTGGCTACAGCTGAGTGTTCCTGAAGGTGAACTAGTCTTTCAGACAATACTTGATGGTCTTCTTCTGAGGAAGGTTCTGGTGTTTAATGCACAGCCTCAATGCTTCTTTTCTCTTTTTATTTTGTTGGCCTTTTACCCTCAATCTTTTCCTTCCTCCTTTTAGACAGTCTTTCTTCTCTACTAGTTTCTTCAACTGTGTTAGTAGGAGTACTTTGAATTTTATCACTTGTTCTCTTTCTTCTGCTTCTTCTTGATGTACTGCTTTCAAGGACTTCTTGTGGATCTTGAAAGAAATTTCTGATTAGAAACTGCTACCATGTATCCTTCTTTTCTTTCAATTGTTTTTCTATCAAGATTTTAACAAGGCAATGGTGATACAAGTGTGGTTCTAGTCCCCCAGATTCTTTTGTATGGTTACAGACATCTTTTTTAAACTGTTCAATAAAAAGTATGGCAGATTGAGGGTTTGATTTTCTAGGAAATTCATCAATAGTCGAGTGTGATACATATACATTGATCCAAAACGTCCCTCACAGGTAATGAACTTTTGAATAATCAACAATAGACTGGCCCGCTTCTCTTCTAAAGCATGGATAGGGACTCCTCGTTTAAAAATAGTTACGTCCATACCTGGATTTCTTAGGATAACCCTCCAAGACTTCTCGTTAAAGCTCTTATTCTTGAACCAGCATTCACCCTCGTGTGGAAGTTCTGTAGGAGCCGGTATAGATGCCTCAGTGATTGTAAACTTGAGGTCTCCCACTTCCACGTCCAGGCCGTTAAAAGACCTCGCAAAAGTATTTGTAATCTCCTTGTTGTAGCCCTTGAATTTTTGAATAAACCGTAGCCACCTTGCCTTTTTCAATATGTTTTTCACTTGCGGGTATCCTTCCAAAAACATGGGCCCTTCCAGTTCTGCCCTCAACAATAGACCCATCCTTCCTTCTACCTTTAGAATTTGTCTGCGTGAGCAAGGGTTTTAGTGGATTTAGACGGCTGGGTTATGGTGATGAACAGGGTTTATGGAGAAAAAAACAGTGATTGTAAATGGAAAATAGAGAACAGGTAGCGAGAGTGAATTCAAGGAATGGAGCAGAGACTGATATGAACAAGGTGAAAATGCAACCGTGGCTTTAATAAAATAGTGGAGGAGTAAAGTGAACCCGGCATAATTTTAAACTAAATGGCTGCGGAGTGGACGTAAACACGTTTATGAAATGGCTATGGAATTTGTGTGGCAGAGAGAAGCCGTGATCAAATCAACCACGTCCCATAATTACAGGTTTTGTATCAAAGTACAGCCGAACATGAGTTAAAATCGGAGGCTTGATCATGAGGTCATTTGAAAATAAATGCAAGGATTGTGGGGGAATCGTATGGAGATCGTGGAACGGTTATGGAGTTATCAACGCCAATCATTGCATATAATGGAGCTATGGTTTTATAACTATGTAAAAATGTGCTTTGAACGCTATTTGAAATAAATTTCTACTCATACCTTGGAATTCTTGCCATTTTTTTCATTAATCTTTGATCAGCTGCTCCTTGTTGATGCTTTAAGTGCCTCATGTCTTCATAATATGTCCTCGGTCATACCTACATTTGATTTCATGATTATTGAACTAACATATGACTATTAGTTTTGAAAAACAGAGTGATAGCTGCGGAAACTGCTTCTGGCTGCAGAAACTGGTTTCAGCTGCGAAAACTGACACAGCAATCATTTGACTGAATGGAGATGGATAGATGATAACTAACTGAATTAAAATGGACATGAAAGAAACTTTTATTGGCGAAATGAAATGAAATGGATGAAATGGAGTGGAATGAAATGAAGTGGAGTGTCACAAAACTGTGAAATGAGAGAGAATTTTTTTTTTTTTGGAAAATATAAGGTGTCAGGAGTTCCTGATTTTTGCCCTGTATTTTCTGTATAAGACTGCCAATCAGTGATTGGTTTTCAGGCTTATACATTTTTTTATTTTTTTTAATAGAAAGGAACAAAGGCTAGGCTGGTGGATAAGAAGGATTTTTCTTCACCAGCCTTATTGCAGAACTATCTTGAAACATTTTAACAAATTCCTCTTTTGAGAGTGGCTTATGATAGATCTTTAATCTGTGGCCATTCACAATAAGAGGAGTTTGATATTCATCAATGGTTTTGATTCTTACCTCTACATTGCTAAAGATTTTGTCAATCTCATATGGCTCAAGCCAATGAGTCTGAAATTTTCCTTTAAAATCTTTAAACTTGGAATCAAATAGCAATGCCCAATCTCCTTCTTGAAACTTTTTCTCTTTGATGTATTTGGCATGCCACTTAGTTCTTTGATATTGAACTAGATCAGTTCTTAGAATTGCCTCTTGTTTGATCTCATCTAGCTCATTCAACTGCTCCATTCTATGCTTTTGGGCTTCTGATAGATCCATCCCCAACTGAACTACCATCTTGAAAGTTTTGACTTGGAACTCAATGGGGAGCAGGACTTCTTTCCCATAAACTAGTTCATAGGGAGAATGTCCTGTTGTATTTCTCCATGTAGTTCTGTAGGCCCATAAGGCTTCAGGAAGCCTTTCTGCCCAATCTCTTCTGTGTAGATGAACAGTTTTGGTGATGATACCTTCAATAACTTTGTTTGTAGACTCCACTTGGCCATTTGCTTGTAGATGGTAAGGAGTAGATTTTCTGTGCTTGATTTTGTATTCTTCCATCAGCTTCTCCACCAGGTTGGATGTGAATTGACTTCCCTGATCTATCACAATTTCTCTTGGAACACCAAAGCGAGTAAAAATATCCTCATAAAGAAAATTAACAACTGAATTTTCAGTAGCAGAAAATAATTCTTTAGCTTCTACCCATTTAGTGACATAATCAATACATACCAATATATACTTTTTTTGTTTAGATAGTGGGTTAATAGATCCAATGAAATCTAAAGCCCATTTTTCAAAGGGTTCGATGAGTACCTGTGGCTGCAATGGAATTTCATTTGAAAGGGTAGGTTTCCCTATTCTTTGGCAGTTGTCACACCTTTTGACATACTGTTTTGCATCTTTGAAAAGGGATGGCCAATAATATCCCAAAGAGAGGATTTTATAGGCTGTCCTTTTGTCAACAAAGTATCTGCCACATGGTTCATCATGACATGCTTTGAGGATATCAGGCATTTCATCTTCCCTAACACATCTTCTAATCACAAGATCTAGCCCTGTTTTAAACAATTCGTTAGAAATCCATGAATATTTTGAACTCTCCTGAATAATCTTTCTTCTTTCACCAGGAAATAAATGTGGAGGCAGTTTCCCTGTAACCAAATAGTTAGCTATATCTGCATACCAAGGGGTCTTAGTAGCTACTGCAAATAAGTATTCATCAAGAAACTTGTCCTCTACAGGAGAATCTTCTTTAGTATTCTGAATTCTAGACAAGAAATCAGCTACTGTATTTTGTTTCCCTGGTCTATCCAACACAGTAATATTGAATTCTTGTAAAAGTAAGAGCCACATTGTAACTCTTCCATTAGTAACAGGTTTGTTCATTAGATATCTAATCATAGAATGATCAGTATGGATAAAAGTTTCATAGCCTGTTATATAATTTATAAACTTATTGATTGCATGAACAACAGCTAATAACTCTTTTTCAGTTACAGTATAGTTCTGTTGGAATTATGTTTCTGGTATGGCTCTATGATTCATGTATTGTACTTGATGGCAACTCATACAGGTGGCAATACTCTGATCAGGCTCTCAAAATGGTTGAAATTAAGAGGTACGTAGGAGAATAGTTCAAAAAGTGCCTACCCGCAGGTATGCCAGCGAGGAAGTGCGTTCATGCCCGCAGGTGACCCGTTCATGAGGTGCGTACCCCCAGTTCACTCACTTCAAGGCAGAGAAGCGCGCTCACGTGGGGTTTCTTATGTTTGGCCCGTGGTATTAAGCCCGCCGTTCTTGTTTCTATGGTTTTGGCCCGTGGTATAGGATCTAATTTGACTATAAATAGGGAAGGAGATCACTTGGCCAATGTATCTTTTGCAAATTGAATATCTTAAGATCTGAAATATTGGGTTATCGGTTTAAAAGCTTGATCTATATAAAAGTGAAGTTGAAGATGGATCTATGAAGGGTGATCTCTCAGGCGCATGATTAGATCTGGGCATCTGGCTATCTGTGGCACACTGGGGGACTGCCAATTCGGCCCTAACCAGAGGTACGCAGGTGATTAACAGTGCAAGTGCGTGGGTACGCAGAGTAGAAGAAGGCAAACTACGTGGGTACGCAGAACAGAGGAAGGCGCAGTGCGTGGGTGCGCAGCGCGACAGAGGTTTAGGTGCGTAGGCACAGTGAAAGTATGCGGCGCTTCAGAAGCCGCAGGTACGTAGGTACGCAGTGCGGTAGCACCTATGGGTGCGTGGCTATAGTAGCAGTACGCGGCGCGATAGCATCTGTGGGTGCGTACCTACGGTAACAGTACGCGGCGTGATTGAAGAAACAGTACGTGGGTACGCGGTGCAGCAGAAGGCTCTCTGCGGGTATACGCAGGGGAGCAGAAGGTGAAGTGCGGGGCCACGCAGGCCAGATAATGAAAAACTGCATAGCTGTCTTAAGACCTTTTGTTGGCTGAATTTTTCTGTTGATAAGGTGTTCTGGGTTTAGTTTACTGTTACTGTTGATCTGGTTACTGCAGTTGACTGGGTGATTTACTTGTACTTGATGATCTCTTGATGTTTATGGATCCAGTTTGAAAATTTATGAAAAGTGGTCCTTGAAAGAAAAGAAGTAGGGGGTTGTAGCTCCCTTCTAGGAGAGATTGGAAAAACGAGAGAGAGTTGTAGCTCTCTGCAGGTTGCAGCCTACGTACTGGTAAAGGACTACACCAGTACAAAACCATTGTAAAAGGAGTTTCTAATTTGAAAGAAGATAGAGACATATTTCAGCAGGTGGTTTTCACCCACATTGGGTTTCCACCTTACATCCGGTGTTCTTTGGTGTGACTATCTGTTTTCTTTGTTCATGCTCATTATTTTATGGTACTAACATGCAAAAATAATTCAAAGTATAAATAAGGAAGATTTATTAAAAGAACTTGATAATACTGATTCACCCCCCCTCTCAGTATTATTTCCAACAAGTTCAACTCAGTGGGAGTCAAATTTTTACTGGTATAGTAAATGGCATAAGGAACTAAATCCTTTTGACCCAACACAGCCCCTAGAGCTATATTGGAAGCATCTGTAGAAATATAGAAAGGAAGTTTCCAATTTGGCCCTCTCAAGATGGGTGCTTCAGATATTCTTGTTTTCAAAGTTTCAAATGCTGATTGACAATCAGGATCCCATTTGAATTCATAGTCTTTTGTAAGCAATTTGAAGAGTAGAGATGCTATTTTAGTGAAGTTCTCTATAAATCTTCTATAGTACCCAATAAATCCCAGAAAACTTCTAACATCTTTTTGACAATTTGTAATAGGCAACTTGGAGATGACTTCAACTTTTGATTTATCAAGTTTAATCCCATCCCCTGAAATGTGATGTCCCAAAACAATACCTTCAATAAACATCATAAAGCATTTTTCATGACTTAATGAAAGGTTTGTTTCTTTACATCTTATAAGGACTTTTTCCAAATTATCTAATGCCTCTTCAAAGGAATTACCATAAACTGTAAAATCATCCATATAAACCTCTACACAATCATGGATTAGATCAGAAAAGATTCCTAGTACTACTCTTTGGAATGTTGCGGGTGCATTATATAATCCAAAAGGAAGCACCGATAAGCAAAAGTTTCCCATGGATAGATAAATGTGGTCTTATCTTGATCTTCAAGTGCTACCTGAATTTGATTATAGCCACTAAAACCATCCAAAAATGAAAAGTACTTTTTGCCTGCTAGTGTATCTAATACTTGATCGATAAAGGGCAAAGGAAAGTGATTCTTCAAAGTTGCTTTATTCAATTCCCTGTAATCAATGCATACCCTCCATTTACCATTCTTTTTAGGTACTATAACCAAAGGAGAAACCCATCGGCTATCTGAAATTGGATAAATGAAGTTTACATTGAGTAGTTTTTGGAGCTCTTCTTTAACTATCTCCCTAAGGTTTGGATTCATCCTTCTCTAAGGTTGTCTAATTGGTCTACTGTTTTCCTCGATGTAGATGTGATGAATGCAAGTCTTAGGGTCAATACCTTTCATATCAGTATACTCCCATGCAAATGCAGTAGAATGTTTTTGCAAGATTTTGGTTAGCTCTTCCTGTTGTGACTTTTCCAAATTTTTATTGATATTCAATGTTTTACCTGGAAAAATATCAATGGTGGAACTACCGAACTCTTCCATAGAGTAAAGATACATTTGTCTTGATGATAAATACTCAATGTCAGAATCTAACTGAAATTGTGTGTGGTCATATTCTGAAGATGTTTCAAAATTTTCTAATGTGTTCAGAATTTGACTATCTTCACTAATTTCAGAAATGGTAAAGACAGGTTGTATAGTGTCCTCATCATCGACCCATTCATTATCTCCTACTTCTATAATTGCTTTTGCTGGAGGATACAAATTGAACTTCTTTGTTGAATTACCATCAGAAATGTACATATCCCTAGATCTACAACTAATGAAAGCATCAACTGTGGCTAGCCAAGGTCTTCCTAAGATGAGTGGATGCCCTCCTAAATTACTCTTGGGAGTCAAAATCATGAAATCTACTGGATATTCCCAAGAATCTAAGGAGACTGAAATATCTTCTAATACACCATCTGGTTTGATTATTGAGCGATCTGCAAGTTGTAGTAAGGTAGGTGTAAAAACAAGATTAGGAAGTTTAAGATGTTCCATAGTCTGTCTACTCATAATGTTGATAGCAGCCCCTAAGTCAATTAATGTGTTTGGGATTTCTACCCCATTTATATGTGTCTTGATGATTGGACTACCTAGATCTACATATTTCTGCATGGTAATTTTTCCCATCATGATATCTACAATTTTTCCTACCAGGTGCATTCTTCTTGTATCTCTTGTTTCCTTCCTGGTCTTTTGAGACTCAACTCCTTTATTGTTTTCGCTAGAATAGGAATCTCTCTAATGGATTGTAGCAAGGGAATCTTGATATAGACATTCTTTAATTCATCTAGGAAATCATAGTCAGGCAACAAGATTTGTTTTTCCACCCCTTTGTCAATTTGTAATCTTTCAGGGAAAGGAGGTGTAGATGAAGATGCAGGTTTCTCAACTATAGGAGTTGTGGGGGTTGACTCTTTTTCTTTTTCTTTTTGAGTGTTTGGGTTTTGAAGAGATGCTTCAGAACCTTTATTGACTTGAAGAGAATCTTCCTCAGAAGTACTTTGCTTTTGAGCATCTATAGAAGGTTTTTCTAGAACTCTACTAGACCTGAGTTGTACATCATTAAGAGGAACAATCATATAGGTAGGAAATTGTTGTCCTTCTATCATGTAAGCATTCTGAGGATTTTTGTTATTAGCATTTGGTAATGGTTGGGCTGGTAGTTGATTTGTCTTTTGTTGGAATTGAAGCAAGAGTTGAGAATTTGGATTTTGTTGAGAAGGTTGTTGTTGTGGAAATGACAATGAAAGTTGTGGGTTTTGATTTGCAAGTTGTGGAGCTTGTTGATTTTGAAAAGATGGAGGATATTGATAAAATTGAGCAAATCTCCCATAAGGATTTTGCATACCTTGTACCCATGATTGATATGGATTTTGAGGTTGGGACCAAGGTTGTTGACAAGAATTCCAATTTGGCGGGGGTTGAAAGTTCATAGGGTTGTTAAACCCTTGATTTTGTTGCCCCTGCCAAGGTCTCCTTGAAACAAAATAGAGAGACTACTGAATTTGGATCTTCTTGAAAGACAGCTTTGAGCCCAGGAATTGAAGGACAATCCTTGGTCTCATGGCTTTCTGAGAAAATCATACATGTTTCTACAACTTTTGCATCTAAGGGGCATTCCCTTAGAGCATGTTTCTTCCTACATTTTGGACAAAAGATGGCCAAGGCTTCAACTTTTGCTTTTTGCTTGTTTTGTATTTTAAGGGTGTCTAGTTGTTCACTAAGGCTCCCTAGAATATCAGTTTTGAACTCATCAAGCATATTGCCAATCTCTACCCTAGTTACTAATCCAGTTGCAGATTTGTTTACTCTAATAAGAAAAGGATCTCTAGGCCCTTTTCCGTTTTAGATTTTCCCCTCGAGAGATGGACACATAGTTCTGCTATATCACGAAGTGGAAGTTGAGAAATATCTCCCTTTCCCATCATGTTTAAAATATCTATCCATTCATCTCTAATGGATTTTGATAGAAGGGATTTCAAGGTCTCCTCATCTAGGTTACTCATTTTTGCTCTTTTTAAGTTGTATTGAAATCTTTCAAGTAAATCCTCCAAGTTTTCATTTTCTTTTTGCACCATTTTGAATACCTCATCCTTATGGTTGGTGGGCATGCAATAGTCCAAGTATCTATCCAGAAATGTTTGTTTCATATCATTCCAAGTCCTAATAGATTGGGTGACTAATCCCATGAACCATTTCAAAGCAGCTCCCTTCAATGTTGAAGGAAACAATTTGAGTTTTTGAGAGTCTTCCATATAGTCATAAGTTCGGCACACGACTTCAAACTCAAATAGAAATGTTTCAGGATCCTCACTTCGCAACCCATAAAAGTTTGGGAGGACAGATGGTGAGATGTTTTTCATTGTCGTATGAGTTTCTTCATCAACTATAGGGAATCCAAATGAGTTATCTCCATCCCTATTTTCCCCATTGTTACCTCTACCTCCTCCATTGTTTCCTCCTCCTCTACCTCTACCTCTACCTCCTCCTCCAAATCCGTTTACTACTTCCTCTGTCATGATAGTTTCCTCAGAGTTTTCAGAGTCCTCTGGTTCTTCTATTAATGGTGAACGAAGAGGAATTTCTCCCTCTTCTTCTTCAGGTGATTCTACTTCTTTGATTACAATATGTTCCCCTGTAGAAGTGAAGAAGGGTTCTTTCCCTAGGTCAAATTTGATGGATAGTGTGGGAGAGTCTCTTGATTCAATTGCTGCCCCTTAAATTCCAGGAATCCTAAGGCTGGGAGTGTGAGTTGGAGATGATGGAGGTGTATCTTGTCTATGCCTTGAAGTAGACAGAGTTGTAAAAATCGAAATCTTGGCCCTAGCTATAAACCTTCCCCTAGAATCTCTTGCTCTATGCATGTCATTTTTATTTTTTTTATTTCTTTATCTTCAAGTCGGGCTAATAATTATGTTTCTGATCTTCCAGATCACATTAGGTGCAAGAAGAGAGCATACTCAAGAAATTATTGAACCAATAACTCTCTTTTCTGATCCTCCAGATCACACTAGGTGTAAGAGGAGAGCATACTTTGAGAAGTCATCAATTTTTCCCTTCTTTGAATATTTTTTCTTTCTTTTTTTTTAAGAAATTGGCTACCTAGTTACACTTTCTCAGCAACGGCGCCAAAATGTTTGGTCAATTTAGAGTGCCCTAAATTGCTATATTAGTTGTCAATCCGGGAGTCGTAAACTGTTGAAGTGTGGCACACTATATGTGCAAGATAACCTATTTCTTACTTTTTGTCGTTTTTGATTTTTTATTTTGTTTTGGGGGTTTTTATCTTCGTTTATCTCCTAATGTGAAATGGAAATTCTAAAAGACAAGTATGGATATAAATTTTCAAGGCAATTATGTCTTTTATAATGGTTTCAAAACTTCAAACTTCAGAAGGTCTTAGAACATGCTAATGATGAAATTAATTCCTAAAAGAAAATGAAAATGTGCCACTATTCTAATCAAACAAATAGTGAACTATTGATCATGAAACCATTATCCCTGCTGCTGCCTAAATACAAAAGAAATGAATTAAGATATTGTACTCAAAGAAATCCAAAAAATTGCAAGTAAGGGAAAGCTAAAATCAAATTACATCAATTTATATTTTGACCCCTCGCCAGTTAGTCTCGCTATGGCTTTCGAAGGTAATCACCAACAACTTGAGCAATATGATATCTAATTGCAGAAAAGTAAACTTAAAATCAAATCAAATCAATACATAGTCTGATCCCTCACCAGCTAGTCTCGCTATGTCTTTCGGAGGTAATCATCAACAACTTGAGCAATCTGATATCTAATTGCAAAAAATAAAACTAATATCAAATTACACACTCATACTTCAATCCCTCACCATTAGTCTCGCTATGGCTTTCGGAGGTAACTGACAATGACATGAGAAATTTAATATCTAAGCTAACTAATAAAGCCAATGAACAAAACTGAAATAAACCAAACAGAACTGAAATTAAAAGCTAAGAAAAGTAAGTCAGCAGAAAGACTAATTCCATGTCATTAGTCATTTTGAAAACTATATGCAAATGCCCAGGCTGCCTACTGTAATATGGAACATACACATTGATCAATGTTAATAGCAATGTAAAGCATGTAAAATTATGAACAAAAATGAAACGTTAGTACCATAGGAAATGCAATATACATAAATGAATAACTATGGCATAATAAACATAAAGAAACACAGCATGAACCTGTACAACAATAAGAAACAAAACCTCAACATGTGCAGGGGCCCTCTGCACAACCTCGGGCAACAGCTATCAATCAAGAATTATGCTCAGAAACAGAGTCTTCTCATATATTTAGAATGCAGTCACAATAATGAAACTAGTGTCATGGCACAGTGGCTTTTTAACAACAAAATTATATTCCATAAGACTAACTACTATGCATATAGAAATGCAATGCCCAGGCTGCCTACTGTAATCTGGAACATACACACTGATCAACGTTAACACCAATGTAAAGCATGTAAAATTATGAACAAAAAAGAAACGTTAGTACGATAGGAAAATGCAATATACATAAATGAATAACTATGGCATAATAAACATAAAGAAACACAGCATGAACCTGTAAAACAATAAGAAACAAAATCTCGGTGTGTGCAGGGGCCCTCTGCACAACCTCGGGCAACAGCTGTCAATCAAGAATTATGCTCAGAAACAGAGTCTTCTCATATATTCAGAATGCAGTCACAATAATGAAACTAGTGTCATGGCATAGTGGCTTTTTAACAACAAAATTACATTCCAAAAGACTAACTACTATGCATATAGAAATGCATTATTTATAACAAAAGGCTACATAACTGATTTCCTAAAAACTGCGCTGACAGAGGACACATGAACAACAATGTCCATGGATCTAGCATCATGGCTGCCGAGATGATGCAATCTATTGAAAGCGGCTTGTTGGATTTACATCGTGGGCAACCTACAGGTGTCAGTGTGCCTCCAGAAATCTAGAAACGGCCACAAAAATCTTTCACGTGCTTGGAAACAGAGTCCTGTTGCCGTAGGACTCTTCTGTTTGACCATCGCTTGACCACCATTGACCATGGCCTCCTTTGATGAATCCAACTGAGCCAATAGGACTCGGTCCATATCCATGTCATTTTCAACTTACCCATGTGGCTCTATTTCCCTGAAGACACCTGCAATATAGACTTTAACAAAAACGGCTACGGAAAGTTGAAGCAGCTGCAGAAAGTGACAGGATTCCGTGGCTCAATGAGCAAAAATATAATTCAAACAATAGACACAAAACATAGTTAAAAACCACTTTAAGTGCTCTTTTATGATTAATATGCAATGATGTTGATAGCTTAGGAGGTCCAGGTGAATGGAAAGAGTCTAGGAAAGTGTATAGGAAAGATGCAATTTTGGAGCTCAACACCAACGGCTATCGCATCACCTGTTCGCCAACTAGCTTAGTTGATCTCCATTGTTGGTCAATCCCACATGATCCAACGACTATCATGCAATCTCATGTGAATTACTACATGACCGATACCCAACCGAGAGCACGCGAGAAAAGTGGTTTTCCCATGCTACGTGTCACTCACTTAGGCTAATCACATAAAATTTAGGAATTTTGCTTACAGCTCTTAGGGTGCACGAGATGGCGCTCCAAATATCTATCGTCGATCTACCTTGCCTGATCCAATGCCTATTGCGTCACCCGCTCACCAACTAGCTTGGCTGATCTCCACCGTCGATCTACCTTGCTTGATCCAATGGCTATCGTGTCACTCGATTGCCAACTAGCTTGACTTATCTCCACCATTGATCAATCCCGTACGATCAAACAGCTACTGCACAATCTCACACGAATTCTTGCACGGTCGATATCTGATTGAGAGCACGCGAGAAAAATGGTTTTCTCATGTTATGTGTCACTCACTTAGTCTAATCACACAAAATTTAGGAATTCCACTTACATATTTGAGGGCGCGCGAGAAACTGCTTACCACCTATGAAGACCACTCCATCATTCTGCATGTTTTTTTCCTTCTATCACGGTGTGAATTAATGTGATCCATACATCTATTCACTTAATTTCCGCGATAAGATCTCCGCGACTCATCTTCCATTAATCCTGTTCAATTATCTATTAACTCAATCTCCTGTGATAAGATCTCCACCACTTATCTTTCATTAATCCTGTTCATCCATCTATTCATGTAATCTCCTATGATAAGATCTTCACCACTCATCTTCCTGTGCACTGCTGCTTAATTGTGTCTTCCTTTCACTGATTTCGATCTTCACTTGCTCTTCTGCTTGATTCCTTCCAGGACGTTGTTCTGCATATCATTTAAATTCTGGCACTCCTGAGTTTCAATTTGGTTATTTAATCAGACTCTAACACTGTTTGATCATCAAAAAAACTAGAAAAGTGAAAACAGATTTAGTCTCGTTTCCTTGCTTACACATTAGTTTGGTTTGATGCTCTTTACCTCTGTAACCTAGATAGCAGCATTAGGTTAGTGTTGATTTAGCAATTTTGCTTAGCATAGCTATTTAAATGGTTAATTAGGATATGGTGTGATTTAGCATTACATGTTGTTTTCTTCATTACTGCAGTAGAGTAGCTCTCTTAGAATAGATTTGCTCTTCTTCCATCAAAGACTCAAGCTTCTTCTTACTCTACAAAAGTCTGGCTTCGAACCCCTGGGGTCTCTCGCCAGATGAACACATGACAACATGCAGGACCTTCACTTCTACTTGTGCATATAGCACTGTCACCTTCAAGTTTGTATGAACCCCGGGTTGATAAGTAAAGCTAGTAGCCCAGGATTTGTAGCATCCTTGTTGCAATACTGGCACTCATCACTTTTTGGCGTCATTGTCGGGGAGGTGTCTGAGTAGAATGTGAGTATTGCTTTCTTTTCTTCTATTTCTAGTCTTCAATTTTCTACCATGTGTTCATTTCTACAAAAGTAATCTAGTAGCTTCCTTTCTCTTAGTTCTCATTATCTTCTTTTATTTCCATTCTGCAAGTAGAATTTCAATTCAGCAAGTAGTTTTTTATGTCAGTAGTTTTGATTCAATCAGTAATTTCATTTCTACAAAGTGCTTTCTAGCATTAAAAAATCTTATAAAAGCCCCCAAAAACATTTCCTTTCATGCCTCGTAGGAATACAGACAATTTAGGGAAATTCTTGCCAAATACCCCAACTTCATCCAACAACCAACCTTCTCTCTTCTTCGGTGGCTATGAACTGGAGGAACCTTTATGTGAGCAACATGACATATTTGAAGAACCTATAAGGGAAGAGGAAGAAGAAGAACCCATTCCTACTGAACCAATGGCTGAAAACCAAAATGATAGATGGAATAGAGAGAGAGTTGAGGGTGCCTTCCCCATCAGGGAAACCAATGGGGACACTAAGATGAAGAATATAAGCCCCTCTGCTCTACCTCATTTCCATGGCTTGAGCATAGAGGACCTTGACACTATCCCATTTGAGTTTGATATTATATGCTAAACCTATGACTATACAAATGATGAGCAGAAGTTAAAATTGTTCCCATCTACCCTCAAGGATGCAGCATTGCATTGGTTCATGGGTTTACCTGGAGATAGCATCACAACTTGAGCTCAGATGCAACAATATTTTAACAACAAATATAGGGACTATTGTAGGTGAAAGGATACTAAAGAAGAGATTTTCAGGATGACCATGGGCCAAGATGAATCCTTAGAAGACTACCAAGAAAGATTCTAGCTCAGTTACAAAAGGGCCAGGTGCACACTTGACCCTGAGTCACTAAAGCTGGTCTTGTTCAGAGGAGTAAGGGAAGATCTTATGGATACCTTCCATTTGTTAGTAGGAGGACATATCTCCCAATTACCCTATGACAATATCAAGACTATCTTTAGAAACCATTCTAGGGAAGCTAGGAAAAAGGGTAGGAGTAGTTAACCTATGTCTAGTACATCATCTTCCAACTCATCCATCAAGGGAGAAATTGGAAATATGCTGGAAGATTTCAAAAGTGAGATGTTAAAAACCCTTTCCTTGCAATTGGACACCATGAACATAAAAAAAAAGAAAAAGGAAGAAGAGAGAGCCTTGGCCATCTTTTGTCTTAGATGTACTAGGAGGCATCCTAGGAACGAATGTCCATTGAACTGCATTGAGATTTTTTCGGTGTGTGAAGAAAACCACTCCACAGACAAGAGCCCTTCTTTACCCGGAATCAAGGCCATATATCAAGGAGCTAAAGGGGTCACTGGGTAGCTTTGCTACATCAACCAAAGGAGATCTCCTGGACCTAGACCATACCAGTAGGGCATGCAAGGGTCATCCCATGCATATTACCACCCCAACCAAACCACAACTATACCTTCTTGGGGACCCCCTGCTCATCCTTCTTGGTCTACACCCCCTCCTTGGTCCTATGCATCTTAGTATCATTCCCAGCCAGCAAACTAGTCATTTCAACCTTATGTGCTGCCACAACCTCAGTGGAATACCCCACATGAGGGGTGGAGGCCCCAATACAACAATGCTCCAGCTCTATTGCCTCCACCACCTACCTAACCACAACTCTTACACTCTGCTCCACCCAAGCAACCCCATATGCATGCCCAGCCAAATACAAACCCTAACAATAGGCAGGTGCAACAAGTATACTGTGGAGAGACATCATACCTAGCTTATGCTATAGAAATCCAGGAGATCAACCTAAGATCTGGGAGAATTCTCCTAGATAACCAAACTCCCTCTCCACATAGGGAGGTTGAGGAAGAAAGAGAGAAAAGCAACCTTAAAGTAAATCCACCCTTTCTCGAGAGATTAGCCCAACCACTCTAGCCTACCCCAAAAGAAACTGAACTTCTGGGAGAATTGAAAAATCTATGTGTAAATATTCCGCTTCTCCATGCAATAAAAGATGTTCCCATTTACAATAAGTTCATTAAGGAGAAATTCTTCAAGCATCCAGGAAGAAGAAAAAGGGATGCCCCTACCATTAATGTCATTGGGAAGCTATATGACTTAATGCTGGGGCAGGTAATATATCCGAAATATTTGGACCCTAGATGCCCTGTAGTAGATGTGCACATCAATGGCACCATTGTCCCACACACTTTGATCGATCTTGGGGCTACCATTAATGTGATGACCAAGGACACCATGCTCAATATCAACCTGCAAGGGTCATTGAGGAAGACCACAATATTTTTGCAACTTGCAAACCATTCCACAGTCACCCCTGAGGGAATTGTGGAGGATGTGATGGTCTCCATTGACTCCTGGGGGTACCCTGTAGATTTTCTAGTTCTCCAGCCTAAGGATAAGCTTACTGGTTATCCTCTCATCCTTGGGAGTCCATGGTTGGCCACAACCGATGCTTACATTAGGTGTAGAGCTGGGAATATGACCATCAAGAATGGGCATATGTCCAAGAAGTTAGTCCTATACCCTCCTGCTCAACCTTCTTTAGAGCATGATTTACCTTTATGGTTGGAGGAGGAGAAAGAAGATGAGGCTTATTCAGCCCAAATTTATGCTTTGGAAGCAACCATTGGAGGAGGATAGCAAGATGAGGATGACTTAATTGAATGCCTGCTCCAAAGTCCAACTCCTAGTTTGTTACCATTAGAAGAATAAGTAAGGAAAACCCCTCTATATTTCAGAACAAGAAAGAGCATAAGAATCAAACAAGGGAAGCCACAAATATCAACAAAATTCCCTATTGGGATTGAATATTCCCATACACTAAGGGACAAAGAAGAAATAATGAGAGATCAACTTGAGAGGGAAAATGCATGGCTAAGGGGACAGCTGCAGGAAAGGGAAAATCAACTAGCATGTATGGCCAGCCTCTCCTTGGAGGCCATCCAGTGTAGGATGTTACATAAATCCTATGCTCTTTACCTCAGAGAACAATGGTTGCAATTTCAGATTAAAACACTAGCACAAAGGGGCACCATGCAATTTCAGGACTACAGGTAGTTTATTGATCTTTGTGATAAAAGTACACTAGAGGATAGGGCCAAAACGGCTGAGTTTTACTTGCACAACAAGGCCCTCACAGACGTGAATGTTTGGCATCGTAATGCCAAGCTAGGAGATGTAAAATTAATGGCTTTGGCATCATGGATGAACCATGGGGAGTCAAGGTCTGTAGAGATGAAAAGAATATTGGCTAGAGAGTAGAATGAACCTCTTTTCATCAGAGATGAACAATCAAATCCCAAGGCCCTAATCAGCACCCATAATCTAATTGTAAATGATTCTCAGCTGGAAGCTAGATATATTGTTTCCCAAGAGCAAGCAATTTCACATTTTGAGGATATGTTTAGGCTCCTAGGAGATGATAGTATATATGCCTGCTTCAGGAGATGGAACACACTGCCACACAACTTGAAGATTAGAGAATATCACTCCCCTAAAAGGTGGAGAGAGGAACTCAATAGGACATATATGTATAAGCAATCAATGCAAAGGTTGAAGGTCAATTGGATAGGCCTAAAACTCAGTCCACCACTACTCCTAGGGATGTTAGAAGGGAGAAAAGAAGAGGAAAAGAGGTAGTGGGAAGAAGTAGAAAGGAAAGAAGGCTTCTATGAACAAGAAGAAGAGACCACATCAGAGGCATGGGACGTTAGGGAGGCTACCAGAGCCATGAAGGACATGGACATTGACTAAGTTGCTTAGAGGATGAGCAACACTTTCAGTAGGGGGTGATGATGAGACTCATCATTGGGTAATTATATGGACCTTAATTCACCTCCTAGCTTAGTCAAACCAGCTATTCTCACAACTTATTGCATACTTTTGATTATATTTTTTTTTATGAGATGAGTTAGAGTTGGATATTTTGCTTTGTGGTCTAATGTGCATTTAATGCAAGATTTAAGGATAAAAACAAGGAATTTTGGCAAAGACCTTGGTCAAAACTCGAATGGGACAAGGGAGAGGAATTATGGGAGGTAAATCCTCCTCATTTACTACCCCTCCATTCAAATATTTCTCCATCAACTCGGAGTACAAACAACCAAATCATGAGGACTAGAAGGCAGTCGAGCAAGTGAAAGTTAAAGCACCAGTTTATCTCGAGCTTGGGAGCTGAGCCTCCCTAATTTTAAGGAAGTCGTTGGAGACTTCAGATGTATAAGTAGAGAGGCTTAGGACATCAATAGGATTCAGACTTTTGATTGTAAAACTCTACTTTATTTTTGAGCAGCAAGACTTGTGACAATTTTTGATGTAATCCATTGTTTTGATAATAAGAATGAGTTTTGTTTTGAGCCAGCACTGAGTTAAATCCAAGGGCTGACGCTCTTGGGTTAGGGCCCAACCCTAGAAGCTAAGGCTCCTCTTTATTGTACATGTATGCTAGCGTAGATTCATGGTTTAATCATTCATTTGCTTAAGTAGATGCATTTCCATTACAGTAGTGTAGCACATAGATTCATGGTTTAATCGTTCATTTGCTTAAGTAGCTGCATTTCCATTACAGCAGTGTAGCGCATAGATTCATGGTTTAATCATGCATTTGCTTAAGTAGCTGCATTTCCATTACAACAGTGTAGCATAGATTGGTTATGTTTTAGTTTGCTTCCATTTGTGCCTTCTTTAAATTAGCAAGTTAGCAAGGAAAAAAAATATCCACATAAGGTTGTCAACAGGTGTCTCAGCCTCACCTCCTCCCTCTGGGACCATGACTTGAGGAAGAGACCCTTCAAAAACCCTAAAAACACATATTTCTAGTTCTCGCCTGAGCTTTGGAATTTGTCGTCTTGATTTAGTACTTGGTTCATTTCATCATCATCTTTTTGTAATAAAATCCCACTCATATTCTCATTTCCTTCAGCACTTTCTTCATGCATAAAATATGCGAAAGCCAATAGATCATGTCTTAATCAGATTATACCTGTAGATCTCATTACCGTTCGATCGATAACACACATGACCAAACGCCATTAACCACGCGTCGCATATTCATTTCAATATTTGACTTTAGGCACTCCAAATATCCACCCTCGATCTGTTTTGCTTGATCCAATGGCTATAGCATCACCCACTCGCTAACTAGCTTGGCCGATCTCCACCGTTGATCAATCCTGCGTGATCCAATGGCTATCTTGCAATCTCGTGTGAATTACTGCACGACCAATACCCGGCGTGTTATCACTCAGAAATTTCTTTGTAAGTTATTAGAAGAAAGAACATGATTGAGATAACCATAAACCAACTTTGGAGCATAGGCTCTAGTCAACCTAGGCTCAGAGAGGGGTCTCTCTATATGATTTAAGTTTGTTTGCTTGGATTTCAGGCTAGTTATGAATGTTCTGGGGGTTTTTTATTTATATTCAAGATTGGGTGGTGGGATTCTTGAAACAGATGGATAGAATGATGTCTTTAGACCATTGGGCTCTGGAGTGAACAAAAGGGCTGTAGAATTGGATCAAATCACTAAAGGGAATGTTCAAATGGCAAGCTAGTAGAGTAAAGTGCAGGTCTTTGGCATAGGGGGGTGAAATTGTTTCAATCAGGATGATAGAGAAACTAAGGGTTCTAAGACCGAGATATAAATGAGGAATAGAGGATAATCGAAAGTAAAGGGAAATTAAGAATACTTTGATTTGGATTAACAAGAAACAACCTAAACTAAGGAGAAATTAAGAATTACTTAACTTAGATATCAATTGAAAACATTTATATGCATAGCTATTAAAACAGAGTGTAATTAAACAAATTCTAAGATATTTTTTGAGCTATAGCATTCAGATTCAGAAATACATTAAAGATTGTGGAAAAACTTTAAGAAAGATAACGATAACATAAGAAAATACTTGTCTGCACTTCGCTCAACACATGAATCCTGTGAAATATCTTGTCTTTATTCATCAATCTAGCTTGCTGGCTTAGTCAATGATATAGTAGCTTTATAGTCTTTCTGATCAAAATTCTATAGAAATGTCTAAGAATCCACCCTACATACTTCGAATTGTGAAATATTTATACAAAAAGTATATTACAAAATATCTCAAACTAACTTGAGATTTAATCTAGAGAATAAAAATATCTTCTTGCAAGAAGAGAGAGATATCTATTGAACTGCTTCATGTTGTCCCTTTTATTGTGGTATTGTTGGCCTTTATGGTTTGATTGTAGCCCTTTATGCTGCTTTGTTGTTTGATCTTTCATGCTGAAAGCTTCATTTAGTTCTGGCTTTCATCTGATACACTTTGACACTGATACTCTTTGACTTAGCTGATCTATCTTCATCTTTTCACATGGGTATTTTAATTTTACCTTTTTACTGCATTTTTCTTATAGTAAATCAGTCAATTTTTCCCACATTTCAACATCAAGTAATTGGATTTTTAACATCCTTCTGTATATTTCATCTACCTCAGTGTACTTGGAAAAATTAGGCTTATTGACAAACAAGTATTTTACCTCATGTTGGAGGTAAAACAAGTTTTCAAATGTCTGGTATAGTGCTTTGCCTATTTGCAATGCCTTCATTGAAGATGTGTTCACTTGATATTTTTCTAGCTCTTTGATTTTGCTGTTGTAATCCTGCTGGGTCATGAGCTTGGCATTTATGACTAAGGGACTAGGTAACCCTTTCTCTCTCAAAATTTGAAACTTAGCCATAAATCTATCAATGGCTACCTACATTCTGACATTTGTCCTCCAAGTTTAACATCAAGTTTCTCTTGGAAAGGATCTTCCTTACCTCCAAAATTGTTTCTGTCATTTCCTCTATATCCAATTCCTGAAGCTCATATCTATTTTTACTGTTAAGGAATTGGATGATTCTGGTGGCATCTTCGGGCATCTCTCCCAATTCCTCTTTCACTCTTTGGATGGCTTCTGTATCCATCTTTATTAAATCTATCTGCTCAAACATTACCTAAATAGATGGCCAAATATCATTGACAAAGTCAATGATATTGGCCCATAGTAGTTCCTTATCTTGCCCAAGGGGTTCTTTCAGTTTTAGGTCCTTCTCCATGGCTTTTATTCTTTTAGTCATTCTGGTAGCCTTTTTCACTTCTTCCTTGTGCATGATTTTGGCAAGCTTGCACTCAGTTTCCAAGCTTGTCACCTTTTCTTTCAGCTTATTCATTTATTTAGCCTGTATGGACATCTCCTCCATAGCTCTAACCAATTTTGCATCTTCATCTGATGTACCTACTGCTAATGTAGATTGTGTTGAAACTTGTTTTGCTATGGCCATATGAGCTATGGGAGCCAATGAGGTTACCAATGTAGAAGGGACAACTGTTGAGATTGTTGGGATGACATTTAGAGATGTAGTGGCAACATCACTTTGCTTCAATTGAATTAAAGTGTCCAATTCCTTCTCTGTTTCCCTTAACTAATCATTTAATTTTAGGACTAGGTCCATCAATTCTTCATGTCTGGTTTTGCTTTCTAAGACTCCCAGTGTTTGGGGATGCTGGCGCTGAGGTATTTTCAATTGTTTTTTAAGTGTTGCAATGTCATCATTCTTCTTCTTAATTAGTTGCTTAGTGGCTTTGATGTCTTTGGGATCATGTCCCAATTCAATCACTAAGTCTTCCAAAGACTTAATTCTGGTGTCTTTGGCTTGTGAGGAGGCCTTCTCTAACTAATATTGAGCTGAGATATTTGTCAATGAATTCTACAATTGATGCGAACTTATGGCTTTTCCAGTTAGGGTGGAGTAAATCATTTCTCCATCCTATTTGTGGAATTCAATTTGGTCAATGGGATGAATATCCCTTGCTAATACCTCAAAATCAATCTTTTTATAATCTACTGATGTCCTTGGCTGTTGTACAGTTGGTTTTATGAAGGACATTTGCATCTTTCCCTCCTTGATGTCAAAAGCTGACATCAACCTGGTTTGATTTGTAGGTATGAGCTTTAAATACTGTGCATAAGACTGTACCTTTAATTTCTCATTCCTCATTTTGATTTCCTTGAATCTATCCTTTATGTCCTTATCTTTATCAACACGCCTAATAAAGGATGAAACTTCTACACTAAGCCGTCTTTTCAACATCTGAGTCTGAGATGTGGATGGCTCCTATGTTTCCTCAGATGGGTATGTGCCTTTACTTCTGTCTAGCTCAGAATCAATTACCTGTACTGAGCCCTCTGTGTCTTCCTGTTCTAAAACAGGATTGAGCCTTGGTCTCTTGCTCTAACTGGCTCCATACTGCACATTTGAATTGTCCATACGTGAGCTAGAGGTTTCCTCTCTACTCCTTTTAGGATTATTTTCCTCATTCTGAGGAGTTTGCATAATAAGAGGGGTGCTCATGGTTCTTTCTTGTTGTTCAGGTACCTGAAGAAACAAGCTTTCATCAAGCTATCTTTCTAAATTACATAAGGTATTTTACACATCTACCTTTGTACTATCCCTGCCTATAAGAGTGTTCTCCAACCACTCAGATTTATTTGCATATCTTTCAATCTCTAGTATGGGATGATGAATGTAAGGTCCTAATTTGACCTTTTGTCTAAGTCTAGTCATAAACCTTTGAGGGTCATATCTCCACATGAAACTCTTTGGAACTTTCATTTGTTGCAAAATAAGATCTGCCTCCTACCCTGCTTCTCTAGAGTTGCAAATGAAAGGGCCTAACTGATTTTTGACTTTGAATTGAGTTCTTTTCTTGGTCGATACAAAATTGATTTCATTAGAGCTCATTATTTTCCTATAATACTCTAGAGCAAATAACCTCATGGGGAGGTATTTGGGGAGTTTGTATGGGGCAAGCTAGCACCCATAGAGTCTTATCTCAGTGTGGTTTTGGTAAAGGTACCAATCTCCCACTTTACTTTGCTTGGACAACTAAAGGAATCTTTTGATATCTTGACTTAATCTAGGTGGAGGCTTTCCTGTTAGCATGGTCATGGCTAGATGGACAAAAGAGTCAATGAAGTCTGTATAAGTGTATAGTGATGAATACTTGTTGAAAAGTGGTGTCCAAAATATGACAAACCTAGGCTGGCCTCTGGTATCAAGCTTCTGGAGGGTAAAAAGAAATTTGTCTGACTATTAATATAGAAACATGTGGTACAATACAGATGAGTATTTGAATACTCTCTCATTGTCCATTCTAGTAAACTCTTCATGTATCCTTTCAGCTATGAGTTGGGCATAGTTGTACATAGTAGTAGGAGGCTTTCCTAGGGTGAAAATGGACATGAAGTCTAGGATAAGCTCATTGACAAATTCATCAGTGGTGCAGCCCAAAGTAAATGATATCATAGTCACAATATGCTTTCCCCTTTCAGAGAAAATGGCAGAGACATATGGAGGGGCATCTTTAGGAATGTTCTTGTCTTCAACAATGAAAATTTGAAATATTTGAGATAGTATAGATGGACTCAATTTGGTATATAAGTCTAACAAATCTCTAATTGAGAGTGGGGTTAGGTTTGGACCTGGTTGGACTTGTAACATCTCATTGATTGATTCAGTTGTGATGGTAAACATGACTTTTTGGTCAGGGGACATTATAGCTCTCTAGCTGGGAATGTAATAGGCATGGCACATATGGACAATTTCAGGAAAGATATGTACTTTGGGAAAATGGTATTTGGGAAAATTAGAGTCCCAAAGGCCAATGTCATCAGAATGGTTCAGATATCTGTCTTTTCTCAAACAATGAATTTTGAGGAGGACCTCATGTGCACTTGTATCTCTGATCTGAAAATCCCTGTCTATTAGGGGAAGGTGGTCTAGGTCCAGATGGGGAGTTGTGATAGGTCTGACATCCATAGTGAGAGGGGAAACCATAATTCAGTTCTTGTGGATTTGAATTGGCAGTGTAGGGTTGTATCAGAGGGTTGGAAGGCAATTTGAAAACTTTGAGAAGGGATTGGGTATGTGGTGTTAACTTGAAAGTATTTTTCAAATAATTTTATTAATTAAAGCACTTTAAGAGTGAACATTTTCAAATTTTGAAAGGGCATCTGGTAATTCGTTCACAAATACCTGAAGTTTAGGTGAATTGACTTCAAACTGGTGTTCTAGATGACGACGGAAGGTTGAAAGGGCTCTGAGAGCTTCGAAGGTGGTCTCCATAGCTTCTTTGAGGGCTAAAACAGGGTTAATTGGTAGTTTTCAAGTTTGAGGTGTTGCACTGGTTTGCAGAGGTTTTCAAAGAGCTCACGTGAAAAAAAGATGAAAGAGGGCTTCTCGACCTTTTTATCAAGCAACGATCACTTTTTGGCAGGCAATTTTATGAATGAATAGTAGGTGATTTATTGGGTTGAGTGGGGAGGTAGTTTCCTAGGCCATCACACTACTTTTATGGATGAAGTGGTATTTCAGAGGGGTCACCCGATCTACCTCCGCGTTTGAACGTAGCAGTTGCGGGTTTGGGGAAAACCACCTTATCAGCTAGGTAAAGGTCAACCATTGGGCACATTCGATATGGCTATGGACCGTTGGACGAGGGAGATGGTGATAGGATGGCAGTCGGCGAGGGAAGTGTGCAAATGATAAGAGCTGAGCTGTCAGTGGGGCCTAGGGCTTTAAACTTCGGTGGTTTGGGATTAATTAAGACTTCATCATGGATTTAATCAATTGGGTAGGGTTTAGTGACAAGATTTATCTGTTTTGTCTGAATATGGGGTAAATGGTATAGTTTATATTTAAAACTAAGGGTTGGCATATTTTATTTAAGGGATTTATTTAATATACGGAAAAGGTATATTGGGGGATTCATATAATTAAATTAAAAAATAATATGAAATAAGTGGAGTGAGCATGCCATTACCATAATGTAAAATTTGTGCATTTTATTAACATACATTTGATACTTAGGATAAAACACTTTTGTGGGTATTTTTGAATGAAATAGAATTTAACATGGGGGTTTTTTACTTTTCCTAGGCAAATGAAGTTTATCCTTAGGAAAAGGGGTTTTATTAGGGTAGTGTAGGGAAATGAATTTTATGAAGGGGATTCTAACACTTGATGTCCATAAGTCATTAAACCAAGGGTCTGGTCCCACCAAAAGTCAGAGAAATGCTCTGAGCCTCTTTGAATTGAAAGATTCTCTGAGCCTCTTTGAATTGAAGGATTTAAAGTATTAGAACATACTTGTGGATGGAAAATTAGTAAGTAAAAGGAAAAATGAGTGAGGGGGAGTTAAGCACATTAACTTGCAAAACCTTTGTTTTTGCTTCCATAATTGATCATACATCTTTCTTCATTTTATTTGGGTGTATTTAGACTAGAAAACCCTTATCATCCATTTTTCTTTTGAAAGGTAATCCATCTAGTTCTAACTTTATATCATCCGAGGGCTTACATTAAATTGATGAGCTCCTTTTATTTTCTCTACCTATCTAATGATCTGCCAAGATTAAATTGTTTGGTCAGATTTTATTCTCTAACTATAAAGATAAAATTCAAAGCATGAAATAACCAAGATTAAATAGTTTGATTACCATGGATTGTGGCATGAATAACAAGATTCACACAATCATTATTATGCATAAAAGTAAATAGTAGTGGCATTTAGACTTGCACACTTTCATGGTCTCTTTTTGTTTTTGGGGTTCATATATTTTCATTGTTTGACCTTCTCTTATTCTTTTTGTCCTTTGATATTTATTTTAGGACATACTCTCTTTACATTTTTAAATTTTTAATATGGAAAACATTTGCAGAAAGTAGAGGTATGTACAATATTACAAGGCTTAACCTTGGTCATTCAAAATTATGACTCCTATTGGTATAGAAACCTAGTAGTGGCTCCACTTGGGGATGGCATTTTCTAGTGAAATGTCAAGAACTCTAAAGATCAATAGCCTTTGAATTGTTGCTGATGTTACGTTGCAAATTATCCTTCTGTGAATCTGCATTATTGATACTTATGACAGTAAATCTTTTTGAAGCTCAGGGCCTTCTCTTCGGGCTTCAACTTCAAATATCACCATCTAATCCAAACTAGACTTTGTAAATAAAGTATGTACAAATGGGAAATGGAAATTAGTAACTTGGTTCAAAGTAATGTTTTAGCATTCGATAATTCACTGGCCCTCCTTTGCATCTGTACCATGAATTTCTCTCAAGAAGAAAGCATTATTTCCTCTCTAAGCATAAATGACATATGAACATTTCCATAGGAAATCTAATTTCCCATGTTTGCCTTTGTCTTCCGTCCTTGAATCCCACTTAAGCACTTTGTCACCAATGTAGAAATCTTTAGTCTTGGTTCTCTTATCAAAAATATTTTTAATATTTTCCTTCACAACTTGAGACCTAACATAGACCTCTTCTCTGGTTTGTTGTAGGTGAATAGTTTGGTTGATTCTTCTTTGGATACTATTTGGTTGAACTTGCAATTCTTGAAGTATATTCATTACTGGTACTCCCAAAGAGGATGGAAAGACAACGTCCATCCCATAAACTAGTTGATAGGGAGAAGTACCAATTGATTTCTTAGTAGTCAATCTGTCTACCCATAAGGAATTGACTAGATTTTTGTTCCAAGCTTTCTTACTGTCCTCTAGTAACTTCTTGATGATGTTTACTAGGCTTTTGTTTGAGGATTCTGCCAGTCCATTACCTTGAGGGTAATAGGCCGTGGAATGGCCAAGGGTGATATGGTATTTATTGCAGAAATCTATCATTTTTTTAGATTTAAAGGTTGTTGCATTATCAATAATGAGCTTAGTTGGACATCCAAATCTTGATATAATATTGGTTTCAAGGAAGGTTATGATAAAAATATCTGTAGCTTGCCTTGAAGGTATGGCCTCTATCCATTTTGTGAAGTAGTCTGTGGTTGTGAAGATGCATTTGTGCTGGGTAGAGGAGGGTGTGTGAATTTCACCAATGAAGTCTAAACCCCATTATTGAAAAGGTATTTCTGCAAAGATTAGCTTGAGGGGTAAAAGTAAGGGTTTTTTCTTCCCCTCAAAAATTTGGCATTTGTGACAAGAGGTCACATATTTTTTGACATCAACAAACAAGGTAGGCCAGTAGAAACCATCTCTAAGGATTTTATCTAGAGTGGTCTTCTAGTAAAGGTGTCCTCCACAGTCACCTACATTAAACTCTTGCAAAATCTTATCAGCCTCATCTTTTAATAAGAAATTGAGAAGAATACCTTCATGATCTCTCCAAAATAGAGCATTGTCTAATATACAAAATTTCAAGGATTTCATCTTCAAAACTTGCTTTTAGTACTAGATAATTCAGGAAGAGCTCGTAAATTGAGTAAAACATAAATAATATCAGCATACCAAGGTGATTCAATAAAGGCTTAGCTGATTAGTGGAGTTGCCATCTCCTCTTCATTATCTATTTCTGCAATAACGTTTATATCCAAAGCTTGACAGTTTGATTCAGCCATGATTTTGGCTAAACCTTGGCCCTTGATTAACTTAGTACGTTTGATTTCTATATCGTACTCTAAAATAGTAGTAATCCACTTTCCCCTGTTTCGATCAGGACCATCCCGAGTTAGGATGTCTTTAACTACTAAATTAGGAACGTAGGCTACTATATGAGAATATAAGATGTATACCCTAAAGTCCTTAATGTCTTTGACTAAAGCCAAGGCTTATTTTTCCATTATATTATATTTCAAGGTGGCATCTCTTAGGGCTTTTCTAAAGAAAGAAATGAGTGGTTCATATCCCTCATCATTTTTCTCTAATAGAACTGCAACAATTGTGTGTTTAGAAGCAAAGGAAAACAAGATGAAATCTCTGTCAAATTTAGGACTAATTAACACCAGTGTTTTAGTCAAGGCTAGTTTAACGTCTTCAAAGGATTTTTCAGCCTCAACAATCCATTTTATGGTGGAGTCCTTTTTCATCATGTTCTTTAGTGATCTAATTAACTCTTCCATATTAGATATAAATCTTCTAAGAAAATTATTTTTTCCTAAGAAAGCTTGTAACTCTTTAATGTTCCTAGGGTGTTTTATTTGTAGGATGGCTTCTATTCTAGCAGGGTCTATTCTTATACCATCTTTTGAAATTATGTGACCTAACAACTTTCCTTCTTCTAACCCAAACAAGGACTTTTTGGGGTTTAAGGAGATTCCAAATTTCATGTGTTTAATAAAAACTTGCCTTAGATGATCCAAATGTTGATTGGCAGATTTTGAAAATACAGTAATATCATCTAAATATATCACAAGAAAATCATGAATTTCTTTTGCAAAGGCTATATCCATAGCCCTCTGGAAAGTGGCTCCTACATTCATTATCCCAAAAGGCATTTTCACATACATAAATGTGCCCCAAGGAGTAGTATAGGCAGTTTTGGGTTGGTCATCTAGATGAACCAAGATTTGATTGTAACCAAAAAGCCCATCCAATAATGAGATTCTGGTTGATCCAACTACTGTCTGTAAAATGTGGTCCATTTTGGGGAGAGGGTAATTGTCTTTTAGTGACACTTTGTGGAGGTTTCTGAGATCCACACAATGTCTAATCTTGCCAGTTTTCTTTCTATTTGACACCATGTTTGAGACCCAATCAGAAAATCTGATTGGTGCAATTATTTTGGCATCATACATCCTCTAAATTTCTTTTAAATTACAGGTAATAAGACAGGATTAATCCTTTTGAGTTTTTGTTTGAAAGGCTTTTGATTTTCTTTAATAGGAATTGTGTGCTGGATGATGTTGGTGTCATAGGATTTGAGGTCCTCATAACTCCAAGCAAAGACATCTTGAAATTCTTTTAACAACTCAATGTATTTCACTTTTTTAGTTGGGGGTAATGATTTTGAAAGTTTGATCAGTTTAGGATTTTCATCGGTGCCTATATTACATTCCTCTATATCAGACCTTGAAGGTTCCATTTTAGGTTTCCTAGGAACATCATTTGAATCAAATAAATCTTCCAGAGGGGTTAATCCCTTTGGTAAGAAGTTATCCTTGAGATTAATTACTTCGGTTTCTTCACTGATTATTTCATCAATCTTAATTTTCTCTAAGTTATCTACATCTAATTTGGTAAATTTAGTTGGGTTGAGTCTATCTATTTCATCACCTTCTATCTCACTTATTTCTATCTCATCTTTAATGTCAGGATCTATTGATGTATCAATATCTATATTGTTATTGGTAAACTCTTCTGCTGAAATTAAAAAGTTATTTATCTATTTATCATCAGAAAATTTGTGTCAATTCTTCAAATTTTATGGAATTGCAGGTCTATGCCTAACTTCAGCCGTGTACTGATGGTTGGTTTGGAAGGGTAATTTGCAGGTGCTGGTGAACATTGCTAAACTATGGGCTTGCACGTTATCTTTTCTAGGAATTACTACAGGCCTTGATTCTAGGAAAGTGTTCAGTATTTCTACGATAGTTCCCCTATAACAACTTAATCTAGGGTCCTTTGTCATATATACACCATCAATCTGTTTTACAATTAGTTCGGATTCTCCCATGACAGAAACTCTTTTGGCTCCTAGATTCCTAACTAACTTAAGACCTAAAATTAATGCTTCATACTCAGCCATATTATCGGTACATTTAAAATTCAATCTCTATGCATGGCCTTCTGAGTAATCGTTTTCCAAATTATACATCCACACTCCTGCTCCTGCTCCTAACCTATGGACTGATCCATCAAATTCTGAATGCCATAACATCTCATGATATATATTTACACTATCTGGTGCAACAAACTTCTCATTATTTATAACAATTTGACTGTCTTATTGATTGAACAGTTCTGTAGTCTGGTCTGTTTCATTTTGTGTAGAAACTGCAATTTCTTTTGGTTTTGTGTTAGTACTTCCTGAAATTTTTTCTTGTGTTTGATCAACATTATATAGGATAAAGAATCGATATCTGAGTGTATGGAGTAGATGGGAAAGATTTTAGGCCAATCTTGGCTACTTACCATATATTTCATTAAGGTTTCTCGGTATAGTTTCTTAGGTTGTCCAAAAATAGAGATCGTTGGATATGACATATCTAGTTGTAAGAATCCCTGAAGTTTGGCTCCCCATGATCTAGATAACAGCATGCCATAATTTCGTGGGATGTCAACAACTACAATATCCATAAGGATTCTTTTGGCAGGATATTGGACTAAAGTGACACACAGGTCTTTAATCAATCCTAGACACTTTACCTTACTGGAGTCATATGAGAATAAGTCTTTATAAGGCCTTGTAATGTCTAGGTTTAATTTCTCCATCACTAATTTTGACATTAAGTTGTGAGAGGCCCCAGAATCCAACATTGCATTGTGTAGAATTTTATCATGGATACTAAGGCTAATGTAAAAGGGTGGAACTCGTCCTTCTAATGGTTTGCCATTAACATCTAGACCAAATAGGCGTTCTGGTTGGTCATCAAATAAGTTGATTGAATTCTCATTTTCCACAATGTTTAAGGTCTGGGTTATCTGTGATTTATAAGTTTCATTTTGATTAGTTCTATTAAGGGAACTGAAATCTTTAGCTTTGCTATCTCTGCTCCCAAATTGGATGGCAAAGAGAATTTTTCTGTTTGAAGGTTTTGAATTTTTCTAGTAGGGATTTGAGTATGCTTGTCTTATTTTCCTTTATTGGGGACCTCCTTATGTGGATTTTCAAATCTGATGTTTTGAGATTTTTCCACTGGTTCCTTAGGTGGAATTAAAGTGGATTGTTGATCAGCAGAAGGTTGATTAGAGGTTATGTCTACAATTGTGGGGCTAGAAGGTTTTTGGTTTTCCCTAGGGAGAATTTGGAGGATTTTTGAAACAGGGGCTTCTTTTATTTTCTTGCGTTTATTTTGTATTGCTTTCTTGGTTTGGTCAGGGACATCAACATTATTTTTTCTTCTTAGGTTGTACTATTTATGAACTTCAAAGATGGCAGAATCATATTTCTGTGCGTAATCAGATGATTCCCTAGACTGTAATTGTAATTGCTACAGCATATATAGTTCCTACTCATCTTGGGTTAGAAAAACATTGTCCTCATCATTTATTCCCATTAGGTTAATTTGTGTATCTTGTTCTAGATCTTCTGGATGGGATGTCTCTGCATAATTTTCTAGAAAAGGATGCCTAATGTTTTGATCCGGTCCATTTTTCCCAATGTTTTGGTTTTTTCTAAAATTTGGGATTCTAATTGGAGGTGCTTGTTGGTTATCCCATTGAGGTTTCCTTTCCATGTTCTCTATTCTCTCCATTAATCTTTCCATACTTTTGGCTAAACTATCTATTTTAATGTTAGATGGTGAAGGTTCATCCTTTGCAGTTCCTCTCCTTTCATTTTTGACTCTAGCCCTTTTAGCTAACACATTAGCTTCTACACTAACTGCTACACTTTGCATTTCTTCTAATGTTGGGGGGTTTCTTTCCCTAAGTTGGTATGCCATATCTGTGTCAAAACCATTAGGTAACTTTATTAATGCTAAGTCAGGTGGGGGTCTAAGGTTAACCGGGATTGCATTATATATATTATTGAATCTAGTGTAGTAATCTTGAACAGTTTCATTAGGTCCCCTTCCAATATTCTCATATTCTGAAAGGATTTGTAGGGGATTCTTTTTCATTTCCTACCTATCAATAAATAATCTTTGAAAATTTGCTAGGTTTGCAATGTGGTTGGCAGGAAAGGCTCTAAACCACTTCTTGACATCACCAGTTAAATTTTGGGCAAAGGGTCTCATTTGGACATCTGCCTCATCTATTTCATGTAATTCAAAAAAGATAGACATCTTGTTCACATGCTGCTGGGCAGTGTAATGGCTAGTAGCATCAAATAGGAAAAGCTTACTCTGATAATCTATAGGCATAGCATGAAGTTTGGCAGGTAAACAAGAGGAGAATATATGTTTGCCATTGATATAAGTTGGGAGAGGCTAAGATGTGGGGTTGAGGTACTTGGAGATGATGCAACAGTGGATGAAGAACCAGGACTAGTAGACGATGAATGAGTAATGATAGGTTAGTGAGTGAGTGTAGGTAAAAATGGTGGTGATGAATGGACTTCAAAAGGTATTATTGTTGAGGTTGAAGGGAATAATGGTGAACTGAAAGTAATGGACAATTGTTCATAAAGCTCAGGGGTCGTAGCAGTAGTAATGGATTATTGTGGAGATTTCAGAATATATTCATCAATTGATTTGTTGGCTTGTTGAACTTCAAGGTCTACAATAAAATCAAGATCTAGAACAGTTTCATCAATTGCATTTTTAGATTTTGTTCTAAATAATGAAAGATCAAATGGCACATCAAAGGGAAGTTCTTCTAAAAATAACCACTCATCAGGACATGAATTAGCTTTAAATAATGGTATTTGGCTAACCGAAATTTCTTCTTTTTTAGATTTTCTTGAAATTAGGTTGGGATTATCAACTACTGGGGCAGGGTTTGGATCTGGATTAGCCCTAGTAAAATGAGTCTTCCTAGAAGCCAGAATTTCAAATTTTTAATTGTTTTTGTGAGATTTTTTCAAAATAACTTCTAACAAATGACTTTAAGAGGCTCAAAATGTAGATTTAGAATTTTCTTAAGGCTTTATTAGGATTGAGGATTCACAGGTCCCCAATGGAGTCACCACTATGTTATCACTCAGAAATTTCTCTAGAAGTTATTAGCAAAAAGAAAATGACCAAGGTAACCACAAACCAACTTTGGAGCATAGGCTCCAGCCAACCTAGGTTCAGATTGGGCACTCTCTATATGATTTAGCTTTGTTTTCTTGGCTTTCAGGATAGTTGTGAATGTTCTGGGGGTTTTTTATTTATATTCAAGATTGGGTGGTGGGATCCTTGAAATAGATGGATAGAATGATGTCTTTAGACCATTGGGCTATGGAGTCAACAGAAGGGAAGCAGAACTAGGTCAACTCACTAAAGGGAATGTTCAAAGGGAAAGCTAGCAGAGTAAATTGCGGGTCTTTGGAAGAGGGGGATGAAATGGTTTCAATCAGGGTGAGAGAGAAATTAAGGGTTCTAAGACCAAGATATAAACAAGGAATAGAAGGTAATCTAAAGCAAAGGGAAATTAAGAATCCTTTGATTTGAATTAACAAGAAACAACCTAACCTAAGGAGCAATTAAGAATTCCTTAACTTAGATATCAATTCAAAACATTTATATGCATAACTGTTAAAATAGAGTGTAATTAAACAAATTCTGAGATATTGTTCCAGTTATAGCATTCAGATTCAGAAATACATTAAAGATTGTGGAAAAACTTTAAGAAAGATAACGATAACATAAGAAAATACTTGTCTGCACTTCGCTCAACACATGAATCCTATGAAATATTTTGTCTTTATTCATCAATCTAGCTTGTTGGCTTAGTCAATGATACAATAGCTTTACAGTGTTTTTGATCAAAATTCTATAGAAATGTCTAAGAATCCACCCTGAATACTTCGAATTGTGAAGTATTTATACAAAAATTCTATTACAAAATATCTCAAATTAACTTGAGATTTAATCTAGGGAATAAAAATATCTTCTTGCAAGAAGATAGAGACAATTATTGAACTACTTCATGCTGTCCCTTTTATTGTGGCACTGCTAGCCTTTATGTTTTGGTTTTAGCTCTTTATGCTTCTTTGTTGTTTGATCTTTCACGCTGGAAGCTTCATTTACTTTTGGCTATCATTTGATACACTTTGACACTGATACTCTTTGACTCTGCTAATCTGTCTTCATCTTTTCACCTGGCTATTTTACTTTTACCTTTTTACTGCATTTTTCTTATAGTAAATCAGTGAAATTTTCCCACATTTCAACATCAGGTAATTGGATTTTTGACATCCTTCTGTATATTTCATCTGCCTTAGTGTACTTGAAAAAGGTAGGCTTATTGAGAAACAGGTGTTTTACCACATGCTAGAGGTAAAACAAGTTTTCAAAGATCTGTTATAGTACTTTACCTGTTGGCAATGCCTTCATTGAAGATGTGTTCACTTGGTCTTTTGCTAGCTCTGAGTTTGATGTTGTAATCCTACTATGTCATTAGCTTTTCATTTATGACTAAGGGACTGGGTAACCCTTTCTCTCTCAAAATTTGAAAATTAGCCATAAATCTATCAATGGCTACATGCATATTCTGACATTTGTCCTCGAGGTTTAACATCAAGTTTCTCTTAGAAAGGACCTTCCTTAGCTCCAAAATTGTTTCTGTCCTGTCCTTTATATCCAATTCCTGAAGCTCATATCTATTTTTACTATTAAGTGTTGGGTGTGGAGCCTGCTTATCTTCTGTATTCAAAGGTATCGCCACATTGGACCCTAGTTCAAAATAGCCGCCCGAAAAATATCCACTACACAAGGGGTCCACGGAGGTGGTTGCGACCTTTGGGGAGCCCCCTAGCGGGGGGTTTCAGGGGCAGCGCCCCCGAAGCTAAGAATAGATGTAAAATTTCCTTGTAAAAGTATAGTAATTTCTAGTCAATCTTGGTTGTTCATTAGGCAGAGATCTAACGGTAGAAGTTATGTTTAATTTAGGGTTTTTTGCCCTAGAAGGCAACCCCTCACTATATATGAGGGAATTGTATTGCATCTATGTAGATCTGTATTCTGAGTGAGAAAGAGAGAGGAGATTGAGAGTGAAGAGGGTGTTATCACGGATCTGCTGTAGGTTGTATCACTTCAGTTTGCTGAATAATATAAAAGGAAGGATTGGTTGTTTCTCCGTGGAGGTAGCCCAAACTAGTTGAACCACGTATATCTGTGTCTCTCTTGTTTTATGCATTTTCTGTGTTTATATTTCTGCAATTTTTTATGTGTTCGATTGCTCCGTAATATATAATTTTCTAACATTAAGGAATTGGATGATTCTGGTGGCATCTTCGGGCATCTCTCCCAATTCCTCTTTCACTCTTTGGATGGCTTCTGTAGCCATCCTCATTAAATCTGTCTACTAAAAGATTACCTAAATAGATGGCCAAATATCATTGGCAGAGTCAATGATATTGGCCCATAGCAGTTCCTTAGCTTGACCAAGGGGTTCTTTTAGTGTCAGGTCCTTCTCCATGGCTTTTATTCTTTCAGTCATCCTAGCAGACTTTTGCACTTCTTCCTTGTGCATGATTTTGGCAAGCTTACAATCAGTTTCCAAGCTTGTCACCTTTTCTTTCAGCTTATTCGTTTCTGTAGCCTGTATGGACATTTCCTCCATAGCTCTAACCAATTTTGCTGCTTCATCTGATGTACCTACTGTTGATGTAGACTGTGTTGAAACCTGTTCTGCTATGGCCATAGGAGCTGTGGGAGCCAATGAGGCTGTCAATGTAGAAGGGGCAGCTGTTGAGACTATTAGGATGATATTTACATATGTAGTGGCACTATCAATTTGCTTCAATTGAATTAAATTGGCCAATTCCTTCTCTGATTCCCTTAACTGATCATTTAATTTTAGGACTAGGTCCATAAATTCTTCATGTTTGGTTTGGTTTTATAGACTTCCAGTGTCTGGGGATGCTACAGCTGAGGTATTTTCAATTTTTTTTTAAGTGCTACAAGGTCATCATTCTTCTTCTTAATTAGTTGCTCAGTGGCTTTGATGTCTTTGGGATCATTTCCCAATTCAATCACTAAGTCTTCTAATGATTTAATTCTAGTGTCTTTGGCTTGTGAGGAGGCCTTCTCTAAATGATGTTGAGCTGAGATATTGGCCAATGAATTCTACAGTTAATGGGAAACTATGGATTTTCCAATTAGGGGGGAGTAAATCATTTCTCTAGCCTGTTTGTGGAATTAAATTTGGTCAATGGCATGAATATCCCTTGCCAATACCTCAAAATCAATCTTTTTATAATCTGTTGATGTCCTTTGCTGTTGTACAATTGGTTTTATGAAGGACATTTGCATCTTTCCCTCCTTGATGTCAAAAGCTGACATGAACCTCGTTTGATTTGTAGGTGTGAGCTTTAAATACTGTGCATAAGACTATGCCTTTAATTTTTAATTTCTCATTTTAATTTCCTTGAATCTATCCTTTATGTCCATTTCTTCATCAGTAAGCCTAATAAAGGATGAAACTTCTAACTAAGCTATCTTTCCAACATCTGAGTCTGAGATGGGGATAGCTCCTGTGTTTCCTTAGATGGATCTATGCCTTTACTTCTGTCTAGCTCAGTATCAGTTACTTGTGCTGAGCTCTCTATGTCTTCCTATTCTGAAATAGGATTGAGCCTTGGTCTCTTGCTCTAACTAGATTCATATTGCACATTTGAAGTGTCCATATGTGAGTTGGAGGCTTCCTCTCTACTCCTTTTATGATTATTTTCCTCATTCTGAGGAATCTGCATAATAGGAGGGGTGCTCATGGTTCTTTCTTGTTGTTCAGGTACCTGTAAAAATGAGCTTTCATCAAGCTGTCTTTCTAAATCACATAAGGTATTTTCCACAAATACCTTTGTACTATCCCTGTCTAGAAGAGTGTTCTCCAACCACTCAGATTGATTTGCATCTCTTTCAATCTCTGGTATGGGTTGATGAATAGAAGGCCCTAAATTGACCTTTTGTCTAAGTCTGGTGATAAACCCTTGAGGTTCATATCTCCACATGAAACTGTTTGGAAATTTCATTTGTTACAAAATCAGAATTGCCTCCTCCCTTGCTTCTCTATAGTTGCAAATGAAAGAGCCTAACTAATTTTTGACTTTGAATTGAGTTCTTTTCTTGGTCGATACAAAATTGACTTCATTAGAGTTCATTATTTGCCTATAATACTCTAGAGAAAATAACCTCATGGGGAGGCATTTGGGGAGTTTGTATGGGGAACCTGGCACCCATAGATTCTTATCTTAGTGGGGTTTTGGTAAAGGTACCAATCTCCCACTATTCTTTGCTTGGACAACTAGAGGACTCTTTTGATATCTTGACTTATTCTAGGTGGAGGATTTCCTATCAGCATGGTCATGACTGGATGGACAAAAGAGTCAATGAATTCTGTATAAGTGTATGGTGATAAATACTTGTGGAAACGTGGTGTCCAAAATATGATAGACTTGAGCTGGCCTCTGGTATCAAGCTTATGGAGGGTAAAGGGAAATCTATTTGATTAGTAATATAGAAATATGTGGTACAATAAGAATGAGTATTTGAATACTCTCTCATTGTCCATTCTAGGAAACTGTTCATGCATCCTTTCAGCTATGAGCTGGGCATAATTGTATACGGTAGCAGGAGGCTTTCTTGGGGTGAAAATGGATATGAAGGCCAGGATAAGCTCATTGACAAATTCATCAATGGTGCAGCCCAAAACACGTGATATCATAGTCACAATATGCTTGCCCCTTTCAGAGAAAATGGAAGAAACATATGGAGGGGCATCTTTAGGAATGTGCTTGTCTTCAACAATGAAAGTTTGAAATATTTGAGCCAGTCTAGATGGACTCAACTTGGCATATAAGTCTAACAAATCTTGAATTGAGAGTGGGGTTAGGTTTGGGCTTGGTTGGACTTGTAACATCTCATTGATTGATTCAGCTGTGATGGTAAACAAGACTTTTTGGTCAGCGGACATTATAGCTCTCTGGTTGGGAATGTAACAGGCATGGCACATATGGACAATTTCAGGAAAAATATGTACTTGGGGAAACTAATATTTGGGCAAATTGGAGTCCCAAAGGCCAATGTCATCAGAATGGTTCATATATCTGTCTTTGCTCAAATAGTGAATTTTGAGTAGGACCTCATGTCCACATGTATCTCTGATTTGGAAATCCCTGTCTGCCAGGGGAAGGTGGTCTAGGTCCAAATGAGGAGTTGTGATAGGTCTGACATCCATGGCAATAGGGGCAGCCATAATTTAGTTCTTGTGGATTTGAATTTAGCAGTGTAGGGTTGTATCAGAGGGTTGGAAGGTAATTTGGAAACTTTGAGAAAGGATTGGGTATGTGGTGTTAACCTGAAAGTATTTTTCAATTAATTTTACTTAATTAAAGCACTTTAAGAGTGAATTTTTTCAAATTTGGAAAGTTCATCTGGTAATTCGTTCACAAATACCTGGAGTTTAGGTGAATTAACTTCAAACTAGTGTTCTAGATGAGGATGGAAGGTTGAAAGGGCTCTGAGAGCTTTGAAGGTGGTCTCCACAACTTCTTTGAGGGTTGAAATGGGGTTAATTGGTAGTTTTTAGTTTTGCAGGTGTCGCACTAGTTTGCAGAGATTTTTAAAGTACTTGAGCAAAAGGAGGCAGTTTCCAAGGCCATCACATTGCTTTTATGGAGAAAGTGGTATTTCAAAGGGGTCACCCGATCTATCTCCGTGTGTGACACGTAGCAGTTGGGGGGCTGGGGAAAACCACCTTATTGGGTGGGTAAAGGTCAGCCATTGTGGACTGTCGGATGAGGGAGATGGTGACTGGACAGCAGTTGGGCGAGGGAGGTGTGTGGGTGATAAGAGCTGAGGTGTCAGGGGGGCCCAGGGCTTTAAACTTTGGCGGTTTGGGATTAATTAAGACTTAATCACAGATTTAATCAATCAAGCAGGGTTTAATGATGGGATTTATCTATTTTGTCGGGATATGGGGTAAATGGTACAGTTTATATTTAAAACTAAGGGTTGGGATATTTTATTTAGGGGATTTATTTAATATACGGGAAAAGGTATATTGGGGGATTTATATAATTAAGTTAAAAATTAATATGAAATGAGTGGAGTGAGCATACCCTTAGCATAATGTAAAATTTGCATATTTTGTTCACATACATTTGATACTTAGAATAAAACACTTTGTGGGTTTTTTTGAATGAAATAGGATTTAACATGGGGGTTTTTTACTTTTCCTAGGCAAATGAAGTTTATCCTTAGGAAAAGGTGTTTTACTAGGGTAATGTAGGGAAATGAATTTTATGAAGGGGATTCTAACACTTGATGTCCATAAGTCATTAAACCGAGGGTCACATCCCACCAAAAGTCAGAGAAATGCTCTTGAGCCTCTTTGACTTGAAGGATTTAAAGTACTAGAACATACTTGTGGATGGGAAATTAGTAAGTAAGGGGAAAATGAATGAGGGGGAGTTAAGCACATTAACTTGCAAACCTTTGTTTTTGCTTCAATAATTGATCATACATATTGAAATATGTGTCTAAGCATGATGCATGTGTTTTGATCCAATCAACTTTATATTTCAACAACCTTTCTTCTACTTACCCTACCATTTTTTCTTCATTTTATTTGGGTGCATTTAGACTAGCAAACCCTTATCATCCATTTTTCTTTTGAAAAGTAATCTATCTAATTCTAACCTTATATCATCCAAGGGCTCAGATTAAACTAATGAGCTCCTTTTATTTTCTCTACCTATCTAATGATCTGCCAAGATTAAACTATTTGGTCAGATTTTATTCTCTAACTATAAACATAAAATTCAAAGCATGAAATAACCAAGATTAAACAGTTTGATTACCATGGATTGTGGCATGAATAACAAGCTGCACACAATCATTATTATGCATAAAAGTAAATAGTAGTGGAATTTAGACTTGCACACTTTCATGGTCTCTTTTTGTTTTTGGGGTTCATATATTTTCATTTTTTGACCTTCTCTTATTCTTTTTGTCCTTTGATATTTCTTTTAGGACATACCCTCTTTACATTTTTTAATTTTTAATATGGAAAACATTTGCAGAAAGAAAAGGTATGTACAATATTACAAGGCTTAACCTTAGTCATTCAAAATTATGACTCCTATTGGTATAGGAACCTAACATGACCGAAAGCACGCGAGAAAAGTGGTTTTCCCATGTGACGTGTCACCCACTTAGGCTAATCGTGTAAAATTTAGGAATTCCTCTTACAACTCTCAGGGCGTGCGAGATACTGCTCACCACCTATATTCATTTAAACATTTGACTTTAGGCCTTCCACATCTCCACCGTCGATCTTGCTCGCCTGATCTAATGACTATCACATCACCCCCTCGCCAACCACCTTGGCCGATCTCCACCATCGATCTGCTTCGCTTGATCCAATGGCTATCACATCACCCGATCGCCAACTACCTTGGCTGATCTCCACCGTTGATCAATCTCGCACGATTCAATGGATCTTGTGCAATCTTGCGTGAATTCTTGCACAGCCGATGTCCGATCGAGAGCACGCGAGAAAAGTGGTTTTCTCATGTTACGTGTCACTCACTTAGGCTAATCATGCAAAATTTATGAATTTCACTTACAGCTTTGAGGGCGCACGAGAAAATGCTTACCACCTACAAAGACCGCTCCATCATTCCACACGTTTTTTTTCCTTTTGTTTCCATGTGACTTAATGTGATCCATCTATCTATTCACTCAATCTCCACGATAAGATCTTCACTTCTCATCTTCCATTAATCCTGTTTAACCATATATTAACTCAATCTGTTGCGATAAGATCTCTGCCACTTATCTTTCGTTAATCCTATTCATCCATCTATTCATGTAATCTCCTGCGATAAGATCTTCGTTGCTCATATTCCTGTGCACTTCTGCTTCATTACGTCTTCCTTTTGCTGGTTTTGATCTTTGCTCACTCTTCCACTTGCTTCCTTCCTAAACATTGTTCTACATATCATTTAAACGCTGCCACTCTTGAGTTTAAATTTGGTTATTCAATCAGACTCTAACACTGTCCAGTCATAAAAAAAAAACTAGAAAAGTGAAAACAGATTTAGTCTAGTTTCCTTGATTACACATTAGTTTGGTTTGATGCTCTTTACTTTTGTAACCTAGATAGCAGCATTAGGTTAGTTTTGATTTAGAAATTTTTCTTAGCATAGTTGTTTAAATGGTTAATTAGGATATGGTGTGATTTAGCATTACATGTTGTTTTCTTCAATACTGCAGTAGAGTAGTTCTCTTAGAATAGATTTTCTCTTCTTCCATCAAAGAATCAAGCTTCTTCTAACTCTATAGAAGTTTTGCTTAGAAACCCTAGGGTCTCTCGACAGATGAACAAGTGACAACAGGTAGGACCTTGACTTCTACTTGTGCATATAACACTGTGACCTCTAAGTTTGTACGAACCCCAAATTGATAAGTAAATCTGGTAGCCCAGGAGTTGCAGCATCCTTTCTACAATACTGGTGCTCATCACATGGGTGTTCTATTCAGTGCCTCTCATTCTTTGAGGAGAATGGTACTCTCTGATTTTCAAGCTGTAGGGAAAGGTGTTCCATATCCTTTGGCAAGATTGTATGCTATCATCCTCTAATAGCCTGAACATGTCCTTAAAGTGTGTGATTGCTTGCTCTTGGGCAACAAGGTACCTAGGTGCAAGTTGAGGGTTATTTTCAATCAAGTTATTGGTGTTGAAGACAGCCATTTGATTTGATTTCTCAGCTCTTATCATGAGCAGTTATGTTTCTTCTCTTGTCATTATTTTCTTCATTTCTACAACCCTTGCTTCCTCATGATTCATCTAAGATGCCAAAGCCATCAATTGAAAGTCCCCTAGTTTTGAATTTGGATCCCACACACTAAGATCAGTGAAGGCCAAGTTGTGGAGGTAAAACTCAGAAATTTTAGCTCTATCCTCCAAGGTGCTTTGATCATAGAGATCAATGAATTGTCTATAATCTTGGAAGGGCATAGTGCCTCTCTGTGCTAAATTTTTGATTTGGAACTGTAGCCACTGTTCCTTAAGATACAATGTGTAGGAATTTGTTGGTTTCCTGCATTGGATTTTCTCTAAGGATAGATTGACCATGGATGCCAATTGATCCTCTCTCTCTTGTAGTTGTCCCCTTAACCATGCATTCTCTAGCTCCAACTAAGATTTCATCATTTCCTCTCTGTCTCTCAGGCTACTCATTTCTCTGCACATCTCCTTTACTTTCTCTTGCATGTGACCTATGTCCTCCACTCCTTTAGATTTGGAAATTTGCATCCACCTATGTTTTCTTTGCCTTTCTTTCTCAAGCTCAAAGAATAAGGCGATGGAAAATTTCTGTGGAATTACCCTACCCCCTTCAATGAACCTGTAGTAGGAGTCAAGGTTGGGTTGAGGACAAGGTTCCCTTAGTTTTGGATCCTCCTTCTTTATTTCTTTTTGCATGATCCCTTCTTTATCAAATTTTAGGGTTTCCTGTAGGTTTAGAAAAGTTTCTTGTAGGATGGCCTCTGCTTCTTGTAGGTCCTTTTGTGTCTCCTATAGGAGGCCATTTCCTTTGGATGAGGCAAATCTAGTGACATGCTAATCTGAAATGGGGCACTAAAGGCTTCTTGTCATGCTTACAAGAACCTCTCCCACTCCAAAGCTTATATATTCCCAAGATCTATGCTTATGAGTGATAATTTGCGGAATTAAGAACTTGAAATAGGTGTATGCTTGTGTTTGCCTTTAACTGTTAAGTGCTTTAAGTTGATTTTCTTAAACTAATATAAAAACATATAACAACAAATAATGCAAATAATAACCAACACGCATAACAGCAATATAATTAGGAGTTCACCCAAACCTCTTGGGCTACATCTCCGTGAGCTCTTGTCAACTCGACTAGGCTATTTGGGATTATGGTAATGCTTCTTTTACAATTTCCACACTCAAATCCATTGGTTTACAACTGAACCTATGGGTTTAGAAATACCATCTTATCTCGCTGGCTGTCCATACTCTGCAGACAGATCTAGGCTTCTCTAGACTAGATTCCTTCAATCAGCGCTCTGGGTAAGCTTGAGCTCCTAGCGTGCACCAACTCCCTCAGAATTCTTTTACTATCTCTAGAATTCCTTCTTCTATCTTTAGCACACTTCGGACATCAGCAATAGCCTGATCATTTGATCTCTTTTCTGTTTTGCAACTTCATTACAGCTCCATGGCTCTTAGAAGTCTACTTTGAGCTCTCTATCTCTACGGCTTTGGCTCTCTAGCTAACTAGCTCTGGCTCTCAGTTCTCTAGCTCATTTGGCTCTAGTTTTCTTAGCTATCTAGCTCTGTCCATCTAGCTCTGCCTCCAACCTCTGGTGGCTCTGCCTCTGCTCAGTCCTCTGGCTCTGAAGCTCTCAGGCTTTCTGGCTCTCGGTGCTCAAGTTCTCAGGCTCTCTGTCCCTTCCTCATCCTAAGGAATCATCCCTGGGAAATTTGCCCCCAACCTCTGGTGGCTCTATGCCTCTATCAGCTCTGCGGCTATGGGATGTTACAGCGTGAGCTCTCTAGAGAGAGAACTTCCCTGAAGGGAGCCTACTGTGAGCTCCTCAAAGGGAGACTAGCTTCTTCACTTAGCTATCTAGCCTTTGAGGAATCCTCCGACTCTGCGGCTTCCATTTGTTCCTCTGTCCCAAATCATGAGGAATCATTCCTTTGTGGCTCTGTGTCTCTTCGATTGGTCCTTTGGCTTACTGGCTCTGTGGATTTGCATCTGGCCCTCTGGCTCTGTGGCTCTGTGGCTCTGCGTCTGGCCCTCTGGCTCTCTGGCTCTCTAGCTCTGTGTCTAGCCCTCTGGCTCACTAGCTCTATGGCTCTGTGTATTCTATAACACATTCCTATTACAAAATGCCCACTTACAGTGTGGCACAAGTGCGATGGACTGTTCCCAATGGAAATGACACAGTCGGCCGTTCTTCTGCCTACATTCCGAGAATAACAGCATAACGGAAACACACATGAAACTCACGAAAAACACATCATGAGCCTTTAGGTGGAACTAAAATAAAGTTCAATTGCCCCTATAATCCTCTCGGGTCCGTGATTCTATCACATATCACAATGGCATTGCGTATGGCCAAAAAACCCAATTACATGGAAATACAAAGAAATCTCGTAAATCTGGATTTCAAATTATATGAAATCACGCTTATAATATCATCGGGTCCGCCTTTGGTCACAATATCGCAATCGCAACAGGCATATGTCAACGTCCCTTTATATGGTTGCGATCCTGATTACCGATCGCCGATATTGGCGCATCGCATATCGCAATTGCAACGACCCGGCGGTCTATACAACTTTCCAATGGACTGTGCCGACCTAATTTATATCGTCGATGCTAATCCATGGATCCGATCATCGCAATCACAAGTCACCCATCGCAATCACTGATCGGCTCATCGCTTTAATCGCAATCGTAATCAGCTATACCTGGGGTTCTGATATCGCATGCAGGCCTTCCTCTGATGCGATATATTGGAGATCACTAATCGGGGGTCCTTAAGGCCTTTGGTCTAAGTCCTCCCTTGGAACCTTTCTGATGCGACATTTCCTTAAGGAATGCATATTCTCCATTAAGTCCCATTTATAAGAAATTGCCTCCTTTTCAAAGGACAATGGGCAAATTTCATTTTACAATAACTTCTTCATCCGAAATCCATTTTCACCCATTTAAATTGCTTTAGATTCAGAATGAAGAGGTCTATGGAGTGAGACTATTTCCAAGAGCATCCTTTGACTTTCATTTTCCTCTATGAGAAAGATTTTTAGACTTAGAAGTCTATTCTAGATCCATTTTGGATCACATGCCTCCTAAAATAAGTGATAGGAGACTTGGGAGAGGCTTGTCCTGATGCTCCTTCCCCTTGATTTTTCACAAGAGGAGCTATCGTTTCCTGCTATTTTGGTGAGTCTTCAATAAAAATAAGAACTCTAGTGGGTGTTTGAGGTTCTCCTTGCTTGATCCTTGTTCTTTTTCTTGTCCTAAAGTACAATGGAGTTTGTTTATGTCTCTTCTCTTTTTGCTTGATAGGTGTACTTAGGGCAGTGAGGGCAGCTGCTTCCTATTTCTTAGTGGGTTTTGGAGATACCCTGGATGAGTCCTCCCCTTATTTTCTTTGCATTGTAGGCCTCTGTTATTCCTTTTCTTCTGTCTCCTCTCTTCCATTCTCCTTCTCACTCTTGTCTTCCTCCTCTTCTTCTCCCTCTAGTTCCTCACTCTGTTCATGAGTTTCTTCCTTTTCATCTTCTTTGGTATTTTCACCACTTTCCTTCTCCTTTTCTTCCTCTTATTCCTCCTCTGCTTCCTCTTCATCCCTCTCTACTTCTTCTTCCTCCCTCTCTATTTCTTCTTCATCCCTTTCACTGGCAGTGGGGCTTTTGTCATATTCAAGGGCTTTTATGTCTTCCTCTGTCTGCATGTCTCTGAAAGTTGTCCATGTGATAGGGAGTCTTAGGTTTTGGAGGACATCTTCTATGATAAGTCTAATTAACCCATGATGGGCTAGATGTTTATGGTTTCCTCTCTGCACATTAATTCTCATATTGATCACTAATTGAAGAATAAAGTAGGGTATGCTTAGCCTGTTTTGAGGAAGTGTGTTTGCTCCAAACCTTAGCTCTTGGAGAAGCCTAAAATGGTACCCATATGCCACACTGTATCTACCTTCACATGATATATACTTGATGAGGTGGTGGCTAATTTCATTCCAAGGATATGGTAGGCTTGCTCTTATGACCCCATTTTTGTTTTCCATTGCCTCCTCTCCTTCCAAAAAGAAATTCTTCTTTGAAATTTGGTTGTTACCCTTATCTTCCTTTCTCCAAGGAAACCCTAATGGAAGTGTGGTGATTCTACCTATGATTTCAGGGGTGAGTTCTACAGAGAGACCCTTCACCACAAAAGTGGCATGGGTCCTAGTTAGTGGTATTAGGGAGAGAGAAAAGTCTCTGGCCACTTCATCATCATATCCCCTCAATTTTGCAAAGAAAACCATTCAGTTGTTCCTTGTGAATATCTCTACTACAGGAGGGTGCTAATGAATTCTCACTGTGTTGGTGGGTTCCCTCTTGTTAAACCCCTTGTCATTTTTCTCTGATGGATGTGGAGGGTTGTATATGTCTAATACCAAATTCTAGTGGGTGAGAGAGTTTATGTGAAAATTATGTGTACAATTCCCTTAGACTACAATATTTTCAACAAAATAGAAGGCTTTTCTATATTCTTTTTACTTGGAAAATGTGGGAAGGTATAGCTCCTACCTCCTTGTCACTACCTGATGAAGCCAACCTCTGGTTTTTCCCTTCTTAAATGCTCTCTGCCAATCCTGTAGAAGACTATTCTGTATCCTGTAGGATCTCCTCTAGGATCCTGTAGGTTTTCCTATAGGATCTTGTAGGTGCTCATGCATTGGAAAAATGCTCACTCTCTTTCTTATAGACTACTTCAGGGGCTAAGAGCAAATTTTCTTTGGTGTAGCCTCAAGATTGTGAAGGCCTCCTATGCATGGGAACCAACACTTTATTTCCTCATATGGTTGATTTGAGTGGGATGGTGGGCTGACAACTGAAGTACAAGTATCCATTTTTGGAACATTGGTCCCACTACCACATCATCATTCTCCTTACCTCGTAATAAACTCCCACTTCAGGCATCCGTAACTTAACCATTTTGACCTCATCTCTTCTTTCTCCTGATTTGATTACTACCACGTGTGTAATGAACTAACTGAATTCTCCTTGTTAACTGACCAAAGTTGGCCAAGTTAACTAGCCACCTTCTACTTATAAAACCAAATCTTTCACAAATCTACATGTTTGATCATATTATGCTAAAAAAAGAGTTGAAATGAGAGACATACCTGTGGTGAGATGCTTTGATGCTACTTCTTGGAGAGTGAAGTCCTTGTTGTGTATTTTCTTCATGTGTTTTTCTTTTTTTCTTTTTTTATTGTCCTCCTTTGAAGTTTTTCATTGATGTGTAGGTACTGGATGGTGACGTTGATGATCCCACTGCTACTGCTAATCTCTGGAGGATCATATTTCTCCTCTAGATCTCCATGCTGACATTGACTGCAACCTGTGATTTTTTTGTTTTGTGGGATAGGATTCTATAGGATTTCCTATAGGATGTCCTGTAGTTGCATGTCCCTCAATTTTTTTTAATCATTCCTTCAATTCTGTAGCACAAGGATGGTTGTCATGGGTAGAGAAGGGGTCTAGGGATTGGTGAATGAGAGGTATAGCCTTCAGGTGTTGTCCCCTTGCTCTTTGTCTCTATCCCCTTATATATATTGTTCGAAATAGTATTGAGAGGGGGAGGTGAATTAGTATTTGCAAATCAATATGTTTTTCATTTCCATAATCAAATTTATATACACTAATTCACTGAAGAGAACTTGCATGCGCATGCAACTGTTCTTAAGGCAACCAACGTATATCTAGTGAAATTATGATTCAGTTAATTCATCATATGTTGATATGTAATCTGTGCATCACTACTTTATTAAACATTAAACAGTAACCATGTGCAGTTAATAACAGAATGAACCATCACCCATAAGCAACACACATGAACACCAAGATTTAAGGTGGAAACCCAATGTGGGTGAAAACCGCCTACTACTGTCATCTATGTCTTCTTTTAATAATAAGAAAATCTATTTACAACATTGTACTAGTGCAGACTCATACCAGTATGCAGGCTTCTACCTGTAGAAGGTTACAACCTTCTCTCATTCTCCAACTTCTATTGGAAGGGATCTACAACCCCTATCTCTTGTACTAGCCAATATGTTTACTAGTATGTAGGCACCGACCTACAGAAGGCTACAACCTTCTTTCTTCCTCCAGGGACCACGTTTCATAAATTTTCAGACTAGATGCTCCTGGTACACAACAATACACATGAAGGCCTCGTTTCATCCAATTTTCATACTGGACCCATCAACAACATTGAAGCTTAGAATCAAGCATCATTGCAATACAACAATCAATTACATCTGCATCAACCAATCACTGAAACTCAATCAATCACTAACCACCTCTGACACAACTGAATCAACCATTCATTCATACTTAATCAACTTCAACAAATCCACTAGAACAAATAAATCACTATAACCAGTACACAAATCTGAACCCAGAATACTGCATCATCATTCAAAACCAGTTGTAACCTCAAAAACATGCATCAGAGTGTATACACAACTTGGAACAGCCGAACTAGCGTGTATACGCAACTTCATCAAAGCGAACCAGCGTATATATCTGCAAATACTTATAACTTCGCTGCACTTCCCAACTTCAGACATACCCAAATCATCAAATATAAAGGATAAAACATGTGTTAGCAATCAGATCTAGCCCATCAGATCACATAATGATTAGTCATTATGATCCTGATCCATCATTAGATCTCATCCATCATCACTGAAGAAAATCACAATCAATCAATCTGAACACTGTCACCAGAATGCAGTCACCAGAACATAAAGCAAAACCCAAAACTTTGCATCAACAACCAGAACCAACTGTAACTTCAAACATCATAGTTCATAAGGTATACACTACTTTGATGTGTCGAACCAGCGTGTATACGCGCTTTTACCAAAGCAAAATAGCGTACATATCTGCAAATATTAACTTAAAACCTCATAGACATTCCAGACTTCAGTCATACCCAGATCATATCATTTACAGAATAAAACATGCATCAATATTCAGATCTAGATTGTCCATGATCAAACCACATAATGATAATACATTTAAGGCTTTATGATCCTGATCCATCAACCATCATCAACCACATGGGTGCATCCTTAGATCAGATCGGGCTACACATCAGAAGCTCATAACTTGCATATATGATCTAACACTTCAGAAGATATTCAATTCTTGCCCTCTTGGCCTAATGATCTTTTGCTCCTTATATAGTTTTAGGCTGCTCTCAATACCTTAGACCAAAACCACTTAGGAGCAATACCTTGGTCCAAATACCTAGGGTCAATACCTTGGACCAATTACCTCAGACCAAGTACATTGGATCAATACCTTGGACTAAATACCTCGGTCCAAAACTTTGGTTTTCCAACATGTACGCGCTTTTCCTTTTGTGAAACTACGTGTATACATTATATGCTCCTTTTGGTTCTATTAACCCACATGTATACACTCCTTGGACAAAGTGAACCAGTGTACACCTTTCTTTCTTCATTCTTTGGAGTCTGATCTGTAATCCTTTGTTGTTGACGTAGTGCATTGTGAATTGTCATCTGAGAGAGTTGCCATTGTACATTACTTCTGAATTGATTCCTTTGAACTACCCTGCATTTCATCACATCTGTAAACACAACTGCCATGCATTCTGTCACATCTGATATCTCTTCCGTAGATTCATCTAGTTACCATATACAAGTGAGTTTTTCTACTACAAGTGGGTTGCCATCAAGTACAACACATGCATAATAATGCCAAAAATCTCCCCCTTTGGACTTGATGGAAACCATGTTGGTGTTGATTACATCAAAGGAAAAGGGCAGACCAAGATTTCCCCCCCTTTGATATCAAGGGCAAAGGGCTGACCAAAAAGAATACTTTCATATCTGAACAGCTGAATATAAACATTGATCATGCTCCCCCTAAGAACATGCTGAATTCTCTGATTAAACTCCCTCTTTGTACATGGTGAGATGCATTATATCATCCATGCTCCCCCTGAGCATGTGCATAGTCTACAAATATTTTCCAAAAGAATAACATGACTCTATAACTCAACTAAGTGACTTTGACCTTCCTATCACCAATGAATCATACATATATCAATCTCCCAACCAAGTGGGGATATACTGAATTTGACTCATCCTCCCAACCAAGTGGATATATACAAATTTATACATGAGTGAAATATAGCAATTATTACATCATCCTTCTTATGCATAGTGGGGGTACAAATTACATCACATGACCAAAAAGGACTCATCGAAAAACAGAGACAAATTATTACGTCGTGGGTCTTTATATGACCTTTACATCGAATGATATACATGACATTTATAACAGAGACCAAATATCTAAACAAGACCATGATAGTCATCAGCAACTATCACACACCATGTATGATCTATACCGTAAGCATCTGTCAATAGCATCCAGACCTATAACCTGTATATGTCCATCATCAGTTCCAAAGATATGATAAAGTAAATATCATCAACCTGTGACTAAGTATGCTATATATAGATATTAACTCATCCTCTTGATCTCATCAAGATCAACTTGCTTCGTTTCCTTAGTAGAAATATCCTTATCATAACCTTCCATGAATCAACTAAGCATATGTCATATCTCCAAGTAGTAACACAAACTCATTCACATCATATCATATGAGAAAACACCATAATCATCACATCATCATCAAGAACTGCATGATTTTTCACAAGAATCCTTAATATATCAACCATGTATCATCACTAGGGAACATCCCACATCTGATAAGCATCAAACATGACAATCAACATATGTGAGTATCAACCTAACATCATAAGGTAAGAAATCATCATCACTATGTGTCTAAGTAAGCCATGTCTTCGAATATCAATGTCTTCAAATAGCTATGTCTTCATGTGACCTACAATAACACCATTCTCTTGTCCAACCAACAATATTTATCAATATGCAACTTAAGTAATCATCCATGTATCCAGCATATTGTATATCCATCAAAGAGATATCAATATGTATCTAGCAAACCATGAGCTCATGGTCATTGGTCAATATTTCTTGATATCATCAACAAAAACAATCCTCAACCATGTGAAAGCCAAGAACTATAGGAATCCTGCATCATAACTGCACCATATGAACTTTTTGCATCTTTGAAGGCATGATGACACCAACATAACAGAAATAAGTGGCTTATCATCAAATAATGAAGTTGTGTACTCAAGCTTTGTACTTCTCCTTGTACTTATGAAGATCACCATGTAAACAACATATATGTACTGTATACATCATCAAAAAGTCATCCACAATCATCCATAAATCTGATCTGAATAACAACTATGTAACCCCAAGCAATACAAGTATCATATGAGATTTCATCGTGGACAACTCATAACTATCACATAGAAAGATGTATCATTTAAATTCTTTAGCCACATAAGCATCATCATCATTAATTAGGTACCAAATACTTTTAAACATAATGCCAACAATGCTTTATTAGAAGCATAGAATGTTCTCCCCCTGAACCTGTTCCACCCGTTCATTGTTAGATCCGATCATTGCATATATTAGTAAGAAGTATCAAGGCATCATCATCAATCAGATATACATCAAGTTATTAACAACTTGTGAGGATCAAAAGCACTTCTAAATAACATCCACATACTATAGTCATCTATCATCACGACAGAAAAGATAACTGATAATTGTCTTAATCATATCAAATTAGTTTTTTTGAGTCTGTCCCACTGCATTTTTCCTCAAACCAACATATACGTGACTGTGTAGCTTTGAACTCACGTATATACGTGACTTGTCTTCATGGAACTTGCGTATGAGAGTTAGAACATTGGAGTTTCACACTTTCAGCTCCCCCTAAGTTTGTTATGTCTGTACACTGTGCCATGCCACATTTTTCTGACTGTACTTCTTCTTCCATATCTTCGATGATGATGTTTTCTCCTTTTGGTATGGTGTCCGAAATTTTCTCCTGCATTCCTTTGCTATATGTCCAGGCTTGTTACATGCATAACATCTTACATGTTTCATATTTCTTCTATAGCAGTCAGTGGCTTTGTGACCAAACATATTGTAAGAAAAACAATATCCCTTAAAGTACCTAGAAGATGATGATCTTTCTGTGTGATGGTTTTGAACCATTCTACTTCTGCATCTTGCTGCAACATGTCCAAGATTATGACATATAAAACATTAAACATTATTCATTTGAGGAAATAATTGACTATCACTTCCATAGTTAGGAGTAAAATATTTTCTTTAAAGAATTTATTTCCTTGGTTGTTGATGGGGTTGACCTCTAATCTCCTTATTCAGCATTTCAGATTTTGCGTTAGAGTTCCTTGCCTCAGCTTGTGAGCTAGATTCATCTTCAACAGATTCATGAAAACCAAGACCAAATTTGATGGCAAGAGACCTTTGACTACTAAGAATATCATCCAAAATCCTAGTACTATCTTGAAATCGTAAAAGCTTATCCTTTTCTTCTAATTTACCTTTTAGTATATTTACCTCAACCTGATATTGCTCTTCCTTTTCAAGATACCGCTTCTTCATGATTTCTTCAGCTTTTCTTCCTTCTTTCACTTGTTGCCTTAATTTGAGAACTTCATTTTCTTGTTCTTCAAGAGCTTGGAGTAGTTCTTCATTCTACTTATTTGATTTTTCAAGATCTTCTTTTAGAGAGAGGATCTTAGCTTCAAGACCTTCATAGTAACTGGATCTATCTTCAATTTTCTAGATTGTTGTGCTCCTTTTATTTACTTCATTTCTTAATGATGTCACTTCATCCTGCAGCTTTTGACATCGATCTTCCTTTTCCTTGTACTGCTTCCTTACTTTGTTTCCTTCCTCCAGTTGAGCTTTTAGTTTGGTAGCTTCTTCTTTGGAGGAACACTCCCTTTTGTCCAATAGATCTTGTTGATCTCTAATTTTGTCTGTGAGTTTTTTAAATTTTTCCTCTATTTGATATCTTTATGTTTCACCCATAAGAGCAACTTCAGTTGTTTCGGTGTCACTTTCATCATCTTAAAATGGACAAAGAAATGTATCACCAGAGGATAACAAATTCATACATGATAGTTCTTTTGCTTGTTCATCTTCATTCTGAGGTGATTCTAAATTAAAGAGTTGCTTCCACATAATCCCCAATTGACTCTCCCACTGTCATAGTTCCTTTGAGATGGCTTATTCCTTTGAGGTGCTTTCTTCTTTCCCATTGTTTATACGGATCTCCTTCAAGCGATCAAGCTTTTGCCAAAGGACCTGCTCTGATACCAATTATTGGAAATAATACTGAGAGGCAGGGTGAATCACTATTTGCAAATCAATATGTTTTTCATTTCCATAATCAGATTTATATACGCTACTTCAGTGAGGGGAACTCGCGTGTGCACGCAACTATTCTTAAGGCAACCAACGTATATCTAGTGAACTTAGGATTCAGTTAATACATCATATGTTGATCTTTAATCTGTGCATCTACTTTATTAAACATTAAACAGTAACAATGTGCAGTTAATAACAGAATGAACCATCACACATAAGAAACACACATGAACACCAAGATTTAAGGTGGAAACCCAATGTGGGTGAAAACCACCTACTATTGTCATCTTTATCTTCTTTTAATAATAAGAAAATCTATTTAAAACATTGTACTGGTGCAGACTCATACTAGTACGCGGGCTTCTACTTGCAGAAGGTTAAAACCTTCTCTCATTCTCTAGCTTCTACTAGAAGGGAGCTACAACCCCCTAGCTCTTGTACTAGTTGATATGTTTACTAGTATGTAGGTGCCGACCTACAGAAGGCTACGACCTTCTTTCTTCCTCCAGGGACCACGTTTCATAAATTTTCAGACTAGATGCTCCTGGTACACAACAATACAGATGAAGGTCTCATTTCATCCAATTTTCATACTGGACCCATCAACAACATTGAAGCTTAGAATCAATCATCATTGCAATACAACCATCAACTACATCTACATCAACCAATCACTGAAACTCAATCATCACTCTCTGAATCAACCAAACTCAATCAATCACTGACCACCTCTGACACAACTGAATCAACCATTCATTCATACTTAATCAACTTCAAGAAATCCACTGGAACAAATAGATCACTATAACCAGTACACAAATATGAACCTAGAATACTGCATCATCATTTAGAACCAGCTGTAACCTCAAAAAAATTGCATCAGAATGTATACGCAACTTGGAATAGTCGAACCAGGGTGTATATGCAACTTCATCAAGGCGAACCAGTGTATACATCTGCAAATACTTACTTATAACTTTGCTACACTTCCCCTGTCAGATCACATAATGATTAGTAATTATGATTCTGATCCACCATTAGATCTCATCCATCATCACTTAAGCAAATCACAATCAATCAATTTGAACACTGTCACGAGAATGCAGTCACCAGAACATAAAGCAAAACCCAAAACTTTGCATCAACAACCAGAAGCAACTATAACTTCAAACATCATAGTTCATAAAGTATACACTACTTCGATGTGTTGAATCAGTGTGTATACGCACTTTTACCAAAGCGAAACAACGTATATATCTACAAATATTAACTTAAAACCTCACAGACATTCCAGACTTCAGTCATACCTAGATCATATCATTTATAGAATAAAACATGTGTCAGTATTCAGATCTAGACTGTCCATGATCAAACCACATAATGATAATACATTTAAGGCTTTATGATCCCGATCCATCAACCATTATCAACCACATGGGTGCATCCTTAGATCAGATCAAGCAATGCATGAAAAGCTCATAACCTTCATATATGATCTAACACTTCAGAAGATATTTAATTCTTTTCTTCTTGGCCTAATGATCATCTCCTCCTTATATATTTTTAGGCTTTTCTCAATACCTTGGACCAAAACCACTTAGGACCAATACCTTGGTCCAAATACCTAGGGTCAATACCTCGGACCAATTACCTCAGACCAAGTACCTTGGATCAATACCTTGGACTAAATACCTCGGTCCAAAACTTTGGTTTTCCAACATGTACACGCTTTTCTTTTTGTGAAACTGTGTGTATACGTTATACGCTCATTTTGGTTATGTTAACCCGTGTGTATACGCTCCTTAGACAAAGTGAACTAGCGTACACCTTCCTTTCTTCATTCTTTGGAGTCTAATCTATAATCGTTTGTTGTTGACTTGCTGCACTGTGAATTGTCATCTGAGAGAGTTGCCATTGTGCATTACTTCTGAACTGGTTCCTTTGAACTTCCTTGCATTTTGTCACATCTGTAAACACAACTACCATGCATTCTGTCACATCTGATATCTCCTCTGTAGATTCATCTAGTTACCATATACAAGTGAGTTGTTCTGCTACAAGTGGGGTTCCATCAAGTACAACACATGCATCATAATGATCATGGTGGAAAGAGACATGGTGTTGAAATCTTCCAGCATATTTCCAATTTCACCTTTGATGCATGTATTGGAAGAAGATGGACTGACCACTAGTTGACTACCCCTACCCTTTTTTCTCTCTTCCCTAGAATGGTTCCTAAAGACAGTCTTGATATCTTCATAGGGTAGCTAGTAGATGTCCCCTCCTGCTCGCAGGTTTAGGGTATCCAAAAGATCTTTCCTTACCCCACTGAGAAGTACTAGCTTTAGTGACTTAGGATCGAGTGTGAACCTAGCCCTTTTATAGCTAAGCTATAATCTTTCTTCATAATACTCTAGGGTTTCATCATGCCCTAAGGTCATCATAAAAATTTCCTCTTTAGTTTCTTTGAACCTATAGTAGTCTCAACACTTTTTGTTGAAAGCTTGCTACATCTAAGCCTAGGTTGTGATGCTATGCCCAGGTAAACCCATGAACCAGTGCAAAGTTGCATCCTTGAGAGTGGATGGGAATAGCTTCAACTTCTACTCATTAATGGTGAAATCATAATTTTAACATATGATAGCAAACTCAAACAAGAAAGTGTCTAGATCTTCTGAGGTCAACCCATAGAAATGAGGAAGAGCAGAGGGGCTTATGTGTTTCATCATGGTATCCCCATTAGTTTCTCTGATGGGAAATGCACCCTCAATTCTTTCTCTATCTCCTCATTTCTATTTTAAGCCATTAGGTTAGTTGGAATTGGTCCGCCTCCTTCTTCTCCCATTGTAGGCTCTTCAAATATCCCTGTTTGCTCACCTAAGGAGTCCTCCAATTCATAACCATTGAAGAAGAGGGAAGGTTTGTTGTTTGAAGCGGTAGGGTTATTTGGTAGAAATTTTCCTAAGTTATCCATATTCCTACGAGGCATGAAAGAAGCGTTTTTGTTTTTTTTTCAAGCTTTGAGAATAATTGCAGAATTGAAATCACAAACTGAATGGAAACTAACTAATTGAATGAAAACTAACTTCTTGAATGAAATCTCACTTGCAAAATGGAAAAGGAAGCAAACTAAATTACTTTTTGCAAAAATGAAGCTAACAACATAATGTCAGAGATAAGAAATGGAAGAAAGAAATAAGAAATCACATATTACTCAGACACCTCCCGGCAATGATGCCAAAAAGTGATGAGCACCAGTATTGCAGCAAGAATGCTGCAACTCCTAGGGCTACCAACTTTACTTAATCAACCCGAGGTTCATACAAACTTGGATGTGACAGTGTTGTATACACAAGTAAATGTGATGGGTCCACTCTTTGTCACTGCTAAGTTGGAGATATACCACTAAATTTTTTCAAACCAAACTTCTATTGATTCAGAAGAAGCTTGATTACCAATGAGGAAAAATGAAATCTAGATTAAAAGAAATATTGTCTACTGCCATAAGGAAAAGACTGAAAATAAAATGATTAAACAAACCATTCATCTAATCTAACTGCTAATAGGCTTTGCTTCAAGAGACTGCTAAGTTATCATATGTGTAATCCTACTATCCTAGGCATGCAATTTGTAACATCAAACATTCTACTATTGTGCATGTAAATGAACAAAATAACTCCTTTTTCCTTTTTGTCCTTTTTTGTGTGAAAGTGTGAATGATAAATTCTTTTGGTGATGTGGCAGGTGGGTTAGGGATGATGGTGGATGGTCATATGGCTTGGGAGGTAAGTGGGGGTCCTTTCCTAGCTTCCTAGGTTTTGTTTCCACAATTTAGCCTCAAAATAGGCCACTACAGGTCAAGCTACAGGATGTACTAATGTGTCCTATAGGATGTCCTAATGCTCCTACAGGATCCCCTGTATTCCTACAGGATACAAACGATAGCAAGAGGAGGGATTTGGAAGGTGATTTAAAGCTTAGGGAAGGTGAATGCAGGTGAAATGAGGCAAGGGAGTGCCTAGGACTCCTTTAGAGCTCAAAAAAGAGTTGTGAGATGGTTGGATTTGATCAACAGGCTTGGAGAAGTATTCTTGTGGAATGAGGAATTAGGTGAGGGATTTAGTGAAATAAAGTGATAACCATGGATGGATGAGATTAGGATGGGGTTGTTGATCATGAAATCTCTTTGTACTACTAAAATTCCTGCACTGCATCAATCATTGACATTTATCCATAAATCATGTAAACAAGAAGGATTTCAATTAACTAAGGAAAACATAATTTTATGAGCTAGCTGCCTATTCCATGCATGGGAAAACTTGCAGAATAATATTAAACCTTAATGAGATCTAATGTAAGACTGAAGATAACAAAAATGAGAATTAAATCCTATTCTTGAAAACTAGTAAAATGTTGACTTAAGTGATAGAAAGCCCTAAATTCCATGAGAAATTAGAATTCTATCTTTTTGGGGCTACATAGGAGTTCTTTCGTCAAACCATCATCCCTGAAGGGAGGAGTGAGGCCAAAACCACCTACTAACAGTTTTTGGTATTCCTTTATATTCCTAAGCTAATGATGAAGCAATGCACAAATGGAAGAAAACTAATCAAATCCATTACTACTTGCAATGAAATTATGCTAAAGACAATTCAACCATTAATCTGTAAAATCAAGTAAGCAGACCCTAACCTAAGAGCTTCATCCCTCTGAGTTAAATCGGTGCTGGATCAAGGAAATGCTCATTCTCATTATCAAAATAGAAAATTACATAGCAATGTCTTCCACAAATCTTGAACTCGAAAATGACTAGTGTTTTTACAACAAAAATTCAAATCCTAATGAGCCTCTAGGCCTCTTTGTTTATACAACTGAAGTCTCGAATGACTTCCTTAAATCTAGGGAGGCTCGGCTCCCAAAATTGAGATAAACTAGCTCTTTAACTGTCACTTGCTCAACTGCCTTTTGATCTCCATGAATTGGCTGCTTGTAATCCGAGCTAGTGTGATTGATGGAGGAATATTCCAATGAGGGAGGAGTAAATGAGGAGGATCTACTGCCTACAATATCTCCTCCCTGTCTCATTCGAGTTTCAGCCCTTAATTAGCCAAAATTCCATGATTTTCTCTTGCAAACTTGCAATCAATGCACATTAGTCCACTAGGCATAATATCTCACTTTCACTCTTCTCATAAAGCAAAATATAATCAAAATATGTAAGAAATTATGAGAAGAGTTGATTTGAATAATCTAGGAGGTGTATTAAGGTCCATATAGTTACCCAATGATGAGGCTCATCACCATTCTCATTGATTGTTGTTATGGATAAAGTTAGTTTGTCTAGTTTAAGTTTGGAGGCATTTTCCCTCTTATTGATATATTCAAAAGAGAATGAAACATTTCCAATTGGATAGCCCTTTTAATACCTTTCCAATGATATGTGGAACTTTGTCTAAATCCCATAGTTTTAAGTGGACCAGCCAGAATGGGTGATAAAAGAAAATGCTACACTATCAGATTAGGCTAATTGGGTTGATCAACAATAGGAGGGGGGCCCAAGTCCATCCAAAAGTTAATGGGGAGTCACCTTTCCATGGTGGAAACCATCATTGTTTATTGAGGATAAGTGGTTGCAAGTGAGTTATTGCCCCCGATCCTCCCAACTATTATTGGGTCTACATAAAAAAAGTTCCTGGGGCGCTAAGCATGACATAATGTAACAAATATTGGGGCTAGTCGTGGAAAGAATATAACACATACCCAACATATATTAGTGGTTTTCTAAGTTGCATGGGACCCTCAGTGCCAAAAATTAAAGCACAAGCTCAGGAGGGAACACCAACAATGACTCGGTGGTAAACTATAAAGTCTTTGGTCATAGAACTTGGTCATAATGGGCTTGGTGGTAAGTTCCTAGGGGTCTATTAGAGTACTGGGTTTAATTTTCTTACACACAACAAAGTGATGTTTGATGAAGCAATGGCTGACACACGTGTAAAGTTAGTGGCACATTTGACATGGATACCAAGTTGATGCCATAGTGGAGCATACGTGGCCTTGATGATGACATGGAAGCCTATGAGAGTGACATATGGTTGGTGAATTTGATACCTTTGATTAGACAAATTGAGAGTTGGGAAGTGACATGTGCCAACCACATGTGCAGGAGGACTTCTGATATTTCAATTGGATCACCTACCTATAAGGTTGTTTTGAATAACAACATAGTTTGGCGAATGGACAGTGGCTCAGAGACGATGAACATTTCATGGTAATTAATGAGAAACATTCCATCACAATTTATGTGACATACAAGTTTTTCCATTGGATTGCTAGTTGGTGGTTGGTCATTGTTTGTAGTGCTTCACCAATGAGCGGTGATCCGATGAAGGACTGACGCTAGGTCATCGTCGACAACTACATGAAGCTTGGGAGTAAACACCCAAGGGCCTATTGGCCACCAAAACCTTGGCTTCAGATCATGGTGATCAAGCATTAAAACTAGTTGATCCACTAATTTTGATGAGAGATGAACCCAAGGTTCTAGCGTCATGACACATGTCATGTAAGAAACAAATCTTGAGGGATAAGGTTAGAAATTTGAGGTCTCAGATGCCAAATTTGTTAAAAGGGTGTGAATGCCAAAATTAGCTAAAAACAGTCAAACCCCATTGTTTTGAACACCAAAATTATCCAAAATTAGTTGAACGACCATGGTTAAGTCGAGTTATGCAACCATATATAGAAAGAGAACAACATGAGAAAATAAGGTTTCTCATGAAAATTAACTAATGAGGTAGTCCCATGAAAATCAGTGAGATGAAGTCTAGTAGACATGCGAAAAATGTAAAAAATGGTAGATGCAATTCCATTAATCATGGATTGGTTGCATTTGTGTGTGTGTTCTATGAGAGGGACAAGAAGTTCTATTGAATGAAGAGATGCACTATGCAAAATTGATGAAGAGCAAATCCAATGCAGAGAAAGTAAGGAGGGTGTGAGACTATTTGATCTATGACAAAGGAAAGATAAAATACCATGGGTGAAAACCATGGATCGATTCCCATGGTAAAGAAAGGTCATAATCTATTAAAGTAGAGGAGAAATATTGAAGATTAATGAGATGATGTAAATAAAAGGATCAAGAGATATGGAGCTACTGAGTGGAAGAGGAAACAAAGATCTGAAGAAGTTTTGTATTAGCCATTCGGTATTTGAGACAAACTTTTTAGAGAAGAGAACTATGTTGTAGAAAATATGAGCTAAGTGAAAAATGATGATGAGTTGGGAAGACATATTCACAAGAGTCCTTAGAAAAGGATGGAAGAAAAAAATGTTGAAATCAGGTCTAGGCCAGAAGAGAGTGCGGTCCAAGATGAGCAATGCAAAGAAACAAAGGTTGTCGTAGAGAAAGAATAAATCCATAGCAGATATTTATGTTGTAATCATATTTTAGCCAAAGGAGAAGAGATGTTGAGCAAATTTGAATTGTGATGAAATATGGGTGAGAGGTTAAGAAATGTAGTGTAGAGATAAAGTTTGGCTAAAAAGGAAGGCTAAAGAATTGGTATATGGGACCTTTGTATATGTGCTTAGTTTTAGATCTAAAATATCCAGTAAAGAAATAAGGACTAAAACATATATGAGAAGAAACATAAAAAACCCTGAGAAATTCCAAGGTTGAGCAACAAACAAGAAGTTACATGAGTAAATTTCTTTTAAAAATCCTATGGATCTATGTTTGAAAATAAATGAAAGAGGGATCTAATAGGAAGAACAAGTAGGTTATTGTAGATCAAGGGATTACACTCTCTTTCAAATTGGTTGCTATAAATATGAGGGGGTTGGTGCCTCTAGCAGGTTGGTGCTTGCAAATAGTGGGAGTTGGAGATTCTAACAAGTGGTTTCTAAAAAGGAAAAAGGGATTGGTGCCTATTTGAGATTGGATTCCTACAATATTTGACGTAAATTGAAGTTGGTGCTTACATTTACATTATAATATAAAGGATATTTGTGTTTTTATCCCATAATGGTTTCCACATAAAGATCTTATGTTCAAGATTTATGTGATTGGTGCAATGATGTGTTATTGAATATGGTTAATTGATTAAGTAATTGTGAAAATTTATAAAATACAAATTCACCTCCATCTCAGTACTTTCCTAGTTTCAAACAATAGGATTGAAATCCAAGTTCTTTCATGATCAATTTAACCATTAGAGGGAATATCTCAAGGGACCATGGTCAGCCAAGATGGATTTTCCTTAAATGGAGCACCAATATTAAATAGATGAAATTATGCAGCCTAGAAGGTAAGAGTGAAGTTTTATCTAATGGATCTCAATTCGGATGTATGGAAATTTATAGTGTATGGTAAGAAGAATAATATGTATAGTACAAAATCCAGGGAGGAAATATTGAGTGTGATTTCTAATTTAGATTCTAGTAAGGTAATTCAATGTGAGACTACAAAAGGAGTGTCAGATAAGCTACAACATATCTATGAAGAAGAATCTCACAAGGAATCAAAGAAGATTGAAGACTATGAATGCTATATTAATGAATGATATGATGAATATGATCCTCTCATCATGAATGATGAAGCTACTGATCATCAAAAGAATAATTCATGTTCATAGCATGATGCAAAAGAAGTGAAATCCATTGGTAAACTACTATTCTACTGTAAATGTAGAAGAATAGTTCATCTTGCTTCTCAATATTCATATATATGTTCAGGAATTTGTAGTTATAGAGATGAACATGAAATTGAGAGAAAACATTGTGAGCATGAAAAATAAAGAGGAAAATCATCCAAAGATAGTAGTGACTATGCATTTGATAAAGTAATATCACAAGGAACCAAAGAAGATTGAAGACTATGATTGCTCAAGTAATGAATCAGATGATTAAGAGGATCCTCTCCTCATGAATGATCAAGCTACTGATCATCAAAATAATAATTCATATTCAAAGGATGATGCAAAAGAAGTGTAATCCACTGGTAAGATACTATTCTACTATAATTGAAATGATAGAGATGGACATGAAATTGACAGAAAACCCTGTGAGCATGAAAAAGAAAGAAGAAACACATTCGAAGATAGTAGGAACTATGAATATGATAAAGTTGTAAAGGAACCTCCACACATGACAATGGATGCTCAATATGCCAAATCAGAAGGATCAAATTCAGATTCAGAAGATATTAATGAGAAGATACATTTTAGAAGAAAAAATATATCTACTTTAGAAGAGATTAAGATGCTTACAAATACAAACTAAAAATAAAATGAATTTCTACAGGATTAAGAATACAAGGAACTTGATATTGATGAATTAAGAAACAACCATTGTTATCCTAAAAGCCCAATTAGAATAAGCTAGATGAGTGGAAGAAGTGATGAGAAGCTAGTAGAAATAAAGAGATAGTCATTGTGAGAAACTAGAAGTTGGAATTGTTTCCTTAAGAAATAATTTGCAAAAAGCCAATGAACATCTAAAACCAAATCTAAAGATTGAGAAGAGTGCCAATATTTCGATGGTATTCTCAGTTGTCAAAGATCCCCTCTCATTAAAATAGGAATCAATTATCTTGAAGATGCCAAGGAAGAATCAAGTGCAAGAAAATCGAAGTCAGAAGAGTCAAAGTGCTATGTTAGCATGTTTAGTGGTTGTGATAGCATACAATGTGTTATTTGAGAAGAGGAAGAACGAGTAATAGGAAATTAAGAAGGAAAACAATCAACAAGAATGTTTTGCTAGAGAAATAATAACATAAGATCCATGAGTAGAAGTACAAGAGCAGATCCTAGGAAAATTTAGATTACCTAAAGAAATGTTTCATGAAAGACATCTAGACATAATGTTGGTAGGCGGATCTTACATACATGTACAGTCTCATATGAAGCAATAAGCCATCAAGGAAATGGAAATGCATGCATGATATATATGAACCAAATATTGTGATATGAACAAGTGAATTGAATAATAAAATAATCACAAAGGATAATTTGTAGTGAAGTAATGACAAATCCATAAGAATATGAGATAGTTAAAAGGGGAGTCATTAGATGGAAAAGCTTGAAGGGTTCTAGATGTCAGACAATATAAATGATGTGTGAAAACTTAAGAAAGATTTGTATGGGCTACAACACCAAGAGCAGATTTTCTAAGCCAAAAATTTGCAAGTGAAATGAAAGATGAGCTTCAAATGTCAATGTTAGGAGAAATATTCTTCTTTGTTTGTTTTCATATAGAATAGTCATCTAGAGGAATGTTTATCTCCCAAAGAAAATACCTCAATGAGATGTTGATTTTTTTTTCATGGAATAGTGTTCACCTATTAGCACTCTCATGGTCAGTGGATGTAAGATGAGAAAATATAATGAATCCCTTGAGGTCAATTAAATAATGTTCATATCAATAATTGGAAGCCTTTTGTATATAGTAGCCTCAAATCCAAACATATTGCAAGCTGTTTTGGTAGTAGAAAGATGCTAATTGGGCTGGTAGTGTAGATGATCAGAAGAGCACAAGTGGTGGAACTTCCTTCCTAAGAGACTGTTTGGTGGCTTGGTTGAGAAAAAGGCAAAGATCAGTCTCACTATCCATAGTTGAAACCAAGTACATAATATTTTTTGTGCGTTATACTCGGATTCTATGGGTGAAGCAAACATTATAAGACATGAAGGTAACATATGATGCATCATTTCCCATTGTATGTGAGAATACTAGTGATATAAATATGTCCATGAATCATGTTATTCATTTAAAGACCCAAGCATACACCCATAAAGTATCATTTTCTTAGATAAAAAGTGGTTTATTATATTGTAAAGTTATAATATATATCAATCAGGGAACAAATAATCGATATATTCACCAAGCCTCTTGCTCGGGAGCCCTTTGAATATTTGAGGTTGAAATTGGGAGTGAGGTATCCCTTAACTCTTGAATAGTTTCCTTAAAAAAGAATGAAGAAACTTATCCAATTCAACTAGGGATATTTGTATGTTAGGAGATTAGAGAGAAGATAAGTGAATAAGCTCAGGGGGAGCTACAAGATCAAGAGAAGTAACATCTATTCAAGGGGAGTCATTTTCCCTAGAAATATTCAAGTATAATCTTTGGTATGAATTAACACAAAAACCAAATAATTGGTCTCAATATTTACAGAATAGGAGAAAATGAGGAGGGTAAGCAGACCGTGTAGTTTGAGATACTCCCATTTTTTATTAATGCCAAAGAGGGAGAGTGACCATACAATGCAGTTTGAGCAACAATAATCCTTTTCCATTGATTTCAAAGGGATAAAGTGGGTAGACATTGGAGATGAAATGTGAGTAGATACATTGATGATGACATTGAATATGGAGATGGAAGCAAACTGATAGGGGTAGTAAAGCCTAGAGCCATCAATGGCCAGAAATGTCTAGTGTTGTTTCCATCAATGCCAAAGGGGGATATTGTTGAATGTGTTGTCATTAATGTGATGTTAAGGGGGATGATGTTTAGTTTCATGATGTTATTGATGTCATTATTACTTTAAGTATCCATTCGCATTACTTTCTATTATGGATGAATGAAGGTTTTAACCCCATACAAAAATTACCTGCATACAAATTCTAAAAAACAGAAAATAAATAATGGCAAGGGCATAAAACATAAAAAAGATATACACAAAGATTTTCCCCTAGATCCCAAAATCGAGACTAGCAGATTGATTTTTCATTATATTCCTTTCAATGTTACAATACATATATATACATGTCGAAGCATCCATAAACCCTAATCCATTAACCCTGGATTAGAACATAACCATAGTTCCCTTGACCGACTCTACAAAATACCATGTGCAAAATCCATGCACAAAACCATAATTAGGTCCACTCACCTAAAATAGGGTCCATTTTTTTTTTTTCTCAGGGCACTACCCCAGACCCCATGAAAGGGGGATACCACCTCCTTGCATACCCCCCGATAGGGGGGCAGACATCCCCCCTACTATGCTCAACGCAATGTACAGGGGGAGTTGTCGCACCCCCTGTGACCCCCCGTGCGTGGGGTAGTTGTGTAAAGAATATAACACACACCTGACAATGATGTCAAGTTTGGTAGTTTATCTTTGCATAAAATTTTCCTCTTATTGATTTATTCAAAAGAGAATGAACATATGTCCAATTAGATACCAATTTTTGAGACTGTTCTAACAGTATGTGGAACTTTTATAACTCCCACACACTTGAAAGAAAATTGGGTTCAAAGTGGACATGCCAAAATGGGGGATAAAAGAAAAAGTTGCATTGTCAAATCAAGCTAAGTGGGTAGATCTACGATAGGAGGGGGCCCAAGTCCTTCTAAGCATTAATGGGGAAGTATCCCCCATAGTGGAATCCATCATGGTGTTGGATATAGTGTTTTGATTTATGATAACTACTATCATTGATGTCAAAGGAGATTTCTAAGGAAGCAACATTGCCATTCATGAATCAAGGAAGTGGTATGATAGGCCAATCCCTTGCATGTCATCATAAAGTGAAGTGAAATAATTCTAACATTTATTGAGTTTTTTTTTCCAAATTCATGATGATGGAATTAATGTATGCATGGTATGGTTTGATAGTCCTCTATGAGGCATTTCCAACAATATATCACACTTGGAAAAATTCATGCGAGATGAGGAATGATGATCATTTGAAGTTGGCAGTTGCAATGAGGAAAAAAAAACAAATGCATTTGTAAAACACCAAATTTTTTGAACATCATGCATCTTTAAAGCACATTTATGCTCTTGTGGTGAAATCTATGATGTATGTCAAACAAAATTGCACACAATTTAATCTATTAAAGTTCAAGCATCTTTTGGAGAATATGACAATTGAAATTCTCATGAACGATAGAGTAAGCATCAACATGTCTAAAGTTTTATAAGGGGCTACCCCTCCACACTGGCCTAGTCCCACATCTACACATGGTAAGATTCTATTAGACCCCATTGTCAGATGCCAGATGGACTCTCCCTACACAATCATATAAGATGTGGCAGCCCTAAAATGGATGATGAATGGACAAATCACATGTTGAAAGGTGGTGATAGTAACACATAGCAATTTATGGTTGGTCTAAGACAATGATGTGACAACCCTAACATGGATGATAAATTGACAAATGACATGTGGAAATGTGGCGACAATAACAGGTGGCGATTTATGGTTGGTCTAAGATAGTGATGTAGTAGTGAAGGATGACATGGAAAGTGCTAATTATGTGGTGCAATGAGGGTGATGTGGCATCCTATCAATATTCCATGTGGGATGCCAATATGGAACTTTTTTTCAGCCAATAACGAAAATAGTAGTGACACTTAGCCCACTTAGAGTGTGCTAAATATTAAGTATGAAGTCATAGTGATGTCAGTAATGAGGTGTCTAATGATCTCTAGATCCCATTCATTTAATGTGGTCCCATGAGTTGATCCATTTCCCTAAAGGGGGATCATGTTCATGTATATATTGATCACATGGATTGTGGCTTAAGGGAATTGGAGTGGACTATGAAGAACCAAGTGAAGGTTTGGCCTTCATGTCTCGTTTAAGGAAATGGAGCTCAGGTGGGTTCAGGGTTGAAAATCTATGGCCTTTCCCTAGTTCTAACTTGGAGAGAACAATTCATTTGATTTTTTATTGGCCTTGGTCATGTTCTGACATGGAGAGCGCAATTTGTTTGATTTGTTTTTCGTCATGTGATGGACATACATGGAGAGCACATTTAATTTGACCTATCCTTAGTTATGATGTAGAGAGTGAACTTTGTTTGATTAGTGGTTGGCCCTATTAATGGCATGACATGGAGAGTGTAGTTCATTTGATTGTTCATTGGTTGACCTGGCCTTGGTCCTAACATGGAGAGCACAATTCATTTGATTGGTTCGTTGGCCCTCGTTGTGATCTAAAATGGAGAGTGAAACTAATTTTATTGTTCATTATTTGAGTTGGCCCTAGTTCTAACATGGAGAGAATAATTCATTTGATTGGTTGGTTGGTATCACCATAGTTCTGACATGGAGAACATAATTCATTAATTGGTGTTGCCTTGGTCCTGATGCAAAGATTGTAATTTGTTTGATTGGTTGATTTGTTTGGGATTGGTCCTAATGTGGAGGCTAAAGTTCATTTGATTAGATAATATATTGGTAGAACTCACCTTTTTTGTGACATGGATAGAATGGGTTTAAGGATTCAAATGTTATGCCTATTTATAGTATTATAGGTGACTATTCTAGTTTTAAAAACTATACGTATAGAATGTAGGTGAATATTCAATAAAAAACATGTAATTTATTACTAAAATTGGTAAAAACAATTATGAATATTATCCATTTAATCATATATATGTAAAAAATAGGTGAAGTTTTAGCAAATGAGTGAATATTTATGTCATAAAATGTCAAAAAAAGAGCCAATTAGATAAATTATTCCCCTAAAATTTTCCCCAATGGAGAGAAAAGATTTGTTGAGATACCTTGCCCAATTATGACATGGAGAGAACAAATTGGTTGAAAGACCTAATCCTAGTTTTGATGTGGTCTAATGTGGTAATATTATTAGGCAAGGACATTGGGGTAAGCTTAAATAAACTTAGTGTTTTGTTGTATAAAGAACGCGGTAGCACAGTTCGTGGGTGTATAGTGGTGCCCTCGTGAGATCGAGGGTTATAGCTTAATGGAAGGTTGATTATTATTATTATTATTTTATTTTTCCAACAAAGAGCCGTTTTTCGAATGTTTAAGATAATCAAATGTGATTGTTTTGTAGAATGACTACTATAATTTGTTTAGCTTGTAGAACACACACCAAAAAGAGTCATTTTCTCTAAATTCAAGCTTTTTTGATTCATATTGTTAATAGACACTTAAGATAAAATCACATTATACTTATTTGGACTATGCATTTCGAGCCACCCAATCTTAGTTTTGATGGAAAACCACAATGGGTCACTCGAAATGCATTGAACAAATAAGTGTAATGTGATTTTACTGAGAGAATTGTCTATTAAGAGCCATTTAATAGAACAATTAATATTTCTAATGTTTTATGGGGAAATTGAGTGCAAATTGATTTTTAAAAGGAATTTTTGGTTAGATTATTTTGTAATTTGAAAAATATAAGATGAAAACAGTTGTGGAGGTCAAGTAGGTCATGATTATTTTGAATATTAGCACAGGAATATGTTTTTGATAGGTGAATAAAATGCAACTTGATTTGGTTATGATTTCATCTTATGGATCTTATCTAAAATATTGTGAAAAGTGGTCCACACTAGGTTGAAGAAGGAGGTGGATCCTCCACTAAGGTTGGTGTCTCAATCAGGTTGAAACCTACAACAAGTCAAAGCTTGCACATTTTGGAGGTTGGTTCCTAAATCAAGTTATAGCCTATTGCAAGTGGGTGCTTGCACATTTTTAGGGTTGGTTCCTCCAACAAGTCAGTGGGTGCATATTTTCTTTTAGGGGTTGGTGCCTTTAGTAGGTTGGTTCCTTCAAATCTATGTAATCAATTTGAAGAAGGAAAATATATTTGTGGTTTTCTCCTGCAAGGGTTTCCACATAAAATCTTGTGTTATCATGTATTGATGTGATCATGGTTACTTGATGCAGAATTTCATTCATTGCTATGATGCATGGTATTTTATGATGCACTACTATATATTCAATTATTAATGAAATTATTTTAGAATGATGAATTTTCCATTACATTGATTCACCCCCACTCTTAGTCTTATATTTTTTCTAACAATTGGTATCATAGTGGGCTCCTTCATGAATAGTTAACTACTAGAAGGTTGATATAAGAAGTCATGGAAATAAAATATCAAGAAGTAGATATGGATCTTGATGCAAATTCTACTATGATTTTGAAAATTGAGTTGGAAGAATCCAAAAGGATGAATGAAATTTTCTCAAGATAGTTAAGATAAAAGGAAGATGAAATTGTACTCCTTAGCAAGGAGATAGATATGGAAGGACAAACAATAAGAGAAAATAAGGAAGGAAGCAAGGTCAAAATCAACATCGGGGAACAATCATCATCCAAGTACCATGGATATTCTTATATATGCTATATATTTGGTCATATGGAAAATGACTATAGATATTCAAGTAACCTCTCTAGAAGCATGTATGGTGAAAATGGAAGAAACTTTTTTTCTCCTCTTCAAAGTTATATCAAATTTTTTATGTGACAAGATTTTGGACATAAGGCCTAAGATTGCAAAATCAATCAGAGGAAAGAAGGATTCCTCTTAAAGTATGGAAGAATAAAAAATAAAGGTGTGGCTTCATGTTGTATGCCTAGAAATAGGAAATGAATGGTATACTAATAGTGGCTTCTCAAGGCACATGATAGGGGATTAATTTTTTTTTTCAAGCTCAAGGAGATAGATGGAGGTAATGTAATTCCTAGAAAAAATGCATTTGCAAGAATAACAGGAAAAGGAACTATTATCATTGATAATGGAAGAACTAAATCCCAATATGTCTTGTATGTGGAAGGATTGAAACATAATATCTTGAGCCTCAACCAAATGTGTTCCTTATCATTAAATGAAGATTCGTCCTGTTGGGAACCACATCCATTTTTTGATGGATTTTGGAGGGGAAATCTTCCTTCTTTCAAGCATGATTCTTCCCCATCAATTTGTATAAGTACCAATTCTAATTTTCCTCTAGGGGTATGTATCTCTTAGTCTTCTAGTGGAGAAAACTTGTTATTTAGCAGCTACACTTTCATTTCTAGTAGGGATGTACTTGGATTGACTCCAATAATGAAGTTTGGTGCCATTTTTAACTTCTAAAGCTTGGTTTCCTTCATATGAATTTGAGTATCCTTCGCATTGGCCATTCTAGGAGATTTAGAGGCCTATTCTATAATTTCTTTATTTCCTTTGAATGTTTTTTTCACTTGCATCTCTTATTTCTGCATTTACTGTTCATACTCTTTTTGTTCTAGGTTATATTGGTTAAGTGATTGAATTGATTTGTTTTGTAGGTTATTTATAGTGCCAAAAGAAAGATGCATCCTTATAACACCTTTGAAAAATCATATTCATCATTGAGCTACTTAGATTGGTTTACTGGTTCACAAATCTAAAATTTCTAGAAGTCTCTTGTAGCAAAATAGTAGTAATTTTATATTATTTTTTATCACACGTTAACGAGACTATTTTGATTTTATTCCACTTGGATTGATACCTAAAAATTTAATTAAAAAATTTAACCCATAGCATTTTCACTTGATTAGGTTAGGCATTTGGTAGGTTAACTAGTTCATTGATTTTTGAATTTATTATTTTTGTAGTAATTCTCTGCTATTTTTTAGAACATGTTAAAAAGGATATTTTACAGTGATTTCACATGTATTGGAGTCCTATGACATACTAGTTAATAACAAAAATTACCTGACATCATTTTAATTCTATTTTCTTTGTCATTAGCGAGATAACACAAAGGATAGACTAGCTCGCAGACTAGGTATCTAGTCTTTTGAAGTATAAAAATCATAGTTTTTTTGTGGTGTGTAGGCACTACTATGGATTTTAAGAGTTATAATTGTAATTTAAACTCGTTATTATACCACCATATCATTCTTTCTACCTAAAAAAATCCTCCAAAATATCGCTCACTGAGAGTATATTTCTGGTTTGTTGAAGGCCATCGTGTGCATTATTCCTTGTGAAAAATGGGTCCCTGAAGGGTAATAAGATTGGAAAAGGAAACATACAACATTATAATACCTTCCATTACCCTTTCCAACCTTTATATCACCTTTTCCACCCTCAAAATGCTCATGGATCCAATCTTGTAGCAAACCAGGGAAATCATGTAACATCTTATAATAATCTTGTAGCAATCCTGTAGCACTATCTAAACTTGACTATATTTTCTTTAAGAGATTGATTTTTGTATATTGGGATTGAATAATTACCTCCAGACTTTGAATAAATGGTTGGGGATGACCAAGGGCCACTTTAGACCCATCTTTCATTCACTGCAAGTACACAACATCAATTAAAATTAGTAGACAGATTTCAACATTTGCATCACAAAGATCGTTTTCTTATGTAATGTGTAAGGAATCTATTACTAAAGATAAATTATCTTGAACTCAGTGATAATAATGGAAAATATTCAATGAAATTATATTAGACCTATTTTTAATTTATGTTCTTAAATTTTCTAGTCATACGCTTTAGATCAAGTTTCCTTTTTCAAGCAATTTTTCACATTCTGCAAGTAGAGCAGTGATTTACATTCTGCAAAATAGAATCTTGATTTGCATATAGAAGTAGGCTAACATATTTCATCTCTATAATTAGTACAATCTTTTGACTTCCTGCAATTGTAGTTAGTTAGTCTCTAGAGTTAGTTCATTCTCTTTACTTTATGTAGTTAGAATAAGTTTTATTTCCTTGCCTTATATAGGTTAAGGTTTCCATTTCAAGCATTTCCATTTCTACAATACATGCTATTCACTCCAGTGCATCAGATCAATAAAATAAGGACACATTTCATGCTTCACATATAATGTTGACACCTCTTAATTTTTTATGAACCGCAAGTTGATTTAAGTTGGTAGCCTTAGGAGTTGCAACATTCTTGTTGCAAATACTGGGGCTCAACATTTTTTGGTGCCATTGCCAGTGATGTGTCAAAGCATGCATTATTTGTTGGCATTATGATACAGGTGTTGTCCTTGATGGAAAATCACTCACAGGTCAGTTAAGATTTTATAAAGGGAAATTGACATTGTAATGGGTCAATTCAGAGGTAACAGGGCATTGGTACAGAAGAACAAGAAGTTGGAACAAAGGTCTACTGATAAGAATCAAGAAGTTGAAGGAAAAAGATGTTCTAAGGTAATTTAAGTTTTATACATAGGTCCACCTTATCAAATTGAAGTATACATGTGGGTTAAAAAAACAAAAAGAGTGTATACATATGTACACACTTTCATGAGAGGAAATGCGTCTATGGATTGGAAAAACAAGGAACTTCAAGATTAAAGAATACCAAGGGTCAATACCATGTTATTAGCCCATAATATTGAGCGGAGTGACAACTATTTGATCTCGTCCAAGAATACCACAGGTTCTAAGGGTTTTTTTGGTTTGCGATATTGAGAAAGGCCAAAAAGTATATAAGGAGGAGAAGATCAAAGGGCCAAGTGTGCAAGTGAAAGGGTTTCTAAGGAATACTTCTATCATAAGTTTATTTTATGTTGTAGGGGCTATGCTTATGATACAATATGAAATATTGTGTGCACCTTCAATTCAATGTTGGATCAGGATCATGAGACCTGAAATGACTTATCATTGAATGATTTGGTATTGGTTGGGATAGATTTGATTGCTTACACATGTTTTATTCTTTAACTATCATGATATGGGTATGTCTGAAATCTGGAATTGCAGCGAAGTTGTAAGTTAGTATTTACAGATATATATGTTGGTTCGCCCTGGTGAAGGTGCATATACACATCGGTTCGAAGCTTCCAAGTATCGTATACAAAAGAAAAGCATGTTATTCAGAAATGACTGATCTATTTGATCAGTGCTGCAAGTTTACTGTTATCTGTCAATGATGTCTTCTTAGATATGAAAGTAGAACTGAATGCATAAGGAGATTGACTCTGATTGATTGATTGATTAAGTGGGAAGGGTGATCTTTAATGCTCACTATCTAGATCTCTATAATTTGATAGTAGATGTTTAAAATATTACTGATTGGTACAGATTTGATTTAGAAGTTTTTATAATTCAGTAGTTTTGGAGGTATACGTAGGTTTGGTTAAAGGAAATAGCGTATAAATGTAGGTTGGGTTGATTAAAGTAGCTTATTCATTCTGATGTATGACTTTAGAGGTTGCAGCTAGTTCTAAATGATGATGTAGGTTTCAAGGTTCAGCACAGTGTTCTGGTGACATTGATCTAACTACTCAAATTGAATGATTATTGGTTGATGCAATTATTATTATAGAGTTTGAGCTTCAAAGTTTCTGATGGGTCTAGTGTGAAAATTTGATGAAATGAGGCCTTCATGTTGGGTTGTTGTGTACCAGGAGCATCTAGTCTAAAAATTTGTGAAATGTGGTCCCTGGAGGAAGAGAGAAGGTGGTAGCCTTCTATACGCCAACGCCTATGTACTAGTAAATATATAGGCTAGTACAAGAGATAGGGGGTTGTAGCTCCCATCCAGTAGAAGTTGGAGAATGAGAGAAGGTTGTAGCCTTCTGCAGGTAGGTGCCTGTGTACTAGTATGATTCTGCACCAATACAAGATTGTAAACATATTTTCTTTATATTAAAAAGAAGACAAAGATGACATCAACAGGTGGTTTTTCTCCTGCATTGGCTTTCCACCTTAAATATTGGTGTTCATGTGTGTTGCTTATGTGTGATGGTTTATTATGTTATTAATGCACATAGTTACTATATAATAAAGTACTGATGCACTGATTAAAGATCAACATATGATGAATTGACTAAATCATAAGTTCTCTAGGTATACGTTTGTTTCCTAAATAACAGTTTCATGCACACACAAGTTCACTTCACTAAAGTAGCGTATATAAATCTGATTATGAAATGAAAAATTATTGGATTGTAAATATTGATTCACCCCCACCCCCCCAGTATTATTTCCAACAATAGGTATCAGAGAAGGTCCTTCAGAAGAATCTTGGTTGCTTGAAGGGAGATCTTTCAAGATGAACAATCATAAGGGCATGGGATTTATCAGACCACCAATCTTCAATGGGAACAACTTAGTATATTGGAAAATAAGAACTAGAGGCTATCTTCAGTCACTTGGAGCCGATGTTTGGGAAATTGTGGAAGGATGATACCAATTTCCAGCAGCAATACCTACAGATACAACAGGTAAGAACTTATATGAAACCAATGCCAAAGAAGTCAATACTTTATTGGGAAGTCCGTTAGAATCAAAATTTGTCAAAGTCATGTAGATCAAGACAGCCAAAGAGGCATGGGACAAAATCATTCAGAGCTATGAAGGAGACTCCCAAGTAAAACATGCTAAGATCCAAACACTCAGAAATTAGTATGAAACTCTTAAGATGCATAGTGATGAAATTATTGCTAGTTACTTTTTACGTGTAGATGAGATTGTTAATTGTATGAAGAACCTAGGTGAAGAGACAAAGGAGGATACTTTAGTAGAGAAAATTTCAAGATCTGTGTCTTCTAAATTTAAGTCAAAAGTATCTGCCATAGAAGAAAAGCAGGATCTTCAATATATTACTTTCAACTTCATGGAATTCTAACTACCTTTGAAATGAGGAAATGAGGTCCATGAGATATGAGAGAAGACGCTTTCAAAGCTTCAACAAAAGGAAAAGAATAGGAAGAGCTCAATGAATTAGCATATATTTCAGAAGAAGAAGATGAGGTAAACTTTGTCAAGAAGCTTTAACAGGGTTCCGGAAGATTCAGAGGTAAGCTACCATTCAAATGCTTTGCTTGTGGTAGGGTTGGCCATTATGCTGCAAAATCTCCTCAAAACGATAATCATGAAAAAGGAAATAGAAAATAGGTTGTTAATAGAAGAAGTTACTAAACTCATGAATATAGTGATGGATTATCTAATATCGATGAAGATTAAACTTAACAAGACTATAAACTACTCATGGCTTATGACAGTGATGATTTTTTGGATGCCTTAGAAGAGGAAGACTTTCTTGAAGAAATCACTAAACTCAAAATCTGTTTGGAAGAAAAGAATATGATCATAGACACGTTCACACATCAACTCACTGAAAGAGAAAAGCACAATGAAAAACTAGAATGTGAAGTTATGGGTCTAAGAAAAGAACTTGAGAAGAAAAAATCTCGTAATCTTAGATTTGCTAAAGGATCAGAAACTTTAAATGAAATCATCAAGGTTTAGCATTCTCCTCTTATAAATAACAGTCTTGGATATATTGAAGAATCATCCCAATCACAAAAGCTGTCAGCCTACACCAAAAGCTATCTTGATGCAGCAAAGATCAGTGAACAATATGTCAATCGTCAGTAAAAGCCTAAAAGTACTTATCAGGTAAACCATGCTTAATTTACTCCAAGGATGAACATCAATAGAAGCATCAACCAAAAGGTAAACAATACCAAAAGATTCTTTGATCACAGAAATTTCTTTAATGGACAATGCTTTTCATGCCATAACTTTCAGCATAAGGTTGCTCAATGTGTTTCTTACAAAAATATCATGACTAGAGAAGTGCAAAATCAAAGGAGGGTAACAAGTATCAAGAACGATTATTATAATAAATTTTCTCCTCTTGAAGATGAAATTGAATGCCCATTTTATAATAACTTTGGTCATGAAGAATCTGAATGCAGGAATAAATTTTGGCCAACACTTCAAAAGGAGCAAACATCATCAAATTTGAAGGTATGGAGAAAGAAGGAATTTCAATTAGAAAGATGTGGCATAGCTATGTTTACAGAAGGACATGAAAATTAGTGGTACATTGACATCAGATTCTCTAAACACATGATAGGTGATAAAGATAAACTTCATTCATATAATGCTTTAGAAAAGGTAAAGAATGTCTCCTTTGGAAATGACACACCAACTGTCATTAAAGGTAAAGGTACTATTTATTTGATATAAAAGGTTAAAGCTAGAAATGTCATGTATGTTGATGACTTAAAACATAACTTGTTGATTGTTAGTCAGATGTGTGATGAAGGAAATGAAGTTGTGTTTCAATCAAACGAATGTTTGGTTCGTGCACTTTATACAGGAAAGACCATAATCAAAGGTAGAAGAACTCCAAGCAATCTATATATTCTAAAAGGAGGACAAAAAAAATGTTATCTAAGGAAAAAATATGAAAACTGGTCATGGCACAAAATATTGAGGCATCTAAGCTTTTCTCAAACAAGAAAAGAGTGTAGGCTCAAGGTGGTTCGTGATCTTCCAGATATCAGCGTCCCAAAAAATATCATTTGCAAACAATGTCAAGTTGGTAAGCAAACCAGAGTTCATTTCAATGAAAAGGAAGGATCAACAAGTTGAACTGATCCATATTGATTTGTGTGGACCAACAAGGAAAAAGTCACCTCGTGGAGAAGAATACTTTATTCTATTCATTGATGTTTTTTCTAGACTATGTTGGCTAGGTCTACTAAAGCATAAAGATGAAGCATTTGAAAAGTTTAAAGCCTTCAAGTCCTTAGTTGAAAATGAATTAGATGGAAAAATCAAATGTCTCAGATTTGATTGAGGGGGAGAATTCATATCAGATGAATTTTTTGATTTTTGTGAACAACATGGAATAAAAAGGAAGTTCTCTGTTGCCAGAACTCCTCAACAAAATGGTGTAGTTGAAAGAATGAACAAAATAATTCAACAAATGGCTCGGGCTATGCTTGATGAATCTGGAACTCTTGCCACCTTCTTGGGTGAAGCTACATTTACTATCGTGACTATTCTCAACAAAGATAATGTTCAAGTAAATAGTGATCAAACTCCATATGAACTTTGGTATGGTAAGCCTCCTAATGTAAAACACTTTAGAGTTTTTGGAAGAAAATGTTTCATAAAAAAGAATGGTGAAAAAAACTTGGTAAGTTTGAACCCAGAGCAAATGAAGGAATTCTTCTAGGTTATTCATCTATAAGTAAAGGATACAAATTTTATAACAAGAGACTTTGGAAAATTGTTGAATGGATTAATGTAGTAATTGATGAAACATGCATAAATCTGGAACAGATAAAGTCAACAAAGGATTATGACAATGAGGAAGAGGGTGAATTATTTCCCATATCAAATCAAAATGATATAGAGGAAGAAACCAATGATACATTAGAACAAGATACAACTGACAGGGAAAAGACTCCATCCAGGTATGTTCAAAAGAATAATCCAAAATCTCAAATTCAATGAGAAAAAGGGTTTGGAGTATAGAAAAGAAGAATTCTAGAGGAACTTCTAGTTATCTAGCATTACTATCCTCCATAGAACCACAAAATGTTAATAAAGCTAGCAAAGATGAATGTTGGGTTAAGGCAATGAATGAAGAACTTAATCAAATTGAAAAGTATGATACTTGGGAACTAGTTCCTAGACCTCTTGATAAAAATGTTATCGGAACAAAATGGATATTCAAGAATAAATTGAATGAAAATGGAGAGGTCATTAGAAACAAAGCAAGAATTGTTTGTAAAGGGTATGCTCAACAATAAGTTGTAGAATTTAAAGAAACATTTGCACCTGTTGCTAGAATTGAAACCATAAGAATGTTTCATGCTCTTTCAAGTTTTTAGAAATTCAAAGTGTATCAAATGGATGTAACATCTGCATTTCTTAATGAAGAGTTAGAAGAAGAAGTTTATATTGAACAACCAGAAGGATTCATTATAGGAAATGATGAAAAGCTTGTATGAAAGATCAAAAAGGCTCTTTATGGACTAAAACAAGCTCCAAGGGATTGGTATTATTGCCTTGAAAAATATCTACAACAACAAGGGTTCACAAAAGGATCTGCAGACAACAACTTATACACCAAGATTAAGAATGATAAACTACTAATTATTCTTGTTTATGTTGACGATATCATCTTTGGAAACAATGAAGAATCTATGAGTCAGAACTTTTTTTCGGTTATGCAGCAAGAATTTGAAATGTCCTTACTTGGTGAACTTAATTACTTTCTTGGTCTACAAGTACAACAAACAAAAGATGGTATTTTTCTTTCACAAACTAAATATCTCAAGTAGATTCTGAAGGAGTAAGGAATGGAAGATTCTAAACCAGTATGTACTCCAATGGTAACAGGATGCAATCTCAATTCAAATGATGAATCACCTACAGTGAATCAACCAGCATACAAATCTATGATTGGAAGTATGTTCTATCTAACAGGTACCAGACCTGATATCATGCATGCAGTAGGAATTATTGGAAGGTTACAAGCAAATCCAAAGGAATCACATCTTTAAGCTATCAAAAGAATATTCAAATATCCTCAAGGAACTCAAGACTTTGGTCTATGGTATCCTAAAGATACATATCTTACTCTTCATGCATATACAGATGCAAATTGGGCAGGAAATATTGATGATCGAAAAAGCACTAGTGGAGGTGCATTCTATATGGGATCACGGTTAGTATCTTGGTTCAGCAAGAAACAAAGTTCGATTTCCTTATCTATAGCTGAAGCAGAATATGTGGCTACTGCATCTTGCTGCATATAACTACTCTGGATGATGCAAACATTGCAAGACATTCAAATCACATGTTCTCCACCCATCTCCATTCTATGTGATAATACAAGTGCCATCAATATTTCGAAAAATCCAGTCATGCACTCCAAGACTAAGCACATACCCATTAAGTACCATTTTCTATGAGAATAAGTGCTTGAACAAAAGGGTAAATTGGAGTATGTTACCTCCAAATAACAAGTTGCTGATATATTTACCAAACTGCTTCCGAGAGAAACATTTGAATATCTCAGACAAAAACTGGGAGTAGTTTTTGCATCATCCTGCTGTTAAATCCATTTTTCAAAAGAAGGTTCCTATATGCGGGTTTCATGAAGGACAGTCATGTATATACGCAAGTTTCTGTAGCTCCAAAAGAATATATGCTTTTCTAATAGAAAAAAGTCAGTCAGACTGTAACGTGGGTGCTCAATCTGATATTAATGATTACAGTCTACTGATATGCTTTGTTCATTGATTTTTATCTGACTGATGAAGATGCCTTCATGAATGATTTCTTGAAAATGCACAGGTACCATAGGTTCAGGGGGAGCATTTTCCTTCAAAATCATTCTGCATTGTTGGCATTATTATTGTCGATTTCAGCTATGATTTCAAATATTCATTGTTGCTTAGGTCATGTAAAGATCTAGGTTGTAATATGTCTCCTTCTGTCATATTCTATTTTTGAATGAGTCCGATTGGATATGATGTAATTTGTATCCCCACTATGCATGGGAAGGATAATGTAATAATTGCTATATTTTAGTCATGTATAAACAAATGGTATATCCCCACTTGGTTGGGTGATTAATGTATGGATGAGTCAATGGTGATAGGAAGGTCATACTCACATAGTTGAGTTATAGAGTCATGTTATTCTTTTGAAAAATATCTCTCTAGACTTTACATGTACGCAGGGGGAGTGTGGACAACATAGTGTATCTCAAAGGGGGAGAATATCTTGGTATGCCCTTTTCCCTTGATATCAAAGGGGGAGAGTATTTTTGTGTTGCTTGATAACTCTAATAGGTTCAAATAAATTGAAGTAATCAACACCATTATGGTTGCCATCAAGTCCAAAGGGGGAGATTGTTGGCATTATGATACAGGTGTTGTCCTTGATGGAAACTCACTCACAGGCCAATTCATATTTGATAAACAGAAACTCACATTGTAATGGTCAATTAAGAGGTATTAGGGCATTGGTACAGAAGAACAGGAAGTTGGAACAAAGGTCTATTGATCAGAATCAAGAAGGAAAAGGATGTTGTGAGGTAGTTTAAGCTATATACGAAGGTTCACCTTGTCAAAGAGGCGTATACACGTAGGTTAATAGAACAAAAATAGCGTATACGTATGCACACAGTTTCACAAGAGGAAAAGTGCGTATGGCTTGAAAAAACAAGGAAATTCAAGATTAAAGAATACCAAGGGTCAATACCATGGTGTTAGTTAACAATATTGAGTGGAGTAACAACTATTTGATCCCATCCAAGAATACCACACGTTATAAGTGTTGTTTTGGTCTGAGGTATTGAGAAAAGCTAAAAGGTATATAAGGAGGAGAAGATCAAAGGGCCAAGTGTGCAAGTGAAAGGGTTTTTGAGGAATACTTATATCCAAAGTATATTTTATGTTGTAGGGGCTATGATTATGATATAATATGAAATATTGTGTGCACCTTCAATTCAATGTTGGATTAGGATCATGAGACCTAAAATGACTTATCATTGAATGATATGATATTGGTTGGGCTAGATCTGATTACTTACACATGTTTTATTCTTTAAATATCATGATCTGGGTATGTCTAAAATCTAGAACAGCAGTGAAGTTATAAGTTAGTATTTAAAGATATATACACTGGTTCGCCCTGGTGAAGGTGCGTATACATGTCAGTTTGAAGCTTCCAAGTAGCATATACAAAAGAAAAACTTGTCATTCAGAAATGACTGATCTATCTAATTAGTGTTGATGCTTTACTATTGTCTGTCAAAGATGTCTTCTTAGATCTGAAGGTAGAACTGAATTCATAAGGAGATTGAGTCTGATTCATTGATTGATTAAGTCAGAAGGGTGATGTTTACTGCTGACTCTCTAGATCTTTGTAATTTGATAGTAGATGTTAAGAATATTATTGGTTGGTACATATTTGATTCATAAGTTTTTATAATTGAGTAGTTTTGGAGGTATACACATGTTTGGTTAAAGGAAGTAGCTTATACATGCAGGTTGGGTTCATTAAAATAGCCTATGCATTTTGATGTATGACTTCTGAGGTTGCAACTAGTTCTAAATGATAATGTAGGTTTCTGGGTTCAACACAGTGTTCTAGTGATAGTGATCTAATTATTCAAATTGACTGATTATTGGTTGATGCAGTTATTATTATAGAGTTTGAGCTTCAAAGTTTCTGATGGGTCCAGTGTGAAAATTTGATGAAACGAGGCCTTCATATTGTTTTGTTGTGTACCAAGAGCATCCAGTCTGAAAATTTATGAAACATGGTCCCTGGAGGAAGAGAGAAGGTTGTAGCCTTTTGTAAGTCAGTGCCTATGTACTAGTAAACATATCGGCTAGTACAAGAGCTAGGGGGATGTAGCTCCCTTCCAGTAGAAACTGGAGAATGAGATAAGGTTATAGCCTTATATAGGTAGGTGCCTGCACACCAGTATGAGTTTGCACTAGTACAAGATTGTAAACATATTTTCTTTATATTAAAAAGAATATAGAGATGACAATAGCAGGTGGTTTTTCTCCCGCATTAGGTTTCCACCTTAAATCTTGGTGTTCATGTGTGTTTCTTATGTGTGACGGTTTATTATGTTATTACTACACATAGTTACTATATAACAAAGTACTAATCTACTAATTCAAGATCAACACATGATGAATTGGATAAATCATAAGTTCTTTGGGTATACGTTGGTTTCCTTAATCACAATTGCGTGCACATGCAAGTTCACTTCACTAAAGTAGAGTATATAAATTTGATTGTGAAATGAAAAATTATTGAATTGTAAATACTGATTCACCCCCACCTCTTAGTACTATTTCCAACATTATTTTCTCCCCTTGTTGATTCATTACTTGTACTTTTTGTAAAAACAAAAAATTTGCATTAGGTATCTTTCATTTCAAGAACAAAAGATTGCATTGCATTAGCATTCTTGTTCATTTTTTTTATATAAAAACAAGGAAGATACTTATATAACACCAACCCCCCCATTTGATCACGTGGTGCAGTAAGAACCACATCACCATCCACTTTTGTAGTTAAAAGATTAAGAGGTGGAAAATAAGGCAGAAGAATTGGATGGAGAAGATGACAATGAGGAAGATCCTCTTGGATTTACCATTCAAGGCACTGATATTTTTGTTCATATGAAGATCATCTCTTCATATTTCCTTCCCAACTTCCATGATATGAGGTCCAAGAATCTGAAAACCTTTCTCTTTGAATTTGAAATACTTTGAAAATCTTATGGTTACTTATTAAACATTAAAAATTTGAGATTATTTTTGGCAACATTGAAGGATAGAGCTATTAAATTGTTCATGAGTTTAGGGACTAATTCAATAAGATCATGGAATGATATGCAAAGGATATTTCTAGAAAAATATAAATACCATGGCCTTAAATAATAAATATTTGGAATGGCTAAAAAACAAGATGATAGCCTTGATGATCTAATAGACAGATTTATGTATAACGTTAAGAGGGAAAAATTACATCATTTAGGATCTGACACACTAAAAACCCTCTTACTTGAAACACATAGGGATGAGTGGATTGAACTCCTTGATCTCATGAGTAGAGGTGATGTATACCAATTATCATTTGAAGATATTTGTGAAATATGCAAGCGCATATCAAGAGGAAGGGAAAGAGTAAGTGAATCAACACTGAGATCGGTAAGTCAAGATGAACTAGGAAATTTGCTTGATAAGTTTAAAATAAAAAATCTTAACAATCTAAGTGAACAATTAGAAATGTTAAGAATGCAACATGAACAAAAAGAGGACATTGATTTTTTTGTTATTCATGCAGAATCACATGCTATTAAATATTACCCATCATTATCGAGGTTCAAGGAAGTTTACCAAGAGAACAATGCAGCAAGTGAATCACCGAAGAAGCTATGCTATGTATATCCAAGAAGACCATGGCAGCCTAGTCAACCTAATATGATGCAAGAAACTAATTCAAAATTTCAAGGTTATGCACATCCATCTCAAAGTAATTGGAAGACACCCTTTCCTTGGAAACCTTTGTCATCTCAACCCCAAAACCAGTCTTATCAACAAGATTGGAAAGGACCTTATGGGAGGAATCCATAATATCCTCAATATCCTCCATACCCAATGCCATGCTATCCCTACCATCCACCTCCACAAAAACCATAGTCTCAACCACATCCATCTCAAAGATCCACTCCCACTCAATTACTTGTACCACCATTTCCAATCCCAAACAATGGGGTAACTCAACCCACTTACAATGTTGAGGTACAACACTTCCAAAAAAATCCTGTTGATCTAAATGATATTCACCCTAGATCAGGAAGAGTATTGCAAGAAAGAGATTCTCTTGACATCATTGAAGGAAAACATTCAGAAAAATAAGATTCAAATGAGGAGACCAAAGAATCATGGGTTGCATTGGATGGAGAGCAGACATTAGAATCAAATATTGAGAAAGTTCCATCATGTTTACCATCAAATCCTCCATGTGTTCAAGAGAATAATCAACAAAAATAAGAATACTTGAATGTCATGGTAGAAGAGGACACAAAAATTGATCTAAATGTGAAAGTGAACCAAGGACATCACAACAATATTGAAATATGGCTCCAGACAATCAATAATATGCCACAACACACTCTTCTTCAACAATTCCTGATCTCATCTCAGTCAATGAAGTTGGTCTCTCATATTTAGGCACATGTCAAAGCATATATTTCGAGCCTACACATGATTTTATCTGTCATATTGATGTGCACATGGCTCCATTGGAAGCACTCCTATACATGAAAGATATTTTGTTTTTTTCAAGTAGAAAGGATAGAGAAAGAAAAAAATTGAAAAAGAGAAAAAGAAAGGCGAAAAAATAAAATATCAGGTGAAAATATCCTTTGAGGCACATGAGATTGGCTCATTGATTGAAAACCTCCATGAGGTATTCAATGACATGGAAAAAAGAAAAAATAATAAGATCCTAGGTGAAAATCGCTTCAGAGGCACCTAGGTAGTTACTAGTTGAAAACCTCATTGAGGAAGATAGTAGGCCCAGGAAAAGAGAAGAAAAAGAAATGAAAGATTATTTTCTCCAGGTATCTCTCTCTGGTGAATTTCGGTGCTCTCCAACCTCTACAAGCAAGAAGAACAAGCTAGCACCACAAGAAAATGTTGATAAAAAATATAGTCAAGGGAAGTCAAAGTTAAGCTTTCACCTCCTTTGCCTAGATGCTCCAATAGGACCAAGGCCATGTCAATCCATCACCCTCATCAATTTCCAACATCCACCCATCATTGTTAAGCCTTTCGCATTCATTTTCCTACCTGTCCTGAACTAATGCACGAAAGTTCTATTTTTCTACACAATTGCCAAAATACATAAGGCAAGAATGATTTTTACCATATCTCGAAAATAATGAATCCATTGGCTAAGATATTTCATGGGGAGATGCATAGGGATGATAGAAACATGCTCAAGAAATTTTAGAAAATTTCAATGCATATTGTTTGAGAAATTGACCACCATCACCTAAAATCATTTTTATTTTTTTTCTCAAGATTCATGGATTGATTGGCCAAGATGTTTTATGGGGAGATGCATAAGGATGATGAAAAAACTCATAAAAAATTTCAAGTGAATCCAATACAACAGTTGAGACATATGGATGAAGCAAGTCCACTACAGGATTGACTAGAATTGCTACAGGATTCTGATTGACATAGAGAGAGGGTTAGATCCCATGTTTTACTTGGGGAAATGAAAAAAAAAAGTATATTACAGTTCCATCACCCATCCGCCACACCATTTAGCCACTTCTCCATGCAAATAATAATCTCCGTCCATAAAAAAACCCCCATTTTTACCACACATTTCATTCTTTTCACCACTACCAAAGATTATAATCCTTGTCCACGAGTTTAACATGAATTATCAGTGTTTTTGGATGCATTTTGTGAATGTTATTGTGATCATAGGGGGGTCTATGTGACCGCTACAGGAAAGAACCCGATCCTATAGCAGTATGAACAAACCCTCCAATACCACATTCAAAAGCACTTGGAAGCACTAGAAGGAAGATTTGATCATCATGAAGCATTGAGGGATCATATCCTTGATCTTGGGTAGCCATAAAATCTTTGTAGGACTGCTACAAGGTCACTGTTCACCTTTAACATCAACATTTGATCCATCTTCTGAAGAACCTGTATTGTTAAGCTTCGATCAGTGAAGCATATTTCAAGAAAAAAATAAAATGAGAGAAAATCCAATGCATGGAGCAACGAGCATAAGAATATGAAACCTCAAGTAGCTAGAAGATCAACCATTAACTTTTTTCATAAACAACATTCAACCATCAAAGGATCATCATTAGTAGCTTCAGAACCACCAAAGGTAACTTCATCAGTCATATCGGCAACCTCAATATCACTTGCAAAAATTCATCAAGGGTAAGGACCAGGTATGAAATCCTGAAGGCCTCTCCTACAGACTTACTTTAGCTCAAAAATACATTGCAAGTTTATCAAGGAATTTTTTTTATATAGAGAAACTTAGTAGCAGAGAAGTGTCAACCTTATCTATTAGTGAACTTCACTTTTTCACCAAGACACCCACATGCGTGGGAGAGGAATAAGGAAAAAGTTATAAATACTTGAGAAAATAGATAGAGGACAAGAAGCATTAAGGGGAAGGTGAGGCCAACTCAGTTAACTCAAAGCACTCTAAGTTTATTTTGCATGCAAAGAAAAAAAGTGAAAAAAATTGAACAAAAATATAAAAATATAAAAAAATAATTAAGAAAAGAAAAAATAAAAATAAAAATGTGGACCCACCACCTCTTGGCATGAAAATATTAGTTGTTACATGATGATGAGCACCAGTATTGTAGCAAGAATGTTACAACTCCTGGGGCTACCAACTTTACTTTATCAATCCGGGGTTCGTACAAACATGGAGGTGATAGTGCTGTATACACAAGTAAATGTGATGGGTCTGCTCTTTGTCACTGCTAAGATGGCGATAGACGACTAAGGTTTTTCAAACTAGACTTCTATGGATTTAGAAGAAGCTTCATTACCAATGAGGAAAAGAGAAATCTACACTAAGAGAAAGTTTGTCCACTGCAGCAAGGAAAAGATTGAAATCAAAAGCTTAAACACACAATTTTATAACTAACTGCTGAGAGGCTATGCTTCAAAAGAATGCTAAGTTAAAATGTATGCAATCCTACTATCCTAAGCATGCAAATTCAAAACATAAAACATCCTACTGTTGTGCATGTAAATGAATAAAATATTTTTTTTAAATTTTTTGTCCTTTTTTATGTGAAAGTGTGAAAGCTAATCTCTTTTGGTGATGTGGCAGGTGGCTTAGGAATGATGGTGAATGGTCATAAAGCTTGGGATACAAGTAGGGGTCCTTTTCTAGCGTCCTACAATATTTTTCCTCATTTCAGCCTCAAAACAGGCCACTACAGGTAAACCTACAGGATGTCCTGAAAACCTACAGGATACCCTGTATTTCTACAAGATACAACCGAGAGAAAAAGGACGGATGTTGAAGGTGATGGAAGGCTTAGGGAAGGTGGTTGGTGGATGGAATGAGGCAAGGCACTGCCTAGGACCACTTCAGAACTCAAAACCAGAGTGTGAGATGGCTGTATTTGCTCAACAATATTGGAGAAGTTTTCTTATAAAATGATGAAATTGGTGAGGGTTTTAGTGAAAGGAAGGAATGATAATGGGAGGATGAAGTTGGAATGAGGTTACTGATCATGAAATCTCTTTTTACTTATAAAACACTTGCATTGCATAAAACATTGACATTTACCCAAAAATCATGTAAACAAGAAGGATTTCAATTAACTAGGGAAAACAACATTTCATGAGCTAGCTGCCTACTTCATGCATGAGGAAAACTTGTTGAATGAGATGAAACATTGATGAGATATAATGTGACATTGAAGATATAAGAAATGATAAATAAATCATACTCTTGCAAATTGATCAAATGTTGGCCTAAGTACAAAAAAATCCTAAATTCCATGAGAAAGTAGAATTCTGTCTTTTTGGGGTTGCATAGGAGTTATTTCCTCAAACCATGATCCCTGTAGGAAGGAGTGAGGCCAAAACCATCTACTGATAGATTTTTGATGTTCCTTTATCTCTTCTAAGATACTACTAAAGTAAATCACAAATTGAAGCAAACTAATAAGCAAACTAATCAAATCTACACTTCTTGCAATGAAATAATTCTAAAGACAACTCAACCATTAATCTATGAAATCAATCTAAGGATAAAAGTACAATAAGAGGATCCTTTTCTACTATGGTTGGGCCCTAACCCAAGAGCTTCAGCCCTCTAAGTTAACTAAGTGCTCGATCAAGGAAATGCTCATTCTCATTATGAAAACAGAAAATTATAGAGCAATGTCTACCACAAGTCTTGAACTTGAAAATGACTAGTGTTTTTACAACAAAAATTTGAATCCTAATGAGGCTTTAGGCATATTTATTTATACAACTGAAGTCTGCAACGACTTCCTTAAATATATGGAGGCTTGGCTCCCAAACTCAAGATAAGCTAGCTCTTTAACTGTCACTTGCTTGGATGCCTTTTGATCTCCATGACTTGGCTACTTGTACTCCGAGCTAGTGTGATTTATGAAGGAATATTCGAATGAGGGAGGAGTAAATGAGGAGGATCTACCACCTACAATCTCTCCTCCTTGTCCCATTCACATTTTAGCCCTTAATTAGCCAAAATTCCATGATTTTCTCTCACAAACCTGCAATCAATGCACATTAGTCCACTAGGCATAATATCTCACTTTGACTCTTCTCATTAAACAAAATACAATAAAAATATGTAATAAATTGTGAGAAGAGTTGATTTGACTAAGCTAGGAGGTGGATTAAGGTCCATATAGTTACCCAATTATGAGGCTCATCATCACCCCCTACTGAAAGTGTTTCTCATCCTCTGAGCAACTCAATCAATATCCATGTATTTCATTGCTCTAATGGCCTCCCTAACATCCCATGCTTTCACTGTAGTTTCCTCTTCCTTTGCATAGAATCCTTCCTTCCTTTCTATCTCCTCCCACTGATTTCTTTCTTCCTCTTCCTTCCTTCCTTCTAACATTCCTAAGAGAAAGTGGGGGATTGAGTCTCAAGCCAATCCAATTGACTTTGAGTCTTTGGAGAGCTGAGTTGGGTGTCTTGTTCACTGCTTCTCTCATTCTTTGAGGAGAATGGTACTCTCTGATTTTCAAACTGTAGGGAAAAGTATTCCACCTCCTTTGGCAAGAATGCATGCTTTCATCTCCTTATAGCCTAAACACATCCTCAAAGTGTGTGATTACTTGCTCTTGGGTAGCAAGGTACTTGGGTGAAAGTTGACGGTCATTTGCAATCAAATTATGTGTGTTGATGACAGCCATTGGATTTGACTGCTTAGCTCTTATCATGAGAGGTTCTGTTTCTTCCCTTGCCATTATTTTCTTCATTTTTACAGCCCTTGCTTCCTCATGGTTCATCCATGATGTCAAATCCATCAACTGTAAGTACCTTAGTTTTGAATTAGGGTCCCATACATTCAAATCTGTCAAGGCTAAGTTATGTAGGTAGAACTAAGATAGCTTAGGCCTATCCTTGAATGTCCTTTGATCACAAATATCAATGAACTGTCTATAATCCTAGAACAGCATAGTGCCTCTCTGTGCTAGGGTTTTGATTTGGAACTGCAACCACTGTTCCTTAAGGAATAATGCATAGGACTTAGCTGGCATCCTACACTGGATTGCCTCTAAGGAAAGACTGGCCATGGATGCCAATTGATTCTCTCTTTCTTTAAGTTGTCCTCTTAACCATTCATTTTCTACCTTCAACTGGGCTTTCATCATTGCCTCTCCATCCCTCGAGCTACTTAGTTCTCTGCCCATCTCTTCAACTTTCTCCTCCATGTGACCTATGTCCTCCACTCCTTTGGATCTGCCAATCTGCATCCATCTATGTGTTGTTTCCCTTTATTTCTCAAGCTCAGAGAATAAGGGGATAGAAAATTTATGTGGAATGATTATATCCCCTTCAATAAACCTGTAGTAGGAGTTAAGATTAGGTTGAGGACTAGGTTCGCTTAGCTCTAGATCCTCCTTCTTTGTTTCTTGCTGCACACTCCCTTATTTGTCCAATTCCTTAGTTTCCTGTAGGTTTAGCAGAGTTTCCTGTAGGATTGCCACTACCTCCTGTAGGTCCTTCTGTGTTCCTATAGGAGGCCTTTTCTTTTCGATGAGGAAGATCTAGTGACAAGCCTCCTAACATAATTGATAGGAGACCTGGGAGAGGCTTGTCCTGATGATCCTTCTTGTTGAGTTTTCTTAAGAGGAGCCATCTTCTCTTGCTGTATGGGTGAGTCTTCAATGACAATAGGAACCTTGACAGGATTTTGAGGTTTTCCCTACCTTATTCTTATACTTTTTCTTGTCCTAAAGTACAATGGAGTTTGTCTCTGTCTTTTCCCTTTTTGTTTGATAAGGGTACTAAGGGAAGTGAGGGCAGCTGCTACCTCTTTCTCAGTGGGATTTGGAGATACCCTAGGTGATTCCTCCTTGTCTTGTGCCTCCCATTTTTCATTTTCCTTTTAACTCTTGTATTTCTCCTCTTCTTCTCCCACTAGTTCCTCACTCTGTTAATCAATTTGCTCCAATGCATCCTCTTCTATCTCTTCACTACTTCCCTTCTTTTTTTCTTCCTCTTCTTCCTCATCTATTTCCTCTTCATCCTTCTCAGTTTATTGTTCCTCCTTTTCAGTTTCTTCCTCATCCCTCTCACTGGCAAGGGGGACCTTGTCATATTTAAGGGCTTTTATATCTTCCTTTGCCTTCATGTCTCTGAAAGTTGCCCATCTGATAAGGATTCTGATGCTTTGGAGGGCATCTTCTATGATAAGTCTAATTAACCCATGATGGGCTAGATGTTGATGGTTCCCTATATGCACCTTAATTCTCATATCTATCACTGATTCAAGAAGGAAGTAGGAAATTCTAAGTCTATTTTGAGGAGGTATATATACTCCAAACCTTAACTCTTGGAGAAGCCTAAAGTGGTATCCATATACCACACTGTACCTACCTTCACATGAGATATTATTTATAAGGTGGTAGTTAATTTCATTCTAGGGATATGGTAGGCTTGCTCTTTTGACTCCATTTTTGTCTTCCATGGCCTCCTCTCCTTCTAAGAAGAATTTCTTCTTTGCAGTTTGGCTATTACCCTTATCCTCCTTTCTCCAAGGCACACCTAAGGGAAGTGTGGTAATTCTACCTTTGATTTCAGGGGTGAGTTCTATAGAGAGGCCTTTCACCACAATAGTGGCATGGGTCCTAGTTAGTGGAATGAGGGAAAGAGCAAAAAATCTGTCTACTTCATCATCATACCCCCTCAATTTCTCAAAGAAAACTATCCAATTATTCCTTGTGAATATCTCTAGTACAGGAGGGTGCTGATGAATCCTCACTGTGTTGATGGGCTCCCTCTTATTAAATCCCCTTGTCATTTTTCTCCAATGGATGGAGGGGTGTATATGTCTGATACAAAATTTAAGAATGAGGAATTTTAAACGAAAATTTTGTGTATGCAATTCCCCTATACTGCAATCGTTTTCAATAAACTAGAAGGCTCTTCTATATTCTTTTCACTTGGAAAATGTGGGGAAGTATAGAGCCTACCTCCTTATCACTGCTTGATGAAGCCAACCTCTCTTTTTTCTGTGTGAAACTACTCACTGCCAATCCTATATGTGCTAGACTGTATCCTGTAGCATCTCTTGTAGGATCTTGTAGGATTTCCTATACACTGCTTGAGGGTCGAGAACAAGTTTGCTAGTGTGTAGTCTTGAGAATGTGAATGCCTATATGCATGGGGATCAATGTTTATTTCCTCATATGGGTGATTTAAGTGGGGTTGTGTGCTAGAAGCCGAGGTATGAGTATCCATTTTTGGACCATTGGTCCCACTACCACATCATCATTCTCCTCACCTTGTAATCAACTCCCACTTCAGGCATCTGTAGCTTAACCACTTTTGACCTCATCTCTCCTTTTCCTTGACTTGACTGTTGCCACGTGTGTAAGGACTAACTGTCTTCTCCTCATTGACTAAGTAAAGGTGGCCAAGTTAACTAGCCACCTTTTGCTTATAAAACAACTCTTTCACAACTTTTACATGTTTGATCATATTATGCTAACGAGAGAGTGGAAGCGAGATACTTACATGTGGTAATGATGCCTTGATGTTGTTTGTTGAAGAATGAAGTCTTTGTTGTGTGTTTGTTGCATGTGCTTTTCTCCTTCTTCTTTTTTTATTGTCCTCTGATGATTTTCTTTGATGTGCAGGTACTTGGATGTTGATGCTAATGATCCTGATGTTGCTCTGAGGCTCCTGACGAGCTTATTTGACTTCTAGATCTCCATGCTTGAAGTTGATTGCAACTTGTGATTTTTTTGTTTTGTGGGATAGGTTGCTACAGGATTTCCTACAAGATGTCCTGTAGCTACTTCTCCCTCAAAAATTTTAATCATTTTCCACTTCTAGAGCATGAGGATGGTTGGCATGGGTAGAGAAGGGGTCTATGAATTTGTGAATGAGGAAAATAGCTTGCAGGTGTTGTCCCCTTGTTCTGTCTTCATCCTCTTTTCTTTGTTTTTTCTTTGAAAATTGTAATTTAATTTCTTTGAAACTGACTTCCTTTTTTGGATGAATGTAGGGGTGATCATGGTGGAGAGAGGTATGGTGATGAGATGGTGAAGTAGTTTTTTTTTTTTTTACATGGGAAGGTCATTCCCTTGCTCTAGGGTTACTTCCTTTAGGATTACCAAGTCATTGTAATTCCTACAGAATCATCCTGTAGATTTTCAGGGAATCCTTAACTTGCCCTTAAAATATTCCAAATATAAATACTTTAAGGGCACATTAAGGATTCCTTGCAAACCTACAGGATTCCCCTTGCAAACTGAGGTAAATGAGTGGAAAAATGGAGGGAATGATGGAATGATGAAGGATAATAAATGGAGAAATAAAAACATGAGATGGATAGGTCCCCTTTGATTCTCTCTTTTTTCTCTGATCCTCCTCTTGCTAACCTGCAAACAATATTTTCAAAGTTTTCTTTCCTCTCTTTTTTCTTTTTTTTTTCTTTTTTTCTTTCTTTCTTTTTGAAGGAAACTAGTCTGCCTCCAAGAGGTTTTCATCCTATATACTTGTCCTCGGTGCCTTAAAAGAGGTTTTCACCTGGAGATATTTTTATTTCTCTTTTTTTTCTTTTTTTCTTTTGACACCATTGGGCTACCTCAAGAGGTTTTCAAGCCAACAGTGGAACTCAGGTGCCTCATGGAGGTTTTCACCTGAGTCTCCTTACCCTGGGTGCCTCAAAAGAGGTTTTCACCCAGAGATATTTTTATTTCTCTTTTTTTTTTTGACACCATTGGGCTACCTCAAGAGGTTTTCAACCCAACATCAGGACTGAGGTGCCTCATGACAGTTTTCACCTGAGTCTCCCTTTTTTTTTTGAGTGACTTGATGAGGTAGGAGTTGAGACTTGCTCCACCACCATGACTGTTTTTCTGATACCATCAATGAACTCTTGCTTTGACAATGGCTTCTTGTAAACCTTCAATATGTGCCCATTAACAAGTAAAGGAATAGCCTCTACATCTATAGTTCTAATATGTACTGAACCATTATCATGACATCTCTCTATGACATAAGGCCCTAACCATATAGTCCTTAACTTGCCCTTAAAGTATTTATATTTGGAACCATATAACAAAGCCCAATCACCTTCTTGAAATTGTTTGTCCTTGATTTTCTTGTCATGCCAAATCTTCCTCTGAATTTGAGTCACCTCTGTGTGCAGGAGGGCCTGCATTCTAAACTCATCTAACCCATTCAAGTGGAGAAATCTCTTTTTTTATGCACTGTTGAGATCCATATCTAGTTGGGATGCTATCCTGAATGTAATGTACTCAAATTCAATGGACAGCAGGGCCTTCTTCCCATAGACAAACTCATAGGGTGTGAATCGAATGGTGGTCTTATAGGTGGTATTGTAGGCCCAGGTGGCCTCAACCTATCTATCTACCCAATATTTTCTGCTGATGCTAACCACTTTAGTCAGAATTCCCTCCAATGCTCTGTTGCTCACGTCCACTTTCCCATTAGCATGTGGGTGATAGGGAGTAGAGGTTCTATGCTTGATCTTGTGTTGGCTTAACAAGTCATCAATCATGTTGGATGTAAATTGGCTGCCTCAATCAGTGACCAGTTCTCTAGGGTATCCAAACTTGTAAAATACATTTTCCCTTAAGAACTCAGCCACCTTCTCCTTTGTTGCTTCCTTGATTGCCTTGGTTTTAGCCCACTTGGTCAAATAGTTAGTGCACACAATGATGTACTAATTTTGCTTGGATGGAGGGTAAATCGGTCTAATGAAATCCATCCCCAAATTGTCAAATGGCTCGAAAGTCACTTGAGGTTGTAGAGGAATTTAATCCCTTGGAGTAGGCTTTCCCATCCTTTGGCACTGATCACAGTGACTTGTATACGTTCTCACATCCTGATGAAGAGTGGGCCAATATTAACCAGCTTGTAACTCCTTGAATGTTTTCCTCTTAGCTACAAAATGACCTCCACAAGGCCCATCATGATAGGTCAGAGGGATGTCAAAGACTTCCTCCTCACTGACACATCTTCTCAGAATCTGATCCAGGCCTAGTTTGAAGAGGTTTCCCAATCCAAGTGAATGGGGCGCTCTTCCTCATAATTTTTCTTTTCTCTTTGGAGGACAAATTCGATGGGAACTGTGCAGACACCAAGTAGTTTTCTATATAGGCAAACCATGGAGAGCGAACTGAAATGGCAAATAAGTGTTCATCCGGTAACTGATCATCAACCATTCCTTCCTCCCCTGCAAGCAAATTTAATATGGACAAAACATATACAACAACATTTTCCTTGCTAGGCTTATCAACAATAGTGACATCAAACTGTTGTAATAAAAGTAACCATCTAATAATCTGGGCATTCACATCAGGTTTATTCATTAAATATTTAATTGCAGCATGGTCAGTATGTACGAATGTTTGATAACATGTAATGTAATTCCTAAATTTGTTCAATGAATGCACAATGGCTAGGAGCTCCTTTTTGGTCATTGTGTAGTTGAGTTCAGCCTTTGACAAACTCTTATTGATAAAGTAAATGACATAAGGCAATTTGTCATCTATCTGGCCTAGAGCTATGTTAATGGTGTTGGACCCGCAAACATGTCAAGGGGATCTCCCCGGTAAGAAGTCTTAATTAGACCTTAGACCATTTGGTGTAGGAGTCCCAACAGTGGGTTGTAAGGTAATGCCTTGACCACCATGTCGCATTGAGGCAAGTAAGATAACTCTGTCAATAGAAAGGGTGTGACTAATTCAGAGATTCAAGGAATGTGTATGAGAGGTTCCAACACTTCGAAGGGAGAGGAATGTGAAGGTGGGTTCTAGGTTGAAAGGGATCAGTCCCAACTCAACTAGGAACACACCACACAAAGGGCATGCACAGCGTTCGGTGGAGCAGTCCACTCGAATGCAGTAGTCACAACATATAAGGTAAGATAACATGAACAACATTCATGGATTAGTCCAAGACGAGTGTGACGGTTGATAAAGCAAGGTTCATAAGAAAGGTCTTTCTGATGTCCAGCAGAGAAATTGACATGGATGGTGACAACATTAACAACATATGCAACACATTAAGAACAAGATTCATATAATTGCATACAAATCAGTTCATATACAAGTATGTAAGTTAAACAACATATATCATTAAGGAAACCATAATAGTCCAACTACAACAACAACATATGCATGAAAATGTGCTAGCTCTTATTATTAAAGAAGTGTAAGTCATAATCATATAATACACCATGTAAACCTGCTAGCCCCAACAGTGGGACGTTACAGCCACATCCTCCTACTCCTCCAAAGATATGTACTAGCTCCGTGTAGTGGAGAAGCCAAGGCACATTATAATACTATCCAAGCCTTCTTCAAGATAGTCTTAGTAGAATCTTGGCTGACCAAAATCCTATATAATGAGTTATGAGGGACTATTTATAGCAAAGGGTGGGGTGACCCTTGACATCCCCCTTTGTGACTGATCAACTACCCTCATGACTCTTTACCTACTCTATGACTATTACATTTACTCTTGACACTTGAATTACACTTGACATGACTCAACATTACAATGCACATGTACCCATGTGAACAAAGGCTTGAACAAGCCAAACTAGACACTACTCTAACTTAGAAAACTATAGAAGTCCAACTGCTCGACATCCTCATGCTAATCAACCATAAAATATTGTTGCCAAGATTGTTAGTCTTTGATAGTGTCTGTGTGTTCCATTGTGACATTCGTCTGGAACCTGAACCTTGCCTCCATGTCATTTGGGTACACTGCTTGGGCTCCTCTGTCAAACTCATCTTAAAGAATGCACAACATTTTGTTGAATGTGGTTGGACCAGCAACATACTTGTGCATGATGTCTGCACTGATAGGCAAGTCTGGACTAGTAGTGACACGCATCAACTCATCGAAGTATGAGTCAAGCTCATGTTGGATGTGCTTCTTGGTCTTCACTTGGGTGAGAGTCCCAAGTGATGGAATCACATGTGTGTGCACCACAACCTCCATGCTCTTGAATACTCATGCATGGGAAGCCTGTATGCCAGTGATCAATTTTAGTAGGTCTTCATAGTTCCAGATCTGACTCCGGATACATGCTTGCAGCTTCACTACATTGGCCTTCATCATCTTTGGAAAATAAAGTGGGGCTCCTTTATACTTCATCGTCTATGCTTGCATGCTATCAACGACATCATATATGTTATTTAAAATGAGAGCTCTTCTCACACATGGATGCTTCTGTCCATGAAGATGAATGACTGATTGATGCACAGTGCCGAACTTGGAGTACAACACTCACATAACCATGTCCAAGGAAAAAACTTCCTCTAGTATTTCCTTCTTCAGTTCAGCTCAAGCAGACATTGTCACCAAGTCTCCTCCCTGCTTGGCCACCTGTAGTTCCTTCGCCATTTGCTCATTCTCAGCTATGAGGAAGTGAACACTGGAGCTAGTGGCTTTGATATACACTCTAGTAGCATCGACCAAAGTAGTTGGGTCCTTGTGCACATCAGTCACGATCACTTGTTCTTCAACTTGCGCAGGGGATGTTCAGTCCTCCGGAGTTGGTACTCTATCAGGGTGCATAAATCTATGTTGAGATTCATCAAAGGAGTTGTCATGCATCTCTGCTTCTAGTTGATCACCAAGGATCTCAGTTCATCCTTGGTCGTTCGAGACTTGCTCATAATCTAGATGCATGGAAGCAGGCGAGCTGACCTCTTTATGGTGAGGCATGAGGTCAGTATCTTGTTCCAATTGTTCAAAATCATTTTCTGTCTCATGAGCAAAGTCTTGCTGCTATGAGGGTTCACCCTATTTGCTTGATGCCAGTTTTTTAGAAGAATCAACTACTTGTATGGGCATTGCTTCGTATGTCTGCACGCGATGCACCCCCTGCTGAATCTACTACTGCTGCGCTTCCTTCTCATGTTGGCGCAACTCTTGTTCCTTCTGGAATTTGTCCCTTAGCTCATGCAACTCCTTCTTTGCTTCTTCCATTCTCTTCTAATCCCTATGCCTTCATGTGATTCATTTGTCGCGCTGTTGCCTCTTTTGTTGAATAGCCATAATTGCTATTTCTACAAGTGGATCTTCTCTAAACTTGCAACTTTGTTCCTCCTCCATGTAGTCGACAATCTTTCTCTTCCCCCTGTCATGCATAGGTATGCTTCGCTCTACTGCCTCTTCTGTTGCTGCTACTATTGCTACTATTGGTGTTCTCCATGGTGCTGCTTCATGCTTCCATGCTAACCATTCTATGGAAAAACCAACCTATTCATTGGGACTGGAGTGATGGTAGCAATACCTCCATGAGTCTTCCTTGACCAAATGAAATTCCCCATGCATCCAATTGAACTTAACTCTCATGCAGTGATCCTTCACAATGTAATGTGGGTCATACGGGTTGAAGCTTTTGAGGTCGAACAGGTACTTCCTCATTTGTTCAACTTCAACATCTGCTTTCTTGACGCTCCAGATCTCGTATAACCCAATCTGCAACAGAAGAGTGGGCCAAGGTGCCTTCTTCTTCCATGGTAGCCTAACAATTAATCCTACTGAGATATGATACACTACTTCCTGCATGACAAGCATGTCCGAAGAAAACTTTGGCAGAACATGTGGAGGCTTCTCCGCACTGAACACTCGGATGAACATGCCATCTGGTGAGGCATACCAATATGCAATGACTAACAATTCCTTCATCTCTTCTTTTGGCATGTAGGGCTATTGGGCATGGAATCCCCCCAAGGCATGTTTAGGGGCTTAAAGCCCAATTTTTGACTCGATATTGTTGTAAATACTTTGTGAATTGCGGGCGTGGAGCACGAAATGTATGATATAGTCACAGGGTTTTTCGCCCTAGTCTTGTAAAGTAATGTTGGCCTACCCATGGTCCGTGGACCATGGGATTGTATAAATAGAGTGAGGCTCTAAGTGTAAAAGAAAGAAATAAATGAAGGAAGATGAGAAGAGAAGATAGAGTCTAAGTGACTAAGTGTGTCTTGGGTCGTAGGGTAGGAGAAGGCTCTGAGGTTGAGTGCGCAGAGGCCTAGTTGTCCGTAGCTGAGTGCGCGGACCCCTGTAGCTGAGTGTGTAGGGTGGAGTCAAGTATGTAACCAAAGAAGAGATTAATAAAGAGAAGTTTTATCATAATTCTATGTAATTGTTCCTGGGTTAATGCATGTTTTATGTAAATTGCAAATATACTGTTCATTTACTACACACACCTGTATGAATGATTTATGTTGTTAAGTATAAATTAAAACACACCAGTAGGCTAAGTTAAATATCAGTGAAGTATTGGGTAATAATGCAAAAGTGCAGTATTCAGCCCTTGAGTAGGGCTGTGCGAAGGCAGCATCTCAAGCTGCGAGGTACAGGAAAGTGCGCATAGCAACATGCGTGCAAGGTCAAATCACGGACCACTTGAACTCATCAGACATCTCCAGGGTGTGGAAACCTAGTTCTAGCAGCCTGTCATACTACCTCAGGTGAGACCTTAGTCCATGCTCCACAGAATGTTGCCGAAGGGGCCAATAGTACCGGGATTTGTTTGGCTAAATCAACTATGAACTTAGGTCAGGCCCCAATAAGCCAACAAATGGTTTCGTTGTCAACACTGACATCTGCATAAGAGATGTCTAATGTCGTGTCACTAGAATCTGACAAAGAAAGAAATTGGAGAGTCACTAAACAGAAAGATTCACGAGTTTGCGGAGTAGGAAAATAGGAATCCGCGAGTATCGAAGGAACAGTGGTTAGAGCATTACTTATATATGGAATTTCACAAAATTTTCTTTGCATCCTTCCCCTCCGAGTTGTAAGAGTGGATCACGAAGCTAGCAGACAATTAGGGAAGGTGTAGGCTCGACAAACCTATTGTGTGGACTCCAAAGTTGGTGCGTAGACAAGAAGCATTGGAAGATAAGATCGTGCGTGTTGTGGACCATTGGCTTGATCAAATTATAGGAGGGTTTATCACCGAATTCGTGGTAGATACTTTAGTCAGCTATAGCGAGGCAGAATGACGCTTCCTCAAAGGACCGCGAGGTAAGTATGTTAAATATTTGAACACTTGGATTAAGATGCTACTATGTGAAGAGTGGGTTATGTGAATAAATTGATGTTTGGGGCTATGCGAAGTGAGAGGATCTACATAAACAAAGGTAGCGAAGAATTAGAGACTAGTCCCTTGATTTAGCCTCTGGGGGAGAGCGAGGAGGAGCCCGCAAAAGTTTCACCAAGAAGTTTGATCAGCCTGATAAGATAGTGAATCCCGCGCATACCACCCCCACCTACCCCACCACTAGTCTCACCATCTTCACCCCCATCTTCGCCCACAGCACCTCTGCCACCACCATAGTTCAATATGGCAAGCACAATAAAATTATCAGTGCTCAAAGGGGTAGGGAATGAAGATCAGGACCAATTTTGGTTCATCGTAAAAGTTGTATGGGAAGCACAGGGAGTCACGGATGACAACATAAAGAAAGCAATGTTGGTCAGCGGTTCCAGGATCGTGCACTGACGTGGTACATTAAGCATTCCAATGACAATCCAAATGTAGGAATCATGGATATCCAAGCTACACTAAATAAGGAATTTAGCATGCCAAAATTAGAGACAGAGTCAATTATTGGATTTAAGGAAATCGCGATGCTTCCAGGCGAGACCCCTTGGGAGCTAGATCAGAGACTGAAGTGTATGATTCATGAAGCCAACATGACCTTGATGGATGGGAAACACCACACATGGTTTGTAGCATCACTAATGCCGCATCTAAGGACCACGTTGTCACAACATAAGCTATCCACTCATGCTGATGCCTTGGAGATCGCGATGAGACTGCACGAGACCTCGATAAAAGATCCTAACTTGGGGGTCCAACAGATCCACGCACAGTTGAAGAACTTGTTTCTTGAGATGTAGAGTATGAAATAAGATAGGATAGCTCATTGAGAAGCACATAAGGAGGTATGGTGCATAAAGTGCAAAGGCAAGGACATGACAAGGACCATTGTCTAGTCATCACGAACTACCTAGCAGAAGGAGGGCTGATGCCATTGAGACCGGAGGCACAAGGAGGATTGAGCGCGGCACCTCCATTATGGTGCGTGATTTGTCAGATAGGAGGGAAGCATGCCACACATAACTGCCATCTATTACAAAAGTATATGTAGACATCCCAACAGTTGTTCTGTAATTTATGCAGGTCAATAGGCAATGATGAGCGTACCTGTAGAAGTTATGAATTGATGATGGATCGGACTCCTACCTATAGAGTTCAAACCAAAAAATGAGTCCTCGATCAAAATGCAGGGATGGTGTGCACTAGATTTTAGGGGCGTGGACGAGGTCGAGGTGCAATGGGACCAGGAAGGGGTCGCGGATGGCTGATCTGTTACAATAGCATAGGACCAGGGCATTATGCCCACGATTGTACAAATATGATGAGAGCATCATGTTTATATTGTATGTAGTTTGATCATGAGACATAGGACTGTTGCACACTAATAGCAAGATTGCACGATAAAGGACCACTTCAACGTCCCCTAACTTAGAACCTGCAAATGATGAGGTCTGAGCCACGTGAGGAGGACCCGAATGTAAACATCGTGCTCTGAAGCAGTATCACGATAGGAGATGACAAAGGTAAGCAGCCCAAAGAGAGTGCCTGGGTTCACAAGGCTCCAACAAAGGAGCCATAATTCGATTTGGAGAGTGCGAAGGAGAAATTTATGGAAGCTAAGAAGAGCTTCATGGAGGCCTCCACTTCAGGTAGTAAAGACAAACTAGAAGTCAAGATGGACCCATCAATGCTCGCTAACTTTTTGGAGACATGCATGAAGCTACTACACAACAGCAAAGCAGTGAAGGGACAGCAAGAACTCATCACTAGATGTGCTAGACCAAGAGAACCACGTGTAGTTCGGAAGCACGGAAAGCACACAACATGAACAGGAAGGGAGATGATATTGACTGTGCAAATTGGCGAATATGAAATGGATCAAGTGATTTTGGATCTAGGATCGGACACAAACATCCTGCCAAAGCAGACGTGGGAGCGGATGGGTAGGCCCATGTTGCAATGGTCTCCTATTCAACTGCGAATGGCAAACCAGCAAAAGATATTAATGAGGGGAAGATTGTAGGGAATAATGGTAGATATCAAAGGTGCGAGCGCGCTTGCAGATTTCAATGTGATAGAGATTGTTGATGACAACAATCCCTATCCCGCGCTCCTAAGAATAGACTGGGCCACTAACATGAATGGAGTAATAAATCTAAAGAAGTGGAAGATGGTTTTTGAGAAAAGCTCACTACGCGTAGTGGTTACTTTAGACCCCGTGGAAGAATCGCGCTACATAGAGCCAGTGTGCAACTGTGATAGCGACAATGATCTAGACTGTATCTACAAGATAACTACGTGAGAGCAGGATTGGGTGAATCCAACAGTGAATGGTAGGATTTTGTGGGAGCACAAAAGCTCCTGCACCTCAAATTTGGACAAGGAAATAGAACGATGGAAGAACCGATTAGATGAGGTAACCACACTCAACTGCAACATGATGATAAGGTTAATGCGTTGTGTAGCAACGGAAGCAAGAAATATTCCTATGTATGATGGGTTGAGCGAGGTAGATGATATCCTTAACAAATTTGAAAAATAAGTATCTTAACAACAGTGTTTCGATGCTCTGAAATGGGCACTGCGCGCTACGCCTGCAAGGTGGTGGGGTATGCACCAACAGCATTTTGAGGACCGGTGCAAATGTAGAAGGATGATGTGCTTACGGTTTGGGAAACCTCAGATGTAGCTAACGGACAAGTATGATGGATGGGATGATCCACATGCACACCTTGCGAAATGGACCGAGGTCTATGGGGAAGAGCCACAACCTGAGTGGGTGCATCTGTTCTATCGTACCCTGGATATCATTCCCATGAATTGGTATACTGAGATAGAGCTCTGCTATGGCACGAGTGAATGGGATATCTTGCATGAAGGATTCTTATTAACCTTCATGTTTCAGGACCATTTGTGGGATACTGTTGATGATGCGCTACAAGCAGCTATCTTCAAAATACCCCAAGAACTAATGGAAGTGCTTTAGCCAGAATTAACAACCTAGCTGAGCTACGTAATGGAGTGTTACAACGGAAATATTGAGGAGGATGATGAGGTTCCACAAAAAATTAACATTCTAGAGACTGAAGGCTATCGTGAGGTTCAAGGACCATTGATCGAAGATCCTGACATCACCGCGCTACTAAAAACAAAGCAGGTAAACATTGGGACGGAGACTGAACCAAAATATGCAACACTCAGTGATTATTGGGATGATGCCATGGTGGATAAGGTCGCTAAGTTACTTCGCGAGTACCAAGGCTTATTCCTGACCAAGATTATAGACTTAAAAGGGATCGTTGGCGACTTAGGTATGATGAAGATCACCCTAAAACCTGACGCGAAGCCAGTTAAGCAGAGGCCTTACTGCTTGAATCTGAAGTATAAGGACAAGGTCCATGTAGAACTAGAAGAAATGCTTGCAGTTGGAATTGTTGAACCGGTGGAAGAATCTGACTAAGTGAGCCCTATGGTAGTATAGGAAAAAAAAGTAGAAGGGTGAGATACGAATATGCGTGGACCTCAGGAAGTTCAATGACGCCTGTGTACATGACCCATTCCCGACACCGTTCATAGATGAAGTATTGGAAAATGTTTGCAGACAAGATGCGTACTCTTTCACGGACGTGTTCTCAGGGTACCACTAGATCAAAATTGCGCTGGAAGACAGGAGAAAGATGACCTTCATAGTGGAATGGGGCTGCTTTTAGTACACCATTATGCTGTTTGGGTTGAAGAACGCGCTAGCCATATTTTCGCGCATTGTTGTTGCCGCATTCAAAGAATACATCCACAAGTTCCTAGAGGTCTATCTAGATGATTGGACTATCTCTGGATTGGTTAAGCACCATGTAGCAAGCTTACACTTGATGCTGGATACTTGCCGATGATAGCATATTGCGTTGAACCTTAAGAAGTAAACATTCTTTGTTCCCTTTGGAAACCTGTTTGGATGTGTGGCCTGCAAATAAAGATTGATGGTGGACCCTACAAAGATTGTAGTGATACTAAATTTGGAAGCACCACGAAGTGTTAAATAGCTGCGTGCTACCTTGGGACACACATGGTACTACAGCAATTTCATCAAAAGCCATGCCCAAATCACTGCACTGATGGAGAAACTATTGAGAAAAGATGTCAAATTTTGCTGGAGTTATGATTACATGAAGAGCCTGGATGTCCTAAAGGGGAAATTGGCCTCCGCTCGCATCCTGGTCTTCCCAAAATGGGATGTGGAGTTTCTTGTCCATATTGATGCATCGTGTATCGCACTGGGAGAAATGCTCACAAAAGAAGGCAGAGAAGGTTTGGATCACCCTATTGCATTTGCAAGTCGTAGATTGTCCAAAGCCAAGAAAAAATATTGCACAACCGAGCACAAGGGGTTGGTGATGGTGTACGCACTCCAAAAATACCGACACTATTTGCTAGGAGGACATTTCAAAATGTATAGAGACCATTCCGTGCTAAAATACTTGGTTAATAAGCCTGTGTTGGGGGGCGCATATGTCGGTGGCTCTTATTGTTCCAAGAATATGACTTTGAGGTCATGGTAAAACCTGGACACCTGAACGTAGGACCAGATCACTTGTCGTGTATTGAGACAAGCGAGGAACCTACTAGTTTGGAGGAAGGATTAGCTAACACACAGCTCTTTGTTATACGCATCGTGGATGAGCACTTTGAAGATATAATCCACTTTTTGACAACAGGGATCATGTCGAAGGAATACTCCATCCAATATAAGAAGGAATTGGTGGTGCACACAACAAACTTTTCTATCATCGCAGGGCACTTATACAAAATGGGAAATGATGAGATATTGCAAAGGTAAGTTCCTGAATTTGAACAAAGTTAGATCCTCACAGAAGCACATGGGGGTGCTGTAAGAGGACACTATGCAGGACGAGTGACCACACAAAAGATTCTTCGCGCAGGGTTGTGGTGGCCAACCCTTCACTAGGATTCAAAAGCACATTGTAAGGCCTGTGATATATGTCAAAGAATCAGAAAATCATCGTGGAGGGACAAGATGTCGTTGAATCCACCAATGAATCTGCAGCCATTCGAGAAATGGACAATCGACTTTGTGGGACCCATCAAACCTCAGGGAAAAATGCAGGCGCGCTACATCATCACTGCAATGGAGTACTTGACACGATGGGCGGAAGCATAGCCGGTAAAAGACTGCACGGCCACTATAGTTGCGAAGTTTTTGTTTGAACATGTGTTGACCTAATTGGGATGTCCGAAGATCTTAATGAGTGATCACGGTACACATTTCCTGAATGAAACAACTAGCACGCTCATAGAAGAGTTCGAGATGTGTCATCAGAAAAGCACACTGTATCACCCACAAGCCAATGGGATAGTAGAAGTGTTTAACAAAATACTGGAGACTACACTAACTAAAGTGTGCAACACACAGTGAATTGATTGGGACCTATGCATACCTGCAGTACTATGGGCTTATAGGACAACGTGCAAGAAACTGACAGGACAAACACCCTTCTAGTTAGTTTATAGCATGGAAGCTATCATGCCAATGGAGTATATTGTACTTAATCTACGAATAGCCACGCTCACAGGTATGACAGACCTTGAAGCTTCGGAAGAAAGGCTCGTGCAATTGGAAGAACTTGAGGAAGAATGGTTCTTGGCTAGTTTTCATTAGTAGGTACAAAAGCAACGTGAAAAGGCCTAGCACGATGGCCATATTAAGTTACACACCTTCAAGGTAAATGATTTAGCGCTACTATATGACAATAAGTTTGAAAAATTCCCAGGAAAGTTAAAAATGCATTGGCTGGGACCATATGTGGTTAAGGAGGTCACAGAGAGAGGCGCAGTATAGCTGGTCAAACTAAATGGAAAACATTTCCCAGGCAAGGTGAATGGCAGCCACTTGAAGCATTAAACGGGTGGGTTGGCTATCTGAATAGCCGGTAGAAGAATAATATTCACACTCCAAGGAATCAGACAAAGGTGCAGGACTATAAACATATGCAGTAGATACCAATATAGATGTATGGCAACAGTTCAGACACAGAAGTCTCAGAACATTGGATGCAGCAGATCCAGCAAGCAGTAGCTCAGTGCATTACTGACCTCAGCACAATTCGAGAACAACTGGAGGGAATTTGCACCAAGATCGCCATGCTGACCGAGTGACTCGAGTGTGAGTCATGATGTTTGTGCTGGGGGCCTGTTGGGCATGGAATCCCCCCAAGGCATGTTTTTGGGCTCAAAGACCAAGTTTTGACTCGATATTGTTGTAAAGACTCCACAAATTGTGGGCATAGAGTGAAAAATGTATGATAGAGTCATAGGGTTGTCCACCCTAGTCTTGTAAAGTAATGTTGGACTACCCATGGTCCGCAGACCATGGGATTGTATAAATAGAGTGAGTCTCTAAGTGTAAAATAAAGAAATGAATGAAGGAAGAAGAGAAGAGAAGATAGAGTCTAAGTGACTAAGAATGTCTTAGGTCGTAGGGTAGGAGAAGGCTCTGCAGTTGAGTGCGTAGAGGCCTAGTAGTCCATAGTTGAGTTGGTAGACCCCTGCAGCTGAGTGCACAGGGCAGAGTCAAGTCTATAACTGAAGAAGAGATAAAGAAAGAGAATTTTTATCATAATTTTGTGTAATTGTTCCTGGGTTAATGCATGTTTTATGTAAATTGCAAATATATTGTTCATTTACTGCGTGCACCTGTATGAATGATATATGTTGTTAAGTATAGATTAAAACACACAAGTAGGCTAAGTTAAATATTAGTGAAATCTTGGGGAATAATGCAGAAGGGCAGTGTTTAGCCCTTGAGTAGGGCTGCGCGAAGGCAACATCTCAAGCTGCAAGGTACAGGAAAGTGCGCGTAGCAACATGCGCCCAGGGTCAAACCACGGACCACTTGAACTCATCAGACATCTCCAGGGTGCAGAAACCTAGTTCCAGGATCCTCCCATACTACTTCAGGTGAGACCTCAGTTCGTGCTCCATAGACTGTTGTCGAAAGGGCCAGTAGTACTGGGATTTCTTTGGCTAAATCAAATCTGAACCTGGGTCAGGCCCCAATAAGCCAACAAGGGTGGATCTTGTTTGAATATCAGCCTATACACTGGGGCGGCAAGATGGTCAGACAATCGTTTTATCACTCCTCTAAAGCTGCACTCAGAGAATACCTTGAAATATGTTCTCACAACAGTCTCCACCAGTGACCATGCCCACTCTAAGCCCGGGAACTCATGGTGGGCACATACTGCATCTAGAATGTAGGCAGACATGTAAATATCTGCATGCATGCCTTCCAGCGATTTTCAAGTCTTCGTGACTTGCTCCCTCAGCTGATGAGCCAGTATGCTCGACCAATTGCATGGTCTTCCTTCTCTAGTGAGTTGGTCTAGCGTGACCACTCAACTCTGAGGAAAGGTCTCAATGCTCGCTTGACCACTCAGTCAACATGCGAATATGATCGAGTATTGGTATGCCCTCCTCGACATATTCATCTTATAGATCTGATTAGGGGTCATCTTGATATGAGCTGGCTCCTTTACCCAATCCTTCAGAATATCTCTATAGTGGCCTCTATTGTTGGGCAAAGTCATGATAGTCATGGGCTTGTCCATATGATACATCTCATCGTAATCTCATGCCCAGAAGGTTGCAAGCTTCTTCCCACTAATGCTCCTCAAGATCGTCGTTTCAAGGTCAGTGTGGGAGACGATCCAGTGAATCATATTTGCACATGGGAACATGGGGTATCTGCATGCAATCCGGTACAGGCTAGACTTAAGAATGTTCACGTACACCTGACGGTATTCAAGGTATTCCCCAAAATTACCTTCGAATGTTTGATTCACCTCTTTCCACTTTAGTTTGATGTCCTTGATTAGATACAACGTCATATCTTCGTAGATCGACATGCTAGAGGACACCTGTTCAACTGTTGTTCCAACTGCAACACCATTAGTGTCTTGGGATCCTTTTCTCTTGGAAACCATTAACAAAGATGAACAACTAAAAGATCTAGAAACAAGAAGCATGCATGGTGAGAAATATGTCAGTGAAAGCAAAGAAAATCCTGAGAAGGACACAACACATACCTGGGGAATTGATGAGCAAGATTGCACAAATTTCACTGGGAGGCTGAGTGACTGGCTGCCAAGACTGTGTAAAAGGTAGTATAGACTAATTGGGAGGATGGATTGGTTGCTGGGTCTACAAAATGTGCAATCCAGTTGGGCAGTTGGCTGCTATGATTGCACAATGCGTGATTCCAACTGGGAAAGACTATTGGCCCAGAGACATATTTGTGTAAATTTTTGGGCCAAGTAGCCACTGACCTCTAGAAATGCATAATTCATTCTAGGATGTCAGTGTTGGGACAAAATGCATAAATTTGGAGAGGAAGTCGAGCCTTCCATCTCCAGATTATGCAATGCAACCTTAGTGAAGGCAAAGACTGGGCCAAGGTTGGCCTGACTCACCGACGGGCAACTGAAAGCAAGTAAGTCAATGAAATGCATGGTGACACTAAGTGATAGTAGAAGTGATAAACAACGCATGTAAAACATGAATGGAAGATTGAAAAAATAGATCAACATGCATGTGGGTGACGTCCTCTGCCGATTGGGTGCACACCGATGCAAAAGAGTTTCATGCATGCGACAACAATGAGATAGCAACGAAAATTGAAATAGAGCTAGGACAAGCTAGAATATATGTAAATGACTACGGGCATTCAAAGAAATCAAGAAAATAGCACTCACACAAGAGAATACACAAAAATCAACAGAAAATGCTGAAAAAGACAAGTTGAGGCCACTTACCCATGAATCGCTGAGCCGGATGTGTCGGAGAGTCCTGGATGTGCTGTGGGTTGTGAGAGTTCCAAGATTAATGTGAATGAAAGAGATTTGATTCATTGAATAAATAAGTTTGGTCTCAAGACGTGCATGCCACAAATCTAGGAAAAAGTGACACTTGGAGGGAAACTTCTAAAACAACTTTGCATGTAACCCTCGACTACTAAAAATAGCTCGCTGAATTATGGGATTCCATTTGCATGTTGTCTCTTTCTATTCTAGGACGATCAAGTCATGCATGCATGCAAGTCAAGTTTCCTCGATCCTGGGTGGAACTAGTCAACTAGACTATCCATGCATGCCTGTGCTCAACTGCTTGGGAAAAATGCGCATTCTTGGCTGTAAGCTACATTGACTGCCCAAGGGGATTATGCAATTTCTAGACTTGGTGGTTGATTTTTTCCCATATTTGCACAAATCCTGGGCTGAACAACCCGTTGATGGGAAAAATTATGCAAATCCTGCTAGGAGGGTTGGTTGGCAGGATTGCGCAATCCTAGAGCCGAACAGGCTGTCGGAGGGAATTGTGCAATTCATGGAGGGAAGGCTGGTTTCCCTCCAGAAATGCTCAAATTTCACTAGGAAGCTGCTCAGCCTATAGCTAGACCAAGTCTAAGTAAGAAGCCTATGAGGAGAGTGGATCGACTATAATCGACAGGCTGCCTTTGTGTGAGGAAAACACTAAATCTTGAGTACTTGACAAAGCAAGACAAAGTGTTGTGCAAGTTTGGTAGGGGAGGCTCCAAAGTAGGCTAAGGCAAAGTTTTGGAGGGTGGTTGTAGCCACTACAACAAGCTACTCCTATGGCTTTGTGTGAGGCATCAACATGTATATGAAAAGGTAGGGCCCAATTTGGGCCTTGGAGAATAGGTGCAGTGGTCAACTTGTCCTTCAGGGTGATCAAGGCATCTTGACATCGTTTTGACCATACAAATTTAGAGTCTTTGGTCAGCAACCCAAATAAAGGAGAAGCTAACTTGCTGAAGTCCTTTATAAACCTCTAATAGTATCCCGCTAAACCTAGAAAACTTCTAACATCTCTCTGTTTTTGTGGAGGTGGGACCCTTTGGATGATGGCTATTTTGTTTGGGTCCACTTGCAGTCGTTGCTGGGATATTGAATGACCTAGAAAAATCCCTGCAGTCATCAAGAACTCACATTTTTCAGAACTAAGGGATAGGTTCATTTCAATGCATTTGTTCAACACCTTACCTAAGTTGAACAGAGCCTCCTGGAAATCACACCCATAGGGTGTGAAATCATTCATATAAATCTCTACTGCATCATGAACTAGCTTGATAAAGATATTCATGACTTCTCTCTGGAATGTTGCAGGGGCATTGCATAGGCTAAAGGGAAGGACCTTATAGGCGAAAGTAGCCCAAGGACAAGTGAAGGTGTTTTTACCCTAGTCTTCCGGTCTGATCTAGATTTGATTGTACCTGTTGAACCCATCTAGGAAAGAGAAAAAAATTTTCCCTTCGAGACCATCTAGCACTTAGTCAATGAAAGGTAGAGGGAAATGGTCCTTCTTTGTTTCTTTGTTTAACTCTCTATAATCGACACAAATCCTCCACTTCCCATTTTTATTTGGAACCAACACCAATGGAGATACCTGCACACTGTCTGATATACAGTAAATGAATCCTGCATCTAGCAGATTTTGTAGCTCTTCTCTGACTATATCCTTGAGAGCTGGATTCATTCTCCTTTGGGGTTGTTAGACTGGTTTACAACCTTATTTGATATAAATGTGGTGAGTACACAATGAGGGGTGCACTCCCTTCATTTACTTGTAACTCCAATCAAAGGCATCTATATGTTCCTTTAGCATGTTGCACAACTTTTCTTCTTGGTGTACAGAAAGAGATGGGTTGATTTTCAAGGTTCTCTCAGGGCCAAATTCTATGGTTTTGACATGGGTAGGGTTTGAATCAGCTAAGAATAGATCAATCTGATGGTTGTTCTGGGTTTCCTTTACTACTTCCTCTAAAGACAATGTGTTGGGAGTTGGACTTTGGAGTATGTGTTCAATCAAATCATCTTCATCTGGTTGTCCTCCTCCCATGGTTGTTTCTAAGGTATAGAGTTGGGTTGAATAAACTTCATCTTCTTCCTCCTCTTCCAGCCATAAAGGTAAGTCATGTTCTAGAGATGGTTGAGCAGGAGGGTATAGGACTAACTGCTTGGACATATGCCCATTTTTAATAGTCATATTTCCAGCCCTGCAATTGATGTAGGCATTGATAGTGGCTAACCACAGACTCCAAATGATGAGAGGGTAACTAATAAGCTTAGCCTTAGGCTGGAGGACCATGAAATCTTCAGGGTGCTCCCAAGAGTCAATGGAGACCATCACATCCTCCACAATCCCCTCAGGGGTCAGTGTGGAACGGTCTGCAAGTTGCAAGACTGTTGTGGTCTTTCTCAATGAACCTTGGAGGTTGAGCTTGAGCATGGTGTCCTTAGTCATCACATTAATTGTAGCCCCAAAATCAATCAAAGTGGGTGGTACAATGGTGCAATTGATGTGTACATCTATTACAGGGTTTCCCGAGTCCAAATACTTTGAAAAAATTACCTCACCTAACATTAAGTTGGATAGTTGTCCAATGAAATTAATGGTAGAGGTGTCTCTTTTTCGCCTCCCTGGATGTTTGAAGCACTTATTTTTAATCAACTTGTTATAAATAGGTACATCTTTTATGGCTTGGAGAAGTGGAATTTTAACACAGATTTTTCAATTCTCCCAGAAGTTCAGTCTCTTGTGGGGTAGGTTAGACTGTATGAGTTAATCTCTCAGGAAAGGGTGGTGGATTTACTTTAGGCATGCTTTCCTCACTTTCTTCCTCACTCTCCCTAGGTGGAGGTAGAGGTTGGTTGTTCGGGAGTACTCTCCCAAATCTTAGGTTGATTTCCTAAATCTCCACAACATAAGGAGGATAGGATGTCTCTCCACTGTATAATTGTTGTGCCTACTTATTATTCGGGTTCGGATTTGGCTGGGTAGGCATTTGGAGTTGTTTAGGTGGATAATGGTGTAAAATTTGTGGTTGAGTAGGTGGTGGAGGAAATGAAGCTGCAACATTGTTGTATGGGGGACTCCACCCATGGGGTAGTGAATTCCATTGAGGTTGTGGCGGAGCATATGGATGAAATGATTGGCTGGTTGGCTAGGAATGATATTGAGGTGCAAAGGACCAAGGAGGAGGTGTAGACTAGGAAGGTTGAGCAGGGGGGCGCTAAGAGGGAATGGATGTGGTCTAGTTGGGGTTGTAATAATCATGGGATGACCCTTGCATGTCGTGCTGGTATGGCCAAGGCCCATGAGGTCTCCTTTGATTTATGTAGCAAAGCTATTCAGTCACCCCTTTAGCTCTCTGATACACAACTTTTAGTCTAGATGGAGAAGGGCACTTGTTTGTGGAGTGGTTTTCTTCACAGACTAAGCAGACTTCAATCAAGTTCAATGAAAATTCATTCCTCGGGTGCCTCCTTGTGCATCTAGGGTAGAAAATGGTTAAGGCTCTCTATGCTTCCTCTTGTTTTCTCTTAATGTGCATAGTGTCCATCTAGAGGGCAAGGGTTTGCAGCATCTCACTCTTGAAATCTTCCACCATGTTCACAATTTCACCCTTGATGGATGTAGTGGAAGAGGATGGACTGGCCATTGGTTGACTACCCATACCCTTCTTCCTAGTTTCCCTAGAATGGTTCCTAAAGGCAGTCTTGATATCTGCATAGGGTAGCTTCTAGATGTTCCCTCCTACTAGCAGGTTTAGGGTATGTAGAATATCTTCCCTTACCCCTGTAAGCAAGACTAGCTTTAGTGACTCAGGGTCAAGTGTGCACTTGGCCCTTTTGTAGCGAGGCTGGAATCTTTCTTCACAATCCTATAGGGATTCATCCTAAAAATTTCTTCCTTAGTGTCTTCGGACGTACAGTAGTCTCAATACTTGTTGCATTTGAGCCCAAGCTGTGATGTTATCCTTAGGTAAACCCATGAACCAATGCATGGATGCATCTTTGAGAGTGGATGGGAATAGTTTCAACTTCTGCTCATCATTGGTGTAATCATAGGTTCTGCATATGACAAAAAACTAAAATAGGAAAGTGTCTCGATCTTCTAAGGTAAGACAATGGAAATGAGGAAGGGCAGAGGGGCTTATATTCTTCATCATGGTATCCCCATTAGTTTCTCTGATGGGAGAGGAACCCTCAACTCTTTCTTTATTTCCTCTGTCATTTCTATTTTTAGCTATTGGATCAGTTGGAATGGGTTCTTCTTCTTCTTCTCCCCATGTATGTTCTTCAAATATCTCTGGTTGTTCATGTAAGGGTTCCTCCAATTCACAACCACCAAAGAAGAGGGAAGGTTGGTTGTTTGAAGTGGTGGGGGTATTTGGGAAAAATTCCCTAATTTATCCCTATTCCTATGAGGCATGAAAGAAGTGTTTTTGTTTTCTTTTGTGTTTTTTTCAAGCTTTGAAAATAACTTCAGAATTGAAATTACAAACTGTATGAAAACTAACTGCTTGAATGAAATCTTACCTGCAGAATGTAAAAGAAAGCAAAGAATGCAGAATGGGAAAGAAAGTAAACTAAATTACTTTTACAGAAATGAAACTAATAGTAGAATGTCGAAGATAATAAATGGAATAAAGGAAGAAGTAATCACATATTACTTAGACCCCTCCTCTGCAAAAGTGCCAAAAAGTGATGAGAGCTAGTTTTGCAGAAAGAATACTGCAACTCCTGGGGCTACCAAGTTTACTTTATCAACCCGAGGTTCGTACAAAATTGGAGGTGACAGTGATGTATACACAAATAAATGTGGTCGGTCTACTCTTTCTCACTGCTAAGCTAGTGATAAACCACTAAGGGTTTTCAAACCATACTTCTATGGATTCAGAAGAAGCTTGATTACCAATGAGGAAAAGAGAAATCTACATTAAGAGAAAGCCTGTCTACTACAGTAAGGAAAAACTCTGGAATCAAATGCTTAAACACACCATTTTCTAACTAACTGTTGAGAAGCTATGCTTCAAAAGATTTCTAAGTGAACATGTATGCAATCCTACTATCCTAAGAAAACATCAAACATTCTATTGTTGTGCATGTAAATGAATAAAATAAATATGTTTTTCTTTTTGTCCTTGTTTATGTAAAAGTGTGAAAGCTAATCTCTTTTGGTGATGTGGCAGGTGGCTTAGGGATGATGGTGAATGGTCAGAAGGCTTGGGATACTAGTAGGGGTCATTTTATAGCTTCATAAAGGCTTTCTACTAAATTCAGCCTCAAAATAGGACACTATAGGTAAACCTACAGGATGTCCTAATGCGTTCTACAGGATGTCTTGAAAACCTACATGATCCCTTGTAATTCTATAGGATATAGTTGAGAGCAAAAGGAGGCATGTTGAAGTTGATGGAAGGCTTAGATAAGGTGGTTGGTGGATGTAATGAGGCAAGGGAGTGCCTAGGACCACTTCAGAACTCAAAACCAGAGTGTGAGATGGTTGGATTTGCTCAACAAGCTTGGAGAAGTTTTCTTGTGAAATGATGAAATTGGTGAGGGTTTTAGTGAAAGGAAGGAATGATCATGGGTGGATGAAGTTGGAATGAGGTTTCTGATCATGAAATATCTATGTACTTTTGAAACACCTGCACTGCATCAAACATTGACATTTACCCAAAAATCATGTAAACAAGAAGGATTTCAATTAACTAGGGAAAACAAAATTTCATGAGCTAGTTGCCTACTTCATGCATGAGGAAAACTTTCAGAATGAGATGAAACATTGATGAGATTTAATGTAATACTAAAGAGAGAAGAAATGATAACTAAATCCTACTCTTGCAAACTGATCAAATGCTAGCCTAAGTACAGAAAAACCCTAAATTCCATGAGAAAGTAGAGTTCTATCTTTTTGGGGCTGCATATGAGTTCTTTCCTAAAACCATGATCACTGTAGGAAGGAGTGAGGCCAAAACCACCTACTGATAGCTTTTTGATGTTCCTTTATATCTTCTAAGCTACTGCTGAAGTAAAGAACAAATGGAAGCAAAATAATAAGCAAACTAATCAAATCTACACTACTTGCAATGAAATAATTCTGAAGACAATTCAATTATCAATCTATGAAATCAATCTAAGCATACAAATACAAGAAGATGATCTTTTGTTGCTAGGGTTGGACCCTAACCCAAGAGATTTAGCCCTCTAACTTAACTCAGTTTTGAATCAAGGAAACTCTCATTCTCATTATCAAAACAAAAAATTACATAGCAATGTCTTCCACAAGTCTTGAACTCGAAAATAACTAGTGTTTTTAAAGCAAAAATTCAAATCCTAATGAGGCTGTAGGCCTCTTTATTTATACAACTAAAGTCTCCAATGAATTCCTTAAATATAGGGAGGCTCAGCTCCCAAACTAGAGATAAACTAGCTCTTTAACTGTCAGTTGCTCGGCTGCCTTTTGATCTCCATGACTTGGCTACTTGTACTTCAAGCTAGTGTGATTTATGGAGGACTATGCGAATGAGGGAGGAGTAAATGAGGAGGATCTACCTCCTACAATCTCTCCTTCTTGTATCATTAAAGCTTCAGCCCTTAATTAGCCAAAATTCCATGATTTTCTCTCACAAACCTGCAATCAATGCACAATAGTCCACTAGGAATAATATCTCACTTTGACTCATCTCATTAAACAAAATACAATCAAAATATGTAATAAATTGTGAGAAGAGTTCATTTGACTAATCTAGGAGGTGGATTAAGGTCCATATAGTTACCCAATGATGAGGCTCATCACATGTTTCATTTTCCATGCTACAGGATCATAATAGACTTCCATAGGATTAGAACAAGTTGCTATAGGATTGAGACATTCTGCTATAGGAAGCTAGAAGAGTGCTATAGGAAGGTAAATTCACCTAGAGCAACCATTAGAGCCTTGGGAAGTAAGGAAATATTCAAAGGAAATGGCTAGGGTGCAAACAAATATTCTAAGATAGAAAATAAATATGTTAAAGGAAAGAACATAGTTGCTAAAGGAGGTTAACAAAGTGCTATAGGAAGTTGACAAAGTGCTATAGGAAAGTCACGCGTTGCTACAGGAAACTTGATAGTGGACAAAAGTTCCCTCAAACATTGAGGAAAGAATCATAAGAGAAATGGTAAGTACATATTTTCATTTGCTACCTATGGACGAGAAGATTGCAAAACTCTTTAATTCTTCAACAATACATTTTGTAGCAAATTCTTGATAAAAGTTGGGAATACAAAAATGAAGTAAGGGTGTTTCTTTAAGCATGATGAGAAGGGAATTGAATTGTTTATGAATTTATCTTGAAATACAATCTCTTCCAAATAGTGTAAACAAATTCATAAAATACCCCTATCTTAAAAAAATCTAAACGCACAACAAACTCCAAAACTTATGACAACAAAGGGAAAATTCACTATTTCATAGTGATAAAAGTGGGAGGACTTAACAAAAGAAGAAGCTGATATTCAGAGGGGAGAAATAAAAGAAACGATAAGAAGAAAGGAAAGAAAAAGAGAGCATAAATAAAGGTGGAGCCAAATCCAAAGGAAGAAATTGAAGAGTATGCAATTTTCCATTCCACAAAGGAAGCTACATCCACATCAGTGTGGGACTTAAAAAAAGACGTTTGAGGCATAAAAGAAGAACAACAGGGAAAGAACATGGGTAAGTAGCTTATTGGATGAGCTACAATTTCAGTAGGGGGTATGATGGGCCTCCAAATTAAACACAAATTAAGTCCCATCTAATCTTTCTTAGGAACATAAATCCTATATTAAATCTATCCTTCTACATTTAATAATGTCTTTTTAGCTTTAATATGTTCTTAAGAAGGTTTAGAGATAATTGAATATTATGTGCCTAATATTATTTATTTTTGTTGAATATTGAGATAATATTGAGTAAATTATGAATGAGATAATATAGGGACTTTCTCCATACTATAGGATGGACTAAGATTGGATAATAAATGAATAAGATATTATGAAATTATTGAAAATTTATGGAACTCCACTCATTGAGAAAATCTAGGAATGTGTTCCCTGTCATTAAATGAAGATTCCTCATGTTGGGAACCAGATCCACTTTTTGAGGGATTTTGGTGGGGAAATATGCCTTCTTTCAAGGATTATGCTTCCCCATCAATTTTTTAAGTACCAATTGCAGTTTTCTTGTAGGAGTATGCATTTCTTAGTCTTATTGTGGAGAAAATTTGTTATTTAGCACCCCCACTTTCATTTCTTGCAACCATGTAATTGGATTGATTCAAATAATGAAGTTTGGTTCCATTTTTAGATTCTAAAGCTTTTTTTCCTTCATATAAATCTGATTATCCTTGGGCTTGGCCATCCCAGGAGCCTCAGATCCCTTTTGTACATATTTTCTTATTTCCTTCAAATGTCTTTTTCACTTGCATCTCTTATTTCTTCATTTACTATTCATGCTTCTTTCGTTGTAGGTTATATTGGTTAAGTGATTGAAGTGAGTTGTTTTGTGGTTTATTTACAGATTCAAAATCATTATGAATCCTTATCAAAACTTTCAAAAGCCATATTCATCATTGAGCTACTTGGATTGGTTTACTAGTTCGCAAATCTAGAATTTTTGGAAGTCTCTTGCAGCAAAATAGTACTCACTTTCTACTATTTTTAGCAAATGTTAACAAGACTATTTGGAGTTGTTTAAAATTTTATTAAGTCCTAAAAACATTCAAATAAATAACAAAATTTAATCCATATTATTTTCACTTGATTAGGTTAGACATTTGGTAGGTTAACTAACTCACTAATTCATGAATTTCTTATTTTTGGAGTAGTAATTTTCTGCTATTTTTAGCACATGTTATAAAGGATATTTTTGAGTGATCTCACTTGGATTAGAGTCCTAGGAAATCCAAACCAATAAAAAATCACTCCATCTCATTTTCATTTTATTTTCTTGGTCGTTGGAGATATAACTCAGAGGACAGACTAGCTAACAGACTAGGTACTTAATCTTTTCAGGTATAAAAATCATAATATTTTTGTAGTGTGTCACTGTTACTGTGGATTTGAAGTGTTATAATTTTCATTTAAACTCATTATTAGACAAAAAAATCCTTCTTTATAACTCAGTAGCTCCTCCCAAACATTTTTCACTAAGTGTACATATCTGGTTTGTTGAAGGCCACTGTGTGCATTATTCCTTGTGCAAGGTGGGCCCCTAAAGGGTACTAAGCTTGGAAAGGGAAACATACAACCTTATCCTATCTTCCACTACCCTCTAAAACATTTAGATCACCTTTTCAACTCTCATAATTCTCATGGATCCAATCCTTTAGAAAAACATGGCAATCCTGTAGCATCTTATAGCAGTCTTGTAGCAGTCTTGTAACATCCTATAACACTGTCTAAACATGACCATATTTTCTTTAAGATATTGATTTTTGTATATTTGGATTGAATTAGCTATAGAATTTTGTTCCATTTTAGGGGAGGACCAAGGAACACTTTAAACCCATCCTTCCTGCACTACAAGTATAGAACAAAAATTAAAATTAGTAGACAAATTTCCACCTTTACATCACAAAGATTGTTCTCTTATGCAATGTGTAAGGGATATGTTAATAAAGCTAAATTATCTTGAACTCGGTGATAAGAAGGGGAACTCTTAAGTGAAAGTATATTTGACCTAGTTTTCGAAGTTATGTTCTTAGATTTGCAAGGCATACACTTTAGATCAAGTTTCCTTTTTGAAGAAAATTTTCACATTCTACAAGGAGAGTAATGATTTACATTCCACAAGTAGAATTTTGATTTGCATCTACAAGTAGGCTAGAATATTTCATCTCTATAATTAGTAAAATCTTTTACCATCCTACAATTGTATTTAGTTAGTCTTTAGAGTTGGTTCACGCCCTTTACTTTCCGCAATTATAATAGGTTTGATTTCCTTGTCTTTTATAGGTTAAGGTTTCCATTTTAAGAATTTCCATTTTTGAAATTCATGATATTCAGTCCATTGCATTAGATCAACTAAATAAGGAAAAATTTCATGCTGCACATATAGTTCTGAAACCTTTTAAGTTTGTATGAACCTCAAGTTGATAATTTAAGTTGGTAGCCTTGTGAGTTGCAGCATTCTTGTTGTAATACTAGGGCTCATCAACAACCAAACTCTAAAATACAAAGATTCTTGAGTCCAAACCATAAGAAATCCTGTAAATGCATCAAATCAAGAAAACATAGCCTTTTTATCTCTTATGGAGCCCTGAGAAATTTTCTTAAGCAAGGCAAGTTGAATATTGGATTAAGGCTATGAATGAAGATATATATCATATTGAAAAGAACTAGAATTGGGAATGTATTCGAAGTCCTTAGCATAAAAATGTGATTGGAACCAAATGGGTCTATAGAAACAAACTCAATGAGGATGGACAAGTTGTGAGGGATAAGGCAAGACTTGTATGCAGGGGTTATGTGCAAGTTAAAGGCATAGACTTTGATGAAACATTTCCTATAGTAGCTACACTTGAAGCTATCAAGATGTTTCTAGCCTTTGCCTATTTCAATGGGTTCAACGTTTATCAAATGGATACAAAGTAAACATTCTTGAATGGGGAACTCAAATAATAAGTTTATGTTAAGCAACTGAAGGGATTTCAACTTGCACAAGACAAAAATTATGTCTAAAGACTGAGGAAAGCATTGGATGGCTTGAAACAAGCTCCTAGGGCATGATATTCGAGATTCGATAGATATATTTAACAAGATAGTTTCAAAAGAGATATCACTAATAAAAATATTTATCTCAGGATTGAAAAAGGTAACGTGTTTATTAAACCACCAACAGAATGGGTCACAAATTGGGCTTCTATTCGTACTTCTCCCTGTCCACAACCTATCACTACTCAAGCTTCTATTTGAGAAGATAATGGCCTTGTTTGAACTCATTTATTTCCCAAATCAGAGTATGCACAGTCTGAGCATGGTGGACCTCCTCCTCCTCTTGTTATACAAAACCCTATAAAAACTGAAGTCGCAATAAAACCACAAATGTCCTCTATTGCATCTATTCCTGAAGGATCACTAAGTCCTTCATATCATCTTATTTCTGATCCAAACTTCATGCATATGTTATCAAATATGATTGCACAAAATCTTTAGTCTCTGAATTCAAATATTGTTCCTCCTAGAACAATTAATATGCAATCAACATTCCAAATTCCACAATTTCCACAACCATCTGTACGTAATCATCCTCATTATTCTCCTAACCTTTGTCAGCAAAATCCTAGTCTTCCAAAACCCCATGAAAAAGAAGAACACGATAAAGACATAAGAAGAATAAACATGATTCGTTTTGTTCCAAGTTTTGGAAATCAAACACAAGAATATACAAAGTGTACTCCTTTTTCAGCTCATGAAGAAATTTTTCTTCAATCAGTAGGATATCTAGAAGAAATCCCCAGCTACTGATTGGATCCTAGGAATAATATTCCTAGTAAAATACAGCTTCCTTCTGATGAATAAATCATTCAATTTCTTAAGATATACAAAGGAATAAGTCCTTATGATCCCTCAAATGAATGGTATAAGAAAATGTTTAACTGGGATCTATATACTCATCAACAAGAGTATAGATACTGTGAAGAAATGAAAACCTATTCAAAGAAAGACAGGTCAACAATCAACAAAGTCAACAACAAAAATTGGAAAGCTTGGATGGAACAGAATAACCATTGGATTTCTTTTTATGAATTTTATTATCCAAGTACAAATGAAGTAGAAATGGCTTTGGTCAAAAAGTTCAAGAATCTATCTTGTGAAGATATAAAAACAAATATTAAGGAAAATCCATTTGAAATTCCTGGACCTCTTATCATCCCTCACATAGATGATAAATATAAAAATATGTTGCAAAAATCAAATGTTTAGAAACATTTACAGTCTGTTAAGATGAAAGGGCAGCTTTTGTTAGAACACATCTGTCAAACCCTTAGAGTGAATATGATGCAATGGTCAGCCTTACAGACAGAAGTGCCACAACACAAATGGGAATTAATAGATGGCACTATTCTTAGCACTGAGACAACAATTCCTCCTCGGAAAAATCTTGTTATCAGACAAGATGATAATATTTTTAAGTTACTTCCACTTCAGTTTGACCAGTCTCATCTTTCAGATAGGGAATCAGTTGCAGCAAAAAACTCGACAAATCTTGCTCTAGATAGCTTGATTAAACATATAGAAAGAAATCATCAATATGCAGCCAGAGAAAATAAAATGCTCCAAGAAATAATTGATAAAATTCTTCGAAAGGTAGATTTTACCAGAGATCAATTACTAGATGGAATAAAAACTCTTGGATCAAAGGATTTGCATATTGCTAAAACTATTGATGCTTTAGAAAAAGGGATTAATGATAATTCCAAATGGATTGGCAAAGTACATTCAGTAGAAGATAAGAATAAGGATATGATGACAAGCTTAAAAACTTCACTTGAAGTAGTAGAGAAACAAGTTTGGGTTTTCTCTACTTTTGTTGAAAGTCTGAAAAAGCAAAACACTCTTGATCCTACTTTTAAAGCTACTACTTATTTCTCAGATCCTCAAGATCAATTGCCTTTCCATTTTGTTCCTACTACTCTTCAATAAAAAATGAAGAATCTTGGTGATATCATTTTTCCTAAACCAGAAACTACCTTTATCTATGCTCCTATGGCTAATCTTGGCATGTTTTCCAGTCTAAACTCTTCAAGCCCTGGACATAAAATGACAGTTTCTGAGTGGTTGAAATCAGGAGATGATCCGGATAAGCCTTCCAGTTCTGATACAGTACTCAACAAATTTGAATCAGTTCCCTCTGTTCCTCCTACTCTAGAAGATTTAGAGTTTCTTGTGAATAATTTTTCTCCACCTGATAAAGAAACTTTTCAGATAGGAAAAGACATTCCTAATCTAATTTCATTTTTTGATGAAGAAGAACCCAAAGATACAACTGTACATAAAGTATCTGATAGAAGTTCTTGGAATTCTTCTTGGTCACCTGCTCCTGATAAAAGAGATGTCATGAAATCAGAATATCATAAAGATTGGTCTGCTTCTTCCACACATATTCATGGAATATTGACAATTGTTCTGAAGTAGAAATACTGTCTACAATAAGTTCCATGTTGGTTTTCTACCGCACATATTTAGTAGATGACATTTCTCCAATAAATGCAACCAGGAAAATCATCAGTGGATTCGAAGGACTCCTTGATTCTTGGCTTAAAGCAGAAATTCATTATGATCCTATCCTCATTCCTTCTTGGGAAACATCTGTGGTAATGAACCCAGATAATATGACATATATGGATCCACAGACTTCATTACCTATGAATAACATGATTGGTTGCTTAATGCATGACATTCTTGTCAATTTTTGTGGTTATCCTCAGATCAATAATGAACTTGCTATAGTCATACTTACATCCATGAAGCTTACTAATATGCAACATTTTGATGAATATTTTATGGAATATCTCCATCATCTGCATACTCTTTCTTCTGACATGATTCGAGATCCCAAATGGAAAGAAATCTTCATTGCTTCTTTACCAAATTGGGTAACTACTGCCATTTTGAATAAGCTTCCTCGCAAGATTGGTGCCTATAAATTTTGTGTTATAAGACAAGCTATTAAGGCTGTCATTATTGAACTCTGCTCTCAGATGAAAGTTGCTCGAGCTGCCACCAGCTCCACTAAACCACATGGCTATCAACAACTATGTAAACAATGGCATTTACATGGCTCTAAAAGTTTAGGAGGATATGATCGTCGTCGCTCTAAAAAAAAAGCTTACTCTAAGCAAACTTTTAGATCCGCAGAAAACAAAAAAATCACTCATCGAAATCCTCCCAGAGAATACAAAAAAACACGCCATTTTCATCAAAGGCCAAAACAGAAGCAAATATTTTGCTTCCATTGCAATGAAAAAGGACATATTGCTCCAAATTGTCTAAAACTGAAACAACAATATGGGAAGAGGAAAACATTTAGCTATAAGAATAAATCTGGCAAAGGTAAATATTATTGATCTCCCTTCTAGCTGTGAAGAATTAATAGATTCAGAAAATTATTATGATCTAAATGACCAGATACATGCTGTTTATGAAGAAGAAGATTCTGAAGTTGAATATTGCAAAGATCCACACTATAATGAATGTTTTCAAGAACTCTGTGAATGCAGTGATCTTGACATTTTCAAATGTAATGTAGTCAGGATGCTTAGACCACTATCAAATGAAAGCTTAGATCATGATGAGCTTTCTAGAAATTATTTTACACAAATGGTTAATGTTGATGATCCAAAACTCAAAGAAATGTATAAAGGATTGCTGATGACCCATCTTCAACAATCCAAGTCACAACAATATCAAGAACAACAAAAGTCACAGATAAATCATCAAGATAGCTATATTCCTTCTACAACTTTATTTTTAGTTGATGGTCTAACAAGACAATTCAGAAAACAAACAATTGAAGATGATCTTCCTCAAAGACTTCCTGCAATTAGTCGAGCTATCAAAGTTCTCAGAAAAGAAGTCATAGAGAATAGAAGGCTATGCATTGAAGCACATCAAGGGCACAATATACATTCTTTACATGCACAACCCACAAAAGGAGAATCTTCACAGACAGAATAGAAAGAACCAGAAAGACAACCTGATCCATATCATGATCCGATGAAAGGGATTTTCAAATCTGAAGAGTTTGAAATTCCATATGAAGAATTTGAAGATTTTAGATATGGATTAGGAATGAATGCAATGAACACATATGTAATGCATTATGTAAAAATGAAAATCAGAATTGGCTCTTCCATAGAATGGTGGAAGGTTCTAATTGATACAAGTTCAATATTGAACATAGTAAGCGGCACTGTAATTCCCTATCCTCAAATACAAAAGACAAAGATTCCAGGAGTTGTTACTGCAATTGGAGAAATCAAGACAATAGAAGAAGCTATAATAGATGTCTTCGTTTCTCAATCTGAAGGAATTCAAGTCCATGCTCCATTAGTCACAGGGCTTGATTGTGCTATGTACTTAGGAACTCCTTTCCTGAGCAATTTCAAAAGACATGGAAGCACTTATGATGAAAAGTCATAGAAATGGGGATATTTTCTTCTCTTCAAAGGTATAGATTATTTCTATCCTTTTATTCATTCCAATTCTCCTAATAGATTGAGTAGAATTGACAGGTTATAGAATACCTTGGCAAAGATGGAGAAGAAGAAAGAAATGCTCAAGATTGATGAAAATCTTCTGAAAGGCAAATTTGAGAAAGAAATAAGTGAGATCTCTCAGAAACTAAAATCTTGTTGTTCTGAAGATCCAAATGCCTTTTGGCATATTCATAAACATGAATTAGAATTGCCTTTGAAAAAGGAATTTCATGGAAAAATCAGAAGATCAAAAGAAATACCGATGAATTCTGAACAACTCAGGTATTGTAAAGAAGAAATAAAATACTTACTGCAAAAAGGTCTAATCAAAAAATCTCATAGCCCTATTGCTTGTTTTGTATTTTATGTCAACAAACATTTAGAGATTATCAGAGGAAAACCAAGATTGGTAGTAAACTACAAGCCTCTAAATAATATTTTTGATTATGATGCTTATCCCTTGCCAAAGCCCTCAATTCTTTTGTCTCAGATATCACAGTCAAAAATCTTTTCCAAGTTTGATTTAAAGTCTGGTTTCTAGAAAGTAGGGATAAGAGAAGAAGATAAGTGGAAAACAACTTTTTCAGTACCAGAAGGACATTTTTAATGGAATATTATGCCCTTTGGACTATTAAATGCTCCATTCACCTTCTAGAGGATTATGGATGAAACTTTTGAAGGTATGGATGATTTCTTGAAGAAATATATTGATGATGTTCTAATTCATTCTGCAGATATTCCCTCTCATATAAAGAATCTTAATTTATTTTACAAGAGAGTCAAAGAAGAAGGTATCATTTTATCAGATTCAAAAATGAATTTATTTCAGACTATGACAGATTTCTTGGGATATGTGATTCAATATGGATCATATTACATTATGCAACATGGTCTTGATTTCATAGATAAATTTCCAGATAGAATCACTGATAAAACTCAACTACAAAGATTCTTGGGTAGTTTGAATTACATCTCCAAATTTGTCAGACATTGTGCCCATGATAGAGTGTTATTGAATAAAATATTGCAAAAAGATCCAATTCCATGGACAGAGGATTTAACAGAGGCAGTCAGAAGAATTAAAGGAAAAATTAGGAATATTCCTCCTTTAAGCACAATCAATGAAGAATGCCCTAAAACCATCATTACAGATGCCAGTGATATCGGATGGGGTGCAATTTTCTGCCAACATGATCCTAATAAAAAGAAAATGGAATATGAAATTTGCCAATATGCCTCTGGAATCTGGTCAACTACACAAAAAAATTGGTCCAGCCTAAAGAAAGAACTTAGAGTTGTCTGCCTTGGCATCGCCAAATTCAAAGATTTTGTGATCTATAAACATTTTACAGTCAAAACAGATTGCCAAGCCCTTAAGTTTTCTATCCATAAATGTGACTTTGAAGATTTAGCAATGGTTAGATGGATAATGACATTGGCCCAGTATCATTTTGATGTAGAGTTCATTTCTGGAGTTAAGAATTCCTTCGCAAATCTTCTCAGCTGGGAATTTTTACAGATAAATGATGTAAATAATATCAGATGTAACGTCATAAGAATATTAGAAAATGATATTCACATTGAATGTGTTGATGGTTCTCACACTTTGAATCTGCAGAAACCTCTACTCGATTATCAAGCAGATTGGTTTCCAATAATAGAAATCAAATATCGGCATGGAACTGGACAACATTATTTCTCATGGGATGATCAAAAGCAAAGAAATGATGAAGCTTTTGGAGCTTTAAGCTTTCTTCAAGATTTGAGAAATCTTGATTTCCCATTACACAGAGATGCAGATGAAAATCTAATTTGCTGTGAAATCTACATTGATTGCTTCCTATTGCCACCCAACTTTTAGAACTTTGAAGATCATGAACGCCAAGAGAAAGCTTGGTATACAGGTATGTGTTTTGAAAATAAAACTAACTCGTTTTTCTATAATGTGCAGTTTTCTTTTAGATATCATGGGATGTAAGTTACACAAATCGAAGAACAAGACCCCACACCTGAATGGTTTAAAGAATGGTGGAACATTTATGGTATCAGTCCTCTATTTTTTTACCCATTCTCTCTCCAATTATTACAACTTCTTGGATTTACAGAACCACAGGAACATCAATTAGGAATTTTATAATAACCGGAGAGAGAATGGGTAAACACATAGAGGACTGATACCATAAATGTTCCACCATTCTTTAAACCATTCAGGTGTGGAGTCTTGTTATTACAACTTCTTGGATTTACAAAACCATGAGCACATCAATAAGGAATTTTATAATAACCAGAGAGAGAATGGGTAAAAACATAGAGGACTGATACCATAAATGTTCCACCATTCTTTAAACCATTCAGGTGTGGGTTCTAAGCCATTCATATTTCCCCCGAATCTTCTGAAGAAAAGATTCCATGTAATAAACCAATGAAAGCATCCATTGGCGTGGAGTGCTGCAAGCATGTGATAATTGGTGATATTGCTGATATCCAAAATCCTTTTTTATAAAATTCCTGATTGATGTGCCCGTGGTTCTGTAAATCCAGGAAGTTGTAATAACTAGAGAGAGAATGGGTAAAACATAGAGGACTGATACCATAAATGTTCCACCATTCTTTAAACCATTCATGTGTGGGGTCATGTTCTTTGATTTGTGTAACTTGCATCCCATGATATCTAAAAGAAAATTGCACGTTATAGAAAAACGAGTTAGTTTTATTTTCAAAACACATACCTATATACCAGGCTTTCTCTTGGCATTCATGATCTTCAGAGTTCTATAAGTTGGGTGGAAATAGGAAGCGATCAATGTATATTTCACAGCAGATTAGATTTTCATCTGCATCTCTGTGTAATGTGAAATCAAGATTTCTCAAATCTTGAAGAAAACTTAAAGCTTCAAAAGCTTCATCATTTCTTTGCATTTGATCATCCCATGAGAAATAATGTTGTCCAGTTCCATGCCAATATTTGATTTCTTTTATTGGAAACCAATCTGCTTGATAATTGAGTAGAGGTTTCTACCTATTCAAAGTGTGAGAACCATCAACACATTCAATGTGAATCTCATTTTCTAATATTCTTACGACGTTACATCTTAGATTATTTACATCATTTCTCTGTAAAAATTCCTAGCTGAGAAGATCTGCGAAGGAATTCTTAACTCCAAAAATGAACTCTACATCCAAATGATACTAGGCCAATGTCATTATCCATCTAACCATTTCTGCATATTCAAAGTCACATTTATGGATAGCAAACTTAAGGGCTTGGCAATTTGTTTTGACTGTAAAATGTTTATAGATCACAAAATCTTTGAATTTGGCAATGCCAAGGCAGACAGCTCTAAGTTCTTTCTTTAGGCTAGACCAATTTTTTTTTGTAGTTGACCAGATTCCAGAGGCATATTGGCAAATTTCATATTCCATTTTCTTTTTATTAGGATCATGTTGGCAGAAAATTGCACCCCATCCGATATCACTGGCATTTGTAATGATGGTTTTAGGCCAGTTTTCATTGATTATGCTTAAAGGAGAAATATTCCTAATTTTTCCTTTAATTCTTCTGACTGCCTCTATTAAATCCTTTGTCCATGGAATTGGATCTTTTTGTAATCCTTTATTCAATAAAACTCTATCTTGGGCACAATGTTTGACAAATTTGGAGATGTAATTCAAACTACCCAAGAATCTTTGTAGTTGAGTTTTATCAGTGATTCTGTCTGGAAGTTATCTATGAAATCAAGACTATGTTGCATAATGTAATATGATCCATATTGAATCACATATCCCAAGAAATCTATCATAGTTCGAAATAACTTCATTTTAGAATCTGATAAAACTATACCTTTTTCTTTGACTCTCTTGTAGAATATATTAAGATGCTTTATATGAGAGGGAATATCTGCAGAATTAATTAGAACATCATCAATATATTTCTTCAAGAAATCATCCATACCTTCAAAATTTTCATCCATAATCCTCTGGAAGGTGGATGGAGCATTTACTAGTCCAAAGGGCATAATATTCCATTCAAAATGTCCTTTTGGTACTGAAAAAGTTGTTTTCCACTTATCTTCTTCTTTTATCCCTACTTGCCAGAAACCAAACTTTAAATCAAACTTGGAAAAGATTTTTGACTGTGATATCTGAGACAAAAGCACTTAGGGCTTTGGCAAGGGATAAGCATCATAATCAAGAATATTATTTAGAGGCTTGTAGTTTACTATCACTCTTGGTTTTCCTATGATAATCTCTGAATATTTGTTGACTTAAAATCCAAAACAAGCAATATGGCTATGAGATTTTTTGATCAAACCTTTTTGCAGTAAGTATTTTATTTCTTCTTTACAATAACTGAGTTGTTCAGAATTCATCAGTATTGCTTTTGATCTTCTAAGTTTTCCATGAAATTCCTTTTTCAAAGGCAATTCTACTTCATGTTTATGAATATGCCAAAATTCATTTGGATCTTCAGAACAACAAGATTTTAGTTTCTGAGAGATCTCACTTATTTCTTTTTCAAATTTTCCTTTCAGAATATTTTCATCAATCTTGAGCATTTCTTTCTTCTTCTCCATCTTTTCCAAGGTATTCTGTAACCTATCAATTCTACTCAATCTATTAGGAGAATTGGAATGAATAAAAGGATAGAAATAATCTATACCTTTGAAGACAAGAAAATATCCCCATTTCTGTTATTTTTCATCATAAGTGCTTCCATGTCTTCTGAAATTGCTCAGGAAAGGAGTTCCTAAGTACATAGCACAATCAAGCCCTGTGACTAATGGAGCATGAACTTGAATTCCTTTAGATTGAGAAACGAAGATATCTATTATAGATTCTTTTGTTGTCTCGATTTCTCCACTTCCAGTAACAACCCTTGGACACTTTGTCTTTTGTCTTTGAAGATAGGGAATTACAGTGCCGCTTACTATGTTCAATCTTGAACATGTATCAATTAGAACCTTCCACCATTCTATGGAAGAGCCAATTCTGATTTTCATTTTTACATAGTACATTACATCTGCGTTCATTGCATTCATTCCTAATCCAGATCTAGGATCTTCAAATTCTTCATCTGGAATTTCAAAGTCTTTAGATTTGAAAATCCCTTTCATTGGATCATGATATGGATCAGGTTGTCTTTCTAGTTCTTTCTGTTCTGTCTATGAAGATTCTCCTTTTGTGGGTTGTGCATGTAAAGAATGTATATTGTGCCCCTGATGTGCTTTAGTGCATAGCCTTCTATTCTCTCTGACTTCTTTTCTAAGATCTTTGATAGCTTGACTAATTGCAGGAAGTGTTTGAGGAAGATCATCTTCAATTGTTTGTTGTCTGAATTGTCTTGTTAGACCATCAACTGAAAATAAGGCTGCAGAAGGAATATAGCTATGTTGATGACTTATCTGTGACTTTTGTTGTTCTTGATATTGTTGTGACTTGGACTGTTGAATATGGGTCATCAACAATCCTTTATACATTTCTTTGAGTTTTGGATCATCAGCATTAACCATTTGTGTAAAATAATTTCTAGAAAGATCATCATGATCTAAGCTTTCATTTGATAGTGGTCTGAACATCTTTATTGCATTACATTTGCAAATGTTAGGATCACTGGATTCACAGAGTTCTTGAAAACATTCATTACAGTGTGGATCTTTGCAATATTCAACTTCAAAATCTCCTTCTTCATAAACAGCATGTATCTAGTCATTTAGATCATAATAATTTTTTGAATCTGTTAATTCTTCACAGCTAGAAGGGAGATCAATAATATTTACCTTGCCAAATTTATTCTTATAGCTAAATTGTTTCTTCTTCCGAGATTGTTGTTTCAGTTTTGGACAATTTGGAGCAATATGTCCTTTTTCATTGCAATGGAAGCAAAATATTTGCTTCTGTGGCCTTTGATGAAACTGGCGTGTTTTTTTGTATTCTCTTGGAGGCCTTCTATGAATGATTTTTTTTATTTGTGAGGATATAAAAGTTTGCTTAGAGTAAGATTTCTTTTTAGATCGACGACGACCATATCCCCCTAAACTTTTAGAGTGATGTAAATTCCATTATTTACATAGTTGTTGATAGCCATGTGGTTTAGTGGAGCTGGTGGCAGCTTGAGAAACTTTCATCTAAGAGCAGAGTTCAACAATGACAGCCTTAGTAGCTTGTCTTATAACACAAAATTTATAGGCACCAATATTTCGAGGAAGCTTATTCAAAATGGCAATAGTTACCCAATTTGGTAAAGAAACAATGAAGATTTCTTTCCATTTAGGATCTAGAATCATGTCAGAAGAAAGAGTATGCAGAATATGGAGATATTCCATAAAATATTCATCAAAATGTTTCATATTAGTAAGCTTCATGGATGTAAGTGTGACTGCAGCAAGTTCATTATTGATCTGAGGATAACCACAAAAATTAACGAGAATGCCATGCATTAAGCAACCAATCATGTTATTCATAGGTAATGAAGTCCGTGGATCCATATATGTAGTACTATCTGGGTTCATTACCACAGATGTTTCCCAAGAAGGAATGAGGACAGGATCATAATGAATTTATGCTTTAAATCAAGAATCAAGGAATCCTTCGAATCCATTGATGATTTTCCTGGTTGCATTTATTGGAGAAATGTTATCTGCTAAATATGTGCGGTAGCAAACCAACATGGAACTTAATGTAGACAATATTTTTGCTTCAGAACAATTGTCAATATTCCATGAATATGTGGAAGAAGAAGACCGATCTTTATGACATTCTGATTCATGACATCTCTTTTATCAAGAGCAGGTGACCAAGAAGAATTCCAAGAACTTCTATTAGATAGTTTGTGTACAGTTGTATCTTTGGGTTCTTCTTCATTAGAAAATGAAATTAGATTAGCAATGTCTTTTGCTATCTAAAAAGTTTCTTTATTAGGAGGAGAAAAATTATTCACAAGAAACTCTAAATCTTCTAGAGTAGGAGGAGCAAAGGGCACTGCTTCAAATTTGTTGAGTACTGTATCAGAACTGGAAGGCTTATTAGGATCATCTCCTAATTTCAACCACTCAGAAACTGTCATTTTATGTCCAGGGCTTGAAGAGTTTAGACTAGAAAACATGCCAAGATTAGCCATAGGAGCATAAAAAAAGGTAGTTTTTGGTTTAGGAAAACTGATATCACCAGGATTCTTCATTTTTGATTGAAGAGTAGTAGGAACAACATGGAAAGCCAATTGATCTTGAGGATCTGAGAAATAATTAGTAGCTTTAAAAGTAGGATCAGGGGTGTTTTTCTTTTTCAAACTTTCAACAGAAGTAGAGACAACACAAACTTGTTTCTTTACTACTTCAAGTGACATTTTTAAGCTTGTCATCATATCTTGATTCTTATCTGCTACTGAATGTACTTTGACAATCCATTTGGAATTATCGTTAATCCCTTTTTCTAAAACATCAATACTTTTAGCAATATGCAAATCATTTGATCTAAGAGTTTTTATTCCATCTAGTAATTGATCTATGGTAAAATCTACCTTTTGAAGAATTTTATCAATTATTTCTTGGAGCATTTTATTTTCTCTAGCTGCATATTGATGATTTCTTTCTAAATGTTTAATCAAACTATCTATAGCAAGATTTGTCCAGATTGTTGATGCAACCGATTCCGTGTCTGAAGGATGAGACTGGTCAGACTGAAGTGGAAGTAACTTTAAAATATTATTATCTTGTATGATAACAAGATTTTTCCAAGGAGGAATTGTTATCTCAGTGCTAAGAATAGTGCCATCTATTAATTCCCATTTGTGTTGTGGCGCTTCTGTCTATAATGCTGACCATTGCATCATATTCACTCTAAGGGTTTAACAGATGTGTTATAACGAAAGTTGCCCTTTCATCTTAACAGACTATAAATGTTTCGGAACATTTGATTTTTGCAACATATTTTTATATTTATCATCTATGTGAGGGGTGATAAGAGGTCCAGGAATTTCCACTGAATTTTCCTTAATCTTTGTTTTTATATCTTCACAAGATAGATTCTTGAAATTTTTGACCAAAGCCATTTCTACTTCATTTGTACTTGGATAATAAAATTCACAAAAGAAATCCATTGGTTATTTTGTTCCATCCAAGCTTTCCAATTTTTATTGTTGACTTTGTTGATTGTTGACCTATCTTTCTTTGAATAGGTTTTCATTTCTTCACAGTATCTATACTCTTGTTGACAAGTATACAAATCCCAGTTAAACATTTTCTTATACCATTCATTTGAGGGATGATAAGCACTTATTCCTTTGTATATCTTAAGAAATTGAATGATTTCTTCATCAGAAGGAAGCTGTATTTTACTAGGAACCTTATTCCTAGGATCCAATCTGTAGCTAGGGATTTCTTATGGATATCCTAAGCCTTTTGTAGCATATTTTCCTACTGATTGAAGCAAAATTTCTTCATGAGTTGAAAAAGGAGTACACTTTGTATATTCCTGTGTTTGATTTCTAGAACTTGGAACAAAATGAATCATGTTTATTCTTCTTCTATCTTTATCCTGTTCTCCTTTTTCATGGGGCTTTGGAAGACTAGGAGTTTGCTTACAAAATCTAGCAGAACAATGAGGATGATTACATATAGATGGTTGTGGAAATTGTGGAATTTGGAATGCTGATTGCATATTAATTGTTCTAGGAGGAACAATATTTGAATGCGGAGACTGAAGGGTTTGTGCAATCATATTTGATAACATGCACTTTGTAGTTGGTATCAGAGTAAGTCTGGTTCTTGGTCTTTACCAAAAATAGATCCAAAAGATGTCTATACAAATATGGGATTATTAGACACTATACAATACTGGAGATATAAGGTTAAAGAAGAAATTCTACAAACCTCTAGTAATAATCATCTGCTTCAAACAATGAACATTTTGAAGCAATTTGAGTTTACAACTGCACTAAAATCTAGTCTCAATTTTGCTCATTTTGGTCATATCCAAATTGGAATTCAACTAATACATAGAAAAGGTCAAGACGTTGTTGTCTTCTCTTGTTTTTTTTATTGTCGATGGAAAACTTTTCATAAAGCTTTAATTGGAGGATGCCAAGGAACATTAGCCTATGGTCCAATTTCTTGGTCCAATGTTCCTCATTTTTCTATTTCCTTAGATGATCCTAATGCCATCAATGCTCTAATGCTCGACATCTGATGCTCTAATGCCATGAAGAAAAGATATGGAATCACATATCCCAAGAAATCTATCATAGTTTGAAATAACTTCATTTTTGAATCTGATAAAACTATACCCTTTTCTTTGACTCTCTTGTAGAATATATTAAGATGCTTTATACGAGAGGGAATATCTACATAATGAATTAGAAAATCATCAATATAATTCTTCAAGAAATCATCCATACCTTCAAAAGTTTCATCCATAATCCTCTGGAAGGCAGATGAAGCATTTACTAGTCCAAAGGGGATAATATTCCACTCAAAATGTCCTTCTGGTACTGAAAAAGCTGTTTTCCACTTATCTTCTTCTTTTATCCCTACTTGGTAGAAACCAGACTTTAAATCAAACTTGGAAAATATTTTTGACTGTGATATCTGAGACAAAAGCACTTAGGGCTTTGGCAAAGGATAAGCATCATAATCAAGAATATTATTCAGAGGCTTGTAGTTTACTACCAATCTTGGTTTTCCTCTGATAATCTCTGAATGTTTGTTGACATAAAATCCAAAACAAGAAATAGGGCTATGAGATTTTCTGATCAAAACATTTTGTAGTAAGGATTTTATTTCTTCTTTACAATACTTGAGTTGTTCAGAATTCATCGGTATTGCTTTTGATCTTCTAAGTTTTCCATGAAATTCCTTTTTCAAAGGCAATTCTACTTCATGTTTATGAATATGCCAAAAGGCATTTGGATCTTCAGAACAACAAGATTTTAGTTTCTAAGAGATCTCACTTATTTCTTTTTCAAATTTTCCTTTCAGAAGATTTTCATCAATCTTGAGCATTTCTTTCTTCTTCTCCATCTTTGCCAAGGTATTTTGTAACCTGTCAATTCTACTCAATCTATTAGGAGAATTGGAATGAATAAAAGGATAGAAATAATCTATACCTTTGAAGAGAAGAAAATATCCTCATTTTTGTGATTTTTCATCATAAGTGCTTCCATATCTTCTGAAATTGCTCAGGAAAGGAGTTCCTAAGTACATAGCACAATCAAGCCCTATGACTAATCGAGCATGAACTTGAATTCCTTCAGATTGAGAAACGAAGACATCTATTATAGCTTCTTCCATTGTCTTGATTTCTCCACTTGCATTAACAACTCCTGGAGACTTTGTCTTTTGTCTTTGAGGATAGGGAATTACAGTGCCGCTTACTATGTTCAATCTTGAACCTATATCAATTAGAACCTTCCACCATTCTATGGAAGAGCCAATTCTATTTTTCATTTTTAAATAGTACATTACATCTATGTTCATTGCATTCATTCCTAATCCAGATCTAGGATCTTCAAATTCCTCATCTGGAATTTCATAGTCTTCAGATTTGAAAATCCCTTTCATTGGATCATGATATGGATCAGGGTGTCTTTCTGGTTCTTTCTATTCTGTCTGTGAAGGTTCTCCTTTTGTGGGTTGTGCATGTAAAGAATGTATATTGTGCCCCTGATGTGCTTCAATGCATAGCCTTCTATTCTCTCTGACTTCTTTTCTGAGATCTTTGATAGCTTGACTAATTGCAGGAAGTGTTTGAGGAAGATCATCTTCAATTCTTTATTGTTTGAATTGTCTTGTTAGACCATCAACTGAAAATAAGGCTGCAGAAGGAATACAGCTATGTTGATGACTTATCTGTGACTTTTTTTTTTCTTGATATTGTTGTGACTTGGACTGTTGAAGATGGGTCATCAGCAATCCTTTATACATTTCTTTGAGTTTTGGATCATCAACATTAACCATTTGTGTAAAATAATTTCTAGAAAGCTCATCATGATCTAAGCTTTCATTTGATAGTGGTCTGAACATCCTAACTGCATTACATTTGCAAATGTCAGGATCACTTCATTCACAGAGTTCTTGAAAACATTCATTACAGTGTGGATCTTTGCAATATTCAACTTCAAAATCTTCTTCTTCATAAACAACATGTATTTGGTCATTTAGATCATAATAATTTTCTGAATTTGTTAATTCTTCACAGCTAGAAGGGAGACCAATAATATTTACCTTACCAGATTTATTCTTATATCTAAATTGTTTCTTCTTCCCAGATTGTTGTTTCAGTTTTGTACAATTTGGAGCAATATGTCCTTTTTCATTGCAATGGAAGCAAAATATTTGCTTCTGTTTTTGCCTTTGATGAAACTGGCGTGCTTTTTTGTATTCTCTAGGAGGCCTTCTATGAATGATTTTTTTGTTTTCTGCGGATCTAAAAGTTTGCTTAGAGTAAGATTTCTTTTTAGAGCGATGATGATCATATCCCCCTAAACTTTTAAAGCCATGTAAATGCCATTGTTTTCATAGTTGTTGATAGCCATGTGGTTTAGTGGAGCTGGTGGCAGCTCGAGCAACTTTCATCTGAGAGTAGAGTTCAACAATGACAGCCTTAATAGCTTGTCTTATAACACAAAATTTATAGGCACCAATCTTTCGAGGAAGCTTATTCAAAATGGCAGTAGTTACCCAATTTGGTAAAGAAGCAATGAAGATTTCTTTCCATTTGGGATCTAGAATCATGTCAGAAGAAAGAGTATGTAGACAATGGAGATATTCCATAAAATATTCATCAAAAAGTTGCATATTAGTAAGCTTCATGGATGTAAGTGTGACTGCATCAAGTTCATTATTGATCTGAGGATAACCACAAAAATTGACAAGAATGCCATGCATTAAGCAAGAAATCATGTTATTCACAGGTAATGAAGTATGTGGATCCATATATGTAGTATTATCTACGTTCATTACCACAGATGTTTACCAAGAAGGAATGAGGACAGGATCATAATGAATTTCTACTTTAAGCCAAGAATCAAAGAGTCCTTCGAATCCACTGATGATTTTCCTGGTTGCATTTATTGGAAAATGTCATCTGCTAAATATGTGTGGTAACAAACCAACATGGAACTTAATGTAGACAATATTTCTACTTTAGAACAATTGTCAATATTCCATGAATATGTGGAAGAAGCAGACCAATCTTTATGATATTCTGATTTCATGACATCTCTTTTATTAGGAGCAGGTGACCAAGAAGAATTCCAAAAACTTCTATCAGATACTTTATGTACAGTTGTATCTTTGGGTTCTTCTTCATCAGAAAATGAATTCAGATTAGGAAATATTCCTCTAATGCACTAATGCCATAACAGATCTAGATTTAAATCCTTTTGGCCCACTACTTTTTCAGGAAAAAGTAACAGAATATGCTGAAGTACCAATTTGGGAATGTGAGGAAGAAATTTACTCACAGTATTTTAATAATGACTCCTTGACTAGGTTCAGAGAACATCATTATTCTCATGAACAACTAGAACATTTTGTCATTTTGTAATGTCTTTCTGTCTGACTTTGGTGGCAGACAGTTTTTTCGTAAGGTTCCCTGAAAAAGAATCTCTTACAGTGTAATCAATCTGACATATATAATTAAATAAATAGATAAGAATAAATATAAAATATTTTATGATTGAATTACTGTGCGGATGTCCTCCGGGTTACCCGAAAGTAGGATTCTCTCATATCTGATGCAAGGATTTGATTTTGACGTAAAGTAAGATACTATGCAGATGTCCTCCAGGTTACCCGAAAGCAGGATTCTATCTTATCTGATGTAAGGACAGGATTCTCTCTTATCTGATGTAAGGATTTGATTTTGATGTAAAGTAAGATTCTCTCATATCCGATATGGAGGTATCACCAAACCCAGAACTGGGAGGATCTATAAATAAATGAATACTAGGGAAGAGAGGCATTCGGGTTTGGTGAAATTTAGAGAGCCTTTCTACTGGAGAAGTAACTTGGTATTGCTTAAGAAGCAACTTTGTAATACTTGAGTTTTGAAGTTCATCAATAAATATTCCTCAATTTCTATAAATCTATGTCTCCTTTGTAGATTGTTTTGGATTCTATTCTCGAACTTGTATGAGCCTTGTTAAGGTTGAAGAAGTCACAAAGACGCAGAAGTAGACCGTTGGGCCAGAGTTCATGTTTCAGCACGAGGATATTGTTCAGAAGAATTGTCAGATATTGGAGCGATTAAGCAGACCTGGTATTTATTATGAACTAATACTCTTGTTGGCATTCATATTCAAATATATTCAAAAATAGATTCGTGATGCTAGATTGCGCAGTAGAGGAGTCTCTTCCCTCTCTATGATTAAAGTATCAGTCACGGATCTTGTTTATTTCTACATTTCCACATTCTCGCTTTCGCTATGTGCACTTTTTAGTTGGTATCAGAGCAAGTTTGGTTCTTGGTCTTTACCAAAAATAGACCCCAAAGATGTCTATACAAATCTAGGATTATTAGACACTATACAATACTGGAGATGTAAGGTTAAAGAAGAAATTCTACAAACCTCTAGTAATAATTATCTACTTCAAACAATGAACATTTTGAAGCAATGTGAGTTTACTGTTGCACTAAAATTTGGTCTCAATTTTGCTGATTTTGGTCATATCCAAATTGGAATTAAGCCACTACATAGAAAAGGTCAAGACGTTGTTGTCTTCTCTTATGCTTTTGATCGCCGATGGAAAACTTTTCATAAAGCTTTAATTGAAGGATGTCAAGGGACATTAGCCTACAATCCAATTTCTTGGTCCTGTGTTCCTGATTTTCTATTTCCTTAGATGATCCTAATGCCATCAATGCTCTAATGCTCAGCATCCAAACACATGGATATGATGATTTTGAAGATAATAGCAATAATGTTGCTATTCATTGGCGATGTGTCGTCAAATTTTATAAGAAGACCACTCCTTCTGTTGTCCAACAAGTTTCTGAAACCTCTGAGTTCACTACTCTAATCACTCATGACTATGGCTTAAATCTTGTTGCTCCTCAAATGATATCTCGTCGAGATCTTAAACCGCCAACAGAATGGGTCACAAATTGGGCTTCTATTCGTACTTCTCCCTGTCCGCCTATCACTACTAAAACTTCTATTCGAGAAGATAATGGCCTTGTTTGAACTCGTTTCTTTCCCCAATCAGAGTATGCATAGTCTGAGTATGGTGGACCTCCTCCTCCTCCTCTTGTTATACAAAACCCTATAAAAATGTATAAAGGATTGTTGATAACCCATCTTCAACAGTCCAAGTCATAGCAATATCAAGAACAACAAAAGTCACAGATAAATCATCAACATAGCTATATCCCTTCTGCAACCTTATTTTCAATTGATGGTCTAACAAGACAATTCAGACAACAAACAATTGAAGATGATCTTCCTCAAACACTTCCTGCAATTAGTCAAGCTATCAAAGATATCAGAAAAGAAGTCAGAGAGAATAGAAGACTATGCATTGAAGCACATCAAGGCAACAATATACATTCTTTACATGCACAACCCACAAAAGGAGAATCTTCACAAATAGAACAGAAAGAACCAGAAAGACAACCTGATCCATATCATGATCCAATGAAAGGGATTTTCAAATATGAAGACTTTGAAATTCTAGATGAAGAATTTGAAGATCCTAGATCTAGATTAGGAATGAATGCAATGAACGTAGATGTAATGTACTGTGTAAAAATGAAAATCAGAATTGGCTCTTCTGATTTTCATTTTTACACGGTACATTAAATCTAGATCTGTCATGGCATGAAATGACTCATAGTCATGTGAAGAGGAGCCATTCATATTTCCCTCGAATATTCTGAAGAAAGTTCGGGGGAAATATGAATGGCTCCTCTTCACATGACTATAAGTCATTTCATGCCATGATAGATCTAGATTTAATGTACTGTGTAAAAATGAAAATAATAATTGGCTCTTCCAATGAAGGACTTGGGGATTTGATTTTGGTCATATCCAAATTGGAATTCAACCACTACATAGAAAAGATCAAGACGTTGCTATCTTCTCTTGTGTTTATGATCGCCGATGGAAAACTTTTCATAAAGCTTTAATTGGAGGATGTCAAGGAACATTAGCCTACGGTCCAATTTCTTGGTCCTGTGTTCCTGATTTTCTATTTCCTTAGATGATCCTAAAGCCATCAATGCTCTAATGCTCAGCATCCAAACACATGGATATGATGATTTTGAAGAAAATAGAAATAATGTTGCTATTCATTAGCGATGTGTCATCAAATTTTATAAGAAGACCACTCCTTCTGTTGTCCAACAAGTTTCTGAAACCTCGGAGTTCACTACTCTAATCACTCATGACTATGGCTTAAATCTTGTTGCTCCTCAAATGATATCTCATCGAGATCTTAAACCGCCAACAGAATGGGTCACAAATTGGGCTTCTATTTGTACTTCTCCTTGTCCATAGCCTATCACTACTCAAACTTCTATTCGAGAAGATAATGGCCTTGTTTGAACTTGTTTCTTTCCCCAATCAGAGTATGCACAGTCTGAGCATGGTGGACCTCCTCCTCCTCTTGTTATACAAAACCCTATAAAAACTGAAGTCGCAATAAAACAACAAATGTCCTCTATTGCATCTATTCCTGAAGGATCACCAAGTCCTTCATATGATCTTACTTCTGATCCAAACTTCATGCATATGTTATCAAATATGATTTCACAAACTCTTCAGTCTCTGCATTCAAATATTGTTCCTCCTAGAACAATTAATATGCAATCAGCATTCCAAATTCCAAAATTTCCACGACCATCTGTATGTAATCATCCTCATTGTTCTCCTAGCTTTTGTCAGCAAACTCCTAGTCTTCCAAAACCCCATGAAAAAGAAGAACAGGTTAAAGATAGAAGAAGAATAAACATGATTCATTTTGTTCCAAGTTCTAGAAATCAAACACAAGAATATACAAAGTGTAATCCTTTTTCAGCTCATGAAGAAATTTTTCTTCAATCAGTAGGAAAATTTGCTACAAAAGGGTTAGGATATCCAGAAGAAATCCCCAGCTACAGATTGGATCCTAGGAATAAGATTCCTGGAAAAATACAGCTTCTTTCTGATGAAGAAATCATTCAATTTCTTAAGATATACAGAGGAATAAGTCCTTATGATCCCTCAAATGAATGGTATAAGAAAACGTTTAACTGGGATCTGTATACTCATCAACAAGAGTATAGATACTGTGAAGAAATGAAAACCTATTCAAAGAAAGATAGGTCAACAATCGACAAAGTCAACAATAAAAATTGGAAAGCTTGGATGGAACAGAATAACCAATGGATTTCTTTTTATGAATTTTATTATCTAAGTACGAATGAAGTAGAAATGGCCTTGGTCAAAAAGTTCAATAATCTATCTTATGAAGATATAAAAACAAAGATTAAGGAAAGTCCAGTTGAAATTCTTGGACCTCTTATCATCCCTCCCATAGATGATAAATATAAAAATATGTTGCAAAAATCAAATGTTTCGAAACATTTACAGTCTGTTAAGATGAAAGGGAAAATTTTGTTAGAACACATCTGTCAAAACCTTAGAGTGAATATGATGCAAGGGTCAGCCTTACAGACAGAAGTGCCACCACACAAATGGGAATTAATAGATGGCACTATTCTTAGCACTGAGACAACAATTACTCCTTGGAAAAATCTTGTTATCGGACAAGATGATAATATTTTTAAGTTACTTCCACTTCAGTCTGACCAGTCTCATCTTTCAGACAAGGAATCTGTTGCAGCGACAAACTGGACAAATCTTGCTCTAGATAGTTTGATTAAACATCTAGAAAGAAATCATCAATATGCAGCCAGAGAAAATAAAATGCTCCAAGAAATAATTGATAAAATTCTTCAAAAGGTAGATTTTACCAGAGATCAATTACTAGATGGAATAAAAACTCTTGGATCAAATGATTTGCATATTGCTAAAACTATTGATGTTTTAGAAAAACGGATTAATGATAATTCAAAATGGATTGGCAAAGTACATTCAGTAGCAAATAAGAATCAGGATATGATGAAAAGTTTAAAAACGTCACTTGAAGTAGTATAGAAACAAGTTTGGGTTGTCTCTACTTCTGTTGAAAGTCTGGAAAAGAAAAACACTCCTGATCCTACTTTTAAAGCTACTACTTATTTCTCAAATCCTCAAGATGAATTGCCTTTCCATGTTTTTCCTACTACTCTTCAATAAAAAATGAAGAATGTTAGCGATATCATTTTTCCTAAACCAAAAACTACCTTTGTCTATGCTCCTATGGCAAATCCTGACATGTTTTCCAGTCTAAACTCTTCAAGCCCTGGACATAAAATGACAATTTCTGAGTGGCTAAAATCAGGAGATGATCTTGATAAGCCTTCCAGTTCTGATACAGTACTCAACAAATTTGAAGCAGCGCGCTCTGCTCCTCCTACTCTAGAAGATTTAGAGTTTCTTGTGAATAACTTTGTCCTCCTCATAAAGAAACTTTTCAGATAGCAAAAGACATTCCTGATCTGATTTCATTTCCTGATGAAGAAGAACCCAAAGATACAATTGTACATAAAGTATCTGACAGAAGTTCTTGGAATTCTTCTTGGTCACTTGATCCTGATAAAAGAGATGTCATGAAATCAGAATATCATAAAGATTGGTCTGCTTCTTCCACATATTCATGGAATATTGACAATTATTTTGAAGCGGAAATACTGTCTACATTAAGTTCCATGTTGGTTTTCTACCGCACATATTTAGCAGATGACATTTCTCCAATAATTGCAACCAGGAAAATCATCAGTGGATTCGAAGGACTCCTTGATTCTTGGATTAAAGCAGAAATTCATTATGATCCTGTCCTCATTCCTTCTTGGGAAACATCTATGGTAATGAACCCAAATAATACTACATATATGGATCCACAGACTTCATTACCTGTGAATAACATGATTGGTTTCTTAATGCATGGCATTCTTGTCAATTTTTGTGGTTATCCTCAGACTAATAAGGAACTTGCTGCAGTCACACTTACATCCATGAAGCTTACTAATATGCAGCATTTTGATGGGTATTTTATGGAATATCTCCATCATCTGCATACTCTTTCTTTTGACATGATTCTAGATCCCAAATGGAAAGAAATCTTCATTGCTTCTTTACCAAATTGGGTAATTACTACCATTTTGAATAAGCTTCCTAGAAATATTGGTGCCTATAAATTTGGTGTTATAGGACAAGCAATTAAGGTTGTCATTGTTGAACTCTGCTCTCAGATGAAAGTTTCTCGAGCTGCCACCAACTCCACTAAACCACATGGCTATCAACAACTGTGTAAACAATGGCATTTACATGGCCCTAAAAGATTAGGGGGATATGATCGTCGTCACTCTAAAAAGAAAGCTTACTCTAAGCAAACTTTTAGATCCGCAGAAAAAAAAAAAAAAAAAAAAAAAAAAAAAAAAAAAAAAAAAAAAAAAAAAAACTTTTCAAATAGCAAAAGACATTCCTAATCTGATTTCATTTTCTGATGAAGAAGAATTCCAAGAACTTCTATCAGATACTTTATGTATAATTGTATATTTGGGTTCTTCTTCATCAGAAAATGAAATCAGATCAGGAATGTCTTTTGCTATCTGAAAAGTTTCTTTATCAAGAGGAGAAGAATTATTCACAAGAAACTTTAAATCTTCTAGAGTAGGAGGAGTAGAGGGCGCTGCTTAAAATTTGTTGAGTATTGTATCAGAACTAGAAGGCTTATCAGGATCATCTCCTGATTTCAACCACTTGGAAACTGTCATTTTATGTCCAGGGCTTGAAGAGTTTAGACTGGAAAACATGCCAAGATTAGCCATAGGAGCATAGGCAAAGGTAGTTTTTGGTTTAGGAAAATTAATATCACCGGGATTCTTCATTTATTGATTGAAGAGTAGCAGGAACAACATGGAAAGGCAATTGATCTTGAGGATCTGAGAGATAAGTAGCAGCTTTAAAAGTAGGATCAGGAGTGTTTTTATTTTTCAGACTTTCAACAGAAGTAGAGACAACCCAAACTTGTTTCTTTACTAATTCAAGTGACATTTTTAAGCTTGTCATCATATCCTGATTCTTATCTGCTACTGAATGTACTTTGCCAATCCATTTGGAATTATCATTAGTCTCTTTTTCTAAAACATCAATAGTTTTAGAAACATGCAAATCATTTGATCCAACAGTTTTTATTCCATCTAGTAATTGATCTCTGGTAAAATCTACCTTTTGAAGAATTTTATCAATTATTTCTTGGAGCATTTTATTTTCTCTGGCTGCATATTGATGATTTCTTTCTAGATGTTTAATCAAACTATCTAGAGCAAGATTTGTCCAGTTTTTTGCTGCAACCAATTCCCTATCTGAAGGATGATACTAGTCAGACTGAAGTGGAAGTAACTTAAAATTTTTATCATCTTGTCTGATAACAAGATTTTTCCAAGGAGGAATTGATGTCTCAGTGCTAAGAATAGTGCCATATATTAATTCCCATTTGTGTTGTGGCACTTCTGTCTGTAAGGCTAACCCTTGCATCATATTCACTCTAAGGGTTGGACAGATGTGTTCTAACAAAAGCTGCCCTTTCATCTTAACAGACTGTAAATTTTTCGGAACATTTGATTTTTGAAACATATTTTTATATTTATCATCTATGTGAGGTATGATAAGAGGTCTAGTAATTTCAACTGGATTTTCCTAAATCTTTGTTTTTATATCTTCACAAGATAGATTCTTGAACCTTTTGTCTAAATCCACTTCTACTTCATTTGTACTTGGATAAAAAAAATCATAAAAAGAAATCCATTGGTTATTTTGTTCCATCCAAGCTTCCAATTTTTATTGTTGACTTTGTTGCTTGTTGACCTATCTTTCTTTGAATAGTTTTTCATTTCTTCACAATATCTATACTCTTGTTGATGAGTATACAGATCCCAGTTAAACATTTTCTTATACCATTCATTTGAGGGATCATAAGGACTTATTCCTTTGTATATCTTAAGAAATTGAATGATTTCTTCATCAGAAGGAAGCTGTATTTTACTAGGAATCTTATTCCTAGGATTCAATCTGTAGCTGGGGATTTCTTCTGGATATCCTAAGCCTTTTGTAGCAGACTTTGTAGAAATCACATTAGAGCAAGGGATATGTGATTCCATGAGCAAAGGATTTTCAGCTAATATGTAGAAATAATTTGGGATGTCGATGCTTAGGGAATTATCATTATTTCTAGGATTACAAGTTAATCAATTGGAAAAAGGCATTTTAATATCTCAGTCTAGAAACCTTAAAGAAAATGTAAAAAAAATAGTATATAAAATTGTTCCTCTATGAGAACTCCCATGATCACAAGTTGTAAATGTTGGCCCAAAGGTCACACTAAGAGTGGGCGGCGTGAATCGATGTGAGATCAATTTTACAATTCCACAACTTTTCATAATCAACCAATCATATAGTAATTAATCATAGCCATAAGAATCATATAATCATGTAGAAAAACGTGTCATAAAGATACCATCATATAATTAACACATCAAGAAACCATCATATCACAAAGAGACACAATAGTTTTACATGGAAACCCATATGGGAGAAAAACACAAATATTTTTCTTCTTTATCTTCAATTCATTTAATAGATTCACATAGTGTAACTTGTTGGAGTCAACGAACCCTAAGAAATGAAAGTTGATATATGTGGTAGGATACAAAGCAATTGAGGCACCAACGTAAAAACATGGAAGAAACTACTCAATATAAGCCACGACTTGATTTAGACACCAACCTCAATGATGAGAAGGAGCCAACTTAATTAAGGCTCAAACCTCAATAATGAGTAGACTCTAACATGTTCTACAATATAACCTAATTGAGGCTTCAGCCTTCTTCTTCAACTCCTCATGGACCGCTATTTCATATCATTTTCAAACTAGATCCATTATCATCATATATCACTGAATCATAAGTAATGTTATAATATGAAACATGTAATCTCTCCCACTTCATAGTCCATGATCACTGCGAAAACATGCAACTACTACCACTGTAATCATTATTATAACCCACAACCATTGTCACTGCAATATCCTGTTCTTTACAATTGTTCTTTACATTTGGGGCTAGTGACCTCAACACAATATCATTTGACCATAGGTTCTGCCATATGAATAGGGGTGGCCCCACCATGTGACCAAGCTCTCTTTATCATTATTAACTCACCCTTTTAAACTCAATGCCTCGATCCTGTGTGACCAGTCCCTATGACATGGTTGTTAGAATACCACGCCATTCACATGTTGACATCAACATGATGTCATCATGAGGGGTGACAATTTTCTCCCATTTGTATCCTTTTTTCCAACCAAAACATGGTATTTGTTCATGCCATATGGTAGCTTCTACTGACATCACATTAGCATGCTAACGTCAATGATTGACGTGTAATCTATGTGCACCAAAAGCCTATGATCTCTTGCCATGTGTTAAGCAATCTAGACTGACCATGTATTGATTCAAGGGAAGCCATGGTGTTGGGTTAACTATCATGAAAATTTCTATGTCCTCTAATCTCCAAATTCTTGATCTATCGATTAGATGCATCAGATATTGAAAACATGCATGATGTTTAACAAGGTTAAATTTCATGCATATTCTATATAGATCGATCATTGAATGGGTCAATGAACTATGGATGCACTCAGAATGTGCACACTCTTTATTGTATTAACATTTGTGTTTTTCCGCATAGTTTGGGCCTTCAACTAGTGTTGATTTTGAAATGGTCATAACATGTCATTCAAGGGGAGTTTTCTAGAGCAGGATATACCTCTTGAAAGGTATCAAATATCTCTACATAACTATGTCATTTATAGGATCATTAGGACATTATAACCACATCAAAAACTCAAATAACTTCAATCATCTTTAAAATCACTTGATGAGAACCTATAAGATATATAACTATCATATTTCTTCATATAGAATCGTCTTTCTTCCTTGGGCATCATGAGTGATATTGTTTCTATCTCATATATACCCTTTCAAATCACTAACATCTTTTTTTCATTAATGAGAACACTATGTGCAACAATATCTCCCTTTGTCATTGATTGCAACACCATCAAAAATTGATGGTCATTTATGTCAACAAATTGAAAACTCCCTTCGCAAAAATGTCTTCCTTGTCACTATAAATGTCTAAAATATATCCTTTCCTAAATGCCTTCCTCAGTTAATGTTAATTTCTACAATCTCTTATTTCTTAAATTCCTTCCCCTATCAATGTCAATATCTACATCAATGTCTACAATCTCTCTCCCTTTGAAATCAATGGCAAAGGGTCACATATCTCTATTGAAACTTCTATGCTGACAGGCGAACATGATCGTACATAAGTATATATCCATAAGCTATTCCTTTATGATCCTATGGACCTCACTGAACTATGTTTCCTTACTATTATTATTCTTCCATTCAGATAGACTCTCCATGATTCCAATGTCATACTTCTAAAGTCTCCCCTTGAGACCATGCTACCAATGTTTTACTTTTGAAGTATCCCCCTAAGACCATGATGCCAATGTCATAATTTTAAGGTATCCCCTTGAGACCATGCTCCTTCATCAATGAGTACTTTCCATCTATGCATTCTTTGATTTATTGTTCCTTTCTTTACATTTGAGATATACCATCAATTCATACTAATCAAAGTAGATGTGATAGTCCACATACTGCCCTCATACATGTAGTTTCTTCTTTAAGTTTTGGTTCAATAAATGATTTCCTTGAGGAAGCCTTCACCATGGCATTAGATATGATGAGTTACATATAATCAAAGTCTCCCTTTACCCCTTCTCTATATTCTAGAATTGATAGGGAGTCCCCATCTATTGTACAATCTTGAGTTTAAAATGCAATCTCAAGCTATATGACCTTCATTGTGACATATGTGGCATTTAACATTAGGCTTCAAAACATGTGGAAATGATTGAATCATTCTCTTGATTTGGTCCACATGCCTCCCTCTAGGTACCTAATCATATCCTTTATACGTTACCATATCATGGGTTTTGCAATCATGCGCTTTGTGCTGAAACTTTGTTCATGAGAAAGAATAACCGAAACAAATATTTTGATATCTATATGTAGAAGGATATATTGACCTTCTCAAGTTAATTCTTGTATGATCCATGTTCCCTTGTTAATCAACACCTACTTCATTTTTTCTTGTGGACCCTTTCTCTTCATTTTGTTTCCTTGTACTTTGTTCCTTCCTGGGATTGTCTTGACAGACATTGAAATGCACATGCTTAGATTGGTTCATTCCTTTCCTTGGATCCTCTAGAGGGGTGTTGTTTGATGATATGAATATATTATTAAGTCTTCTAGTGTGATCTTCATTTGATGAGATTGGGGGGTCCATAATTATTGGGTGCCTCATAATTTCCTTGGTAAAAAAGACTTATTTTAAAAAGAGAGGACCTCTACATGTTAAGTATGTTGAATTTCCATGAACTTAGTGTCTCAGATAAATATTAAAATCTTTGATGCTACCAAACCAAGAATCTCAACAAAGATACTTTACAAATCATAAAATAAATAATAGTAAATCACATATTCAATAGTATAGACAACCTTTTACAAAATATTATACAAATATGTACAACAACCCAATATTAGTTATATTAAACCAACTAAGTTTTAGAAAATTATATATTACAGAGCAATGGAATGCATAAAATATTGCATAAACACAAACACAGAAAACACATAAAGCAAGAGAGACACAGATATACGTGGTTCACCCAATTTGGGTTACGTCCACGGAGAAACAACCAATCCTTCCTTTATATTATCCAACAAATGAGGAGATACAACCTACAAAAGATCCACTATAATTTCCCCTTCATTCTCACCCAGTCTCCTCTCTCTTTCTCACTTAGAATGCAAATATACATAGATGCAATAAAATTCCATCATATATAGTGAGGGGTTTCCTTCTAGGGAAAAAGCCTTAAATTAAACATAACTTCTACTATCAGATCATCCGCCTAATGAACAACTCAAATAAACTACAAAATTACAATATTTTACAAGCCATTTTTAAATCTATTTTTAGCTTCAGGGGTGCTTCCCTCAAACCCCCGCCAAGGGGGTGCTCATAAAATCATTGTCGCCCCACCTACACCCCCTTGACGAAGATTAAATGGGTGGCGTTGCTACCACATTATGAAATAGGGTCCAATTTAATGATACCTCCGAATAAAGAAGATAATCGGGCTCCACACCCAATAGTCTCCCAATTGGAGACTAATTATAGCAACTCTACCACTAATTTGTTTGTTAGACAATGCTTCCACTTTGGACGTGGTTGTTTCTCATCTTCATCCTCATACTTGAACACCAATTGAAACAAAGAAGAATTTTAGTTTCTCCCTGGTTACAACTTTTGTTAACATATTTGTAGGACTCTAGCTACTGTGTATCTTTTCCAGCTTCAACTGTCCATCTTCCAACACTGACCATATGAAATGGTACTTGAGCTATATATGTTTAGTCTTGGAATGAAATATTGAGTTCTTTGTAAGATGAATGACACTCTAGTTGTCAGTGTATAAGCTTCCTATCTCCTGCTTCTTACCCAATTCATCCATAAACCTTTGCAACCAAATCATTTCTTTACCAGCCTTTATAGCAGTAACATACTACGCTTTCATTGTTGAAAGTGAAACAACATTTGGAATTTTTGAAACCAAACTGACAGTTGTTCCACCTACAATAAACACATTCCTTGTGGTACTCCTCCTATTACCTCTATCACCTCCCATATCTACATCAACATATCCTTTTAGAGAAATCTTTGAACCACCAAAGCATAATTCTTGATTTGTAGTTCCTCTCAAATGCATGAGAATCCACTTCACTACCATCTAATCTTCGTTTGCTAGATTTTTCATGTAACTTCTTACAACTCCCATTGCATGTGCAATATCAAGCCCTGTGAATACAACTACATACATTAATATTACAACTACTGATGCATATGGAACTTTAGACATATAATCCATCTCTTCTTGAGTCTTGGGACACATCTCCTTACTTAGTTTGAAATAGCTAGCCAAAGGTGTACTAACTGATTTTTCATTTTGCATATTAAATCTTTCCAACACCTTTTTTATGTACTCACTCTGAGACAATGCTAATTTCTGTTTTTTCCTCTCTCTAGTTATTCTCATATCAAGGATTTCTTTTGCAGCAACCAAATCCTTCATTGCAAATTAATTTGCCAATTTTCCTTTGAGCGCATTTATTTCCTGCATGTTAGACCTACAACAAGGATGCTATCTACATACAATAACAATATAATATAGCTTCCATCATTTTTCCTTTTGAGATAAACACAATGATCAGAGTGACATGTGGTATAACCTTGTTCAGACATAAACCTATAAAATTTTATATACCACTACCTTGGAGCCTATTTTAAGCCATACAAGCTCTTTTTCAACCTGCACATTAGTTTCTCCTTCCCTTTGACCTCATGTCCTTGTGGCTGCTACATATAGATCTCTTCCTCCAAATCCCCATGGAGAAAGATCATCTTTACATTTAACTACTCAAGATGCAAATATTCTACTACTACTAGACCTAAAATAGTTCTGATTGAAGTCATTTTAACAACGACAGAAAATATTTAATCAATAAATATACCTTTCTTCTATGCAAACCCATTAACCACAATTTTATATTTATACCATTTTCTACCTCCATCTTCTTCCTTCAACCCGTAAGCCCATTTATTTTTCAATGTTATTTTTCCTATAGGAAACCTGACTGAGTCCTAAGTCTGGTTATGCACCAAGGAGAACACCTCTTCTTTCATTGCTATCTCCCACCTTTTCTTGTTTCTACTTGCACTTCTTCTTCATAGCATTCTGGTTCACTAGCATTAATCAACAATACATAATATAATGAAGGAGAGTATCGTTCAAGGGGTATACTTATCTTGGTAAATCTTTTAACACCACTTTTAGGTGTTTGAGGTGTCTGTTGTTGTTGTTGTTGTGGTTGCTGATCAATATGATTTTCAAACACCCTTACTTTTTCCATGATTATATCAAGCATTGTGTATTGTCTATTTTCTTTTTCCTATTTCTTTTCCTGCATTTGATCCTTATACAAGACCTTTTCATTGAGTATGACATCTGTTGAGCTAATTTATTGACTAAATTAACACAAGTATTTAATTATCAATCCGGGTTTGTAAAACTTGGAGGCAAATCCACTGTATATGGACATCAGATATAATCAAGTTTAGAAGATAAAATTTGAAGAAATAAGGAAGTAATTATTACAAATATCAACCTATTTTAACAATTTCTACTTCATTTATGTAATATATGAGGGAAGAGGCTCCTAACTTAGGAGAACCAGGTTGTCCTTGCCTAGAATACTACTTTCATGAAGATAAATCTAAGAGCACTAATTAACAATGGTTTATGATGTAGAAGATGTAGAAGAAGAGGCTCCTAACTAAGGAGGTCCAGATTGTCCTTCTTCACAATCCTACCATATCACAATCACCATTGCTTCAAACCAGAAATGCAGCAATAACTTCAAATAAGAAATGGAGAATGAAATTCAGTTTTAGTTCAAGATCAAATAGAAGGAGAATTTAACTTAAATTCTTGTGTGTCCCTTCATATGTAGATTAGAATTAAATCAATGTTCATTCAGCAATCATCACACATCTAAATACATTTGAAATAATAACTAATCTATGAAAACTATGAAAATTGAACCAAGAAGTGTACTTAGCTTGGTGTGGGGGCCCTCCACCCTTGCCTTGCACACTTGAAGAAATATCAGCTACAACAACTTCAGTAAATCAACCAAACATGAACAGAAAATTGGAATGAAACAAGTTCTTAAAATTAGCTCCCAACTCAAATTATACAAAATTTACATATAAATTCCATTACCATTACAAAAGCCATCAAAGTCTTGGCTTTAAATAGAGGTTTAATGAAACAAACTGATCTATATTATCTCTAACACTCATATCTACTCATATCCACCTATCTAAGTCAAACTCATCCAATTCATCCCAAGAAATATGGTCAATCCCATAAAATCTCAAAACTGCCCTATTTTCTAGGGATTTTCTGGTGACTAGTCATGTTTGACCAGCCTTGACCAGGCCTAATAAAGCTTGTTCTGGCCGAACCAAGTGGAGTTAGCTTAGTCCTAGTTCCCAAGCTGTCCATCCATGCATCAAACTCGAGCCCAAGTGTCCTGCAAACATGTCATCCACATAGCTATTACGGGAATTTCTGATTCAGTCCAAAATTGCACTTGAAACTCAATTTTCATAAAAACTTCTAGAAATTGCAAAATTAAAATTAAACACCTAAATATGCATAAAATACATCAAAATGAGATGGATATGATGGAAAATGGATGGAAAATATAAGAATTAGGTAAGTTTCCCTAAGCAAAAATAGACCAAAACTGAGGGCCAACATCTCCCCCTTGCTGATCTTCAAGCATGTCCTCATGCTTGCCTTTGCCTCATTGATCTTTTGCCTCTGTATGCTGACCTCCCTTGCTGTCCTACCAATGGCTCTGTCCCTTGAAGATGAAGCTTTCTCTTGAGCTACCTGTAAAAGGATATCTATGCTTTCATGTACTTCTTCTCTTTTCTTGTGGATGACATTCTTTACCAATATATCATTCTGGATGAGTAGCTTCAGACGACAAATAAAAATTGAATTTTGCAATACATTCCGACACAGGATTCATGTCCCTCTCAAATAAAAAATTTTACTCAAAGCTTCTAATATCCATTTTCCCTTACATCTCATTAAAAGAAGCAATTTTTTTATGTCTAGGCATTCACTTTCAATTTAGCCACTTGTTTACCCGTGCAATCTGCAAAATAGGGGTTGAAAGAACCATAAAAATATCTCAAATAGAAATGAATTTGAGAAAATTGTTTGCATGGAGTCTAATTAGGATCGTTCTAAAGAAAACCCATGTTTTCATTTTTCAAATTTCATTTTATTTTGCCCAGAAAAAGCCATGAAAAATAGTAGCTTCTCAAAATTGAAATGCATTCCTGAGATTGAATGATTATTCAATTTGAAATCAATTTTTTCTCTTCAAATTTTTCTCCAATATCTTGCTTACTTGATGCTCTTAAAAAACAATTGAATTTCATACTTGTTTAATTTATGTTTTAGTGCAACAATGAGTCACTATTTTTTAAGCATTACCCTTTGTAGAAAAGAAACACCCCTGTAAAAAAACTTAGTGTTGCGTTGAAATAGAAATATTTTTTCCTGCTCTCTGTACAATTCATCATGCAAACCAGGATTCAATACCTAATCTTCAGCACTGTGCTAATCATCATAAAGAAACTTGCTGCTCACTGATCAATGGTTTGTATCAACCCCTGCACTGTTTAAAAACTAAAGGATTTTCATCGTTAATAGCTCTTCAAACAATCAGCGCATTTCCTACAAAAACTCAAATGACTCGGCCCTTTGACAACCTCTGCTGCACAATATACTACCTTGATTGTTAATACAATCCAATCCCCTACAGCAACCAAAATTCATTCATGTATATAGTATACGTTTTTGTTACACATTACAGTTCTCTTTTAATCAAAATCATGCAATATATATCCTTGTGTAACAATGGAAACAAACGTATCAGCCATACAAATCCTATGTCATGAAATAGCACTAAAAAAAAACGCATCCTCGGCTCTAAACAGTAACACTCTGCCTCCTCTGCTATACAAGGTCATTGTTTACAAAAGCTTTGTTTCGACTGTGCAAAATATGCATATGATCCCTTAGATATGTTAATGACGTGTTTTACATGTGAAATATGGTTGGAATGCCGCATTGCTTTGCATAATTTTTGTGCCTTACTCAACGCCTTGATTGATGAACAAATCGTGGTTCCTTATCACATAGTCGTTCACTTCATTAATACCACTGTTCATCTAACCCTTGTATTTATTAGTTTCTGGAATCAAGATGTAGTTTCGGTGTTTACCTGGCTATTGGCGAGTTTTGAGGACTGTTTAATGGCACTCCATATCCCGGCGATCTTTAGAAAAATCCCCAGATTTCCTCATGAACCTCTGTTGCATTTATTAAACATCCGATCTTACCTTATTTTCCTGCGCAATCCATGGGATTTAACTCAGCGTTAAAACTTATGTATAACTGCCTTATTTCTACGCCTTAGCTTTTCATTTCTCTCTGTGTTTTTTATGGCTCCAGCTTCATGCACGCGATGAAAGGCTCAATCACTGAGCTGGGTTGCATTTTAATTATGGAAAATAACATTACAGAGTTTGTTTAAATGTAGTTTGACCCGTTTTTTTAACCTTCCAAGTCATTTTCTGTTCTGCGTACCTGTAGCTGTAGCTCATTCTCTGTTCTGCGTCATTCATGGTTGCATCCTTCCTGTGGCCGCGTTCTCCGGATCCACGGTGTACAGGCCTTTTTACGGCTTCAATAGCTGAGAGAGTGTGTTCTGCGTAGCTGTAGCTCTGTTAAAACGCACAGGGTTTTTTTAAAACGTTTTTACCTTTTCACTGTTTGGTTGTGCTCTGACCGGAATGCAACGTGGTTTTTTCTCTGTTTTTTTAAAACGTTTTGACCTATTTCCTTGTGACTGGTATGCCGTGCATATATCCATCGAATTGCTGAATGGAACTGTGTTTAATTATGTTCATTGTGCTGTTGACACCATCCGGCTTCTTGTTGCATTCATACGCAGGTTATACTGTTCACGGCCCTTCCTTCCATTCTGTCATGGCTGTCCTCCTACATACCAACTTATTTTGCTGTGACTATCATATATACATTACCACGTACTCAGTTTGCAAACTCGTTTGAATCATATCCCCCGCCTAATATCATTTCATATTGAAATCATGCAAGCTTTAAATGAATTCAAAAACTGTTGTGCCTTTCAATATGTTTCAATATAGCGCATATGTGCAACATATATTTGTTATATGCAAATGTTTTAGCGCGCATATATTTCCTTATGAAATATTGCCTTTAATACATTTCGTTGATGTATTTCCCTTAAAAACAATGCACATGTTTGATGATAATAACCTTACCCTTTTGCATATTATCATATACTTGCCATCATATAACTTTACACCATGCATATATAAATAATAGCATTTCTTCTTATGCGCTTATGATAAGGTTAATCATTTCGATTTGCACTTATTCCATATGAATTGCAATGTATTTCCTGAATTTTAAAATGACCATTTTTAGGTCATGTTTAAAATTGTTTCCATAGGACTAATGCTTGCTTTGTTTGTGCAGGTTCAACCTATTAAATTCTCACTTTGATCCTTTTTGCTTAGAGGAAAAATACTTAGGGTTAGGGTTTTGAAATGAATATGGAATATAGAAAATAAATATAGGTAAATAGAGAATGATATTTAGGGTTATGAAATGTTAGGGTTATGGAATGAATGTACATATGTACATTGGATTAGGTATAGGGTAAATGAAAATGTAGAATATAGGATAATGGGTATAGGATGAGGAAAATGTAATGAATATAAAATATGCATTCAGGTATTAACTCAATTTTCACAATGTCTAAAAATTTCTACAAAAATTTAAATTTGCAAGAACAAAATTGTGCACTTACGATACTTGTACTTCCCTGTAGTATTGGATGAATGTTGTTGTTCTTTAACAATATTGGATGAAGTTGTCTTGATCAAATATCGTAGATAGATAGAGCTTATTTATGCTTTCTGTTCTAGCATCCTTCATTGATTCTGGTCCATTGATTGTTGATGTCGTTCAGGTCCCTCTGCAATTGATTCATAATAACTCAGGTCCCTTTTGTCATGTACATTTTTATGCAATATATACATGTTTTTGCTAACATTTCAGGTCCCTCTACAATTGATTTCAAAAATATTTCAGGTCCCAACTACCAACAATACAAGTTCCGTCGTCAATTCAGTTGCACAACTAAGTTTCTTTTTGTGAACCTTCCCCCTTGCTGATGGGAAGACTTGTCCTCAAGTCTTGTTTATTTTGGAGGATGATTCCTACAAACTCAAACTGAAGAAATGGTAAAACAAAATAGAGAATTCATATTGGCCAAACAAGTTGGTTTTCCGATATGAATTCGAGTTTGTATTGTGCCACTTTCGTGGATTTTCACAACCAAACTCCTTTATTATTTTTGACCTTTTTCTATTTTTTATTTTTTTTCTTTTCTGGATGGAGGTGGGGTGTAATGGAGTAGGGAAGTATGAAAAGCTTATGAAAATAGATTATATCGAAGTCATGATATAGTAGTAAATCTGGACTTCAACATGCATGGTCGTGGAGCTTAACATACAGTATGGATGATGGATCAAATCATGAACAATATGAATTCAATATGAAAGGCTTCTTTGAAGATTGATGTGACTTGACATGGTACTGAACTTGACTGCTTCTTCTAATGATTAGCTTCATGTCTTTTTGCCTTGATCTCGATCATGTTGTAGGGTTTGTTGATGTTGGTGGTCAGCATCTAAGAGCAAGCTTCAAGAGTTTGAGTTTCATTGAATGAACTCAACATCAGGTGAATTTTCACTTTGCTTTGACTTGAACATTTGTATTCATATTCTAGAATATGAATTTGACTTTGAAAATTACTTCATCCATGGAGTTCACTCCTTCATTCTTCCTATGACCTGCAAAAACATAGCACTTGCCTGCAATACAACATTAGATGATGGAGGAAGAGAGGTGTACAGTCTCTCTTCTTCCAATAAACATGTAAATCATTACAAGCATTGCTTAGAAAACAAGTCCAAAGATTATATACAAACAAATTGCATTTATTTACCCCTTGAGGAATGGTGGCCAGCCTAGACCTCCTAGCGGTATTTTGTTTACAAAATATTTGTTTTATATCTAATTAGAGTGATTCCAAAGCCAAGTTAAATTGAATTCATATGGATACCTCCAGTATAAATAGGTTTTCAAAATGGTTTAAAATGATATGGTAAAAATTATAAGGAGTGCCATGTTTGATAGAGCTGCTTGTTAATTTTTAACTAGACCAATAGTCACTATTTGAAGTGTAACTTCTTCGATAAAGATTAGATCAATGTAATTCCACTTGGATATTAAAGTAGATTCATTTTTGTATTTCCAGTAGAAACAGGTTTTAAAAATTCTTAGGCTTGATATCACAAAATTGGTGATGAACAGACCTAGGAGGCAGAGTTTTACTATACTGTTTTGAAGACATGCAGTCACTAAATGTGGCATATCTTTTTCATTTCACCTCCAAATGGGATGATTCAAATTGTTTATTAAACTAGACTTGAATACATACCTCCCATATAAACAGGTTTTGAAAAGAAGATGATTTTGTATTTCAAATATGCCAATGAACAGTCAAGACCTAGAATTGTCACCATGCAGATTTTTTTGACAAGTAGTTAGTATTTCAAGAATAACTTTTTCATATGATACCTGATTGAAGTGATTCAAATTGATTTGGAAACTAGATTCCAAGGGCTATCTTACCTATGAATTTCAGATAAAAATATTTCCATTAGACACTTCAAATATAGGCTGTACTAACTCTATCCTTAACATTTCTCTTGAGACCTAGTTTTGATTTTGATCACATTTTTATTTGTGATATAAATTGAAAACTTCAAAATGGATTCCAAAACTAGATTTCAAGAGATATGTAAAAAAACAACATGATTTCAAAATGATCCTATATGGTTACCCAAAATAGGCTTGTTCTTACTGCATTTTTCCATGTAGTCCTTTCAAATGAATATTGAACAATGATTTGAAGAAATTGTTTGAAACAAATTTATTATGGAAGTCTTATTGTGAATTCATTCTACTTGTTTATTTATTCTATTCTATCCTATTCTATTTTAGAAAAATAATTCATTCTCTCAAGTATAAGATAATTTCCAGTGCATCCATTTTCGTAACAAGATCATAAGTAAACTCATATCCAAATTTGAAAAATATACTTTAATGAATGTTTGGACATGAAAATTTATTTGATCATAAAGATTTGATGAGAAAGAATGTTGAAGAATGGAGTAGTGTGGTAGCCTATTCTTTAACATCATTTTTAGATCTTGTCGTGTAAATGGATTTTGTAGTTATTTTTTTTGCTTTTATGTTTTTGTTGGGGGGTTTGTTTTGAAAATCTACTTTTAGGATCTCTATTTCTAAGCATAAAGAAACATAACTAAGAGAAATGTATACTAACTAAATTTTTAGTGTTTTTGTTTATCTTCTATTTGACTATGTTGATAATTACCTCCCCGGCAACAGCGCCAAAATGTTGAGCTAATTTATTGACTAAGTTAACACAAGTATTTAATTATCAATCTGGGTTTGTAAAACTTGGAGGCAAATCCACTGTATATGGACATCAGATATAATCAAGTTTAGAAGATAAAATTTGAAGAATTAAGGAAGTAAATATTACAAATATCAACCTATTTTAACAATTTCTACTTCATTTATGTAATATATGAGGGAAGAGGCTCCTAACTTAGGAGAACCAGGTTGTCCTTCCCTACAATACTACTTTCATGAAGATAAATCTAAGAGCACTAATTAACAATGGTTTATGATGTAGAAGATGTATAAGAAGAGGCTCCTAAATAAGGAGGTCCAGATTGTCCTTCTTCACAATCCTACCATATCACAATCACCATTGCTTCAAACTAGAAATGCAGCAATAACTTCAAATAAGAAATGGAGAATGAAATTCAGTTTTAGTTTAAGATCAAATAGAAGGACAATTTAACTTATATTCTTGTGTGTCCCTTCATATGCAGATTAGAATTAAATCAATATTCATTCAGCAATCATCACACATCTAAATACATTTGAAATAATAACTAATCTATGAAAACTATGAGAATTGAACCAAGAAGTGTACTTAGCTTGGTGTGGGGGCCCTCCACCCTTGCCTTGCACACTTGACGAAATCTCAGCTACAACAATTTCAGTAAATCAACCAAGCATGGACAACAAATTGGAATGAAACAAGTTCTTCAAATTAGCTCCCAACTCAAATTATACAAAAGTTACATATAAATTCCATTACCATTACAAAAGCCATCAAAGTCTTGGCTTTAAATAGAGGTTTAATGAAACAAACTAATCTATATTATCTCTAACACTCATATCTACTCATATCCACCTATCTAAGTCAAACTCATCCAATTCATCCCAAGAAATATGGTTAATCCCATAAAATCTCAAAACTGCCCTATTTTCTAGGGATTTTCTGGTGACTAGTCATGTTTGACCAGCCTTGACCGGGCCTAATAAAGCTTGTTCTGGCCGAACCAAGTGGAGTTAGCTTAGTCCTAGTTCCCAAGCTGTCCATCCATGCATCAAACTCGAGCCCAAGTGTCCTGAAAACATGTCATCCACATAGCTATTACGGGAATTTATGATTCAGTCCAAAATTGCACTTGAAACTCAATTTTCATAAAAACTTTTAGAAATTGCAAAATTAAAATTAAACACCTGAATATGCATAAAATACATCAAAATGAGATGGATATGATGGAAAATGGATGGGAAATATAAGAATTAGGTAAGTTTCCCTAAGCAAAAATAGACCAAAACTGAGGGCCAACAACATCTCTACTCATAATTATTTTGTGATTTTCATAATCATAAAAGCAATAACCAAAATTATTAACACCATATACAATAAAGGTACATTTATTTGATTTTTCCTCAAGCTTTGTTTTATTTTATTTATTAATGTGGACAAAGGCTTCACAACCAAAAGTCTTTAAAAATGATTAGTTTTCCTTTTTACCTATCCTTGCCTCCTCTAGAATACCACCATCCAAGGAACTTGAAGGCCCTCTATTTATTAGATAAACAATAGTATCTACAACATCTACCAAAAATTGTAAAGGCAATCCTAGATGAAATCTCATGCACCTTACACGCTCCATGATTGTCTTGTTCATCCTTTATGACACACCATTTTCTTGTGGTGTTCCTCAAACTGTCTTCTCTCTACAAATTCCATGCTCTGAACAGTACTTATCAAACTCTTTGCTACAATATTCACGTCCATTGTATATCTTAGAATTCAACTTCTTTCCTATTTCATTCTCAATCAAATCTTTCCATTTCTTGAAAGTATCAAATACATGAGATTTATTTCAAATACAATAAATCTAGGTTTTTCTGGTTGCATCATAAATAAAAGTAACATAATAGTGAGATCCATTGAGAGGTGATACCTAAGTAGGTCCCCATACATTTGTATGCAGAAGCTTTAATTTTTCACTCTTATTTTCTTTTCCAACTCTAAAGAATCTGACTCTCTTCCATTTTCCATAAACACCATTCTCACAAAAATCCAAATCAACATGCTTCAAACCTAGCAACAAATTTCTTGAGTGGAGAATCTACATCTCCTTCTCACTCATGTGCCTGAGCTTCTGATGCACAATGTTGTCTATGTTCCTTTGGAGGTTAAAACATTAACAAAATTAGAAATACCATTGCATAAATATAATGTACCAAACTCTTCTCCTTTTTCTATTACAAGGGATCCTTTGGTGACTTTCTAGGTTTTATCTGTAGAAGTAGTTACACAAACTTCACCTCCCAACTGCCCTATTGAAATTCGATTTTTCTTCAGATCTGGAACATGGATTACCTCCTTCAATATCCATTGGTTTTCACTCTTTTGTTTTATGAAAACTTTACTTATTCCAATTATTTTACAAGGTTTATCATCACCAAAACGACCCTGTGCAACATCTCCTTGAACATAATCATGAAAATGTTTCCTATTAGGTGTGGCATGGAATGAGGCCCCTGAATTTGAAACACATCACCTATCACATTCAGTTCATGATTTTTTTCTTGTTGTGCATCTCCCTCTTTTCCCTTCCGAGACTTATAATATTTCTTAAGGTGTCCTTTCTTCTAGCATTTCTAGCACACTATCCCCGATCTAGAATTGGATCTGCCTTTCCTTAACTCACTATGATATCCTGGGATATTTCTTCTTTCCATTTTTCTTCCCCTAGTCTCTGCAATCAAATCATTACCTAATGTCTCACCAGAGCTTTTCCATTGCATTTCCTCAGTAATGATTACACCGACAACATCATCAAAATTTAAAGTACTAGATCCAAAGACAAAGTTAGTAATGAGCATAACTAAACCTTTCCAACTCAATGGAAATGAGCATAGAAATAACAAAGTCCTAACTTCATTATCAAAATTTACCCCCAAAAAATGTAACTGACTGGTAACCGTATTAAATTCATTTAAATGATCAGCAATATATCCACCTTCTGACATATTCATATTAAATAAATGCTTCATAAGAAATACCTTGTTTGAGGTAGAGGGGTTTTCATATAGTTTGGCCAATGCTGTCATTAAACCCTCTGTTGTCATTTGCTTTGAAATATTAAAGGCTACTAATGCTTCTAGGCACAATCATATTGTTCCAAGTGCCTTTCTATGGAGAATATCCCATTCTGTGTCTATCATATTCATTGGATTCTTGGTTTTTCCTCTCAATGGTAGGTACAAATATTTCTGATACAAATAATCTTCCATATGCATCTTCCACAGCGGGTAGTTTTGGCCATTAAATTTCTTGACCCTCAACCTACCATATTCCTCCATTGCTCCCCCTTGAACCAACAACCCTTATCTCGTGTGAGTTTAATAACCAAATAGACCTTCGAATTTGATACCAGTCGTTACAAAATTATATATTACGGAGAAATGGAAGACATAAAATATTGCAAAAACACAAACACAGAAAACACATAAAACAAGAGAGACACAGATATATGTGGTTTTCCTAATTCGCGCTACGTCCACTAAGAAACAACCAATAATTCCTTTATATTATCGAGCAAATGAAGAGATACAACGTACAACAGATCTACTGTAATTTCCCCTTAACTCTCACAAAGTCTCCTCTCTCTTTCTTGATTAGAATACACATATACATAGCTGCAATACAATTCCCTTATATATAGCGAGGGGTTTTCTTCTAAGGAAAAGATCCTAAATTAAACATAACTTATACTGTTAGATCATCTACCTAATGAATGACACATATTGACTACGAAATTACAATATTTTACAAGGAAATTTTAAATCTATTTTTAGCTTTGGTGGCGCTGCCGGCCAACCCTAGCCAAAGGGGGGCGCATAAAATTTTTGTTTCCACCCTAATGGCGATTAAATGACATAAGTTGCCAACTTGTTACAAAATGGCATCCGATGCAGTGATACCTTTGAATAAATAAGATAACTAGGATGCACACCCAACACTCAGTAATACAACTGTCTAGGGCTTTCGCACAAGGGATAATAGCCCTTGATTATGCACAAGCACAAGAATACAATATAGAATGACAATGTCGTTTCTCTAATTCACAATCACAACTTGTATTTCGTATCTCATCCTATAGGTCTTTCACTTCTAATCTTCTCTCTAGCTACCCCTTAGTCCATTAAGAGACAACACATAAAATCTCAAGGAGGGTTGCCACCTATCACTACTACAAGTCACTTGTGCTACAAGGAACATGGCTGATCCAATATACTCTTCTAAGATGACCAACACTTGAGCTCCAATCTACCAATCTAGTAGTCCATTAGTCCCTCAATGTACTGCACATTAGGCTTCAATATTCATCCAATAATGCTATAGGAAATTCCCTTCTCATATGTTTCTCTAGGGATACTTTAGACACCAATACATTTCCCTCTAACAAACCAATGATCTAAAATCCAATCACTATAGAATCTTCTCTTAGAAAATGATCCCAACCACCAAGTTAAGCCTTGAAATTGGCTTCCACGGGCCACAACAAAATACACCATCCAACTTTCCAAATTAGGACCAACAAATCACCCTTGAACACATCATCAATACATACCTTAGGGTTGATTTTTCTCTGCTTTATTATTTGCTCCTAGTTAGGGCTTTCAAAAGCTTGTTAGACCTCTCCAAAATTCTCTAACAACCTCCTAAATATTGCAACCTCCCCTCTTTATGCCCATGCTCCCATACACTAACATCTAAGGTACTTTCTAGCTATTTTTTAGGCCTTTCGACCACCTTCCAACTAAGGTACACGATTGTGGCCTTCTTATCAACTATTGTATAGGATTGTGTCTTTTTTTGGAGGTTTGTCCACACTTTACTACCACACCAAACTTCCCAGAATTGTCTCGGCCTGCACACAAAGTATATCGACCCTTCAAAATAGGAAATATGCCATCCTAACCATGCTCAAACTAACCCATAAGTACTTATACTCCTTCAAAGATCAAACTCAGCTCTCAACAGTCACAAGAGATTACCTATGAATCCTCGTAATCTTTGTTGAAGTTTACTCCTCAGATATGCGACCCAAAACATATGTGTTCCTTGTGATTTGTACACTTGGATGATAAAAAATGATTCCATTCACATTCTATTTATAAACCTAAGAAGGGCTCCATGAATTTACCAATATACATGACTTTAGGCTCATTTCAATTCAAGCCTACATGATTTGAAAGCCCAAAAATCAATTACTAACTTCAAAATTTCATATTCTTGACACCTAATCATAGGGATTAGGTGAACAACTGTAATTAATATAAATAAATAATAGAGAAGATAGCGAGTCATCAGGAGATGAACCAAATAGTCACTCCCTCTTGTATATAGTGATGAACAACCTGAATGAATAATATGAGTTTTGATTTGAGGAGTTACCTCATGGTCTGACATGGTATCAAGCAGGTGCCATCTTTTTGGCTTCCTTTTAATTTGTAACTCCTATTTTGTTTTGCCTTTGTTTTGCATCTTTTGCAGGCTGACATCTCTGTCAAATCCCTAGGAAATCTCATTTATCATTTAATACATTCATTGAAGTGCGTTGCATTAGAGCTAGTTGTTGAAGCCGAAGGTGTTGTAATGACTTGGATTTCCTCCTGCTCTGAGTATGGTATATATACCCTTTCGCATTGAAGAACCATATATCCATTTTCATATTCACATATATCCTTTTTTCGTATTCACTTGAGCTGGATCTCAAGTGTTATAAACCCATATATATAAATATCGTCGGGTCCACTTTTTAATTTCATATCGCAAATCTCTTGCCCCTATCAATACTGCTGTATATTTGTGATGCGATCATACCCTTCATTAAACTCGCTCGGACATAGTTCCCGAGGTTTCACTTTATCTAGCTCGTTCTCCACTATTGATCTCAACCTCTAGATCTGACAGCTAACATTGATTTTTTTTTAGGGGGGGGGACTGCTTGCACGACGGTTATCCACCTGAAAAGTGCCTTTTAATCTCCACTGTTAATCATCACCTCAAAAACCGATGCTTTATAGCAATTTTGAGTGCATTAGTTGCATGAGAGTTACCCGCCCGATACGAGTGGTTTTTCTCTCTCCCTTGGTCACTATGTGTCAACCGCTTAGTGGAATCGGGCACTCCCCTCTCAATACCACTTACCATTTTTTATCCACCTAAAATCCTGCTTGTAACCCGAAATCCGCCTTTAGCCGTGGTTATCACCCTGACTTATTTTTCTTGCGATAGCCGTTAATCACTTACCATCGACGGCCCTCCTCCATTCATCTTCATCGCTCATCTCCATCATTCATCTCTGCCATACAAAGAAACAAAAGAACTACAACGACAGTGAGACTCTGATATTTGGGTGAACGTTGAATGTTGTTAAGTTGAACGTTGTTGGTATAACAATCATTTTACAAGTAAAATTTTGCAGCAACAATATTTTTCTCCATTATACACAAATTTTACAATGCATTCAATTATATCTATTCTAGGAGTAGTTCTCAATGGAGAGGAGAATTATCCTGAATGGTCGCGAAAAATCCAACACACTCTCATTTTTAATGAGCTATGAAAAGGAGTGTGTGTTGGAGAATGAGACAAAGCACCAGTCCAGCCTACCTCAGACAAGGAGTTCGCCATTTGGGAAAATAAGAACAGCAAAGCCTATGCATTGATTGCAGTATCAGTAAGTGAAGAGGTGAGTCGACACATTTTTCCATTTTCAAATGCATTCAAAGCCTTACAAAAGATGAAAGAACTCTATGACTCACACTCTACACTTAAAGTTGTTCAACTCATGATTAAACTCTTCACCCTTGAATTACAAAATAATGATCCTCTTTCTCTTGCATCCGAAGTAAAATCTATAATGCATGATATCAAAGTCACTAAGGTTGAATTGGATATTCCTCTGATTTCTTTTCTCAAGGAACTTTATCCTACTTACTTCAATTATCTTGAGTCATTGAAAGCAAATGGAAATCTCAAAGATATTACCTTTGACTCCCTTGTAAAAAAATTTGTTGAAAGAGAGAAAGCTTTTGGGAAGAAGACAGCCCCTGAATCTTCTGAAGAGGCTTTGTGCCTTGCTCATAAATAAAAGACTCTTGCCCAAGATTCTTCTAGAGGAAGAGGTGGTCGAAGAGGAAGAGGAAGATATTTCAAAGGCGGAGGGGTAGACACTCTCAAGGAGAAAAGCCAGATTTGCACTGCATACACTGCAAAAGAAATGGATCACATGATGCCTCCACATGCAAGTTACCTTGGGACAAAATTGAGCAGCAAAGAAACCAACCCAAAGGTAAAACTAATGACATAGACAAAGGTAAAGCACCTGAATCCGCTCATTATTTTGTGGCACAATGTAACATTGGAGTAAATGAAGACTTATTTAATGCTTCACTTGCTTCTTCGAAAAATGATTGGTTGCTTGCTTCAGGAGCAACTTGCCACATGACTCATAGAAAAGATTTTTTTTTAGGAATTTACTGACAATGTTGATGGAGCAGTATACTTTGTAGACCAATCAAAACTCAAGCAATTAGGGCTTGGCACAATCAGACTTAAATTGCCTGGTCTTCCAGACTTTCTTCTGCATCATGTTCTATATCTCCCACAGCTGAAGAGAAACTTGTTGTCCTTGGTCCACATCTGCCAGCAAGGTCACTCCATTCATATGTTTGATGGTAAGCTTGAGGTGAGAAAAGCATCTGACCACTCACTTGTCCTGACAAGGATATAAGAAGAAAGGCTTCTCAAGCTGCAGGGTACCTCCGCTCGTACACAAAATTTCTCATATAATTCTCATTATGAAGAAGGTACACTTCCATCAAGTTTATTATGGCATGCTAGATTTGGACATTTGAACTATGATAGCCTCCGCTTGTTGAAGAAAAATGGTGTTTCTGGTTTGCCTACAATTCCTAGGAAGCTTAAGCAATGTGATGCTTTCACTCTAGGAAAGCATAGAAAATAGTCTTTTCATGATTCACACTCCAAAGCACATAGAAAACTTGAACTCATTCATTCAGATTTATGTGGTCCAATGCCTGTCTCTTCTGCAAATGGAAATAAATATATGATGACATTTATTGATGACTACACTAGAATGTGTTGGGTTTATTTATTGAAGAACAAATCTGATGCTTTTCAAAAATTCAAGAACTTTCATACATGGATTGAAAATGATGCACAATCTCATATTGGCTTTATTCGCACTGATAATGGAAAAGAATACACTTCAAATGATTTTGAAAACTATCTTTGCCAACATGGGATCAAACATCAAACAATTGTGGCTTATAATCCCCAACAGAACGGAGTAGCTGAAAGAATGAATAGGACAATCTTAAATATGGTATGATCCACGCTGTTCTTCAAAAATGTAAAAATGATGTTTTGGGTTGATGCAGTTCTATGTGCTGTATATATAAAGAATAGATGTCCATCTAATGCTATCAGAAACAAGAATCCTTATGAAATGTGGTATGGGCACATTCCTTTGGTAAAGCATCTCAGGGTCTTTGGTTCCACCTGTTATGCCTTGATACCAAAGGTACATAGAAACAAACTTGGTGCAAGAAGTCGTAAGTGTATCTTCCTAGGGTACTCAAACACATCCAAAGCATACCATCTCTATGATGAGGTCAACAAAAAGTTTGCTGTATCTAGAGATGTAATCTTTCTTGAATCATCCAAAGCTAACAATGTTGTTGAAAGGCAACTTGATTGCTTGGACAAATTCACAAATGAAAAATCATTTCAAGAATTTGATAATCCGATTCCACATCTTGAAGGGGGGATTCCTATACTAGATCAACCTGTGGAATCTTCTTCTGAAGCACTCTCTTCCCTACATCAAACTCCAACAACGGATGATACTTTGAGTGATGTGATTTACAGAACTGGGAGACTCAATCTTGATTCAGTCCCAACTCAATAAATGGAGCAGCCTAGACCATCTGAGAAAGGTCCCCCAAAGTGGCTGACAAAGATACTTGAAAGTGTTCACCCTTATGAGGTTGGAAAGACAGGAACTAGAAATTCAAACCAGAAAAATGGAGGTGATGTAGATGACTTTGATTCACCTATTGATATGGATGTTTCTTATGATTGTGAATTGAATTTGTCTACAGATTTTGAACCAACTTCCTTCAAAGAAGCTGCTTCTCATGATGAATGGAAATAAGTGATTGAAAAGGAGCATGATGCCCTAATAAAGAATGGCACTTGTAAGCTAGTTGATCCTCCATTGGGAACCAAACCAATTGGCTGCAAGTGGGTCTACAAGAAAAAGTATAAAGCTGATGGTTCACTTGACAAGCATAAAGCTAGGCTTGTGGCAAAAGGTTTTGCACAGAAGGAAGGGGTCAATTATGAGGAGACTTTTGCCCCTACAACAAAACGGGCTACCATATAGACACTCTTTTCCCTAGCAACTCAGAACAGTTGGAAAGTCCATCAAATTGATGTAAAAGCTACTTTCCTGAATGGAGATCTAAAAGAAAATGTTTTTATGTGACAACCTGAAGGATTTGTTGTGAAAGGACATGAACATAAAGTATGCAAACTCGTGAAATCCTTGTATGGCCTCAAACAAGCACCGTGAGCCTGGTATGAAAAACTAACTAAGCATCTTCTAAAACTCAATTTCAAACATTATGATCTTGATGATGCAACTTTGTTTGTCAAGAAGGTTGGAAACATAGTTGTATATCTTGTTGTATACGTAGATGATCTTTTGATAACAGGGAACAATGAAAACTACATTGCATCCATAAAGAAGGAATTGAAGAAAGGTTTTGAAATGTCTGATTTGGGCTATGTTCATTACTATCTTGGTATTGAAGTAACTCAACATCCGAAGTCCATATTCCTTTCTCAAAAGGAGTACATTGGAGATCTGTTGAATAGGTTTGGCATGACTAAATGCAATCCTATGACTACTCCAATGGAACAAAACTTAAAGTTCACATCCATTGAAGGAAAGGAATTTGAGGATGCAAAAATGTATAGACAACTTGTAGGAAGTCTCAACTACCTAACTACTACCAGACCAGACATTTCTTTTGTTATTGGAATCCTCTCTAGATTTATGAAAAATCCTTGTGAGGGACATTGGTCTGCTGCAAAAAGAGTTCTAAAGTACTTGAAGGGAACTCAAGACTTTGGAATCAAGTATAAATAGGTGGGTGACTTTAGCTTAATTGGATACTTTGATTCAGACTTCGATGGAGACAAAGAAACTAGGGTATCTACTTCAGGTTATGCTATGAGTCTTGGATTAGGAGCTATCTCTTGGAGATCATGCAAACAATCAGTTCTAGCAAATTCCACAATTGAGATGGAATATGTGGCAGCAGCTGAGGCAACAAAAGAAATTGTGTGGCTCAGGAAAATTCTTAAAGATTTGCAAGTAAAACAAATGCAATCGACTCCACTCATGATTGATAATACCTATCCAATAAAGTTGGCTAAGAACCCAAAGTTCCGTGATCGAACAAAGCACATCAATACTAAATATCATCTGGTTTGACATCATGTTGAGGCCAAGACAATCCATCTCCGCCATTGTTCCAATAATGAGAAAATTACAGACATCTTCACCAAAGCACATGGAAGAGAAAATCTTGAAAGATTTAGAACAATGCTTGGACTCACCAACATCCCTTCAGATTAAGGGGGGGAATGTTGACACCTAATCATAGGGATTGGGTGAATAGTTGTAATTAATGTAAATAAATAATAGAGAAGATAGAGAGTCATCGGGAAATGATCCTAATAGTCACTCCATCTCGTATATAATGATGAACAACCCGAATGAATAATATGAGTTCTGATTTGAGGATTTACCTCCTGGTCTGACACATATCTCATCAAGGACATCTCGGATTTAGATGCTTCTCAATGCGTTGGGTTCTCCTCGCCATCCTCTATCATCTCCACCCATCACATGTGCAAAATGCCCCATGGTTTTGGTCTAAACATTAGTGGGTAAAAAAGCCTAATATTGGGTTCCAATCCCACAAATGATTTTTGTGGTGCTCTAACCTCCAAAGCCTGAACCCTAGGGCTTGGAGTCCCTCCCAAGCTACTAAAAAGGAAATAATTTCCTTGATAACCAAGACCTATTTTAATAAATGGGGACCTCTACATGTTGAGTATGTGATCATTTGATGAGATTGGGGGTCCATAATTCTTGGGTGCCTCATAATTTACTTGATAGCCAAGACCTATTTTAATAAGTGGGGACCTCTGCATGTTGAGTATGTGATCTAAGGATTCAGTCCCTTGGTGGAATTTTGAATTGTGATTCTCCAATTATTCTCTCAATAGAAACACCTCTTCCTTTGCTCTTTCACATATTTTCTCCTTCTCATTTAACTATTTGGAAAAAAAATCCCTTTACCCTTTTTTTCTCTTCTAGTTCAACCTTGAGAGCAAGAATGATGTCTTTATTCAGGTTTTTGTCTTAGAGTTGTAACATTAGATAATGTTCCTTCTTTCTAAGGATATTTATTTCTTTTAGCGCACTTCTAATTTCTCCCTCATAACCAACTCCTTCCTCAGGTTCTTTGGCCTTATTAGTGAATAATATTTCACCCCTTTCTTCATCAATCACACTTTCATTTCTTTAACTCTCACTTGGTTATTTTGAGTAAAAAATAGTTTTATTACTGGATTTATTTTTCTTTTTATTCTTGGATTTGTGCATTGACTAATAATAACTATTATTCCTCTTAGAATAATAAAATTTATATGCATAATTTTCTATCCTTCCAAATTTCAAAAAAATTGTAAGGAAGCTTACCTTTGAACTTGTTGGTTCCTCTCTTAAGCTTTCAGACAAACTTAACTTCTTCTTCTATGGAGGCATTGTCTATTTGAAGAAAATGGGAGACAATATTATCCTCTTTTATATTTTCATCATGGCTTTTCTTTTTCTTTAATTAATCAAGAATGTATATATTATTATCAGTCATGATAGGTTTTGCGACTAATTTTCCTGTGTTTAACTTTTGAAACTCACATCATTTGGAGTTGAATATAACATAAAAACCTTTATAAAATATTTGACTAACAATCAAAATATTATACTTTAATCCTTATCTGTATAAAGCATCCATTTTTTTATTATTCCATTATCAATGGTTACCGTTCCTTTTCCAATGATTGTAGCAAATAATAATAGTATGTATACATTATTATCAATCATGATAACTTTTCCTACCAATTTTCCTGTGTTTGAGTTTTGGAATTCACATTGTTTGGAGTTGAATATGACATCAAAACCTTGATAATATATCTGATTGAGACTAAAAGAATTATTCTTTAATCCTTTTATGTATAAAACATCCCATGCTTTGGCTCTTTCATTTTGAATGGTAATTATTCCTTTTCCAATGATTCTAGCAAATGCATTGTTTCCAAAATTTACTTTACCTCGGTCTATCTCCTTGATGTTGATAAGATTTCTTTGATCCACTAACATGTGTCTTGAGTATCCACTATTGACATATAAATTATCCTTTTGCTTCTGAGCATATAATATAAGGTCACAATTTTCTTCTTTCTCTTCCCATAATTTAGATAGACACTTCTCTTCTTCTTGAGTGAACTTGCAACTCATGGCCTTGTAGATAGAATAATTCTATAGAGAATGATAACAAATATTTGCCTTATGGCAAAATTCATGACATAGAAAGAAATAACCATAGAAGGATGTATGGTACCTATGATATTACTTCTTGGTGCAAACATCTTCCTGAATTAACTCAGTTGTATGCTTCGTTGCATTTTAATTTTCTTTCAGATGGGAAGTTATGTCATTCTTCTCCTCTAGTTTCTTTCCTATTTCCTCTAGTTTTTTCTTAAAGTCATCAAGTTTCCTTGTCAAAACTTCCTTTTTCTTTTAACCTCCTCTAACTCAAATTCCAAGAGAATAAAAAATGTTTCATCTAAATCCATGTTTCCAAGTAGTTTTGGATCCATATTCCCAAAGATAGCCTACTCTGATACCACTTGTTGGCCCAAATGTTAGAATGAGAGAGTGGGTGCATCAGTGTAAGATCAAATTTACCATTTCACAACTTTTCATAATCAAACAATCATATAGTAATGAATCATAACCATAAGCATCATATCATCAAGTAGACAAATGTATCATTCAACTACTTTCATATAAATAACACATCAATAAGCCATCACATTGCAAAGAGACAAAATATTTTTATGTGGAAACACATATGGGAGAAAACCACAAATCTTCTTCTTCTTCTTTATCTTTAATTCATTTACATAGATTCAGAGGCTATGACCTATTAGAGGCAAATATCTCCATGAAAGGAAATATTCCACTTGTGGTAGGCTATAACCTAATTGAGGCACCAATGTTAATGACGAGTAAGCCCCAACCTACTCTAGGCTTAAACTTGATTGAGGTTCCAACCTACATTAGGCTCCAACCAAATTGAGGCTTCAACCTTCTTCTTCAACTCTTTACTGAACTATATTTCATATCATTTTCAAAGTGGATACGATGTCATCATATATCACTGAATCATAAGTAATGTCATAATTTGTACATGTAATATTTGTGATCGGATTGTCCACAATCACTACCATAACTTACAACCACTGCCACTACAATCACTGTCATAACCTACAATCACTGTCACTACAATAACCTGCAACCATTATCACAAATATTGCCAAAAATGATCATATAAACACTTGTCACTAGTTATCATGCTATTACGCATAATTTACTTTATCTCATCTATTAATTTGATAACTTGCACCCTTTCTAAAAACTGATCTTTTCCATATTACCAAAAAATTGCAACACCCTCAAAACACATAAATGGGATTTTGACCATAAATAAAATCCAATAAGACATTACATACCACTTGCTACATTCATATCTAAACATTGATCTCCCAGCTTCTTCCAATATTAATTTTGGACTAATATTGAGCTCAAAAATCAATAAAAATGAAATAATATTTATATTAAATTAAGCCCTCTAAAAAATTTCCAAATCTGGTCACACTTCTACAAAATCTTCAGATTCTACGCTCGTGCATGTAACAACCTTGGGTTATTGTTTCATGTAATAAATGATAACAAAGGCAAAATAAGACCAAGATCATATGACACATATTCCAAGTTGAATGCTGGACAAACACTTCAGTGGGAATCACATGTGTTTTATTAATTGCTATGGAAATTGGCAAAGGAAAAGAGGAAATAATTGGAATTGAATTATGAAAATAAAGGAAAATAGGAGAAAATGAAGATGAAGAGATACAAATATGCATGCAAGGGGAATTACAAAGAAAATGGAGGAAAATGAAGAAAAAGGGGAAATCAATGATAAAAATGCATAAGAGAAACACTTCACAATTTTTTATTTTATTTTTTGGCTTGGAGAGAGAGAGAGATCTCCAAGAGGAGAGATAAAGGAAGCAAGCAAAGGAAAGTAAAAGGAAGGCAAAGGAAAAGCAAAGGAAAGCAAGGGAGTGCAAGGATGAAGTTGGATCAACAACTTCAGCAGGAAGATTTTGCAAGTAACAAGTTTCATGTGTGATTTCCTTGTTGGGATGTGAATTTATGGTTCATGAATTTCATTATTTGGTTCATTTGTTGTCATTGGCATGGGTTTTTCCTAGTTTTACAGTGGTTTCAACCTTTCCTTTCCATTTCCTAGATAACCATGGTGTGATGGGATTCATTTTTGGTTGAGCTTTGGATTTCCGAATGATTTCAAATATAGGTGAGGTGGTATCAAGAAAATTTCCAAGGGTTGGCGGTGGAGATGGTCTTCTCCATGAAGCCCTAAAAAGGTGGGTGGAGACATGAAAATTCCTCTAGGTATGGTGAAGAAAATTCAGAGGCATCCAAGCTTATTTTGATTTTGTGATCTTGGGATGGGTTTAGGTGAGATCATAATGGCTTAAGGGTGGAGGTGTTTTAACCTCTAGAGTCCTACTTTGGTTATGACTTAGTTTATCCCATGAGATTGCACATTCATGCTTGGAATATGGCATCAGGGTGATTGGATGAAAGATATATTTGGTTCAACTCAATGTATGGTCAGATGGTACACAGAAGTCCCTAACTTGGTTGGCCTTTGCATATGTTAATACAAACTATTTTTCTCATTATGATTTATGAGCACATGTACTAGTCATTAAGTGATCCTACAGCTGTGGTTTCTATTATGGTTATATGGTTGTTATAATTTAGTTTTATGATTTTCTCCAGTTAGGGCTCTTATTCATGATTTGATAATGTATTGAATGGTTGATGAATGTATGCGTTAACAAGTGTTGTTGCAGCTAGCTTGAGAGGGCATAGAGCCTCCTTGGTTATTCTCAGATGAAGTTCATAAGTTTATGATTAGATATGCATTTATGACCTATAGCTTATTTATTTACCATTGGTTTGATGAAATGTATATCTTGTAGTAGGGATGTATAGTCAAGATATTCCTCAAGATTTGATTTTTTAGCATTGTTATCATCATTGTCAGGATCCTGGAAAGTTATAGAAAGTTTTGGGTAGTGTTCAGGAGGGTAGCCTAAAAAGGTTACATAGATCTCATGACCACAGGCACAAAATAAGGGATTTTGAGCCATAACCACTGGTAGACCAGCTTGTGCATGCAATTATAGCCTCCCAACCACATTCATGCAGTGTTATGGGTGTGGTTGGGGAGTAAACCTTGTGAAAAATAGTTCCATATTAGGGATTGATCACCTAGGGTGTTTGTTAGGCTCTTGAGTGATCTATAGTCTTTGAGGGATGTAAGGTTTTTGTCAGTTTGTAGGCCCCACTTCCATAACTGGAACTTGGAGGTTAGGTCATATCATAGTAACACCCAGCTCATGTTTACGCTAGAGAGCTATAGAGTTGGGTAAATGTGGGAGGAGGTGGTTATAGGGTGGTATTAGAGCGAAGTTTCAAAACTGGACCTCTGGGTAAATGCAGATGGTTATTGCTGGCATACATGCATTGTTTTATTGTTGTCGTGGCATGTCAGTTGTTTATATGTTTACTATGCATGCATTGTGGTGGTTATGGTTATCATGCATGGAGTTAGTGTTACAGTTTTGCATCATCATAAATGATTTTGATATGCTGATGTCATTTTATATCTATATCATGCTAATCTAGACTAATTGTGCATATGAGATAGCCTCCCCTGAAACATATGATGTATTATTTTGATTATGTTTCTATTTCATTTATCAAACATGAAATTTTTGCTGGAAAGAGAAGGCCAAGCATGAAGAGAAGGATGGTGGACTATAGTTGACATGACTCACCTTACAGGCCTGATGTGAATTCCATGGAATGGGAAAAGTCAAATAAGAAGCAAGGAGAAGAGTACTCTCCTGATATAGCAGATACAATGAGGAGTCTCAAGGTAGATATTAGAAATTGTAAAGCAGACAATAACATGTTCATTGAGGCACATGAAAGACTTTCCAGAGCTTAGGAAAAGAGGGCAAAAGTTAATGCAATGATTCTACAGAGTCTTTCAAAGTTGCACAAGAAAGGACAAATGGGGATCAATCATGGAGATAGGAAGTAGGAGAAGACTAATGGGGAATATGGTAGGAGGTCTTAGAAGAGGCACAGGCTAGAAAAAAAATGATACAATCAGAGGTGGGATATTCTTGGATATGCCTAATAGGACTAATACACATGGGTTATATTCTACTTCTTCTAAGAGACATCATCATCATCACCACCGACACCATAGGAGGAGTGAGTACTTTCCAAAAGATTTAAGAAATTCAAGGCTCCTGCATTTGATGGAGAGATGAAGAAGTCAAAATATAAAGAAGCATGGCTACTTGGGACAAATAATTTCTTTAGATTGCATGACTATTTATAGAACATGAAAGGCAAGACAACTTCGTTTAGTTTTAAAGGGAAATAATATATATAGTGGGAAGATGTGAAGAGTGTCAGAAGCATTAATGAAGAAGAGATGGGTTGGGATGAGTTTGAGAGACTCTTCAAGAATAAGTACCTACTCAAAATATACTATGATGATAGGCCTAAGGAGTTTTGTGAGATGAAGATGGATTCTATGATAGATAATGAGTACATTAGCAAACTCCTATTGATGTCAAGGTACGTGCCTTACCTTAAGGATGAGAAAGAAAATATTCAAAGGTTCACCAGTGGGTTGCCATTGGAATTCAAATACTAGATTGAGTTTGATGAGCCTCTGTCATTGGAGGAATCCATCGAGAAATTGAAGCAATGTTATGAGAATTTTAAGTGAAAGTATTAGCATAAGCGTGATTGGAAAGGGAATGAGAATGTTAAAGGAAAATGGCCTTAGAAGTGAGGAAGACCTCATGATGTAGATGAGAAAGAAAATGTGGTTCCTTACAAGAGGTTCAATGGAGCTGAGAAAGGACATGGGTTTTAGCCGAATGAGCAGTAAAATAAAGGCATTAGAAGAGAACCATTACATTGTTGGATTTTTGGTAAGGATCATCACAAGAAGGATTTTCCATTATAGTAGGGTGGCAAGTCTCAAATCTAAAGTGCTTAGGTGGTGCAAAAAGTTGGGAATGTTGGTAAGAGCATTCCTCTGATCTATGCAACACTTGATAACAGGAAGGAATATCACTAGGCATCCATTATTAGGATGGAAGGTAAGATTTGTGATCGATTTGTTTCCATTTTGAATGGTCCTGGATATAACTATAGCTATGTTAGCCCTAACCTGGTGGATTAGTGTCATTTGAGTAAAGAAATGCATGAAAAACATTGATTGGTGCAGTTTTCTAGAGGGACTAAGAGAAGAGTTCATCATTAGGTGAGAGATTGTGTATTTGAGTTGAAGGTTATGCCTCCATCAACACATCTAAATGTGCTTCCTTTGGGTTCATATAACATTCTTTTGGGCATGGATTGGCTATTCACTCACATGACTAAGGTAGAAATTTATGATAAGGTCATTGAGTGCCAGGATGGTGATGGAGATAAGGGAATCTTGCAGGGAAAGAAGAAGCCTACATCAGTGGGAATGGTTAGATATATGCAAGCTAAGCTTAGTTGCTAGAAGGGGTCTATATTGTTTGTAGTGCATGTTTCTAGTGACAAAGGGAAGGATGTTGAGGATGATGAAGTTATGAAGAAGTATCCCATCTTGTAGGAGTTTCATGGTGTGTTTTCTATAGAGATTTCAGAGTTGTCGCCTCAAAGGGAATTAGATTTCTCTATTGAGTTGGTAGAGGAGTAGCACCAACATCAAAGGAACGTTACAGGATGATCACTATAGAGTTGGTGAAATTGAAGCTATAGCTTAAGGAAATACTTGATAAGGGATACCAAATACCAAGGGTATAGCTTTGGGGTGAACCAATGTTGTTTGTAAAGATGAAGGATGATACTCTCAGATTGTGCATTGATTATAGGCAATTGGACAAGGTGATGATTAAGAGGAGGTATCTGTTGTTGATGATTGATTACTTGTTTGATCAATGGAAGTTCAAAGTGGTATTCTCAAATATTAATTTGACATAAGGATGTCATCAGGTGCACATCAAAGAATAAGAAATTTGCAACACTGCATTTCTTACGAGGTATGGACATTATGTGTTTGTGGTGGTTCCTTTTAGTCTTAATAATGCTCCAACCACCTTTCTGTGTTTGATGAAAAATGCGTTGCATCCTTACCTTGGACAAGTTTGTGATAGTGTTTATTGATGATATATTGATATACTCCAAGAATGAGGAGGATCATGTAGATGACCTTGTAGTAGTATTGAGATTATTTAGGAAGCATCAGTTGTATGCCAAGTTTAGAAAGAGTAGTTTCTTTCAGACTCAAATTCATTTATTGGGACATGTTGTTTCCAAGGAAAGGATAGAAATGGACCTGGAAAGTATTAAGGCTATCATGGAGTGGCTAGCTCCAAGGAATGTGGATGAAGTTAGATCATTCATGGAACTAGTAGGTTATTATAGGAGGTTCATCAGGAACTTCTCAAGAATTTCATATCCTATTACATATTTGAAAAGAAAAGGAAATAAGTTTGAATGGGCTGAGGAGTGTGCGACTATTTTTGAGCAATTGAAGCATTTTCTTACAAACACTCCACTCTTGAAGATTGCGGATCTTGATAAGGAGTTTAGAGCCTATAAAAATGCTTGCAGGAAAGGACTTGGTGGGGTCCTTCTATAAGAATGATAGGTGGTATGTTATGAGTCAAGAAAACTGAATGAGCATGAACATAATTATGTGACTCATGATCTCCAGTTAGAAGTTATCATTCATGCATTGAATATGTGGAGACATTATCTTCTTGGAAATATGATTATTCTAATGAGTGATCAAAGTGGACTGAGGTACTTGCCTAACCAACCTAATAGGAATTCCAAGCAAGCTAGATGGTTCGCTATCCTCACTGAGTCTGACTTTGAGATCAGGTATATTAAAGGCAAGGAGAATAAGGTTGAAAATGCTCTCAATAGGAGAGTGCAGGTGAATCATATTTCAGTTGTGAGCTCTTATGGGACATATGTTCAGGAGAAAATCTTGCAGGTAGGGAAACATGATGAGAATTATTAGCAGTTGAAGTAGAGTTTGCAACAACAGGTGAAGGTGACAGAGATAAGGAATATCACCTCATGACAGATGGCTTGGTTAGATTCAGGAATGAAATTTATGTGCCAGATAGCACTGAGTTGAAGAATCTCATCTTGAGAGAGTTTCATGTCAATCCATATTCAGGTCACCTAGGATACCAAAAAACTTTGAGAAATATTAATAAATTCTATCAATTGTTGAACTTGAAGAAGGAAGTGGCTGAGTTTCTTGCTAGATGTTTGGATTGTCAACAAGTTAAAGTTTAGTGTAAGCACCCAATTGGTCTATTACAACCTATTCTGATTATAGAATGGAAATGAGAGGTAATTTCCATGGAATTCATTATAGGTTTGTTGAGGAAATTGAGAAACAATGATTCCATTATGCTTGTGGTTGGTAGGTTGAGCAAGTTGGCTCACTTCATTGTAGTGAAGTCCACAAATTCAATTAGTGAGGTTGCTCAAATATTCATCAGGGAGATAGTGATATTGCATGGTGTTCCCAAGAACATCATATCAGATGGAGATTCCATGTTCATTTCCAGGTTTGGGAAGGCGTTGTTCACAAGCTTAGGGATAGAGTTAACTTTGAGCACAACTTATCATCTATAGATAGATGGATAAACAAAGAGGGCCAACATTATTCTTGAGGATATGTTAAGGATGTTTGTTATGCATTAACATAGGAGGTAGGAGGAATATCTTCCACTGGTAGAGTTTTCATATAGAAATGGATATTAAGAGTCCTCGAGGATGATTCCATTTGAGGATGTTTATGGGTAGAGTTGTAATATTCCCCTCAGCTGGAGTGATCCAGTGAACAAGGTGTTAATTGGGCATTATATGTTGGAAAATATAGAACAAGAGATGCAGGTTATCAAAAGGAATTTAAAGGTAGAACAAGATAGACAAAAGAGTTATGGAGATCAACATAGAGCATTCAAGGAGTTTTAGTTTGAGGTGCATGTGTACTTATGCATCAAGCCTAAAAGGATATTTTTAAGGATTGGGTCATGTACCAAGTTGGCACCTCAATATTGTGGGCCTTCTGAGATCCTTGAGAGGATTGAATTAGTAGCCTACAAACTTGAATTGTCATCGACAGTGAAAGCCCATGATGTTTTCCATGTTTCATTGCGTAAGAGATATGTACAAGATGTTAATCATGTGATCAACTGGTATGTATTGTAAGTGGAACCAGAGGGAGAGTTCCAGCCAGATCCTCAATGTGTATTGCAATGGAAACAACTCATTCTCTAGAACTGTGCAATAGAGAAAGTTAAAGTGCAATGGAACCTCTTTGGGTCAGATGAAGCTACATGGGATATGGTTGATCAGATGCATGAATTGTATGCTTCATTAGTTGCTGGTTCGAGCAAATGTGTTTTTGATACATACATACATACATATATATATATATATATATATATATATATATATATATATATATATATATATATATATATATATATATATATATATATATCTATATACTGTTGTTACTTTAAATACTGCATCAAGCTATGTTGTAAATTTCCATAAGTAGTATGTTTTGTTTTCAGTGGTTTGCTGATCATAGTTGTCATAGAACATCGAGGATTGTGTTCCCCCAAGGAGGAGGGGTTTGTAACAACCTCAGGGTAAAGTTTCATGTAATAAAGGATAATAAAGGAAAAATAAGACTAAGGTCACGAGACATGTATTCCAAGATGAATGCTGGGAAAACACTTTAGTGGGCATCACTTGTGATTTATTAATAGTTGTGGAAATTGGCAAAGGCATTAGAAAAAGAAAAGAGATAATAATTGGCATTTAATTATAAAAATAAAGGAAATTAGGAGGAAAGGAAGATGAAGAGACACAAATATCCATGCAAATGAAACTATAAGGAAAATGAAAAAAAAAGGGAAATCAATGATAAAAAGGAATCACAGAAAAAGTTCACAACTTTTTGTTAGTTTTTGGCTTGGATATAGAGAGAGAGCTCCAAGAGGAGAGAGAAAACAAATGAGTAAAGGACAAGTAAAAGGAAGGCAAAGGAGAATTAAAAGGAAAGCAAAGAAAAAGCAAATGGAAGCAAGGGAGGACAAGGAGAAAGTTGGATTAAGAGCTTTAGTAGGGAGATTTTATAGGTAACATGTTTCATGTGTGATTTCCCTGCTATGATGTCAATGTATGGTAGATGAATTTTATTATTTGGTTCATTTGTTGTCATTGGCATGGGTTTTTCTTGGTTTGACATTGGTTTCAACCTTTCCTTGCCATTTCCTTGATATCCATGGTGTGATGGGATTGATTTTTGGTTGAGCTTTGGATTGTCGAAATATTTCAGATCCGGGTGAGGTGGTCTCAAGAAAATTACCAAGGGTTGGAGGCAGAGATGGTTTTATCTAGGAAGCCCTCAATAGGTGGGTAGAGACAAGAAAATTCCTTTTGGGGGTGGTGAACAAAATTCTCTGTCATCCAAGCTTGTTTTGATTTTGTGATCTCGGGACCATTTTAGGTGATGTCATGGTCGCTTGAGGGTGGAGGTAGTTTAACCTATGGAGTCCCTATTTTGTTATGAATTGGTTTATATCATGAGATCCCATGGTTTATCTCATGAGATCCCACATTAATGATCGAAACATGCCGCATTGGTGATTGGCTGAAAGAGAGTTTTGGTTCACATCAATCTATGATTGGGTGGTACGTGGAAGTCCTTGACTTGGTTGGCCTTTGAATATGTTAATACAAACTATTTTTCTCATTATGATCTATGAGCACATATATTGTTTATTAACTGATATTATGGTTGCTTTGTCATGGTTTCTATTTTGGTTTTATGCTATTTATTAGCTTGTTTTATGATGTGCTCTAGTTATGCATATTGTTCATGATTTGATAACTTATTGAATGGTTGATGAATGCATGTGATAAAAAGTGTTGTTTTGGCTAACTTGAGAGGTCATAAAGCCTTCTTGGTGATTCCTAAATAAAGTTGAGAAGTTTATGATTGGATATGCACTCATGAACTACAACTTATATTTTTATCATATGTTTGCCGAAATGTCTATCTTGCAGTAGGCATGTATAGGTAAATATCTTGCTCAAGGATTTGATTGTTTAACATTGTTATCATAATTGTCATGGATTTGGAAAGTTACAGGTAGTTTTGGCTAATGATTTGGAGGCTAGCCTTAAAAAGTGGCATAGATCTCGTCACTTCATGCACAAAACAATAGATTTTCAGCCATAACCACTGGTAGGTCGATTTGTGCATGCGATTATAGCCTCCCAACCGCATGAAGGTCATGTTATGGGAGCGGTTAGCAAGTAAACCTTGTAAAAAAGAGTTCCATCTCAAAGATTAATCACCTAGGGTGGTTGTTAGGCTCCTGAGTGATCTCTAGCCTCTGAGGGATGTTAATTTATTGTCGGTTTCTATGCCCCACTTCCATAATTAGAACTTGTAGGTTGGGTCATATCATAGTGACACTCAACTCATGTTTACCTTCGAGAGTTATAAAGTTGGGTAAATGTGGGAGGAGGTAGTTATAGTGTGACCTAATTTCCACCACCAATTTGCTATTTTTTCTACAAAATAAATGAATAATATATAAAAAAATGCAGTGACATGACTATTGTCGAGACTCAAACTGGGGTCTCGACTAATAAAACACAAGTATGGCACCAAATGAGCTACATATAATTCCTATCAGCCCAAGCCTCTAGCCTTGTAATGACTATGGTATGAGACTAGAGAGAGGTTATGACCCTCATGCCAAACCCTGTTACACCATGTTTGATGTGCACCAATATATATTACTCTGCAAACATGATGACATAAGATCCACCATCGTCAGCATGACACTATGACCATAACCGAGGTTGATACTATGTGTTTGAATCATGATCAAAGCAAGGCACCAAGACTTTTAGTTGTTCACCAAAAGCATATAGGACATCAGACAAACTAATCCTCTGAGACTGGATCTTCCAATGTATCACTTGATTTCTTATTATTTAAATGAGTCACTTGAGTAAATATTTATAATGGTCCATTTTCCTGAGATGGAGGAGGGCCAACCCAAGGGCCTGTGGATTCTACCTGGGTTGACATCCATTAAAATTCAAGTTGTGTAATGGATGGCCATGCCCTTCAAATACAACATTATGTCCAATGTCCACTAAAATTCTAGTTGTGTAATAGATGTCCATGCCATTCCCATGCATCACCATGAAACCATTCCATGCAACCAGGGCTAGTGACCTCAACATAGTATCATTTGACCATAGGTTCCACCATATGAGCAAGGGTGGTCTCACCATGTGACCACAGTCTCTTTATCATTGTTAATTCACTATTTTTAAACTCAACAACTTGGTTGCATTGTACCATGATCTATGATTGGGTATTTAGGGAACACGACCATTTCAATGATGACGTCAACATGACATCACCATGCATGTGGAACCATGTGAGGGTTGCACATGTCACCCATTTCCATCCTTTATATCTGTTGGTTCCAAAGTTGTCCCACTACTCAAGACAAGTTGAGGCCACATTAAATGAGGATCTGAGATCCTCTTGCTCTAGCTGACAAGATCTGGCCTCCCTTTCACCAAAACAGGTATTCCTTGATAATAGTGTAAATTAAATAGTTGTTGTAAAATAATGTAAATTAAATAGATTTTCTAATTAAACAAATAAATAGGTCAAATTATTGAATAGAGAGTGTTTTAAATAAAATAATGATTTTTCAGAAAAAAAGAGATGGTAGATACATAACCCATGAAAACTTGTTAAGTTAAAACTTCCTTAATGAAAAATGAGGTAAATCAATATATATCATAATTCGCAAAGGTTAGCGAGAAATAAAATTAAAATTAAAGAAATCAAAGCACACTAGTGTTAAATACATTTAATTGAACTATGTGGTTTAAATAACATAGCATCAAGTATTATTATTATTATTTAATCTGCATAAAAAATATAATAATTTCTAATAATGATTATTTGGAGAAATATCAAATTAAACTAATGTGTGAAATGTTAAACAATCTAAACATGTGAAATAAAGGCTAACAATTTCATGTTCTTTAGTCAGGGAAATAATGAAAGCAAGAAAAAAAAAACTACAAAGAAATAAAATTTAAAGAACTAGTTATTATGGCATTTGAATTTATGGTGTACATAAACCTAAATATGGAATTAAACCTACAACAAGTACACTGAAAATATGATTTTAAAAGCCTAAATATTAAGTATTCCAAAGTATTTAAAATCATTTAATGTGTTCAAGAATAATGCATAATCAAGTTAAGCCACCATTCGGAAACAACGAACCAGCGCATAAAATTGAAATTAAATAAAATAGAATGGAAGAAAATAAAAGAAATGAATTATACTATTATTAATAAAACCTCAGTGCCACCATGAAGGAAACCATTTGCAGCATGTACAAGATGGTTGTAATAGTTAATAATTCTTCATCCTCAGAGGTACCATCTTCCAACCTCTCTTCGAATGAGAAGATTAAGAGTTTTGTGTACAAAATTTTGTTAACTCTCTTACAAAAAAGTTACATAATCATTTGTTTAATATTATAATATAAAAAGAAAAGCAATAATCTCTAATAACTTTGAAACTTTATCTTTCTCCCTGCAGCCTTTGACAATTGGAAAAATGTGTAATTTATTGTTTGGCCTTTTGTCTCGTGCTAATCCATTGTAACCCAATTCCTAGATACAAGAAGTTAAAATTAATCCGGTAAAGAATTAGATAACAAATGGTAAACAAAAGCAGTGATGTTCCCTTTTTACTTCACCAACATTTTCTATAATATAACTTTTTCACATAGCTTTATTTCTAAAATAATTTTTGAAAACACTATAAAGAGAATAATGGGATGAAACCTCATACCGTATGCTCTTTCTTGAATAGATTATTTATTGATCTAATTGCTATAGTAAATCTAGGTAAATCCTTTATAACAATATTCTAAAATTTGTTTTATGTAAGTTTGTTTAATGGTTCTCGTATTAAAACAGGGTAAATCCTCCTCAACATGTAGATAAAGCTCTAGCTTCTAAAATATATTTCTCATATATAAATTTAGACATGTGAACATAGATTGCAATAAACCCTCTACCAAAACATTAAATAAAATATTTCCATGAAGCTGAATTTAAGAGGAAGAAAACGCTAAACTCCTAGCCAACATACGAACCTAGTAAAACGTAGGGAATAGAGCCACTTTAAATCGATGGTTCTCCTTTTACATCGGGTGAGGAATAGGAGATGGCACCGTGATCATTGATATACTTTTTAATGAATTGTTGTTATTGGGTATCGTGCGAGAAACTAACCGTGGATTAATCTCCTACTTTGGCTCGATCAAATCCACACGTGGGGTGGGGCCTCGTATGTTATTTCCATGAAATATTTAATACATGTCTTAGGTTTAATGTAATAATTTTTAATAAGTATATGACACGGGCCTTATAAAAAACTTGATATAATGTTTTAGAAGCCATTGTTCATTATAATAAATATTTCAATGTTAAAGCCTATTAAATGTATTTATGTGAGATTCCATTGCACCATTGATAAATAAGTTTTTTATGCAAACAAAAAATCATAAGGTGAATTTGGTTCATGTTGAGAGGTGGTTTTTTATTATTATTATTATTATTATTATTTCTCTAAAACAATAATATCTTTTTTTTTTTTTTTTTAACAAAAACGGTTATACTTTGTATTAAAAGAAAGTCAAAGCCTGCTGGCCGGTTACATTCAGGAAGCCCAAGAACCGGCTGTCCTCAACATATAGATAAACTAATACTGTAACCCTAATGTTCTGGATCTTCTTAACTCTGTTAGATGAGTCGATTTCCCAAATTTCCCCATGCTTGTGGATACAGACATACTACTGAAGTAAAAGACAGTAAAACATGAGAAACAAAATTAAGGGATTGGATCCCAATATTCAACCCCATCTCTTATCCGAATGCCAACAGGAAGGAGGACAACTTTGTTAGCTTCTGCATCTGCTTCCTTATTATTCTGCCAAAGAACGTGGAAAAAATTCACCTGAAGAAAGGAGCCAACTAGCTTCCTTATTCTAGCAACCACTCTTGCTAGCTGAAATTCCCTAGGGGACGTGTTATCCACAAGAATTTGAATCAAGGATTGGGAGTCACCAAGAATAATGGCTTTCTCAATACCAAGATCCTGCAAATGCTTAAGGCCCTGCAATAGGGCCATGGCCTCTGCTTGCATGTTGGTACTATGACCCAAACCCTAGGCATACCTATTCTCTATGCTGCCATCCGCATTCCTGATGACACCTCCAACCCTAGCAATTCCCATATTGCCTTTGGCAAACCCATCAAAGAACGAGGAACTAGCACGCTTATGGAGCCACATGTGGAGTTCGCCCTCAGCAACCCTGATCTGCCAGTCGTTCATAATTTTGTACTATCTTTCTTCATCAGAATACTGGAGGCCAAGCTTGCTCCCCCACGCTAGTTCTTGAGGACTTAAATTTTTATTTTCCAGCGTCTCAAATTTCTCACCAAGAAATTCCTTGAGTAGGCTGTTGGCTTTTGACAAAACAAGGTTACCCTTTTGCGCTTTCTCTTGAAAAAATTTGTGATTGCGCTGAATCCAAATGTGCCAAAAGATGAATTTTGGATAGGCCAGCTAGGCTGCCTTGAACCAATTATTTTTGGGGAACTTCCAGGGATAGAGGTGAGCCCAATCAGAAAAGAAACCAGTAATCAAGTTGGGTAGACTAACAGTGGATCCCCATGGGGAATCACTTCTGCCCAAATACTTTTGGCAAACCTACATTCAATCAATAAATGAGAGGCATTTTCCTCATTTTCTAGGCAAAGGGTGCATCTAGAAGGGCCCAGGAAGCCTTTCTTCTTAAGCCTGTCCTCTGTTAAAATGCTATTGTGACACAAAAGCCAGTTGAAGAAATCGATTTTTGGCACACATTTCTGCCTCCAAAGTCCTCTCCAAGTTGTAGGACAGCAAGGAACATGGGGAATTTTTTTGAGCTATGCATAGCCTTGTGCAACTGTATAAGAACCGGTTTGAGAGCCCCAGCCTCTCTTATCCTGTTTTCCGATGTTAATCAGGCTCATTCCTTTCAGTTTAGCCAGCAGGAATGACCACGCCTGATCTAGAGCAATCAGCATTTGAGGTTTCTTCCAGCTTGCCCATGCATTACCCTTCCAACTAGAGATATCCCACAAAGTTTTGATTTCGCTATTCAACATTTAGCTTTTAGGCTCAGCGAGCTCTTAGACACCACCTAAAGGTTCTTCGTTCATAATTTTATCGGTCCAGATATTAATAAGCTTGCCATTACCCGGGATCCAAAAGGAATGATTTTGTATCAGTGGTAAGGCCTGCATGCAAAGCCTGTGAATTTGAGAACCTTTAGTGGTGGGGGTGAGGTCATCCAAGCTTCGTAACCTCTGACCCCTGAAATATTTCTTCCATAGCGCCTTTTGAGCCCAGCCCAGTTTCGGGGCTATTTGTCTCCACAAAATCTTAGCTCCCATAACGATATTTTGTGTCAGGTCCTTGAAGTTCAGACCTCCTTCTAGCAGAGGCTTAGCAACTTTGTCCCAACTGACAAGGGGGATCTTCCTGTCATTTTTCTTGTCGCCCTTCTGGTTCTTCAAATCCACTCCTCCATCTTCTTGAGGATGCTGGTGGGAGCCAACATGGCCAAGAATTGGAAGATATTCAAGCTGATCAGAACAGACTTAATAAGCACTGTCTTCCCAGCAAGATTCAGCCACGAGAAACCTCAAGACTAAATTTTTTTCTTAAATTTCTCAACCATTAGGAGCCAATCTTTACTAGAGTGTCTCCTTTGGAAGATAGGAAGGCCCAAATAGATGAAAGAGTTCCAAGTAGCAGAGCCAGCAAAGCCCAAACATCTGGATATTGAGGAAAGATCACTGTTGGAGATATTCCAACCATAAAAATGGCATTTCCCTTCATTTAGTTTACTGCCCGAAGTACCACAAAAGTCGTCCAACACTTTCCTAAATTTGGAGGCAGAGTATACAGAGGTAGCACCCAGCAGAAGAGAATCATCAACGAACAATGCATGATTAATATCCTTGACACCTCTAGCAATCCTAAGACCCATAAAGCTTGCAAAACAAAAAGAAGAGGAGAAAGAGGGAAGCCCTGGCATAGCCCTCCAGAGGCTTTAAAGAACTCCTTTGGTCTTCCATTCACTAGAGGGGCAATCCAGGGCTCAGAGATGCAAGCCCAAACCCATCTAATAAACTCCTGACCAAACCCAAACTTGTGCATCACATCAAAGAGGAAATTGTGATGAACTCAATCAAACACATTAGCTAGGTCTAGCTTGACCATCATACCTTTTTCTTTCCGCTGCAAGCTAGAATGAATAGCCTCTTACACGAGGATTATGTTGTCCACGATCTGCCTACCCTGAACGAACCCCACTTGATTTTCAAGTATAATGGAGTGCAAGAGGACCTTCAATCTATTGGCAATCACCTTTGTTATGAGCTTGTAACCAATGTTGCATAGCGAAATCGGACGAAACCTGTTAAAAGTACTGGCTCCCTTCTCCTTTGGGATGAGGGCGAGAAAGGCAGAATTCATGCTGCCTCCAATTTTCTAGTAGTTTTGAGATTTTGAAACCATTATATGCAGCTCCTTCTTCACTATTTGCCAAAAGACTTGAATGAATCTACCTATGAAGCCATCCGGACCCAGGGCTTTGTCTAGCTCCATTCAAAGAGCGCAACCTTTTTTTCTTTTCTAGTAACTTTAGCTTCCAGCTGATGATTCATATTTTAAGAGATCTTGGAGGGGATAACATCCAAGAAAATTGTGTCCTGACTCATTACCTCGACTTCATTATAGAGTTTCTTAAAGTGGGAGAAGGAAGCCCCTTTGATACTTGTGAAATCCTTGTGGGTAATAAGATCTTCTTTTATTTTAGAAATTGTGTTGAAGGACCTTCTAGCTTGGGCTTGCTTGTGGAAGAAGGAGGTATTCCTATCTCCTGCTTTTAACCATAGACTACGGGATTTTTGTCTCCAATATTCTTCCTCTTGCAAGCAAGCTTCGTGGAATTTTTGCTGCAGATTTCCTTCTATGACTATAGATTCCTCCGAGGGGTACTCCTCTTCCATTTGTAATTGGTGATTCTCAAGGGAGGCATGGGCCATCTTCCTTTCATCAGCTGGACTCAGAAGCATTTTAGTCCAACTCTTTAGAACAGTGTTTACTCTTCTTAATTTTTCTTCCCATACAAAGAAAGGAGACCCTGTGATGGGCCGATTCCAGCTTTCTTTAACCTTATCCATAAAGTCTGGGTGCCTAATCCATAAAGGACTGAATCGAAAAGGAATGGGCCCAAAATTTCTATGTGCTGAGAGCTCCAAACTTGTGGGTTTATGATCCGAAATGCTGCATGGCAGAATGAGCATCCTAGCTTCTAAACCAAGGAGAAGATAGGAGCTTTGAACAAGGAATATATCTAATTGCGCAGCAATATGGCCAAGACCCATTCTTTTATTGGACCAAGTATACTTAGCTTTCAAGGGATTGATGTCGAGCAGATCCCAATCTTGTATGATGTCCTCCACCCATTCCCTTGCTGGATCCCTTACTATGCTGCCACCTCTCTTCTCGGAAGAAATTGAAGTTATATTAAGATCCCCTACGATGATAATATTTCATAGAGTTCCTTCCTCAGCCAAGAGTTTGATTGAGTCCCAACACTACTTCTTTTCCCTTGCATTTACCAACACATAAACATTAAAGAGACTAAAGGTCTCCCTTGTTTCTTGGCTTGTGAATTACATAAGTTGCCAGTGAGTATTCTGCTTTCCATTGACCAATTCCAACTTGGCTTCGTTCCACAGAGCTCCCAGCCCTCCCGATGCTCCTCGGGCTGAGACAGCCTACCCTCCACTTTTTCTCCAAAGGTTCCAGCTTACTTGGAGGAAGCTCTTCTCCTCCAACTTACTCTCCTGGATTAGTAGGATATCTAGGGTTTCTATCCTAATCAAACTTCACATTGCTTCCTCTTTTTGCTTGCTCCCTAACCCCCTGCAATTCCAAGAGACAATATTCATTATTTACCATTCTAAGATTGGGTGGCCCCTGTCCATGACTTCTTGTAATCTTTGGTGTTTTTGCTAGCAGCTTCTCCAATGTTGGCTAACTACCTTGGAGCTTGTCTTTATATGTTTCTTGCTCTCTTTTCTCCCGGTCAGACTTCCTTCCTCCTGTCGATCTGCAGGACAATGTTTGGGAGCCACCTATTTCTCCTTCCTCTTCAGATTCTTCCGAATCTTGGTCTTCCTCTTCCATCTCTATGGCCTTTCCCTTAGGGATTACTACCGCACTCTTGCCTTGCCTAGAGTTTTCGAGGATCTCTTTCTCATTTGCCTCCTTCTGCCATTATTCTGTTTCTTACACTTCAATTGAGGCTGAGGAAAGGGGGGCGAACACATTCTCTTATGCCTTTGAATGCTGTCCTTGGCCACTAGTAGGCTGCTACCCTTTTCCCTTTGAAGCTCCAAGAGGGTTTGAGGGTTTAGGGTTAGCCATTGATATTTTGACATGCTTCCATCCTTCTTCCTTTCCTTGCGCCGCCTCCTCATTTTTGGTACAGTTCTTGGCAAAGTGTCCATATTCCTGACACTTGTGGCACTTGAAAGGAAGCTGCTCATAGTCAAGTTTTTGCACATGAGTCCAACTTCCTACATTTATCTTTATAGCCTCTGACAGCCCCACTTCTAGATCCACTTCGACACAGATCCTAGCACAGTGATATTGATCCTTGGTACTTGCTCAATCTATGAATTTTCCCAGCACGTTGCCTATATGTTGGAGGGAATCCTAGTTCCAACAATGTATAGGAAGATTCAGAAGTCTTACCCACAATGGAACTGTCGACGGAACATCTTCAGCTGGATCAAAATCGTGAGTCCATCTATTCAAATAGAGACCTCGAGGGCCCATAAAATAGGGCCCATTCCTAAAGATTATATCCTTGTCTTCTTTTGAAATAAACTCGAACAGAAAATAGCCTCGCCCTAGAAAATATGAGGGGACACTTTGCTTGATTAACGGTCTCCAGTTCCTACAAATCCAAGCTTCCGTGGCTTTGGGAGAAGGCCAAAGACCAGTGAACTGTCCTACCAGGGCCCTCTCCACCAGTGATAGAGCTACCTTGATCAGCCCCTCCAGAGGAAGGGAGACCTCCGGTATATTTTCTAGCTTTTTAATGAACTTCGAAGCAATCGGTTTCTTCTTGGCTGGCATCAAAGCCAGAAGAGTCTTGAACGTGGCATCTTCAACCTTAGGGGAGGATGGAAGATAGATGGGAGGAGCCTGGGACAAGCCCAGCTGATCCATGGTAGAGGGGGCGCAGCCCTAATGTGGCCAACCAGCCCGTGTGTGCAAGCAGCAGGTTGCAGAGCTCAGGGAGGCGAAAATTTTTTACTCTATATTAAAAAAACAATAATATCTACTAGAATAGTCTGATATCGATATTTTAGATTATGCCAACATGGTTTAATTTCAAAGATGTTTTGTTTAAAATAATATGTTTTGTTCTACACTATAAGATATTTACATGAATATTTAAGTGTTTTGGAAATTAAACTTACATTACCAACTTGCATATTAAACTTTCTAATTTCTGGAAATTCTAAATAAAATCGTAAGTGTGGGAATACATCTATGTAAGTCAATTGAAATTTCCATTGAAATTTTGAGTATGATTTAATGAACTTATTGTGAAGCTAGATACTTTTAATAAGATCCTCTTGAAATTTCACTTGAGTTTCTTGAATAGTAAAAAGAGAAAGGATTTATTTTATTAATTGAAATTTACAAAAAATGACTTTGAATTCCATTTTCTATTTACCTAGTGCATCCTCAATATATATATATATATATATATATATATATATATATATATATATATATATATATATATATAGATATATATATATATATATATAGATATATATATATATATATATATATATATATATATATATATATATATATATATATAATAAACTACTTACACAATGAGTTTGTTAAATTATAGTGTATGATTTCAATACATGTTGGGAAATCCTTTAATTTGTCAAGTGAAAGTTTAAATATTTACTTTCATGTTTTACATCATTATTTACCCATGGTAAGATTTGGAAAATTATGTTTTATAATATATATGCATATATTTAAGAATTAAACTCCCTTAATCATTCAAAGACCAAATTTTAAATATTCTTTAATTCCTTAAATATTATTTTATTCTTTAACTATTCTTTATCCTTTAATTTTTAAGCTCTTCTGACATTCTTAGCATTCCAAAATCTAAACTTGTATAAAAATTCAAAGCGGGAAGATCAACTATGAAAAAGTACTAACCTAGTAGTAAAGCCTGTGAAGGGTTGTGTTGGAATTTCAATCTTTGTGTAGGGGTGATGGTTGCTCCGGAGAAGATGGTGCAAAATGACAAGTAATGAACCTAGGTAGCAAATGAGCTTGAAAGTTCATGGAATATGTATTTAATTTCGAAATTCCTTGCTAAGGATGGATAGGAAACCCATCACGATTTCAATAAAATAGGAATTAAATATGGTCTAATATTGACACAACATCCCATCTGCCGGGCCCAATGAGTAGCTTAATTTCCTCACCTGTTTGGGCCTGATGCTATTTGTTGGCTTAAGGGGGCCTGAACCAGGTTCAACGTTAATTAGCCAAACAAATCCCTACATTACTAGCCCTTTTGACATTAGCCCATAGAGGGCAGAATGAATTCTCACCTGAAGCAGTATGGGGGGATGCTGGAACCAAGTTTCCGCACCCTAAGATGGTTGTGATGTCATTTGAATCCTTCTATCCCTGCCTTCGCGCAGGTTGCTTCGCTCTAGAGCTTGCAAGAATAGCCTTCTATTCCAGCCTTCAATACCTCCGCGAAAGGGTACAATCAACCTTCATGCAACCATAATCTGCTATTCAAGTACTTCCACGTTACTAGAGCAGTGTGCCATACAAATTCCCCAATTAATCTAATTGATTTTCTTATATTATCAAACAATTATAGTTAACACCGCGTAACCCGATATTTGTAAATGCATCAAATTAATTAATGTAATTGTAGTCTTTCGGGCATCATATAGGCATAGTAAAGGAAATTCATACATAACATATCCATATGTATCAGCAAAACAAATACACAAAAATTGTAGAATATATATCTTTATTAATATCTTCCCAGTGTTTACAGACTCTGCCCACCCTGCGCACATAGTTGCAGGGGTCCGCACACTCAACTGTGGACTTCTACCCTAGGCCTCTGCACACTCAGCTGCAGGGTCTCTACCTATGCTACGACCCAAGACTTAGACTTCTTCTTCAGAGCTATTACTCTATTACATGATCTACCATTATCTCTTCTTTTTTTACTACTTAGAGCTTCGCTCTTTTTATACAATCCCATGGTTCGCGGACCATGGGTAGGTCTCTTACAACTGACTTTACTTTACAAAACTAAGGGCAGAATACCCTTCTTAACACATAACACCTTTGCTCTTCATGCCCACAAAATGCGGAGTCTTTACAATTATATTACAAAAATTGACTTAATATCGGCTTTTAGCCCCTGAACTTCCCTTTGCGGATCCTGCTCCCAACAGGTCCCGAAAATAAGAATCGTGATTCACCCTCAAGTCACTTGGTAGGTGTGGAGATGTTTGTGCAAAGTCCGTCCAGCTCAATCCGGATGACCGCAACTTCAGTCATGCATTGAGCTACTACCTGCTTTGCATCTTCAACTGTCTTCTCAGTTACTCCTCTTGCGCTGTCAGCTTGAAGCTTTTGTTGCGTCACTTGCAAACTCACAAGCTTGCCTTCAATAGTTCCTGTGACTGTGTAAGCTTCCTCCAGCTAGGGCTTTAGTTGCACCTTCAACACTACTTCCTTCTGCAACACTGCATCCACTTGTTCCTTCGGCTGCTTAGCTTCCTACAGCTTGGCTAACCTTTCTGTCAGCACGACGGTTCATGCTGCGCCCTTAACATCTTCATAGCTTTGTTGGAGCTTGCGCGCTTCCGTCTCTAGCCTTTGAATTTTTGGGTCCTCCTGTAAGCTGGTCAGGACCTCAAACAATTGCTTGAACAACTGTGTATAGTGTGCTACTGCACTCTCCAATGTCGTGACTACTTCTGTGACAACGACCGTCCATTGTTCCTTTACCTCTGGCATTATTGAAGGCTAGGCCCTCAAATGGAGCTCTGTAATTTGTAGGTTCAACTCCAACTAAACCCACACCATCTCTGTCCGAGTGTCATGCACCCCTGTAGCCCATTTGCGGATGTGGACCTCAACTGGCTCCTCCTCTGGAATAGCCAACTCTAGGACCATTCTGCATGCCTCCTCCACGACCTGCACGATCTTCTTGCTCTAGTTGATCACCTCGGCCTCAACGGCAATGGCATCATTTCTCTGTAGGGCCATTTATTTGTTTCTTATCCTTTATTCACTGATCACATAGAGGGCGCAGTGCTCACAAGCCCTCAGCATTGCGATTACTCCATCCTACAAGAGGTGGAGTGCTTCGTGCAGAAGCGTTGCCAGGTTCAGTCCAACTCCCTTTAAGGTGCTGAAAGTGGGCCAGTCAACCTCATTTTCTATTGTCACTGCTCCATTTGGTAGCACTAATGCACTGGAAGCCATTGTGCGTAGCATATTGGCAGCCTCTTACGTGCCGATAACCAAGTTGGTAGACATCGTACTAGCTTGTGATGTGCGGGTCTACAACTCTTGCAACCCAATCTGGATAGCCCCTAGTATGATCTACTGCTGCTTTTCAAATTGATGTAGGGCCTCCACGGTGACATCTCAGACTGTGTCACTGATGTCATATAAGTCACCCTCCATCAATGTGATAGGGTCTAGCGAGGTCTTGGTTGCTTTTGATTTCTTTCTTGACCCTCCCTTCTCCAACTCTCTCGAGTGCTTAAAATGGGCAGACATCTCCTGGGGGTCCATGCCGTGCTGCTTTGTATCCTCCTCTTCAATCTCAGGTGCCGTTGTTAGAGCCCCACTCTATGCCACATGTTTGTTTTCCTACCTCCTTTCCTGCCTATTCTGCCTAGGCCTTCTCACCTGCCTCCTTTTTCCTCTTTTCGACCAGCTGTGCCATATTCAACTTGGCCTCCTCCTTCTTCTGTGCAGTGGACTTACTTCCACCCATCGCCAAGTCTGTGGTGGTGCACTACTTCGCCACCCATTTATTAAGCACCACATCGATGTCATCATCTGTGGCTAGCTATGATAAGTCATACCGCTTCTATGCAGGGTCCTTTCATGTCCTCATAGATACGCGATGGAAATCAACTTTAAACTCGACATTACTCTGTAGGTTAGCGTATATCATGGGCAACAATCGCAGCTTGCAATTGATGGCCATCCTGATATTCATTTCCATCAAGATCCAGAAGATCTTTATGTCCTAAACTTGCTCCATATCCTTGTTCACCCATAGCGAAGCGTGCTTCGCTGCTTCATGAAGGTCTGGTACGCTCGAAGGGAACTGGATCTCCTCTGGTAGCTCACACGCTACAAGCACAATTAACAGCAAGAGCCACGCGTAATGGAAGGTCATGCTTTGATCTTGCGCTTCGCGACAATTCACCAGGAATTCTCTGCGAAGGTAGTTTGACTAGTTAAACTAGACTCCTTCCACACACTGTTGTGTGAGCACGATGACAGGTGCTGGCACCTCGTTGGGGTGACACTTCTGCATCACCTTCCCTGTAAGGTTATATGTCGCTACCTTCACAGCGAGGTCACAGATGTTGGAGATATCATACTCGCATGTCTTCTTTACCAGCTTGAATTTCTCCTTCATTGATTTTGTGAGCACCTGCTCGCCACCCTTTCCACCAAAGATCATAGCTGGATTTTCGCTTGTATACGATAGGCGTGTTATTCAATGGATTAACATATCTGTGATGTGTATCGTCTCCTTCAGCCATAGACACCCATCATGCACCAATCACAGCAGCTGCTTGATGACCAAAACTGTCAACGGGGTGTGGTTATAGTGTGACACCTAGAGCAGGTTCAACAATCTTGCCTTCTCTACCCCCCCTTGAGCCACCTCCGTGGCTCCAACATGGTCATTCCCGTATTTGTGTCTATGATGCAGTGCATTAGCTGCTGGGTTGCCAAGTCAGGGAACTTGTCATGGGCCACCAAGTCCCAGTCTTCAAGCTTCAGTGTCGACATTCGGGCCAAGTGCGAACTATCGAAAGTAATTTCATCTAGTAGCAGAGGGGTTTGCAGGGGATTCCTACTCTTATCAATGTCCTTTGGGACCTTGGACTTAGGCTTGCATGGAGGGACATACTCTGGAAACCATGTAATAGGGTCTGCACCCTAGGTTTCAACCTCCTCTACTTCAACCCCGACATCCTCATCATCCATTAGGATATCTTCAATGTCCTCTTCCTCTGCCTCTAGTTTTATGGCCTTGCCCTTCTCCTGTGTGGTGGGATTTGGTGGGTTTCTCATTGGCGATGCATGCACCAGTATGGAAAAATGCTTGCCTTTCTTGTCCTTCGTGGTTTCCTTGGTTGGGGTTGGCTTCAGTCTTGGTGTTCTTAGTGATTTAGGGACCTCCGCCAATACTTCGGCCACTTCCAGAGTAGCTATTTCGGCATCCATATCAATTTCCTGCACATTCTCCTCAGCTACCACTTCTTCGGTTTTCATCACTTCTATGCGTGTCGACATGACGTTATTCACTAGTTCCTATGTCTCTTTTAACAACTGTTTAAATGCCAGACTCGCTACCAGATCTTGAAAGAATTCACAGTTCATGTGCACTTGAGAGCGCAACAACTCAATTCTCAAAATTCCAAGTGTTTTTCGCTGGACAACCACTTATAATTTATAGGGCATTTCGAATCCAAATCCGACCATTTCCCCCAAAATTGGTTCATTAATGTTGGATTGGTGGCAGATTTTCAACGATCTAAGCCATAAATTTCATCGTAAATGCTGGCTGCCCACTCCATTTGGCCTCACTTCTACCGTATTTTCATGAATAGTGACTTTAACAGTCACTCTTTGGCTAACTTATGCAATTTCTTCCTGGGCAGGGCAGCTCCCTCCGCGCTGTCGTGCACCTAGTGACACGTCCTTGCTTCGCACCATCTTCCAACCGTGTAGCTTCCCAACCCGGGTAGTGTATTTAATAGTCCCATGCCTCCTTTCAGCCACCGGGAGCACTGAAATTGTGCTACCTTCATTTAGTCACATGGCCGAACCATTGGTGTATGGCTTCAAGCAACTACCATTCACCTTTCTTGGGAAGGGTTCGCCATTCAATTTGACTGGCTATACTGCTCCTCCACTAGTAATCTCCTTAATAACATAAGGCCCTAACCAGTGCATCTTGACTTTCCCTAGAAATTTATCAAACTTACTATCATATAGCAAAACCAGGTCATTTACCTCAAATGTGCACAGCTTGATGTGTCGATCATGTCATGCCTTTTCTCACTGCTTTTGAACCTACTGGTGGAATCCACCCAAAAATCGTTCTTCCTCCAGTTCATCCCGCTGTGCAAGCCTCTCCTCCAAGGCTCTGCGATCCGTCATACCTATGAGCATTGTTATGCCCAAACTAGGCACGATGTATTCCATAGGCATTACCACTTCAACACCATAGACAATCCGAAAAGGGGTTTGTCCAATCAACTTCTTACATTGCGTTCGATAAGCCCACAGTACTGCAGGTATGCGTAGGTCCCAATCACTTCGTTGAGCATTACAAACCTTGGTCAGTGCATTTTCAAGCACTTTGTTGAATGCTTCCACCGTCCCATTAGCCTGCGGGTGATAAGGCATACTCTTTTGGTGGTATACTTGAAATTCCTCTATTGGCGCGTTAATCATCTCATTCAAGTAGTGCGTACCATGATCACTCATCAAGATCTTTGGACATCCAAATCACGTTAGTACATGCTCAAAGAGGAACTTTGCAGTGGTCGCACCTATGAAATCCTTCACAGGCTGTGCCTCTGCCCAACGAGTGAAATACTTTGTCACTGTGATAATATACCTTGCTCCCGTCTTTCCTTGTTGATGAATAGGTCCCACAAAATCTATCGCCCACTTCTCAAAAGGTTGAAATGTCATTTGTGGATTCAAAGGCATCTCATCCCTCCGTGATGGTTTGCCATTCCTTTGACACACATCGCATGCCTTGCAATATTCTTTTGAGTCCCGATGAAGGGTTGTCCACTACAACTCTTTGCGTAGAATCTTCTGCACAGTTGTTGTCCCTACATAATAGCCTCCCACAGTGCCCCCATGAGCATTCGTGAGGGTGCTTCTTCTTTTAATCTCAGGTACATACCTTCGCAATATCTCATCAATCCCCATCTTGTACAGATTCCCAGAAATGACAGAGAAATCTATGGTATGCACCACCAATTCCTTCTTTTGTTGGACAGTGTATCCTCCCAGTGCAGTTCTTGTTGTTAGGAAGTGTATGATATCCTCAAAAAGACCATCTGCGACACGCACTGCAAATAGTTGTGCGTCAAGCAATCCTTCTTCCAAGTTAGTAGGTTCCTCCCCTGTTTTGATGTGCGACAGATGGTCTGGTCCCACATTCAAGCATCCAGACTTCACAACCACTTCAAAATCATACTCCTGGAACAATAAGAGCCACCTGTAGATTCTCACCCCCAACACTAGCTTATTGACGAGGTACTTCAGCGTAGAGTTATCAATATACATCCTGAAATGGCCTCCCAGAAAGTAGTGCCTATACTTCTAGAGTGTATACACCATAGCTAGCCCTTCGCGCTTAGTGGTGGAATAATTCCTCTCCGCTTTGTATAATCTTTGACTTGCAATTGTGATAGGATAGTCCAAGCCTTCTCCGCCAACCTGTGTTAGTACTACTATCAGCACTATACACGACACGTCGACATGCACATGAAACTCTTTCTTCCAGTCTGGGAAGACTAGAATCGGCGTGGTGACCATCTTTTCTTTTAATATATCCAAGCTCCTCTTGCAGACATCATTCCAGCAGAATGTGACATCCTTCTTCAACAGTTTCTCCATAGGCGCGGTGACTTGGGCATAGACTATGATAAAATTTATGTAATATCTTGTTTTTCCTAGGGTAGCACGCAGCTGGTTCACACTCCTTGGCACTTCCAAGTTTAGTATCACCACGATCTTCATGGGGTCTACCATCAGTTGCTGTCTCCAAACAATATGCCCCAATAGGTTCCCAAAAGGAGCACAAAACATGCACTTCTTGAGATTGAGTGCGATCTAGTATCTTCGACAGGTATCCAGCTTTAGACACAAGCTTGGTACATGGCATTTAACCAGCCCAAATACAGTCCAGTCATCAAAATATACCTCTAGGAACTTATGAATAAATTCCTTGAAAGCAACAACAACTATGCGCGAGAAGATCGCAGGTGCATTCTTGAATCCGAACGACATTACATTGTACTGAAAACAACCCCACTCAATCATGAAGGTTGTCTGGCTCCTATCTTTTGGCACAATTTTGATTTGGTGGTACCCAGAGAACCCATCATCATAGTTACTTCATGTAACCGATTCATGTAACCATTTCAAAGTGCAAGAACTCTAGCAATCCCATGTAATCCATCCATCCGTGATGGGATTCACCCAATCATGGTCTCGTGCCATTATCTTATAGATACATTCCAGGTCATCATAACTCTCATAATCACGAACTGGTTCAGTATAGTGCGATCCTTCAACAGGATCGAGGGGTACTATTACACGCAATAATTTCTTCTCAAAGATCGTCTTTCGTTTCTTCAAAATGATGACCCCTTTCATATCAGTAGCCTAGTAAATTGCTAGGAGCAAAGGATAGCAATTATTGTCATCCACTATCTCTATTACTTCAAAATTGGCCAGCGTGCTCACTTCCTCAATATCCATGGTCACCCCCTGTAGCCGCCCCATGGGGATGATCTTCTGTTGATTCACCATCCTTAGCTGAATCGAAGACCATTGTAGCACAAGTCTCCCCATTCATTTCCAAGTGTGCTTTGGTAGGACGTTCGCATCCTACCCCAGGTCCAAAATAACCTGATCCATTTCATACTCTCCTATCTACGCAGTCAGTCTCATCTCCCATCTCGTCCTTGTTTTATGCTTGTCAATCTTTCGTACTATGCACAGCTCACCTGATGCATTTCCAGCACATCTATTGATGAGCTCTTCTAACCCTTTTACAACCTTACTATCACACAATAACTCCATACAAGTCTCTAGGAAAGTTGTGAGCATAGAGGGGTCCATCTCCTACTCAGGCTTATCCTTACTTCTTGAGGTGGAGGCCTCAGTGAAGTTCTTCTTAGCTTCCATGAAGGTTTCGCATGCGTGGTCCAAATCAAACTCAACCTGCTTCACTGGAGCTTTGCGAACCCCTGTATTATCTTCTAGTTGTTTCCCCTTGTAATCTCTTGTTGTGATTCCACTTCTGAGCACTATATTTACGTTTGGATCTTCCTCGCACCGATAAGACCTCATCATCTACAGGTTCTGAGCCAGCGGAGGTGGTAGCACCCCTTTGTCATGTATTCTAGCTATCAATGTAGGACAATCTTCTATTTCATGATCAAACAACATGCAATACTTGCACGACAGACGCGTTGGATTAGTGCAATCACAGGCATAGTGTCATGGTCCTCTGCAATTATAACAAATCAACTATCCTCGACCTCTACTAGCTCCTCCTCTACCTCAGGCTCATTTGCGCCATCCTTGTGTTTTGGTCACGAGGCCATGTTTTGGCTTGAACCCTATATGTGGGAGTTCTATCCATCATCAATTCATAGCTCCTGCAAGTACGCTCATCATGTCCTACCGACCTACAAAAGTTACAAAACAGTTGTTGTGGTGCTTGTACATACTTCTGTAGCAAGTGGCAGTTATCTATTGCATGTTTTCTGGCTACCTGACAGATAGCGCACCATAATGCAGGGCTCACGCTAGGTCTTGCTTGAGCTTCTGGCCTTAAAGGCAGTGGTCCTCCTCCTGCAATGTAATTTTCAAAGATTGACCGATGGTCTTTGTCATGACCCTGACTCTTGCATTTCAAGCACCATATCTCCTCACGCACCTCTGGTCGAACCATCCTATCCTTCTTCAGACCTTGCATCTCAAGGCATAGGTTCTTTAGCTACACATGGATCTGCTGAACTGCTAGATTTGGATCTTGCATTGAGGTTTCTTGTAGCCTCATGGCAATCTCCAAGGCCTCTGCTTGAGTTGTTATCTTCTGCTGTGACAATGCACTCCTTAAGTGTGGTAGTAGCCAAGCAACAAACCATTCGCGATGATGCCCATCTGTCAAATTCATGTTGGCTTTGTGAATTGTACACTTCAACCTCTGATCTAGTTCCCAAGGAATCTCACCTAGTTGTATCGCAATTTCTTTGAATCCCACCATCGACTCTGCCTCAGATTTAGGCCTACTAAATTGTCTATTCAGTGGTGCCTGGATGTATACCACTCCAACATTTGGGTTATCATTAGAGTACTTAATATACCAAGTTAGCGCGTGATCTTGCAGAGCACTAACCAACATCGCCTTCTTTATATGATCTGTAACACCTTGAGCTTCCCATACAACCCTCACAACGAACGAGAATTGGTCCAGGTCTTCATTTCCCAAGCCTTTGAACAAAGGCAACTTCACTTTATTTGCCATACTGAAATGCGGTGGAGGTGGAGGTTGTACAGGTGAAGTTGGGGGTGATGGTGGTGAAGTTGGAGATGGTGTGGGTGGAGGTGGTATTCATGGGAATGCTTATCTTATTAACTCAATAGCACTTTGCGGAGAAACCTTCGCTATCCCTTTTTCATCACCTCACAGAGGTGAAATCAAGGGACTATACTCCAGACCCTTTTTTCTGTCGTTCCTGTAAGTTTTTCTGCTTTATGGAGTCTCGAACATCAAGGTAGGTGCATAACCCATTTTTTGCACAATAGCATTTTAATCCAGGTATTCAAAGATTTTACATACTTACCTCGCGGTCCTTTGAAAAAGCGTCGCTCTGCCTCGCTATAGCTGACTAAGGTGTTGACCGCGAATTCAGTCACAAATCCTCGTATGATACAATCGAGCCAATGATCGACAATGCAGGCGATCTTATCCTCCAACGCTTCCAACCTTTGCACTAGCTTTGAGGTCCACACAATAGGACCATCAAGTTTCCACCTTCCTTAGCTATCTGCTAGCTTTGTGATCCACTCGTATAGCTAAATAGGAAGGAGCAGAAAAAGATCTCGTGGATCTCTGTATACAAGTACCTCTCCAACCATTGTTCCTTTGTCAATTGCGAGTTCCTATTCTCCTGTGCCACGAATTCGTGGATCTTCCTATCTAACTAGTCTCAAAGCTCCTTCTTAGTTGGATTCAAGTGATACGACATCACACATCTCTTATGCAGATTTTGGTCCCGGCAACAGAACCATTTGTTGGCTTGAGGGGACTTGACCCAGGTTCAGCGTTATTTAGCCAAACAAATCCCTTCACTCTTGTCCCTTTTGGCATCAACCCATGGAGCGCGGACCGAAGTATCACCTGAAGCAGTATGGGGGGATGTTGGAACCAAGTTTCTGCACCCTTAGATGGTTGTGATGTTATTTGAATCCTTCTATCCCTGCCTTCGCGTAGGTTACCTCGCTCTAGGGCTTGAAAGACTACCCTTGTATTCCAGCCTTCAATACCTCTGTGAAAGGGTACAATCGAACTTCGTGAAACCCTAATCTGCTGCTCAGGTACTTCCGTGCTGCTAGAGTAGCGTGCCATACAAATTTCCCAATTAATCTAAGTGATTTTCTTATCTTGTCAAATAGTTATAGTTAACACCATATAACCAGATATTCGTAAATGTGTCCAATTAATTAATGTAATTGTGGTCTTTCACGCATCATATTGGCACAGTAAAGGCAATTCATACATAAAATATCCAAATGTATCAACAGAACAAAGACACAAAAACTGCAAAACATCTCTCTTTATTAATACCTTCCCAGTGTTTACAGACTCTTCCCACCCTGTGCACACAGGTGCAGGAGTCCGCACACTCAACAACAAAATTCTACCCTATGCCTTTGCGCACTCAGCTACAGAGCCTCTACCTATGCTACGACCTAAGACTTAGACTTCTTCTTCAGATCTATTACCCTATTACATGATCTACCATTGTCTCTTCTTTTTTTTACTACTTAGAGCTTAGCTCTTTTTATAAAATCCCATGGTTTGCAGACCATCGGTAGGTCTCTTGGTGGCTTGTATGGGCCTGACCCAGGTTCAGAGGTGATTTAGCCAAGAAAATCCCAGTACCACTGGCCCTTTCGAAAATACTCTGCGGAGCGTGGCCTGAGGTCTCACTTGAAGTAGTATGGGAGGGTGCTAGAACCAGGTTTTTGCACCCTGGGGATGTCTGATGGGCTTCTGGAGGTTTGTGGTCTGACCCGTCGCTATGCATACTTGGTAGTCCTTCACAACCTGTGCTGCTATTTTCGCGGAGCCCTACTTGGGGCACGACCCATATATTACCCCAGTTCCTTGCTAATTAACTAATTACTTAACTTGTGTGTGTAATATTTATGGTTATTACAACATATTCAACAATCATATCAATGTGCGCGACACATAAACTATTAAAAACATAAAGTAGATAATGCACAACAAATACACATAAATAAGAATCAACTTCTCTTTATTAATCTTCGATCCTACTTACAAACTTGACACCACCCTACACACTCAGCTGCAGGGGTCTGCGCACTCAGCTACAGAGCCTCTTCCTACTACTACGACCTCACATACTTAGAATCCTACTCTAAGCTTGAACCATTCCTTCGCTATTCACTCTATCCCCTACTCCCCTTTCAACTTAGAGCCTCGCTCTATAGGCAACATGACTTTACATTACATTACATTATTTTATGCAGACAACCCTATGACTTAACCTCTACTTCACGCTCTGAACCAGCAATTCGTGGTGTTTTACAAAACTTTTCACCAAAACTTGGGCTTTGAGCCCCAAAACCTGTTGTGGGGGGATTCCATGCCCAATAGGCCCCCAACAAAATCATCTTGACTTGTCCCGAGTTACTCTACTAGTGTGGCGATCTTGGCATGGAGTCCCTCCAACTGTTCCCGTATTGCCCGGAGGTCCGTGAAGCACTATTCTGCTGTTTGCTGGACCTATTGCATGCGCTCTTCTATTGCTTCTTTCTGAGGCTCCACTATTTGTCTTAGCGGATATAGTCCCTGCATCTGTGCGAGCTTGTCCTCAATCTCAGCCGTAATCATGAAGGCCTCATCAATCCAAGGTTGGACGTGTGCTTTGAGAAGGGCCTCTTTCTATCTTGCAGCATCCACCTGCTCCTTTAGTGCCCTTTCCTGCTGCATCTTAGCCAGTCGTTGCATAAGGATGACTATCTGTGTTGTTCCCCTGACATTGTCATACTATTGCTACAGTTCACGTGCCTCTGTTTCTAGGCACTGTATGTTGGGGTCCTCCTGCAAGGATGTGAGGACATCGAACGCTTGGTTCAACATACCAGTGCAATCCTGCACCGCCCGTCCAATTTCTTCCAATCCTGTCTGAATCATGCTGATGCACTATTCTTTAACCTCCAGAGGAGTGGAAGGCTACGCCTTCATCCGCAGCTAAGCAATTTGGAGTTTTAGCTCCAGCTGCAGTCGTGTTGTTTCCTCGTGCGCACTTCAGACTCCACTTTCCAGATAGTGGATCTGCATCTTGGTTGGTAGGTCTATGGCGATGGATAATTCTGGAATGCACCGGAATGCTTCATCCATGCTTTGCGTAATTTGCCAATTCTGTGACACTAGCTCGTCATGCTGCAGGCTGAGCTGTTTGATGTTGATCTTCTCCTCACTCAATACCTAGATCGCGTGGCCTTCACGGACACATAGCTCTGTTGTTATGCTGTCCTGCAAGTGGTATTGGACCCCCTCTGCGCATTGTTCTGCTAGTGCAACTACCAACGTTGGTACCTTGTCTTCGTGACATTTTCTCATCACCTTCCTGGCCAGGAGTTGGGTGGCTATGCACACCCCTTTATCTTTAATGCAACTAATTGCATAGCCACTCTTCTTCTTTTCCAACTTGTACTTCTTCTTCATGGACTCTGTGAGCACCAAATCTCCGCTTTTGCCAGCTATCTTCGCGGGGTCCTTTCCTTTACTAGGAAGCTGAGAAATCCTATGGATAAGATCCGCCGTGATGGGAATAGGCTCCTCTAGCCATAAGTTCCCATCGTGCACCAGGCAAAGCAGCTGCCTGATGATGAAAATTGTGATAGGTGCATGGTGAAAGTGCAGAATCCATAATAGGTGGAGTAGTTCGGCCTTCTCCACATTGCGCAACCATTTTTGTGGCTCTAGCATTGTAACTGACCCCTCCTTGCTCTGTTTCATGGGGTTCTTAGTCTCTAAATGTGGGAACTTCTCACTATCCATGAGGTCCCAGTCTTCAAATTTCATTGTGGGAATGTGGCCCAAGGCCGAGCCCTCAAACAAAATTCCATCTGGTTGGAGCATTGTTTGGAGTGCGCTATTAACAACATCTAAATCCTTGGGTACCTTAGCTTTCCCTTTCCGTGGAGGAACGTACTCGGGAAATTTTGCTGCAGTGCGCATCGGGTGGATGTCTTCTTCCATTTCTTCATCCGCCTCTATTTCATCTACGAGAGCTTGTAGGTACTCCTCCTCATCATCTGTCTTAATGGTGACAACCTTTCCCTTCTCTTGCATGGAAAGTTTACCAAACTACGAATTTCGCGGGGACATGCGGCCTGGTCCTGCTACCTGTTTATCCTTCTTAGGCCTCGGCGTCTAAGGTGATTTTGGAATTTCTACCGCATCCCCAACCTGCATCGTAGGGTTCTGCGTGACTTCCTCAATAGTACTTTCTGCAAAACCGACACCTCTCCTGGTAGTTGTCATCTTATTCGAACTGTCTGTGGTTGTTCGCGAACTTGGGGGCTCAAATATTGCTTTGCACTCAACACTCTGTGCTCTTCATAGTAGCTCAAATCTCAAATGAACAAGTGTTGTCTCATGGCTATCCCTTGGAGTTTTATAGCATCTTTTGAATTTGAATTCGATCGTTTCCCCCACTTTTGAGTCATTAATGCATTCCTGGTGGCATATCATCCCAGATATAGCTCTTAATTTGTCTTAATTGCCCGCCACCCACTCCCTTTTGCCTTAAATTGGACATCTCATCATGAACAGTAATGCCAACGGTCACTTCCTAGCCTACCTGCATAGTAGCGCAGCACCCTATGCGCGGTCATGATCCTTGTGACATGTTGGTTCTACACGCATCTCCCTTATCGCGTATCTCCCACATAGACTCTTTTAGAGTCCCGCTCTCTCTTTCAACTATCTAAAGCACTGAGATTGTGCTCCCTATGGCTAGTCAGGTGTTCGCACCACCTGTGCAAGAATTCAACTCACCTTCCAACATAACCCAGGTTCAGAGGTGATTTAGCCAAGTAAATCCTGGTACTACTAGCCCTTTTGGCAACATTCGGTAGAGCGCGGACTGAGGTCTCACCCAAAGTAGTATGGGAGGGTGCCAGAACCAGGTTTCCGCACCTTGGGGATGTCTAATGGGGTTCTGGAGGTTTGCGGTCTGACCTGTCGCTATGCGTAATTGGTATTCCTTCGCAACCCTTGCTGTTGTTTCCGTGTAGCCCTACTCAAGGCGTGACCCATATATTACCCCAGTTCCTTACTAATTAACCGATTACTTAACTTATGTGTGTAGTATTTATGGTTATTGCAGCGTATTCAGCAATCATATCAGTGCTCACGATACATAAACTAATACAAACATAAATAAGATACTGCATAGCAAATACATAGAAATAAGAATCAAATTCTCTTTATTAATCTTCAATCCCGCTTACAGAATCAACACCACCCTGTGCACTCACCTGCAGGGGTTTGCGCACTCAGCTGCGGACTCTACTAGGCCTCTACACCTCAACTATAGAGCCTCTTCCTACTACTATGACCTAATACACTTAGAATACTACTCTAAGATTGAACCATTACTTCACTATTCACTCTATCCCCTACTCCCCTTTCAACTTAGAACGTCACTCTATTTATACAATCCCATGGTCCACAGACCATGGGTAGGCCGACATGACTTTACATTACATTACATTACTTTAGGGTGGACAACCCTATGACTTAACCTCTACTTCGCGCTCCACGCCCACAATTTGTGGAGTTTTACAAAACTTTTGACCAAAACTTGGGCTTTGAGCCCCAAAACCTAATCTGGGGGGATTCCATGCTCAACATCTCTTACAGCAGACTTTACTTTACAAAACTAATGGTAGACTACCCTTTTTGACACATAACACCTTCACATTCTGCAACCACAAAATGTGGAGTCTTTACAATTATATGACAAAAATTGACTTAATATGGGTTTTTAGCCCCAAACCTGCCCTAGGGGGATTATGCTCCCAACGCTCATGTAGACTACTGCTCATGTGAGTGATGGGTGATCACACCTCATCGAGTAGAGGGGGGCGTCTTAACGCCTTTGCTCCTTCCTGCCCAATGGAAATGAGAGTCATTGGATGAAAACATATCTAAGGACTACAACTTATCAAGGAAAAGTGACCTATTTAACTAGTGCGCACATCCTGTGTGATGGCATGTATCAACTGTTAATTTGAAATAAGGGAAAATCTTCACAAATTAAGCTCCTGGGATAAACAACACGATAAATGTGAAGATTATAAGGAGTAATTTTTATCTCGAGAATATAAGAGGGAGTCATATGGTAAGGGAGGTGCAAGGATAAACTAATAAAAAGAGCCTCTTTAACTTGGGGTCAAATTAAGCACCAACATTCTAGCTCCAACTGGGGATGGTGCCTCCCTCCGAGCCATAAAGAACTGCAGAAAAAGTGCCTTCACATTGGGCATGGAGTCGAATCATGAGGAAAGGAGAAATTAAAAGATAAAAACCTATAGGAATAAAAGGAAAATATTTGCATCTTAAAGTTCGATTGATCACTAGCAAGAATTGAAACAAAGGTTAGACAAATGAGACCCATAGTATGAAAAGTTTAAATAGTTTTACAGTTATTCAAAAGAAATTTGTTCATAATTTTTAGTTTATCAGGGTAAGTCTAATAGTGAGTCAGGGAACATGATCGTAAATTGGTATATGTCGTTCTTCATAAGAGCATTCAACACTATAACCAATCATACAAGCTTATAGTTAATGAGTATGAAATTTCATAAATCATAAAGCTAATTAATATTCATAAGAATGACTCTCATTTTGGAATAAGATTTGATAGAAACTATGGAGGCCAGTTATTAGGGATTTTTTCCCTTCTTGTTTCATAACATGATTTTCCAGTATTGGATGTCACTCCATTGCCAACAAGCATCCATAGCTCCGATGGATGCATCCACTATCCTACAATGAGGAACCTTAAATATTCTTGTTTATTCTTCATGTTAGAGGGATTCTTTCATTTAACAAATTTGTGCTTGAATAGAATGAGAGGATTACGCACTGGAATTAGTCCAATACCATTGAAATTTATCTACTACCAACGAGCATCCATAGCTCGAGTGGATCTGTCATCACACCCCATCAAAGTTACCTAAACAGGAGTGAGAAGATTACACACTAGGTTTTAATCTAGCACCATTGTCCTTGCTCCGCTACCAGCAAGCTTGTTTAGTACCCTAGAAGAAATACCAACATTCCCCACCCAAGAAATCATAGGTTCCAATCCCTAGGGTAGTATTTTGATCAAATAGGTCTCACGCATGGTTGTGGTTGTGATAAACTAGTTCCACCAAAGTTTCAATTACATTTTATGAGAGTTAGATCTTATGGTTATAGGTCTAAGACTTATGACTTAATGCAATTCCTTAGTATTTATGTGTAAGTATTATTAAAGAGATATGTGGTGAGGAATGTTCAATATGAAGTTGAAATTAAATAAATTGAGGTCGGAGCCCTTTAAGGATTGTGACCCCTCAAACATGATTTATAAACCAATTCTTTAAATAAGTATTAAAAATGTGTTAATATGGTTTATACTAAGGACTAATATATGTGTATTCCATTTTACTACGATCACATAAATAATCTTCAATATGAAAAAATCTTCATATTTATTCATTCTAAATGTAAGAATCATATAAATTTTTTTATTTATGTACATGGTTTATATACAATGTGTTTCAATGACCATATTTATCAAGGAAATTGAAAATCTTGTGTAACCAAAATCTTGTCTGTCAAAATTTTTTGAACTGTAGGCTCCATTGTCAACCAAAATAGTAGTATAGGAAGTGAAGAGTAAGTTTCTTCAAATAACATGCACCCTAGAAAATAGTAGATGTAAAAGTGGATTGAAATCGTTTTTCTTTTAAAAATTTGATTCATCCATTCCTCCACAAAGTCATAATATCCCATTTGAAAATTTAAGTGATCAAAATTTTCCCACATATATCTTTGAGCCATCATTTCATAGGGTGGTTTTTTATTTATTTCTAAGATGGTGATATGGTTAGTTCCACAACATTCTTTATATTCATGATTAAAAATTGGTAAAGAATATTCTTTGAAATAGTCAACATATTTCCAAATAAAGATGGTAGTATTATGATCCAATTCTTTAGTATTTTGCGAAAAAGATTGCAAATTAAAAGCAAGCTTGTTATTACATGATGCAACAACTTCAAAATTTTGAGTAAACTTATCATCATTAGAAATAATGGGAAACTATATTTTCTTCATTATAAGACTTATGTTCTAAAAATTGTGTTAGATTATCCAAAAATACAATATTATCATAGGTTATAGAATTGGAATAAAATAATTATTAATTTAAGATATTAAATTAATAATTGTTATTCTAGAATGTTTAATTATTTTGGAGACATTTAGAATTAGTATATTGTTGTAACAAGATATGACTCTCCAAATGTGTCGTATCTTAGGCTCTATTTTAGGAGATTTGTTAGCTAGTTGTTTTGAATAGCATTTATTGTAAATGAACACTTGTTATTTAATAAGTGATCCATAATTAGAGGTAGTTAGGACATGGAGCTTATAAATAGCTCATTGCAAGAGTGTTTGGTTGTTTGGGTGTAAACTCTTGCAAAATCAAATATGTAATTATTTTTTTCTGATTAATAAAATTACTTGTCTGAGGACACTTCTGCCATTATTGTGGTATCAGAGCTCCAGTAATGCTGCAGTTGATGTGAGGAGATTCTAGCTCTACAAGTTTTTGGAAAACTCCATTGATTTGTTTAGCGAATGTTTGGTATGAAATTTGTCAAGTTTTTCGTTTTAAAAGAACATAAATTTTATTATTGATTTTAGATTTATAAATTCTGAAATCATTTTTTATTGTTAAAAAGAAAAATGCACAATCTGTTTGATTTTTCTGCAAAATCTATATGGCTATTGTGATGCAATGATGTGGATTTGCATCTATTGAGTGAGGGTGCCAGCGTTAGCAATTTGATCCATGAAACAGAGGACAAACCACCATCTATAGATAGCGTCAACAAATGTTCAAGAAGATCTATCCGGTGACATAGAAATGCTGGTATTTGACATCTATTACAATCGGTAATTCAAAACTGGTCTTAACCCTTTCCAAAATCTTCAACCCTTCTTGGATGGGAACCCAAGGTCTCTCTACATGAAGGCCTACCATGAATGGCTGAAGATTTTTGCCTTCCTAGATGTTGAAAAATGAGAGGATTCTAAAGCGGAAATGTTTTTTTACCGCTTTTCAAACCACTAGCGGGAGGGGTGATTGTGATGGGCAGAAAGAAAAAAATTCACCTTTTGTTTGATCCCACCAAGGCATTCCACCATTAAGGTATTCTTTGGAGCTCGACTAAGATTGTATTCACAGTAAACAATGTCCAAATAAGAACGTATCCCAGGACGGACGACAACACATTCCCAACAAGGCCAATGTGGGTAAACAGATTGATCTGGGATGCATCTTCTTGGGCTACAGATAATGGGAAATAGAAGGTTGATTACAGATATGAGCCATTCGTCGCCCAGTACTTAGACTTCTCTGTCAGCTCCGCCAATTGACCTCCATCAATTGCTCAAAAACATGAAACCTTTAAAGTAATATGAAGCCTTGTATCCTTGTATTATTTTGTTTGTCAAACTTGAAAATATTGTCGCTTGGTTTCGAACTCAATCCCTGCAGCATCGTATTATTTTTTTCGTCAAACTTGAAAATATTGTCACTCAATTTCGAACTCAAGCCCTACTACCACATATTATTTTTTGCTTCGATCTTGAAATTATTGCCCTCACTCAAGTTTGAACTCAAGGCATTCTTCATATCATTTTCTTGGTTTATTTCCCTCAAAGTTTGAGCAGGAACAGGGCCCGCATGCATGGCATGGTCGACGGCCGTGCCAATCTCGACCGCTCTCTACTGAATAGACGACGGTGAGAGCTCCCCATGCTACAAAAGCCTGAGGTTTCTCTGCTACTCCTTACGTGCTTCCTCTGCTTTTGAAGTAGCTGCTGGAAAAAATTCTGCTAAGAGCTGGATGGAATTGAAGGACTAGCTTTCTGAATTCTCGATCACTCTGTGATTGGAATGGACCTCTTGGAACGAGATTTGGGAATTTAACGAATTATGTTATGCCATGTTGCTAGTTCTAAACTTTACCACGCTTGCTTTTGGTGTGTCAAAACCCCCATCCAGCCAGCGTTTGACGATCAACCATAATGTCTGAATTTGAAGCCTATCAGTAGTGAAGCCTGTCAACTTGATCATAAAGTTTTTTTTGTAATATAAGGCATATTGTATTTTGGAGATTTTTTAATTTTTTAATTTATTGTTTGTGGAGTAATAAGGTGATTTGTAAATCCTTGGAGTAGTGAGGGGATTTCAACTGTAATTTTTTTTGAAGGGATAAGTGTAACTCAAAGTGACTTTACTTTAAGGGGGGGTAATTTTTTTCTACCAAGTTTTGCAAGAGCATCATTGTAAAAGTCAAATTTTGAAAGTTACCTTGTAATTTTTAAGAAATTGACTAGAGCCAAGTGCAAAGCTCAGTCATTTTTCTCCTGCTTCAACAACTATACGAGGGTCAAGGCCAAGCCCCGATAGATCATGTTTTTTGTGTGGTGTGTTGCATGTTGTATTGCCCATCTTGACATTTTTGTTCTGATTCTTGGTGTGAAGCTTCAACGCTACAATTTCAAAGTTTAATTTGTTTTTTGATTCCAACAAACTTGAAGGCACAAAATCTTATAAAACATGGCACTGTCTCATCGAAAGCACTCTCATTTACAATGAATTATGGCAGGGTATATGTGATGGAGATATTAAGCCAAATAAACCCACAGATGCAGCTACACTAGCAAAATGGGAAGTTAAGAATGCCAAAGCCTTAGCTCTTATTAAATCTTTTGTCAATGATGAAATGTATGTGCAAATAGAAAATGCTACAGATGCATGGTCTACTTTGAAAACTTTTAAAGACCTCTTTCATACTTAGTCTGAATCAAAGAAAGTTGATCTACAATTAAAATTGTTACAACAAAAATTCACTGAAGGAGGTGATGTACTCGAATATATCTCAAGACTTAAGAATATTAGGCAGGAAATCATTAATGCTGGTTTTCCAGCAATAGATGATAGTTTTATGGTAACAATTGTAATTGCTGGACTTCCTTATTCTTACACGCATTTTTTGGAGACTTTACAATTAACTGGGAAACTAGAGAAACTAAAGTTTGATGAGCTCTGTGAAATGTTGACCAAACATGATAAAACCTTTGGGAAGAAGAAGAAAGTTGGTGAAGATGTTTTTTTCACAAAGGCCAGCACAAGTAAATCATCAGCAGAAAGTTCTCGAGGCAGAGGCAGAGGGAATCAAAATCAAGGAGCACATAATGTACAAAGTCGAGGTCGAAGCCAAAATAGAGGAAACAACTTTAATAGGGGCAACAGTTCAGGAAGGAGTAATTTTCAAGATAGAGGAAATAACCAAGGAAGTGGCAATTTTAATGACAAGGAAATAATAATCAAGGTAGAGGACAATCTCAACATAGATGTCAAAGTAGAGGCAGAGGACAATCTTTAGGAAGAGGAAGAGACTTAAGTCAAATTGTGTATTGAAGATGTAATAAAGTTGGCCATTATGCTGAAGATTGTCGAACATCTCTTAATAAAATTCCCAAGTTTCAATAGCACTCAACGCAATTTGCAAATGATGAAGATGATGATAACTTAGAATATGTTTTTACTTCCTCACTAGCATCACAACTTTCATCCCATCTTAGAAGTGACTATGAAGATGCCTGGATCTTGGATTCAGGGGCAACTCAGCACGTGACTTGTCGACGTGATTTTTTCTGGAATTTTCAAGATTGCCAACTTAATTCCATTTTTCTTGCAAATGATACAAAACATACTCCTTATGGAAAAGGAGTAGTTAAAGTTTTTCTCCCTGGCATTGGAGAAAAAATGATTTCCAATGTATGGTATGTACCAACTTTTAAGAAAAATTTGCTCTCTTTAGTCACGATTCGAAAAGCAGGACATCAGGTTATTATGGAAGATGGTTTAGTTAAAATTAATTCAGTCAAACAGAGCTTGAAAACTGTCATGGCAGGTTATGAAGATGGAAAATTATTACGGATGAAAGGGATAGTTATTCCAAGGCATTCTGATTTTGCAAGGGCTGTGACTACAGGTATTTCACCTGTAAGACTATGGCATGTAAGATATGGACATTTAAATTTTGAGAGTCCTTCTCAATTGCAAAAACAAGGAATGGTTAAAGGACTTCCCACTTTCAAAAGGGATAATGCAAAATGTGAAGCTTGCATTTATGGCAAACAAAGTCGAGAAAGTTTTCCAGCAAGTTCATGCCATGCAAACAGGTGGCTACAACTAGTTCACAGTGATGTTTATGGACCACTACAAACTTCATTTGGTGGTTGCAAATATTTCTTACTATTCATTGATGATTTCAGTAGAATGAATTGGGTTTACTTTTTGAAGAAAAAGTCAGAAGCATTTGAGAAGTTTAAAATTTTTCGCCAACTTGTTGAAAATGAAGTCAAAGAAAAGATAGGTACTCTCAGGATGGATAATGGGGGAGAATTCACTTCAAATGAATTCAAAACTTATTGCAGTGAAAATGGCATAAGACGACATCTTACTAATGTTTACACTCCACAGCAAAATGGAGTAGCCGAAAGAATGAATCGCACCTTGTTAGGAATGGCAAGATCCATGTTAACTTTCAAGAGGTTAAGTCCAACATATTGGGCAGAAGCAATACATACAACTGTCTACTTAAGAAACAGATCTCCACCTGCTTCTTTAGATGGAATTACACCTTATGAAGCTTGGTTTGGTTTCAAACCTCGAGTTAAACATCTTAGAGTTTTTGGATCAGTATGTTATGCCTTAGTTCCGGAAGAAAAACGAACTAAGCTTGACTCAAGAAGTTTAAAATGCACAATGATTGGCTATTTTGATGAGAAGAAAGGGTATCATCTTTTGACCAATGGAAAATTCATTGTGAGCAGGGATGTCATTTTTGATGAAACTGAGAGTAAGAGTGCTGAAGAAATCGAAAATCTTCTTCACAAGTTAGAAACTAAGGGAAGTAAAAGAAATGGAAAAATGAAAAGTCAACCAACTTCACCAAATTGGTATGAACTTGATTTTCCTTCCTCTGAAGATGAGTCATCTAGTCCATCTACATCAACAACATCATCTGGGTCTTCTAGCAGTTCATCCACATCTCCAAGTAGCAGCAGTTCTTCTGACAGTGATTCTCCACACTCTTCACCTGAACGAAGAACATCAGTTTATATTAATCCTCTTTACAATGATGGAGATTTTTCAGAAGCGCAAACAAGTGAGCACCAACTACCGAAATGGGCAGTTCAACTTTTGAAAGATGTAAAGCCTGATGAGCAGAATAAAACAGGCACCAAAAGGGCACATAGAAGTGAAGGCAATTTTGCCTTGATAGCAAATGATTTTACTGAACCTTCCACATACAAAGAAGCAGTAAAACATAAAGAATGGCAATAGGCTATGGTTGAAGAATATCAAGCAGTAATTGATAACAACACTTGGAAACTTGTTGATTGTCCATCAAATGTTAAACCCATAGGATGCAAATGGGTTTACAGAATTAAGTATAATCAGAAGGGAGAACTTGGAAAGTATAAAGCATGACTTGTCGCAAAAGGTTTTGTGCAGTAGGAAGGCATTGATTATGAGGAAAAATTTACTCCTACAGCTAAGTGGAACACCATTTGATTAACCCTTGCATTGGCCACTTAGAAAGGATGGAAAGTTCATCAAATGGATGTGAAAAGTTCTTTTCTGAACGGGGATTTACAGGAAGAAGTGTATATGACACAACCACCAGGTTTTGTAATTGAAAGGCAAGAACATAAAGTTTGCAAATTGATCAAGGCTTTATATGGATTAAAACAGGCTCCCCGAGCTTGGTATGAAAAGATGGATGAATACCTTAAGAAAGTTGGTTTTCAACGAAGTGAATCTGATGATACTTTGTATGTGCGACAACAGGGAAAATATCTGGTAATGCTTGTTATATATGTGGATGATTTGATCATTACTGGCAACCATGATGATCATATTGCCCAGGTGAAAAAGGAGTTACATGTAGGTTTTAAAATGACAGATTTGGGATTACTTCACTACTATCTTGGAGTAGAAGTCTTCCAATGTCCACATCATATTTTCATTTCTCAGAGTAAGTATGAAACAAGGTTCTTCAGTGATTTGGCATGCAGGATTGCAAGCCCGTTCTCACCCCCATGGAGCAAAACTTGAAACTTTTAAAATTTGAAGTGGGGGAAAAGGTGGACAGTACTACTTACAGACAATTGATTAGCAGCTTGATTTATTTGACAAATACTCGCCTTGATCTATCTTATGCAATCAGTATTCTTTCATGTTTTATGTAGGAACCAAGAGACAGCCACTAGAATGCAACCAAAAGAGTTCTTTGATATATCCAAGGAACAAAATATTTTGGTCTTCTTTACATAAAGACTAAAAATTTTGTACTTGGTGGCTATTCTGATGCTGACTTTACTGGAAATATTGATGATCGAGCATCAAAATCAGGTTATTTAATGAACATGGGGTCAACAGTAGTATCTTGGAGTTGTAAGAAACAAGCTACAGTGGCCACTTCTTCAGCAGAAGCAGAGTACATTTTAGCATGGGAAGCAGCATGTGAAATTGTTTGGTTGCACAGAATTTTGCAGGACTTGGGCATTTCTCAAACAGAAGCTACATCATTATTCATTGACAGCCAGGCATCCATCAAACTTGCCAAGAACCCAATTTTTCATTCAAAGACAAAGCATGTGGACCAAGTATCATCATATTAGATCTCTCATTGCCAAAGATGTCCTCAAGCCAGTTTATTGTCCTTCCGAAAATCAGATCTCTGACATTTTCACAAAACCACTTGGCAGACTAAAATTTACCAAGTTCAGGGATGAACTTGGTATCTATTGTAATGTATCTTTGGATCATGGGGGGAATGTTAAATGATCCAAAAATACAATATTATCATAGGTTATAAAATTGGAATAAAATAATTATTAATTTAAGATATTAAATTAATAATTATTATTCAAGAATGTTTAGTTATTTTGGAGACATTTAGAATTAGTATATTGTTGTAACAAGATATGACTCTCCAAATGTGTCGTATCTTAGGCTCTATTTTAGGAGATTTGTTAGCTAGTTATTTTGAATAGCATTTATTGTAAATGGACACTTGTTATTTAATAAGTGATCCATAATTAGAGGTAGTTAGGAAATGGAGCTTATAAATAACTCATTGCAAGAGTGTTTGGTTGTTCGGGTGTAAACTCTTGAAAAATCAAATATGTAATTATTTTTTTTGATTAATAAAATTACATGTCTGAGGACACTTCTGCCATTAAATTGTGAATTTAAATCATGATTATCTTGTAGGCTATTACATTGGTTATAACTATTTTAAATAGGAGGAGATGAAAGGAAATAATTGATATGTTTAATTTCATTTTCATTTATAAATTCATTTTCCTCATAGTATCATAAACTGGTTGGAAAGATGATGATTCAATTAAGTTATCATAACCCTTCTTCTGACAAGTATTAAAAATATCTAAAGATGTTCAAAACAAGAACTAAATTCCTGATCAGTCTGTAATTCTACATGATTCAATTGATCATCATATTGAGCATAAATAGTTATTTGCAAAAAGTCAACATGAACACCACGTGAAGTTGAGTCAAAAGAGTAAATAATCAGTTCATGTCATAGCTACCCTGTTGCATCATAAAAAGGTTTAAAAATAAGATCAATTGGTGGAACAATATCTTTGTTGATAAATTGTTATTGAGGAACTTCAGGAACATGTAACACAATGTCTAATTCAGAAGATGTAGAATAAAAGAATTCCGATTGTAAACTCTCTATTATTATTATGATTTTTATCCTCTCCTAAAAATAAAGATATATTAGAACCGCTAGGAGTTATGGAATATGAAATTTATTTTAAACATAAATGTGTTGTATGACATTCTATTAAAGAAAGAGAAGTGTCTTGCACATGATCTTAAAGATTTGACAACACATCCTATTCATTAGCACATATAATAGAAGATGATTTTTCAATATTTTGGAAGTTAGATTCGCTAATGTTGCTCTCTATTTCAGATTCATAATCCTTTTAGGTTTCTTCATCATTGTCACAAAATTGATTTTCAAGGTTATTATGATTATTATGTTTACAGCAGTCAAAGTCAAGTAACCCTATAGGATACATACATCTATGATTGTCACAAAAACTTTTATGAAAATATTTTACAGAGGAAATCATACTAGGAGGGCAAATTTTATACCACTTCTGAGCATTACCTTCCAAGGACATATTGAATAACGTCATTAAAACATCTTCATGGTGTACTCCCATCTTTGGAATGCAGTCATGGAAATATATAATACGTTGTGTGGGATTATCACCATCCTCATTTCTAAAATGAGGTAGGTAAGAATCCCATAGGTCTATGTTTGATAACTAATGTGGAGAACCTACAATATCAGAAAAATTGGAAGCAGAAAAACATGAAGAAATCCATGAAACTTCCATTGTAATGAAAATGAACAAGTTAAATAACAAAGGAGCTGCGAGTTGAACAAATAATAAAGGAAGATTTACATTAAACACTATAAGGCACATATAATATTAACCCTATCCACCAATGCATCACAAATTAAATAATTAACTCAGTTCACAGAGGAAATGAAAACTATAACTTTGTTCCCCAGTAATGAAGCCAAAAAATGTTGGTGTGCAAGTTGTCTTGGTAACTGAGGACAACCTGAGGTCACATTCACTGTGGATCCGAGATCCTCCTGCTCTAGGTGACAAAGGTTGGTCTCCATTTCACCACATGGGGTAATCCGTGATAATAGTGTACATTAAATAGTCATTGTAAAAATATGTAAATTAAATAATTTTTCTAATTAAACAAATAAATAAGTCATATTATTGAATACAGAGTGTTTTAAATAAAATATTTATTTTTTTGGAAAAAAGAGATGGTAGATACATAACTAATGAAAACTTATTAAATTAAAACTTCATTAATGAAAAGTGTGGTAAATTAATATAAATCCTAATTCACAAAGGTTAGCAAGAAATAAAATTAAAATTAAGCAAAATAAATAAATTAAAGCACACTGGTGTTCAATATATCTAATTGGACTATGTGGTTCAAATAGCATAACATCAAATCTTATTATTATTTAACCTGCATAAAAATGACAATATTTTCTCGGAGATAATATTTGGAGAAATAATAAATTAAATGTAATGTGTTAAACATTAGACAATTTGAACAAGTCAAATTCATGTTTTTAGGTGAGGGAAAGTAGTGAAAACAAGAATAAAATTGCAAAGAAATAAAATTTAAAGAAATGGATTTTATGGCATTTGAATTTATGGTGCACATATCCCTAAATATGGAAATATGATTTTAAAACCCTAAATATCAAGTATTCCAAAGTATTTAAAATCATTTAATGAGTTCAATAATAATTCATAATCAAGTTAAGCCACCATTTTGGAACAACAAACCTGTGCATAAAATTTAGATTAAATAGAGCACAATGGAAGAAAATGAAAGAAATGAATTATAATATTATTAATAAAACCTCAGTGTCACCATGAAGGAAACCATTTGCAACATGTACAAGATGGTTGTAATAGTTAATAAGTCTTTGTCCTCAAAGATACCATGCTCCAACCTCTCCTCGAATGAGAAAATTAGGGGGTTTTGAATACAAAATGTTGTTAACTATCTTACATAACGGTTACATAATAATTTTTTAATATTATAATGTAAAGAGAAAAACAATAATCTCTAATAAATTTGAAACTTTAATCTTTCTCCCCACAACATTTGAAAATTGGTAAAATGTGTATTCTACTGTTTGTCCTTTTGTATCGTGCTAATCCATTGTAACACAATTCCTGCATCAAACAAACTAGAGTTAGTCCTTTAGATAATTAGATAAAAACTCGTAAATAAAATTAGTAAATGTTCTCTTTTTACTTCATCAACATTTTTTGTAATATAACTTTTTCACACACCTTTATTTTTGAAATGACTTTCCAAAACATTATAAAGAGAATAATTGAGTGAAACCTTATACCTTATGCTCTTCCTTGAATAAATTCTTTCTTGACCTAATTCTTATCGTAAATCTGGGTAAACCCTTTATAACAAAATTCTAATTTTTTTTTAAGTAAGTTTGTTTGATGGTTCTCGTAGTAAAACACCATAAATCCTCCTCAACATAAATCTTTAGCTTCTAAAATATATTTATCATATATGAATTTAGGCATGTGAACATAAATTGCAATAAACCCTCAACAAAAACATGAACAAAAATATTTTTGCAAGGATGAATTTAAGATGAAAGACCCTATACTCCTAGCCAAGATATTGACCTAATACAAGCTAGGGATCAAAGCTACTTTAAATCGATGGTTCTCCTTTGACATCGGGTGAGGAATGGGAGATGGCTTAATGAACTTTTTTTCTAATGTATCATGATCATTGATCTCCTTTTTACTAAATGGTTGTTATTGGTTATCGGGTGAGAAACTAATTTCAATGAAGTATTTAATACTTCTCTTAGTTTTAATGCAATAATATTTAATAAATATTTAGCATGGGCTTTATGAAAAACTTGATATAATGTTTTCGAAGCCTTTTCTTATTTTAATAAATATTTCAATATTATACCCTCCATTAAATGTGTTTACATGAAATTCCATTGCGTATATGATAAAGAATAGCTTCATACAAACAAAAAAAAAATAACAAGGTAAGTTTGGTTCATGTTCTACAATACATAACTGTAATGAAAAGAGGCTTATTATTATTATTATTTTATTTTTAATATTTATGCTTTAAAACAACAAGGTCTACTCAAATGGTTTGATATAAATACTTTAGCTTATGCCAACATGGTTTAATTTCAATTTTTTTGGTTTAAAACAATATGTTTTGTTGTGTACTATAAGATCTTTACGTGAATATTTACGTGTCTTGGTAATTAAAGTTATAGTAAACATGCTAATTTCTTGAAATTTTAAATAAAATCATAAGTGTTGGAATACATCTGTATGGGACAATTGAAATACATATAACTACGTCCATTGAAATTTTGAGTATGATTTAATGAGCTTGTCATGAAATTAGATAATTTTAATAAGGTCCTCTTGAAATTTTATTTGAGTTTCACATTTAGTTTGACTAGTGATTTTATAGTGCATTTGAATAGTAAAAAGAGAGAAAGGTTTTATTTCATTAATTTAAATTTACAATGAAATTCCATTTTCCATTTATCTATTCCGTCCTTAAAAAAATAAAAAATTGATAAGCCCTTTACAAAGTGATTTTGTTAAATTATAAAGTGCATGATTTGAATACATGTTAGAAAATCTTTTAATTCTTCAAGTGAATTTTTAAATATTTACTCTCATGTTTTACATCATAATTTACCCATGGTAAAATCTGTAGAATTACGTTTTCTAATATCTATGTATATATTTAGTAATTAAACTCCCTTAATCATTCAAACAACAACTTTTAAATATTCTTAATATACCTCTTTCCCCCATTTTTGTGGAGAGTGTTTCCCCATTTTTAGGAATTTTTATTTAGGAATATAAATGTTAATAACTTTTAATGATATGCATTAATTAATGATGTTAATGTTTAATTGTTGTGTTTTGAATTTATATTTGATATAAAATTGAAGTCATAATAAAGTATTACACATGCATATTTATTGTGTGACAATTATTTAATGTCGCTTAATTATTAGCCCTACATAGGTTTTTTCTAATCTCTTTTATTGATTTTCCTTAAAGTCAAAATATCGATGATTTGGAATTGGGTGTCTCACATCTATTAATTCAATAATATAAGCCCCTTACATAAACTCTTCTAACATTACTAATATTTTAGAAGCTAAAACTACGTAAAAATTGAAAGTGGGAAGATCCACTGTGAAAAACGACTAACTTGGTAGTAAAGGATGTGTAGAACAACAAGCGAGGAAACATGAAGGAAACTAGGGAGCAAATTATCTTGAAAGTTCGTGGAAGGTGTATTTAATTTAAAAATTCCCTACTAAATACGGATAGGACACCTGTCAAGATTTCAATCAATTAGGAATTAAATATGCTTTAATACTGGCAGAACATCCCATCTATCAGGCCTGATAAGCGGCTTAATTTCCTAGCATGTTTGGGCCCGATTTTCTTATAGACCGTTGATCATGTGAATGGTGGGCGGTTAGACCTCATTGGACAGAGGGGGGCATATTAATGCCCTTTCTCCTTCCCATTGGATGGGAATGAGAGTCACTGGATGAAAACATATCTAATGGCTATGACTTATCGAGGAAAAGTGAGTTGTTTAACTAGTGACCACATCCCACCCAATGGCATGTATCAACCATTAATTTGAAACAAGAGGGAAAGTCTTCGCAAATTAAGCTCCTGAGATAAACAATCCGACAAATGTAAATATGTTAAGGAGAAACTTTGATCTCGATAATATAATATGAAGTCATATGATGAGGGAGGTTCAAGGAGAAAATGACAAAAAAAGACGATTAAAATTGGGGTCAAATTAAACACCAACACTACCAACCATAACTTTCCATTTGTCCATGCCGTATGTGGCAGCTTCTAGTGATTTCACATCAACATGCTGACATTAGTGAGTCATGTGTCACCTGTGTGTATATACAACGTTTGAGATCTTTCCATGTGTTAGTCAATACAGGCTCACCACATCTTTATTTGAGGGAGGTCATGGTAGTGAGTTAACTTTCATGCAAGTTTCCATGTCATCTACCTTCCAAAGTATTCATCTGTCGATTAGATCCATAAAATATTGAAAATATGCATGATATTTAATGAAGTTATGGATTACAACTTATGGTATCCCAGGGGAAGAAAATTACTATTAAGGGCTATATAGATGTAGATTGGGCTAGAAGTGTGGATGAAAAAAAGAACAGTAGTGTATAAGCATTATTTCTAAGAGAGTTCCTGGTTTCTTGGCTCAACAAAAAAAAAAATCTTCTATCTCTCTATCTACCAATAAAGAAAAACACATTGTGATAACTTCTTGATGTAGTCAAGTTCTATGGATGAAGAAAAATATGAAGGACCTTCAATAAAGTTTTGATCATCCTATCTCTATCATGTGTGATAATATTAGTGCACTTAATATCTCAAAAGATCCTTTCATGCGCTCTAAGAAAAAAACATATTCCCATCAAGTATCACTTTATTTGAGAACAAGGTGTGGATCAAATAGTTATATTGGAATATATTCCAACCAAAGAACAAATTGTTGACATATTTACTAAGCCATCTCCAATGGAAATTTTTTAACACATTAGAAAGATGATGGGAGTGGTTTCTTCCATAGGGGAAGGTCTATCTCACTAATTTTAGCCAAGGATAAAAAGGGATGTCCTCCAGTGTTTGACATGAGGATGATGTATACAAGGACATATTAGTGAGAACATAAGTTATCAGCAAGGGGATATTCACATGATAGGAAGCATGTTCTCTAGGAGAGATTCCATTTATAAAGAGACTAGGTGCACAAGAAATTTTAGGAAAAATTATGAAGCACTCGTAAGCAACCATGTCTCTTTTCCATTGATGTCAAAGGGGGAGAGAAAATAGATATTGAAGAAATAGGAGTGTTTTTGAGAAAAATAAGAGATGTGAATGTATAATCAAGCATGAAGAATTAGCACAGACCATTAGGGGAGTTCCCAACAACATGTCAAAGGGAATTCAATCAATTCTCAATAGGATGTTAGGGGTAGTTTATACAATTTCCATCAATGAATATAAATGTATGGTGTTGTTTCCATCAATGACAAAGTAGGATATTGTTGGATATAGTGTTGTCATTGGTGACAACCAATGTCCTTGATGTCAAAGGGGAAGTCTAAGGAAGAAACACTGTCATTCTTGAATCAAGGAAGCGTATGATAGTATGATATCTTGCATGCCCTCATTAAGTGAAGTCAAATAATTTTTAATTTTATTGAGTTTTTGTCTAAGTTATGATGCTAAAATAAATTTATGAATGATATGGATAGATATTCCTCTCTGAGGCCTTTCCAATGGTATATCACAATTGGGAAAAATCCTCCAATAAAAGAGGTTATGATCATGTGAATTTGATAGCTACAATGAGGATAAAAACACCAAATTTATTTAAAAAACACCAAATTCATTAAACATCATGAATCTTGATAGAATATATATGATCCTCTGGTGAAATTTATGATGGATGTCAAAACAACATGCATATTATTTAATTTGTTAAATTTCAAGCATCTTTTGGAGAATATGATCATTTACATTCTCATGAGTGAATTTTTAAAGTGTCAAAATGTCTGAAGTTTAACAAGAGGTTTCCCCTCCATGGTGGTCTAGTCTTGTAGCAACATGTGGCAAGATTTTGTTGGACCCCTTGGTTGGATGTCATGTGGACTCTCCCTGCATAGTCATCTATGACATAAAAACCCTGAGATGGATGATGAATTAAAAAATCAGATGTGGATAGGTGGCGAGAGTATCAGATGGAAATTTATGGTTGGCCCACGATGGTGATGTGGCAGTGAAGGATGACATGGAAAGTGGTGTTAACATGGTGCGACAAAGATGATGTGGCATCCTCTCATGATGCCACATGGCATGCTAATATGGAACTTTTAATTGACCAATAAGAGAAAATATTGATGAAAAATGGCTCACTTAGAGTGTGCCATGTGGTAGGTATGAAATCATAGTGATGTTAGTAGTCAAGTGTCTAATGACCCTTATATCCGAGTGATTTGATGTGTTCCCATGAGTCAACCCATTTCCCTAAAGGGGGATCCCATTTGTGTATATATTGATTGCATGGCCTATGGCTTAAGGGCATTGGAGATGAGTGTGAAGAATCAAGTGCAGGCTTTCCATTCATGGATAGATTGAGGAAATGCAAGTCGGGTGGTTATAGGGTAAAAAATATGTGGTATGTCCCTAGTAAGAACATGGAGAGCGCAATTCATTTCACTTTTTGCTGTCCCATCTCATGTTTTAACGTGGATAGCATGGCTTGTTTGAATATTTGTTGGCCCTAGTCATCACCTGACATGGAGAGCACAATTTTTTTGACCTGGCCTTGGATATAATGTGGAAAGTGTAGTTTGTTTGATTGTATGTTGGTTAGGATCATTGCTTGATGTGGAGAGTGAAATTCGTTTAATTGTTCATTGGTTTCTTTGGCACTAGTCCTTGCATGCAGAGCATGGTTTCTTTGATTGGTTGGTTGGCCCTAGTCATGGTTTGACATGGAGAGTGAAACTCATATGATTTTCCATTGGTTGACCTAGACATAGTCTTGGTGTGGAGAGTTTAATTCATTTGATTGATTGATCAGTCTCACCTAGGTCTTGATGTGGAGAGCACAATTCATTTGATTGATTGATTGGTCTTATCCTAGCCTTGACATGGAGAACCAAATTCATTTGATTCGTTGATTGGTATAGCCCTAGGCTTAATGTGGAGAGTGTAGTTCATTTGATTGGTTGTTAGTTGACCCTAGTCCTATCATGGAGAGAGTAGTTCATTTGATTAGCTATTACATTGGTAGACCTATCCCCGATTGTGATCTCGAGAGCACAAATTGTTTGACAGACCTAGCCATAGTTGTGATGTGTAGAGCACAAATTGGTTGATAGGCATTGTCCTCGTTTAGATGTGGTTTGAAATGGTATTAAGATTGGGGAAGTACCTGAAGGTAAGCTTAAATAAACTCAATGTTTTCATCCTATATAAAGATTGTGGTAGAATGGTTGGTCGGTGTATAGTGGCATGCCTGTGAGGTTGAGTGTTTGAGCCCAATGGAAGGTTGATAATTTTATTATTTTATTTTTGTCAATAGAGATCCATTTTGTGAAATCTTTAAGCCAACCAAAGGTGACAATTTTATATAACAATTGCTGGACTTTGTCCATTTTGTATAATGCACGCCAGAAAGGGTCATTATATAGAATAGTTAATATTTCTAATGTTTTATGTGTCTAATTGAGTGCCAATTTATTTTTGAAAAGGGATTTTTGGTTGGATTTTTTTGTAATATGAAAAGATAAGCTGCAAATAGTTTTTGAGATTAGAGAGGTAATGTTTGTTGTCAATATGAAAACATGAATAGGTTTTTTATAGGAGAAAAAAAGGTAAGTTGATTTGGTTATTATTTGAGCTTGTGGATCCAATTTGACATATTGTGAAAAATGGTCCACAATAGGTTGAGGATGGAGGTGGGTGCCTCCACCAAGGTTGTGCTTCAATTATGCTGAAGCCTAAAACAAGTTATATTTTGCACATTTTCAAGGTTGGTCCCTCAATCAGCTTATAGCTTATTGTAAGTTGGTGCTTACACAATTTGGGGGTTGGTGCCTCCAATAGGTCGGTGCTTGAAAATTTTATTTCTAGGGTAAGTGCCTCCATTAGAAAGGTTCCTGCAAATATATGTAATCGAATTGAAGAATACAAAAATAATTTATGGTTTTCTCCCATAAGGGTATGCATGTAAAAGTTGGTGTTCTCACGTGTTGATGGTTACTTGATACACAATTTCATTCATTGTTATTATGCATGCTATTTTTTATTGCATTGAGATATATTCATTTATTGATGAACTTGTTTTGAAATGATGATTTTTCGATTACACTAATTCACCACCCCTTTTAGTGTGATCTTTTTTCTAACACATGGTTTACCAAATTGATTCACCCCACTTCTTTCTCTATACCAAAACCAGGAAGCCCCCCACCCCCCCAAAATAAGAATGATTTTCTAAGGCACGTGGACATGTCATTGAATCAAAGTGAAAACTTAATACATAATATTAGGAGGAAGTGTTGATAACTAATGCAAAATGAAATGACAATCCATTAGTCACAATTCCTAGTCATGAGGGACTTGGTAGTAAACACCAAGGGGTCTATCAAACCGCCGAGTTTAAACATTTTTCACACAAGTGACCACATAGTGACAATTGGTGACGAGGTGCTCAAGACACGTGGTAGGTCAGTGGTATGTTTGAAGTGGAGGCTAGGTGTATGCCACTATGGAGTGTAAATGGATTTGATGATTACAAGGCAGCTTGTGACAGTGACACGTGGCAAGTGAATTCGACACTTTTTATTGGGAAAATTTAAAGCTGGAAAGTGACACATGGAAAGCACACATTTGTAGAAGGACACGTGGAAAAAAATCATTAGTTGCAGAAAATGACATGGATGCATGATTTGGTAGGTGATGTGGCACATGGGACCCTTATTTTTCTAATGGCACATCAGGCTAGTAGAACTTCAAAACAATGTCTAGAACAAACATGGATGAAGACTAACATGCTAGTAGGTAGAAAAATATCTCTAGTAGATGAAGGAATTTCAAGTGATATATCCAACAATCAAAATACCTCAATACAAGTGTCTCATGAATAATAATAGAGTTTAGCTAATGGGTAGTGTATGATAAATGACAAATAGTTCATGGTAGTTAATGAGAAACATTCCATGACAATTGGTGTCACATATGAGCTTGTCCTTTGGATTGTTCATTGGAGGTTGGTCATTTTTTTTAGTTCTTCATCGATGAGAAGTGATTCAATGAATCAATAGAACTACGTCATAACCCCCTTCCACATGGGGCATAGGAGTAAATTCCCAAGGGCCTATCAATGAAAAAATAGAGTCTAACTAAAAAGAAAGGTTAAAGAAATGGTGTATGGAATCTTTACATACATGATTAAGTTGAAATTTGAAAGAGCTAGTAAATAAATAAGGATTGCAATAAGATCTTATAACGAATAGAAGAAACCTTGACAAAGACCAAGGTAGAGAAAAAGCAAGAAGCTATATGAGTAGGTTTGTTTTAAAAATATTGTGGATGTAAGTTTGAAAATGAAAGAAAGCGGGATCTAGTAGTTATAGTAAGTAGGTTCTTATAGATTAGGGAATTGGAGTCTCCTTCAGGTTAGTGCCTGTGTTGAACAATTGGCATTGTCTGATTGGATGGTCGAACTTGGTATGTTGACATTTGATGTCAATTGAATTATAATTGCGGTCAGAAACAACAAATGTTAGCATTGATGTGAGCATGATTGTTCAAGGGGGGTCCCATGGTTTCTGCAGTACTATGTAGAGAATCATCATAGTAGCAATATTAGTGGAGAAGCCATAAAAGGATGATTATGATGGTTGGAAGTCCCAAAGTTTGGAGGATATTATACCTCAAGATATCAACTTATTTTCTTTTGAAAGTGGCATAGATAGATAGTGTTCTCGCAGATATTTCCAATGGTATGCTAAAGTCCAAAAAAGGCCTTATGGATCAACAGTTACATGCAGTTGAAGTTTTTAAATATAAAAGTTAATTCGCTAGGACTTAGGAAGATTTTGAACCAAGGTTGTGCCTATTCAAAGGTCGGGGCCACATAGTAGAGTTGGCAGGAGAACATCCTGACCCCCCAACCCTTGGCCTATGTGGTACCATCTCTAAGTCGGAAGTTAGGGCTGCGTAGTAGAGTTGGAAGGAGAGCATCATGACCTCGTGACCCCCAACCTATGTGGGACCCAGTACAGGAAATGTGGTAGATAATGTCAACATGAAGTAGCAGTACAAAAGAAATGTGACAGGTAGATTCATCATTAATGTGCCACTTTGCCTAGATGATGTTAGCATGATATAAGATGATGATGTGGTAGAACCTTGAAGTTTGTGCTAAGGGGATGTTTCATGAATATTTTCCTGTGTATTAGGTCTTCAACATTGAATCGATAGAATGAGACTAGATCAATGGAAAGGATTTAAGTTGGGCCTACACACAAGTCACGGTTGTTCAACAAATGCAGGTGCATAAGAAAAAAGAGTGGGCCGACTGCCGACCTCCCGACCTACATTGGAAGGCATGCCTAGGTCATGGTTATGTAGTGCTTTTTCTTTATACACTTGAGGGATTTTGTGTTGAACATAATATATTGCAAGTTTAATGCATAGGATCATATGACCCAAGGTTCATATAACATACTAACAGACCGAGAGTAAATGGATTCGACATGAAAACTGAGATAAAAGGAAATAAGGTCCTCGACCTATCGCATATTAATGTTGTCCGACACAGTCAAACTTGAGTTCTCCTCATGCCACGAAGAGATAAATGAGGGTAAGGGAGATTAGACTAAGATCAAGAAATCCATGCCATTTTCATAAGAAAAATTTAAATGTAAGAGATCTTTGAGTATGTAGGTGGACTGATAATTAATTCTCAGCATGGAAGAATTGCTAGAGCCCATTCTCAAATTTAACACAGTTATAGTGGCTAGGTGTTGGGATGTAACTAGGGAATGAAGAGATTTTCAGGAGCACGCACTCGAGTAGAGTGAAGCATGGAGTGAGCCTTGCTGAAGAATCACAGACATTTAGTGGACTAAGACCACCTGCAGAATTGAATTCAGAACCCTATCATCTACATTAAATCAGTTGTCGTGACTGAGAAGACAAGCTACAACAACATTAAAGAGCCTTGCTATTTTGGATTCTTTCTTTTCATTTATTTAATGAAGCTACATTTGGATACCATTATCAGTGATTAATGAAATTGTAGTGGTATGGCACTCTGATCAAATAACAACATGGAGAGCCATGCAGAAGTACACTTCCAGGCATTGTGTTGCATAAACATCATCGATCACAGTGCAAGAGAGGAAAAGAACCATGGAGAGTAGTTACACAGAGTGGGCGAATGCAGAATTGTTGAGATTCACATAGTTTAGTGTAGTGGTTTTGTGACTGAACTAAGTGTCAGTGAGTAAAGGTGTATCACAGGGTTAAGGCCTGAGCTAGTTGAGCCATCAAAGAGCATAGTTCGAAGGAGAATTAGGGAACTAAAGGAAGGGAACTGATACTAGAGCAGACTAGATTTTTTTTTTCTATGTATATGCATTCGACTTTGTTTTTAGTTTGAAAATTGTATGAAAAATATAATAGTGGCTAGATAAGATAGCGGCATACATTCGTAATAGGTGGTTACCTCTTGGAAAGTAGTGGCTTGTTATCTTAATGGGGTTGGTTCCTCTTGCGAGTGGGTTCTCAAAAAAAAAAATTGTAATTAAGTAGGTGCTTAATCTACATCATAACAACAAAATTATTGGTGGTTTTCTCCCTTTGGGTTTCCCTGTAAAACTACTCATTTCAATATGTGTATGATGCTCATGTGATGGATTGTATGTACATGTGAATTCCTTATCTTTTTTTTCATTTGTATTGTGTATGAAATCTCTAACAAGTATCTGACCGTAGTGAAAAGAATCAAATAATTATACTTAAAATTTTAAAGAACCTCGCTATTACTGATTCAGCCCCCCCTCAATAATTCCTTATTCTAACAATTCATATAAGATCCAAGTTCCTTCACAAATAGTCTAACCACTAGAAAGTAGATCCAGAAGGAATTATATTTAGGAAAGAGATTCAAGATGCTTACTCAAGAAAGATAATAGTCTTTGATGGGACAAACTATGCCTTATAGAAAGTTAGGATGGAAGCTTATCTTATGTCCCTAGGAGTAGATGTTTGGAGCTCTGTACTAGTAGATTATGATGTCCCTGATGTCCCTCCCACTGATGTTGAGGGTAATTTTTCTTATGGAAATAATTATAAAGCTTACAATTCAATTCTCTTTGGCCTTAAAAAATCCTAGCTCATAAAGGTTATGCACTGTAATTCTGCCAAGGAAGTGTAGGTGAAGCTTAATCATTGTCATGAATGAGATGCTAAAGTGAAGAAGGACAAACTTCAAACATTCAGAATGAGGTTTGAAAGCTTAAAAATGAGTGAAGATGAAAGCATAGTACAATACTTCCTCAGAGTTGATGAAGTAACCAATGTGATTAGAGGACTCAGTGAAGAAGTCAAGGAATATATTATTTTTCAAAAGTTATTAAGGTCTCTACCCATGAGATTTAATGCCAAAGTCTTTTCCATTGAAGAAATGATTGATTTAAACAATTTCAAGATGTTTCAACTGCTTGGTACTCTCACAGCCTATGAGATGAGGGTTGGAAGAGAGAAGTATGAACCCAAGGAGGCATCATTCAAAGTTTCCAAGAAGGCCAAGGAGCACAAAGATCAACAAATTTTCTCTAGTTGTGAATATGATGAGGAGATGGCTCAATTTTCTATGAAACTAAAGTGTGGCTCAGGAAACTATAAAGGGAAATTTCCCTTTAAATTCTTTGAATGTGGAAGAGTTGGACATTTTTCATCCAAGTTCCCTTACAAATAAAGGAAAAAAAGGAAGATGATACAAAATTTAGAAACAAATATCAAAAACATCAGAAGAAGATTCTATAAGAAAAAGGGGCTCTACTCCAAAGATGATAGCTCAACATGAGAGTTAGACAACACAAAATCTTTAGAAGATGATTCAAATAAGTATTTACTCATGGAATTTGGAGAAGACAATAGGAAACAAAATATTCCGAGTCTGAAGAGGAAGAAGAAGAAGTAGTAGTAATGGACTTTGAAGGGGAACTCATCAATGCTCTTGATGAGTTAAAGAAGGTAAGGAGAAAGAAAAGACAACTAAAAGAACAACTGCAGTGTGCTAAAGAAGGTATGTACAACTTAGAAAATGAGGAGTTTCTTTATCATAAAGAAAAATTTGAAGAGGCCATTGAAAGAAAATATAGTTTATCCCTTCTACCAGAATAAAAAAAGGAACATGTGAGAAATTAGAAGAAGAGAGAAAGCATTTAAAACATGATTTGTTGAAGGTAAAGAAGGAAACAATCTCAAAAACATGCAAATATGAAATTTTTTCCTTGATAGTCAAATTAGAAGAAGTTAAACGAAAGGAATAAGGTCTTCATGATTTGATTTGTGAATGAGAAGAGAAATGTTAGAATCTCGAGGCAGAGGTCGTCTCTTTGAGAACAAATCTTGAGAAAGTCAAGACTGAGAAAGGTATAAATGAAAATTTTTCATAAGGAACAAGAAATCTAGATTAGATTCTAAACAATCAAAGACCTTGAAGAAACAAAACAAGCATGGCATACTCTAGACTATAATAGTTCTCTATGGGAAAGATGATCTTTAGGTTCACAGGATTTGAGGAACCTCAAAGCTATGAAAATATGTATCAAGAAAGAATCAATGAAGATAAAAATGTAGAAAGCTAGAGAGGATCCCAACACTAGAATAATAACTCCATCCATCCCAACGAGCCATACCAATAGAGAATGAATCAATCATCCATATAACAGAGGTACCTTCATGCAAAAAATCATGAACTTTGCAACTTCAAGTACTCTTATTTATTTTAAGGTCATTGTTATAAATGTCATATCTTTGGACATAAGGTTGTTGATTGTAGAAGGATAAAAGTTGAAAGAGATGAAAAATCTAGTTACAATAACTATCATAATTTTGTATCTCAAAGCTCTCCTCTCAAAGATCGAAATGCCTTCTCTCCCCTAATGAGTGATGTTGAATGTTTCAAATGTAATAATTTTGGGAAGAAGGAAAGTGAGTGCAAAATCAGGTTTGAGTACGCATCTAAGTCCCATAACACTTGACATCCAACTTTTCAAAAAGATAAGGAGATTTACAAACAAAAATATGGAAAGAGCATGGAATTTGGACTTTCTCTATCAAGACATAATCAAGAGAACAAATGGTATGTGGATAGTGGTTGTTGCAAGCATATGACTTGGGATAAGAGAAAATATATGTTTCTAAAAGAAAACGAGAGAGGGAACAATGTCACTTTCAAAAATAATGCCCCAATAAGAATTAAGGCTAAGAGCATAATCAATCTTGATTAAAAGACTAAAGCCCTAAATGTGTTTTATGTATAAGGTCTCAAGCACCACTTTGTTAGTGTAATCCAAATGTGTGATAATGACTTGTTGGCTTGAGGGGGCTTGGACCCACATTTAGAGTTAGTTGTGCTAACCAACAAAACCCTACACTACCGGCCCTTTCGACAACAACCCATGTAGTGCATGCTGCTGTCTCACCTGAGGTAGTATTAGGGGATGCTAGAACCAGGCTTCTGCATCCAGAAGGCTATGTGATGTGTTTCAAGGCACTTTGTTCAACTTTAGATCAAATCTGACCTTCACAAACCCTTATTCATGAAACTTAGATGATTTTCAGTTAAGAGAAGTTATAAGATTTCTGTATCTATCTAATCATGCATAAAATAATAAGTAGTTGAACCGGATCTTCGTGGAGTAATTAAGAGAAAATGTAGATAAATATCATTCAGTTGAGCATAACTACAGAAAATACATAGTGCAAAGAAATAGACAGATTTTCTTCAAATATCGTTCTATTACTTTATATCTTCCTTTACAACTTTCCTAGGCCTTGTGTATACAGTTACAGGGGCACACACACTCACCTACAGACTTACCAAGGTCTCTGTGCACTCAGCTGCAGGAGCCTTCCCCTTCACCAAAACATAGAAAGATCTACAATTATAGACCCAAAATCATATCATCATGAAGTACTTGCTTCCCTTAGACTTGCTAAGACATCTATTTATATCTCTTTCACTATTACAATACCATGGTCTGCAAACCATGGGCAGATCTCGAAATATAAAGTGTTTTGACCTTTCTAAAACCCCTTGACTCCTATTTGAGTTGTGCTACTTGCGCTCCGCTCTTGAAAATTTGGATACTTACAATATTTTAACAAACATTGACCCAGGGGACCCTGTCCCAACATGGCTATAATGTGACCTTCCGATCCAAACAATGTGAGATCCGAAATGAAAAAAATCGAAAGATGGTGGGAAAAGTAGTTAGAACTCACAAAAATGTATATGTTTTTGATGGCTCCATAGTAAGTTTCTATTTGAGCAAGACGAATGAACCCTGATTATGGAACATGAGACTTTGTCTAATGAATTTTGACAGTATTATAAGAGTCATCATGATGGGATCTATAAGAGGATTGACAAGAATGTCAAAGCCTGATAATTCAATCTGCAAGTCATGTCAATTTGGTAATCATACTAGGAATCATTTCAAGATAAAAGAGGTATTTTCATATAGAACACTAGAGCTAATTTATGTAGATGTTTACGACCCAACTAGAGAAAAAAGCCCAAGAGGAGACATGTATGTTATGCTGCTTATTGATGATTTTACCAGGGCCACTTGGATCGTGCTCTTAAAGGAAAAATTAGAAGCATTTAAAAATTTTAAAAATTTAAAGCTAAAGTACAAAATGAGAAATATCTAAATATCAAATTATTGATATTAGATAGAGGATGAGAATACACTTCAAGAGAGTTTGAACAATTATTTGAGGAGCATGGCATAATAAGGAATTATTCTGTGGCTATAACTGCACAACAAAATGGAGTAGTTGAGAGAGAACAAAACAATCCAGGAGATGGCCAGAGCTATGATGGATGAAGCAAATGTACCTCACATATTCTAGGGAGAAGAAACACAAGGAACAATGTACCTATCAAACAAAACATAACTAAGGCCTAATAGTGATAAAACTACCTATGAGTTGTGGAAGGGAAGATTTCCATCACTTAAACACTACAAGGTGTTTGGGAGCAAATTCTTTATCAAAAGGAATGATAAAAATCCTAGAAATTTTGATTCATGTGTTGATGAGGGTATATTACTTGGGTACTCTACTTGAAGTAAAGAATACAGTTGTCACAAAAAAAGGACAAAGATGATTGAGGATTGCATTGATATAGTAGTATATGAAATAGATTCACTACTTAATTTCTCTAAAGGAAACATGAACTCATATGGAGAATAGATTTTAGCCATTAGGCCCTCAAATCATGATGGAACAAAGTCATATAATGAAGGCATAGAAAAGAGCAAAAATCCATGCCCCAAAGCACCTTCCAAATATGTACAAAAAGAACATTCTGAGAGTTAAATTCTTGGAGATCAAAGACTCAGTGTTCAGACCAGGTGAAGTTGTGCAAATATTGCTCTACTATCTTAGGTTGAGCCTAAAAATCTTAGTCAGGAAAGTGAGGAAAAGTCTTAGGTAAGAGCTATGAATGAAGAACTTGACCAAATTGAGAAGAATGACACTTGGGAGTTTGTTCTAGGACCTAAAGAGAAAAATGTCATATGTAAAAAGTGGGTCTTCAAAAATAAGCTAAATGAGGAAGGTCAAGTAATTAGGAACAAGGCTCAATTGGTCTACAAAGGGTATGACCAGATAAAGGGGATATATTTCAAGAAAACATTTGCACTAGTAGTTAGACTGGAAGCTATCTAAATGATTCTTTCCTTTCATAGTCGTAAAAACATCAAGGTATATCAGATGGATGTGAAGTAAATGCTTCTCAATGGAGATATGGAAGAAGAAGTTTGTATTGAGCAAACAGAAGATTCATGCTCACAAAAAATGGAGGGTTTGTGTGCGAATGAAAAAAGACTTTCATGACTCAAATAGGCTCCTAGAACTTGGTATGCAAGACTAGATTGACACGTTCAACAACAAGGCTTTAGGAAAGGAACTATAGATAAATATATATATAATCTAAAGATGATCATCTACTAATTGTAGTAGTGTATGTGCAGGACATAATCTTTGGAAACGATCTGGAATGATTGAGACATCAATTTGAAAACTATATACAAACATAGTTCAAGATTTCCATGATAAGAGAATTGTCCTTCTTCTTAGGATTGAAAATTTCTCAATAAAAAAGGGGGGCATTTATCTCCCAATCCAAATACCTAGCACACCCATGGTTATAGGCTGCAAGTTGTTTAAAGAAGATGAGACACCACACGCAAATAAGATTGACTATAGATAAATGATATGAAGCTTGTTGTATCTCACAACTTCAAGACAAGATGTCATGCAAGAAGTGGGTCTTTTGGCAAGATTTCAAGCCTGCCCTCATGAAATTAATGTCATCATTGTCAAAATTATTTTAAAATATCTTCAAGGGAAAATAAATTATGGACTGTGGTATGCTAAAAAAAGAGATCTTAAGTTGAAGGCCTAGACTGCTGCTGATTGGGTAGGTAATATTGATGATAGGAAGAGCACCTCTAGTGCAACACTATTTTTGGGAAACTTCTTTGTGTCCTGGGTCAGCAAGAAATAGGACTCCATTTCCTTATAAACTACTAAAGCAGTGTATATTGTAGCTACCACTTGTTGCTCACAAATTCTATGGATGAAGCAAACCTTGAAGGACATTAAGTTAGAGTTGATTGATACCATTCCAATCATGTGTGATAATACTAGTGCCATTAATATCTCTAATAATCATGTCATGCACTCAAAGACCAAGCACCTACTTATCAAGTTCCATTTCTTAAGAGAACATGTTGCAACTAGCATTGTTTAGCTCGAAAATGTGGCCACTAAATACCAACTTACTGACATATTTACGAAGCCACTGAAAAGAGAACCCTTTGAGTATCTTAGGTAGAAGATAAGGGTTGTGACTTCTCCTCCCAAATGATTCAATTATAATGTGTGTTGGAAGCTACTTAGCATGTGGGATCAATTGAAGAGTAAGCTGCAATGGTTCAGGGGGAGTTTTCAAGAGAAACCTTTGCCATTAATGCCAAAGGGAGAGAAAATTATTGGTGCACAAGAGAAGAACAACAATGAAGAACACAATTCTTAGTTTCAGTGAGGGCTTACGTTGTTTCCATCAATGCAAAATGGGGAGATTATTGGAAAATTGGCATTGTCTAATTGGTTGGTGGAGGTTGTTATGTTGGCATTGATGTCAACCTGACTAGCATTGAAGTTAGAAGTAGCTTATAATACAATTGATGTGAGCATGATTATTCTAGGGGATTCCCATGGTTACTGCAATATTTTGTAGAGGATCATTATAGTACAAGGCTTAGTGGAGAATCCATAAAAAGATGGTTATGATGGTTATAAGTCCAATAGTTTGGGGGAGATTATACCTCAACAGATAAAATTAGTTTCTCCTGAAAGTAGCATAATTAGATAATGATATGGAAAAGCTTTCCAATGGTATGTTGAAGTCCAACAACTGCATTCTGGATCAAGAGTTACAGGGAGTTGAAATTTGGAAATAGAAAAGTTGATTCCTTAAGGATTAGCCATATTTTGAATGAAATTTGGGCCTTGTCGAAATTCGGGCCTAGTAGGAGTTCAGGGCTACATAGAAGAGTTGGCAGGAGAAGATCCCAAACCCCCAACCCCTGACCCATGTGGGACCATCTCTAGTTCGGAAGTCGGGCCTAGTCGGAGGTCTGGGCCATGTAGGAAGGTTGGCAGGAGAACATCCTGACCCCCTGACCCCTGAACTATGTGGGACCTGGTACAGGCAACATGGTAGATAATGTCAGTGTGACATAGTAGTATAGAGGACACATGGCAAGTAGATTCAACATTTTTTGGTAGCCTAATGGGCCAAATCTAGGTGACATGTGTCACCATACAAAACATACAACGTGACCTAGATGTTGTCAGCGTGAAAAAAGATGATGATGTGGCCGAAGCTTGAAGTTTGTACCAAGGGAATATTTTGTGAAGATTTTCCTATGTATTTGGTCTTCGACATGGAATCAATCGAACAGGCCCAAAGTAATGGAAATGGTTTTAAGTCAAGCCTACAGACAGGTTGGGGTTGAAACAAATGCAGATGCATAAGAAAACATAGTGGGTCGACTCCGAACCTCATGACCTATATTGGAAGGTGTGCCCAAGTCATCGTTATGTAGTGTTTTTATGTGTTATACACCTGAGGGATTTTGCATTGAAAATAATGTATTTGGAAGTCGATTACATAGGGTCATATGACCCAAGGCTCAGATAGCATATTAACAAACCTAGAGTAAATGGAGTTGTTCAAGAAAATGAGATACAAGGAAACAAATACCTCGACCTATTGGATATTAATGTTGTTTGACACAATCAAACCAGAGTTCTCATGATGCTACGAAGAGATAAAAGAGAATAATGGAGATTAGACCAAGTTCGATAAATCAATGCGATTTGTACAAGAAAAATTTAAATGGAGGAGATCTTTGAGTATGCAGGCAGACTGAGAATTAATTTTCAACATGGAAAAATTGCTAGAGCCCATTCTAAAATTTAACACAATTACAATGGATAGGTTATGCAATGTAACAAGAGAATGGACAGACTTTGAGGAACATGCATTCAGGCAAAGTGAATCTTAGAGTGAGCCTTGTTGAAGAACTAGAAACATTGAGTGGACTAAGCCCACCTTGCAGAATTGAATTTAGATGGCCATCGTCTACATTATAGCAATTTTCATGATTGAGAAAACAAGCTATAATAACATGAAAGAGCGTTGTTGTTTTGGGTTCATTCTTGCATTAATGGTAATGCAACTATAGTTGGATCCCATTCTTAGTGATTAATGCAATTATAGTGGTCTTGCATTCTTATGAAACAACAACATGGAGAGCCATGCAAAAGTACACTTCCAGGAACTGTGTTGTAGAGAGAACATCGATCACAACGTAGGAGAGGAACAAAACTATGGAGAGCAGTTATGCAAAGTGGATGAATGCATAATTGTTAAGAGTCAGAAAGTGCAGTGCAGTGGGTGTGTGACTCAACTAAGTGTCACTGAGTAAAGGTGTACCACAGGGTCGAGAGGTGAGTTGGTTGAGCCAACAAGCAACACAATTCAAAGGAGAACTGGGGAATTGAAGGAAGGGAACTGATATTGGAGTAGACCAGATTTGTTTTTCTATGTATATGCATTCGCCTCTATTTTTAGTTTGAAAATTGTATGAAAAATAGAATAGTGGCTAGAGAAGGTAGTGGCTTGCAATCTTAAGAGGTGGGTGTGTCTTGGAAAGTAGTGTCTTTCTATCCTAAGGGGGTTGGTGCCTCATTTGAGTGGGTGCTCACAAAAAAATTAATATAATTAAGTAGGTGCTTAATTTACATCATAACAATGAACATATTGGTGGTTTTCTCCCTTTGGGTTTCCATGTAAAAATACCCGTGCCAATATGTGCATGCTCCTCATGTGATGGATTTGATGTACATGTGAATCCGTTATATTGCTATTCATTTGTATTGTGTATGAAAGCTCTCACAAGTATCTGACCGTAGTGAAAAGAATTAAATACTTAAATTTTTTGAGAATCTCATTATTACTGATTCACCCCCCACCCCTCTCAGTAATTCCAATAGCCTATAAATATTAGGGGGTTGGTGCCTGCAAATAGTGGGAGTCAATGTTTCTAGAAAGTGGGTGATTGCCAAGAAATGGGGGTTCATGCCTCCTGTAGGTTTGTGCATACAAAATTTGATGTAAAATAACATTGGTCCTTGCATTTACACTATAATAAAAAGAAAATTTGTGGTTTTATCACGTATAGTCTTCCATGTAAGCATCTGGTGTCCAAGATTTATGTGATTGGTGCACTATTGTATTGTTAAGTGTGGTTGATTAACAAAGTAATTATTAAACGTTATAAAATACTGATTCACCTACCTCTTAGTATTTTCCTAGTTCCCAACATTAGACATTTCTTATGGCATAAACAATTGTTGGCAGTGTTTCGTTGGGATGAATGTCAATTCTAGTGATGAGAGAGATGTCCAAGCCATTGAGGTCTTAGGGGGAGACAATTTGTTAGATGAATTAAGGTGATTTGGTACATTTTTCCTCTTAGCTGTAACATATTCCATGACTATGAACAAATGTTTAAATATGGTTATGTTTATCGAGGAAGAAATTTCAATAATAGTTGCACCGTGCTAAGTTGGTTATAAATCTATAAACACAAGACAAGCACCTTCATAAAGCATAACATTGATGATTGAGTGACAAGCATAATAAGACCATTATATCACCTCTAGGGAAGAGTCCCCAAATTGGTTTGTGCAATGAAGACAATGGACATGAGAAGGTGAATTCTATCACTAAATACATAGGTTGTTGATCATCGGTATTTATTGAAGCAATCACTTGTCTAGATTGACTTGGAGATGGCCTATCTAGAGATATTGGAGATTGTCTGTATCAAATTCAGATGGATATGAAGTGTTTGAAATGTTTATGAACAAGACCCTAAATAAACTTGCACCCACCTATTGTAGAATTGTGAACAACAATGACATTGTTCATATATTTCCCTTCGATGATCATATATTTCTGTACAAGAACATTGGTGTATTTATTTACTACAACAACTGCTACAAATAGAAGGTTTCTGATGTAATAATTGTGTTGGTCAAAAGTTTGATGCAGTATAATTAATGGCGTGTTCATGGATGGATAGGCATGGTGCACTTCTAGAGTTTGTAGAGCCTGCACACACTCTATAGCAGGAATTAAATGGTTTTGTCTGAATTCCATTCATACATATATGATTGGAGTGATCCACTATTACAAGTCATATTTTATATAGTATTACACATTGGAAAAATCCTTCTTTACTCCACTTGATATTGCTAGTTGAAAAGATGGTCCATTTATATGTGAAAATATCTTTGTATCTTTGATAGCACATGATCTTTAGAATTGATTATTCATTATGAAGTATAAATATACTTCCGTAAGGATGCATTGTAGTAATATATTTGAATACCAATCCTTCCCATTTATATCAAAATTGTTATTACCTCTACAACGATATTTGCTTACCAAGATTGTAGATTGTTTGGAGGAGGCCATAGGATAGGTGAAACATGCCAAAATATGTCAAACTTCGATAGAAAAAGATGTAGGAAGTAATTTTAGTTTTTCATTATGGCATAAGCTAGTTGCATCCCTTGGTAATTCTGAGTCCCACGTTGATCATCACATGGTGAGAAGAAAGGAAAATACCATGGTAAATCTCCATTGGTTATAGGGTCTACCCAATTTCCATCGAATTTCCCATGGTAAAATCCAATGGTATTTATTATCATCCTTGATTATCTCAAGGCCTTAATACTTACAAATATCATGTTGAAATCATAATTTAAGTAGCGATTTGGTGGTCTAGTTAGTATGTAGTGAATTGAACTTATAGCTCATGGTCTGGTGTAGTGGTAATAGCATTGATCAGTGTGTGAATATATCGAAGGTGTTCAAACCAAGGAGTATTAAGGTACAATGTGATGGCTATATGATGTGATGGTGTAATGATACTAGTATATAATTCAATCTAGTGTAGAGATGAGGCATAATGTATATGTTCTGGAAAGTCAATTATGTAGAGAAAAAGAGCTCTAAATCAATGTAAAGGTGTTAACAACTGTAGTCATGGAGTAATAAATGTGAAATGGTGGTATATCTATCCGAGAGTATAAAATGATGCAATGATGATCTCGATTGTGGAAATGTTCTCCATGGTCTAAAGTTACGGTCTACATGTTGGAGTGTAAGGTGTATTCTAGCCTAGTCTGCAAACAAGAGTTATGAATCAATGTCAATGTGTGTGGTTATTGAATAACACAAAACTTGGCCTCATGCAACAATGGTGAGAAATGGTGAACAAAATATGCAAGTGATGTAGTAAGTGCAATACATATATATTTTAAATCAAATAATGGTATGATCATACCTCAGATCCATGGTAACTATATACTTGGATACATTGTGAAATGAATCTCTGAAGCATATTCTTGGAGTGATTATTGGTGCACGATGCATAATTTTTTGTTCTACATATAACAATGTTGTTTTTAATTTGGTTCAATACGAGCATATGTTAAGTGTTTCTAATATGTGAGCAAAAGAAATGGGCTCTAATCTTAAATTGAATTGATGTAAGGTAGAGATTGGTAATCATATGTTGTAGTCTAATTTGTATAAATCATGATGTAGTTCAAGGGAGTGCAATGGGTTGAAATTTATTGTGATGGTGACATAATGAATGAATACCTAAGTCATGGATTGATTATCAAAGTGTAATGGCATTTTTTTGCATATTGAAATTGTTTTATATAGAGCTATATTGCTTAATTATTATAGAAGGACAAGTGACACCGATTAATTTTTCAAAGAACAAGATTAAGGTATTAGAGAAAAGTGTTTTTTTTGTTTGAAGTATTAATGTAAGCATCTTATTACAAGTTGTTCAATGGTCTAGTGAGTAGAGTCCCAAATATTGGCCTTTTATTATGAATTTTCTGAGATTGAGAAGCCTATTGATTATCAATATTTATTATGAACATGAAGTTTGAGTACCGAATCATGTGGCAATGCATAACCAAAAAGGCGTTGTAGTAAAATCGTTTTAACTTTTCTATTGATAAGCTTTTTAAATTCTCTAAGTACAAACGTGTGTATTATGAGGATATATTATTTTTTGTCATATTTATATTGATGAAAATTAATATCATGCTAAGATTGATATCGATGTTGTGCTAATGAACTTGTTTTTTTTTTTTTTTTTTTTCCGTGGAAAATAGAGTTCGTAATTTCTATTAAAAAGATGTTAATAGTAATTACATGTTGTAAATGCCGCGGCATATGCTGAAAGGTGGCATGAGCCACGTTACATTGTAGTAAGCTGGATATATTATCCAAAAGTGTCTAGGAAATATCAAGAGGTGAAAATTCCCTGTATATAGTCCCCAATATACAAAAAATATGTAGCATCCAAGTCCATATAGTATATACATCTATATGTCTATACAGAATAACCGATCAAAAAAGATACTGTTAAACAAAAAGTAGCTCCCAAAAAGATAAGGGAACTAGTGGGGGGGAGAACCCCCAATCCCGAGACCGTCCATGTAGGGGCGATGATAGAACCTGTGTACCCCATCTGCTGTATGTTCCTCTATCTGCCAGTCACCTATAGGCCGATCCGCCGCCTCTTTCGAAAGCTGGTCAGCAGTCGCATTTCTTTCCCTGTAGATATGAGAAACAGTGATCTGGTCAAAATGTGTTTTTAGAAAAACAATTTCTTCCAAGATATGTTCCAAAGTATATGCATGACAGATAGATTTATTGTTTATCCAATCAATCACTATCTTAGAGTCCCCAAAAATTTGAATTTGATTGCAGTGTTTAGAGAGGGCAAAGTAGAGAAGGTGTCTCAAAGTGATAAGCTCCGCAAAGTTATTCGATCCCGGTCCCAGACCCAGTCTCAAATAATAATAATGTGTCTCATTAATATACATAACAATCCCTCCTCCACACCCTTGTGGCGGCGCTGCTCCGTCAAAATATGCCCAAGGCATATCCTTATTAATGATTTCAGGCTGTATTATTCTAGAGCGAATGGACGAGCTTTCAAATGGTATTTCATTATAAGCGGCACAAATGGAAGTTGTGAGGAACTGTTGGTCAACTCTGCGATTCTCAAAGATACAGCTATTCCTACTCTGCCAGATGTAACTTGATAACACTGCTGGGAGATTTTGGGCCTTATTGGTGGCAAATGCAGCCCACCAAGTTGCCCAAGCAGAAGTAGAATCCTCGCCTTGCCAAATCATTCTGATGTTCAGATGCTGTGTGACCTGATGCCAAATACCTTTAGTAACCTCACAGTGAAGGAAGAGATGGTTCGATGATTCTTCATTTGACTGGCATAATGTGCACCATGAAGGTCCTGCAATGGCCCGCTTCTTTAGTCTATCCCCTGTGGGCAGTTTGTTTGCCAGAATGTTCCATAAGAGTAGTTTGTTCCTGGGCTGCACCTGTAGTGACCATACGATTTTCCACCATCCAAGCAGATTAGCAGGTTTTCTGGCTTCCATTAGGCAGATGTATCCTAGCTTGGGAGAGTATGTCCCTGATTTAGCAGGGGCCCAAATAAGTTGATCCTCCGCTTCCCGAAGTTTGATATGAGATTCAATAAGCGCACGGATATAACCATTCCACTGATCCGACCATTCCTCCGGGATCAGTCCATGTCTGTCATTAATCCAAGCTTGGGAGAATATAGTGGAGCGTTCACGATCTCCAATCTGAGCTAGGAATTTGAAGCCTCTGTTGTTGAGGTGTTGAATCAGCTCTCTGGGAAGAATATGAGCATTCCCTGAGCCAGGCCAGGGATCAAGTCCAATACGAACCTGTGCGCCATCTCCCACCCTCCAAAGTAAATTATCACGAATGAGGGGCATCGCCCTTAGGGTGGCACGCCAGATCACTGATATGCCCTGTTGATTCCAAGTAGGTCTGCGGAGCCAATCCGTGAAGCAGGAAGGCCAAATATATTTGTGGTGGATAACCTTGGCCCAGAGACTGTCCATCTTAGTGAGAGACCAGCCCTGTTTGGCTGTAAGAGCAAGAGCAAATTCCGGAAGAGATTTTAATCCCCAGCCGCCCCATTGCTTTGGCAAGGCAATAGTGGTCCATTTGGTCCAGGCAAATACCCTTCCTTTATTGTTCCCATTCCAGAGGAAGCGGGTACATATTTGTCGAATCCTGTTCATAATTCCTTTGGGGATCCAGGTCAGGGACATCCAATAAACAGGGGTGGCCTCGAGTACAGTCTTGATCAGAAGAAGTCTGCCAGCTTTTGACAATAGACGGTGTTGCCAACCCATAATCCTTCGTTCAATCTTATTAATGAGCCATAACCAGTGAGAATTTTTATATCCATCCGGCTTCAATCTAAATCCCAGATATTTAAAACCCTCGATCATCTGGCATTCTAAGAATGGGAAGAATTGGCCAGCAAGAAGGCCTTCCTGCTGTGAGCAGTTCATCATGGACCTGGTGGATTTCTGTTCATTAATTTCCATACCCGTAGCTTTACAAAAGAGAAGTAGGATATCATTGAGGGCAGTGCTGTCTCTAATACTGCCATTCAGGAAAATTAGTATGTAATCCACGAACAAGAGGTGGGTGAGGGCAAATTGCTCTGTGATTTTAAGGCCGCTGATGACTCCTGATCTTTTGGCCTCTCCTATGAGTCTGCTCAGCCCTTCCATTACTATGAGGAACAGTAATGGCGATAGCGGACACCCTTGTCTGATCCCCCTGGAGATATGGAAGCGGGCAGAGGCTGCACCATTGATAAGTATTGCAAAAGAAACCGATGTAACACAACCCATGATCCAATTAATGAGATTAAGTGGAAACCCTAAGTGAGTGAGAATCATCTTCAAATATAACCAGTTAACTTTGTCAAAGGCTTTGGCAAGGTCAATTTTCAATGAGATGCCTTTCAGGTTCTTGTGCTTGATGGAGTGTAGGGCTTCTTGCGCGGTGCCAATGGCCTCATAAATGTGTCGATTCTTTAGGAAGGCAAATTGCTCAGCAGAAATATGTGTGGATAAGATTGGCTTGATGCGGTTGGCTATGATTTTGGCTATAATTTTATAGAGGCAGTTGCAGCGGGAAATAGGCCGGAAGTCATTGAAGGAGGAAGGCTCGTCAGATTTGGGGATCAAGGCTATGAAGGTTTGGTTCAGAGGTGGATGAATATGACCCGAGATTCTGCTTTCCTCCACCATAGCCAATAGGTCGACCTTCATCATATCATAAAAAGCCAGGTAGAATTCCACTGGCCATCCGTCTGGTCCAGGGCTCTTGTCCTTTTTAAACCATTTAAGCGTGCTTTCGAGCTCTTGTTCGCTGACCGGAAGACAAAGATCCTCTGCATCCTCCTGTGACACAAATCTAGGAAAACTTCCAGCGAGCCTGATGATCTCTGGGAGGTTAACTGTATTTGGAGCCGAAAAGAGACCTTTAAAGTGAGCAATCCCCAACCTGGCCAATTGATGATGGGTGGTAGCCCAGCCATCAGGCTCCATAGGAAGTTGCCAAATAGTGTTGGCTGCCTTTCTACCGTTGGCAATATTGTGAAAGTGTTTGGTGTTGTTGTCCCCTGCTGTGAGCCATATGGCACGACTCTTTAGTCGCCAGAGTTCTTCTCTTTCCTTAAGGATTTTCGACTTTTCCTCAAGCAGGAGACAGAGCTCTGCTTTAGTGCCATTCGATTGGTAACCTATACCCTTTTCATCAGTTAATAGGCCTATTCTGTCTTCCAAATCCTTCAGATGCTGATCCTCTCTATTCCGCTTCTGCTTGGCCCAGAGGGCGGACAATTTGTTGAGCTTCTTAAGTCTATCACAAAAGTCCGAAGCTTTCCTCCCATCCCTCAGCTGTGTCTGAGCGGACCAGAAATCCGTGACCATCTTGATGTATGCAGGGTCCTGTAGATGGCCAGCAAAGAATTTGTAGGGGGAACGCGGCTTCGGAATGTTGCCACTGATTTGAAGGAGAATGGGGTGATGGTCAGACAAGCCTCCATTGCTAACCCACTGTGTGTATAATGGGAGAATCTGGATAAGCGCCTCGTGCATCATGTATCTGTCCAGCCTCCTAGCTATGGCAGCCTCTCCAGTCCGTTGGTTGTGCCAAGTGGGAAGTAACTTATTCATAGGTATGTCCACCAGCTGATGACCTTCAAGCAGCATAGTCATTTGATCCGCGATAGGATCTCCTTGAGAAGATTGCCCCCAGGACTCCCCAGCACCCAAGGAGAAATTAAAATCACCCCCAATGATAGTGTTCTGTGTAATATGACCATCTGAGAGAAGCTTTTGCCAAAAATCAATCCTGTTCTGATTGGGTCCATAAATGTTGAGGATTCTGATGGGAAGGCCTAGTTCACCCAGCGTGATGTCCATGCCGAGGAACCCTCTTCCTCCCCAAACCGAGAGAGGTCTATGCAATTTAGGGTTAATACCAATGAGCAATCCACCAGATCGACCACAGGCATCTATCCCATGAATATGCCAGCCAGGAAGGTAGGAGATAAGACAACGGACCGCATACTCAGAGGGGCAGAGGGTCTCTTGAAGAAATAATATGTCACATTTTGATTCAAGAATCAGTCGCTTGAGAGCCAAACGTTTTTTAGGGCTGGCAAGACCCCGACAGTTGAAAGAGAGGCAAATCATGGGATCACTTTGATACTGGGCTTATTTGCTCTAAGTGCCCGCTCAATTGTTTTCTGTCGTCCCGAAGCCACATCTGCCACCGCAGATAGTTTCGCAGAAGTGATTCGGGAAGGCCGGCCTCTCTTGTGTTTCCGATGCCGACCCGGGGAGGAGCCCAGACCTAGAATTTTGGGTTTGGTTCTAGAACGCAAAAGGTAATGGTGCCCACCAGATGCCATCAAGGAGGTCGGGGTATCTGGATCTTCTCTCTCAGGGGTAAAAGATGGAGGCGTAGTGGAGAAAGTGCGGATAGGAGGGACAATGGGGCAATGGATAGAGGGTAAAGAAACACATTCAGAGAGGGTGGTTCTGTGTGCAGAATGCATATTGGAATGCAAATAATTCAAATAAGAAGGATGACAAAGAGGAGAGGAGTTGGCACCTGAATGAGATGATGCCGGCTCCATCGTCTTGGCTGCTGCTTCTGCTGTCCTGGATCTTGTGCGCGGTGGTTCAGTAGAAGGCACCACGAACTTCCTAGATGATCTCTTTTTCCCCCCTACGCCCGTCCCCTTATTATGCAGATCCCCTTGTACCGGTTCATCTGTCATTGCATTGGCGTCTACCTTTGGGATGGCTGAAGGATGGCACTTGGGGCCATGCAAATTCTCCTTACCCCCGCCAGAGTTCAAGGGGCAGTCCTTATAAAGATGTCCAGTTTTGTGACATCTGTGGCAACGGAAGGGGACTCCTTCGTAGTCCAGTAGTTGCTTCCTGGTGACATGATTATGATAAATTTCGATGACTTCCTCCAGTCCTGGCCTAGTATCCATGTGAACCAATATACGAGCCATGGATCACTTACCCGATTTCTCATATGAGTGGTCATGTTCCAGGTAAGTGCCCAGAGTATCACCGATTCTTTTGAAGACATAGGGACTCCAAAACTGCCAAGGTAGACCTGGTAAGCGAACCCAGACAGGGCCAGCTCCAAGTTGCTCACGATCAGGGTCAAATAAGGGGTCCCATCGTTTCAGTAGAACAGGCATAAGCTCAATGTGCCAGTATTTACCCAGAATCCATTCAGCAAATTGTTGATGACAGAAATGGAGCGCGAACCAGCCTTTGGACAGGACCATCACCTCCGGTAATTCTTTGAGCAGCGGTCCCCAAATCTCCTCCACCCATGATTTTAGCCTCTCCGCCGAGTAGTTCCGACCACGAACGCGTCCGACCAGTACCTTTCGCGCAGCATCCATAATGTCCGGTAGCGGAGCTTCAGGTCCCAGGTTGACCTTAAACCCAGAATTATTGGCTTTGAGGCATCTTCCTTTGGCAAACTTCTCCGAGCGCTTTCCTGCAAGAGACTCTCGAAGTAACCTGCGGCATGGGTCCGATGTACTTTGTTGGGCAGAGTGGATCGACTGTGCGGGGGTAGGCGTAGTAAAGCAACCAGAGCGAATAGGGGATCGAGGGGCCGAGGTGCCAATACCCAGAGGATTCGGGTCAGGAGGAGGAGGCAGGCGCTTGTTTAGCGGCATAAAAGAAACCGATAGGGAGTGGGAGCTAGAAGGAGGAGGGGGATTCAGGGGAGTGGGGGAGGGGGAGAGTATGGGATGATGGAGGGGAGCCTCCAGGGAAGGCGAAGCAAGCAAGTTTGTGCCCAGAAGCTGTAGCGTCGCCGGCGAAAGAGGAGGGCAGTTGAGTCCACCGACCAGAGGAGGATATACCGGTTCCTTGTCTTTCCCAGTTGTCGACAGATGTTGAGGTCGAGTTGAAGCGCCAGCCGTTACCCCAAGAGCTATACTACGCGGAAGCATCAACGGTCTGGAGGTGAGAGCCCATATTTCTTGGTTGGGCATGGGGTCCTCCCCGTAATCTAACAGTTCCTCTTCTATCATCTTGTCTGACGGTGGATGTATATGAGGACCCGTGTTCGAATCCGGCAGATGCGGAAAACGGAAGACGGTTATTTGGAGAGCGATGGCGGGTAGGCAGCAACCGTATGGATGGCGACCGCCCAGGTAAGACAGAGCGTAGAGGGAGAAGCCCCAGATGAGAGTATAGACAATCCCGCGACCGTCGCCGCGAACCCCGAGTTCAATATGAAAATACCTGACAGTCGGCCCTGCCCTATGGCAGTGGCCCCGTCTTAGTAACCCAGGGGGGCCCCAAGTGGCGGAACCCGCGTCGTCTAGTGCGCCAGCATCACAGGAGTTGCAGGACCCGAGCTAGGGTTCCGAGTCCGCCATCGCCAAGCTCCTTCTCAGGGGATCACCTAGAGTATCCAGTCATCCAAGTTGCATCCGTGCTAATGAACTTGTTGCTACTAAGAAATGATGAGTTACAATATTACTATTGCAAGTGTATTATTGTTTTGATAAGTCTCACTCTTGATGATGAAGATCATGTATTTCTATTTTTAGGGTATGAATGATTATGATAGGTCTAGATTTGTCATTATGTGTAGGGATGCATGTTAAATAAAAGATTTAGAATATTGATGTTGTAGGATATGTTGACAGTTTTTATTGGAGGGATGTGTGCTTGCTAATAATAGGAGTAGTTTATTGATAATAATATATATGTAGTAGAGGTTGATACTGAGGATGTGTTGCTGATGACAAAGTGAATGTGTTGATAAACATAGAAGAAATTTGTTGAAGGGTTTTGATTTTGAAGTATATATTGAAGAAAAATGGATCCAGATTGAAAAAAATACGAAAGGGAGGTCCACATTAGTTTGGGGAGTCGTTGCCCCTAACAGGTTGGTGCTAGAAAAACTAATCTAAGGGAGTGGGTGCTTTCTACTAGTGGGTTCCATCAAAACATTACAAATGGAGTAAGTCCTTCCTACTAGTGGGTGCTGACAAAACGTTGCTAAGGGAGTGGGTGCTTCCTACTTGTTGGTGCTAGTGAATATATGTAAGAAGAGATTGAATATTAATAAGAAAGAAGGATTGTGGTTTTCTCCCTGTATGTTTTTTCAGCTCATATGTATGTGTTCATGTGTATGATGTTTATTACTTGATTATATGTGTTCTCTGATGATGCTTATATGATCGGTCACTAAACAACTGAAAATATAAATATGTAATAATTGTTCAAATTAATAAAATTTTGATTCACCCTCCGTCTTAGTATTTCAACAAAAACAAATTTTCAAAAGCTTAAGATAGAATTGAAAAAGGAGGAGAAAATTTGGCGACTCAAATCTAGAGGTTTGTGGATGAAGTTAGGAGATAGAAACACCAAAGTTTTCCACAAATGGGCCAAAAAATGGGTATGGAGGAATAGTGCTAACAAAATCATCACCTTTTGGGCATCAGTTTATCCACTTATACTCAAATAAAGGAAGTAGAAATATATAACTTTGCTAACAGCTATAGATAATAATTTATGTTGGATGTTGAAGTAATAGCATATGTGCTTTAACATGTCCCTTATTTAGTCTCTCTAGAAGAAAAAAACAACCTAACAAAATCAAATTTAGCAAATGAGGTTTGGGAAGCTCTACATAGATTTTATCATGATAAAGCTCCTAGCCTTGATGATTTCTTAGATCATTTTTTTAAGAACTACTAGTTTATAATAAGAAAGTATCTAGTCCGAATGGTACCTTATGTTCACAAATTTTTCAAAATTCGAGGGGATATCACTTATTCATTCCTAGCCTTAATTCTGAAAGAAGTTAACCCATCCTCCAATTGGAAATAATACTGAGAGGGAGGGTGAATTAGTATTATCAAGTCAAATTTTTTCTTTTTCAAACCCAGATCGTATACGCTACTTCAGTTAGTAAAAACCGTGTATATATGCAAATATGTAGAAGAAAACCCGCATATATAATGCAAACTTATAATTTACTTTATCTTTTAGATGTTGATTATTAATCTGTGTATCTGCGTCAAATAAACAGTAACCAAAATAGTAAAACAGAGCAGTAGACAGTCACACACAAGAACACAAGATATAAGGTGGAAACCCAATGTGGGTGAAAACCACCTACTGCAATTTGTCTCTATCTTCCTTTAATTAGAAACTTCCTTTTACAATGTACTATTGCAGTCCTTTACCAGTACGCAGGCTGCAACCTGCAGAGAGCTACAACCCTCTCTCGTTTTCCAGCTTCTCCTGGAAGGGAGCTACAACCCCCTTAGCTCTTGTACTAGCCAAAATACTAGTATGTAGGTGCCGACCTACTGAAGGCTACAACCTTCTCTTTCTTCCAGGGACCTCGTTTCATAAATTTTTCGACTGGATCCATGAACATCAATTAATCATCAAGTATATCAGCATCAAACAATCTCCTTTTCCCCAATTAGCACTGAATCAAGTAAACACTTCTCTGACAACTGTACCCAGAACACAGTAACAGTAACCACACACCAAATTCTGAACCCAGAATACTGCAGCAATAAACAGAGGCAACTAGATCATAATTTAAAAGATATACGCTACTTCAACAACCTGAAACCTGCGTGCATACGCTCCTATGTTTGGACCAACCTGCGTATACGTTGTTTTCATTCACTGAACCAGTGTGTATACGCGCTTTCACTTCATTGAACTTGTGTACAGATCTATAAAGGATAATTCATTCTTTCAAATATTCAGACACTAATTAACCCACATTGTCAGATTTATAGATCAAGCATGCGCTTCATATAACAGATCAAAATCATACAAAGATACCATTATTCAAGCTTAAAGATTATGACCCATCAATAGAACTTATCCTTCTTTATGTGCTAAAGTTCCTCCTTCATTTAGATTCAGATCTGCACCATAACCCCAATCACAAATATTTCAGATCTAGCACTTATTAGATATTCAATTCATTCAGATGATCTTTGCCAAATGATCTCCTTCCACTTTTATAGTCTTAGGCCTTTCACAATACCACGGTCCAAAACCATAATAACACAATACCATGAACCCAATACATGGGATCAACACTTTTGGATGCAAAAGCACGGACCAAAACCATAGGATCAAAAACTGTCGGACTAATACCATGAGCCAACCATGAAAGTGCGTGAACTTTTCTCTTCATGAAAGGAACTTTTCTCTGCATGAAAGTGCGTGAACTTTTCTCTATATGAAAGAAATTTTTCTCTGCATGAAAGTGTGTGAACTTTACTCTACATGAAAGAAACTTTTCTCTGCGTGAAAGTGCATGAACTTTTCTCTACATGAAAGAAACTTTTATCTTCATGAAAGTGCGTGAACTTTTCTCTACATGAAAGAAAATTTTATCTTCATGAAAGTGCGTGAACTTTTCTCTACATGAAAGAAACTTTTATCTTCATGAAAGTGCGTGAACTTTGCTGCACTATAATTTATCATCTGAGATGAGTGGGTTGCCATCAAGTACAACATATGTATCATAATGCCAACACCTCCTTTGACATCTTTAGACCCATTTCTCTTTGAAATGTCTCCTATGAGATAATAACAAAAATAAGAGAAAATAAGATAAAACCTCTTTTTGCAAAGCGAATATCTCCAAATTGTTGTGGATTTATTTAAAACCATAAAATAGTTGATAAAATCACATTGGTACAAGAAACCATTCACTCAAACAAGCAACAAGAGGAAAATGGAATAATTCTAAATTTTGACATGGATAATGCCTCTGAGTGGGTTAGATATATTTTTCTATTTGATGTTCTATAAAAATATGGTTTCAACTCTAAATTTATTTCTTGCATCTCCTCTTGTATAAGATCTCCTTGGATTTCACCCCTGGTCAATGAGCTTCTTTATGTCCTCTAATGGTTCTCAACGAGGGTTTCCTCTATCCCCTTTTCATTATATCTTGATGGTCGACTCTTTAAGTAGAAATATAGAGTATGAAAGAAGGATTGGTAATCATCCTGAGATCAAAACAATCATACGTGTCGAGGAGGCTAACCATACTAAGTTTTTGAATGAAATGCTTCTATTGAGTGGAGACTCAACAATTATAGTTATCAAATTCAATGCCATACTCGAACATTTTCCTTAGGCTTCATGGGTTATAATAAAAAAAGAAAAATCCTTCTCCCCACATCAAATACTACGTCTTGTACAAAAGCGGCTATAAAATCCAAATTTCAAATCCCCTCCCAAGATTAATGATCATCCTTATTTAGGAAACCCTATTAGACTAAAGAATTTTTATCATTGTTGGAAAACAATATTGATTGTTAATTTGTAAACTACCATGGATATTTCACTGGATAGTTCACCACAACATTTCTACTAAAATATATTAGAAAATGTGAAATCTACACTATGAGGGCTAATTTCTCCTTAGAGTTTTGGATTTGTTAAATATTGTTTATTGTGTATGCATCCAAATTATAATTATGTAGAAAATATAGAAAAAATCGAACAATCTCTCACAAACCACAATAATACAAGATATGACTTGGGAAACCATTTCAGTAGAAAACCCATTTAGAAGGTGAGGTTGTGCCGTTCTTGCTTTCCTTTAATGGAAATGGATGCAGGAACAAAGGAGTTAGACCCATGGCCCATGGGCTGCTACAATATAAAAAATCTCTATTGTTTCTCTCTCCATGTCCACTCATAATTACTATGTTCATATACAGAAAAATGCACTTGAGTAAATGGAACATGTTTTCTCCCTAGTGTCCTGTTGTGCTCTACAACAACCCCCCATTTCATAAAATTTTTATTTTCAAAACTATAATATGAAATGGGTCCCTTTTAGATTAAATTGGTATCAACTTAGCATTATTCAAAAGGTCCAAAAAGAATAAAACATTATAAACCTTTTGATAAATCACTTAAGTGGTCTTATAATAAAAAATGAATAACCCTTTATTATTGCGATAAAGCGATTGCAAGATCGCATATCACAATAATGAAGGATGCACAACATAAGACCCATTGGTTTTCCCCGATGCGACAATGCACAAATGGCTATCAGATATCGGGAAGGCAAGCGATCATATCAAAAGGCCCCTTTTTGCTCCGATGCGATATCGCTATCGGCGATCGGAGAATGTAATATGCATGCATCTAAAGCCGTCGTTTAAAAACTCCTGATGCGAATTGGCAATATCGCTATCGGTGATCGGGGATTCCGAAAGGACACCAATATAACAACTCAAGCATTCCCCTGATCGCCGATTGCGATAAAGCTAGGCGCGGATTTCAAAAAGGATTGATAAGGCCAGGATATATTACGGTTAATTAGTATTAAAGGCCTTTCTCTTCCCGATAGTGATTCACTTACGCTCAACTGCCAAAACATCAAAGCCACGCTTAAATGAATTATCCAGCTAATAAACGATATAATGAGCATTTAAAGGATTGACAGGTTTAAACGGCCATTTAATGAAACAATAAGGCTAAAATCTCTTCAGAGATTGTATCCATGGCCACCTTAAGTTAATCCTCCATTATTCATTAATTGATATATCTCGTTCATATTTAGTTTGTGCCACCAATTCTCTGCATTATGTTCATTTTCTCTCCTGTGCAGAGCTATTTCGAAGCAGCAAATTCAAGCCAAATGGGGAAGAAATCTAAGAAAACTCGAACAGCTTCCGCTTCGGCAGTTACAGGACAACACATTGCCGATCCAGGACCAAGCAAAAAGAGACTGATCTCGGACACCACATGTCTAGGACTCGGTAAGACTACTTGGCTAAACATCTACAATCTGATTGAGGCCGAAGAGCCTGAGGTAACAACAGTGCAAGCCACAGTAGACCCGACCCTGAAGTCTGATGCTACTCTAAAGGATTTAGCCGACTCTTACCTTCATCGGATAGCAGCCCGAGAACAAATTCTCCCATATACAGATGTGGTGAGATGGGCAATTGAAGAAATCCCAATCACAAACAGGACATTTTGCACCACAGATGGGAGAGTGTTCGGCACGTTTCAACCCGATGATTTGAGGCAAATGTACCATTTGCCTACACTGGAGAAGAAGTACAACAAAGCATTTTTGGAGAAGTTTAGAAATGAAAATGACATTGAATTAGAACCTATAAGGGATTGGAGGCCAAACCCAGCAAAACACAAGCATGAGTCTTCGGGTAGGTACTCTGTCGATTCCTTGAGTTCTCCTTATTGTTATGCCGGAGTAATGATGTGTAGGTTGTGGGGGTTACATGATTCCTCAAACTTCACTATAGAGATGGTACCTTTAATGGAAGCAGCTTGCAATAGTGAAATAATGGATTGGGGAAATATATTGTCTGATAAGTTAGCAACAACGGTTCTTGAATTCAGAAACAAGTCCCGCGTTACTGAAAGGTTTATTCCCCCATTTTACTATAGTGCCTACATCTTGGATACCCTCTGTTTTAATTCAGAATTTCCTGTGCTCGGGTGGAGATGGACTCCACAAGACCCCATGCCCATTCATATATACCACCAGAAGTTATGGAAAGCCCACTATAAACACCATTTATATCAAGTTTGCAATGGTTTTATGCTACCCATTCACTATGCCATTTTTGACAAGCTTGCTCCTAAGATTTCCTCTCAAGCAGAGATTGACTTGACAGCCATAGGGAGATGGTTCAGAGAAGAAAAATTCACCTATGTAAGAGTTTTCGGCAGTCATGCCAAGCCTCATGTCCTCCCTTTGTATACACCCGACAAACTGTTAGCTCGAGAGGTAGCGTATCAGATTACATCCGAAGGAGTTACACAGACTCTAAGGAATACAAAGAAGTAGATTTGGCCTCCTTTTCCTCTAAGGTGTGGTGTTTACACTCTGCATGACTATAAGCATGCAGAGAAAGAAGCAGATAAGATTAATGCACTGAATCTCGCCACTATTCCTAACAGGTGATTTGATCCAAACAAAATCGCCTACAATGCACTCGAACAGGCGAAACTCACTAAATTTGAACATAAAGATGATGAGTTTGATGACCTGTTCTCCTCAGCTGAGTCACTATTTTAGGTTCAAGCACTAGCCAGAATGAGATATCATGACGACGGGTTAGTTGAATTTAACAGGCTTAGAGAGCAGAGGTTGCAAACTCTGCCTCTAGATCTGTTAGCAACGGCTCTGATGACACAGTCAAGCGAGCCTGAACAGCGACCTCCTGCTACATCAGAAATTGCTGGGGAAACCCAAACAAAAGAGCAGGAGGCAGTGCAGAGGAAAGAGCAAGAGGAAATACAGAGGAAAGAGCAGGAGCATAGTAGCACGGAAGTGAACGTAGATGCCCAGATTGACCCGAAATTGCTCCAGGAATGGCAGCAATTTGACTCAATCATAAGCAATCTTGAGAGCTCAAAGGAAGCTGATACTTCTAAAGCGGCTGACACAGAGGATACGACATCAAAAGAGGTTCCAAGTGGAACCAGCAGCCTACCCTCTTCTACAGGAATATAGATAATTCCCAAGGATCCTTCGGATCAGATTGTTTTGCAAGTGGAGGATATACCTCCATTGGATGTCTTTTACAGCCCAAAGCACAGGGCTGTAGTAAAACGATAGCGGAAAAGGAGAAGGATTGATCAACCTTCCCTATTCCCTAAACAAACAGTGACAGCCAATGTGGTTTGGAAAGAGGAGTTTGATCCTTCTGGTGACCTAACAAAATTGTCCCAATATGCTGGAGCCTATTCGACGGCCACCATAGACAAGGCATCAGAAGTGGCTAATCTATTAAGAGAAAAGGACCAAGCAATCGCCTCGCTACAAGCACAGTTATCGGAGGCACAGCAGAAAGCAAAGAAACTTGAACAGCAGTTGTCTACGCAGCAACACATTAATAATCAATTGAATAAACAATTGCAGGAAGAGAAACAAAGAATTGATTCAAGCACAATTCAAAAGCAGAAAGAGTTGTCAGAAGCGTTGGCAAAACTGAAAGAAATGAATGAATAGATGGCGAAGTCGAAAGATGAGCAAATTTCTCAATTATCAGGCCAAATAGAAAAGTCCAAGAATCTTCCGCAGTTGGTCGAGTTCAGAGCAGAAGCATTACAAATTAATAAAGCATTGGTAACACAAATAAGACTATTATGCCAAAAAATCGCTCAATCAGAACCTCTATGTGACATAACAGCATCAATAATTGATAAATCAGTTGATGCTAGAACAAACTTAGAGCAGGCCGATAAAACCCTGACCAATTTTCTTGAGTGGCAAGACACTGATGAGGGACAGGTAGCTAATTTGCCAAAAATCTTAGAATCCCATAAAGAGATCCTATTTATGGAATGGCAGTCCCAGTTAATGAAGGTAGAGAGAGCAGTTTCTAGATGCAAGTTAACCACAAGTAATTTGGTTGAATTGATTAATGATACTCTCTACTTATCTAACATGATCTCTCAATGTACCCCAGGAAAATTACTATCGGCTAAAACATTGGAGCAGTCATGTTATCAAGAGCTGGAGAAGAATGGGAGATTGATCGTAGGTATTAACAGTTTGACTTGGGACACCTATTGGTTGTTCCTAGTAAAACCATACAGCCAGAGAGCCGCCCTTAAGTGTGTTAGCCTCCTATTGCAATAGGTTTCATATTTCATGATTGACAGTGGAAGTGCCAAAAATTTTCATCTTTTTCATGCTGAAAAAGTTCCATTTTTGAAAGATTTCTCCGTTAAGGGAAGGCCAAACAGCCTAAGCTTGGCTTCCCTAGATTTAAATTGATGTTGTATAATAGAGAAGGAAAATCTGTCCAAACAGTTTAAGCTTGGCAGATTAGTAGCTAGGTAGAAAATGAAGGCACCCAATTGCTTAATTTGGGCCCTTGGAAGCAATAAGGGTAGTTTTTAGATAGGAGGGCAGTGAAAAAGAAAGAAGCAATCAGGGTTTTCAAGTCTAAGTGCACCCTTCCTGAAGTAACAAAAATGCTAGGTGTATTAGGCTGGGTAGGTAGCCTGGGGTTGCAGAAACAAGATCATCTTCAGTCTTGGCCTTGACAAAGAAAGCTCATCTCATCAGTGGCAGAGGTAGCAAAGCAGTGTTTTGGTGGCAGAATTATGGAAGCATGTCTAATTTCCCTTCACTCCCCCTAAAAAGTCTCTTACTAACATCCCCCTAAAGGACCTTGGGATCTGCCCAACAAGTCCTAGTCTTACTTCATTTCTGTGAAACATCAAGGTAAATGTTGGCTTTCTTCAATGAAAAGAAGCCACATTTCTTGTGTAAAATCACTTCTCACTCTCATTTACCCCTATGTCTAAGTTTTACTTTTGAAACTTAGTCTTCTGCTCTACTTTCACCTCATAAACTCATATTAACCTCTAACTCTATTATTTAGCTCCCTAAATCATTTCCCTATCCCCTACTATGCAAAAAGCTATATAAAATCCCAAAAATATTAAATAACCCCCCCCTTGGCACTATAGCCATATTCTTCTAAGTCTGGGAGGTAGTAGTCCATCTTGGGCTCCTACTAACCCATCCATGTCCTAATTGGAGTTAGTCTGACATCTGGTCAGACTAATAACCATTCCTCCTTAACCCTAACCCTACAGCACCCATAATCCTCCCTTATCCTAAATTTTTGCCTGTAAATATCTACCCCGCTCGCTTATAACCCCGTAAACCCACTTTCCTAATGTTTAAACCCCCAGCCATATAATAAATTAATTAAATGCGCCGCAGGCCCCGTCCCTTATCCCTCCGCCATCTCATCTGTTCCGCCAGCCGTCCGATCGCCTGCGCCCAAGATCTACGGTGGGCGGGTGTTTTCATGCCCCGACATGCCGAGGGTTAGCGTCCGGGAGATCGGCGGTTTTCCCGTCGTACTCCTGCCACGCGTCACCTCCTCGGCTGTGGCAGAGCCCCCTCCTCCCAAACCACCCAGGCGCTAAAGCGGTGCGACAAAACCCGGATACCTCCCTCACCTGCATGACATCAGCGCCACGTTTCACCACGCGTCACCTTCCTGCGCCCCGTTGCTGTACCATGTTTCCCGCCACCTCATCCCTCACCTCCCCTCACCCTGCCACCGTGTCAGCTGCCACATCACCCGTCCGTACCCGGGACCCGCCAAGGCGATCATGCTGACGTCATTCGGGAAAAACGCGAAAAGCGCCAAATAACTATTTTTGCATAAAAGCGCGCGAATGACCGTTGTTTTTCATTTCTATTGACCCGTTGGTTAAGTACGGGTTCTCCCTTGTTACTCTCTGCATTCCCAAAGCTAAACACGTCCAGCTGAGGTGCCGCGGCCTGCAAATTCGGCTTCATAGCCTACCTTCGCTCCAGCTCATCCGCTCTCGGCGCTGTTTGAACTAGGTATTTGACGTATCTTCCCCTTTTTCGCTCCTGTTCTTCATTTTATCCACTGCACATACTGTAAGCCTGCAGATTTCCCCATGGCAGTTCTGCTGCACTTAAATCTTCATTCAAAACCACTGGAAACCCTTCACTTCAGAAAAAGCTTGGTAAACCTTGTGGCCATTTACAATTTCACTGGCGACTTCCGTTTAGAGCTCGGCCTCCAGGAAAAATGTCGCTGCAGCTCAGCATTGCCCTATTTTACCTTATTCCACGGTTTGAGTCAATCCACTGAAACTATAATTGTCCTCGACCCCTTTGCATTGTTCCTCATAGTCTCTAGCTCCAGAGAATTCACTAAGAGAAGGGAAGTTGACCCAAAACTCTGCAAAGTTGGTCTCTCACAGCATAAGCTCCCCAGCAGTCAAGCTATTGTTGCATTTGAGTTCAGTACCACCTAATTCTGTTAGTTTTTGCAGGCAAGTTTGCTAGCTAGTTGTTGCATTTGTCCTCCTTTCATCTCAAGCATTCAAAAGTTGCGTAATAGCCACTCCATCTACTCTGAACATCACTCCCATGAACCCACCAAGTAAAGAGCTTGAGTCAATGGCCTTGGCTGACACAGATTACCTTATTCAAGACCTAGTTGGGAACAGGAATCATCTGCATACCTACTGCCAGCTGAGAAATAGTTTTTTAAACAACTCTGACATGTATGGCATATGGGAATCCAATCTGCCACATTATTTCCTCCCCTCTGTCAATATTTTTCCTGAGATTATTCACCTGTGTGCTGCAAATTATGAGGCAAGTCATAGAGCGGTCAAGTCTCCATCTGGGAGCATACTTTTTTTCATCACTCCTGACTCCATCAACCAGATGTTGAATTTCAAGCAGACTCAGATACTATTGCCCTTCTCCATGAATAACTTGCTGGAAGAAGCCTCCTGGCTCCCTGGCCCCAAGATTGAAAGAATTGCTAAGACATTCATGAGGGCAGATTGCCAACCTAAGGAACCACCCGCATTCCTTTATCACCATTTCAATGAGGTAGGCAAGTTACTTGTAGACATGATATCCTATGTGTTAGGCTTCACAACAAGTGAACATGTAGATGAGACAATGTTGGTTCTGTTGTCTTCATTCAGCCACGGACAACCTCCTGCTGTCAAGTATAATTATGCCAAGTTCATAGCAAATAAAATCCATGACCAGCTCATTAAGCTAGATAGGCAGGGAGTTTTCAAATATTCCTCATACATCTATCATTTGTTCATGTATTATCAGTCTGAAAGCTTCCAGTGTCCCATCAAGAAATTGGATTCAAAGGGAGCAAGGAGATCTGTTGTCCTCTGGTCATCAGTATTCCATCAAGTCCAGCATTCTCCTTACTCATATTGTGAGTTCATTGACCAGTTTGTTTATCCAGTCTCCTGCCTCTTAATGAAAGCTCCCCCTCCCAGAATAACTTATGAGATGCAGAAGATATTGCAGCTATCTAAGAACTACAAATTAGGTGATTGGTACCTATACCAGGATCACACTGTCATCAGAATCTATGGTTGTGAGCTTTGTCCTTACAGGCTCCCAAGATATGTACCAATGAGGCTGTTTGCCTTGGAATACTACAGGCAGCTTATCAATTCAGATTTGACTCATTTTCACAGCACCAAGAAGAAGGCTCAACTGAAATTTAAAGACCACCTAGGCCCCTTCATCATGAACAAGAAGGAAGGTTGGCAAGATGCTGACTTGATACTCAAGGATCAACTTAAGTTGAAAAGAAGTTTCTGGTGGGTCCCTTATGACCCGCTTGGCTTTATTAATGCTAGAAGAGTCAAATATAGATTGACACCCTATGAACACTGCAAAATCCCACACATTGAAAAATATGCTAATCAAGATGCGTGGGCACAAGGCACTTTAGTTGAAGAATTCACTCAGGAGGAAATTTTGGAGCAAACTGCTAAAGATCTTGAAAAAACTCTTGACTTGGATTCTGCTGACCAAGTAACTTTCAAGCTGCCATATCAAATTGAAGAGGGCACATCTACAGCTACAGCTTCACAAGCCGCCCAAGCGGCATCCACATCAGCAACAGGTACAGTCAAAGGAAAAGAGCCAATGGAGACAAAACAAGGAGTGGTCACAAAGCAGCCTGCTATTTTAATGGAACACTCCCAAGAATAGACTCCTCCACAGCAAACAGAGGCACCACAAATGCAAATTTTACAGACTCCTACCCATGAGGAAAGAGGCAGAAAATGAGACTGAGAAGACTCCGCACTTGCTAGCGAGTCTACACAGCAGCTCGAGGCCAAGAGGCAAAAGGTTGGCTCCCCAATTGAAGAAGAAGTCAGTGAGGAAATCCTTGGAAGTCCAGGGAGAGGTAGAGAAGGAAGTCAACATACAGCTACAAGCTCTTTCCAACAAGAGCAAGACAGACAACATGGCATGGAGGTATCTTCCTCTACACAGCAAAGAAAGAAGCCAGTTGGCATTAGGGCCACCTTTAAAGAAATTAAGGCTCAAAATGAGCAGTTAAGAAGGCAATTGTATGACCAATTTCTTAAGGCAACACCTACCAAACAGGAAAGATTGATGGCAACATATGACATTAAAGAAGAAAGGATGATTCTCACCCACTTCAAGCCCAAGGTTCAGCAGCCATAGTCAATTGCAGACTATGTCAGGACAAGATTAGAGGTTCTAACCAAGGACATTCACCCCATGGATCAAATAGAGTTACATAAGCAAATAGGGGACATGGTTTATGCCACCTTGGTAGAGAAGACCATGCTGGCCCATGAATTGAAAGAATCTTTAAAGAATACCAATACTCAGCTTGATTTGGAAAGAATGTACTCTACAACTAAAGACAACAGAATTAAAACATTGGAAGACATTATTGTGGACTTAGGGCATGATCCTAAGGATCCTAAAGGTGTGAAAGCACTTATGAAAAAGAAGGATGATGATATTGTTGCATTAAAAAAGCGATTGAGGTTGCTCCCTACTGAGCACCCTGAAACAGGAGAACTGGTGAAAGAGAAAGAAGCTGAGGATACATTAGACCTGCTAATGCAACTGAACCAGAGAGTAATTGAGATGGAAGGAGAATTGGAGAGAGCACTACAAGAAAAGCAGGGAGAGTCGACATCCCAGCCACCTCAAACAGTTCCAACAGTTGTTGCTGTTCCTCGTGCACCAGCAGCAGCGACCCCTCCAATTATTCCGGCAACCACAATAGCTACAGATGCTACAGCGGCAAGAAAAACAGCTCCTGACTCTAGCATGAGCATGGATGAATTGACAAAAGCTGTCAAGGAGCTAGAGCTGCAAGCAACAGAGATAACAGAGGCGAAAGAAAAGTTGGCCTTTCTAGAAGGAAAATATGATAAGTCCAAAATGACAGTGGTTGAGCAGACAAGGGAAATTAAGGCCCTGAAGGACAAAATAAAGGCCTTGGAGAAAGAGCTCTCTTTGGACAAAGCCCTGGCTGAAATAAAGAAAATTCTGTGGGCCAAGATTAGTCAGTCAATCACAAGTCAATGGAGGTTAGTTCAGGCAATGTATGAACAAGTAGAACTAATTGGCCTTGCTCGGTATGAAACTTAGAGAGCCAAAGCAGCATTGGGAAACATGCCTAAGCAGGCCAACAAAATGATCAATTTTTTAAATCATCAGACTAAGGAAGAGTTGGCAGCACTGCACATCATGAACAGAATAGATGCCATATTGACAGCAAAGAGGGTGCTCACATTAAGAAGCTTTATGCAAACTTTAGAAGCAAGATGTTGGGAAATACAAAGGGATGTAGACAATTTTGAAGTAAAGCTTGCAGCACTACAAACTAAAGGATTGCCCAGCCTATTGACCAACGCTAGAAGGTTATTGAGAAGTGACCAATATGCAACCAGGATCAATAATTATGTCACAAATTAGCTTACTACTTCATCAAGTTCTACAGCACAAGCAGGACCTCCTTCAGGACAGACCCTCTATGACAAGCTGGAACACTTATTTTACATAGAGCATGAAGTCGACCATCTGTTTTAGATGCCACCTAACTATTACAAGTACACAGAAGCTGATGAGACACTTGTCAAGATACAACAGCATCAGTTACCTCCTGATGATTGGTGGCAGGCTATGCTGGCCATCTTGCGCAGGTAATTTCAGTTGTTGCCCCTTTTTGTCTATTTCAAGTCTCGGTCAAACTGTGAGTCAGCAAATGGAGGCACGAAAGCATTGGACGGAGTGGTTAAGGAACGCGCAGAACAGGTTGGAGCAGTCACGAAGCAAAAAGAGCTGGGACGGCAAGCCTAAGAGCGTGGATTTTTGAAAGCGTAGTCCAACCGACTCAAATGAACTCAAAGGTCAACATTCGCTGACAGAAAATAACAGCTGTTACATTTGTCTTTATTTCAGCATTTAATTTCTCATCAACCGCTCCTTAAGAGTTGGTAAAGAAGTTATGAGCTATTAACTCATCATCTAGATATTTTTGTATCTAGTTTTGTATATATACCACCCTCTGCATTGTAAAAAGGGTTGGTCGGCTAATGTACTCCGAGAGAGACTCACACTGTATATTTGATGTTTTCCTTAATAAAAGATTGTTGAAAGTTCGGAGAATGGACTGTCTGATGTGTTGTTAATGGTTTCTGAAGGATGAATTTGGAATTCTTGTGCTGCCATATGAATCAATAAGTGTTCCTCACCTCTGTTATTTCAATTTCATATATGCTCAAGTTACAGAACGAAGGATTGGTTTAGAACTTTATTAGCTGCACTCTATGCTCAGTTTCTGTGGCTTGTTAATGTTTTTCCTCTTGATTTAGGCATAAATATGAATTCTTTTATGGCTCATGTTTTATCTATTTCGCATATGAATGACTGTTATCTAGGAATTCTTAGCTGCTGCTAGATAGGGCTCATTTATCTTCCCTCTGCTAACCTGAATGAGAAATTCTTAATTGCCTCTCATTCCTTAGCCTTTCAATCCATCTCTTTACCTTAAATGATTGTTTCATATGCAGCTGTCTTGCTCCATTTTCCTCTCCTGTGACCAAGAGGATGCACCAGCAGTCTTACTCCATGACTCCATGCCCAATGGTTTGAAACTTACCACACTATGTTTTGCCTCTCTACTTGAAAGCATCAACCATCCCACCAAAACACAAACAAAACCCCTTGAACCCAATAACTAGCCTAAAATTATCATCAACAAAGTTAAATCAGAAAGAGAGAGCCCTCTCTGATTGCAGGTGGGCTAGAACCTGCAGTCCAAAGATTGGTTTGTGGTTACCTCAGTCGTATCCTTTCAGGAGCTTAAGGACAACCTGAGTGATAACATAATGGCGACTCCACTGGGTACAATCCTCAGATAATTTCACAAATCAAGTTGGAAAGCTCCACTGAGAAAGAACCAGACCCTCAAAAGTTTCTTTCTTATTTTCTGGAGAAGGTCATCTATTTCCTTCAGACCATTTTTGCAAGTTCAGTTTTGATCTATGATGGTGGACAGAGATCAGGCACTCCAAAGTTGATCATCCACCTGGCGACTCCACTTTATTTTCAAACAAGACTCCACTGGAGGAACGAACCTGAAAAGGGAATGTCAGAATATTTTTGTTCAAAGACCAAAAGCTTCAAGTTTCAGAACACCACTACAGCCAATTAATCCCATTTCAAAGTAATAATAGTCAGACAAGATGACCGGGTGTGTGGAAGATGAATTTGAACAAGCTGTAAATGAATTCAACAAGTTGTTATCAGAATATGAACTTGATGAAATTTTTTTTAGATTGGTGTTGTTAAAGGTCAAAGCAATACAACAGCCTCAAATCAAAATGTGTCTTCTTGATTTAGTTGTGGAAGAACATGAAAATGAGATTGAACTTTTGCATTCTCAAATCCAGTCATATGATTTTCACGATCCTAAAGAATTTTTTCAAAATCTTCCTTCTCCAGGTCATGAGGAAATTGTACTACCTTCTGACTTACAAATGGAGGATAATCAAGCTTTCAAGAGAAGGACTGAAGTATTGGCTGCAGAGTTTGTTACTAAGGATACAGCTGTTCCATCTGACCAAGAAGATCCAAAAGAAACTATCCCACATGGCGCTTTCATTGATCCTGTAGCAGATTACATGGAGGATCTTCTCCACTCAAAATCTTTAACATATTTTCTCTATGAGGACCAAGTAGTTCAGCAGTGGCCTTTATATGTCACAATTTTGATTATGGGGGCACATGACCAAACAATGTTTCTGATTTCACCAACTGTAAGCCAAACAGTTTGTTTCTTTCTACAAGTGCTTAAGTGGTTGCACTGGTTGTTTCATTTTACCTAACCAACAAACAGGTGCTGATTAGGGTAGGTAGGTAGGTAGGTAGGATTTCAGTTTCCTGTTTGGATAGCAGCTTGATGCAGTTGAAGCCCGAAGTGAAGGCCCTAAGCTCTTCAAGTCTGCTATCATATATATAAATAAAGCAGCCAGCAAAGGGAAAGTCTTTAGAATACAGCAAATAATTGAAGATCAAGGATGTCTGACTTGCTGTTCTTGGCTTTTCACAAGTAAAAGCCATCCCCAAGTGGAGCCACTGTTAGCCTCCTATTGCAATAGGTTTCATATTTCATGATTGACAGTGGAAGTGCCAAAAATGTTCATCTTCTTCATGCTACAAAAGTTCCACTTTTGAAAGATTTCTCCATTAAGGGAAGGCCAAACAGCCTAAGCTTGGCTTCCCTAGATTTAAATTGATGTTGTAGAATAGAGAAGGAAAATTTGTCCAAACAGTTTAAGCTTGGCAGATTAGTAGCTAGGTAGAAAATGAAGGCACCCAATTGCTTAATTTGGGCCCTTGGAAGCAATAAGGGTAGTTTTAAGATAGGAGGGCAGTGAAAAAGAAAGAAGCAATCAGGGTTTACAAGTCTAAGTGCACCCTTCCTGAAGTAACAAAAATGCTAGGTGTATTAGGCTGGGTAGGTAGCCTGGGGTTGCAGAAACAAGATCATCTTCAGTCTTGGCCTTGACAAAGAAAGCTCATCTCATCAGTGGCAGTGGTAGCAAAGCAGTGTTTCGGTGGCAGAATTCTGGAAGCATGTCTAATTTCCCTTCACTCCCCCTAAAAAGTCTCTTACTAACATCCCCCTAAAGGGCCCTGGGATCTGCCTAACAAGTCCTAGTCTTACTTCATTTCTATGAAACATCAAGGTAAATGTTGGCTTTCTTCAATGAAAAGAAGCCACATTTCTTGTGTAAAATCACTTCTCACTCTCATTTACCCCTATGTCTAAGTTTTACTTTTGAAACTTAGCCTTCTGCTCTACTTTCACCTCATAAACTCACATTAACTCCTAATTCTACTATGTAGTTCCCTAATTATTTCTGTATCCCCTACTATGCAAAAAGCTATATAAAATCCCAAAAATATTAAATAATCCCCCCCTTGGCACTATAGCCATATTCTTCTAAGTCCGGGAGGCAGTAGTCCATCTGGGGCTCCTACTAACCCATCCGCGTCCTAATTGGAGTTAGTCTGACATCTGGTCAGACTAATAACCATTCCTCCTTAACCCTAACCCTACAGCACCCATATTCCTCCCTTATCCTAAAGTTTTGCCTGTAAATATCTACCCCTCTCGCTTATAACCCCCTAAACCCACTTTCCTAATGTTTAAACCCCCCCGCCATATAATAAATTAATTAAATGCGCCGCGTGCCCCGTCCCTTATCCCTCCGCCGTCTCATCTGTTCCGCCAGCCGTCCGATTGCCTGCGCCGAAGATATATGGTGGGCGGGTGTTTTCATGCCCCGACATGCCGAGGGTTATTGTCCGGGAGATCGGCGGTTTTCTCGTCATACTCCCGCCATGCGTCACCTCCTCGGCTATGGTGGAGCCCCCTCCTCCCAAACCACCCAAGCGCTAAATCGGTGCGACAAAACCCGGATACCGCCCTCGCCTGCATGACATCAGCGCCACGTTTCACCACGCGTCACCTTCCTGCGCCCCGCTGCTGTACCACATTTCCCGCCACCTCATCCCTCACCTCCCCTCACCCTGCCACCATGTCAGCTGCCACATCACCCAACCATACCCGGGACCCGCCAAGGCCATCATGCTGACGTCATTCGGGAAAAACGCCAAAAGCGCCAAATAACTATTTTTGCATAAAAGCGCGCGAATGACCGTTGTTTTTCATTTCTATTGACCCGTTGGTTAAGTACTGGTTCTCCCTTGTTACTCTTTGCATTCCCAAAGCTAAACACGTCCAGCTGAGCTGTCGCGGCCTGCAAATTCGGCTTCATAGCCTACCTTCGCTCTAGCTCATTCGCTCTCGGCGCTGTTTGAACCAGGTATTTGACGTATCTTCCCCTTTTTCGCTCCTGTTCTTCATTTTATCCACTGCACATACTGTAAGCCTGCAAATTTCCCCAATTGGCAGTTCTGCCGCACTTAAATCTTCATTCAAAACCACTGGAAACCCTTCACTTCAGAAAAGGCTTGGTAAACCTTGTGCCCATTTACAATTTCACTGGCGACTTCCGTTTAGATCTCAGCCTCCAGGAAAAATATCGCTGCAGCTCAGCATTGCCCTATTTTACCTTATTCCACGGTTTTAAGTCAATCCACTGAAACTATAATTGTCCTCGGCCCCTTTGCATTGTTCCTCACAGTCTCTAGCTCTAGAGAATTCACTAAGAGAAGGGAAGTTGACCCAAAACTCCGCAAAGTTGGTCTCTCACAACATAAGCTCCCCAGCAGTCAAGCTACTGTTGCATTTGAGTTCAGTTCCACCTACTTCTGTTAGCTTTTGCAGGCAAGTTTGTTAGCCAGTTGTTGCATTTGTCCTCCTTTCAGCTCAAGCATTCAAAAGTTGCATAATGGCCACTCCATCCGCTCTGAACATCACTCCCATGAACCCACCAAGTAAAGAGCTTGAGTCAATGGCCTTGGCTGACACTAATTACCTTATTCAAGACCTAGTTGGGAATAGGAATCATCTTCATACCTACTACCAGCTAAGAAACAGTTTTTTAAACAACTTTGACATGTATGGCATATGGGAATCCAATTTGCCACATTATTTCCTCCCCTCTGTCAATATTTTTCCTGAGATTATTCACCTGTGTGCTACAAATTATGAGCCAAGTTAGAGAGCGGTCAAGTCTCCATCTGGGAGCGTACTTTTTTGCATCACTCCTAACTCCAACAACCAAATATTGAATTTCAAGCAGACTCAAATACTATTGCCCTTCTCCATGAATAACTTGCTAGAAGAAGCCTCCTGGATCCCTGGCCCCAAGATTGAAAGAATTGCTAAGACATTCATGAGGGCAGATTGCCAACCTAAGGAACCACCCCCATTCCTTTATGACCATTTCAATGAAGTAGGCAAGTTACTTGTAGACATGATATCCTATGTGTTAGGCTTCACAACAAGTGAACATGTAGATGAGACAGTGCTGGTTCTGTTGTCTTCATTCAGCCATGGACAGCCTCCTGCTGTCAAGTATAATTATGCCAAGTTCATAGCAAATAAAATCCATGACCAGCTCATTAAGCTAGATAGGCAGGGAGTTTTCAAATATTCCTCATACATCTATCATTTGTTCATATATTATCAGTCTGAAAGCTTCCAGTGTCCCATCAAGAAATTGGACTCAAAGGGAGCAAGGAGGTCTGTTGTCCTCTGGTCATCAGTATTCCATCAAGTCCAGTATTCTCCTTACTCATATTGTGAGTTCATTGAGAAGTTTGTTTATCCAGTCTCCTACCTCTTAATGAAAGCTCCCCCTCCCATAATAACTTATGAGATGCAGAAGATATTGCAGCTATCTAAGAACTACAAATTAGGTGATTGGTACCTATACCAGGATCACACTGTCATCAGAATCTATGGTTGCGAGCTTTGTCCTTACAGGCTCCCAAGATATGTACCAATGAGGCTGTTTGCCTTGGAATACTATAGGTAGCTTATCAATTCAGATTTGACTCATTTTCACAGCACCAAGAAGAAGGCTCAACTGAAATTTAAAGACCACCTAGGCCCCTTCATCATGAACAAGAAGGAAGGTTGGCAAGACGCTGAACTGATACTCAAGGATCAACTTAAGTTGAAAAGAAGTTTATGGTGGGTCCGTTATGACCCGCTTGTCTTTATTAATGCCAGAAGAGTCAAATATAGATTGACACCCTATGAACACTGCAAAATCCTACACATTGCAAAATATGCTAATAAAGATGTGTGGGCACAAGGCACTTTAGTTGAAGAATTCACTCAGGAGGAAATTTTGGAGCAAACTGCTAAAGATCTTGAAAAAACTCTTGACTTGGATTTTGCTGACCAGGTAACTTTCAAGCTGCCATATCAAATTGAAGAGGGCACATCTACAGTTGTAGCTTCACAAGCCGCCCAAGGGGCATCCACATCAGCAACAGGTACAGTCAAAGGAAAAGAGCCAATGGAGACAGAACAAGGAGTGGTCACAGAGCAGCCTGCTATTTTAATGGAACACTCCCAAGAACAGACTCCTCCACAGCAAACAGAGGCACCCCAAATGCCAATTTTACAGACTCATACCCATGAGGAAAGAGGCAGAAAACGAGACCGAGAAGACTCCACACCTGCTAGCGAGTCTACACAGCAGCTCGAGGCCAAGAGGCAAAAGGTTGACTCCCCAATTGAAGAAGAAGTCAGTGAGGAAGTCCTTGCAAGTCCAAGGAGAGGCAGAGAAGGAAGTCAACATACAGCTACAAGCTCTTTCCAACAAGATCAAGACAGACAACATGGCATGGAGGTATCTTCCTCTACACAACAAAGAAAGAAGCCAGTTGGCATTAGGGCCACCTTTAAAGAAATTAAGGCTCAAAATGAGCAGTTAAGAAGGCAATTGTATGACCAATTTCTTAAGGCAACACCTGCCAAACAGGAAAGATTGATGGCAGCATATGACATTAAAGAAGAAAGGATGATACTCACCCACTTCAAGCCCAAGGTTCAGCAGCCACAGTCAGTTGCAGACTATGTCAGGACAAGATTAGAGGTTCTAACCAAGGACATTCACCCCATGGATCAAATAGAGTTACATAAGCAAACAGGGGAGATGGTTTATGCCACCTTGGTAGAGAAGGCCACGCTGGCCCATGAATTGAAAGAATCTTTAAAGAATACCAATACTCAACTTGATTTGGAAAGAATGTCCTCTACAGCTAAAGACAATAGAATTAAAACGTTGGAAGACATTATTGTGGACTTAGGGCATGATCCTAAGGATCCTAAAGGTGTGAAAGCACTTATGAAAAAGAAGGATGATGATATTGTTGCATTAAAAAAGCGATTGAGGTTGCTCCCTACTGAGCACCCTGAAACAGGAGAACTGGTGAAAGAGAAAGAAGCTGAGGATACATTAGACCTGCTAATGCAACTGAACTAGAGAGTAATTGAGATGGAAGGAGAATTGGAGAGAGCACTACAAGAAAAGCAGGGAGAGTTGACATCCTAGCCGCCTCAAACAGTTCCAACTGTTGTTGCTGTTCCTCCTGTACCAGCAACAGTGACCCCTCCAATTATTTCGGCAACCACAATAGCTACAGATGCTACAGCGGCAACAAAAACAACTCCTGACTCTAGCATGAGCATGGATGAATTGACAAAAGCTGTCAAGGAGCTAGAGCTGCAAGCAACAGAGATAAAAGAGGCCAAAGAAAAGTTGGCCAATCTAGAAGGAAAATATGATAAGTCCAAAATGACAGTGGCTGAGCAGACAAGGGAAATTAAGGCCCTAAAGGACAAAATAAAGGCCTTGGAGAAAGAGCTATCTTTGGACAAAGCCCTGGCTGAAGTAAAAAAAATTCTGTGGGCCAAGATTAGTCAGTCAATCACAAGTCAATGGAGGTTAGTTCAGGCAATGTATGAACAAGTAGAACTAATTGGCCTTGCTCGGTCTGAAACTCAGAGAGCCAAAGCAACATTGGGAAACATGCCTGAGCAGGCCAACAAAATGATCAATTTTTTAAATCATCAGACTAAGGAAGAGCTGGCATCACTGCACATCATGAATAGAACAGATGCCATATTGACAGCAAAGAGGGTGCTCACATTAAGAAGCTTTGTGCAAACTTTAGAAGCAAGATGTCAGGAAATACAAAGGGATGTAGACAATTTTGAAGTAAAGCTTGCAGCACTACAGACTAAACGATTGCCCAGCCTACTGACCAGCACTGGAAGGTTATTGACACGTGACCAATATGCAACCAGGATCAATAATTATGTCACAAATCACCCTACTGCTTCATCAAGTTCTACAGCACAAGCAGGACCTCCTTCAGGACAAACCCTCTATGAGAAGCTGGAACACTTATTTTACATAGAGCATGAAGTCAACCATCTGTTTGAGATGCCACCTAACTATTACAAGTACACAGAAGCTGATGAGACACTCGTCAAGATACAATAGCATCAGTTACCTCCCGATGATTGGTGGCAGGCAATGCTGGCCATTTTGCCCAGGTAATTTCAGTTGTTGCCCCTTTTTGTCTATTTCAAGTCTCCGTCAAACTGTGAGTCAGCAAATGGAGGCACGAAAGCACCGGATGGAGCGGTTAAGGAACACGCAGAGTAGGTTGGAGCAGTCATGAAGCAAAGAGCTGGGATGGCAAGCCTAAGTGCGCGGATTTTTGAAAGCACAGTGCAGCCAACTCGAATGAACTCAAAGGTCAACATTCGCTGACAGAAAAGAATAGCTGTTACATTTGTCTTAATTTCAGCATTTACTTTCTCATCAACTGCTCCTTAGGAGTTGGTAAAGAAGTTATGAGCTATTAACTCATCATCTAGATATTTTTGTATCTAGTTTTTGTATATATACCACCCTCTGCATTGTAAAAAGGGTTGGTCGGCTAATGTACTCCGAGAGAGACTCACACTATATATTTGATGTTTTCCTTAATCAAAGATTGCTGAAAGTTCGGAGAATGGACTGTCTGATCTGTTGTTAATGGTTTCTGAAGGATGAATTTGGAATTCTTGTGCTGCCATATGAATCAATAAGTGTTCCTCACCTCTGTTATTTCAATTTCATATATGCTCAAGTTACAGAACGAAGGATTGGTTTAGAACTTGCTTAGCTGCACTCTATGCTCAGTTTCTGTGGCTTGTTAATGTTTTTCCTCTTGATTTAGGCATAAATATGAATTCTTTTATGGCTCATGTTTGATCTATTTCACATATGAATGACTGTTATCTAGGAATTCTTAGCTGCTCCTAGATAGGGCTCATTTATCTTCCCTCTACTAACCTGAATGAGAAATTCTTAATTGCCTCTCATTCCTTAGCATTTCAATCCATCTCTTTACCTTAAATGATTGTTTCATATGCAGCTGTCTTGCTCCATTTTCCTCTCTTGTGACCAAGAAGACGCACCAGCAGTCTTACTCCATGACTCCATGCCCAATGGTTTGAAACTTACCACACTATGTTTTGCCTCTCTACTTGAAAGCATCAACCATCCCACCAAAACACAAACAAAACCCCTTGAACCCAATAACTATCCTAAAATTATCATCAACAAAGTTAAATCAGAAAGAGAGAGCCCTCTCTGATTGCAGGTGGGCTAGAACCTGCAATCCAAAGATTGGTTTGTGGTTACCTTGGCCGTATCCTTTCACGAGCTTAAGGACAACCCGAGTGATAACAAAGTGCATGACAGATGCAATCGGGTGTATCATTCCCAATATACAAGATGCCACCTATGCTGCTCAACTCAATTCTCTTCTCAACCGACCTCCAGAAGTGGAACCAATGCTAGCAATATGCCAACTCAGGTCGAAAGGCAAGCAGCCAAAGTGATGAATCATGTTGCCGACTGCCAGATTGCTATGAGAAAGATACTCCAAATCAAGTTGTACCAATTAAGTAGGATTTTAATTTCATAGTTAGTTAGTTTTAATCAAGTATTTATAGACCCTTTCATGTATTTAGAAAGGGTCGTAAGTTTTTGTATATGACTTAAACCTGAATTTGCACTACTGTACTTCAAGCATATTTTTTATAAAAACTGGGCCAATTATTCCAATTTTGATAACGAAGCTTTTATGTGGATGTGCACTACTACCTTTATTTAAAAGAATTTCTGAGTCGGAAGAAGGAATTCAAATAGCGATTGATGTTGGGAATGATTTGCAACTCATATGGTACTACTATCTATGTCTGAGTTCATTCTTTTTATGTGAATTGTTGTTTAATCACTCTTGCTATTATCAGATATATGCATGTGTTTTTAATAGCATTCTTTATACTTTCCACTACTGGATGTTTACAACATGCTTTTATTTTAATCATACATGTATCGGTAATATAAAAGGATAAGTGTAACAATGTTTGTTAACCACTTTGTTCAACTATTTGAACAAAGTAATCATTAAGTGAATGAATGTCTATGTTTATTGTGTAGAGTCATCTATATGCCTATCGATGAACATAGATCATCAAGCATTGCACTTAAAAGAATAGAAGCTTCCCAGGATAGAATAGTCATTTATATTTTCGTTGTTAGATTAAGTCATCCACTCATTATCATTTATTAAGAAAACCAATCACTCATCCATCCCCTTTTTATTCATCATTGAGAAACTGGTCCCATTATATCCAGTCGGAGCCACCATCCCAAACGGAAAAGGAGTTGTATTAAGGTCCGAACCGGGTGGTTATCCCCCAATGTTGATACAACGATTTTCGGGGCATCAACATGTCCCAATTATAACATAACCTACTAGTGGTTAAGTTTGACTTCTTCAACTCTTTACTAAGGTTAAAATATCAACTCTTATAGATTATACTTCATCATGATCACATGGATAGCCCATTTTCCATGTGTAATTGGTTCTAATGTGGCATTGTCTCAAAACATGGTGGTCAAAACAGGAAGGTCAACTACTAGGTGGCACAAATTTTGCATACAAACTCCAGTTGAGCCGATTCTTGCACCGTTGGAAAGGTATTGGTGTGTAAAATAAAACTAGGGATGAAAAAATTAATTGGAAAGTTTGAATCCTTTGGAATATCCCTTTTATTAATTTATAATTTTCCCACCAAAATTTTCTTCAGAAAATTTATTAAAAAAAATACCAATTTTTTATATAAATTGCTACAATAAATTGGGAAATCATGGATTCAAAATTTTTTCTATAAAATTCCAAAGAAAAAGACTCAAATAATTTTTATTAAAATAATTATGAATATTTATATTAATTTATTTTGGAAAAACATGGTAGATTGGCCACTAGAAAATAACTCAGACCACTCCTAAAATATTTTATGGTGTGAAACCCCAACCACAATTTTACTAGAAAAGTTGGCTTGCTACAACTCAACTTTATTAAATTAATTCTTAAATTTTGGGGTCCAATTTTTGATCGTCGTGTTTTTTTCTCCTCTGGATTATTATAATGCAATCCAACCACCTTATTTTGGCTTCCTTGGACCCACAAAAATTCAACCTTTGTTCAAGATAATTGAAACCTACAAATTCTACAACAATTTGGCCTTCATTTAGTGGTAATTCAACCCTACCAATGAGACTAGAAATTTGTCCTCCCATCAGAAGAAATTTGACCCACCCTAAAGATGTGGCTTAGCCATTACAATTAGACACTTCGCGGTGATGTGATTTGTTGCAAATTTATTTCTCCTGACTCCTAGAAGTTGTTGTAATTTGGTCCTCCTTCCCACATTAAGTGCCAATGGAGAATCTGAAATGATTCCCCCCTTCAAACTCACTAGGGTAGATGTTTCACCACCAATGGTAATCACCACTATCTAGAGTGGATAGTTACAAAACTGAAATTGGGATCTAGATAAGGTTTTCCCCTCACAAAGGAAGGTACTTAAACTCCAAGTTCAATTCTCAAATCATCAACTCATATTTTCCTTGAGATACCTTCTTTATTTTTGTAATCATTTATGTTGGACACAATGTTGGAGATTTCTAGACATAGTGTTATCATTGATTGGCACTTATGATTGGTCTCAAAGATTGATGTTGTGCGGTAATTGATTTCAAGGGTAGCATCAAGATAGTTGTTTAGGTATTTGGTAGAGAACCATCATATTAGAAAAATTATTGAACAATCCTTAAAAATGTATAATTATGACTAGTGGTTGTATGGTTTATAGTCTTTGTTGAGGTAGATAGGTTATGGGTATAATATCAAATAAACTTCCCCTGAATAGTACTTAGATGGATAGCCTTCTAGAATCCCTTTCTAATGATATATCACACTTAGAAAATATCCTAAGGGTTGAAGAGATATTGCAAGATAAAGTTAGGAAGTTGGCCTTGGTTGAAGAAGTTCATTGGGTTAGGTTATTTTTGAAGTAAGAATTGTGTAGAAGAAAGGCCAATCTTTGCATTAGTTCAGGGAATTTTATTGTTCAATGCATATGTGTTTTTCGTAGGTGTAGGTGTTTAATATGTCCCAAATACAAGCTACTCGACATTGTAGAAGAATAAGAGTCTCGAACTCAAACCCATGAACATGAGTTTGTGTGATGGAATAGTTCTAGTGTAGAGTGGGCATTTGGTCCCAAAGTTTCGTTTCAATGGAAACACAACAAAAGTAACTGGACCTGAACTTACACTCTGTAGAGGTTGATGACATGGAAAAAGGGCGTGGTTTGTGAGATAGCATTGACTAGGCATGGATGATGACATGTCATCTTGTGCAAGTGACATGTGGAAGTTAGTTTTGGTGTTTTTAGATGGCCAAGTCTAGAAAATTCATGCAACAAGTGGCATCACTTAGAGAATGTCATATGTACCAATTTATGTCATCCTGACAAAAGAAGTGTCATCAGTTGATGATGTGGAATTGCGTTAGAAGTTTTGTTAGTAGGTGGTATTTGCAGATGATTTCTTATCTTGTAAAATTCTTGGAATTCTATTAAGATTGGACAGTGAGCCTGAAAATAGATTTTGTTCTACAATTTGGTCTTCAGGGTGGCTTGCTTGAGCAGTACAACAAATATGTCATGAACCCAAACAGGTGCATAAGAACATTTTTGGATAATACTTTGGTCATAGTCGCATTCTTATGAAAAAAGGAGATCAAACTATCAGGAGCTTAGACCATTAAGAATTTACCACAAAGCTTAGTTATGAAAGAAAATATTTCATTGCAAAGGTGGACAGTGAGGAAAGGAATAAACTTGGAGATCTATTCTATTTATGTAAAGTGGTGGATAGCCACCCATAGAGAATGCAACACAAGATTGAGTTTTCTAGATTGCACAATTAGAACTAAAGATAGAGAATATTTAAATGAAAGCTATGGTTGGTGGAATTAAATGTGAAGCTTCTTGAAATTTCGTGGTGAAGGAACTAAGTGTCAAAGGAGGTCTAAAATAATTTTTTGTTGGAATGAATTTAAGAAACTCCTTGATCCAAAGAGGAAATAATTGAAGTACCTGTTCTCGAGCATTTTGTAATTGGAATGAATAGGAAGCGAAAAAGATTGGTCAAAGTGTGTCTGAGATAACTAGAGTAAGCATGTAGTGTTTAGAGAATGAAAATTGAAAGCAACAAAACTTGATAGAGCGTTAGTTGCAAGAGAAAAGTGTTGTAGATTATGTATGTGAATCTTCCTACAGAAGAGAAAAGAGACTGATAAGGCATATGTGAGTTGAATAAGTTGAAGTGGTTATGTGTGAGGAATGATAATAAATTGTAATTAAATCAAAGAAAAATGTATAAGGCCTCACCTTGAAAATACTATGAAAGAATATATCTAACTTGCAGTGGCAAGTTGGTTCTTGTACAGATCTGAGGTTGGTGCCTATACAGATCTAAGGTTGTAGCATCTAAAAAAACAAAATCTTATTGATTTGAAGGGGTTGGTTCCTCCTATTTGCGGGCACTCACAAAATAATTGATCTAAATAGATTAAGTGCTTTGAATTTACATCATAATAAGAACAAGACTTGTTGGCTTTTCTCAGGGAAGGGTTTCCACATTAAAAAATGTTTTGTAAAATTGTGAGAGCATTTTGTTGTATGATTGTGTGATATTTATTTAGAGAAGTGAATATTTAGAATTATTGATTGAACACCCCCCTGTAATTCTTGATTCCAAACAATTTCTATCAGAGCGGGTTCCTTAAGGAACAATCTAATCATTGGAAGGTAGATCTGTAGGGAATCATGGAAAATTTGGTAAATCAATATATTTACACAAACATAGTACCAATATTTCATGGATTTAATTATGTATTCTATAGTTTCATAATGGAATCATGCATCATGTCCCTTGAAGTGGATGTATGGCTTACAATAGAATATGCAGACACACTTCTAACAACTCTGCTTATAGATCACGATGAAAGGAGACAGTACAAGAGAATAATGCAAAGGCCAAGAAACATTGTAGCTGGTATTATCCAAACCTATTTTGTAAAGGTGATGAAATGAAAAAAATGCCTAGGAAAAGCACAATATCTACTACAAAGGAGATGAAAAGGTAAAGCAAGAAAAACTTCAAACCTCAGAACAAAATTTGAAAGTATTAAAATGAATAAAAGGAAAGCATTGTTGAATATTTCCTTTGGGTTGATGAAGTATCCAATATTATTAGAGGTCTTGGTGAGGACATTAAATAATGGGAAGTTGTCCAAAAGGTTTTAAGATCACCCCTAATGATATTTAATGCCAATATCTAAGCCATAGAAGAGATATGAGAGTTAAAGACTCTAACAATATAGCAGTTGAATGGAACTCTCACTGCATATGAGATACAAACTAGAGGAGAGAAATTAGAGCCAAAGGTGATCTAGTGGATGTTGGTGGCCACCCGCCTATCTGACTTGGACCCCTACAACTTTCTCTTTTAGTTTTTTTATTTTCCTTAATTGTAGCATAGTTAACTATTTTTAGCAGTTTTTCGGGTCTTGAACTTCCAGAGCCGTTTTGGGGCCCTAAATGATGTTTTTTAGGAAAACTGGGAGCAACATGGGTCCAACGACCGATGTTTCTCCCTCAAAAGTTGTAGTCGTCAGATAGAAATTTCTAACGAGGAATTGTGCATGTCAAACGAAGATCATATGCCAAAGTTACAACCCCAAGAAGTTGATGTACCAATTTACCCAAAACGGGGCCCATAGTTTGGCGCTTCATCTCCTAGGGTTAGGTTTTTGGATGTTTATGGTTTTCCATTGTTTCTCAACAATAAATAGGCCTTCAATCATCATTGTAAGATAGTTCAGAGGCATGTAGCCGCAACATCTCTCCTCAGAGATGAGCTATCATCGTCCGAGCTAGTTTATTTCAATTTTTGTTTGTAAGCATATTTCATTATTTTACATTAATGAAATGAAGTATTATTTTTGTTGTTGTTTCTAGTGTTCCACTACCTATAAGGTTGACACCACAACAATTGGAATAAAGAAAGAGAAAATTGGATTTGTTACAATTGTGATAGAAAATAGACTAAAGGTCATAAATGTGCTGAGAAGAAATTGTTTTACATAGATTAAGAAGAGGTGGAAGAAAAGGAACAAGAAACATCAAAAGAGGAGGATATACACCAAGAAACAACCCCAAAGAAATAATAAATAAATCCGACCATATGTTGTAATGCATTGGCAGGAATTACCACTCCTCAAACTCTCAAGATAGAAAGATATATCAAGAAGAATAAGTTAATAGTGTTTATTGATACGAGTATTACCCATAATTTTATTCATTGCAAGATAGGTAAGGAATATAATTGATTCCTATATCTAGCACCAAAGTGTCAAGTGATGGTTGCAAATGGAGGAACTCTAAATTTCTCTAGAAAGTTCCATAATATCAAGCTAACCATGGGGGAATATGTATTGAATAATCTAACACTTTCCATTCCAATGGGCCATGCTAATTTTGTACTAAGGGTCCAATGGTTAAAATATTTGGGGACGATAACTTTAAATTTTTGAGAACTTTTCTTGAATTTTTTTTGGGAAGGAAAGGAAGTTGAATTAAGGGGTATTGTAGAGAAACCAGGAAAGATAATAAGCTATAATGTCATGAAAAAAATTATAAATAAATAACAATGAGGCTTAATTACACAATTATTCTCACTACATATTAAAACATCAAAATCATCTATTTCTCTAGATCTCAAAAAAGTATTGGACAATCATTCCAAGGTATTTTAGACTCCCAAAGGCCTCCCACCTATTTGTGATCACGATCATGCTATTCATTTGATTCCAGGAAATGTTCCTCTAAAAATCAAGCCTTACAGATATCCTTATGCCCAAAAAAGTGAAATTGAACGTATGGTGGCATAAATGTTAGAGGTCGGTATAATTCAACCTTGTCAAAGTTATTTCTTTTCTCTGGTAGTACTGATGCACAAGGAGGATGGATCATGGCGTATGTGTTTGTATTATAGGGAACCCAACAAGATCACTATTAAAGATAATTTTCTGATTCCTGTCATTGACAAGTTGTTGGATGAATTACATGGAGAAATTTTCTTCACCAAGATGGATCTTTGTTGAGGATATCATCAAATTAGAATGAATACTGAAGACATTCCGAAAAAACATTTAGAACTCATGAGGGTCATTATGAATTTTTGGTCATGCCTTTTGGCCTTACTAATGAACCTTCCACATTTCAAGGTTTGATGAATTTCGTTTTCAAACCCTTAGAAAATTTGTGATAGTATTTTTGATGATACACTAATCTACAACAAGTCTTGGAAGGATCATGTTCAACATCTTGACAGGGTGCTCAAACTATTGGATAAGAAACAATTATATGCAAAAAACCTCTGAATGTTTCTTTGGAGTACAGGAGGTGGAATATTTGGGTCGTATTGTATCTCATGTGGGTGTTAAGGTAGACCAAAAAAAATTAAATCCATTAAGGAATGAAAAATCCCCACAACCATAAAGAATATTCAAGGATTTCTCATGTTAACAGGATATTATCATAAGTTTGTTAAGAATTATGAGAGAATATAAAAACCTATAACGACATTACGGAAGAAAGATGCATTTTATTGGTCTCCATAAGCAACTAACACCTTTGAATATCTTAAAGAGGAGATGTGCCAATAATTGGTCTTCACTATGTCAGACTTCACAAAAACATTTATTATGGAATGTGATGCCTCAAAAAATGGAATTGGTGTTGTCTTAATGCAAGAAAGAAGACCCATTTCTTTTGAAAGTCATCCAATCAAAGGAAAGTATTTATGCAAACCTATTTATGAGAAGGAAATGTTGGAAATACTACATGCACTAAAGAAATGGTTACCTTACCTAATGGGGAGAAACTTTGAGGTAAAAAAAAACATGATAGTCTTAAATACTTTTTGGAACAAAGATTATCTTTAGAAGAGAAGAAAAAATCGGTCATAAAGATGTTGGGTTATGACTCTGAAATCATCTACAAAAAAGGGAAGAAAACTATTGTTGCAGATGCAATCTCAAGAAAGGTTGAGGATGTGGAAGCATTTCTTTGTGCCATTTATATTATCCAACCTGATTAGATAACCAAAGCAAGGGATGAATGGAAGAATTAAAAAGAGGTGTGGACACTCATTCAAAAGTTGCAACAAGACCCCAGTACATCTAATACATTTAGCTAGAAAAATGATTCATTATGGTACATAGATCATTTATACCTTTGTAATAATTCCCAACTCAAAAGAAAAAGATTCTTTTGGAATTGCACACTCCACTTTAGGAGGGAAGTTGGGATTTTTAAAAACTTATCACAGGATAAAGAAGGGTTTTTTTAGGGATTCAGAAGTTTGTGGAATTTTTTTTGGTTTTCCAAAAAAATAAAGTTCATACAATTAATACGTCGTGTTTGTTACAACCTTTAGCCATTCCAATGTAGTGTTGGGAAGAGGTCTAAATGGATTTTATCACAGGTTTACCTAAGTCTGAAGCAAAGAGTGTCATCATGTTGGTAGTTGATAGACTTATCAATTATGCACACATTTGTGCATTATCTCATCATTTTAAAGACTGTACAATTGCTACTGCATTTGTGGAAATAATTCAAAAGCTACATGGAAACCCAAAGATTATTGTAAGTGAGAGAGATCCTATTTTCACCGGAAATGTTTTGACAAAATTATTTTCTTCTCTTCATACTCAATTAGCTCATAGCTCATATTACCAACCTCAATCTTACTTGAAAAATGAGATAATGAAATTTTTTTTAGAAGGATATCTTCATTGCATTGTATGTGATAAAAAAACACAATGGGTCAAGTTGTTACCTCAGGCTGAATGGTGGTATAAGACTTCCTTCCATACTGTAGAAAAAATGACCACATTAATGGTTCTTTATGGATATCAACCATCATCTATCACATCATCTCTAAGACAAAATTCTAAGGTTTAAGCAATCGAACATCACTTTCAGCATCAACAACAAGTTCTCCAACTCTTAAAGGATAACCTCAGGCTAGCTTAAAATTGAATGAAACAAAAAGCAAATCAAAATTACAATGAAATAAGTTTTGATGTAGGCGACTGGGTGTTTTTATGGCTACAACCATACAAACAAATGTCCATCAAGCAAGCTAAGAATGATAATAAATTATCACCCAAGTACTATGGTCCTTAAAAGGTGCTGCAAAAGATTATTAATATGGCATAAAAATTGGAGCTTCTTGCATCTTCGCAAGTACACCCAATTTTTTATGTTTCATGCTTAAAGAAGGTTATCGGTGACAAGCTCCTAGTTCAAACAATATTTCCTGAACTTGAAAAAGAATGAAAAATCATATTGGAGCCTGAAGAAATCATAGAAACAAGAACCCAACAACTATGAAATCAATCATTTTTAGAGTATCTGATTAAGTGGAAGAACTTACCTACTGAAGATTCCACTTTGGAGGATGTGAATTTTATACAAAAGCATCCAGAACTGCTCAAGCGTTGAGGAAAACATTTTTTTTAAAGGAGAGGGGAATGTTAGGTCCCTATACTAATAGTGTAGACCCCTTATTTTTATTATTAAGGTAGCCCCCATATTTTTATTTTTGTGCTCCATAGAAGCCACCGTTTTTATTATTGTGCCCTTACATTATTATTTTTATGTGCGCTCTAATTATATTGTGACCCCTTAGACTCCTGTATATAGAAAGGAGATCTTGTCATTTGTAAGATCCAAGAATTGTTCAATTATGTAATGTAAAGGAGGTTTCCTCCATGAAGAGGATAATTTTTAAGTCATTGATCTATCTTTTCTTCTGCTTTGTGAGCTCGATGCATAACTTTTTTAAATGAAAATGCAAATTAATCTACAATGCAATTAACAAATGAAATCTAATCTATCTTATATTGATTAGAACAATATATAGATCTTTCCCAAATCAAGGGAAAATTGATTAAAAGAATGGGGACTTAACATACATTATATGATTAATATCAAACTACTGTAAAATTTCTAACAACTGATAGTTTTAGTGCCATGGATGCTCTATTTTAGAGATTATAAGAGTGAAATATAAACCATAAAAATGTAGAAATAGTTCATACTGTTCAATGACTATTAAATCTATTTTAAATGAAAAATTTATGAATAAATGGTTACTCAAAAATTTGACTAAGCACAAGAGAAAATTCGAAATAAATAATATATCTAAAAGACCATTAGATCAAACAAACAATCTAATACAAAATCATCCTTATATCAAACAAAAGTATAGAAGATGGAAAACATTGATATAAATATTCCATTTAATGAATAAGATTTGTATTGAAAAATAAACTTATTTAAATACAAACAATAAAAATAAATTTCATGCTTTGTTTCGCATAGGATCTCCAACAATCCTTCCAAAATCATGAGCTCTGCCAATGGATACAAGAGTTGCAATAGTGAAATCTTTGCCTCAAATACAAAAGATTGGATCTTGAAAAGAAAATCCCCAAGCCACTCAGATATGAGAATTCCTCTCTACCTGTAGCTAATATTCCCCTTACAAAATTTCTTAGAGTCTCAAAATTGTAGAAAAGAGGAACCATTTCCTCCTCTCCTAAAATATAATTTATAATTACAAAAATGAATCGAAAAATGGAGAGTTGTTGAAAACAATTTCAATCCATCAAATTTGGAGCTGCAAATCCTCTTTTTTCTTCTCTACTAGATCAATCCTATTACTCCAAATATTATTTATCTCCATCCAATCAACTCCTTGCAAAAACAATCAAAAGTAAAGTTGAAAACCAATCAAAAATCAAAATACCATATTTAGAAAACAAATTCATAAATTAAAATATAATTAAATAAATCAAATAAAAATAAATGTGTGCTTCCCATTAATCTTTGCAATGATTTATTTGGCTCAATAGGAAAGATTTGAATGAGTTCGAAACAGCCAAAAACCTCAACCACTCAAATTCTTCCAAAACAAATTCCCAAATCCGTTTTTGGTTGCAAATCCATAGTTCCAAATTTTGCTATTTTTTTGGCATATTAAGTGTTCATATTTGGTTGAGTGAATGCCTCTAGATTATTATCCATGTTTCTAGATTTATAAGGAGTCATCCTGGGACTCATTTGGATGAGTACAACTCAAGCTAGATATCTCCAAGATTGAGATTCAAAACTAGCAAAGTAATGCATAGTTTGTTGAAATTATGGCAATTTTAATTTAATTTTTTCAACTTTTATAAGTTTATAAATTTAAAAAGGAATATAAAATAAAATATAATAAAATTGAATAAAATCTACAAATATTAAAATAAAATAAAATAATATAATATAAAAATAATAAATAAAAATTATAAAATAAAATAATATAATATAAAAATAATAAATAAAAATTATAAAATAAAATAATAAATAATAAAATGAGGACTTTGAAATTCAATGTGGGTTATTTATGGGAGGCTCATGAATATGTGAGAATATAAATACAAAGAGGAGGGGAGGGAGGAGCCCATGTTCACATGGAATGGGTTCTCCTTCCATCTAATGTGTTGGTAAAAACATTTAAAGTCTCTCAATCCCACCAGCCATGCATCATCCTGTGGCTGAAGCATCCTGCGAGCGCTTGAAATGACACAATTTTGAAACTTCGGGATAAAAGTATAAGAAGGAATATTCCCAGGATATATATATATATATATATATATATATATATATATATATGTTCTCAAATACAGTGGTTATATAGGATAGTTAAATGATTAAATTAATAAAATAATATCATTTACATATTAATAAATAATTAACTTGATTAATCCAAATTAACTAAGCAAATTAATTAAATAACTATATTTACATAACTAAATTAATTTAATTTATAAAATAAAGTAAAATACAATTTTTACATATTTAAGGTCAGGATGTAAAATTCAACTAATTTTGACTAAGCTTAATTTCCAAACCATAAGAATGGGGAGAAATTCGAACTGTTGGAAAGCTTGCGATGAAGTGCATACAATGGAGCAATAAAAACAAAATCCAAGGAAAGTGAAAATCCTAGAAAATTAACCAAATCAAAGCATGAAAGGAGTGATATGACCAAAATTTACATAAAATGTCCCCATATCTTTTGTAAAAATTTATGGGGTGGTAGAAGCCACAACAATGATGAAACATGAGGCAGAAAAAATTATCTCTAGTTAAAAAAGGTAATGAGTTCAAATTCACCAAAAGGTTGAAATGATGAATTATGCCAAGCCTTCAAACATTAAAACATTTCCCATGGGTCACATATTAATAGATAAAACAATATAAGTTCTAAAAAGATAAGTACTTGAAAGAATCTCAGTTTAAAACCACGAATCCATGTTTTTAGGGGAATATTTAATTTTAATTTCACCTCATGCAAGTGATAAAAGATATATAAATAAGAAGTTTAAATAAATTATATATTCATTGATATAAATAGTCTCCCTTACCTAACTTCGCCTCTTTTTCATCAAACCTATTAAGTACCCCAGTGAAGTTGTCTTAGTGTCACGCAAGAATAGCCCTGTTTCTAGCAAGTTTGTTTAGTACCTCAATGGGCTTACTTTTGCTTCCCACACACATTTTATTTCAACCCTATTTTATGACCCTTTTGATATACTTTATTTACAGAATTTATTTTAGTAATTGGGTGAAGAGGGTGGATTGACACAAGATATTTTAAAGGAAATGAATATAATACTTATAAAATTTTGGCTCCCTCATCTTTTCATCCAACTATAAATCTAGAGGATTTTATTTGAAGTGGAGGGATGGGTGAGATTCATTGAATTAGACTAAAGCCAATTTTTTTTATGAAAAGATGAATGTTCCTCCAAGGGAAAATAATTAAGGTGAGAGGACTTAGAATTCAAAAAATATGTCCCTTGAAGGTAACTGAAAACCCATGACATTGAGATAGTAGAAATTCTTCATGCATGCCTACCAATTTTGGGTAAGAAACATTATTCCATATAAATCTTTGGTAATATCCACAAAACCAATCCAAAGAAATAATTAAAAAAACACACCTTAATGATCACAACTAGAGAAAGAGAATGCAAATCTGAAAGAAAAGGGAAATACAAAAAAGCCATGATTGAAGGAAACTCCAACAAGAACAATTATGAAAATAAATCTCAACAAAATAGTGATTGATGTTGGGTTGTGTTATATTCTTTCCACGACTAGCCGACGTAGTTAACCGGGGGTTTAGAAGGGGAGTGGATCCCCCCCTTCATTGCGCCGATTGCGTAGCGGGGGGAGTCACAGGGGGTTTGAGGGGTGCAAGTAACCCCACTATATGGTGCCCAGGGCAGCGCTCCGAAAAATTTTGTTTTTAGACCCTATATTAGGTTGGGCTGACCTACCTATGGCTTTGTGCATGATTTTTCGCACATGGTTTTAGACGCGATGGTTTTCAGTCCATGGTTTTGAATGTGATGGTTTTTGGTCCATGATATTGGATGCTTCGACATGTATAAATATGTATTGTAACATTGAAAGGAACATAATGAAAAATGAAGCTAGTAGTCCAGGTTTTGGGATCCAAGGGAAATCTTTGTGTATATGTGTTTTATGTGTTATGCTCTCGCATTGTCTATATTCTGTGTTTTAGAATTTGTATGCAGGTAATTTCTTTATGGGGTTGAAACCTACATTTGGTATCAGAGTTGTTTTGGCTTCAAGGGGACGCCTGTGTTGCTTAGGGGTTTCACTTGGGCCTGTGGTAGACCCTGTTCAGTGGGAGATCTGTGGGATCGATTCTGGTGGTGAAAGAAGATGGCAAGCAGTGGAAAGATAGAGATCAAGAAATTTAATGGTCAGAGCTTTGAGTTACGAAAACTCAAGATGGAGGATCTATTGGTGGATAAAGATCAGTAGATCATGGTAGATCTAGCTACTAAACCAACAAGAGTGTCCAATGAAGAATGGAAGAATTTGGATCGAAAGGCAAAGAGCATAATACGATTGTGTGTCTTAGATTCAGTATTTCTGAATGTATCAGGGGAAGCTATAGCGAAAGCTTTGTGGGACAAGTTAGGGACTTTATACCAATCTAAGTCTCTAGTGAATAAATTGTTCCTACATAAAAAGCTATATAACCTGAGAATGAAAGATGGAGACTCGATGACATAACATCTGAACACATTTAATACTGTGGTAAGTCAGTTATTCTCTGTTGATATTAAAATTTCAGATGAAGATAAGTGCATCAGTTTGTTGTGTTTTCTACCAGATTCATGGGATAGTCTAGTTATTGCAATAGGTAGCAATACAATTACCTTGCAGTTTGATGAAATAGTCTCATCCTTACTGATGAAGGAGATGAGACGGAAAAATATGGAGAGCCAGAATGGTGATGCCTTGTCTGTACGAGGATAGTCCCAAAACAAAAACAAAAATAAGTCATCGAGTGGGAGGTCTAAATCTAGAGAGAGATCTAAATCTCCAGGAGAACCTGTAAAGGTGGTGCGTTGGAAATGCGAAAAGGAAGGACACTATAAAAGGGATGGTAAATCTAAAGATCCTGATAAAGGAAAGGGATCTGATGATTCTCCTTCTTCAGAGGTGAAAACCTCAGATGAAGCCGGGGATGTGCACTTGGCTTCTTCAAGTACACATGTAGATCATAAGGCATGGTTGATTGAATCGGGGGCATCCTTTTGCTTCACTCCCCATAGAGAGTGGTTCTGTGAGTATGAGAAATATGATGGTGGTGATGTCTTCTTGGGGCATGATAGGAAGGCTAGAATCATTGGTCACGGAAAATTAAATTTGAAGTTGCAAGGTGGAAGGGTTAGAACACTTCCAGGTGTTCTACATATTGCTGCATTAGCTAGAAATCTGATTTCTGTAAGCAAGCTAGATGATGCAAGTCTAAAAATAGTGTTCGAGAAGAATTCTTGCAAGATGGTTTGGGGAGCACTTGTATTGATGCAGGGAGTTCAAATTGGAACTCTGTACAAGCTGCAAGGTAGCATTGTTGTTGATGGGTGCAACAGATCTGTGGTTCCTAAAAGTGGATCATAAAATCTAGTGGTCTCTGGAGAGAAGACCATGTTGTGGCATCAAAATCTTGGACATATTGGAGAGAAGGGCCTTCGAATACTTCATGGTAAAGATATGGTAGATGGTATTGGTAATAGCTCTCTAGATTTTGATTTCTGTGAAAATTTTGTATATGGGAAGCAGAATCAGGTTAGTTTCCCCTCTTGTGGTAAAAGGGCGAAATATGTATTAGAACTTGTGCATAATGATGTGTTTGGACCTGTGAAGGTTCCCTCACTGGGTAAATCTGTGTACTATGTATTATTTATAGATGACTTCTCAAGGAATACATGGATATACTTCCTTAAGAAGAAATTTGAAGTCTTTGACAGGTTTAAAGAATTTAAGGCTCTGGTGGAAAACCAGATAGAGAAGAAGATAAAGGTGTTGAGGACAGATAACGGTGGAGAGTTTTACAGTAAGAAATTTGAAGAATTCTGTAAGAAGTGTGGTATAGCATGGTAGAATACTACTCCATATACACCTCATCAAAATGAAGTTGCAGAAAGAATGAACAAGATGTTGATGGGAAGGGAAAGAAGCATGCTCAGTGGTGCCAGGTTAAGACAGGAATTTTGGGCAGAGGCGGTGGAGACAACATGTTTCTTGGTTAACAGATCAACTTCATCAGCATTGGAGGATAAGACTCCACAAGAGGTATGGACTGGTAAGAAACTCTTTCTTTCACATTTGAGGGTATTTGGATGTGATGCATATGTACATGTTCCAAAGGAAAAATGAACCAACTTGGATTGCAAATATGGAAAGTGCATCTTTATTGGGTATAAGGATGGTTTAAAGGGTTATAAGCTTTGGAACCCAGTAACAAGGAAGATTGTGTACAGCCGAGATGTTGTGTTCAAAGATGTGAAAGATGTTATTAAACATGAAGTCCAACCAAAGGAACCTAAGAAGATAGAGTTTGAGCTAAAGGAGGAAGAATCAGACTCTACAGCAGAGGAGGAATCAGAAGATGAAGAGCCACAAACTCCAGGTGTGAGAAGATAAGTTCAAGAAAGAAGGCAGCTAGAAAGGTATAGTCCATCTACTTTTTGTTCAAATTTTGGTTTATCTATTATCGATGATGATCCCATAACTGTGAAGGAAGCGGTAGATTCAGAGGATGGAAAATTCTTGAAAGAGGCCATGGTTGATGAAATGGCATCTTTGCACAAAAATGAGGCTTGGGATCTGGTGGAGTTGCTGGTCGGAAGGAAACCCATTGGAAGAAAATGAGTGTTCAAGAAGAAGACAACTGCAGAAGGAAAGGTGGAGAAATACAAAGCTCGGTTGGTAGAAAAAAGTTATTCCCAGGTGCTGGGAATTGATTTTGGTGATACTTTTTCTCCTATTTCCAAGGTAACTTCTATTAGATTACTTTTATCTGTTGCTGCTGCTTTTGACTTTGAGGTAGAATAGATGGATGTGAAGAAAACATTTCTTCATGGGGATCTGGAAGAGGAGATCTACATGAAGCAACCCGAATGCTTTGTGGTGAAGGGTAAGAAAGAACTCGTATGCAAGTTAAAGAAGTCTATGTATGGGTTAAAACAGTCACCAAGGATGTGGTATCAGAAATTTGATACATTTATACGAGGTCTTAGCTTCACTAGAAGCAAAGTAGATCACTGTGTGTATTTTAAATTAATCGGTGACCATGTTATTTATATGGTCTTGTATGTGGATGATATGTTGTTGGTTGGAAATGACAAAGAAATTATCCAGGATTTGAAGACCCATTTGTCCTCCAAATTCGACATGAAAGATTTTGGTGCTGCAAACTATATTTTGGGCATGGAAATTAAAAGAGATCGGACAAAAAGGAATCTCTGGTTAAACCAATGGAAGTATGTCGAGAAAATATTGCAGAGTTTTAATATGCAGGATAGTAAACTAGTGAAGGTTCCTATTCCTGTAGGTGTAAAGTTATCGGCTAAACAATGTCCCAAGACACAAGAAGAGGAAGAGGACATGTCTCGTGTTCCATATGCAAGTGCAGTCAGTAGCCTGATGTATGTGATGGTCTGTACTGGAGCAGACATTGCACATGCAGTGGGAGTATTGAGCAGGTTTATGTCAAAACCAAGGAAGGAGCACTGGATAACAGTGAAGCAGGTTTTCAGGTATTTGTGTGGCACTAGTGATTATCGCTTGTGCTACCAAGGAAGAACATGATTGGATAGTGTTGGATATTCATGGCTTTGTTGATGTGAACTGGGCTGGAGATCTGGATCAGAGAAGATCTACAAGTGGGTATGTGTTTAACCTATTTGGAGGTGTAGTTGGTTGGATGAGTAAGAAACAATATGTAGTGGCACTATTAACTACAGAGGCAAAATACATGGCAGCCACTCATGCAAGCAAGGAAGCAGTTTGGTTGCAGAGATTGTGTTCAAGTATGGGGTTAGTACAGGGAGCTATAAGGATAGACTGTGACAGCCAAAGTGCAATTTTCTTGGCAAAGAACCCTGCATATCATTCAAAGACAAAGCACATTGATGTTCAGTATCACTTTTGAGGGATATGATAGAAAAAAAAGGTGTTGCTAGTAAAGGTGAACACTTTGAATAATATTACAGATGCATTGACAAAATCTATGAGCTCTGAGAAGTTCTCTTGGTGTAGAGAAACAATGGGCGTTGCAGGGCTGGATAAATGACTAAACACTCTCGTGGCCCCCTGTGGGAAGGAAAGACAAAGTGAGAGAATATTGGGTTGTGTTATATTCTTTCCATGACTAGCCCACATAGTTAAATGGGTGGTTAGAAGGGGGGCGGAGCCCCCCCTTCATTGCGCTAATTGCATAGCGGGGGGAGTCATAGGGGGTTTGAGGGGTGCAGGTAACCCCACTCTATGGGGTCTAGGGCAGTGCCCCAAAATTTCTTGTTTTTGGACCCTATATTAGGTTGGGTGGACCTATCTATGGTTTTGTGTATGATTTTTCACACATGGTTTTGGACGCGATGGTTTTCAGTCCATGGTTTTGGATGCTTCGGCATATATAAATATGTATTGTAAGATTGAAATGAACATAATGAAAAATCAAGCTCATAGTCCCAGTTTTGGGATCATGGGAAAATATCTGTGTATATGTGTTTTATGTGTTATGCTCTCACATTGTCTATTTTCTATGTTTTAGAATTCGTATGCAGGTAATTTTGTACATAGTTAAAACCTACAATTAAGAGGAAGACATGTATGTTTTTGATGGGCCTCTAAATTAGACATAAATTAAGACCCGTGCCTCTAATTTAAAAAATAAATTAGGGCCTATGACCATCCTTCAGCACATTAAACCTCTCCTTTTGCATTAGATAATTTATTTTTAACTTTAATATATTCATTAGGAAGGTTTATGAATAATTGAATATTGGTGCCTAGTATTATTTATTTTTGTGCAATATTGTGAGAATATTGGGCAGATTATAAAGAGTTGGAGGAGGAGATAATTTAGGAACTTGTTCCCTACTACTGGAGGATCAATAATAAATAATAAGTCAACAAGATATTATGGAATTATGGCACAAATTGTGGAACTCCAATGATTGATAAAATCTAGGAATGTGTTCCACTAATCAAGGGATTTTGGTGGGGAAAGCTTCCTCTATTTATGGGGAATGATTCTTAATCATTTTGTATAAGTACCAAGTCGAATTTTCCTCTAGGGAATGATTGAGAAAATCTAGGAATGTGTTCCCTGCCATTTAATGCAAACTCCTAGTATTGAGGACTAGATCCACTAATCAAGGGATTTTGGTGGGGAAAGCTTCCTCCATTCATGAGGAATTATTCCTAATAATTTTTTTATAAATACCAAGTCGAATTTGCCTCTAGGGCGAGATTTTCATTCGTGTTATTGTGGAGAGAGCTTGTATATTTGCAGCTCCATTGTATTTTCTTGCAGGGATGTAATTCTATTGATGAAAATAATGAATATTGGTGTGATGTTCAGCTTCTAAATCTTGTTCTCCTCCATAGGTCTCTAATTTTCCTTAGTCCTGGCCATCCCAGGAACCTTAGAGCCCTTTTGTATCATTTTCTTTCCTTCTTTTCACTTCTTATTCACATGCATCTCTAGCTTTTATTTCTTTCTATTTATGCATTTAGTATTAATGATTTCTTGTTGTAGGATTGAGTTAAATGGTTGATGTAAGTTATTTTGCAAGATAAAAATCATTATTTCATCCTTGGAAAAGCTTTTGAAGTTCAGAATAATCATTGAGTTTCTTGGATTAGTCTTCTTATTCCCAAATCTAGATTGTTGGACCTCCTTTTTAGCAAAGAACAATAAATTTCTGCAATTTTTTTAGATCATGCTAACGAGCTTCAATCAACTTGATTCCACTTGCATTAGATCAAAAAAAATTCTAGTTCATATCAAAATTTACCCCATTGCATTTGCACTTGATTTGGTTAGGCATTTTTTAGATTTACTAGCTCACTAGTTCTTCAATTTCTAGATTTTCAACTAGTAATGTTTTTATATTTTTTTGCATGGGTTAACAGAGGTATTTTTGTGTGATTCCACATGGAATCGGGACCTTACACATCCTAGTTAATACCAAAATTTGTCCCATCCAATTTTGATTTGATTTGCTTGGTCATTCGATGAATTATAGTAAATCTGTACATCCTATAGGAAATCAGGGGATCCTATAAGAAATCACTGTAGAATCCTGTAGGATAGCCTGTTTTGAGGCTGAATTGAGGAAAAGCCTCTAGGAAGCTAGGAAAGGGTCCCTAATTGTCTCCCAAACCTTCTGACCATTCACCATCATCTCGAAGCCGCCTGCCACATCACCAAAGGAAATTAGTTTGCATACTTGATTTTGCATAAAAAGACAAAAAGACAAAAATAAATTTATTTCAGTCCCTTTACTTGCACATTAGTGATGTTTGATGCTTCTTACTTCCATGCTTAGATAGTAGCATTTGGTTCATGATAATTTAGCATTATTGCAAAGCATAGTTTCTTGGCAGTTAATTAGGAAATGGTGTGATTTACCATTGAATTTCCGTCTCTTTCCTTGTACTTTCTTTCTTGCAATAAGTTAAGGATCCATTTCAAACATTTCATTTTCAGCAATTATTTTATATTTGAATTCAGTACACGCACTCCCATTACATCATGAGAGAAAGGGAAAAACACATTGTATGCCGCACATATAGTGCCGACACCTCTTAAGTTTGTACGAACCCTGGGTTGATAATTAAAGTTGGTAGCATTGGGAGTTGCAACATTCTTGTTGCAATACCGAGGTTCATCACTTTTTAGTGCCATTGTCGAGAAGGTGTCAAAATATGCATTGTTTTCTTCCCTAGTTGATTCATTTATTTTCATTTTTTGCAAAAACAAAAAAATATATATTTTCATTAGGCATATTTAATTTCAAAAGTAAAAAATTGTATTGCATTATAGTTTTCATTCTATCATAAAAATGAAAACAAAATTCTCCAACACCAACCCATCAACCAATTTGATCACATGGTGCAGTAAGAGCCATATCACCATTCACTTTTGTAGGTATAAGAAGAATATGGTGAAGAATGTAGAAGAAATTGATGGCAACGATGACAATGAGGAAGATCCTATCGGATTTCTCATTCAAGATACTAATGGAATTGTGCACATGAAGAAAATCCCTCCATATTTTCTTCCAAAATTTCATGGTCTAAGGTCAGAGGATCCGAAAACCATTATTTTTGAATTTGAGATTGTTTGTAGATCTTATGGTTACTTATTAAAAACTCAAAAATTGAGATTGTTTCTAGCAACATTGAAGGATAGATCTCTTAAATGGTTCATGAGTTTAGGGACTAATTCAATAAGATCATGGAATGATATGCAAAAGATATTCCAAAAAAATATAAAGTTCATAATCTTAAAGAAGAAATTTTTAGAATGAATCAAAGAGAAGACGAGAGTCTAGAGGATCTAATAGAGAGGTTCATGTATAATGTTAAGAGGGGAAAACTACACCATTTAGGATTTGACACACTAAAAGCCATTGGGTTGTGTTATATTCTTTCCACGACTAGCCCACGTGGTTAATTGGGGGTTAGAGGGGGGAGGTCACATGGGGTTTGAGGGGGACCCGTAACCCCACTTTATGGGGTCCAGGGCAGCGCCCCAGAAAATTTTGGTTTTGGAACCTATGTTAGGTTGGGCGGACCCACCTATGGTTTTGTGCATGATTTTCACACATGTTTTTTGGACGCGATGGTTTTCAGTCCATGGTATTGGACGCAATGGTTTTCGGTCCATGGTATTGAATGCTTTGGCATGTATAAATATGTATTGTAACATTGAAAGGAACAGAATGAAAAAATCAAGCTGGTAGTCTCGGTTTTGGGATCCAGGGGAAAATCTCTGTGTATATGTGTTTTATGCGTTATGCTCTCACATTGTTTGCTTTCTGTGTTTTAGAATTCGTATGTAGGTAATTTCTGTACAGGGTTAAAACCTACAAAAGCCCTCTTACTTAGAACAATTAGGGATGAGTGGATTTATCTCCTTAATCTCATGAGTAGAGGTGATGTATATCAATTATCATTTGAGAAAATTTGTGAAACATGCAAACACATATCAAGAGAAAAAGTAAGAGTAGGTAAATCAACATCAAGATCGGTAAGTCAAGATAAACTTGGAAAATTATTTGATGATTTTAAGACAAAAATTCTTAGCAATCTAACAAAACAAGTAGAAATTTTAAGAATGCAAGATGAAGGAAAAGAAAATGATGATATTTGTTTTGTAGAATCACATGATGTTAAACATTGCCCATCATTACCAAGGTTGAAGGAAGTTTACCAAGAGGACAATGGAGCAAGTCAATTTCCAATGCAACAATGTTATGTAGCTCCAAGAGAACCTTGTCAGCCTATTCATCTGGATACGATGCAAGAGCCTAATTCAAAATTTCACGTTTATGCATATCCACCTCAAAGTAATTGGAACACACCCTTTCACTGGCAACATTGGCCATATCAACCCCAAAGCCAATTTTGGCAGCAAGGTTGGCAAGGAACTTATGGGAGCCATCCAAAATATCCTCAATATTTTCCTCGATATCCCTTATACCAAACTCCATGTTATCCTTACCATTCACCTCCACCACAACCGCAACCCAATCCACATCCATCTCAAATATACACTCCCACTCAACTACCTGTACGACCATTTCCAAACCCACACATTGAAGTAGCTCAACCCACTTACAATGCTAAGGTACAACACTTCCAAACATCTCCTCTTGAGATCAATGGTATTCACCATAGCTCAAGAATAGTATTGCAAAAAAGTGATTCTCTTGACATCATTGAAGGACTACATCTAGAAGAAGAAGATTCGAAAGAGAAGATCTAAGAACCATGGGCCGCACTTGATGAAGAGCGGACATCAAAATTAGACATCGGCAGAGCTCTCTCATGGTTACCATCAAATCCTCCATGTATTCAAGAGAACAATCAGCAAAAGGAGGAATATTTGAAGGTCATGGTAGAAGAAGACATGAAGAATGATCCATATTAGCAAAAGGACCAAGAACATCACAACTATATTGAAATATGGTTCCAGATAGTCACTAAGTTGCAACATCACTCTCTTCCTCAACTATGTTTGATCTTTTCAAAGTCAAATCATTTGGTCTCTGAAATCCAGGTACATGTCAAAAAATACATTTCAAGCCTCCACATCATTTTGTCTGTTATCTTGATGTGCACATGGATCCATGGGAAGTATTCTTATACTTGAAAGTGATTTTGTTTTTCAAGTAGGGTAGGGTAGACAAAAAAAAAATGAAAAATAAGTAGAAAAAATAAAAATCTAAGGTGAAAACCTCCTTGGAAACGCCTTAGATTGTCTCATTGATTGAAAACCTCCATGAGGTGGTCAACGGGTTGGGAAAAAAGAAGAAAAAGAGAAGAAAAGAAGATCTTAGGTGAAAACCTCCTTTGACGCGCCTGGGCAGACCTACTAGTTGAAAACATCATCGAGGTAGCTAGTAGGCCTAGAAGAAAAAAAATAAAAGCGAGAGAAAAAAATAAAAGAATCCTTGCTCCATGCATGCATGGACTCTCCAACATCTCCAAGCAACAAGAACAAAGTTGGTACCAAAAAGAAAATGGGTCATGACTAGTCAAAAGAAGTCAAATTTTGACTTTCTCCTACTTTGCTCAAATGCTCCAACAAGGCCAAGGCCATGCCAATCCATCACCATCATCTATTTTCACCATACACCCATCATTATCAAGCTTCTACCACTCATTTTCCTTGCTGTCCTAAAAAACTATAGAATGATCTGTTTTACTACAAGATACAAAAATACATAGAGCAGAAATTTGTTTTTGCATAACTTGAAAATCATGCATCCATTTGCCAAGCTGTTTCAAGGAGAGACGTATATGGATGATGGTAACATGCTCAAGAAATTTCAGCAAATTCGAGTGCACGGTTTTCAAGAAGTTGGCCTCGATCACCTTCATCCATTTTTGCATTTTCTCAATATCCGTGCATCCATTTAAAAAGTTGTTTCATAGGGAGATGCAAATGGATGATTGTAACATGCCCAAGAAATTTCACCAAATTCCGATGCACGGCTTCCAAGAACTCGACCTCCATCACATTTCGCCATTTTTAGTTTTTCTTGAGATCCACGCATCCATTGACCAAAATTTTTCTATGCGAAGGTGCATAATGATGATGACAACATACTCAAAAAGTTTGAGCTCAATCCAGTATACCGTTTGGGAGATATGGACAAAATAAGTTGTTGTCCTATAAACCTACAGGATACAGAACAATACCTATAGGATTGGCAGTGAGCAGTTTTAAAGGAGATCCAAAGGTAAAAGAAGCTCCTCCAGAGCTTAGCAGTAGCATCAGGATCATCAACATAACCATCCAACACCTGCACATCAACATCAACTCAGCAGCAGAATGCATGTCTCTCCAACAACCATCAGGTAGGTATAGGTATGAAATATTCTTAACCTCTTCTCTTGAGCATATTATAGTTAGAAATTTGTTGTCAATGCATGAGAGATGAGATTTAATAAGCTAAGGATTGGTCGGCACTATCAGCAGCCATCAATTGCAACTCACTCCTTCACTTATGCAATGTTGAAAAGTCAAACTATGAAGGGTGATGATTTCAAGGAATGAGGACAGTAGTTATAAGAAGAAATTTTTGCAAAGGCTAAGGTCACCACAACACTACAAGACCTCCATCCACTTCATATTAACTATATATTCATCATTCATCCATCCCATTTCACTCTTGAAAAAAAAACAAAGAGAGCATCCTCTCCATTTTCATGAAATTTCCATTTGCAGGTCAGCAAGAAGGACGGTCAAAGAACAAAGGAGGATCACAAAGAGACCCCTGTCACTCACATTTTTATTTTACCACTCATTACCATTCATTCCTCCACCATTTCTCTCATTTTTTCCACTCCTTTAGTTCAGTTTACAAAGGGACTGTGTTTTCTACAGGATGATCCTGTAGGAATCATAGTGACCCAGAAATGCTACAAGAGGCAGTCCTAAGGCAAATAAATGACTTGCTATGCTAATAAAATGCACCCCCTTCATCATTCCATCACCATAGCTTGTCCACCATCATCATCCCTACATTCACCCATAAAAACAAAATCAATAATAATAAAAAAAAAACTGTCTAAATGCATTTTGAAGGTGTTAGAGCTGTCCAAATGGTGAAACAAGGTAGCAGAAGGTTGAGGAGGGGGTGGAAGACCTTTCCAAACTAAAAAAATATTCAAGAACTCATCTTGAATAAGGGAAAGAAAGCAAGCTAATGGTCTCAATAAACAATGATTTTTCTTCGAACAAATATGTTTTTGGGCTTGTCCTTGCAGAGCTTACAGCCAAGATTCTTAATGCACAAGAGAGGCCACTAGGGCCATGGATGAGGCACAATGAGGTCACTAAGTTACTCAGAGGATGAGCAACACTTTCATCAGGGGTATGATGCGTCCCTAAATTACACATAAATAAAGGCCCATGCCTCTAATTTAAAACATAAATTAAGGCCTATGACCATCCTTCAGCACATTAAACCTCTCTTTTTGCATTAGATAATTTATTTTTAACTTTAATATATTCATTACGAAGATTTATGAATAATTGAATATTTGTGCCTAATATTATTTATTTTTGTTGAATATTATGAGAATATTGGGCAGATTATGAAGAGTTGGAGGAGGAGATAATTTAGGGACTTGTTCCCTACTATTGGAGGATCAATAATAAATAATAAGTCAACAAGATATTATGGAATTATGGCACAAATTGTGGAACTCCAATGATTTAGAAAATCTAGGAATGTGTTCCACTAATAAAGGGAGCAGATCCACTAATCAAGGGATTTTGGTGGTGAAAGCTTCCTCCATTCATGGGGAATGATTCTTAATAATTTTATATAAGTACCAAGTCGATTTGCCTCTAGGGGATGATTGCGAAAATCTAGGAATGTGTTCCTTGCCATTTAATGCAAATTCCTAGTATTGGGGACTAGATCCACTAATCAAGGGATTTTGGTGGGGAAAATTTCCTCCATTCATGGGGAATTATTCCTAATCATTTTGTATAAGTACCAAGTCAAATTTGCCTATAGGGGAGAGATTTTTATTAGTGTTATTGTGGAGAGAGCTTGTATTTTTGCAGCTCCATTGTATTTTCTTGCAGGGATGTAATTCTATTGATGAAAAGAATGAAGATTGGTGTTATGTTAAGAATATAAATATTGTTCTCCTCCATAGGTCTCTGAGTTTCCTTGGGCTTGGCCATTCCAGGAACCTCAGAGCCCTTTTGTATCATTTTATTTATTTCTTTTCACTTTCTATTCACATGCATCTCTAGTTTTTATTTATTTCTATTTTTGCATTTATTATTAATGATTTCTTGTTGTAGGATTGAGTTAAATGGTTGATGTAAGTTCTTTTGCAGGATCACAAGCATAATTTAATCCTTGGAAAAGCTTTGGAAGTTCATAATAATCATTGAGTTGCTTGGATTAGTCTCCTTATTTCCAAATCTAGATTGTTGGACCTCCTTTTTAGCAAAGAACAATAAATTTCTGCTATTTTTTAGATCATGCTAACGAGCTTGAATCGATTTGATTCTACTTGCATTAGATCACAAAAACATTCTAGCTCATAACAAAAATTACCCCATTGCATTTTCACTTGATTTGGTTAGGCATTTTTTAGATTTTTTTTTTTTTTTTTTGGCTAAGGCAAGAGTGGATGATCCTTCTATTCAATTAAAAGGAGAAATATTGTACAAAGTCATCCACAGTTGTGAGGCCCATCAATACGATAGGCCACCCCTGGTACAAGGTCACAAAATGACAAAGCCTAACCTAGGACACGGGCCCGTCAAAACAAACATGCCGTCCAAAACTAACCATTGGACCTTGAACTAATGATCCAGCGGATCAGAAAGATATCGGGTAGCCAACAAGTGCACCTTTTAACAAATGAAACAGACCCGATAAACCCAATATACCATAATCTAAAATCATATCAGGTCCATTTTAGGCTTAACCTTCGATCACATTTACCCTCTGAAATCCACTGTTTGCGCGTGATCCAAGAGAGGGCTTGTGAGTAGCTCGAAACTTAACCCTTGATGTGGACCCACCAACTTGCACACAAAATCCTGGCCATAGATTATCAGTGCTTGATCCAATGGTTACGGATCATATCGTGCAGGCTAAGAGCACCGATAGTTAACATGCGATGAAGGCGGTAATTCCTCCCCACCCCTAGCCACATGTCACATGGTAAGTGGAATCGCTCCCGAATGAGGAAAACCACTTCTTTCTTGATGAGCTTGTGATATACCAGAAACCACCACAAGGGCAGTAAAGCTATTCATTGGAATAAAAGTTGTGGTTTTACGGTTACTGAGAAAATTTAGGTTCCGACTCATGGGCCAAATGGAGATGAAGATCACACTATCCAGCCATCCCCCTGAGACGTCTAGATTGCCATTACCCGCATTAATGAGGCCACCATAGACCTGCCCCAAAAAGGGATCTCACTTATGTCAAAACACTTCATGATGAAACCAGAATAACTGAACCCCGTTACCGTGACTCTGTGTCAGCAAAAATGGTCTCTTGATTTTCCTGATGCTACTGTTGGTCACTAAGGGCTCTAGATGAACATCCCTCCTTCATCCTGTCATTTGTTATCTCCTCCCACCAGCAGAAGAGATTTATGTGCTTATTTCGTACCCCCTCATTGGCAAGCCAGTCCGCCACTTTGTTGGCTTCCCTACGAGAATGAACCAACCTGAGGGTTCTCAACATTCTTAAGTGTGCTTGGATTCTCTGGTAGACTTGCAAAAGCTGCCAATGTTCTGAGATCTTCTCAGGAGAAACACCAGAATTTATCCTTTTTACTAAGTTAATGACTAGTTCTGAATTAGCCTCAATGATGACATTTTGAATGTTGTACTTGAGCAATATTTCTAGGCATGATTCCATCACTATGAGCTCAGCCATATTGTTGGTGGCTTTGCTAACATAACTGTGGAAGATGACTTATATGTTTCCTTCCTCATCCCTTAGAACCCCTCCATAACCTGCTTCTCCCAAATTTCCTTTTAAAGCCCCATCTATGTTGAATTTTTAAAAAACCATGTGAAGGGGGTTGCCAAGAAGACTTTCTATTGAGGTTTTCTTGATAATCTACATAGAGCCCCGGGGGGAATAACCTTGAGCTCTAATTTTCCCAATATTCTTGCCTCTATTTGTTCAATAGGTTTACCAGTAGCTTCTCCTCCCAGTATATGTACAGTTTCTTTGAGTTGTTTAAGGACTAGTTTGAGGATATTACTCACCGGACTCACTTTCTTCTTGAAAATCCTATTGTTACGCTCCTTCTAGACATTCCAGATTAAGAATCCTTGGGTCATCATCCAAGCATAGTTTATGATCTCATTATTCGAGAAATTTTTCCTCCATTTCGTCAAAGTGTTGATGATGTCATTAGCATCTCTGTCTGTCTGCTCAAAAACTTCTCCAACCCAATTCCAAAGAGTTGTGGTGAAAGTGCATCTATTCAGGAGATGATTTATAGTTTCTTCCTGTTGTCTACATAAGTGACATCTTGAGGGGCCAACAAAACCTCTTTTTCTTAGGTTATCCCATGTCAGAATCTTGCCTTGTTGAACTAGCCACTTGAACAGTTTTACTTTCATCCAATGAGGATTTTCCCAGATTTCTTTCCATGTCTTATCAGTGTTGGGATGGTTTAGCCCTGCATCTATTCTTTTGGCTTCCTTAAGGTTGAAGAGACCTGTCTTGTTCTTTCCCCATCTTAGTTGATCATTCAAGTTTGAGTTCAATATTTGTCTCTTGTCTAAAATACCTTGAAGGGCTGTAACTTGAGTATGCAACATGTCCATTCCACTATAATTTGGAAGTTTCCAAGTTCACCATTTCTGATCATTCCCTGCTTCGTCCCAATAGTCACTTACCCACTTTAGTCCTTTGTTGATGGTATCAGTGTGAATGTCTGCTAATTCTTCACTTTTGAGATTGTTCTCCTGCTGCCAATTGTCCTCCCAGAACCAAACCAGGTTCCCATTTTTGATCTCCCAAAAACTATGGTTTTGGACTAGGGCTCTCTTCTCCCATGCCCTATGCCAAATTGCAGACCCTTTTGCCTATCATGTCATTCTGATTAGATTTTCTTCCTACCATTTTCTAGCATATTTGTGCTTCCAGAGTTTTTCCCAAGGGGCTTGAACTTCTTTCAGCCATCTCCACCAGATTTTGGCACCAAGAACTCTATTTAGAATTTCTGGGTCATGAAGACCCAACCCTCCATGGGACTTAGGTTTGCATACTCTATCCCATGCCACAAGGGCCAATTTCTTCTTTTCTTCACCTTTCCCCCGTAGGAAGTCTCTCTGAATGTTTTTTATATTGGTCATTACACCGGCTAGTGCTGGAATGGCAGATAGCATATAGATAGGGATACTTTGTAGGACAGCCTTAGTGAGAACTAGTCTCCCTGCTAGATTTAGTGCTCTGTTTGTCCATTTGCTGATCCTATCTTTTAGTTTATTAAGAATAGGCTCCCAAATATCCTTGTGAAGTGGTTTGTCAGTGAGAGGAACTCCCAAGTACTTCATAGGTAGTGTCTCCCTTTGAAAGCCCAAAATTCTGGAAAGATTTCTTTGAATTGAAATATACGTATTGAAAAAGAATATTTTTGATTTAGTGAGACTTACCTCAGTGCCTGCTGCCCTAGCAAACTCACTCAAAATCTGTTTGAATGCTTTGGCCTCCTTAACCGTGGGAGTGCCTTGAAGCATAGTGTCATCTACAAATTGCTGATGTGTCACCATGTCCCCACCATGAGTGAGTCTCAGAACCTAAATTCTCCCTTCCTCCTTAGCAGCTCTAATAGTTCTTCCTAACCCTTCCATCATTAGAATGAAGAGGAAATTAGAAAGAGGATCTCCTTACCTTAGACCTCTAGAAGGCTTGAAGGTTTTGGAAGGAGCGCCATTGAGAAGAATTGAACAGCTGGTTGTGATAACTAGCGCCATAACCCATTTTATCCAATCATGATCAAAGCCATAGGATTTTAAAATAGCTCTTATATATGACCTACTAAATTTGTCATAGGCCTTTGCTATGTCCAGCTGCATTATCATTCTAGTCTGTTTGTTGGTAATGAGTGAATGAACCATTTCATGTGCTTGTATTATATTATCCAGAATTTGTCTTCCTTCCACATAGCCTGTTTGTTCCTCTGACACTAGGGTTGGGAGGAGAGGTTTGAGACGATTGGCAATGACTTTGGATATAATTTTGTAGATCACATTGCATAATGCTATAGGTCTAAATCGGTCTGGAGAGGTGGCCTTCTCCTGTTTGGGGATTAAGGCTATGAAAGATTCATTAAGCGCCTTTAAGACTTTCTTAAATCTTCGAGAGTCTTCCACTACCTCCAGGATGTCTTGTTTCACTATCTTTCAACAAGCTTTGAAAAAGTCTACATTGAAGCCATCCGAGACTGGTGCTTTCCCATTTTGCATCTCTTTCACTGCTTCCTCAATTTCTTCCACTGTTACTAGTCTATTGAGATTGAAATTATCTTCTCTAGTGACCAATTTTGGGATGTACTGAGTGAATTTTTCTGTAAACTGGTCTCTATCTTCTGAGGTTTCCTCAGAAATTATCTGAAAATGCTGGAGTAAAACTTTCTCGATCTCTTCATGAGTGTTTCTCTCTACCCCATGCTGATCTATAAGTTTCACAATTCTATTGTTGTTTTGGTGAGATGTGGTGGATCTATGAAAGAATTTGGTGTTTCTGTCCCCTTCCTTGATCCATTTAACTCTGGATTTCTATCTCTAGAGTATTTCCTCTTGAAGGCATCTGTTGTCCCACTCCTACTGGAGTAACACTACCATATCTTTCCTTTCATTTGTGTATCTTTCTGTGATAAGAATCTGGTTTATTGCCTTTAGTTTCTTTTCCACCTCTCCTTTAGCTTTGAAGATGTTACCAAATTCCTTTTTGTTCCACTCTTTGAGTCTAACTTTAATGTGTTTGAGCCTGTAGTGAAGCAGGAACATCTTTGTACCTTGAAGGTGAAGATCTTCCTTCCACCATTGTTCAATATTTGTGAGGAAATTTGAATGTGTGAGCCAAGCATTCTCAAACCTGAAGGGGGTGTTCCTTGGTTTTCCAAAAAGGGAGGCTTATAATTGGATAGGCCAATGATCTGAACCTCCAAAAGGTAAAATGAGTGCAGTAATGTTGCTTCCCCTGAGAAGAATTTCCTCTGAAACCATAAAGCTGTCCAATTTTGAGGCCACTTGAGTAGGGCCTCCTCTTTTGTTGTTCCAAGTGAAGATGCCATTGCTTGTTTCCATATCAACCAATTTCATATTGGTGATGAAGTTCTAGAAGGCAATTGAATCTCTCCCAAGTATTCTAGTTCCTCCTCTCTTCTCCATGAGTGATTTTGTTATGTTAAAATCACCTCCAAGAATCCATGGTAGAGCTGGGTATCTCTTCTTCATATCCTCCAGTGTTGTGAGGAGTCGAAGTTTGTCCTCCATTGGTTGCGGACCATAGACATTGGTGATCATGTAACATTGCCTGTCTCTCACCGGTTGGACAATCAATGAGGTAATGTCTAGATGCCTCCACATCAATCACACCAAATTTCTATGGATCCCAGAGAGTGAGAATACCAACAGCAGATTTGTTTGCCTTAACTTCAAGGTATTCATATCTATTTACCCATTTTCTATGTTTTTCATGGATCTTCTCCATTGAGCATTTTGTTTCCTGTATGAATACTATGTCAGGTTTTTCCTCTCTAATTCTTTTACTGAGATTCCTCTGTTTTCTTCTGCTCCCTAGTCCTCTAATGTTCCAGGTTGTGATTTTCATTGAGCTGGGGTTATAAAGGAGTAACTAGAAAGGTCTTTCATCCTTCCTGAATCAATCATGAGCTTGCCACACTCTAGTAGTAATTCCTTCTGTCTTTTTCTACCTCTCCTTTTGCCTAGATTCTTTGTTAATTTTCTGGTTATTAGTCCTATTGAGGAGGTTCCTTTGTTTTCCTGGTTGTCATGTCCTCTTTTGACTTCTGTAGCTATTTGATGTGCCTTGTTAAGGAATATCGTTTGCACTTTATCCACGTCCTTGTGGGGGATGGAGTTTATTCCCAGGTTTCCTCCCTGTTCTAGAAACATTTCCAGCTCTAGGTTCTCCCTTTCCAAGATCTCCTGCAAATCTTGATCCTTCATACCACTTTCACTTTGAGTCATTTCTTGGTCTTTTTCTACTTACATGGTATTCAAAGAGTCCATCGTGTGTTCATTCTGTTCCTAAATATACTCCGCGCTGGTCTCTTTTTCTTTCTCCCTGGCTGTCTGATTCTCTGTACTCTCTTTATCCTCTTCCTCAAGTTCTTTTTCTCCTAAGATCTCAAAGTTGTTGTAACTTTTTGTTCTATCATTCACACTAGGGCTTTTTTGTGTCTTCCTTCCTCCCCCTTTTCCTTTCCTTCCTACTTTAGTGAAACCTGTCTAGTCTTTTCCTTTGTTGTGATTTAGGTTTTCCTCCCTTCGATTGAGTGGACAATCTCTGGATAGATGCCCATGCTCATGACATTTGTGACATCTGAACAGGATATGTTCATAGTCAACTCCTTGAACCCATTCCTCATCATAGAGTTCTAGAATGATCTCATCTGGAAGGGCTCCTGATAGGTCCATTTCCACACAGATGCGGGCATAGGATGTATATTTTCCCCTTAAAGTTGCCTCTGAAATCTTTAAGAAGTGAACTAATTTATTGCCTATAGCTTTTAAAGACTATGGCATCCAATAATCTAAAGGTAAGGAGTATAGTCGAATCCACACCAGTACCGAAGTGAAGGTTTCTCATTCAGGCACAAAGTTCATTGTCCATGGCCTCATATACAGCCCAACAGCTGCAAAGAAGTATGCCCCCCCTTCAAATATTTTGTCTCTGTCTTCCATGTTCATGAACACCATAGTGAAAAAACCTTTGGATCCAAGATGAATATTTAACTCATGCTTTGGTTTCCAGTTGTATTTTATCCAGGTGTACAACGCTTTCTCTGATGGCCAGATTCCCATAAATTTACATATGATGGCATAGTTAGCCATGTGATCTCTGTGTGCTTGCAAAGTTGGATCATTCAGAATAACCCAAGGTTTAGTTGTGGTCTTAGGTTTACATGGCCCCATCTTAGCTTTGTTCTCTGCCCCTTGACCTCTGTTTTCCACTTTTTCCTCCCGACAGTCTTCTTTGTGGGCCCTTTGATCTGCATTGGTTTTCCTACCTTCTGCCTTTTGAGTTTTTGTGTCTTTTGTCTTGACCTCCCAGGGCTTTGGAGGTTTGTTCTTTTTCCCTCCTCTTCCTCTGTTTGCTACCATATAACTATGGGAGGGAGTGGAGCTCCCTCCTCACTGTGTCTCCGTGGATGTTTGGTACTTGCTACCACTAGTTTCTTTAAACCCTAGAACTAGAGCTTCATCCCTCAACTCATCAGATTTAATCTATCCCATTACCTATTTGCTTTTTCTAGGCATTTTTTAGATTTACTAGCTCACTAGTTCTCGAATTTCTAGATTTTCGACTAGTAATGTTTTTATATTTTTTTTTCATGGGTTAACAGAGGTCTTTATGAGTGATTCCACTTTGAATTGGGACCTAAGACATCCAATTTAATACCAAAATTTTTCCCATCCAATTTGGATTTTATTGGCCTGGTCATTCGATGAATTATAGTAAATCTGTACATCCTGTAGGAAATGAGGGATCTTATAGGAAATCACTATAGCATCCTATAGGATAGCCTGTTTTGAGATCGAATTGAGGAAAAATCCTCTAGGAAGCTAGGAGAGGGTCCTTGATTGTCTCCCAAACCTTTTGACCATTCACCATCATCTCCAAGCCACCTGCCACATCATGAAAGGAAATTAGTTTGCATACTTGATTTTGCATGAAAAGACAAAAAGACAAAAATAAATTTATTTTAGTCCGTTTACTTGCACATTAGTGATGTTTTATGCTTCTTACTTCCACGCCTAGATAGTAGAATTTGGTTCATGATAATTTAGCATTATTGCAAATTATAGTTCCTTGGAAGTTAATTAGGAAATGATGTGATTTAGCATTGAATTTCCGTCTCTTTCCTTGTACTTTCTTTTTTGCAATTGGTTAAGGCTCCATTTCGAACATTTCATTTTTTGTAATTAGTTTAGGATTTGAATTCAATTAATGCACTCCATTACATCATGACAGCAAAGGAAGGACACATTGTATGCTGCACATATAGTGCTGACACCTCTTAAGTTTGTACGAACACCAAGTTGATAATTAAAGTCAGTAGCCCTGGGAGTTGCGGCATTCTTGTTGCAATACCGAGGCTAATCAATTTTTTTTTAAGTTGAGATCGTGATGAATTATATCTCATAGAGTTGTAGGTAATTAGGCTTTCTATTCGAGCAAAGACTCAAACTCTAGATAACGATTATGAGAGAAAATGAAGTTAAATAAGATGTCCCTCCCCTTCCAATTTTTTTTAAAATTTAATCCTCCATAGAAAAAACTTAATTATTTTCTAATTAAAATGAGGCTTGTGACAATATTAAATGAAGGAAAAAATAGAGTTTCAAATACTTCCTCATTTAGCTTATATGAAATTTGGTCAACATCATAACTACTTTGCTTAATGAGGAGAACTAGTTCCAAATCACAGTAAACAGGGGCGTTATATTTTCAATGGAACTCTAGAATGTTGCATTATTGCTAATGTGTTTCCTTTGATGGAAACCTACTTGATAAATATGTCAACATGATGGTTAGGAATATGCCACAAGTGATATGAACAAAGAAATATCAGTTCAGAGACAGATGGATGGAAAAGATAAAGTGTGAGAAGTATATGCAGGTCCTGTGAAGCAAGATCGCATACATATGTAGGTATGGTGAAGAGAAGTCACATATAAAATCCACATAACGGTGTTATGAATACAAAGGGTATTTACCATATTATTAGCTTATAGTATTTAGAAGCGACAATGGATTTATCTCATCAAAGAATACTTACAACATAACCAAGGTATTTACCTAAGGTATTGGCTAAGGAAAATAATATATAAAGAGATGGAGATCAAGGTGCTGGGTGTGCAAGTTTTGAATTATTTTATGAATTATATGATCTAAAATAGATATGCACCAAGGAACTTGGAGATGGATTAGATATGATAGATCTGAAACAAATACATATTGGCTAATCTATTTTTGATTTGTAGAAATTCCTTGTAGATTGAAACTGGTAATTGTAATTTACTAAAATAATAGACTTGAATCTACTATACACATCAGTGGAAAAAATTAAATGATTTTGAAATCACAAAGCATAAAAGAGAAAGAATTCAATCAACAAAGTACACAATGATTTCCTGTGTAAAGCCACAACTGAAAACCCCTACTATATGTATATTGCATCAGTCAGAAAATATGAGAAGATTACAATGCTTTGCCCAAGCCCAAGCAACCTCTACACTATCTGTATCTATCTCACAACTTCCTAGACAAGCCTAGGCCAATACTTAATGAATTTCTCGCTTCCTCAAGTCCCTATTTCCTTGTACTGTTCCCTTGGGAATTAGCCCCCTATTAATTAGGGAAATTCCTTAATTGGAATTGTGCAATCCTCATCGGCCTTCCTCAGATTGCATGCACCAGCTATATAGTTCAAATGATTATACAATTGATAGTACATTACCCATGAACTCCAATATCAACTGGGTAAATCTCATATCTGACATGCATGAGTTATTGACAAGTAAATAATCAGTTTATTGGTTGATCATTGTAGGCAGCACCACACTACACTGCAGGTAGCATGTCACTACTAGACCTCAACTTAACCAGGGCTCCTATAATGTAGGAGACACTCTACATGATTCAAATTAGACTCTCAACCCAAATTAATTGTCAACTAAGTCAAATTAACTTAGTTAACTAATACAAGCTATCATGAGATGTGGAATTACAATTTTATTCCCAACTTAATTCAAGCACAAAATTAAATTAGGATTTTCTTGTTGCATTTTCAACACTCCCTCTCAACAATAAATGGATTATCTGCTACCCCAATCTTGCCTCTATGAAACTAGAATTTTCATCTTGACAGCGCCTTTTTCAAAATATCTACATCTTACTCCTTTGTAGGAATGTACTCCAACAACATGATTCTGATCTACACACAATCTCATAGATGGTGATACCAGATGTCCATATACTTGGAACGATCATGAAAAACTAGATTCTCAGAGAGTTTGATGAAACTCTGATTATCATAGTAAATCACTGTAGGATCCACATGCTGATCAAATAACCCAACAAGGATCTGCCTCATCTAGGTAGCCTCACAAGCTGCTTAACTAGCAGCCATATACTATGTTTATTCTAAAATGATTGCAATGGATCTTTGCTTCCTTTTGTACCAAGAAACTTTTGTTGACCCAATATTGAAGATTTCCCCTGATGTGCTCTTCCTGTCAGATGGACTCCCTACCCAATCTGCATTTGTGAAGCCTTGAAGCTTCACTCCCTCTTTTTGTCTATACCGAATAACAAACTATGTGGTGACTCTAAGGTATCTCAACACATGTTTAACTTCATTCCAATAGAGTTTGGTTGGCTTAACCATAGCTTGACTAACCTAGTTAACTGCAAAACATATGTATGATCATGTGTTCATGAAATACATAATAGAAACCACAAGTTGCTTGTAAATAGTAGCCTCCACTACTTCACCCGAAGTAGAATCTTACTTCCTCCAATTCCTTGCTATATGAGTCTCCATGGGTTTTCTTCTCTCCATGTGGAACTTCTTCAGTATATCATTGGAATACTTTCCCTGAGCGACAATCAATTCTATATCTCCTTGCCATACTTCCATACCAAGGAAATAATGCATGGGCCCTAGGTCCTTCATCTCAAATTCTCTTGCAAGATCCTCTTTGCAAGATTTTAGAAACTTCTCATCACCTGTTATAATTAAATCATCAACATATAATACTATAATCAACAATTTACCTTCAACCACAATATGGTAAAGGTTCGCATCAACTTCACTTTTGGTGAAGTCCAACCTGGTGAAATAGCTATCAATCTTGATGTACCAAGCACAACGTGCTTGTTTCATCCCATAAAGCATTCACTTGAGTCTACACACATGTAACTCTATTTTGAAGGTCTAAAATCCTTCCAGTTTCTTAATGTACACCTCTTCCTCAATCACATCATTGAGGAATGTTGTCTTCGGATCCATTTGATGTATCTTCCATCCCATCTGCACTAAAAGTGCTAGAATATATCTAATTGAAGAGTACCTTGGAACTGGAGCAAAAGTCTCCTCGTAATCAATTCCATCCACCTAAGAGAACCCTCTGGCCATAAATCTAGCCTTTTGTTTCTCCACACTCCCATTTTCTACTTGCTTTGCATTGTAAATCCATTTGGAACTCACCACTAACTTGTTTGTTGGTCTTGGGATCACTTCCCAAACATTGTTTTTGATAATAGAGTCATACTCCTCTACCATGGCATCAACCCATACTAGTTGTTGCACAGATTCCTCGAATGAGGATGGCTCAATCTACACACTCTCACTCATTAGAGCCATGTATCTAGTGACCTCCCATGCCTACACTATGATGTGGGTGCTCCCACATTCTCTCTAGCATCATGCATCAATATTTCAACCTCTTTGGTGATCTTCCTTCCGTCTCTAGATGTATCTGAATGAGTGGGTGCTTCCAATATCTGCTCCTCTATATGTGGCTACTCCACATCATCCTAAGGTTCCTCCTTTGGAGCTAAAAGATCCTCTTCTCCATGCAGCTAAATCTCCCTCTCAAGGGAACTTCTAATGGCATTCTCTTCATCGAACTTCACATATATACAAACCATTTTCATCCTGTGAGATGGAAGGTACACCTAATAGTTGTGAGGTGTATGAGTGTACCCCACAAATATGCCCAACTCAGTTGTTGGCTTTAACATTTTCCATGCGTCCCTGGTAACATGATAGTAAATTGATGAACCAAAGATCCTAAAGTGTGTTGCATCTAGTTTCTTACTTAAAATGGATTATTTTAGTGTACTCATCCTGAGAATTTGATGAGGACTCATGTTCTACACGTACACAGTTGTGTGGCATAATTGAACCAACAAGTGTAATGGTAGGCCCTAATCATGTAACATCTCTCATGAAACTCCCACAATATTTTTTTTCTTTGTCTCAGCGAACCAATTTTATTGTGGGTTATGAGGTGCTATTAACTCCCATCTAAAGTCGTCTGATGCACAAAAAATCTTGAATCCATTTGACACATATTCTCCACCGTTATCACTCCTGAGGGCCTTAACTTTCATACTAGTGTATATCTCAATAGCTAGTGCATTTGTCAACATGTTATTTAAATTGACAAAATTTTGTGAATGTATGAACCTTCTTTTGCATGAAGAAAATCTAGCACTTACAAGAAAAAACATCTACAAATATTACATAAGACCCATCCTTGGCCGTGGAGGCTGTAGAGAACAGTCCACACACATCTGAGTGAACTTTCTCGAGGATCATTTTCACTCCATTGTCCTTGTCATGAAAGGTAGATTTGGTGTACTTCCGCAATGTACACCCCTTGCATGTGTCTCTTTGCTCTAGTGCACCCTTGGGAAGTCTTGTAGAAATATGTTGTATGATCTTCAACACTTCGTGGTGCAAGTGACCCAATCTTCTATGCCACATCTCACTGATGTCTCAGCTCTGCACCTTCTCTGCTTTTGTGCTCAAAGCAACACAATATTATGCATCCAATTTGTAGAGGTCCTTCACCCAAACCCCGATCTGTTTCACTTGTCTTGAGTCTATGTGATGAAGGAAAGCCTTTCCTTTGCTAAATAATACATCATAGCCATAGTACTCCAACATGGAAGATGGAACCAAATTATTCTTCAAACCTCAAACAAACATGACATATTTTAATGTGAGAAGAGAACCAAACTCTCTCTTAAAGGTATTAGTAACGATCTCGGTTGCGCTATACCTCCCATCATCTCCCATTTTTATGTGCATATATAGGTCCCTATCCTCCAAGTCACTGAAGAATTCTTTGTTAGTGGTCATATGGAATGAGGCACCACTATTCATATACCACACACTACCCATCACCGATGTCACCATGCAAGCAATAAGGGTGAAATCCAGCTCAAATTGTGAAGCAAGAGCTTCACCTACTGCTCCTCCTAAGGGATTCCTTCCAGCCTTCTTGTGGGGACACTTTATGTAATAGTCTCCTAGAGTGAAAATATTTAATCTTCGACATGTCCTTCATTCTGCCCTGATTGGAATCTAATTTGTAATGGGATGACTTCTATTTCCCTTTCTTTCCCTTTCTATCAAAGGCATAGCTCTCCTCATCATCATGCTTGGATGAGGATCCATATCTAGTGTTGCACCAAGTCGGACCACAAACACTCCCACTTTGGTAGCTTCACCCTCCCATGTACTAAGTCCTAGTAGTTGTGCCAACTCTTGGGAAGGCCTAGAAGTGATAGGTTGATGAGATCATCTTCAACAACTATAACACTGACACTTCCAAGTTGATCTCGACATTGGGTGAACTTGGTCAAGTAATTTGGTATTGTGTCGCCCTACTCCATCTTAATTTTCTTGATCTTGTCCTTCAGTGCCAGCTTCATGTGGTCACTACTATTTTGAAACAGGTTTGTCAAGGCCTTCAATATTGCATATGTAGTCTCCTTACCTTGGAGTTTCAAGACAATACGATCTCAAACTCCTTCTAGGATAATCTGTCTTGCCTTCGCAACACATTTTCTCCACTTTGGAAGATATTGAGCATCAAATGTTGGCAGCTTAGGAATATCTTTGTCAATGAATCCCTTAAGCTCGTTGTCTTACAATGTTGCCACCATCTTGGCCTTCCAGAAAATATAGTTTGAACTACCCTCAAGGGCATATTCGAGTCTTAGTCTGTAGAATGACATCTTGCTGGCTCTAAAGTATGATATTGTAAATTTGATTTCACCTACAAAAGACAAACTCATATTCTCCTCTTCTAGTGTGATTTCTGGTAATTTACTAAAATAATAGACTTGAATCTACTTTACTCACCAACGGAAACAATTAAACAATCGCAAAATCATGAAGCATACAAGAGAAAGAATTAAATCAATAAATTTCTCAATGATTTCCTCGGGAAATCCACAAATAAAAACCCTTTCTATCTGTGTATACATTAGTCAAAAAATATGAGAAGCATATAATGCTTTTCTCAAGCCCAAGCAACCTCGGCACTATCTCATAGCTTCCTAGATAAGCCCAGGCCAATACTTAACCAATTTCTCGCTTTCACAAGTCCCTATTTCCTTGCACTATTTCCTTGGGAATTAGCCACTATTAATTAGGGAAATTCCTCAATTGGAATTGTGCAATCCTTGTAAGACTTCCCCTAACTTCATGCACCACCTTTACAATTTGGATGATTATACAACTCATACTACACTATCCCTGAACTCCATTATCAGCTAGGTAGCTCTCAAATCTGACATGCATGAGTTATTTATAAGTGAATCATAATTTTACTGGTTGATCACTACAGGGAGCACCACACTACTAGACCTCCCATTGGTTCCTGCAACAGTTGGAACTAGTTTAACTGAATTTAACTTAGTTAAACTCAATTAATTAATTACAACTCAAAATAAACTCAAGCAAGGCTCTTATAATGTAGGATACACTCTACATGACTCAAGTTAGGCCCTCAACTTGAATTAACTGAACCAGCTAAGTCAAATTAACTTAGTTAACTAATACAAGTTGTCATGAGATATGGAATTACAATTTTATTCCCAATTTAATTTAAGGAAAAAATTAAATTAGGAATTTCTTGTTGCATTTTGAACATGATTTGATAGATCTATGATGATGGTATAATGATGTGTGATTGTAATGGTCCGTATGCCAAGATTTGGGTTTGAATTATGTTGTGGTTGCAGTGAAGGTGTGATTCAGTGATTTCATATATGTACATTGGTTTGTCTCTAAGAAATCATGTACATATGCATGTATACTTCTAAGTAGTCGCGTATATATTCTACAAAATTTTAGAATCTGTATGCGGGTGCTAATAATGGTAAGAATGTACTTACATAGATGTGCTTTGTAAAATTCATGTATAAATGTTAGGCTTTCGCATTATGGATTGTTGATGATATTTGATAAGTTCTATTATGTTTGTTGTTGTCTGTCCATGATGTCTCTCTCATAATAATCAGTGTTTGATCATATTGGTTGGGTTGATTTGGTTGTGGAATGGAGTGTTTATTAGTGATGATGCTACTGAATGGTGATTTGTACTTGTTTCAGGGATATGTGTTGGATTCAGTATAAGATTCAGTGTTACAGTGATTCAGATTCATGTATGAGTAATTTGAGATTTGTACGCAGGTCTTCTTCAGGCGAAGCACACACATAGATGAGTATGATTCAGAACAGTGGGGTATACATTCTGACATATTTTTGTGCAGGGTCTACAATGGAAATATTTGGTTTTTGTGATGAACAATACATGGTATGGTATACTTACGAATTGTTGTGCATTGGTTTGATCTGTTCTAGATTGGTTTGATCTAGTTACATTGGTTGGTTAATCTTGAGTGATTGATTTGATGATTCAATTGGTTCAGTGATTGGGTGATTTGATTAAGTGATTGGTTTCATAATTGTTACTTGCTTTGGGTTTAATTATGAAAGTGGATCTAATATGAAATATTATGAAAAGTGGTCCACCCTTCTAGTAGGATCCGATAAACAAAGTTAGTGGATTGGAGATCCCTTCTAGTAGTTGCTGGAAAATGAGAGAAGGTTATAGCCTTCTACATTTGGGTGCCTCTGTACTGGTTAGAGTCTTCACCTACATAAGATTGTAAGAAAATTTTCTTTTAATAAAAGAAGAATATAGAGATGATAACAACGGTGGTTTTCTGCCACATTGGGTTTCCACCTAAAATCCTTAGTGTTCATGTGTGTTGATATGATTCTTGTGTGTTGATGATCTTTATTCTTCTTACTGCTCATGACTACTGCTCAATTGATGAATAATAAAGTAATGATGCATTGATTAAAGTTGAACATATTAGTTATCTAGATATATGTGGGTTTCCTTAGTAATAGTTGCATACATATGTTATTTTCCTTTATAACAGTAGCATAAACAAGTCAGAATAAGAAATTGTAAATTTGAAGTGAGTAAAATATTGATTCACCACCCTCCCTTCACTATTTTTTCTAACAATTGGTTTTAGAGCAGGTACTTCAGAAGAAGCTTGATCACTTGAAGGGAGATTCATCAAGATGAGTAATCAGGATGACATATCTTCTATCTAGCCACCATTGTTTAATGGAATGGAATTGGTTTTCTAGAAAGTCAGAATGAGAGCATATTTGCAATCACCTGGAGCTGACTTTTGGGAAATAATTGAAGGAGGCAATCATTATCCATCCTCCATCCCCATAGATGATGCAAGGAAGAAACAATATGAGACCAATCCAAAGGTAGTCAATGATCTCTTAGGAATCTTGGTAAAACCATAATTTGTGAAGGTCATGCAACTAAATACCACAAAGGCTATATGGGACAAGATCAATATCCAAAGTTATGAAGGTGATACTAAGGTAAGGAGCACCAAACTTAAAACATTTGGAATTCAATATGAGACTCTCAAAATCATAATGATGAGAGCATTGCAAGTGTTTATCCTAGGGTAGATGAGATTGTTAACTCAATGAGAAATCTTGGTGATGAAGTAAAATATTTGATGCTTGTTGAGAAAATTCTAAGATCTCTAAATCCAAATTCAACTCAAAAGTATTTGTCATTGCAGAAATGCAATATTTGAAGAACCTTACTATTGAACAACTCCATGGGATATTAACAGCTTATGAAATGAGAAAAGGGGTCCATCAAATATTAGAGAAGCAACATTAAAAACTACTTATAAATGAAAGGAAAAGGAGGAGCTTAAGGAAACATGTTCCATATCAGATGAATAAAAAACGAATTTCGTAAAGAAACTCCAAGTAGGAACTATAAAGTTTAGATGTAAGCTTCATTTCAAATATTTTTTCTTGTGGAAGAGTAGGTCACTACACAGCTAGATTCCCTTATAAATAAAATAATGAGAAAGGAAATAATTCCTCGAAAGTGAATGTTAGAGGGAGGTTTGATAACAAGAAGAGTTTATATACACATGATGATAGTGATTATTCTTCAAATAATGAAGATGCTAAATCTGATCAAGAATATCAATTACTTATGGAATTTGAAGAGAAGTATGATGAATCTAATGATTATTTTATGGATGCTCTAGAAGAAAATGATACTCTCATTGAAAAAACAACTAAGCTAAAAATCTGTTTCGAAGAAGCTAAATTAGCTTAAGAAGTTTTGAAGAAACAAATTATAAAAAAAGAAAGGCACGGTGAAAGGTTAGAACTTGAAATAGTAGTTCTAAGAAAGGAACATGAGAAAACAAAGGCTACAAATCTTATATTCACGAAAGGATCTGAGACTTTATAAGAAATCATCAAATTACAATGATCTCCTCTAATAAAGACAGGTCTTGGATACAATGGTGAATCATCAAAGACGATAAAATCTTCTGAAACAGATACAAGAAGCTATCTCAATGTAGTGAAGGGAAGCAGTTATCAAATTTCCAGCTCTCAGCAAAGGAATGAGGGATGAAATGTCTATCATGTAAAACATCCTTAAGACAATCAAATGAGAAGCTACTAAGAAAGGTACTATACTCCCATGCACTCTTACTTCAATAGTCACTGCTTCACTTGTCATAATTTTGGTCATAAAGTTGTTCACTGTGTCGCTTATAAAACTATTATGACTAGAGAGGCAAGAAAACAAAAGAATGAGATTGGGGAAAATAAATCATCTTACAATGTCCTCTCACCTCTTCAAGATGAAATTGAATGTTCTATTTGCAATAACTTTGGTCATGTAGAAACTAAATTCCGAAATAGAACAAGACCATCCTATTAGCATGAACAAAAGACAATAACACCCATGTATGGAAAAAGAAAACCATAGAATATGAAAATTATGGTCCAGCTTTATATGCAGGGGATCAAGAAAATTTATGTTAAATTGAAAATGAATGTTCAAATCATATGACAGGAGACAAATATTATTTTACGTCCTTTAATCAAATAAAGAAGGAGAACAATGTAAATTTTTGAAATAGTTCACTTGCTGCTATCAAAGGGAAATGCATTGGGCTATTAAAGAAAATGGTCAAGGCTAGAAATGTTTTATTTGTTGATGGATTAAGACATAAGTTGTTGAGTGTTAGTCAAATGTGCGACCAAGGACATTAATTTTTTTCAGATCAAAGAATTGTGTGGTAAGAAATATGGACATAGGTAGGATCACAATAAAGGGAACAAGAACTCCAACCAATGTCTATGTCTTGGAAGGCAACCAAGAACACTGTTACTTAAGTAAACTTGAAGAAAGATGGGTTTGGAACAAAATATTGGGAAACCTTATCTTTTCTCAATTATACAAATCAAGAAGAATGGAAGCAGTACGTGGCTTAACCAATGTCTCTACATTGAAAAATAGAATCTACAAATCATGCCAATTTGGTAAGCAAACCGGAGTTCAATTTAACGCTAAAGAAGGTACTTCAAGTAAACCACTTGAAATTATTCATACTGATTTGTGTGGTCCTATGATAAATAATTATTCTTAGGGTGAACAATATTTCATATTATTCATTAACGATTTTAGAAGAATGTGTTGGATTTTCTTACTTAAACATGAAGATGAAGCACTTGATAAATTTAATGTATTCAAGGCTCTGGTAGAAAATGAGTTAGATTTGAAAATCAAATGTCTTAGATCTGATAAAGGAGGAGAGTTTATATTAGATTAGTTTTTCAATTTCCGTGAACAACATGGAATCAAAAGAAAATTTTCTATAGTTAAGACTCCTCAACAAAATGGAGTTGTAGAAAGAATGAATAGAAAAATCCAACAAATGACACTGGCCATGCTTGATGAATCAGCAACTCCACATACCTTTTTGGAGGATGCAACACATACAATCATGAATATACTTAACGAAGCTCATGTTCGAGTTAATAATGATAAAAATCCTTATGAACTATGGTTTGGTAAGCCTCTAACTATTAAACATTTTATAATTTTTGGAAGAAAATGTTACATAAAGAACAATGATGGTAAGCTTGGAAAGATTGAATCTATAGCTAACGAAAGAATCCTCCTTGGATACTCTTCTAGCATCAATGGATATAAATGTTATAATAAAAGTCTTCAAAATATTGTTGAATTCCTTAATGTTGTGATTGATTAAGCATCCACAAGTACCAAATAGCAAGCTCTGACCTATGATGAACTTGTTCCTACTACAAGTCAAAATGTTGTAGAAGAAGGAAATAGAGAAGCTTCAGAAGAAATAAATGAAGATACAGATACATCAAAAAAGACACCTTCAAGGTATTTTCAGAAAAATCATTTAGAACCTCAAATTCTAGGTGGAAAGGAAGAAAGATTACAAACTAGAAGAACTCTTGTTGGTACTTCTAATTACTCAACCTTACTATCCACAATTGAACCTCAAAACGTGAATCAAGTAAGAAAAGATGAAAGTTGGATTAAGGAAATGAATGAAGAACTTGATCAAATAGAAAAGAGTCATACATGGGAATCAGTACCAAGACCTCATGATAAAAATGTTATTGGGACAAAATGGGTGTTGAATAAAAAATTAAATAGAGAACAAACTGAATTAAAATGGAGAAGCAATTAGATACAAAGAAAGACTCATTTGAAATGGCTATGCTCAATAGGAAGGAATATATTTTGAAGAAACATTTTCACCTGTAGCTAGACTTGAAGCCATAAGAATGTTTCTTGAATTTTCAAGATTTCATAACTTTGAAGTATATCAAATGGATGTTAAATCTGCAATTTTAAATGGGGATCGAGAAGAAGAAGTTTATATTGAACAACCTGAAGGATTCATTCTAGGAAATGATAAAAATATTATTTTAAAACTTAAGAAGGCACCGTATGGGTTAAAATAAGCTCCTCATGCTTAGTATGATCACCTTGATTGGTATCTTCAACAACAAGACTTCATAAAAAGGTCTGTAGATAGAAACCCATATATAAAATTTGATACAAACAAACTTTTCATAGTTGTTGTTTATGTAGATGACATCATATTTGGAAGTAATGTGGAATCTATGAGTCAAGAATTTGTTTTAGTTATGAAACAAGAATTTGAGGTGTCTCTACTTGGTGACATACTCTCTTTGTCTTCAAGTTCAACAAACAAAGAATGGTATCTTTCTTTCAAAAATCAAGTACCTCGAGCAGATTTTGAAGAAACATGGAATGGAAGACTACAAGCCTGTATGCACACCAATGGTAACAGGATGCAATCTTAGTCAAAATGATGATTCTCATTCATTTAATAAACTAGAATATAGGTCTATGATCGGAATCTTGATCTACCTTACAGGAACAAGACTAGATATTATGCAAGTAGTTGGGATTGTTGGACGATTTCAAGCAAAACTTAAAGAAACACATATCTAAGAAGTTAAGAGAATACTCAATTATCTACAAGGAACTCAAGATGTTGGTCTACAGTATCCCAAAAATCAAGATTTTTCACTTCATGCTTACACACATGCAAATTGGGCACATAATATTGATGATCGAAAAAGTACTAGTAGAGGAGCATTTTATTTGGGACCTCGCCTGGTATCATGGTCTAGTAAGAAACAAAGCTCCATCACCTTATCTACTAATGGGGCAAAATATGTTGTCGCTACATCTTTTTCTACTGAACTTCTATGGATGGTAGAAACATTGCAAGACATTCAAATCACTTCTCTTCAACATGTACCTATTATTTGTGACAATACTAGTGCCATAAGTATCTCTAAAAATCATTTCATGCACTTAAAAACCAAGCATATTCCAATCAAATATCATTTTCTGAGAGAACATGTTCTTGAAAAAACGATCAAACTCGAATATGGTCCTCCAAAGGGACAAATATCAGATATATTTACAAACCCACTTCCATGTGATTCCTTTGAATATCTCAGACAAAAGTTAGGAATGATCTTTGCTTCATCTCTTTGCTAATTATTCTATCTGGTATTCCATGTTTAGAGGGAGATGAGACTGTAAATTACTACAATTTAATTTCTATAAATGGATTACATGAAGGAGAGTCATGTATATACGTGAGTTTTTTTATCTATACGGTCGTGTATGTTTCTCTGAGATGATGAAATAGTAAGAGAGATTCAGGGAGGGTTTATAATATGCTTTAGTTAGTTATTGTTTGTCCTTCCGGTTCTAAAATTTATTGGTTACATTATTTTGGAGTTGATCAAATTTTACTTAGAAATGATATTGGCTTATGATGGTTCATGAGTTGCTACAATATGTCGTTGTTGCTTTGGTTATTTTGATGGCTTTGCTGATTAATGAGTTGGATATGATCAAACCTAATAGTGATTAATTGGAAAAGGTTCAGGGGGAGTATCTATTATGCTTCTAATAGCACATTGTTGGCATTATAGTTGCTTGAGAACTACTTACTAAATGATGATGTTTTCATGGTTCATGTATTGCCGCATAGTATTTGGAAGGGACAATAGATAATTGATCCTGTCAAAGACTGTAACTTACAACATAACCGAGGTATCTACCTAAGTTATTGGCTAAGGAAAATACTATATAAAGATATGGAGATCAAGGTGTTGGGTGTGCAAGTTTTGAACAATTTTATGAATGATATGATCTAAGACAGATATGCACCAAGGAACTTGAACATGGATAAGATCTAACAGATCTGAAATGAATACATATTCGTTAATCTATTTATGATTTGATATATCTATGATGGTGGTATAATGATGGGTGACTCTAATGGTGTGTATGTCAAGGTTTGCATTTGACAAATGTTGTGGTTGCAGAAAAGGTATGATTCAGTGATTTCAGATCTGTATGTTGGTTTGTCTCTGAGAAGTCACGTACATATGCATGTCTACTTCTAAGTATTCGCATATATATTTTGCCAAAGTTCAGAATATGTACGCAAGTATCAATGATGGTAAGTGCATACATATGTGGTTGTGCTTTGTAAAAGTCACTTATACATGCTAGGGTTTTGCAGTATGGGTTATTGATGATATTTGATCAATTTTGTTATGTTTTATGTTGTCTATTGATGATGTTTCTCTCATAATAATCTATGTTTGACAATACTAGTTTGGTTGATTTGGTAGTGGAATGGAATGTTGATTAGTCATGATGCTACCGAATGGTGATCTGTATTTGGTTCAGTGATTTGTGTTGGATTCAGTATAAGATTCAACAATTGATTTAGTGTTATAGTGATTCAAATTTAGGTATTAGTGATTTGAGATCTATACGTAGGTCTTCTTTAGGGGAAGCACGTATATACATGGGTATGATTCAGAACACTAGCCTATACATTCTGACATATGTTTGATCATGGTATGCAGTGACAATATTTGGTTTCTGTGATGGAAAGTACATGGTAGGGTATACTAATGAATAGTTGTGCATTGATTTAATCTGTTGTGGATTAGTTTGATCTAGTTGCATTATTTGACTAAGTTTCAGCGATTGATTTGATGATTTAGTTGTTTCAATGATTGGGTGATTTGATTAAGTAATTAGTTTAAGAATTGTTACTTGGTTTTGGCTTAATGATGGAAGTGGATCCAGTAACAATGTAAAATTTGAAACGAGAATTGTAAACTCAAAATGAGAACTCTAGCAAAAAATCCCCAAAAAAAACATGAAAAACAACCCGAAAACAAAAAGTGTTGATGCTAGAATAACGTTTGTTTTTTTTTTTTGGGCGTAATTTGCAAAATTTTTAAAAAATGATAGTAAAAGCCAATAAGAACCATTTTTTTTGTCGAAAAAACATGTTGAAAAAAAATCATTGATGCTAGAATAACAGATTTTTTTTCAAGGTTAATTTTAAACATTTTAAAAAAATGACAATAAAACCCAATGAAAACCAATTTTGTTTGTGCATAAAACACCATGTAAACAAAAAAAGTTGGTGCTGGAATAACGAATTTTTTTCTGAGGTAAATTTTCAACATTTTTAACAAAGAAAATGTTAAAAAGTAAAATAAAACATAGAACTTATTAAAAAAAAAAAATTATAAAAGAAAAGCCATATCCTTGAAAACAAAAATTATAAACATAAGAAAAACAAAATTAAATTTTAAAAAATAGACATTGAAAATTAAAAACATAAAAAATGATAAAAATATTAAAACAAACATTAGAGCAATTAAAAAAAAAAAAGGTTGAAAAAAAAACATTAAAAAAATAATAAATAAATAAAAATTAAAAAAAAAACAATGCATTTAAAAAAAAAAAATTCAAAAATATTTTAAAATAACAAATTAAACAAAAATAAACATTTACAAAAAAATAAAATAAAATTAAAACATGGTCCCACGGGCCTTAGGAGGGGAAATTTGATTCCCAGAATCAGATTTCCCTGCCCAATGCCCAGGTCACTGTGGGGCTAGATGGGGCAAGACAACATTAAAACATTGTTTTTAAACAAAAAAAATTAAGTTGAAAAATAAACAATAAAAAAACATCTTTAAAAAAAAAAATTAAAAGGAAAAAATAAAAAATGAAACTAAAAAAAAGTCAAAAATATTGAAAAAAATAAATAAAAGAAAATTCAAAAATATTCACAGAGAAAAAATGTGGCCCCACGGGCTTGCGTGGGGAAATCCAATTCTCAGAATCACATTTCCTTGCCCAGACCAGTGCAGTGGGGCGGGGGTGAGAGTTGCACATTGAAATATCCACCCCCACCTAGCCCCCCTGCCCCACGAGCCTGGTCGAGGGAGACTAATAACGCCACAACCTATGACTATGGGGTGGTTGTGTTGGGCAGGGGCCCCCGCCCATGCTCACCACCCCATGACCCTGGACGGGGGAGTCTGATGACTTCCCCATACAGGCTCATGGGGTGGCAGGGTTGGACGACAGTCACAGCTCCATGCAACAACTGCCACCCCCGCCTAGCCCCGTCACTCCATGGCCCTAGGCGGGAAGGATTTTGTTGTTGTTGTTGTTTTTTTTTTTTTTAAGCTTTTATTTCATTTTTTTTATGTTTTTTTTTGTTGTTTTTATCAATTTTTAATTTAATTTTAATACATTATATTTTTTCCTATGTTTTTAAACATATGTTTTTCTTTTAAATTTTTATTTAATAATTTATTTATGTTTTTTATTTTTATTTTAATCTTTTTTTGCAACTTAATTTGTTATATATGTGTGTGTGTGTGTGTGGTTTTTTTAATGTTTTTATTATTTATTTTTTTTTTTTTTTTCAATTGTTTTTTTTTTTTTTTTTTAAGCATTTTTCTTTTGTTTTTTTTTTTTTTTATTGTTTTTTTTAAATGGTATGTTTTATTTTTATTTCAACAATTTTCTATGTTACTTTTACTTAAAATTTTATTAATCTTTTTTTCAGGGAAAAAAAAAAAAAAAAAAAAATCTTTAAATGTCATCATCTTTTGATATAAAATTCATAAAATTTATCATTTTTCCAACATTTGTATTCAATTTTTTCATAATATTTTTTTTTAACATGGCATTTTTAGAGAAAAGGTATTGAAATGCGTATTTTTTAATTATAACTATATGTAAACTTTATATTTTTTGTCTAGTGTTTAAAATTATGTTTTTTAGTGACAATTATTTTATGAGTATTGAAGTATTAATTAACGATATATAAATATATATAAAATCCTAACCTCAAAATATTAGTGTTATTATTTTTTTAAATTTTGCAAAAAAAAAAAAAAAAATCCTTATAAAAATACATTGCAAAGAAAAGCAAAAAGCACGTGTCTGTAAAACCATTAAAAAGAAAACATGTTAAGCTTAAAAACAAGAAGGCGAATAAGACGAGCTATAAAATTGTTAAATAGTCAACATTAAAAAAAAAATGTGTGTACTGAGGACATAAGAAAATTTAAACTGTAAAAAATATGCCTTTAAAACAAAATGTTGATGCTTTTCAAAATCCACATAAAAAACACCAACATTTGAAAAAAATAGCCACACTTAGTACATTAGAAAGTTAAAGTGTCAAAATAAGCCCTCTAAAAGAAGGGGTTGATGATGCATCAACACTTTTCAAAATCAGCATGGAAATCACTAATGTTTAAAAAAATGTTCATACTTGATACACAAGAAAATTTAAAGTGTCAAAAATATGCTCCAAATGAAAAGGTGTATTCTGAATTAGCACTTTTCAAAATCAGAGGATTTTTTTCTACCTCAAAAAAATGGGCACTCAATACAGTTCCCATTTCAAAGTTTACATTGTTCAGTATGAAATTTTATGAAAAGTGGTCCATCCTTCTATTAGGACTCCATAAACAAAGTCAAGGGGTTGCAGCTCCCTTCCAATAGGTGTTGGAAAATGAGATAAGGTTGTAGCCTTCTGCAGGTGGGTAATTTCATACTGGTTATAGTTTGCACTAGTATAAGAATGTAATTTTTTTTTCTTTTAATAAAAGAAGGAGACGAAGATGATAATGATGCTGGCTTTCTCTTACATTGATGTTCATGTGTGTTGATATGATTGTTGTGTGTTGACAATTTTTCTGCTTCGTACTACTCTTGATTACTTCTTAATTGATGAATAATGAAGTAATGATGCACTGATTAAAGTTGAAAATATTAGTTATCTAGATATATGTGGGTTTCCTTAGTAAAAGTTGCATACATACTGTTGTTTCCTTTATAACAGTAGTGTAGACAAATCAAAATAATAAATTGGAAATTTGAAGCAAGTAAAATATTGATTCACCCCCCTCCCCCTCTCAGTATTTTTCCTAACATCAAAGAACTGCAAAAAGAGAGCTTTAGATCAACAAATTAAAAAAAAAAAAGGCTAAAAAAAAGAATGAAGAAAATGGTAACATATGAAGGAGAGCATATGTGACTTACCTTGAAGAATGTCATTGAGATTTCCATGAAAGATACCGATTTTCTCCAAAAAGTGGTAAATTCTTCTTTTGATTGAGATTAAATGTATGAAGAAGCTGCATTTAAATGAAGTTTTCATGTCCCCAATATCATCAACTTATTTACTCTATACTAGAGTGAGCATTACTCTGGAAAAGTAATAACTCATGTTCAAGGAACGAATAGTAAATAAAAATGAGAATGTGCTTCACTTTCTATTACAATTGTAGTTATTCTCTTTGCTTCTTCTGATTTTATATTAGCTGCAAATTTTTCATAAAATCCCATGGGATCAAAACCAAAGTCCCAACTGATCTGAAAATGGGGCACTAAAGGCTTCTTGTCAAGCTTACAAGAACCTCTCCCCTTCCAAAGCTTAGATATTCCCAAGATATTATGATTAACTAATTGCGAAATTAATAATGCTTGAAATAGGTGTATGCTTGTGTTTATTTTTAACTGTTCAGCGCTTTAAATTTGGTTGTTTATGCTGATATGTAAATACATGTGACAATAAATGATGCAGCAATAAAACAAACACACGGAACAATAATATAATATAGAGTTCACCTAAAACTCTTGGGCTACGTCTCCTTGAGCTCTAGTAAACTTGACTAGGCTCTTTGGGATTATGGAAAAGTCCTTTCACAAGCTCCATGTTCAACTCCACTAGTTTACACAGAACACAATGGGCTTAGAACACCATCTTATCCCTGGCTCTGAAGCTCTTTGGCTTTTTGGCTCTGGCTCTGGCTCTCAGGTCTGGCTCTAGCTCTGGCTCTTGGCTCTGGCTCATGGCTCTGGCTCTAGCTCTAGCTCTGGCTCTTGGCTCTGGCTCTAGCTTTAGCTCTTGGCTCTGGATTGTGCCTCTAGCTCTTGGCTCTGGCTCTAGCTCTCACTCTGGCTCTTGGCTCTGGCTCTGGCTCTCGGCTCTTGGCTCTAACTCTGTGAGCTATCAGAAGTTCACTTGACCTCCAAGCAACTGTCTCAGCAACTTTCAGCTCTCTAGTTGTTCACTCGACCTCCAAGAAACTCCCAGACTCCCTTAGCTGCTTGTGCTTCTCGCTACTTCCTGTGCTGCCCCTCAATCATGCTCTCTGGCTTCTTTGAGGAATTATTCTTGCTCGATGGTTTCCCTAGCCATTTGTCTACGTGTAATCATTCCTCTGCGGCTCTGTGGCTTCTTCTGCTCCTTGTCTCTTCAACTAGCCATCTGGCTCTGTGGCTTTGTGGCTCTCTCTGGGTTACAAATGCATCATTATCTATAAAATGCCCGTTTGCAGTGTGGCACAATGATCAGGGGCAGTTAGAAGGGAATCGGGGCTTGCCTTCATGCAAAACATGAAAATGGAACAAAATTCCAATACATAGAGATTTACTGGAAATACACTATCAGGCGCAAAATCTCAGACTTCAAATTCTATGAAATTGCATTCATATCCCTATCAGGTCCGCCATTTTATGGCTGTCACAAGCCCACGTTGATCTGCATGATCTCTAATCCAACGGCCAACAACCATTTTGGGTGGCTTATGTGCACAGAGATTACCTGCCCAAAAAGGTGGTTTTCTCTCTCCTGTGCCATGCCACGTGTCAGTCAGTGTATGGGATCGGGCGGAGCCCGTCCAATACCACTTACCGCTTGAGGCCCGCCTAAAATCCCTCTTACTACGGAACTCAAATAACACAAAACTGCATCTATAAACCTTTTGGGTCCATCATTCTATCACAAATCGCTATCATATGGCGTAGGGCTTAAGAACCTAATACACGGATAATACACAGAAAATCTGAAAAACCCGGATTTCAAATTTTATGCAATTGAGCTTATAATTCCCATTGGGTCCAGCCCTTATCGGCTTATTGCAAGTCATGTGCCCAATGGCCCTTTGTATCAGGGATCACCGATCACCCAATCATCGATCGCTGATATCGACATATTGCATCGGCGGGGTCCATATCCCTGCTCCTCCAATCGCCGATTATTGCAATCGCATTGTTGCAATTGCCAAGTCTAGGCTCCCGATGTCACATACATGCCTGCCTCCGATGCGATGAGTCGGAGATGGCTGATTGGGGGTCCTTCCGCCCTGGCCTTAAGTACACCCCTTTGCACATTTCCGATTCAATTTCCTTAAGGAGCCTTTTAGGCCATTTTTAGAAGAAATGCCTCCTTTTTCAAAGGACAAAGGCAATCTTCTTTCTGCGATAACTTCTTCATCTGAAGTCCAATTTAGCCCATTCAAATTGTAGTAAATTCAAAATGAAAAGATCTATGCAATGGGACTATTTCCAAGAGCATCCTCGGTCTTTCATTTTCCTTTGTGAGGAACACTTTAGACTTAGAAGTCTATCCAAGATCCATTTTGGATCATGCCTTCCCACTAAAAGAAATTTTGGTCTCCAAAAGATTGATATACTAATTTGAACAGTAAATGAGAGTACCTCACCCTCTTCTTTCAGCCTCCATACACTTGCCTCTGCATAGTGCCTCTGAACCAAAGTCTCTGACCATTTTCCTTCCTGGATGTGCTGGTCCTCTTGGGAAGAACTGTTTTCCTCCTTGACTTCATGCAGAACTCCTACTGAGATGGTCACAGAAGGTAGTTTTAACTTCTCTACCTTGATCATTGATCCAAGCTGGCTCAAACAAATGTGAAGTACATCTGCTCCACAAAAGTTTCATTTGTACATGTTTGAAAAGTTTCCAATAACAACTGTTAACAACAACAAAAATACAAACAACAACTGGATGGCCTAAACTCCTACTTCAACAAAAGAAATAGATTTCACATCTTATGAACACCTCCATGTCTTACATTTGCATACAAATGACGGACTAGATAACAAGCCCACAAAACATGCCTTTAAAACAAATGACCCTTCAAGTCAAGCATGTAGAAAAGATCTCAAGGATTCTTTTCAAAAGATGAAACACTTCATCATTATCTCCATCATGGAGACCAAATCAACCTTTCCCAAGTAAATATTGCATGCATGCCAAAGCAATCAACCTTTCAAGTTAATTACACATACATGTTCAAATACAAGGAAATCATCAACATCCCTGTGTTCATGCATATCATTCTCATGCATACAATTCATCTTTCAACTTTCGCTTAAGAACACTGTACTTTCAAAGCTGAAATGAATATAATGTTGCAGCAATAAAGTGAGTCCCCTACTCAACTTTTTCCATTAAGCTTATTGATAAAATCCTGCAACTTGCATTCCATTAACAAAGACATGCAGATAGATGCATCAAATCAAAAGACATGCAATCTTTAATTGGATAAGAAATCTAACCATTTCTTACCAATCCATTTCAAAGGTCTTTCCTTTGTCTACACATCAGCATCAACATGTGAATCATCCTGAGACACATCAATTATGGAAACTTCCTTTCCATTTCTGCCATTTTCTCTTTCCACCTTCTTCAACTTTTGTGGAAGCATTGTTGGATTCAAAGTCCAACACTTTTCAGCAAGATTCCCTTGCTTATGGTAGTAGGTGAAACACATGTGCATCCTCTTGATAGAGTGATTTGCCTTGTCCAATGGACCTTTGGCTTCTTTCTTCCTTTCCTTTAAAATTTTCGTGCATGTGGCTATCCTCTTCCAACATCTAGAAACATTATGGTTATCCAAATCACAAAAGGAACATGCAATTTTTTTCCCATACTTATATGGAAATTTACCACACTGAACAAAATCAAAAGGAATATGGCTAGAACTAGATTTATACCTTTCTTTTTCACCTTTATTTTTTTCATGAGGTGGTGAATTGAATGAAGAAGTGGCTCCCCTTGGAACACCATCAATCTCTTCAAGGCTTTCAGAGTTTCCACAACTCTTTGGTTCAAGTGTCTACTGATATACACCTTCTTTTTGCAAGGTATGCTTCACACCATTGCATTCCCCAAGAATACAATCTTCACACTCTTGAGGTGGAAGACATAAAATGAAACTCCTTCTTGGAACTGTTTCAATGGCCTTCATGGCAGCTTTGTAACTTTCTCCATAAGACTGTCCATAGCCAAGACCCAAATACTTGGGCCTTTCCTCAACTATTATTAGCTCAACAATACCTTGTGCATGTTTGCCCAAGCCATTTCCTTCATAGCTCATCTTGGAGATTAACTTGGAACCTATGCCTCTGGTATGTTTTTCAAAAGGACCAATACAAGCATTCTTAGAAGAATTTGAGGACAAACAAGAATGGTTTACTTCCTCTTCAAGCTGATATTTGACTAAGGCTTCTTTGGAAACAAAGAGCTGTGACTCCAACTCATGCATCCTTTTCAAGTTCATATTTTCAATATCAAGTTGCCTCTCCATTTCCTACAATTTGTCAGAAAGAAACTGCTTCTCTTCCTCTGCGGAATTCAACTGCACTCTAAGTATGTTGCTCTTCCTTCCATCCTCATACATTTTTCTCATCATATCCATCATCGTGAACAAGTCTTGCTTCATGTATTCATCAAAGGCTCTTGTGAAGAAAGAAGAATTTGAGGACTCACTTGTAGAAGTTGTCATTATGCCAATGAACAAAAGAACTTCAAATAAGATTTAATAAAGAGCTTATCCAGCAACCTTTTGCAACAAACCTCTTGTGCTTCAAGAATTTCCTTGAGGTCCCTTGGGATAAGAAGAATGCCTTCAGTCCTTCTTCCATTTTGTCCTTCCTAGACTGAGCTATCAATAGCTTTCCCTTCACCTCTGCAAACTCAAACAATAGTCAGTCTACAACAAGCATACAATCAACCAGACAATCAATCCATGACTACCAAAACAACTTTCAGACAAGCAATATTTTCACTGTCAATCAAGCATTCTGATATAACCTTCTTTGCAGGTGGGGTTAATCAATCTCAGGCTCTGACACCACCTTCCTGAAGGTGGGGTTAATCAATCTCAGGCTCTGATACCACCTGATCTGAAAATAGGGCACTAAAGGCTTCTTGTCAAGTTTATAAGAACCTCTCCCACTTCCAAAGCTTAAATATTCCCAAGATATTATGATTAACCAATTGTGGAATTAATAATGCTTGGAATAGGTGTATGCTTGTGGTTATTTTTAACTATTCAATGCTTTAAGTTTGATTGTTTATGCTAATATGTAAATACATGTGACAGTAAATGATGTAGCAATAAAACAAACACACAGCACAACAATATAATATGGAGTTCACCCAAAACTTTTGGGCTACATCTCCTTGAGCTATAGTCAACTCGACTAGGCTCTCTAGGATTATGGCAAAGTCCTTTTACAAGCTCCCTGTTCAACTCCACCAGTTTACACAGAACACAATGGGATTAGAACACCATCTTATCCCTAGCTCTGAAGCTCACTGGCTTTCTGGCTCTGGCTCTGGCTCTGGCTCTCGACTCTAGCTCTAACTCTAGCTCTGACTTTGGCTCTTGGCCCTTGCTCATGGCTCTGGCTCTTGGCACTGGCTCTGGCTCTGGCTCTGGCTCTCAGCTCTAGCTCTAGCTCTTGGCTCTGGCTCTATGAGCTATCAGCAGTTTGCTCGACCTCCAAGTGACTATCTTAGCAACTTTCAGCTCTCTAGTTTTTCACTCGACCTCCAAGTGACTCCCAAACTCCCTCAGCTGCTTGCACTTCCTGCGCTACCCCTCAATTGTGCTCTCTAGCTTCTTTGAGGCATTCTTCTAGCTCTATGGCTTCCCCAGTTGTTTCTCTACATGTAATCATTCCTCTGTGACTCTATGGCTTCTTCTGCTCCTTGTCTCTTTGACAGGCCATCTCGCTGTCTAACTCTTTGGCTTTCTCTACATTACAAATGCATCATTGTCTATAAGACGCCCACTTGCAATGTGGCACAATGATCAAGGGCAGTTACAAAGGAATCGGGGCCTTCCTTCAAGCAAAACCTGAAAGTGGAACAAAATTCCAATACACAGAGATTTACCAGAAATACACTATCGAGCGCAAAATCCCGGACTTCAAATTCTATGAAATCACACTCATATCCCTATTAGGTCTGCCCTTTTACGGCTATCGCAAGCCCACCGTTGATCTGCGTGATCTCGGATCCAACGACTGACGGTAATTTCGGGTGGCTTATGTGCATGGAGATTACCCACTTGAAAAGGCAGTTTTCTCTCTCTTGTGCCATACCACATGTCGGTCAGTGTATGGGATTAGGCGAAGCTTGTTCAATACCACTTACCACTTGAGGCCCGCTCAAAATCTCGCTTACCACAGAACTCAAATAACACAAAACTGCATCTATAAACATTTCAGGTCCACCATTCTATCGCAAATCGCTATCGCATGGTGTAGGGCTTAAAAACCCAATACACGGATAATACACAGAAAATCTGAAAAACCCGGATTTCAAATTTTATGCAATTGGGCTTATAATTCCCATCGGGTCTGATCCTTATCGGCTTATCGCAAGTTGTGTGCCCAATGACCCTTTGTATCGGGGATCACTGATCACCCGATCACCAATCACCAGTATCAGCGTATCACATCGGCAGGGTCCATATCCCTACTCCTCGAATCGCCGATCAGTTGATTGCTCTGATCACCGATTATCGCAATCGCATTATCGCATTATCGTAATCGCCAAGTCTGGGGTCTCAATATCGCATACATGCCTACCTCCGATGCGATGAGTTGGAGATCGCTGATCAGAGGTCCTTCCACCCTAGCCTTAAGTCTACCCCTTTGCACATTTGTGATGCAATTTCCTTAAGGAGCCTTTTAGGCCATTTTTAGAAGAAATGCCTCCTTTTTCAAAGGACAAATGCAATCTTCTTTTTGCGATAACTTCTTCATCTGAAATCCATTTTAGCCCAGCCAAATTGCAGTAGATTTAGAATGAAACGATCTATGCAATGGGACTATTCCCAAGAGCATCATTGGACTCTCATTTTCCTCTGTGAGGAACACTTTAGACTTAGAAGTCTATCCAAGATCCATTTTGGATCACCAACCTATGCAACAATGGTATATATATATATATATATATATATATATATATATATATATATATATATATATATATATATAGATAATCGAATCATAAGAGGATAACACATAAAATATAAATCAACCATGATCCGTTGCCTTCACATATTACTAATTTGCCTCATTATTATAACCATTGCTTAAGCCTAATGAATGTCGTGATTTGATTTTAATGAATAACATGTTGGTAGGCGTCATGGGTGTTATATCATCCTAGTAGCTTAGTCTTGTAAAAATAAAGGATGCACACTAAGAAGATGTTTAGGATGAGGTGGAGGGAAAAGGACAATCATCCAATAAAGTGATGCATGGATATTGAAATGTCGTGTGAGTGAGTTGAGTCATCCCGAGAGCAGGATCCTGAAAGGAACAAGACAGGAAAGACCTGTGACATGGTTGATCATGTACCAATGCAAAACAATTTATTCACAGAGTGGACCAAATGAGTTGGCCTGATAGTAAAATCCTAAATGAGACAACTTCATTTGTGGAAAGAATGAAGTGGTATGATGCAATCAAAGGCAGGTCAATTATAAAGGTAAGAATGGGAGCCATAAGTAATGAGTTGTCCTAACATTGCTTTCCTAAATTTTACATAAAACATTTCATATGAATCTTCCAAGGTGAGTTTGATAGGGATGATGTTTAAATGAATAAGGCGTGAGGACTAGTCAAGTCTTTATCCACTTCGATATGTGTAGAGCTATGACATGTCATCTCGCAAGCGAGATCCTGGAATGAGCATAAGGATGCAAATTTTGACACATTAGGATAAATTCACCAGGCCATGTAGAAGAATAAGGAAAGATAGGATGAAAATAAAGTAATGTGAATGAAAAGCCCCATCTATCCATGTCAACCTGAAAGGATGCAATCCCAAAAGAAAAAAAGATTGGTTATAAAGAGTACTTGCGTGACATTGATTTGGGAGCATAAGGAAAGCAAGAAATGGATGACCAATGAAAGCATAGGAAGCGGAATCCATGTGTATATGGGGTGGAAATTGGAAGATTATGTAGGTGCTAAATCATCTCGGGACTTATAAAGCAAAGCACAACTAAAATGGAAAAGCACAAGATGAGCATTGCAGTAAAGGGGTTTTGACTTGACATGATCTCAAAAAAAAATCACAAGAGCATGGTAATGAATGAGAATTATTTTTTCCAACTTATAGATCATGAACAATGGATTTGTGTCCGTGATTAATGATTTTGTGAGTGATGCTCATAAATTGAGTTGCATCAACATAACAAACAAATAAAGGTTCTGACTAATATACAAAAATTACAAAAGATAGGAGGTATAAATCAAAGCAGCTATACAAAGCAAAAAAATTATGATGAGAAAATGAATACTTCCTTGAACATGTTTGTCACTTGGAAAAGGCTATCTTCTCGCTTTATTCTTCTACTTGCAATATTAGAAAAAGGAAAGGAAAGAAATTTAACTATACTACTTCTACCCGTAATTTAATCTAAAAGGGAAGATTAAGACTAAGTAAAATCATACTTCCAATGGAGCCATTCTCTTAGCTCTATTTCTGCACAGATATTAATATGAAAAAATAGTCACAACAATAAAATTGTAGCTAAATTATTAAAGAAAAATTTCAGCCTCTTATGTACATTTATCTCTAATAAACTCAACAAAGAAAATTTATTTACAAACTTGTTCCTCATTTTAGAGCTTTCCAACCATGTTCCTATGGGATCATAAAAATCAACATGAATTTTTGTTAATGGCTAAAGAAGAACTGAAGGAAGGCATGATGATAGACCAAGTTCAAATAATTTATCTTTAAATGCTCTATCTTGAAGTGATAAGTTAGTATTATGTACAAAAGAAGAAACATTAGTAAAAGTATTCTCGGAATTTAAACTTTTCGTACAACTTTCAAATAGATCAAGGAAATGCATATGAAAATTTAATGAATATTCCAAAAGAAAATTAGATAGCTGTCAATATTGTAATAAGATGCTTTAGATATTATAGCCTGTATAAAAATGTTAGTTTTAGGTACATGAAGCAAACTTTTAAAAACCCTCTATTGAATTGAATTTTCTAAGCAACTTTCAAATGGATTTTGGAAGTTAGAATGAAATTTCAACTAATCTTTCATAATATCATTAAATAAGTAAGATGGCTTATCATATTGTGATTGTATACTCTCAAGTGTTGATTCTTGTTGAAAATGCATTTGGGAAGGAAGAATGAGCTGATATAATAGCTCATATGACATGAACATCAAATAAAATTGAAATATTACAAATTCTTGTTGCTTATGACTAAGTCCTTCCACTTCATTTTCACATTCTTCCATTAATTCTCCTGGTGAGTTTTCAATGCTTGATTCCTGAATATGCCCATATATAATATCCAAGAATCCAAAAATAAAAGAAGTATAAAAATATGAAAATGACCATACTAAATGAAGGAACAAGTAGTAAAATTAGATCATTAGTTACAGTAATGTTACAAAACAATTGAGACTTGGTTTCAATAATCTCCTTTTCACAAGAGTCAGCCAAAATAATGAAATTGGAACAATTACTAGCATTTGTTGAAAAATGTAGCAAGAAATTCCCAGTTTCATTTTGCCTTGATTAAATTGAGAAAATTCAAATTTCCACACCAACAAAGAACTTGGATGATGTTAACTTGTGTGACATGGCTTGTGTCACCTAGCTTACTTAGTAAATTTGAGTTGGACAAGATAGAGTTTAGTTCATCATGTGTGATTGCTAATTTGTAGAGATCAAGTTTAGTTATCTTAGGTTGTTTTTAGTTAAAATAGTTCCAACTTTTGGAGGAACTCATAGAAGGTCAGTTAAGCAGTGGGGCTTCAGTCAAGCTAAGTGATCATCTACTTAACTAATAAATAAACCCAAAATAGCTAGTGCATGCAAAGAATTCAATTTACCCATTTAAGGTGGAGATTCCAAGGCAGTGTAACATTAGTTGTAGACTAGTCTTCAGTGTATAGGTGTTGCATGTAGTCAGATGATCAACCTTAGGAATTGCACAATCATTTGGAAGAAATTCCTAAATAATAGGGGTCTAATTTCCTCAAGAATTTTGTAAGGAAATAGGGGCTAAAGCCGAGGTATAATTTGGCTAAGTCTAGGTCAGAGCTTCTCAGGGAGGAGAGAGATAGGTTATGCACTTGCAGGGTGTGCTCAGTTGAGCAAAGAAATTTTAATACATATCTATTCTTCTAATTTAATGCAAGTGGCATTAGGGTTTTTAGTAGTTTTCTTTCCTTGATAAAAATTATTGTTTTATGTGTGTTATTTCTTATTGCATGTCTAAATTTTTATATTAGATTGCGAATTAATGTCTGCAGAGCAGTGGATTAAATTTGTGTCTTATGATTTTGATCAACAATTCATGAGAAGTTGCAAATATAAATCGTAATTTATACATAATATAAGAGCAAGATCCACATTAGATTAGAAATTCAAAGTTGATCTCAAGAGGTTCTATTTTGGAGCTCAGTGCAACATAATTTCTTCAAAGTTGAGAACATGACCTTCAATGGACTAAGGCTAGAGTATGAATTGGAAGGAACCTATAATTTTGTTGCATGGAAGGATTGCATGGAGGTGATATTGGATGAAAATATATTGCTAGATTACATCAAGTCAAATATTGTAAAACCACAAACATATGATGATGATAGCCTTGCTCAGTGGAAGGAAGATGTATCCAAGGCAAGGAGACTAATCTTGTAGAGAGTACAAGATCACATTGTCTCAAATATCCATGAAAAAGAAACTTTATTCTCAATGTGGAAATAACTCAAAAAATTGTTCGAGAATAATAGTGACCATAGGAAGTTAGCCCTCAAGGAAAAATTTGAAGTATCAAGATGTAAAAGAATCAATTAATTATGTAGTATTTGAGCAAGTTTACACAAAGTCATGATGAACTTGGAAGGGTCATTTCTTTTACCTAAAGAAGACTTGGTAAGCCTAGCCCTTCTAGGTCTTCCCAAGATCTAACATAGCTATCAAGATTTAGTGAATGAGAGGGAGAAACTATCGAATTAACAGTGCTTATAGTCAGATTTGATATAGGAGGAAAGAAGGCAGAATACCAGAGATTGGATTTCATCCAAGGGCATAGATGAAGAAAAATTTGCATTGGATGTAAAGGAAAATAAGGGAAAAGGGAAGAAATATCAATCCAAATGAGAATCCATTCAAGGGGGAAAGAAGAAATATTTGTTGAAAATTAAATGCTTCAATTTTCATGAATTTGAGCACTATGCCATGAAGTGTCCACATAAAAAGGAAAGCAATAAGACCTCAGGTAGAGAAGTAGGTGAAGCCTTGACTTCATAGTTCGATCTTGAATATACCCTTATCACATGCATGGCCAACATAGTGATGGGGAGCGTGTGGTACTTGGACTCAGGTGCATCATTCCACATGACAAGGTGTAGAGGTTTTTTCAGTGACTTGGAATAAAAATATATTTAGATTCACATTGAGATGGGGGGGAAAATAAGGTATAACATGACTGATTTCTACTCTCACCTTTCATAGGGAGTCAGGGAGTTCATCAAGTGTGATTTCTAATTTGTAGAAATCAAGTTTATTTATCTTAGGTTATTTCATTTAAACTAGTTCCAACTTTTGGAGGAACTCGTGGAAGGTCAATTAAGTAGTGGGACTTCAGTCAAGCTAAGTGATCATCTAGTTAACTAATAAATAAACTCAAAATAGCTAGTGCATGCAAAGAATTCAAGTTACCCATTTAAGGTGGAGATTCCAAGGTAGTGTAACATTAGTTGTAGACTAGTCTTCAATGTATAGGTGTTGCATGCAGTCAGATGATCAACCTTAGGAACTGCATAATCATTTGGAGGAAATTCCTAAATAATAGGGGCCTAATTTCCTCAAGAATTTTGTAAGGAAATAGGGGCTAAAGCCGAGGTATAATTTGGCTAAGTCTAGGTCAGAGCTTCTCAGTGAGGAGAGAGATAGGTTATGCACTTATAGGGTGTGCTCAGTTGAGCAAAGAAATTTTAATACATATCTATTATTATAATTTAATGCAAGCGGGCATTAGGGTTTCTAGTAGTTTTCTTTCCCTGATAAAAATTATTGTTTTATGTGTGTTATTTATTATTGCATGTCTAAATTTTTTATATTAGATTGTGAATTAATGTCTGCAGAGCAGTGGAGTAAGTTTGTGTCTTATGATTTTGATCAACAATTCATGAGAAGTTGCAAATATAAATCGTAATTTATACATAATATAAGAGAAAGATCCACATTAGATTAGAAATTCAAAGTTGATCTCAAGAGGTTCTATTTTGGAGCTTAGTGCAACAAAATTTCTTCAAAGTTGAGAACATGACCTTCAATGGACTAAGGCAAGAGTATGAATTGGAAGGAACCTATAATTTTGTTGCATGGAAGGATTGCATGGAGGTGATATTGGATGAAACTAGATTGCTAGATTACATCAAGTCAGATGTTGTAAAATCACAAACATATGGTGACGATAACCTTGCTCAGTGGAAGGAAGATGTATCCAAGGCAAGGAGACTAATCTTGTAGAGAGTACGAGATCACATTGTCTCAAATATCCATGAAAAATAAACTTTATTCTCAATGTGGAAATAACTCAAAAAATTGTTCGAGAATAATAGTGACCATAGGAAGTTAGCCCTCAAGGATAAAATTTGAAGTATCAAGATGTAAAAGAATCAATTAATTATGTAGTATTTGAGCAAGTTTACACAAAGTCATGATGAACATGGAAGGGTCATTTCTTTTCCCCGAATAAGACTTGGTAAGCCTAGCCCTTCTAGGTCTTCCCAAGATCTAACATAGCTATCAAGATTTAGTGAATGAGAGGGAGAAACTATCGAATTAATAGTGCTTATAGTCTGATTTGATATAGGAGGAAAGAAGGCAGAATACGAGAGATTGGATTTCATCCAAGGTCAAGGATGAAGAAAAATTTTCATTGGATGTAAAGGAAAAGAAGGGAAAAGGGAAGAAATATCAATCCAAATGAGAATCCCTTCAAGGGGGAAAGAAGAAATATTTGTTGAAAATTAAATGCTTCCATTTTCATGAATTTGAGCACTATGCCATGAAGTGTCCACATAAAAAGGAAAGCAAGAAGACCTCAGGTAGAGAAGTAGGTGAAGCCTTGAATTCATAGTTCAATCTTGAATATACCCTTATCACATGCATGGCCAACATAGTGATGGGGAGCGTGTGGTATTTGGACTCAGGTACATCGTTCCACAGGTTTTTTTAGTGACTTGGAATAAAAATATATTCAGATTCACATTGAGATGGGGGAAAAAATCAGGTATAACACGACTGGGATTGCTACTCTCACCTTTAATAGGGAATCAGGATCTCACCTCTCATAGGGAGTCAAGGAGTTCATCATGTGTGATTGCTAATTTGCAGAAATCAAGTTTATTTATCTTAGGTTATTTCAGTTAAACTAGTTCCAACTTTTGGAGGAACTCGTCGAAGGTCAGTTAAGTAGTGGGACTTTAGTTAAGCTAAGTGATCATCTAGTTAACTAATAAATAAACTCAAAATAGCTAGTGCATGCAAAGAATTCAAGTTACCCATTTAAGGTGGAGATTCCAAGGCAATGTAACATTAGTTGTAGACTAGTCTTCAGTGTATAGGTGTTGCATGCAGTCAGATGATCAACCTTGGAATTTCACAATCATTAGGAGAAAATTCCTAAATAATATGGGCCTAATTTCCTCAAGAATTTTGTAAGGAAATAGGGGCTAAATCCGAGGTGTAATTTGGCTAATTCTGGGTCAGAGCTTCTCAGTGAGCAGAGAGGTAGGTTATGCACTTGCAAGGTGTGCTCAGTGGAGCAAAGAAATTTTAATACATATCTATTCTTCTAATTTAATGCAAGTAGGAATTAGGGTTTTTAGAAATTTTCTTTCCCTAATAAAATTGCTTGTTTCATGTGTATTATTTCCTATTGCATGTCTAAATTTTTTGTTTTAGATTGTGAATTAATGTCTGCAGAGTAGTAGAGTAAGTTTCTGTGTTATGATTTTGATTAACAATTCATGGGAAGTTGCAAATATAAATTGTAATTTCTACATAATATCAGAGAAAGATCCACATTAGATAAAAAATTGTAAGTTGATCTCAAGAGGTTCTATTTTGGAGCTTAGTGCAACAGGATTTCTTTAGAGTTGAGAACATGGCCTTCAATGGACTAAGGCTAAAGTATGAATTGGAAGGAACCTATAATTTTGTTGCGTGGAAGGATTGCATGGAGGCGATATTGGATGAAAATAGATTGCTAGATTACATCAAGTCAGATGTTGTAAAACCACAAACATCTGATGACGATAACCTTTCTCAATGGAATAAAGATGTATCCAAGGTGAGAAGACAAATCTTATAGACAATACGGGATCACATTGTCTCAAATATCCACAAAGTCTCAATGTGGAAATAACTCAAAAAATTGTTCGAGAACAATAGTGACCACAGGAAGTTAGCGCTCAAGGATAAAATTTGAAGTATCAAGATGTAAAAGAATCAATTAATTCTGTAGTATCTCAGCAAGTTTACACAAAGTCATGATTAGCTTCGAAGGATCAGTTTTCTTTCCCTGAATAAGACTTGGTAAGCCTAGCCCTTCTAGGCCTTCCCAAGTTCTAACATAGCTATCAAGATTTAGTGAATGAAAGGGAGAAACTATCAAATTAAGAGTGCTTATAGTCTGATTTGATATAGGAGGAAATAACATAGAATACCAGATATTGGATTTCATCCAAGGGAAAGGATGAAGAAAAATTTGCATTTAATGGAAATGAAAAGAACGGAAAAGGGAAGAAATCTCAATCCAAATGAGAATCCATTCAAGGGGGAAAGAAGAAATATTTGTCGAAAATTAAATGCTTCCATTGTCATGAATTTGAGCACTATGCCATGAAATGTCCACATCAAAAGGCAATCAAGAAGACCTCAGACAAAGAAGTAGGTGAAGCCTTGACTTCATAGTTCAATCTTGACTTTACCCTTATCACATGCATGGCCAACATAGTGATGGGGAGCATGTGGTACTTGGATTGAGGTGCATCATTCCACATGACAAGCTGTAGAGACTTTTTTAGTGGCTTGGAAGAAAAATATATTCAGATGCACATTGAGATGGGGGAAAAAAGAAGGTATAACGTGACTAGGATTGGTACTCTCATCTTTCATCGGGAGTCAGGCTTCCCCCTTAGGCTAAAGGATGTCATGTTCATTCTAGTCCTAAAGAAAAATCTTGTCTCTCTTTTAGTTTTGGAAGATTGTCGTTATGATGTGAAGTTTAGCAAAGGAAAAGCATCCCTGAGACACATAGCCATTGGACAGGTGAAGAAAATCGAGGTTTGTGTGAAGAACCTATATAATCTAGATGTGAAAGAATGTGTTGCATTAAGCACCAAGGTGTAGAAGATGCATAGTTGCAATGTCAGTGAACTTTGGCATAGAATACTTGGCCATTTGAATCATGGTTCCCTAAATATCATGCAATAGAAGGAGCACTTGAGCAGAAGGATGTACTTTGGGGAGGTACACAAAATACACATTCCATGATAGGGACAATGAAGCACATGCAATCCTTGAAAGGATCCACTCTTATGTATGTGGACCTTTCTTGACAGCCTCCATTGCTAGGCACAAATATTTTGTCATTTTTATTGATGACTTCTCAAGGAAGGGTTGTATCTTCTTCATGCTGAAGAAAGATCAGACATTCTCCAAGTTTGTAGAATTCAAGGCACTGGTTGAGAAAGAAATAGACAAGAAGGTGAAGGTTCTTAGGAGTGATAATGTAATTGAGTATGTGTTGAATGAATTTAAAAATTTATGTGGAAAAGAATGCATTCAATGTGAGTTGGAAACACCCTAGAACCCACAGAAAAATGGTTTTCTTAAGAGAAAGAGTCATAACATTGTTAGAGAAGTAAGGGCGATGTTACATGACCAAGGCCTACCATTGCATTTGTGGGCTGAGGCATGCAACAAAACAATTTATTTTGAGAACTAGAGTCCTCATTAGATTCTTGGCATAGTTACACTGAAGGAACCTCGATGTGTCACACTTATATATTCTTGGAGCCTTTTTTGACTACCATCTATCCACATAATCAAGGAAGAAGATAGAATCGATAGAAAAATTGGGAGTATTTTTGGGTTACACAGAAACTGCCCACAACTACTGTGTGTAATTTCCATCCCTCAAAATGAAAATTGTGCAAAGGGATGTAAAATTTGATGAGGAGAAATCCATGTGGTCCTCTCTTGAGAGGGAGATCCAAATCCCACCAGAAGAGGAGATTTTAGCTTCAGAGGAGGAACCTCAAGAAGTTGTGGAGCAATCACAAATTGAGGAGCAGAGAGTGGAGATAATTACTCAAGCAGAACCATCTAGAGAAGTAGAAAAAGGACCATGTAACCTAAGCTAATTGTGCAAGATGCAATGAAGAATGTGGGTGTTCTACCAAATCACTGCAGGCAGAGAAGGTCACCTAATTAATACAATAGCTACATGAATCTGAATATTGTAGTGAGTGAGCCATCATATTTCGAGGAAGCAATAGAAAAACCTATATGGGTTGATGCAATGGCGGAGGAATACAAGTCAATTATAAAGAAGAAGCTAATACAATAGCTACATGAATCTAATGATGAATATTGTAGTGAGTGAGCCATCATATTTCGAGGAAGCAATAGAAAAACCTGTATGGGTTGATGCAATGGTGGAGGAATACAAGTCAATTATAAAGAACATTGTTTTGGAAGTGGTCCCAAGACCAACATATAAATTAGTTGTGGGTTTGACATTGATCTTCAAGGTGAAGTAAGCAATAGAAAAAAAGATAGAGAAGTAAAAGGCTATATTTATGGCCAATGGCTACTCTCAAGTTTAAAGGATTGAAGATGAGGAGACCTTTGCTCCTGTAGCAAGGTACTCATCAATTATATCAATTCTTTCTCTGGCTATGGAGATAGGATGGAAGATCCACTAGATGGATGTAAGCACAACATTCCTCAATGGAGTTATTGAGAAGGAGGAGTATATCGAGCAACCAGAAGGATTTGGGACTTTTATTTGAAGTTCCATGTGTGTAGATTGAGAAGAGAGTTGTATGATCTCAAGAAAGCACCCCTTGTTTGGTACACCAGTATCGATAGCTATCTCACTGATTTCGGAAACACCAAAATTGAGGTAGATGCAAACCTCTATCACATCTTGGTAGAAGTTAAATTTCTCATTATTGTCTTTTATGGTGATGATTTTATTTTAACTAGTGATGAGATGATGATCAGATCTTGTGAGGAGGACCTTGTATGGGACCTTGACATCAAGGACATGGGTTTAATGAACTACTTCATCGAGTTGGAAGTATGGCAAGGAGATGCGAAATTGTTTGTCTCTCAAGGAAAGTATGCAAATGAGATACTACAAAGGTTTTTCATGGTTACTTCCAAACCCATGGAGACACCTCTAGTGACCAACTGGGGGAAGGACGAGGCCACTTCAGGTGAAGAAGTGGATGCTACCATTTATTTGTAGCTAGTGGGTTCATCGATGTATCTTGTGAACACATGTCCAAATATGTGCTATCTAGCCAACTAGTTGAGGCAAGCTATGGTTAGGCCAACCAAATTATTTTGGAGGGAAACTTAGCATTTTCTATGGTACCTAAGAGGCACTAACGAATTTGGACTATGGTATATATGGACAGAGGGAGTGAAGATGTGTGGCTTCACAGATGTAGATTGGGAGGGAATTCTATCAGATCAAAAGAGTATATGAAGTGGAATTTTTACTGTTGGGTCTGCAATGGTTTCTAGGTACAAAAAGAAGCATAGATCTGTGGCACTCATCTTAGCAGAAGCAGAATACATGGATACAAGTCAAGCAACATGTGAGGGAATCTATATGAGAAAGATACTTCTTGGATTATTTTGTCTCATGATGGATCCATTTGTAATCTACTATGATAATCAGAGTTGCATGAATCTCTCTAAGAATCTCATTTTTCATAATCAATCCAAGAATATGGATATATGGTATCACCACTTACGATACTATGTATAGAGGTGGATAATGTTGTTGCAGTACATTCTGATAGAGGAACAAGATGCTAACATTTTGACAAAGGCATTGTCAAGAGGAAAGTTTGAGTTCCACAAGGGCGGGATAGAGGTGGTTGATAATCCATTTCTTGCTGAGAGGGAGTGTTGAAAATGCAACAAGAAATTCTCATTTTATTTTTCCTTGATTAAATTGAGAAAATTCCAATTTACACATCAACATACAACTTCAATGATGTCAACTTGTGTGATATGGCTTCTCTCACCTAGTTTACTCAGCAAATTCAAGTTGGAGGAGTTAGAGTTCATTTCAACATGTGTGATTGTGAATTGGTAGTAGTCAAGTTCAATTATCTCTGGTTGTTTTCAGTTAAACTAGTTCAAACTTTTGGAGCAACTAGTGGAAGGTCAATTAAGTAGTTGGACTTCAGTCAAACTTAGTGATCGTCTAGCTAACTAATCAATTAAACCAAAATAGATAGTGCATGTAGAGAATTCGAGCTACCTAGTTGCGGTGGTGATTCCAAGGTAATGTAACATCATATATAGACCAGTCTTGAGTGTACGGGTGTTGCATGTAGTCAAATGATCAACCTTGGGAATTGCGCAATCATTTTGGAGGAAATTACTAAATAATAGGGGTCAAATTTCCTGAGGAAATTCACAAGTAAATAGGTACTAAAGCTAAGGCATAATTTGACTAAGTTTGGGTGAGAGCTTCTTAGTGAGCAAAGAGATAGGTTATGCATTTGTAGAGATTTCTCAGTTGAGAAAAGAAATTGTAATACATCTTTATTCTTCCGATTTAATGTAAGAAGGCATTGGGGTTTTTAGCAGTTTTCTTTCCTTGGGAAAAATACTTGTTCATGTGTTTTATTTCTTATTTCATGTCTAAAAGTTTTGTTCTAGATTATGAATTAATGACCCAGAGCAATAGAGTATGTTTATGTCTTGTGATTTTGATTAAAACTTCATGACCAGTGGAAAATCTATATCATAACTTCTACATAATCAACTTGTGAATGTGAAAGAGGCTCAAGACTATGAGAAAGAATGGGAATTTCGAGATTCTTAGGATCAAGAATTAGAATAAATTTCTCTTCAAGAAGATTGGAGTCATCATTATGTTTTGATTGTTCAAGATGAGAATCATTTAATGATATCAATAGAAGAAAATCCATTAACTTGAAACATAAATTGATTTTGAGTATCGAGAACAAGAGGATTTAATGATTTATGGGAAAACTCAATATTATCAAAATTAGAATCATCATCATAATTAACTTGAAAATTTTCATTAGTGTTCCCTTCCTTTTCATTAGACATCTCAAAAGAAGAACAATGATTGAGTAAGCTTCCAACATTGTTGAAAGAATAATCATTACATGGCTCTTTATACTGATGATAACTAATTGACAATTCATCATTTCTAGAATATATAAAAGCATCTTTATTTTCTAAAATAGCATTTTTTCAAAGAGGAATTGTTGGATCATAAACAAACAAATTCGTTAGCAAAAAGATTAGGATAAAAGGAAAAGTGACTATTTAAAGAAATGAAACTGGAAATTTCAGTGCTTATAGATTGTTGTTCCTTTTCCACCATGCAACTTTAAGATTCTTGATCATTTATTTGGTTGTCCAGACTTTCCTAAAGATTAATGCTTGATTTCCCCATATATTGTGACTGATCATTAATTCCAACAAGAGAAAATTTAGGAATTTCTACAGCAATTTGCATTATTACTTGTTGATATGTTTGCTGATTTTCTTCTTTGTTATGAACAACAATTTCATTTTGTTTTTGATTAATTGATTTAACAATAAAAAAATGATTTAAAGCATCCTCGAGATCACCATTATTTATATTGGATGAGTTTATGATTTCCTGAGAAGGTTGATTAGTAATTTCTGCTTTGTCTGTTTGAAGCAGATAAACATTGCCATTTTGGGAAATTGATTCATCAACAATAATGAATAAGCTTGAAAATGTTACAACTTTTGGTCCTTGGCAATAATTAGAAATACAAGGAAGAAACTAAATGTTTAAACCATCATGTTAACTAAAACTCAGGACATAAATCTTTTTAATGAAATTGCAAACAAATTAATTTAAATCTAATAAGGAAATCATCGAAAGACTCACCTTGAAATTTACGAAGTGCTTCAACACTGATCTTCACCAATATTTGGCTACACGGGTGAAGGTAAGAGTAAACATCATGCACATCACACCTTCATCAACATCAAAATTGTACAATTTAAAATTAGTTGAAGAATATGATCAAAATCAAAAACATTCTCCTTACCATTAATCTTTGTTTTTGACAAAATATTTACCACCTTAACTAGAGTGGTGGCAGGTGGAAGTCTAGTGAAACAACTCCAAATAGGAAGTTTAGAAGGAGCCATTATAAATAGATTAAATTTTAAAAAAAATATTTAAAAATTCAACTTGTCGTTGACCCTCCTTCTAGTGCCAAAATGTCGATGGAAAAAAATGACTGCATCAACATTTGGGAAGACCACCCATCCAAAGCCATAATTAACCTCTTATCTATTGAAGATGGCGGATCTTATTGGTTCTATTGGTTATAGTTACCCCCTCACTCTTCCTGCTGAATTATAACGTATCTAATTTACAATCAACAAGAAGAGAAAATTGAACTTACCTTCTGACAATGCACACATAATAAAGTAGTCCTTAAGTTGATTTAATGGCTCAGCCAAACCACACCTAAGGCTGCTCCTATGTAAGGATATTTCTAAAAATTATTTTTAAATGAAAATGCAAATTAATCTAGAATTAAAGTAGCAAAAGGAAATCTAATATATATTATCTCGAGTAGGACAAGATATAAATCTTACCCAAATCAAGAGAAAAATGATTAAACAAATGGGGGTTTAATGTGTTGTATGATTAATATCAAACCATTGAAAAAGTTCTAACAAATGATATTTTAAGTGCCATGCATGCTATGTTTGAGAGATTATAATAGTGAAAGATAAGCCATCAAAAAATAGAAATAGTTCATACAGTTCTATGGCTATTGAATCTTTTTGAAATGAAAACTTTCTAAGTAAATATTTACTCAAAGAAAATTGGAAATAAATAATAGATCTAAGAGACCATTAGATCATATAGTTGGTCTAAGAGACAATCATTCCTCATATATAACAAAAGTGCAAAATATGGAAAAATTGTTATAAATATTCCATTTAATGAACAACATTTGTTTTGACAAATACAAGTACTTGAATACAAATAATAAACCTAAATTTCATGCTCTATTTCTCAATGGATCTCCAACAATCCTTCTAAAATAATGAGCTCTACCAATGGATACAAGAGCTGTAATAGTGCAAGCTCTGCCTCAAAGACAAAAGATTGGATCTTAAAAAGAAAATCCCCAAGCCACTCAAATATGAGCACTCCTCTCTACCTACAACTAAGATTCTCCTTACAAAATTTCTTAGAGTCTCAAATTTTCAAAGAAGAGGATCCATTTCTTCCTCTCCTAAAATCTAATTTATAATTACAACAATGAATAAAAAAATGGAGAGTTGTTGCAAACAATTTTGACCCATCAAATTTAGAGCTGCAAAGCCTCTTTTTTCTTCTCTTATTCGTCAATCCTATTTATCCAAATCTTCTTTGTATCCTTCATCCAATCAACTTCATGTAAAAAAAATCGAAAGTGAAATTAAAAGCCAATCAAAATTACATATCAAAACTCAAAATTCCATATTGAGAAAAAAATTCCCAAATTAAAATCTAATTAAATAAATAAAATAAAAATAAATGTGTGCTTCCCATTGCTATTTATAATAATTTCTTTGTCTCAAGAGGATTAAATCGAATGAATTTGAAACAACCAAAAGCCTTAGCCAACCAAATTCTTCCAAAACAAATTCCCAAATTCATTTTTGGTTGCAAATTCATAGCTCCATCTTTTGCTAACTTTTTGGCATAATAATACTCTGTTTTGGTTGATTTAATGCCCCAAAATTATTTTCCATGATTGTAACTTTTAAAAAGCCATCTTGGGCCTCATTTCGCTGAAGAAATTTCAAAATAGAGCTCCCAAAATATTGAAATTCAAAACTAACAAAGTGCTGGAAAATGCACAGTTTTTTGAAATTCTGACCAATTTTAATTTATTTTTATTTTTTTTTACTTTTATTAATTTGATAAATTTTAAAATGAATATAATATAATTTTTTATTTTTATTTTTGTAAACAAGGTAGTACTTTCTATATTTACTTTTTTTTTCCAAAATTTATTGTCCCAACACATCGATTAACTAGCCACCTGCCCGAAGGAAACCAGGTGGCCATCAATCATCATTGTATCCATTCCAAAACTTAAATAAGTTCATCATCAATAGTTGTATATCTCTAGTACCTCTCTCTAGTCTTTTAGACAAAAACATTCAAAAACTGTAGACAAAAAAACTAAAAACCAACTACTCTTCATCTGAGGAGGTGATCTGGAAGGTTGCCTACTCTTCCGGGGTCAGCATCTGCTTGCCTTTGTTATGTGGGTTTACCCCTGGGCCAGGGAGTTCTAGTCCCTGCTAAAATAGTTTCCATTTTAGCTCAAATAGAGTTTTCTCAATGCGGACCAAAGCGAGGTTGTTCCTATAAGTTTGGATCTGGATGGTTGCTAAATCCTTCATTATCTCCTGGTTGATCTGTTCTGGTTCTTTTTTTTGCTCCTGTCGGTTCTCCACTTCTCCTTCCATGTGTTCCTAATGGAGGGTCATTGCGCGAGCAACTATGTGTTTCATGATCCAATATAGTTGCAGAGTTCTGCTATAGAGAGATTGTCTGCCATTTGTAGTGCCTAGATCATGTATCATTTCTTCACACTCATGCAGGGGAAGGTTTCTACCTTGAAGATTTTGTCTTAACTCGCGCTCCCAGCTCTAGATCTATTAACGAATTTCTTGCACATTTGCTTTCATTTAGGCATCCACAAGTTCCTTTACCTGTTCATATATTGATTTTCTGCCTTTTTTCTGGCCCCTACTGCTTGTTTCAGCTTCCTACTTGACATTCCTTTTTGTTCTCTTGGGCACCATGTTTTTGCTGGGCAATTTCCTAGTGCTCTATTCTTTCAGGTTTGCTTGTTGGGTTACAGTTGACCCTTCACTATGATTTAGACCTATCACAGTATAAACAAAATGGTCAGTTTTATCCGTTGGGGACAAGTACTTGAAGGGGATAGCACTACCACCCCTCTTCCTAGGTTCTTCCAAGTTGTGTCTAACTCGTGAATACCTATCCAAAGCCTCTCTAGAGCTCTCCTGACCCAAGTTTTCTTTGATGAGGGTTACTCTATGATAATTGGTGTAGTTTATCTGGGCTGCACAGGCTGCCTTGTGTTCCATACCCCTCCCATTTCTCCAAGGTTTGCCTAACCCCCTTCCTATTTTGATTTTCTTAGCTTCAGGGTCCCCCTCCCATTTTTTCCTCAAATCTCTAGATCTTGTGGAAGGTATCTACTTCCTCACACAGATGTTCTAGGTTCACCTTACCGAGGGAATAATATCAGGGTTTGGCATTCCAGGGCCTTCCCATCTGTTGCAGGGGTCAAGGAATATTGGGGCCTTCTTTTCTTGTGAACCTTTTGCATTACTACTATAATTTTTCCTCCCAGCCATGGAGTCGCAGGGCTTTCTCCCAACCCAAGCTATCTTAACTTGATAACTGAGCCTAGGGAGATGTAGACTATTCCTATCTATTTGCATGCCTACATTTTGCTTCGTGCAAGAACTTTTATCCAAGTGAAGGGGAGAAGATTTCACATACTGTTATAGACATTTTTGGGCACTACAACCCCAAGCATGAAATGTCCATAAACCAAGGGCTCCTAAGTCCCTAAAAGTGTTTTTCTAACCCCTAAAGGAAAAAGGTCAACTGATTACAGCTTCTCCCAGAAGTTCTCCATGAAAAACTGCTCAGAACTGGTCAAAACAGGATCATTCAGCTGCTCCATAGCCAAAGTGCATTGCATCTCACCTAAAAACACTGTGTAGGTGCATTTCATTTCAAAAATCCCTTCTATGGGGTGCGATGGGCGAGAAGTGACAAATGGCAGTGTCATTCCGCGAGGTGGAGAGGCATGGAAACTTCCAGAAACTTCTCCTGTGACACTTGCCTCTCTGAATTCCACCAAGGATGAGTAAGAGATCATCAATCTCCAAGTGGAAGCAAGAACTATCAGAGGGAAGACACTAATCAAAACCCAAGCTGACTCATCTCCCTTACAGATATCTATATATGGATCCCTCATCCCAGAGATCCAGAGGCTGGAATTTTGCATATTGTAAGGAATTTCTGTTGGTTTCTTGAGACAAACATCAGATTGTTGGGTGATCTAAGCTTTGTATGAGGTGAAGAGGGGCTTCCTTGCTGAGGGGATGATGTTGGGTCAGAACAACTGGTTGTAACTCCCTTGGCTCTTTCTTGTTTATCAATAAAAGCTATTCAAGTTTTCCTCCATACTCTTGTGTCATTTATGTTTGCTGCATTTGTATGGTCAATTTACATCTGATCCTAGATTGTTTATGATTATAGATCCATGTTCTTGTATAGTGCTATGCTACTGTGATCTTACAGGTACTCTGTGAAGCTGGGCGTGCAAGGGAACAAGTAGCGAAAGACTATCAAGAGAGAGAGGAATCGAACCAAGAGATTAGCGCAAGACAGAGGTTGGTCTTCTTTGTTCTTCTCTCATCTATACTTCATAAAGGAAAAACGAAAGTAGCTTTACTTTGTTTGTTTCTAAGGTAGCTATCACACCTTAGTGGGATAAGTAGTTCTGTGTAGACACTTTTCCCTATAACACATAACTGTCAGTCTAGAGCCTCTGTTCTCTCTTCTGTAATTGTCTTTGGCTATTGACACGTTCTCTCTCACCACCTTCCTTCTCCCACATCCACTTGCAACATGCATGGACTCCCTCATACTTTATTCTTTTAATATTCTTCTATCTTAACCTTACCTCCAGCTGTCTCCATTTCCGATGATCCATGACGTGCTTTCCATCCCACCTTCCTTGGGATGCTGCCCAAATGTCTTGTCCTCTGTGCTTCATTTATGACTATCTTCTCTCGGCCACTCTTGTCATCCCTTTGCTGACTCCACATTGCCATCTGGCTCTCCTCTGCTATCTATTCTCAATCCTGCTATCCTGTTCTCCCTGTGCCCACCTCCTTCCATTTATGCTCCCACGCTTCTCGGTATTATCCTTTCTCTTTCCTCCTCCGTCATCCCTATCCTTTCCATCCTTTCCTTCATTTTGTTCTGTTCCATGGGTGATCTTTGCTGATCTGCCTACACATGCCTTCATCTTTCTTCCCTCCTCTCGACGTCATTCGGGTTCTCTTGTTGCCTCTGATCTACCTCGATGGACTGTTTTATTTGATTCATTTCCTCATTCTTGTTGAGCTCTGCTTCTCCCACGTCTAACTGGTGCTCTCTGTTTCGGCATCCTCAATTTGCGAGGAGATCCACCAGGGCATTTCCTTTCCTCTTCACATGGGACACGATAATGTATGCCAGTTGTTGAAGTTTCTTTTCAACTTCTGTAATTACCCATGCCGTCCGCCAACTTTTGCTTAGTTTTTCTACATTTGCTCCTTGTTGTAGTTGTTTTATAGTGTCTATGACCAGCTTAGAATCCCCTTCTATCTGCAATCTTTGGTATCCTTCTCGTATCGCTATCTCCAGTCCTCTGTTTAATGCATGGTATTCTGCTTCATTGTTGGTAGCAATGCCGCAGTCCATTGCATATACCCTTATGATCCTTCCTTCTTTGTCTCTGAATATCCCTCCTATCCCTGCCTCCCCTGGGTTGCCTTTGGCTGCCCCGTCAAAGTTTAGTTTTGTGAATCCTTTTGGGGGGGGGGGGGGGGGGTTCTTATAACTTTCTTCTGCTCTTACCTATTCTGCATCTTGTATCTTCCTTGTACTGCTTATATTTCTTACTTTAATTTCCAGTTGGTTCATGATGCTAGTTTCCATGCCTTCTGTCTTCCAATCTTCCTCTGTCCAATTTCCCAGAATTATTGCTTCCCTTATATTCCCCATAATTTGGTTGCAGATTTCCTCTGTGTCATTCTTATCTGTTCTAAAAATTACCCTGTTTCTGGCTTTCCAGAGATTCCACAGGAAGAATCCAATAAACAAGTTCCAAGCATGGTTAAGGATTATGTTTCGGTATGGTTTGCTACTCCATGTTTCAATTGTTGTTTTAATGCTTTCTAACTTTCTTTTTGTAATCCCAAATATTTGTTGGTGCTTTTGCCACAGGATGTTACTTACATTACAAGAGTTGGCAACATGCTCCATGGTTTCCTCTTGCCGTTGGCACAACGCGCAGTGTGAGGGTCCATGCACTCCTTTCTGTCTTAGCTGATCCCAAGTTAGGGCTCTCCCATGTAGCACTGTCCAGGTAAAAAATGTCACTTTTGGCCAAGCTTTTAATTGCTAGATTCTTTTCCATTTTTCCATGTCTGCATTGCCCACTTCTTTTGTTTTTAGGTGGTATCCTTCTGATATTGTAAACATGGCCTTAATTCGTTTGCCCCATCTTATTATTTCTGGTCCTTCTTTGACAACTATTTTCCTAGTTTCCAGTTCTTTGTGACATTTATTCCATTGATCAGTTTCTAGGGCTTTAGGCCAATCACTTTTCCTCTTCAATTGTCTCCAATAGTTGTTTTGGTCTCCTACCTAGTAGTTCCTTACTCCGTCCTCCACTATTTTGGTTGTATACTATTGTACTTCTTGTAGCTGGTGAACTTGACTCAGGGTACCTCTCTGTTGCCACCCATCCTGCCAGAAGTCTACTTTATTTCCTTCCTGAATTTCCCAAAAACTGTTGTCTCTTATCAGAGCTCTATTCATGTTAGCTAGGTTCCAAATCGCTAAGCCTTTTTTTTCTGTCAATGTTCGGAGTTTACCCTCCGAGGTCCATGCTGTTTCATATTTTTGTTCCCAAAGTTGTTTCCAGAGGTCATTCCCTCCTTGAATCCATCTCCATCATAATTTCACTCCCATGACTTGGTTCAAAATGCTTGGGTCTCTAAGTCCCAGACCTCCTTCTGGAACTGACTTTCTTAACCATGTCATGAAAGCAACGCCCATTTTTTTGTTTTGTTTGCCCCTTGCCATAGAAAAATTTTAAAAATTTGCATCATTTTCTGACATATGGTCTTCGGGAGTGCTTGAATTGCCATTTGGTAGATTGGTATAGCTTGGAGGACTGATTTTAGGAGTATGAGGTGGCTCGGTGTGTTGAGCGTTCTAAATGTACAATTTTCCATCCTTTTTTGAATTTTCCTTATCAGGCCTTGCCAATTCACTAATCTGTTCTGCTGATCACTGAGTTGAATTCCTAAGTATTTTATAGGGAATTTCCCAATTTGGAACCCCAAAGTTCTTGCCAGAAAGGTTTGACTCACTCTTGGTGTGTTGAAGAAGAAGATTTCATTTTTCTCTTTATTCACCTCCACTCCTGAAGCTTTATTGAATTCTGTTAGGATCTCCCTGAGTTTTTTAGCTTCCTTAAGGGTTGCTTGGCTGTACATCATCACATCATCCACAAATTGTTGGTGTGTGATAGTTAAGTCCTCTCCCCATAGGATGAGCCCTTTGAATTCTCCTCTGCTTACTTTGGCATTGATTAAGTGACCTAGGCCATCCACTGCTAGGATGAACAGGAATGGAGATAAAGGGTCTCCCTGTCTTAGGTCACAGGTGGGCTTGAATTTTTCCGTTGGGGTTCCATTTAGAAGGATTGACATACTAGGAATGGATATCATGGAAAAAATCCATGAAATCCATCTTTCATCAAATCCATAGGCTTGCAGAACTTCTTGTAGATATTTCCAGCTAAGTTTATCATATGCCTTTGCTAAGTCAAGTTTGATCATCATTCCTTTATTTCCAGTTTTCTTTAGGGATTGGATCACCTCTTGCATGACTACAATCCCATCCACTATCTGACGACCTTTCACAAACCCTATTTGTTCTTCTGCTATCAATTCTTGGAGCAGAGGTTGTAATCTTTTTACCATTATGGTAGCCATGATTTTATAGATTACGTTGCATAGAGCTATAGATCTAAAGTTATGGGGTTCTTTTGCTTGATCTACTTTTGGTATTAAGGCCATGAAGGTAGCATTCCATGCTAGGCGCATTCGTTTGTGGCTTCTTGGTTCTTCTATTGCATTAACAACATCGTTTTTCATGAATCTCCATGTTGCTTGAAAAAACTCCACTGTGAAACCATCCGGCCCAGGGGCTTTGTTTTTCGCCATTGTCTTGATTACTTCCTCAATTTCCTTACTTCTTGTTATAGACATTTTTGTGCCTTACAGCCATAAGCATGAAATGTCCATAAACCAAGGGATCCTAAGTCCCTAAAGATGTTTTTCCAGCTCCTAAAGAAACAAGGTCAACAAATTACAGCTTCTCCTAGAAGTTCTCCACCAGAAACTGCTCAAAACTAGTCAAATCAGGATCAATTCAGATGCTCCACTAGCTAGCTGCGTTGCAAAGCACCCAAATACACTGGCTAGGTGCGTTGCAATGCACCTAAATGCACTACCAAGGTGCGCTGAGCGGGAAATGACAAATGGCAATGACATTTCGCGAGGTCGAAAGACAATGGAAGCTTCCAGAATCTTCCTCCATGACACTTGCCTCACTGAGTTCGACCAAGGATGAGTAAGAGGCTCTCAGCCTCCAAGTGGAAGCAAGAACTGACAGAGAGAAGGACACTAGTCACAGCAGAGGATGACTCATCCTCTTTCTCTACATCTATATATGGATCCCTCATCCCAGAGATCCAGAGGCTGGAATTTTGTACATTGCAGAGAATTGCTGTTGGTTTTGTGATTGACATCAGAGTATTGGGTGATTTATGCTTTGTTGGAGGTGAAGAAGGGATTCTATGCTGGGAGGCTGATGCTGGATCAGGACTCATCGGTTGTAACTCCTCCTGGATCTTCTTGTTTTATCAATAAAACTACTTGAGTTTCTCCTACATGCTTGTATATCTGATGTGTGTTATATTTGTATGTTTAGCTTAAATCTGATCCTAAGCTTTTTATGAACATAAATCTATGTCTTTGTGTAGTTTCTCTCTTCTGTGAACTTGCAGGAACTTGGTGACGCTAGGCAAGTGAGGGAGCAGATCGGTGGAAGCTGGCAAAGGGAGGATAGATTGGATCGAACAACTAGCGCAAGACACAGGTCGGTTCATCTTAATCATCTTCGTTTATAGTTCATAAAGAAGAATACAAGAGTAGTTTTCCTTGTTTGTTTCTGTGGTCACTGTCACAACCCTGTGGGATAGGGTCGTTCTGAATAGACACTTTTCCCAAAAACAAAATGGCGACTCCGCTGGGGATCGTGTCTAGTTAGTTTATTTGTGTTTCTATTGTTGTTCATCTCATAAACTTAGGAGTGGCGAATCGAACTGCATTTGCCATTTACAAATGCAAAGTAGACAACTACTACTCTAGTCCATTCACTGGGCCTGTTTATGATTTGAACAGTTGACTCACAAATGATCTGATTACCCTTTGTGATAGCTCTCAAGCCTCTTGTAAATCAACCCTCTGATTGTACACATTTGATTGCTTTTATCCGGCCAAAAACCATAGATTAAACTGCAAACCGTGACCCAAAACCCAGAGACAATTCTCGTTTCTGCTTTAGCGCAGGCTCTGTGAAGAGACTCTGCATTTCAGCGCAGTTCTCGAGAGGGCTACCTGCGTTGCAATTCAGTTTCTCTGTGTAGCAGGTGCGTTGATCAGCCTAGCCCTACCTAGCTGAGGTTCTTTGCTCACTTTTTCCAGTTTTACCTCTGATTTTTGCAGCCTGTGATCAGTGTGTTTGTCTGTCTAAAAGCCCCTTTTCTTTGCCTTAATTCTGCCTCAGTTGTATAAAAGAAACTGTATTTGTTTTTGTGTATTTGTTACGTCATTTACAGTTTCCCATTGCAAAAGTAAACTGGTCATACTGTCGCCCTTAGATCTAGACCTGTCGTAAGTGTCGTTTTGATCTTAGGAGAAAGTATATTTGCCGTTGACATTTGATTACGCTTTTACTTTTGCCTTTGGTTTGAATTTGTGAATTTCTAGTGTCGAAACAAGTGTTTACTTCAAAATCATAAAGTGTCGTAATCGTCTCTACCTTTTGATTTCGAAAAGAAGCTTGTTTGTGTTTTTTACTTGAAATCGAATTCAAATTTGTGCAACAACTTTCTTTTTAGGGATCAATATTAAGAAAGTGAAAAAAAAATACATGCACAAGTGCATTTGCATATTGACAGTTTGTATGGCTTGATTTAGGAAAAGTGCATTTACAGTGTGCTCTTTGCTCTTTGAGAAAAGATTGTGTCTTTCTTTTCCCCTTGTAGCTAGGATTTTCATTGTTGAAAAGAGATAAAAGCTTGCTTATCATCTTTAGACTGCATTTTAGGAATTACATCTACATCTCGTGGTGAACCCAAAAGGCAAACTTCATAAGAAAGATCAACCTAAAATAAATTCAATGAACTTAACAACGCTTTGTAACTTAACACACAACATCTAGAGGTCTAGGCTAGAGACGTATTCCGGCGTCGTAAAGCCTGGTAACTGTTGTCCTCACTGTTGGTTGGGTGATTCCTCCACTTTGAGGCGATAAGTGCCAGTACGGATTTGTGCTCCCACGTACCGTCGAGTATATATTGGGAGACCCCTATAGGCATAAAACCTTTATCCATAGGAAGCCGTGTCGGCCGCCCTACTGATCGCAATGCACTTAACACAGCATTCGGGAAGATTGACCACCCGTACCCTAAAAAGTATTCTGCGGTTTTGCGATTGGTTTGGCACTCCCTCTACCTAGACCTCCAGAGCAGTCCCTTTCATTCCTTTACAGACTCCTTAACGAAAAAGGTCCATCTGAGCACTTGTCACTTCAGGCTCATTAAAAATCGAAGGAGACTAGAGTCATCTTTTGTTTTTTCTCGACTCTTTAAAACTGAAAAAGAAAGTTGTGTCAAAAGTGTCTAAAATTCATTTAACACAGAAACATACTTTCCCTTTTATTTTAGTTGATCGAGTAATCTGCAATCGTGGAAGAAAGTCAATTGAAACCCCGTCGTTCGCGGAGGCTTATGAGTCAACCGTCTTTGTCTCCGGAAGCGAAACCAGTACGGACAAAGCGGACTCGTTTAACCGGATCCAAGTCTCCAATCAAAGTTAGAACAAGTGTTCCAACGACATTAGAGACTCCGGTTACTCCAAGCATTTCTGGAATCCCTGCCTCAACAGAAGAAGTTCGACAGCCACAGAAGGACAGTGATACTGATCCTAGTTTGAGAACAAGCACTTGTGTTACTGAACCAGTTCCATCCATAACCGGTTCAGAGAGTCTTACTTTTCAAACATCTGTTGCTGCCTCTTCGGCACCAGAAATATTTTACGGACCTGACGGTCTTCCCCTTCCACCTGGTTTGATCACGATAGAGGAAATTGTAGAAGATCCGCAAGCGAGTACTACAACACATTTTGGAGTCGGGGTCACTCTATTTCCTTCGACATCAGAAGTTAGTCTACCACAAGCAGAAGTTCCTGTAGAATCGCTAGGTAATATTTTGGATAGACTACAAATGTCTGAACAACCGTCAACATCTAGGACTGTGTCTTCTGACACAGCGACGGCGGAGCTCCCTGCTGCCACTCCGACAATGTTCGCCGGCATACCATCTGTCCCAACTAGCTCTCAGCCGCTAGAAGGAGCCCACTCAGGGGCTATTACGACAGTATGGTCCGTTCCTGTTTGTTCCTCCAGAATAATACCCGGCAGCTCTTATGTTGAGTCTCAACAAATTGATCCATTTGGAGGTCAATTTGGGCAATCCAGTCCCCAAGGGCAAACAATCCCCTTGAGTTCCGGATTACCACCGTATGGGGGGCAGTATGCCCTTTCATTACCCCCTCCAAGAGGGTATCCATATGGGAGTTCACAACAGCATTCAGGTTATACTAGAATTACATCAAGTGGTTGGGTACCTATGCTACCTCAACAACCAAGCGTTGTGTATTCAATGCAACAATGTGTACCTATGTCGAACATCCCAACTACACCAGCTATTGTGACAGTGTCACAAGTTCAAACGCTGCCTGTTGTATGCCAACCTCAGATTTCTCAGGTTGTAATGCAACAGCCCCTTGACCCTGTGACTCAACCACAATCGCCAACTGGTGGGACGACACAGGTCCAAACGGGTACAATTACCCCACACCTTGGTCCAACGGTTAGTATAGCGCAACAGCACATGGCTTCGCAACCATGGCTGGTGCAATACCAACAACCACAATTCCAACAAGTATACCAAGGTTCTGAGCAGCAGATCTTTGCGAACAGTGGACAGCCGTACATTCAAAACGGTCAAAATCAACCATTTTACAATGGTCATGTCCACCAACCTTACCAGTCATACCAGCATCAAATGCATTATGCTGGCACGCAAAGACCAACTGCTCAGGCGATTCCATCGTATCCTGGGTATGCTTCACCTAACCTGAATCAGCAGTTACCATTCGTGGCAACTTTAGAGTTACCTGATTTACACCGGTTAACAAACGATCCAATTGCTTACGCCCCTTGGTGGCCAGCGATTCCACATAAACTTCCATCAGATATTCCTAAATTTAATGGAAATCCGGGTGAAGATCCATCGAATCACGTGATGACATTTCATCTATGGTGTTCGTCAAACACCTTAAATGATGATTCGATAAGGCTTCGCCTCTTTCAGAGGACATTAACGGGTCCAGCGGAAAAATGGTATATTGAATTGCCTAGAGCTTCGTTCGACAACTTTAGTACCTTAGCCACAACCTTTTTAACCCATTTTCAATTACCGATAAGGTATGAAATAGGAACGGAACTCCTTACCAACTTCAAACAGACAACAGCCACTCACATATCTGATCATATACATGAGTGGCGACGTCGTCGTAGGATGGTAAAAACGTACGTCCCCGATCAGCTATTAGCTGAGTGGTTTATCAAGTCATTACTTCCTGCCATCACGGAAGATGTGGCAAAGGTAGGAGTCGTAATGGAAGAGCAAGTTATCGCTCGTGCGCAATATCTGGACTTGGCCTATACTCAGTCTGGTACGCTCTACGACAAAATACCTGACACCCCTAGACCGGAATTCTCAATTCCTCCTCCTCCTAAATCAAACAATGACTCTCACGCCGGCGATGGCGTGATTGGCACAACAAACATGAAATCGACAAAGGCTACATCCAAGAAGGCCCGTAAGATTTCAGATCAAAATGCAAAAGACGAAATTCTTGCTTCGGAAGTAAATGCCGTATCGACAGATAAAGGCAAAGAAACCAAACAACCAGGAAGCAAGAAGAAAAGCAAAGGGAAGAAGAAGAAACAGGATGAGTCATCTCCTGAAAAAACTTCTTCAAACCCTCCTGGAAATAGGAAACCCCCTTTCAGGTGTCAGATATGTGACGAGGATCATTGGACGAAAGAATGTCCATACAAAGCTGAGCTTAAGAAATTCTTTAAAAGTTCGAAAACCTCAGCAGTGTTAACTGATCCGTTTCCAAATCCAGGAACAAATCTGGTTGAAAGTGGAAATGCTTCCCCGTCTCAAGTGCTAATGTTGTCGATTTCGAAACAGCAGAATGATGCTTTGATTTCGACAAGGAACAAAGATTACGGGAATCCTCAGCTGTCGAACAACAAGGATAAAGATCAACCAAGTAGTTCGACAACAACTTCGACAAAAGTTGTACCACCCACCATCCCTGAATTGACAATAAAACTGCCAAAGGGAGTAGTACACAAGTCGACATTTAATCCTCGCGCTAGAGCGGCGCAGCATTATAACATAGTGGAAGATTTGGCCCAATCGCCATCCGCTATGTCGACTCTTGAAGTACTACAAAACTACCCATCCCAAAGGCAGGCTTTGCTATCAGCCATTGGTGGGATTGATCCAAAGGATTCCAATCTTGTATCCTTTGACCACAAAGGGTACGATCCTCAGTTACCAGCTCAATTAGCTTTCCTTGTTCAAGTGAAAGCCCTCAACAAAACTGTTCACCGAAAGATTATTGATGAGGGGGCATCTACATGTATCATGTCGATGAGCTGTTGGAAAACTTTAGGATCTCCAACCTTGTCGCGATCTGCGACAACATTAAAAGCATTCGACGGAAGAACGTATACCCCATACGGTATCCTAAATAACTTGAAAGTTGAACTAGGAGGGAAAATAGTAGAAATAGATGTTGAAGTCATCGATGGGAATCTTGATTACAACATCCTACTAGGAAGACCATGGATATATGCCATGGCAGCTGTTGTGTCGACCTATTTTAGAAAGATTGCATTTCCCTTTCAGGGAGGGATTACAATCGTCGACCAACAAAACTTCCTCCCCAATGGTTCACAAGTTATGGGAAGCATTCCCATGATCCATGGAAGCCCCCATTCGCTTCAGAATATCGGAGTAGGCCTACTAAAAGATCCTATACTAATGGGAACTTTCGCTCTTCCACCTCCAATCAATCTGGCAGAAGTAGCGTCAATAGGAACCTGCAATATGATATCTTCCGCAAAGATCTCAGAAAACGATATTCACATGGATCATGAAATGGTTTTGCCTCCGAGCCCAATAGAAATATTATAGCAATCAATGTTTCTGGCATGGGAGGCAAACCCAAATCAACGCTCATCAAGCGTTTGGATGGATAGGTCTAGAGAATATGGTACTCCTTCAGACCCTTGGTCGCAAGTGCATGACACCGACGAAGGAATTCTCCAAGCTATGGTAGTTGAAGGAGCGCCATGGAATGATTCCCACCATCGTTCACTTCTTCCAAATTACGAAGAAGATACTCAAAATGACCTCTACCATCCTTCAGTAATTGATTTTCTATCAAATACTGTAAAGACGGTGGATTCCGAGCGAAACTTATCCAATATTGAAGAGACTATAGCCATAAATATCTCGACCAAAACAAATGTTGTAGAGAATATTTATGTCGGCAAATGTTGTTCTCCTTCAGAACTGGAAATATATAACGCTCTTTTTTGCGAATTCAGAGATGTCTTTGCCTGGTCATACAGTGAAATGCCAGGCATCGACTCGAGTATCGTTGAACACGAAATCAAGATGTATCCAGATGTTAAACTGGTATGGCAACGACTGAGGCAAGTGCACCCCAAGAAAGCCGCTGCCATTAAGGCAGAAGTTGAAAAACTCCTGCATGCTGGTTTCATCTACCCGGTTCCGCTAACCGATTGGGTATCGAACATTGTCCCGGTTATGAAAAAACAAGGGACAATTAGAGTGTGCGTCGATTATAGGGATGTAAATCAAGCTTGTCCAAAAGACAACTACCCTACACCCTTCATTGACCAGATAATTGATGAATGCGCCGGATGTGAACTCTTCTCATTCATGGATGGATTCTCCGGGTATAATCAAATAAATATCCGCCCACAGGACCAGTCAAAGACTGCATTCATTTGTCCGTGGGGCACATTCGCATATCGAAAATTACCCTTTGGTTTAAAGAATGCAGGGGCAACGTTTCAGAGGGCAATGAATTATGCCTTCCATGATATCAAAAACATCGTTCAACCTTATCTCGACGACCTTCCGGCTCATTCGCGAAAGCGGACTGATCATCCACAGCATTTAAGAGCGATATTTCTATGTTGCCGACACTACAAGATACGACTCAATCCGCACAAATGTGTATTTTGCGTCAGTTCTGGTCGTTTACTTGGCTTTGTAGTCTCCAAGGATGGGATTCGTCTCGACCCTTGTAAGGTCCAGGCAATCATAAATTTGCCTCCACCTTCGAATTTGCTTCAGATTCAGAAACTCCAAGGGAAAGCAAACTTTCTGAGGAGGTTCATTCCAAATTACGCCGAACTTGCTAAAGGTTATACACGTCTTTTGAAAAAGGGGGTACCCTTTAACTGGGATCAGGTCGCGCAAGCTTCCTTTGATGCTTTAAAAGATTCCCTAATGAAAGCATCATTAATGTATGCCCCTGATTATCAAAGAGACTTTAACCTGTATCTGGCTGCAGCAGATACGACCATCGCAATGGTTTTAGTTCAAGAAGTCGATGGAATAGAACATCCTATTTATTATTTAAGTAAGAACTTAAATGATACAGAAAGCAAATATTCTTATGTTGAAAAGCTAGCGCTTGCAGCAGTTCAAGCAATGCAAAGATTTCGACACTATGTCCTCTTTTGGAAAACTACCATTCTGTCAGATTGCAACCCCATGACTTATATATTGTCGCAACAGTTGCTGGGGGGCAAATATTCAAAATGGATAGCAATCCTTCAAGAGTTTGATCTTGAATTTGTAAAATCCAAGTCAAAGAAAGCTCTAGTTTTCGCAGAATTATTATGCGATCTCCCATTGTCGTCCAACGATGAAACATCCGAAGAATCAATCGTGGACGAGAGTTTGTTTCTGATATCCGCAAGCAATGAATGGTATGGAGACATAATCATTTATCTCCAAACCCAAAAATTCAGGCCAAATACCTCTCACTCTGAACAAAAACGTATTCGATACCAAGCAAAAGACTACATGATCGTCGGTGATACACTTTACCGTCGCAGTATTGATACGGTTCTGAGGAGGTGCCTCACCCATGAGGAAGCCGAAAAAGCCCTGAATGAGTGTCATTCAGGCGCGTGTGGGGGGCATCAATATGGATATGCTACAGCAAAAAAAATCTTACGAGCAGGATACTTCTGGCCAACCATGTTCAAAGATTGCATAATCGCAGTCAGAAGTTGCCATGCTTGTCAAATTTTTGATAGCAAAACCAGAAGACCACCCGCACCTTTATAGCCAATAGTTGCTGTTGGGCCATTTGCCAAATGGGGCATCGATTTCATGACATGTAACCCCACCTCAACCGGGGGGCATGGGTATATTATAGTCGCCGTGGACTATTTTACCAAATGGGCCGAGGCGATGCCTACATTAGATAATACTGGTGAAACAACTGCCCTTTTCTTTTTCAATCATGTAGTCGCCAGATTCGGCGTACCACAGGCTATAGTAACAGATCATGGATTGCATTTTCGCAATCACATGATGGTTGAATTAGCTGCCAAGCTAGGGCTATCTCACGACAGCTCTACTCCATATTATCCGTAGGCCAACGGACAAGTTGAAGCAATCAACAAGGTCCTGAAGCAAATGCTGCAAAGGATGATCAGAGTTCACAAACGAAGATGGTACCTAATCCTGTACTCAGCTTTGTGGGCTTACCGAACGTCGGTAAGGAATGCGACTGGGTTCACACCCTTCCAACTGGTATATGGCCTGGAAGCAGTCTTACCAGTCCAGTGTGAAATCTCGTCTCTCAAACTCGCAATCAACCTCCTCCCTGGAACTTCAGAAGAAGAAGCTCGTTTCTTGGAATTAATCCAATTGGATGAAACCCGTCGTGATGCCGCGTTGGCCAACGAAGCCCATAAGAAACGAGTCAAGGCGCAGTTCGACAAAAATGTCAAACCCCGTGTCTTCTCGGAAGGTGACTTGGTCCTGCTTTACGACCAAGAATCTGATAAAATGGGAGCAGGTAAATTTAACTCTTTATGGATGGGCCCCTATATTGTTAAATGAGTGTTAGCGAAAGGAGCCTATGAGTTGATGGATTACGATGGGATTCCACTGGCACAACCCCGTAATGGGTTGTACCTCAAGCGTTACTACGCCTAGTAGTGACCAATATGCTTTTGTTATATTTTTGTTTTCGCTAAGAGTGTTTGTTTTGGTCGAGTAATCCACCTTTTTACATTTATTGCAGATGTCAAACCCATTGGAACCATGTGTTGGATATGCCGACGGAGTGAGTCGTAGTTCGCAGAACCTGTCCTCCGCAGCCTGGGCCATTTTTGATCCAAGCGGCGAGTCGGTAAGTTTCAGAGGTGTATGTATTGGTCAATCAACAAACAATATCGCTGAATATAGTGCGTTGATAGAACTTCTCTCTGATGCCATCACTCATGGTATACGCCGGCTAATCGTCAGGCTAGACTCACAGCTCGTAATACTACAACTCAATGGTATATATTCCGTCCGAAACCCGGCTATTTATCGCATGTTCCTAAGGGTTAAGATTTTGGAAAGACAATTTGATCTTATTCAATACCAGCATATTTCCAGAAACTTAAACACATTAACCGACTCATTAGCAAACTATGTGTTAGATAGACATTTGCAACATTTATAAAAAGAAACACATCATCAATGTTCTACATGTGGATCACATAACTCAACCAGAATAAAAACTCCGAAAATCAAAAATACATATATAGCTGTTTATGGTTTACATATAATGTTCTGTAACCAAGACAAAATCGGTCACACAACCCAAAACTCAAAATGCTAGGGGGCACCCTAGTCTAATGATGCTTGTGATAGCAAGTCACAGCCTGTGCGATCATGCGTAAGAGACGAGTCCATCGTCTAGGCACACCGGTAGTATGCCGCTGTAACTGCAAAGGTAGCTCGTCGATCCTCACATCTGGAATACCGAGAGTAAGGCTCTCAACCTGCTCCTGCACAGCTGTGAGAGTCTCGGCCACATCAAGGTCACGAAGAATAACCCTCCCGGCAGCCTCTCCTGCTGGGGCAACGGCTGGCACTCTCAGGCGAACTACTGGACGAACAGGACCAACATCTGCATGTACACATGAGTTTGGTTAAAGTCTTGATAGAATAAAGCACAAGGACATTATAAATAAAAACAGTAAACAGTGATATGGTCAAAGATTTTACCAATAGCGCCCCACTGCTCGCCATCCGACAGTACTAAATCTGGATCACCCCGGAAATCCATGCCAGCATATGGATACTCGGCATAAACCATCTCCTGACGATCAAACCACCTGAAGAAGGTATCAGAAAACGAAATCTGAGATTGACCAGCATGCCTAGACACATGGTCAACCCATCTCTGCATGCGTGGTTCAGTAGGAGAAGGCAAGTCGAGTGCAATGTACTGCGGCTGCATCAGTGGTATCTTCTCCAAGGCAAAGGCGGTCAGAATGGAACCGAACCCAAAGTTCTTCAACCTCCCGTCCTTTATCTTGGTCAACTGACTTTTCATCACAAGAAGTACTACATCGCACCAGTTGAATATTTTCGGTTGGAGGCATTCCAAGGCATGCTGCATATAGGACCTGTTGGCTACGTGAAGAGACGCACTACCGGCCATCCTACCAAAAGTAAACAGGATAGACCTAAGGGACCTGTCAGTGACATCGCGGATGATGATCTTGCCGTCTTTACTTGGTTGAGATCCTTCCCTGCAATACTAGTGGACATAATCTCTCACAGAGTCACTTCCTCGGGCCGAACCTGACAAAGAGATGGGGGCACCCCGCCTCGACAAGCCAGTCAAGAAGTAAATGTCTACTGCAGTCAAGGGGATAGATTTGCCCCTAATCTGGAAAACTTGGTTGATAGGATCCCAAGCATCGAGCAAATACTGCAGCAGGTTGATCTGCTGTCTCATGCTAGAGATGCGGAAGAACTTCAGCAAGCCACAGTTCCGCAGCGCGTTCACTGTAACAGGATCATGTAGGGCAATCATGTCCTCTTCTTCATGTTCTCGTTCTCGCCATGTAAGGGTCATTTTGCTCCAATATCTCTGCAAAAACAAACAAGAGAGGAGATTAGATCCTGATTTTGATGAGAAACAGGGAAAAATTCCATTAAAAACTGTGCAACAACTTTCCTTTCTGCGCCCAACGCACCTGCACATGTGTTACAGGTGCATTGAATGTCAAGTTACCTTCATGAGGACCCACATTCAGCGCAGGTTTCGATGTACCCAGGGTGCGTTGATGGCAGAACGAGCCCATCAAACCCCAGGGGCTCAGAAAAGCAGGGAACAGGGCACAGAATGCAAAAAGGAAACCATGAAATGAAAGGGCTCGGGTTTAGCTCCTACCTGGTCCAGACGGCGCCGAGAATCGTCCACAGAATCTCTCGAAATCAACTGATGAAAATCGAGGGGGAAAAACACCTCCAAACTCCAACAAACCAAGTTCAAATGAAATGGTAAAATGAGAGGTAAAAACACTTTTTAATTGCTTTTTACATAGTTCAAAGTAAAATATTAGCGTTTTAATCTCATTTTCAAGCAAATGTTGTTCATTTCTAACTAGTTTGATGAAGCAGTTGAAAATATAGTACTATCGTTGAAAAGACGAAGCTGTTTATGGTAAAAAATCAAAACAAGACCATCTAATCGAGCAGTTTTAGCACATAGTTCAAGCTCGTTAAAAAATAAACATAAGATCGAGCAAGTGTTTCAATCCACATTTAAGCTCATTAAAAAATGAACTATCTTCCGGTAAATAACCACCGTGAATGAAGATTTCAGCCATTAAAGCCTTGGTCGTGTTTGCACCGTCACCTCCACTTTTCCATTGGCCGATCATTCAGCTCCATTTGATTGTTTACCCATTTTGAGGAACAGCTGCGAAGAGTGATTTCACTAGCCATCCTTGTGACACTGCCATGATTGGAAAATTCCAAACCTTACCTGGAATCAGCTGCTACCCTTTTATCACTCGTTCCTCAAAAGACGAGTCTGCTTTAAGCTCTTTTCATCTGACTCGTAAAATATGAAAAGATTGCCGAGTTTTGGCCTTCGAGCTCGTTAAAGTGACAGGAAGCGCTATCCCTCCTCTAGATTTTAATCTTTTTGGACCTGAGGGATTATTGCACAAAAAGATCGAGCGCTTGTTTTATTCGGCTCGTTAAAATTATCGAAAATTCATCCCTTCTGTATTATTTTATACTTTTTCGGACTTAAGGGATTAGATGATGAAAAAGGAATTCTGGAGTTATCTTTACGTACCTTTTCAGACTCCCTAAAAAGGAAAAGGACCGACTTATCTTTGTCGTTAAACTCGTTAAAAAGATTAATAGCGACAAACTTGTCTTTAGACGAGAACGAGTTTCACTATCGCTAGGCTCGTTAAAACATAGCGATGGGTTTGCCCGAAGGGAAAATTATAGAACAAGCATATGTTATCCTCCTCAAGCTTGACAAAAATAAAGAGGTACTGGTCAGCAATGATTGGGGAAAAATTGGGAAGAAACTCAAAGAATCTTTATCGGTAGCAAGTCGCTCTTGAACATGACACTTCCACTCCGTGCTTGAGTCGGGTTGGGTTGTTTCATTCATCGGTCACATCACCATGGTCATGCCATACCATCCACATTTGGGGTAAATGCTACCAATCCATCACATAAGTGTCGCCGACATGTTCAAGAGAAGTCATCCGGAGAAGTCACCCGTGTTCCATCCACTACCATACATTATACTTCATTCCTTCATGACCGCCACCCTGAACCATATATCACCAGATCATTTTCACCTCCATCAAAATCATTTGCTCCGTTTCGTGTCATTGATGTGGGATTCATTAAGGCCCTCCTTTGACGGATCACTTCTTGTCGACATCAGCTCATTATCCGAGAAGTTGATCTAGGAACACCCCATTCAGTACTTTGAAGCTTGCATGCCTCAATGGCAAGTTTCTCACTTCCGGCGACAGGTATGCATCAATGACCTTCGACCGAAAGATTTTGCGTGGTGTTCGACGCCAAGTCCTTTATTCACACCACGTGAATTGTACTGCAGTACCTTGAGGGTCATTATCATTATCGGTGATTCCTCTCGCGCTTGTTAACAGTTTACATCATTGGCTGGTAATCAAGCGATGTCTTTCCATGTTCGACTCCAAAACATTTCTCACATGGATCGACTTGTACTTAGAGTGAAGATCGGACGAGATTGAAGACCCCGGATCTAGTTTCATCCATCCGGGCTGCGATATATATTCAGGAAAAATAAAAACATTGACATGTACAGCATTGCAGCACAGATAATCATCCTACCAAAAGGATGATGACTTCATCAGAATCATCAGTCTACCATCAGACGATTGTCTGTCCTATGTACATAAAAATGAATTTATAAAGCTGAGCATGGGAATGCCCGCCTCAGCTAGATCATGAAAACAGTATGAAGATAATGTATTGTATTGTATCTTATTACAGGTCTCCTCCCCAGCATTAGAAGAACTTCGGATCCTCCTAATAAAGCATTTCACCAGATAAATGGCCTCATACTTTAGGGGGCAACTGTTATAGACATTTTTGTGCCTTACAGCTATAAGCATGAAATGTCCATAAACCAAGGGATCCTAAGTCCCTAAAGATGTTGTTCCAGCTCCTAAAGAAACAAGGTCAACAAATTACAGCTTCTCCTAGAAGTTCTCCACCAGAAACTGCTCAAAACTAGTCAAATCAGGATCAATTCAGATGCTCCACTAGCTAGCTGCGTTGCAAAGCACCCAAATACACTGGCTAGGTGCGTTGCAACGCACCTAAATGCACTACCAAGGTGCGCTGAGCGGGAAATGACAAATGGCAGTGACATTCTGCGAGGTGGAAAGACAATGGAAGCTTCCAGAATCTTCCTCCATGACACTTGCCTCACTGAGTTCGACCAAGGATGAGTAAGAGGCTCTCAGCCTCCAAGTGGAAACAAGAACTGACAAAGAGAAGGAAACTAGTCACAGCAGAGGATGACTCATCCTCTTTCTCTACATCTATATATGGATCCCTCATCCCAGAGATCCAGAGGCTGGAATTTTGTACATTGCAGAGAATTGCTGTTGGTTTTGTGATTGACATCAGAGTATTGGGTGATTTATGCTTTGTTGGAGGTGAAGAAGGGATTCTATGCTGGGAGGCTGATGCTGGATCAGGACTCATCGGTTGTAACTCCTCCCGGATCTTCTTGTTTTATCAATAAAACTACTTGAGTTTCTCCTACATGCTTGTATATCTGATGTGTGTTATATTTGTATTTTTAGCTTAAATCTGATCCTAAGCTTTTTATGAACATAAATCTATGTCTTTGTGTAGTTTCTCTCTTCTGTGAACTTGCAGGAACTTGGTGACGCTGGGCAAGTGAGGGAGCAGATCGGTGGAAGCTGGCAAAGGGAGGATAGATTGGATCGAACAACTAGCGCAAGACACATGTCAGTTCATGTTAATCATCTTCGTCTATAGTTCATAAAGAAGAATACAAGAGTAGTTTTCCTTGTTTGCTTCTGTGGTCACTGTCACAACCCTGTGGGATAGGGTCGTTCTGAATAGTCACTTTTCCCGAAAACACTTCTGGTCCCTACTTACTTTTTTTGGAATGACTTGTTTTATCTTAGCTATCTCTTCATGTCGATTGCTTTGCGGCTCTGTCAATATGCCCTTGAAATGTTGGATTAGGAGGTTTTCCATTTCCTCTTTTTGGATAACTCTGTTACCTTGTTTGTTTTTGAGGGAGAAGATTCGGCTTTGCTGCCTGTGTTGCAGCATTGCACGATGGAAAAATTTTGTGTTCCTTTCCCCCTCTTTTAGCCACTAAACTCTTGACTTTTGGCGCCACAGGATTTCCTCCTATTTTCTCCTTTCCTCCAGTTTGAGTAGCACTTCCCCTTCTTCCTTTGCTCTCTCCTCAGTTCTTCCTTCTTCTATGATTTTTTGTTGTATCCTTTGCATTGCTATTTGGAGTTGTTCCTTGTCTTTATGGATGTTACCAAATTCCTCTTTATTCCATGTCTTAATCTCACTTTTCAGCTCCTTGAGTCTCAATTGGAGTGTGTGCATCTTGTTCTTGCCTTGTATTACTCCTTCGCTTTTCTTCCACCAGGTTTCCATCTTTTCAACAAGAGTTGGATCTCTTAGCCAGAAGGCTTCAAACCTGAAAGGTTTGTGTTGATTTTTTTTGTTCATGGAAATTTCCAATTTTATTAGCCAGTGATCCGATCCTTGGCAGGGTAGGATCGTTGCTTCATAAAATATATCTTTCCCTAGGAAGTGTTCTGTGGCTAAGAATCTGTCCAGTCTAGATGCTATCTTCCTATTATCTCCTCGTCTGTTATTCCAGGTATATTTGCCATTAATAATATTGATGTCAATCAATTGGAGGGTTTTCTGGGTTTCCTTGAATCTCTCCATATCTGCATCTTCCTGTTGTAATCCTCCTTTCTTTTCCACTGTGGTTGTTATCATATTAAAATCTCCTGCTATCACCCAGAGTTTTTCTATGTGTAGGTCACCCATTCGACACAGCTGTGTTAGGAAGGTCTCTCTCTCAAGCGGTATGTGGGTCCATAAACTGCTAAAACCAAGAACCACTCTTTGTGTCCTACCATTCTAAACCTCCCTGATAGAATCCTTTGCATTCCTATCCAAATGTCTGCCATTACTTCTGCTGGGTTTCATAATATTGCTATTCCACCTGCACTCCCTTTTGCATCTATTGTCATACTTTCATAATAAGGCTTAATTTTCTGTAGGATTTCCTCCATCTTTGCTCCCATTATTTTTGTTTCTTGCAACAACATTATCTGAGGTTTTTCTTTTTTAATCCTCTCAGCCAGGTATCTTTGCTTGCCCTTGTTGTTAAGCCCTCTTATATTCCAGGATGTAATAATCATTGAGACTGTTGGGTTGTTTGGTGGAAGACCACTGAAAGCGGTATAACTCTTCTTGTGTTAACTAGCATTTCACCCATTATTTGAATGGATTCCTGTAGGTTCTTCCTTCCTCCTTTTCCCCCCTTTCCCTTTTTGTGGATACTCCTGGTTATTATCCTGTATTCCTAGCTGTTCATTTATCCCTGTTTTCCCGCTTTCTTACTTTTCTTTGTATTTTTGGAATATATCTTTGTATAGTTTTTTATCTTCCTCTGGTATAAACCTTTCATCCAAATTCTTCTACTTTTCCAGTAAATTTTTTAGGATTTCCTCTTCTGTTGTTGCGTCCTCCCCTTTATTTATATCTACTTCCATCACTCATACTCCTGGTGTGGTTCATTTTCTTGGGTCCCCTATTCTTCTGGTTCTTTTTTATTTTTCTACTTATTTTCCTTTGTTTTTGTTTTTCCCCTCCTCCATCCTGATCTGTCCCTTCTTGGTAATCCATATTTCTAGTCTCTTCTTCCCCTTCTTCTGTTTGTAATGCTTCATACCTATATTTCTTTTGACTTGTAGTTGGCTGATCTTTCCTACCTTTCTGCTAGGTTTCTTTGGTAGGTCGCTTCTTGTGCTTTACTTCTTGAAACCCCTCCTCATCTTCATTAGTTTTCCTCTGTTGTTCAGTCTTTCTTTCTTCTTCCTCTGCATCTAGAGGGCATTCCTTGAATAGGTGCCCATAATCATGGCATTTTTTGAATCTAAATGGTACGTGTTCATAGTCCAGGGCCTGCCGCCAGATCTCCTCATGATACTCGAGTTTGACAGCACCTCATATAGTGTTTGCTATATTCATGTATACACATATTCTTGCATATGAGGTGTATCTCCCTCTTTTTGTTGATTCTGCAATCTTTATGAAACTTCCTATGGTGTTCCCTATTCCTTCAAGAATCTCTGGATCCAAAAAATCCATAGGCAATCCAAACAGTCTGACCCATACCAGTGCTGCTAGGAATTTTTTTGTTCTAGGTTATAACATTCCTCCCAATACCTCATAAATAACCCTCCATTATTATGGAAATATGGACCGTTTTCAAACACTTTCTCTTTATCTTGCAGGTTTGAGAAGATTACTGTGAAGAAGCCGTGTGCTCCTAGCTTTAGTTCGATGTGGCCGCGATGCTGCCATTTCTACTGAATCCATCTTGTCAATTTTCTTTCTAAGGGCCAGACTTCGATGAACGTGCAAATCAGTGCATGATCTTTCATGTAGCTTATATACCTCTCCAGTTTGTTCATCGGAATGAGAAACCTCAGTTTCTCCGCTGCACAGGGCAAACATCTTCCTTTCCTTCCTGCTTGCCAGCGTGCACCCAAAATAGGTCCTAGTGGCCTTTGAGCAGCTTTCTCTTTGTTGTTACTAGTTCCTTCTCCCATTTTCGCATCCCTATAGGAGGGGATCTCACCCCTCCCAATCTCCTCTGCCATTTTTGTAACGTATGTCCACTTCTGATCATCTGTTCGCTAGTTTTTCGAGGTGTTCCGCGTTGCCTACCTCATGGCCGCATGGTAATTAGGGTTGTATAGCTCCAAGAATCCCTCATCTTAGTTCAAAAGCTTTTTAAATTGTTGTTAAAAATATAATATAAAATTTAATATAATCTACAAATATTAAATAAAACCAAATTAAATAATATAAAAATACTAAATAAAATTTATAAAATAAAATAATAAACAATGAAATAGGGTGTTTGAAATTCAACATGGGTTAGGTTCATGTATTTGTGAGAACATAAATTCAAAGAGGTGGGGAGGAAGGAGCCCTAGGTCACATGAATTGTGTCGTCCCTCTAACTAGTGTGTTCGATAAAAAATTTAAAGCATCTAACTTCAATTAATTCACTACTCTAACAAAGCCTCCCACTCCCATCAACCATTCATCATCCCATGGCTGAATCATCTCGTGAGCTCATGAAATGGCATAGTTTTGAAATTATGAAATAAAAGTATTAGAAAGGAATATTCCCAAGATATATATATATATATATATATATATATATATATATATATATATATATATATATATATTCTATTATATAGATATAATATATATGTATAAGTTCTCGGCTATGGTGGTTCTATAGGATAGTTAAATAATTAACTTAATTAATTTAAATTAGTTAAATAACTATATTTACATAACTATATTAGTTTGATTTATAAAATAAAGTAAAATACAATTTTTACATATTTAAGTCGAGGCAGTAAGATTCAACCAACTTTTAATAAGCTTAATTTCCAAATCGTAAGTCTAAATGGGGTGAATTTTGAACTATTGGAAATTTTGTGGTGAAGTGCACGTAATGAAGCAATCAAAACAAAAATCTGAGGAAAGTAAAAATTCCACAAAATTATTCAAATCACAGCATGAAATGAGGGACATGACCAAAATTTACATAGAGGGTCTCATTGATGGGAAACAATGATCTCATTACCATCAGGGAAGTCTCCCTATTCAAAGTCCCAAATGAGACTCTTATCCATTTGTATAATGGCTCCAATTGGTTCCATTGGGTGTAGTTACCCCCTCTCTCTCCCTCTCGACTTGTGATGTTATTCTATCACTTATCAAATAAAAGAGAGAAATCAGATTTTCTATCTTCTTATGCACATGCATTCAAGCAAATCCTTAAACTGAGTTAAGGGTCATCATGATCCAGGTGGATATTGGTGGCCACCTGCCAAGTCCACTTGGATCCCCACCATTGTTTCTTTCAACTTTTCAGTTTCCTTAATTGTAGCACAGTTTACTATTTTTAGCAGTTTTTCGGGTCCTGAACATCTAGAGCCATTTTGAGGCCCTAAAAGACAATTTTCTTGGGAAAATTGGGACCATGGATCAATGTTTCTCTTCCCAAATTTGTATTTCTCAGATAGATCTTTCTAACGAGATATTGTGCGCATCAAATAGAGATCGTATGCCAAAGTTACAACCCCAGGGAAGTTGATGTACCAATTTAACCAAACGAGGCCCACAATTTGGTGTTTCATCTTCTAGGGTTAGGTTTATGGATGTTTGTGGTTTTCCATTGTTTCTCAACAATAAATAGGCCTTCAAGCCTCATTGTAACATAGTTCAGAGGCATGTAGCTGCCACATCTCTTCTCAGAGATAAGTTACCGTCACCTTAGCTAGTTTATTTCCATTGTTGTTTATAAGCATATTTCAGTATTTTACATTAATGAAATGAAGTATTATTTCCGCTGCATCTATATGTTTATGGTTATCTCTGTAATTTGTTGTGTTCCTGGTTAAATCCAGATCAGTGGTATCACAGCGGTCTTCTTTTTCTCTGTTTTTCTTTGCATGTCCCCAACGAGCTCAAGATATAAGGAGTTAGTGCTTGAACTAGTTGAACCTTTGCAAGACCAACCTTGCAAATCCTGACGGCCTCCCATGGTGAATGAAAAGAAAGATGAGGGGGCAGGAGATCCTATCAAAATCTTGCTCGAAGAAGCCCTCGAGCGACAAAGGAACGCAATGATGGACAACTTTTCCAAGATCCTTCAGTGGCTACCTAGGGGCGACACATCATCTTCCAACAGCTACTCTGGAAATCCCACACTGTTTAAGCTACAAGTTAATTTTGAAATCCCTATATTCGAGTGTCAAATAGATGCAGATGGCGTCGATAAATGGTTAAATCTAGTAGAGGGTTATTTTTCTATTCATGATTTTTCCAGTCGGGAAAAGATTATTTTCGCTCTTCTCAAAGTAGCCCCCCACGTCAAGGACTAGTGGGAAACCTACTATGAGTAGAAGGATGAAAGTATAGGCTCACTATTTTCAGCCGCACCCACTTCGGACAAATTCTGGGATGCCATCAAGGAGTAGTACTACCCTGTCGAAAGCTATGAGGATCAACACATAAAGTGGACCATGCTGTGGTAGGGAAGGGACCAAGATGTGATGGAGTTTAGCAATATTTTCCATACCCTTTGCATAAAGTTGGGCATCAAGGATTCAGAGAAACATTTTGTACTCAAATACCATGTCTGCCTGCACAAGTACATCTAGGAAGAAATAGAATTCTTGAACATCCCCTCGCTCGGCACAGCATATCGATATGTTGTTAAGGTCAAGAAAAAGTTTAAATAGAAGAAGCAAGACTTTGGATCTACAAATCTGAAGCAAGGAAAAGGTGCCCCCAAACTACAGAACAAAGGACAAAGCCAAGGTAGGGCAGCCCAAGACAACCCGCCAAAGCTGCAAGCAAAGAATAGCATCATAAAGCCAAAAAAGGACACGAGAAAGTGGTGTGAGTTCCATAAGAGCTCCACTCACAACACAAGTGAGTGTCGGGCCAAGTAGTCACTGGTGGTCGAGCTAAAGGTTTCAAAATTAGATACATCTTCCAATTCTGAGTTAGAACCCGACAAGGGGAATGACAAAGGGAAGAAGATTATCAATGAGGAGCCCAATGCCACTGTTCCCACCATGAAGATCCAGAAGGAGGAACCCGAAGATCCAGAGGAGGAGGAGCGTCTCTTCCACTCCCAAATGTGGGTAAAGGGCTCCCTGCTAAAGTTCATTGTCGATAGCAGGAGCCAAAAGAACCTCATTTCAGTAGAGTTCATGAAGCGGTTGGGCTTACCAACCACAACACATTCACAACTGTACACCATCGGTTGGCTTCACTAAGGACGGGATCTTTGCGTGAGCTAGCAGTGTCACCTTCCATAGAACATCAAGCCCTTCACGGATGAGGTATTGTGTGACATTGCTCCCCTTGAAGTTTGTGATGTATTATTAGGACAACCATACTTGTGGAAGTGACATGTTGTGTATGAATCAAGGCCCCATGTTGTTATTGTTACTTTGGGAAATAAGTTGTATAGGATACCGGAGGTAGCACCGCCTACCACCATCTCTTTGGTTATTTCAAAACAATGCAATAAGCTCATTTCCAAAACTGGGAAATTTTTTTCCTAATGATACGCCCTCAAGGAAAGAAGAAGATGGTGGCCACGACTTCTAAACAGGGCCCCTCTGCACAAAAACTACAAATGGACAAGGTCATGGAGGAGTACGAGGACATCTTCACCTCCCCCACAAGGGTTCCTCTACACTGTTAGGCAAGCACTCCATCGATCTGACCCCAAGTGCACCGCTAACCAATGGACCAGTCTATCAGTTCTCCATTCTGGAGGACGTTGAAATCAAGAGGAAGATTCAGGAGCTACTGCAGAAAGGTCACATCCGTCTGAGTTCATCATCTTGTGGGATCTTGATCTTGTTGGTACAAAAGAAGGATGGGACTTGGAGACTCTGTATTGACTATCGGGTGTTGAACAAGATCACTGTCCATAATAGGTACCCGATCCCATGGATTGATGACCTTCTAGACCAACTGAAGGGGGTTAAATATTTTAGCAAGATCGATTTGAAGTCAGGATATCACCAGGTACCAATCGAACCCTCCGATGTGTGGAAGACTGCCTTCAAAGCCAAGGAGGACCTTTTCGAATGGTTTGTTATGCCTTTCAGATTGATGAATGCTCCTGCAACCTTCATGGGCTAATGGATGACATCTTGTAGCCATTAACCAACTCATTTGTAGTGGTATACTTGGATGACATCCTGATCTTCAACCATAGTTTGGAAGAGCACCTCTACCACATCCGACAGGTTCTCCAAACACTTCGGTAACATAAGTTACGTGCCAATTTAGAGAAATGCACTTTTGGCATGACCGTGGTTCAGTATCTGGGATACATTATTGATGAATAGAGGGTGCATGTGGATCCAGCAAAGGTCCAAGTCATTTGGGATTGGCCATCTCCAACCACTCTGATAAAGATTCGTAGCTTTCTAGGTCTTGCCAACTTCTACCATAGGTTCATGTTGGGATTTTCTCATATCACATGGCCCTTGAGTCAAGTCACCAAGGGAGGAGCGAAAGAAAAATTATTTTGGTCTGAATCTCAACAAAAGGCATTCACAGAGTTGAAAGATCGCCTATGCACAACACCAGTGCTCACATTACCAGACTTTCAAGAACCATTTGAGGTCGAGACATATGCCTCTGACTATTCTATTGGTGCAATCCTTACTCAACATGGGCATCCAATGGAATATCACAGTGAGACACTTTTAGAAACAGTCCAGAAGTATGACGCTTATGACAAAGAGATGTATTCCATTGTGCAGGTCTGCTAACAATGGAAGCATTACATTTTGGGGAAGGAAACAATCATCTGCACAGACCACCGACCCTTACAGTTCATACAGACCCAAGGGAAATTACAAAATGATCACCATTAGAAGTGGTCCACATACCTGTAACAATTCCATTTGAATATCAAGTATAAGAAGGGCAACACCAATAATGTTGCAGATTGCCTTAGTTGACCACCGATCATGGTGTTAACCACTGTGCTCAACTCTTGTGGGCACAAGACTTCTGATTGGCCACTTCTCTATAAAAGCAACCTTGAATTTGGCCACACATACTAGACACTCTTGGAGGGTCAACATGTTCTATCGTTTCACCTCCAGGTTGCCCTATTATGCCACCTGGGTCACCTTTGTGTTCCTTCAAGCAAGTGTGCCAAGATGATTTAGGAAGCACACTACAATCGGGCCGTTGGGCATTACGGGGTCGAGAAAATGGTGGCAGTGCCGTAGAAGTATTTCTATTGGCCGAATCTTCAACAGGATGTTGGGAAGTACATCAGATCATGCACTGCCTATGCCATTGCCAAATTGACCATCAAGAAGCGAGGCCTCTATACCCCAATGCCTACCCCTAGTCGACCTTCAAAATCCATCTCCATGGATTACATGTCAGGCCTTCCTTCCACTAAGCATGGAAACAACTGTGTTTTTGTGGTTGTCAACAAGTTCCCGAAGATGGCCATTATGTCACCCTATAAAAAAAATATCACAGCAGAAGCCACTGCTAAACTCTTCTTTGAACGAGTGTGGGTACACTTTGGGATGCCATAGTCTATCATCTCAGATCGAGACAATAAGTTCCTTAGTACATTTTGGTCCAGTCTCTAGTCGATGCTGGACACCAAACTCACTAAGTCCACAACATTCCATCATCAAACTGATGGCCAGATAGAGGTTGTCAACAGGATGATCGTACACATTCTGTGCATGTACAAATCAAAGCATCCATGCACATGGGACAATAGCCTCCCTTATGTTTAGCACAGCTACAATCGGGCTCTCCACAACTCGACTAGCCACAACCCTTTTTAGGTGGGCTTGGGATTCTAGCCACTATGTCCCATTGATGTGGCCATGGCATTTGCAGCTACTCATGCAGATTCGGCTCATGTCCAGTCTGAAACAGATAAGGCAGACAACTTCATTGAGCACATCCAATGTATTTTTCATCAATTCTATGACATTTTGGAGAAATCAAACTCCAAGTACAAACAACGACTTGATCAACATTGGGTGCCACATAATTTTTAGGTGGGTGACAAAGTCTGGTTGCATTTGCAAAATGAATGCCTTACCGAAGCCTATCAGAAACTCAGACCACTCCGATATGGTCTTTACACCATTACCAAGGCTATGGGAGACAATGCATTTGAGCTCAGCATTCCCCCATTTGTTGGCATGCACCCAGTGTTCAATGTGGACTACCTTTGGCCATACTTTTCACCATTACTAGACACATCCAACATTTTAGAACGGCTCACACCCACAGAGTTAAATCCAGATTGCATGGAACAAGCTGCAACTGATCGGATCATGGACACACAGATCAAGCACACTCACCAACAGAATATCTAACTGTATCGAGTTGTCAAAGCAAGCCAACTCCTTCACCAGGGCAAGTGGCTCACTAGGGATCAAGTTCAGCAGAAGTTTCTTCATCTCATGGAGGAACTGAACGCAATGGAGACCATTTCTTCCTAAGGGGGGAGGAATGATCCAGGTGGATATTGGTGGCCACCTGTCAAGTCCACTTGGACCCCCACCATTGTTTCTTTCAACTTTTTAGTTTCCTTAATTGTAGCACAATTTAATATTTTTAGCAGTTTTTTGGGTCTTGAGCTTCCGGAGCCATTTTGAGGCCCTAAACAACGTTTTTTGGGAAAATTGGGAGCAACATGGGTCCATGGACCAATATTTCTCTTCTCAAAGTTGTAGTTCTCGGATAGATCTTTCTAACGAGATATTGTGCACGTCAAACGAAGATCATATGTCAAATTTACGACCCCAAGGAAGTTGATGTACCAATTTACCCAAACAGGGCCCACAGTTTAAGGTTTTATCTTCTAGGGTTAGGTTTTTGGATGTTTTGGGTTTTCCATTGTTTCTCAACAATAAATAGGCCTTCGAGTCTCATTGTAACACAGTTTAGAGGCATGTAGCTGCCACAACTCTTCTCAGAGATAAGCTACCATTGCCCTAGCTGGTTTATTTCCATTGTTGTTTGTAAGCATATTTTAGTATTTTACATTAATGAAATGAAGTATTATTTCCACTACATCTCTGTGTTTATGGTTATCTCTGTAATTTGTTGCGTACCTGTTTAAATCTAGATCACATCAAAGAATCATCTAAAGTTTCCCCCTGTGTAAGGGGACTTCTAGCATGCATACTTGAATCTAAATGCAAATCTATAATAGAATGTAGGTGATACAAATAAATTCTAAATCTATCTCGATTACAAAGATATAGATCTATCCCAAATGAGAGAAGAATAACTAAATAATTGGGTATTTATACATGTCTCATTTATTATAATTACCAAAACATCTTATGTTTGAAGATCTTAATAACGATGAATGATTAATGTTAAAACTAGGAAAAAGTTCTCACAATTTCAATAGTTATTATATCGATTTTAGATGCCATATTTTTTATCAAATAGTTACTTAGAAATATGATTTAAATACATGAGAAAAGAGAGAGTTAACAATATATCTATGAGACTAATGAATTATATAGCTAATTAAAAATATATTCATCCTCACATTAAACAAGAATTCAGAATATGAGAAACTTTACACATATATGCTATTAAATAAATAAAATTTGAATTATAAATAGAAGTATTCAAATACAACCTAATGAAACCTAGTCTCTTGCTCTTTTCCTTAAACTGATCTCTAACAATATTTCACAAATCATAAACTTTTCCACTAAAAGAAAGAGTTGCAATAGTATAAGTTCAGCTTCTAACACAATGTACATATTTCAAAAGAACAAACTTCATTAACCAAAATATGAGTTTTCCCCTTGCTTCTACAGTTGAAAAAACTTACAAAAATGATTCATAATCCTCAAGAGGTAGATGAGTGGAACCACCCATTGATTCTCAAGACTCGTAATAATAATTTACAAGAAACCTCTAAAATGTAGAGCGATTGGGAGTAGTTTTTCAGATCCTCAATTAGAGTTGCCAATTCTCCATTTTCTTCATTTTTGTCCTCTTAACATTGTTCTAAATCATTTGTGCTTAATCCCCTTCAACAGTTCTCCTGCCCTAAACCAATAAAAAATGAAATTAAATTGCAAATCAAAATCATAATTACAAAATTGGGGAAAATAAACTCATCAATCAAAATTAAATTAAATAATTAAATTGGAGAAAAATTGTGCTCTCGTTCATTGTTTTCAGGGATTCTATGGCTGAAAGGAGTAGTCATGAAACCAATTTTCTAACAATAGAATATTTGGTACGTGAAATTGTTTCAATAGATTTTTCAAATTTATTTTTTTGTTATAATTTCATAACCTCATATTCTAATAATTTTTTGGCATATATATATATATATATATATATATATATATATATATATATATATATATATATATATATATATATATATATATATATATATAGATATATATATAGATATATATATATATATATATATATATATATATATATATATATATATATATATATATAGATATAGATATATATATAGATATATATATATATATATATCTATCTATATATATATATATATATATATATATATATATATATATATATATATATATATATATATATATATATATATATATATATATATATATATGGTTGAGTTAATGTTCCTAGATTGTTATCCTTGATTTTGGCTTTCCAACGAGCCATATTGTTCCTCGTTTGGCCAAGTAGAACTTGAGATATGCCTATCCAAAGTTGAAGTGGCAAAAATTCCAACATTCAGAAAAATGCATGCCTGGGCCGAAAATTTGGTATTTTTAATTAAAAATCCTAATTAAATTAAAATAATAAATTTTAATTAATATAAGTAAAATTAACTAATTATTAATGTACAATTTAAATAAATTATATACAAATTAATTATAATTATAAAATTAAATTATAATTACAAATAATTAAAAATATAAACTAATTTAATCCTTTAGAATATTAAATTAATGAAAAGGCATGCCAAGGTGGATTGGCGCCCTTTGTTAATATGAGTTCATGCAAAAAATATGAGTTCATCCAAACAAGGTGAGCATAGTTAATATATCTGAGCAAGAATAACAGAAAGCTTTTCTGGCAGGAACTTCAACTAAGGACGAAGCAAATCGAAAATTATATTACAGCCAATCAATGGTTTGAATATGCAAGACAACTCTATGAGAAAGAATCATAGGTGGAGTCTCCCACTAGGATCAACATAATTACAAATCTTTTCACTTTACAGGAGGTGGATATTGGAATTAAGAAACCGAAAATAGGAAAGGCAAAGGACTTGGTTGAACTTCAAGAAGAGTATCTAAAATGCAGAATGAACATTCTTGCACCACACATTATGGAAATATTCAACAACATCATTCAGCAAGGATTCCCAAGATACTGGACAACTAGCCTAGAAATCCATCCTTTTAAAAGTGGAGACATTAATAATCCTTCCAACTGTAGAACCATTATGATCAATCCTTTGTTTGTAAAGCTTATCAACAAGATGGTAGAAAGTAGAATCAGCAAGTGGGCAGAAGTAAAAGAAAAGAGGGCAAAGGGACAAGCGGATTTTAGGATGAAGCATTCTACAGTGGATCATGGCAACACATTGAGACTCATTGTTGAAAATGTTTGGGAGGACAAATAAGAAGTATTGTGTTGCTTTGTTGACATCAAAAACGCATTTGGCACAGTCCCTAGAGATAAGTTGTGGCATAGAATGGAAGAACTTGAAATTCCTTTGCATTACATAGTCGCAGTCCATAGACTTTATGAAGAGGTAAAAGTCAAAATAATAAACTTGGCAAGTATTTCATAAATATTTATAAGTGACATTAGAGTCAAGGAATGTTTCCCTTTATCCCCTACTCATTTTCGTTTAAATATTGATAAACTAGAAGAGTGACTAAATCTGCAAGGTGGATATGGTGTTTAGTTGGGGGAGTTTACAATAAAGCTTGTTTTATATGTTGATGATCTTGTATTTATTTCTAAATTGGCCCATGGATTGAAAATGCACCTATATTCTCTTGAGAATTTTTGTAGAGTATTGGAGATGCAAGTCAATACTAGCAAGACCAAAATAATTATTTTCTATAATAAAAGGAAGCAGATAGAGCATACGTTCTTCTTTGAAGGAAACATTCTTGAAGAAGTAAATGAGTACAAGTACCTCAGGAATGATTTCAAAAACAAACTTAATTTGGAGGACTGGAGAAAGAAGAAAACTTTGGAAGGCTGGAAAGCATTATATTCTCTTCAAAATATATGTAGGGAGATAAAGTTATGGGATTCAAAAATGATTAAAGTGCTTTTCGAAATCCTAGTTTGTCCAATGATTGTATATGGGTGTGAATTGTGGGTTAGCAACACTCCCATCTCAAAACAGAAATAAATTTAGAAAATCCAAAAACACTCAATTATGGGCAAGTTTAAAATAAAATTTTTAATACCTTATGAGATCATGTTGAGTGAAATAGGAGAAAATCCCATCGAAGAAATTGCTATGGTGCATCTCATAATATATCTAAAAAGAATTGAGAAAATGGGAGTAGGTAGATGGAATAATGTTATCTTCAATGAAGGCATGAGTGAAATAAAGAAATCATGGATGAAACAAAACTACACATGGATGAAAAAATGGAATATCGACCTCAATGCATGTCTCACAAATAACAAGGAGCTAAAGATTTTTGTTATAGAAAACTTTCGTAAAAGGGTATGGGGAAAAGAGTTGGGTAGAAAGAAGAAGTACTACATTAAGGAATTCAACCCTTTGTGTGATCTACAACAAAAAGAGTTCATTGAGCGAGCCTTCCGTGGAGGGAAAAGGTTCTTATTTCTCAGTTAAGAACCAAATTGCATCAAATTCTTTGTGAAACATGTAGGTTTTAACACTGCACAGAAATTACCTGTAAACAAATTCCTAAAAATAGAAAAATATACAATGGTGAGAAACACAAAACATATACACAGATTTTCCCCTGGATCCCAAAACCAAGACTACTAGATTTATTTTTCATCATGTTTATTTCAATGTTACAACACATATATATACATGTCAAAGTCTTCATAAACCCCAATCCATTAACCCTAGATTAGAACATAATCGTAGTTCCCTTAACTGGATATACAAGATACCATGGGTAGAAAACCATCATGCCCAAAACAATGTGCAAAACCCATGCACAAAACCATAGGTAGGTCTGTGCATGGGGCTAGTCATGGAAAGAATATATCACACACCCAACATTCTCCCACTCGTTGTTTTCCTTCCACACAAGGGGTCACAAGAGAGCTTAGTCATTGGCCCAGCCCTACAACACCCATTTTTTTTTTCTACACCAAGAAAACTTCTCAATGCTCATAGACTTCGTCAATTCATCAACAACATTATTTAAGGTGTCCACCTTTACCAGCAACACCTTTTTGTCCTCAACCATATCCCTCACAAAGTGATACTGAACATGAATGTGCTTTGTCTTTGAATGATAAGCTGGTTTATTTGCCAAGAAAAATTATCTTTGTCTATCATGGTATATCCTTATAGCTCATTGTACTAACTCCATACTTCAACACAATCTATGCAACCAAACAGCTTCCTTGCTTGCATGAGTGGCTGCCATATATTTTGCCTCTATAGTTGAAAGTGCCACTATATATTATCTATTGCTCATCCAACTGACTGCACCTCCAAATAGGTAAAATACATACCGAATTGTAGATGTTCTCTGATCCAGATCTCCGACCCAGACTACATCAACAAAGCCATGGATGTCCAAAAAGTTGTCCAATCCTGGTCTTCATCGGTAGCACAAACCATAATCACTAGTGCCATGAAAATACCTAAAACCCCACTTCATTGTTGTAGAATTCTCCTTCCTTGGTTTTAACATAAACCTGTTCAATACTCCCATTGCATGTGCAATCTATGGTCTAGTATAGACCATTGCATACATCAAGCTACTGGCTACACTTGTGTATGGAATACAGGACATGTCGTCTTCCTATTCTTGTGCCTTGGGAACTATTTAGTAGCTAAATTTACATCTACAGTAGTAGGAACCTTCACAGGTTCACTATCCTTCATATTAAACCTCTGCAGTATTGTATCAACATACTTCCTGTGGTTTAATTAGAGCTTCCTCTTTTCTCGATCTCATTTAATTTCCATGCCCAAAATATAGTTTGTAGTGCCGATATCCTTCATGTCTAATTTTGATGACAATTTGGTTTTCAAATCATGGATAATATGTTTGTCATTTCCAACCAACAACATATCATCAACATACCAGACCAAATAAATAAGAGGGTCACCAATTAATTTAAAACACACACATTCATGCACTTTTCTTTTGGTGAAGCCAAGTCCACATATAAATGTATCAAATTTATAATACCATATCCTTGGTGGCTATTTTAACCCATACAAAGATTTTTTCAACCTGCATACCCATTCTTTCTTACCCTTCACTGCAAACCCTTTAGGTTGCTTCATGTAGATTGCTTCTTCCAGATCCCCACAAAGAAATTTTGTCTTCACATCCATCTGTTTTACCTCAAAATCAAAAGTAGCAATAGTAGATACAAATGTTATAATAGAAGCTACCTTCGCAACAGGAGAAAAAATAACACCAAAACCAATTCCCAGCACCTGGGAATAACCTTTTGCTATGAACTGAGCTCTCTATTTCTCCACCTTGCCTTCTGTATTCATATTCTTCTTAAACATCCATTTTCTCCCAATGGGTTTCCTTCCAGCCGACAACCCCACTAGATCCCAAGCCTCATTTTTATCCAAAGATGCCATTTCATCTATTGAAGAATCACAAGAAATTATGTATAGTAGGATTCTTCTAGACTTGATAACAATTTGTGAATCTCTTTTTCAATTTATCTTGTTAGCTTAATCTTCTTCTTATTATTATTAATGCATGTGTGTTTACTTCATCAAACTGCTACCAAAATCATAACAACAAGAACATAAGATGTTGGCTCTCTTCGAGGGAAAAACCTCTCTTTCTTAGAGAGGAAAAACCTTTCGTAAGTTTCTCTTATTGAAGCTTATTATTGATTAATTCCAAAACCTAAAACCTTGACAATAATATCCTCGAAGAAAAATTCAAATCCTTCCTTCTTCCAGCACTTTGTTTCCTGACACTTCATCCTCCAACAGTTTGTTCGTCTTCTCACAACTGATGATAGATATTGTTATGCTCGCACTAGAAGAGATATTTCTCCTTGATCCTTAGTGAACTCTTTCACACATTAGGAGTCCTTTCTCCCTTTCCTAATGGATCTCTTTCTTGAGATATAGTTGTAGACATGTTATAACAATAGTTCAACCTTATTTATTCACACATATGAGGGAATTCCTTGTGAAATTGACCTCTTCCTTCTTCGCTTGGGAGATATCCTTATTCGCTTGAGTGAGAGGCTTTATAGGCCTACTTTGATTACCCAACCAATGAGATTATATGGTTGTGATAGTTGTGATGTAATGACCAGAGGAACATGCTCCTTTCTTCTAACCTATGACTATAATAGGCCTTAAGACAACCCTATTACACTTTAGTGTTCTTCCTCCTTTCTTCATTACCCTTGGAGGCTCTTATTTTGTCCTTTTATTACCTTTGCTGATTTCAGAGGTGAAGAATGCTTGTCTCTGGAGGAGTGGAGAGCCTCTATATATAGAGTTTTGTCCCTCCTTTAGGCCGACTTGACTTTTCCACTTCGGATTTACTTCCTTGGCGATGTCATTGCTAGGAGAGGACTTGTGACTTTGCTTGGAGGAACATATTTGACTTTAATACCTATATATACATGGTGTAAGATGCCCTTAAGTTCTTCAACATTTTCTTTTGACTCTTTGACTTACCTATAACACTTTAACATGTGCTAGACCTATTTCAACGAGCAAGAAACTCATTGATAAATATAACAAAATTAATAATTATTTTATTGAATAAATGCAAATATCAAAAGTACATTTTTGAAGACCAAACCTAGTTACACTTTCTTCAACACTCCCTCTTAAATACGAAGGTATTCGTGAATCATTACAAGGTGTTTGGCTATTTTTTAATCTTGAATAATACACATAAAAGAAAATAGATTGGAAATCCATCTGTTATAGCATCATAGTAACCAACATTATTCATAGAAAGGCCTTGACTAACAACTATATCTCTCATAAGATCAAAGCACAGAGTTGGTTAGACCAGTGACTTATAAACACCTTAATATTGTCTCTCAAGGTACATACTGACTCAGGTGTTCACTGAGTATGACCTTCTAGTACTATTCTTTTCTTGGGTTCCCAACCCTCAAAAAATATCAGAGCTCTTGCCTACTCTTGTCTTGGATTCCCTACACATCCTCAAAGACAATCAGATGCCAGATGATTACCCAATCCTCCCATTCTTTCTTTCCAAGTGAAGAAAATAATGTTGTGTCTATCTCTTCCTCTTAATTGAGGAAGACATGCCCAAGTTTCCTCTGACAAGGAATTTTCCCAAGCTCCTTTGTAGTTGGGAACTTGTTAAAACTCCCTCTTAGCTAGGGATTTGTCCATCCATTAGAAAATTATTCTTCGTGGGTCCTTCAGATGCTTGATCTCCTTCCTTCCTTTGATGTCATGAAGTCTTTGTTTGAACTTCTTCTTGGTAGGGCACCAACCATCGATCACTTTCCTTCCTGATTTTTCATGTCATTGCTCCCTTGGTGGAAAGTGGCCTTCTTGTTATATATCGAGTCCTCTTGTCATTTGGCTACTCCTTTGTCATCTTGTCTATGTTGTGGAGTACTTTTCACATGGATGATTAGTTTGTTGAAAATAATACTGGGAGGGTGGTTGAATCAGTATTAACAGATCAAGAATTTTTCTTTTTCATAATCAAATTTATATACGCTACTTCAGAGAGAGGAACTAGTGTGTACCCACAACTATCTTCAAGGCAACCAACGTTTATGCAATAAACTTATGATTCAGTTAATTCATCATATGCTTATCTTTAATCAGTGCATCAGTACTTCATCAATAATTAAAAAGTAACCATGTGTAGTATAAACATAATAAACCATTAAACATAAGAAACAGAGATGAACACCAAGATTTAAAGTGGAAACCCTATGTGGGTGAAAACCACCTGTTGTTGTCATCTATTTCTTCTTTCAATAATAAGAAAATCTATTTACAATCTTGTACTAATGCAGACTCATACTAGTATGTAGGCTTCTACTTGCAGAAGGTTACAACATTTTCTCATTCTCCAACCTCTACTAGAAGGGAGCTACAACCCCCTAGCTCTTGTACTAGCCAATATGTTTACTAGTACATAGGTGCAACCTAAATAAAACTCCACTATTCCACCAAGTACCATGTTTCATGAATTTTCAGACTGGATGCTCCTGGCACATATCAAGACATATGAAGACTTTGACTCATCAATAACCCATCAGACATTTAGAAACTCAAACTTCATCAACCAACATGCAGTTAATCTGAAAAAATCAAATCACTGTCATCAGAACACTGTGTTGAACCCAGAAACCTATATCAACATTTAGAACCAACTAAAACCTCAAAAATTCATGTGTCAGACTGTATATGCTACTTCAATGAAGAAAACCTGCGTGCATACGCTACTTCCTTCAGCCCAACCTGCATATACCTCTAAAGATTATGAATCATAAAATATCTCAATCACAAACTGTACCAACCAGCAGTGTACTAAACATCTACTGTCAACTTACAAAACTTTACACAGGCAAGCAACATAAAACACTTCTTCTCACTTATACAATCAATCAAATATCAACCTCATGCATTCAGATTTAAATTCAGATCTAAGAAGACTTCATTAATAGACAATAGTAAAATAGTAGTGGCAATAAATCAACAATACTGATCTCATAGATTAGTCATCTCTGAACATCAAGCCTTTCATTTGTATATACTACTTGAAAGAACAGAACCTGCATGTATACGCTCTTTTGCTAAGACGAACCTGCGTACAGATATGCAAATATTGACTCAAAAATTTGCTGCAATTCCAGATTTCAGACAAACTCAGATCATGATAGATAGCATATAAAACAGATGCAAAACATCAGATCTAGCCTTAACCAATATTAGATCATTCAAGAATAAGTCATTTTAGGTCTCATGATCCTGATCCAATATTGAACTCAAGGTGCACATAAATATTTAAGATCTAGTCCAAACATAACCTTGTAACATAAAATATACTTCAGATAGAAGTATTCCTTAGAATCTTATTCACTTGCACATCTGGCCTTATGATCCTCTCTTCCTTATATTGTTTTTGGCCTTTCTCAATACCATGGACCGAATCCACTTAGGACCAATACCTTGGATCAAATACCACGGACTGAATACCTCAGACTAAATACCTAGGGTTAATATCATGGTCCAAAGATACCTTGGACCAAATACCTCAGACCAAAACCATGGTTTTCAAGATGTACGCACTTTGCCTTCTGTGGGAGTGCGTGTATACATTATACACTATTTCTATTCTAAGTACCCATGTGTATATGCTGCTTGGACTAAGCGAACTTGCGTGTATCTCTTAAACTTCTCTTACATCATATTCTTCCTTCAACTTATTTATTCTGATCAATATACCTTAGTTCCATCTTCTCGATCCTTTGTACCATTTCCCTATTGCCTCTGAATATTCCTATTAGCCTCTTATCAAAACTTAATTGACCTGTATAGTTTCCATCAAGGACAATACTTGTATCATATTGCCAACAATCTCCCCCTTTGGACTTGATGGCAACCATGATGGTGTTGACTACTACAAGCTGTAAAGACTATTAGAGATACCATACAACACCAAAATACCAAAATACTCTTCCCCCTTTGACATCAACGGCAAAGGGCTGACCACTCTACTCTCCTCCTTTGCATGATGCTATCCATACTCCCCCTGAGTACATGCCGAGTCTACATATGCATGAAAAATAAGATCTGCATCTCTAGGATACCATAGTCCAAAGTCTTGAGTTCCTTGAAGATATTTAAAAATTATTTTCACTACTTGAAAGTGTGATTCCTTTGGATTTGCTTGGAATCTTCCAACTATTCCTATTGCATGCATGATGTTAGGTTGGGCACCTGTTAGATAAAGAAAACTACCAATCATGGATTTATAAGTTGGTTGATGTACTGCTATTGATTCATCATTTGAGCTAAGGCTGCATCTTGTTACCATTGGAGTACATACAAGCTTAGAATCTTCCATTCTATACTTTTTCAAGATCTGCTTGAGATATTTGGTTTCTGAAAGAAAAATACCATCTTTAGTTTGCTAAACTTGTAGACCAAGAAAATAGGTAAGTTCACCAAGCAAGGACATTTCAAATTCTTACTACATTACTGAAGAAAAATTTCAACTCATGGATTCTTCATTGCTACCAAAAATGATATCATCAACATAAACAATAATAATTAGCAATTTATCATTTTCAATCTTTGTATATAAATTGCTATTTGCAAAACCTTTTGTAAAACCTTGCTGGTGTAGATATTTGCCAAGGAGGTAATACCAAGCCCTTGGAGCCCCTTTCAGACCATAGAGAGCCTTTTTGAGTTTGCATACAAGTTTTGCATCATTTCCAAGAATGAATCCTTCTCGTTGTTCAATATAAACTTCGTCTTCTAAATCTCCATTAAGGAAGGATCATTTTACATCCATTTGGTATACTTTGAATTTCCGAAAATTGGAAAGAGCAAGAAACATTCTTATGGCTTTAAGTCTGGCAACAGGTGCAAAAGTTTCTTCAAAATCTATACCTTCTTGTTGAGCATACCCTTTACAAACAAGTCTCGCCTTGTTTCTAATTACTTCTCCATTTTCATTCAGCTTGTTCTTGAATATCCATTTAGTTCCTATAATATTTTTATCATGATATCTAAGAACTAATTCCCAAGTGTCATTCTTTACAATTTTCTCAAGTTCTTCATCCATGGCCTTGACCCAACATTCATATTTGCATGCCTCATTTACATTTTGAGGTTCGGTGGAGGATAGTAATGATAGATAGCTTGAGGTCCCTGTAATAATTCTTCTTGTCTGTACACCAGCCTCCCTTTCTCCTAAAATTTGAGTTTCTAGATGAATTTTCTGAACATACCTGGATGAAGTCTTTTCTTCTACCATTATATCTTCTTCTAGTGCTTCATTGGTTTCTTCTTCAATATAATTTTGATTTGATGTGGGAAAGTAATCCCCATCTTCCTCATTGTCATAACCTTCTATTGATTTTATCTATTTTGGATTTCTACATGCTTCATCAACTACAACATCAATGCTTTCAATAAATTTCCCAAGTCTTTTATTATAACATTTATATCCTCTACTTCTGGAAGAATAACCAAGAAGAATCCTTTCATCTTCTCTAGGTTCAAACTTACCAAGTTTTTCATCAGTCCTTTTGATAAAACATTTTATTCCAAAAACATTAAAGTATTTTATAGTAGGAGTCTTACCATACCAAAGTTCATGTGGAGTTTGAGTGCTATTTACCGGAACATTTGCTTTGTTGAGAATAGTCACCGAAGCAAATGCAGGCTCACCCGAGAAGGTTGCAAGAGTTCCAGATTCATCTAGCATGGCTGGAGCCATTTGTTGAACTGATATGTTCATCCTTTCTAGTACATCATTTTGTTGAGGTGTTCTTGTAGTGGAGAATTCCTTTTTTATTCCATGTTGTTCACAAAAGTCAAACAATTCATTCGATATAAATTCCCCTCCTCGATTAGATCTGAGGCATTTGATTTTCCAATCTGATTCATTTCCAACCAAAGCTTTGAAGGCTTGGAACTTTTCAAATGCTTCATCTTTATGCTTTAGAAGACCTATCCAACACATTCTAGAAAAATCATCAATGAATAAAATAAAGTATTCTTCTCCATGCGGTGACTTTTTCCTTGTTGGTCCACATAAATGAGTATGGATAAGTTCAAGAAGCTTAGTAGCTGACCCTTCTTTTTCCATGACGTGAACTCTAGTTTGCCTACCAAATTGACATGGTTTGCATTTTGTATTTTTTGGGATGATGATATCTAGAAGATCACGAACAGCCTTGAGTCTGCATGCTTTTCTTATTTTAGAAAAGCTTAGATGTCCCAATCTTCTATGTGGCAGCCAGTTTTCATCATTTTGTCTTAGATAGAACTATTGTTGTCCTCCTTTTTGTATGTATAAGTTGTTTGGAGTTCTTGTACCTTTGATCACGGTCTCTCCTATATCAAGCTCACGAACAACACATTCGTTTCATTGAAACACCACTTCATTTCCTTAACCACACATTTGACTGACACTCAACAGGTTATGCTTCAAACCATCTACATACATAACATTTCTATCTTTAACCTTTTCTTTTAGGAAAATAGAACCTTTACCTTTTATGACAGCTAGAGTGTCATTTCCAAATGAGACATTCTTTTCCTTTTCTAAGGCATTATATGAGTGATTTTTCTCTTTGTCACCTATCATATGTTTGGTGCATCCACTGTTGATGTACCACTGATTTTCTTGTCCTTCTACATACAAGGCTATACCACATCTTTCTATTTGAGATTCTTTCCTTAACCATATCTTGGGATTTAATGGCATTTTCTCCTTTTGAGGTGTTTGTTGAAATTTGCTCCTACATTCAGATTCTTCATGACCAAAGTTGTTACAAATTGAGCATTCTATTTCATTTTCAAGAGGAGAAAAGTTATTATGGGAACTTCTCTTGATCCCTATTAAATTCCTTTGATTTTTTGCTTCTATAGTCATGACGGTTTTGTAAGCAACGCATTGAGCAGCTTTGTGCCCAAAATTATGACATGAAAAACATTGCCCATTAAAGAAGTTTTTGCGACTATCGAATCTATTTACCTGTTGATTGTAGTTTCTATTGATATTCATCTTTGGAGCAAATTGAGTATGATTTGCCTGAGGTTGGTTTTGGCTTCTATTGATATTAATCCTTGGAGAAAATTGAGTATGATTTACCTGGTGATAAGCTTTATGCCTTTGCTAACGATTGGCATACTGTTCACTAGTCTTTGCTGAATCAAGATAGCTTTTGGTGGAGGTTGACAACTTCTGTGATTGAGATGCTTCTTCAGTATATCCAAGACCTGTCTTTATCAGAGGAGAACGTAGAACTTTGATAATTTCATTTAAAATTTTTGATCCTTTAGCAAATATAAGATTGAGAGATTTTTTTTTCTCAAGATATTTTCTTAGACCCATAATTTCACATTCTAGTTTTTCATTGTGTTTTTCCTTTTCAGCAAGTTGTTAATGTCAAGATATCTATGATCATATTTTTTTCTTCTAAATGGATTTTGAGTTTAGAGATTTCTTCATGAAAGTTTTCCTCTTCTAAAGCATCCTAAAAATCATCGTTGTCATAAGCCATGAGAAGTCTATAATCATCACTATTAGATAAACCATCACTATCCTCTTCTAAACTATCCCAAAAATCATCACTATCATCAGCCATGAAAAGTCTGTAATCTTGACCAGTTTCATCTTCATCACTATTAGATAAACCATTGCTATCTTCATGAGTATAGTAACTCCTTCTATTCATGACTTGTTTCCTATTCCCTTTTGCATATTCCTTTCCTTTTTCATATTTATCTTTATGAGGACGTCTAGCAGCATAATGACCGACTCTACTAGAAGAAAAGAATTTGAAAGGTAGCTTACCTTTGAACCTTCCAAAACCCCGTTGAAGCTTCTTGAAAAAATTTACCACTTCTTCTTCTGAAATGTGTCCTGATTCATTGTCTTCTTCCTTTTCTTTTCCTTTCACTGAAGATTTAAATGTGGCTTCTCTCATATCTTATGGACCTCCTTTTCTCATCTCAAAAGCAGTTAGGATTCCATGAAGCTGTGTCATAGTGATATTTTGCAGATCCTATTTTTATTCTATGGTAGATACTTTTGATTCAAATTTAGGAGACAAGGATCTCAAAATTTTCTCAACTAAGGTAACTTCCTTTATTTCTTCACCCAAATTCTTCATACAATTAATAACCTCATCTATACGTAAGAAGTAACTAGCTATATTCTCATCACTATGCATCTTAAGAGTTTCATACTAAATTCTTAGAGCTTGAAGCTTAGCATGTTTTACCTGAGAGTCTCCTTCGTAGATCTAAACCATTTTATCCCATATGTATTTGGCTGATTTGAGCTACATGACTTTGACAAACTCTAATTGTGACAAACTTCTGAATAAAGTATTGACAGCTTTAACATTGGTCTCATATTGCTTTTTACCTGCCATGTCTGTAGGAATTGTTGTTGGGAATTTATATCCTCCTTTCACAATTTCCTAGACGTATATTCCAAGAGATTGTAGATAGGTTGTGGCTCTTATGTTCCAATAAACAAAGTTGCTCCCATCGAAGATTGGTGGTCTGATGGATTCCATGCTTTCATGATTACTCATCTTGATGGATCTTCCTTCAAGCGATAAATCTTCTTCTAAAGAACCTGGCTCTGAAACCAATTGTTGGAAATAATACTCGGGGGGGGTGAATCAATATTATTAGATCATGAATTTTTCTTTTTTATAATCAGATTTATATATGCTACTTCAGAGAGGGGAACTAGCGTGTACTCACAACTGTCTTTAAGGAAACCAACATTTATGCAGTAAACTTATGATTCAGTTAATTCATCATATGTTGATCTTTAATCAGTGCATCAGTATTTCATCAATTGTTAAACATTAACCATGTGCAGTATAAACCTAATAAACCATTACACATAAGCAACACACATGAACACCAAGATTTAAGGTGGAAACTCAATGTGGGTGAAAACCACCTACTGTTGTCATCTATGTCTTCTTTTAATAATAAGAAAATCTATTTACAATATTGTACTGGTGCAGACTCATACCAGTACGTAGGCTTCTACCTGCGGAAGGTTACAACCTTCTCTTGTTCTCCAAGTTCTACTGGAAGGGAGCTACAACCCCATAGCTCTTGTACTAGCCAATATGTTTACTAGTACATAGGTGCCAGCCTACAGCAAACTACACTCTTCCACCAAGGGCCACGTTTCATGAATTTTTAGACTGGATGCTCCTAGCACATGTCATGACATATGAAGACCTTGACTCATTAATAACCCTTCAGAAATTTAGAAACTCAAACTTCATCAACCAACATGCAGTTAATCTGAAACAATCAAATCACTATCATCAGAATAATATGCTAAACCTAGAAACCTGTATCAATATTCAGAACCAACTGAAACCTCAAAAATTCATTTGTTAGACTGTATATGCTACTTCAATGAAGAAAACCTGTGTGTATATGCTACTTCTATCAATGCAACGTACGTATAGTTCTAAATATTTTGAATCATAAAATCTATGAATCACAAACTATACCAACCAACAATGTACTGAACATCTACTGTAAACTTACAGAACTTTACACAAGCATGCAATAGAAAACACTTTTTCTCACTTATACAATCAATCAAATATCAACGTCCTTATGCATTCATATTTACATTCATATCTAAGAAGACTTCATTGATAGAGAATAGTAAAAAAGAAGCAGCAATAAATTAGCAATACTGATCTGATAGATCAGTCATCTCTGAACATCAAGCCTTTCTTTTGTATACCTACTTGAAAGAATAGAACCTCCATGTATACGCTCTTTTTCTGAGACGAACCTACGTAGAGATCTGTAAATATTGACTTAGAACTTTGCTGCAATTCCAGACTTCATAAAAACCCAGATCATGATAGATAACAAATAAAATAGATGCAAAATGTCAGATCTAGCCTCAACCAATATCAAATCATTCAAGAATAAGTCATTTCAGGTCTCATGATCCTGATCCAATATTGAACTCAAGGTGCACATAAATATTTCAGATCTAGTCCCAAACATAACCCTGCAACTTAAAATATACTTCAGATAGAAGTATTCCTTAGAATCTTATTCACGTGCACATCTAGCCTTATGATCCTCTCTTCTTTATACAATTTTTGGCCTTTCTCAATACCATGGACTGAATCCACTTAGGACCAATACCTTGGAGCAAATACCATGGACTAAATACCTAGGGTTAATATCATGGTCCAAAGATACTTTGGACCAAATACCTCGGACCAAAACCATGGTTTTCAACATGTATGCTTATGGGAGTGCGTGTGTACGTTATACGCTATTTCTGTTCTGAGTACCTACATGTATACGCTGCTTAAACTAAGTGAACCTGTGTGTATCTCTTAAATTTCTCTTACATCATCTTCTTCCTTCAACTTCTTTATTCTAATCAATAGACCTTAGTTCTATCTTCCTGATCCTCTATACCACTGCCCTATTGCCTTTGAATATTCCTGTTATCCTCTTATCAAAACTGAGTTGACCTATAGAGTTTCCATCAAGGAAAATACTTGTATCATAATTCCAACATAGTTGTACTTTCTTGTTCCCATATTTTGATTTAGTATCCCTTCATGACTTCATCGTGATATTGCTTCAACATCAAATAATTTCTTTTATTAATGGCTTCTTCATCATGACATATTTGTAGCGTTGAATCATAGGTGTCAAGGGTCCTTTGATCTTTGACCTTCCTTTGTCAGAGTTGTCATGGCTTCTTTCAGGACATTTCTTATACTGGATCTTTGTTAGATACTGATTCTTCGTGTCCATGGTGTTCTTACATGCTTGATTTCTTTCTTCATTTTCTTTTTCTTGGATAGTTTAGTCACCAACCTCATACTCCTTATGAGAGAATTTCTTCATGTTGACCTTCATTAGATTATAGTACATGCCTTCGAGCATGTCATTGGTGAAAGAGATCCTTTTATACTTGATCATGCCATAGAACTACTCCCATGACTCAATAGTATATATATATATATATATATGATGACATGACTTAATATTTTATGTATCCATACCTCACCTTGATTCTCCTTTAATCATCTTGGCTTCATTTGATTTTCCTTGGTGTGTCCCTACTTGCTTCATCTTTTCTTTCCTACATGTCATCCTTTTCTTGAATCCCATGAATGGGACTCCTAATGAGACATCTGCTCTTATTTATGAATCTTCTATTGAAGATTCTATCAGAGGATCTTAAACATCCTTACCCTACAGATGTTTCTTCCTTTTGATGATAGATACATTCTAATATTTTAATCATGATCAATTATTCTTTGATTGTTGATGAGGTCTTATAATAGGTATGTTCCTTGTATATGAATATCCTGAGCTATATCTACCATGATCCTATATTCTAAAAGATATATTTAACCATGCATTCTATTACATTTCTACATGCTCCTATACTACTAAAAATTTTGAAAGAAGACTTTAAGTAAAGAGTTTGACTTAGTCATGTAGATATCTAGAGGATCATCCTTCTTTTGCTTCTTGTCTTCTTCTTTCACTTCTTGAGTTACATGAGATTCTTCCCTTTTTATTCTGTTGTTGTTGTCCTTATTAAGTTTAGGATAGTCCCTTTTGTAGTGTACATATTCTTGGCATCCAAAGCATTGGATTTTCGATATATCTCTATTTCTTTCTCTTTGTGGACCAAAACTGCCAATTTTTCCCTTTCTCTTGGCCATAGCAACAAATTCTTGCTCCTTTGATCCCACATCATCCTTTCCTTTGAGTCTAGTTTCCTCCATTTTTCATAAAGACAATAGTTCACATATTGGGGTAGCTTCCTTTTCAGCATATGTGCTTGATGTGAAGTTGCCCAAATCTTCAGGTAGAGCATTTGAGTACTATAGTTTTCATTTCTTTATCAGACATGACTTCTCCTAGCTCTTGAAGTTGATCCCTCATCCTAGAGATCTTCATGAAGTAGGGACCTATTCCTTCATTTGATATCTTCATCTTGTACAAATCATTTCATAGAGATATCACTTCTCTAGTTGTGCTTACCGAGAATAGCTCTATTAACTTGTCATAGATTTCTTTTGATGTTTCAAATTTGGAGACATAAGTTATGAGAGAGTCCTTGATATATTCTATTAGAATCCTTTTTGATCTTGTCTCATCCTTATTCTACTTGGCTAAGTCTTGAGTTTGTTCCTTAGTGGGGATAGTGATATTCCCTTTGATGTGATCTAGAAGTTCATTCTCTTTGACAAGTAAATCAGTTCTCTTTTTCCATGCAAGAAAGTTATTGGTCCCAACCAATTTGTTGCTTTCATTGGAAAAAGACATTGATGTATATTCAGAAGGGAACATATACTTACTTCATAGTGTTTGAGATGTAGTGGACTTGCTTTCTTCTTGAGGACTTGATGGCTTGCCTTCCTTTGATCTTGATGTTATTCAAGTTGCTTTCTCCAAATGGACTTGCTTGATGATGAGATTTTATTAATGACTTGTAGCCTGATGTAGGTCCATATTTGATTTTCTCTTCTTGTAGGTGCATTTATATAAGGCTTTTCTTCTTGTTTTGTAGTCTTCCTTGATGAATAGTAGATATTAGACCTTCTTTTTCTTGATGTGATTGAGACTTCTTGGCTTCATGCTTCAACCTTGTAGATGTTATTAAAATGTCCTTCTTAATATAAAAAATTAAAGCTCTTTTCCAATTTACCTTGTTATCTTAATCTTCTTCTTCTTATTATTAATGCATGTGTGTTTACTTCATCAAACTACTACCAAAAGCATAACAACAAGAACACAGAAATTACCTGCATACGAATTCCAAGAATAGAAAATAAACAATGCGAGAGCATAACACATAGAATACATATACACAGATATTTTCCCCTGGACCCCAAAACCGGGACTACTAGCTTGATTTTTCATTATGTTCCTTTCAATGTTACAATACATATATATATACATGTCGAAGCATCCATTACCATGGACCGAAAACCATCGTGCCCAAAACCATGTGCAAAAACCATGCACAAAACCATAGGTAGGTTCGACCACCTAATATAGGGTCCAAAACAAATTTCCCCAGGGCACTACCCTAGACCCCACAGAGGGGGGATAATCGCCCTACTCAAACCCCCTGTGACCACCCCATTGCGCAACCAGTGCAACGAAGGGGGGGCTCTGCCCCCCGTTAACTAGGGAAGCTAGTCGTGGAAAGAATATAACACAACCCAACATTCTCCCACTTGTTGTTTTCTTTCCATAAGGGGCCACAGGAGAGATTAGTCATTTATCCAGCCCTACAATGCCCATTGTTTCTCTACACCAAGAGAACTTCTTAGAGCTCACAGATTTTGTCAATGCATCTACATTATTCTTCAAAGTTTCCACCTTTACCAGCAACACATTTTTGTCTTCTATCATATCCCTCACAAAGTGATATTGAACATCAATGTGCTTTGTCTTTGAATGATAAGCAGGGTTCTTTGCTAAGAAAATTGCACTTTGGATATCACAGTCTATTCTTATAGCTCCATGTACTAACCCCATACTTGAACACAATCTCTACAACTAGACCACCTCCTTTATTGCATGAGTGGTTGCCATGTATTTTAACTCTGTAGTTGATAAGGCCACTACAGATTGTTTCTTAGTCATCCAACCGACTGCACCTCCAAATAGGTTAAACACATACCCACTTGTAGATCTTCTATGATCCAGATCTCTAGCCTAGTCTGCATCAACAAAGCCATGAATATCAAAAAATTTGTCTGATCCTCGTCTTCCTTGGTAGCACAAACCATAATCACTAGTGCCATGCAAATACCTGAAGACTCACTTCACTGCTATCTGATTCTCATTCCCTAGTTTTTACATGAACCTTCTCAATACTCCCACTGCATGTGCAATGTCTGGTCTTGTACAGAACATCGCATACATCAGTCTATCGACTACACTTGCATATGGAACACAGGACATGTACTCTTCCTCTTCTCGTGATGTGGGACACTATTCAACAGATAACTTCACACCTACAAGAATAGGAACCTTCACCAGTTTACTATCCTGCATATTGAACCTCTGTAGTATTGTCTTCACATACTTCCTCTGGTTTAAGTAGAGCTTCCTCTTTGCTCGATCTCTTTTAATTCGATGCCCAAAATATAGTTTGGAGCACCAAGATATTTCATGTTGAATTTGGAGGACAACTAGGTCTTCAAATCCTAGATAATTTCTTTGTCATTTCCAACCAACAACATATCATCAACATACAAGACCAGGTAAATAACACAGTCACCAATTAATTTAAAATACACAAAATTATCTGCTTTGCTTCTGGTGAAGCCAAGTCCCCGTATAAAGGTATCAAATTTTTGATACCACATCCTTGGTGACTGTTTTAACCCATACAGAGACTTTTTTAACTTGCATACCAGTTCTTTCTTACCATTCACCACAAAGCCTTCAGGTTTCTTCATGTAGATCTCCTCTTCTAGATCCTCATGAAGAAATGTTGTCTTCACATCCATCTGTTCTACCTCAACATCAAAAGTAGTAGAAATAGATAAAAGTAATCTAATAGAAGCTACCTTGGTAACAGGAGAAAAAATATCACCAAAATCAATTCCTGGCACCTGGGAATAACCTTTTTCTAACAACCGAGCTTTGTATTTCTCCACCTTTCCTTCTGCATTTATCTTCTTCTTGAGCACCCATTTGCTGCCAATGGGTTTCCTTCCAGCTAGCAACTCCACCAGATCCAAACCCTCCTTTTTGTGCAAAGATTCCATTTCATCAACCATGGCCTCTTTCCCGAGTTTCCCATCCTCTGAATCTACTGCTTCCTTCATGGTTCTGGGATCATCATTAGTAACATAAAAAGCAAAGTTTGAATAGAATGTAGATAGACTTTACCTTTCTGGTTGCCTTCTTTCTCGAGTTGATCTTCTTACAACCAGAGTTTGTGGCTCTTCATCTTCTGATTCCTCTTTTATTGTAGAGATCGATTCTTCTTCCTTAAGATCAAACTCTATATTCTCAGGTTCCTTTGGTTGGAATTCATGTTTAATAATATATTTCACCTCTCTAAACTCCACATCTCGTCTGTATACAACCTTCCTTGTTACTGGGTTCCAAAGCTTATAACCCTTTAAACCATCCTTATACCCAATAAAGATGCACTTTTTAGATTTATTATCCAACTTTGTTCTTTTCTACTTTGGAACATGTACATATGCATCACATCCAAATACCCTCAGATGTGAAAGAGATGGTTTCTTACCAGTCCATACCTCTTGTGGAGTATTATCCTCCAACACCGATGAAGGTGATCTATTGACCAGCTAACGTGTTGTCTCTACTACCTCTGCCCATAATTCCTGTCCTAACCAGGCACCACTGAGCATGCTTCTTGCCCTTTCCATCAACGTCTTGTTCATTCGTTCTGCAACTCCATTTTGCTCAGGTGTATATGTAGTAGTCTTCTACCATAATATACCACACTTCTTATAGAATTCTTCAAATTATTTCTTTAAAATCTCTCCACCGTTATCTATCCTCAGCACCTTTATCTTCTTCTCGGTCTGGTTTTCCACCAGAGCCATAAATTGTTTAAACTTGTCAAAGACTTTAGATTTATTCTTGAGGAAATATATCCATGTATTCCTTGAGAATTAGTCTAGAAATGATACATAATACACAGACTTACCCAGTGATGGAACCTTCACAGGTCCAAACACATCAGTATGTGCAAGCTCTAATATATGTTTCACCATCTTACCACCAGAGGGGAAACTCAGCTAATTCTGCTTCCCACATACATAATTTTCATAGAAATCAAAATCCAGAGAGCTATTAGTCATACCTTCTACAATACCTTTACCATGAAGTATTCGAAGGCCCTTCTCTCCAATATGTCCAAGCCTTTGATGCCATAGCATGGTCTTTTCTCTACAAACCACTAGATTTTCTACTCCAGTTTCAGGAACCACAGAACTGTTTCACCCATCAAAAACAATGCTACCTTGGAACTTGTACAAAGTTCCAATCTAAACTCCCCACATCAATACCAGTGCTCCCTAAACCATCTTGTAGTATCCTTCTTGAACAATGTTTTTACACCTGCATCATCCATCTTGCTTACAAAAATTAGATTTCTAGCCAATGCAAGAATATTATGCAGAACACCCCGCAAGTGTTCTAATCCTTCCACCTTGCAAATTCAACTTAAATTTTCCGTGAAAAACAATTTTAGCCTTCCTGTCATCCCCTAAGAAGACATCACCACCACCATACTTCTCGTACTCACAAAACCACTCCCTATTGGGAGTGAAGTGAAAGGATGTACCTGATTCAATGAACCATGCCTCATGATCTACATGTGTACTTGAAGAAGCCAAGTACACATCTCCACCTTCATCTAAGGTGGTTTTCACCTCTGTAGAAGGAGCATCATTAGATCCCTTTCCTTCGTCAGGAGCTTTAGATTTACATTCCCTTTTGTAGTGCCCTTCCTCTCTGCATTTCCACCACACATTTACAGGTTTTCCTGGAGATTTAGATCTCCCTCTAGATTTATATCTCCCACTCGATGACTTATTTTTGTTTATGTTCTGGGACCATCCTTGTACAGACAAGGCATTTCCATTCTGGCTCTCCATATTTTTCTGTCTCATCTACTCCGTTAGCAAGGATGAGACTATTTCATCAAACTGCAAGGCAATTGCATTGCTACCTATTGCAATAACTAGACTATTCCATGAATCTGGTAGAGAACACAACAAATTGATGCACTTATCTTCATCTGAAATTTTAATATCAATAGATAATAACTGACTTACCATAGTATTAAATGCATTCAGATGCTCTGTCACCGAGTCTCCATCTTTCATCCTTAGGTTATACATCTTTTCCTGTAGGAGCATTTTATTCACCAGAGACTTAGAATGGTACAAAGTCCCTAACATACCCCACAAAGCCTTTGTTGTAGCTTCCCCTGATACATTCAGCAATAATGAATCTAAGACACACAAACGTATTCTTCTCTTTTCCTTTCGATCCAACTTCTTCGATTCTTCATCGAACACTCCCGTTGGTTTAGTACCCAGATCTACCACAATCCACTGATCTTTATCTACCAATAGATCCTCCATCTTGAGTTTCCATAAGTCAAAACTCTAACCATTAAATTTCTTGATCTCTATCTTTCCACTGCTCGCCATCTTCTTTCGCACCAAAATCGATCCCACAGATCTCCCACTGAATAGGGTCTATCACAGGCCCAAGCGAAACCCCTCAACAACCAAGGCCTACCTTGAAACCAAAACAACTCTGATACCAAATGTAGGTTTTAACTTTATACAGAAATTACCTGCATACGAATTCTAAGAATAGAAAAAACAATGTGAGAGCATAACACATAAAACACATATACACAGATATTTTCCCCTGGATCGGAAAACTGGGACAACCAATTTGATTTTTCATTATGTTCCTTTCAATGTTACAAGACTATATATACATGCTAAAGCATCCAATACCATGGAAAGAAAATTATCGCGCCCAAAACCATGTGCGAAAACCATGCACAAAACCATAGGTAGGTTTGCCCACCTAATATAGGGTCTAAAAAAATTTCTCCAAGGTGCTGCCTCGGACCCCATAGAGCGGGATTAACCACCTCCCTCAAACCCCCTGCTATGCAATCAACGCAACAAAGGGGGGGCTACACCCCCCAATACCCCAGTTAACTAGGGTAGCTAGTCATGGAAAGAATATAACACAACCCAACCATTGAGACTTCTTGGCCTCATGCTTCAACCTTGTGGATGTTCTCGAGATGTCCTTCTTAGATGAGTCACCTTATGAGTGTTCTTGAGATTCCCTTTCCTTGATGTGTCACCTTAGCTTTGATACCGTGTTGAAGAATCAAGGGCAATTATGTATAGTGGGATTCTTCTAGACTTGATAAAAAATTGTGAAGCTCTTTTTCAATTTATCTTGGTAGCTTAATCTTCTTCTTATTATTATTAATTCATGTGTGTTTGCTTCATCAAACTGCTACCAAAAACATAAGAACAAGAACACAAGATGTTGGCTCTCTGCCAAGGCAAAACCTCTCTCTCTTATAGAGGAAAATCCTTTTGTAAATTTATCTTATTGAAGCTTCTTATTGATCAATGCCAAACCCTAGACCTTTGAAAAGAATATCCTCCAAGAACAAGTCAAGTCCTTCCTTCTTCTAACACTTTGTTTTCAAGCACTTCGTTCTTCTTTTGGTATCTGATGATAGATATTTTTATGCTCACTCTAGAATATATATTTCTCCTTTTATGCTTAGTGAACACTTTCAGACATGAGGAGTCCTTTCTCCCTTGCCTAATCGAGCTATTTCTTGAGATATAGTTGTAGAATTGTTATGACAGTAGTGCAACCTTATTTCTTTCCACATGTGAGGGGATTCTGTGTGAGATTGACTTATTCCTTCTTCGCTTGGTAGAGCTCCTTATTCACTTGCGTGAGAGGCCTTATAGGCCTACTTTGATTTCCCAACCAACAAGACTATATGACTTTGATATTAATGTTGTAATGATTGCAAGAAGAGGCTCCTTTCTTCTAACGTGTTACTATAATAGGCCTTAAGACAACCCTATTACACTTCGGTCTTCTTCCTCCTTTCTTCACTACCCTTGGAGACTTTTATTTCATCGTTTTATTACCTTCGTTGCACTTTATCTTTCCTTATACCTTCATTTATTTTAGAGGTCAAGAATGCTTGTCATTGGAGGAGTGGAAAACCTTTCTATATAGAGGTTTGTCCCTCCTTTAGGTTGACTAGAGGCCAACTAGGAGACTTGAGGCCGACTTGACTTTTCCACTTCAAATTTTGTTCTTTGGTGATCTCGTTTCTAGGAGAGGACTTGTGACTTTGCTTGGAGGAATATATTTGACTCTAATACATAAATATGCATGTTGTAACATTCCCTTAAGGTCTTCAACATTTTGTTTTGACTCTTTGACTTACATATGGCACTTTAACATGTGCTAGACCTATTTCAATGAGCAAGAAACTCATTGATAAATATAACAAAAATAATATTTCTTTTCTTGAATAAATGAAAATATCAAAATTACATTTATGAAGACCGAACATAGTTACACTTTCTTCAACATCATCAACCATGGCCTCTTTCCAGAGTTTTTCATCCTCTGGATCTACTGCCTCCCTGATAGTTCTCGGATCATCATCAATAATAGATAAAGAAAATTTTGAACAAAAAACATATGGACTATACCTTTCTAGTTTCCTTCTTTCTCAAACTGATCTTCTCATGGTTGGAGTTTGTGGCTGTTTATCTTTAGATTCCTCTTCTATTGTAGAGTTTGATTCGTCCTCCTTTATCTCAAACTATATCTTCTCATGTTCCTTTGGTACGACTTCATGTTTAATAACATCTTTCACCTCTCTAAACACCACATCTCAAATGTACACAACCTTCCTTGCTTCTGGGTTCCAAAGATTATAACATTTTAAACCATCCTTATACCTAATAAAGATGGACCTTTCAGATTTACTATCCAACTTAGTTATTTTCTCCTTTGGAACATGTACATATGCATCACATGAAAATAACCTCATATGTGAAAGAAAGGGTTTCTTACTATTCCATACCTCATGTGGAGAATTATCCTCCAACACTGATGAAAGTGATCGATTAAGCAGGTAACATGCAATCTTCACTACCTCTACCCAGAATTCCTATCCTAACCTGGCACCACAGAGCATGCTTCTTGCCTTTTCCATCAACATCATTGTTGTGGGGAAAAGTATCCGACTTGGAATGACCCTATCCCGACTCTAAGGGTGACAGTCCTTAGCAACAACTGAAAGTAAAGCTTTGATATTTTCCTTTATGAAAGTACAGAGAAGGAAGAAAAGATTAACCAACCGGTGTCTTTCGCTTTTGTTGATCCTGTCCTCTCTCTTTGTCTCTTGTCCCCAGCTCCTTGCTCTCTTTACCGGCCCAGCTACACACAGATCCTGCACAAACAAGAGAGGGAAACTACAAGAAACATGTACTCATAATTGATGCATGGATTAGAGTGAATCAGATATACAAGTAAATACAATACATCAATGCAATACAAGTATATAGGAGAACATTCAAAGCTATATTGATAGAAGTAAAAGGGTTCTGAGAAGGTTACAACCATCAATGGCTCCAATCCAGCAGCACCTCCCCAGCAGCAAGAAATCTCCTCTTCACCTCTATAAAAGCAATCACCCAATAGCTCTAACTGTAAACCAACAGCACTTCCTTGCTTTGCACAAAATTCCAGCCTCCCTAGACCTCATGAGAGAGCTCTATATATAGGAGATTTGGAGAAAGGATGAGTCAGCTTGAGGCTGGCATAAAGCTGACTAGTGTCCTCTCCCACTTTAGTTAAACTTCAGTTCTTGAGTCCACTTGGAGATCCTTGCTTACACATGGAGATCAAGTACCTCTTACTCATCACAGGGCGAATCCCTTGAACCAAGTGTCAGTTTGGAAGCTTCCTGGGCAGTTGACACCTTGCAGAATGACTGTGCCACTTGGCCAATCTCGCCCAGCGCAGGTAGCCTTCATTGGTTTTGACTTTCAGCGCAGGTACAAGGAGGAGCAGTTGACATTCAGCGCAGTTGCTCAGTGGAGCAGCTGACATGATCCAAAAATAGCCTGTTTTGAGTGTTTTTCAGGTGGAGAACTGATGGGAAGTGCTGTGGTTTGCTGACCTTGTTCTTCTAGGGGTAAGAACAACATGTTTAGGGACTGAGGATCCCTGTAATTATTGACATTTCATGCTCCATGCTGCGAGGCACAAAAATGTCTATAACAGTTGCCCCCTAAAGTATGAGGCCGTTTATCAGGTGAAATGCTTTATCTAGAGGGTCCGAAGTTCATTCCAGTGCTGAGGAGGCGCCCTGTAATACAATACAATACAATACATTATTTTTCATTCTGTTTTCATGATCTAGCTGAGGCGGGCATTCCCATGCTCAGCTTTATAAATACATTTTGGTACATAGAACAGACGATCGTCTAATGGTAGACCGATAATTCGCTGCTGGAATTATCATCCTTTGAGTAGGATGATCATCTGCTGCAATGATGTACATGACAAATGATTTTATATTTCCTGAATATGTATCACAGCCCGGATGGATGAAACTAGATCCGGGGTCTTCAAACTCGTTCGATCTTCACTCTGAGTACAAGTCGATCCATGTGAGAATTTCGCTGAAGTCGAACATGGAAAGACATCGCTTGATTACCGGTCAATGATGAAAACCGTTAACAAGCGCGAGAGGAATCACCGATAATGATAATGACCCTCAAGGTACCGCAGTACAATTCACGTGGCGTGAATAAAGGACTTGGCGTCGAACGCCACGCAAAATCTTCTGGTCGAAGGTCATTGATGTATACCTGTCGCCGGAAGTGAGAAACTTGCCATTGAGGCATGCAAGCTTCAAAGTACTGATGGGGTTGTTCCTAGATCAACTCCTTGGATAATGAGCTGAAGTCGACAAGAAGCGATCCGTCAAAGGAGGGCCTTAATGAATCCCACATCAATGACACGAAACGGAGCTAATGATTTTAGTGGAGGTGAAAACAAACTGTGACATATGATTCAGGGTGGCGATCATGAATGGATGAAGGATAATGTATGGCAGTGGATGGGACACGGTTGACACTTTCAGAATGACCTCTCTTGAACATATAATGACACTGATGCGATGGATCGGTAGCATTACCCCAAAATGTGGATGGTTTGGCGAAGACCATGGTGATGAGACCGGTGAATGAAACAACCCAACCCGATGTGGTACGGAAGAAAAGTGTCATGTTCAAGAGCGACTTGCTACCGTTAAGCTTTGATGTTCTCCCAATTCTTCCCCAGTCATTTCTAACCAGTACCTCTTTATTTTTGTCAAGCTTGAGGAGGATAACATATGCTTATTCTATAACCTGCCCTTCGGGCAAGCCCATCGCTATGATTTAACGAGCCTAGCGATAGGGAAACTCGTTCTCGTCTAAAGACAAGTTTGTCGCTATTTAATCATTTTAACGAGTCTAACGACAAGGAAAACTCGGTCCTTTTCATTTTTAGAGAGTCTGAAAAGGTACAGAAAGTTAACTCCAAAATTCCTTTTTCGTCATCTAATCCCTTAAGTCCGAAAAAGTATAAAACAATACAGAAGGGATGAGTGTTCAATACTTTTAACGAGCCGAACAAGACAAGCGCTCGATCTTTTTGTGCAATAATCCCTCAGGTCCAAAAAGATTAAAATCTAGAGGAGGGATAGCTTTCCGGTCGCTTTAACGAGCTGGAAGGCCAAAACTCGATAAACTTTTCATATTTTACGAGTCAGTGAAAAGAGCTCAAAGAAGACTCGTCTTTTGAGGAACGAGTGATGAACAGGGATAGCAGCAGATTCCAGGTACAGGTTGGAATTCTCCAATCACGGCAGTGTCACAAGGATGGCTAACTGAAATCACTCTTCGCAGCTGTTCCTCAAAATGGGTAAACAAACATATGGAGGTGAACGATTGGCCAAATGAACAGATGGAGGCGATGGCATATAAACACGACCAAGGATTTTTAATATGGCTTTCAAAGGTTACATTTCTCGAGGTTGTTTACCGGTTCATTTTTTCTGGATGAGCTTGAACTGCTAGGGAAAGATTGCTCACAACTTACGTTTATTTTTTAACGAGCATGAACTTCTGCACAAAAACTGCTCGATGATTGCGTTTATTTTTTAACGAGCATGAACATTGCTAAAACTGCTCGATTTTATGCATGCCCCCAGCATCATAATGACGTATGTCAAAGGAGGGTGCCCCCCAAGCTTCATTGCATTCAACTTTGGTGGTTGGAATGAAGGTTTACCTTTGAATTTTGAACAGGGGATTTGTTTCATTTTTTTTTTTTAATGAGGTTGACATAGTAAAAGAACTATCCTCATGACTCCTTGTTTCATTTTTTAACGAGGTTGACACGAGATAAGAACTGTCCTCGGGACTCCTTATTTCATTTTTTAACGAGGTTGACATGAGTTAGGAACTATCCTCGAAGCCCACTGTATTTACAGTATTTCTATTAGGGCGATGATCCATGCTGACAAAATGTTTAAGAATCTTCCGAATCCATTAGATATAGAAGATTTCATATTGTAGGTTTCCACTGTGGCCACCTCCGCCAGATTACTTGCAGGCGGTAGGGAAAAAGTACCCATTAAGGCAGGGTCTTTTAGGAGACCTACTCCAATATTTTGAAGCGAATGATCGCTTCCATGTGTCATTGGAATGCTTCCCGTAACTTGTGAACTGTCGGGGAGGAAAGTTTGTTGGTCGACGACTGTAATCCCTCCTTGAAAGGGAAATGCAATCTTCCTGAAGTAGGTCGACACGACTGCGGCCATGGCATATATCCAGGGCCTTCCTAGTAGGATGTTGTAATCGAGGTTTCCATCAATTACTTCAACATCGACTTCTACTGTTTTGCCCCCCAGTTCAACTTGCAAGTTACCTAAAATCCCGTAGGGAGTGTATGATCGTCCATCAAATGCTTTTAAGGTCGTTGACGATTTCGACAAGGGTGGTGAGCCTAAATTTTTCCAGCAACTCATCGACATAAGACATGTAGATGCCCCCTCATCAATAATTGTTCGATGAACAGTTTTGTTGAGGGCTTTCACTTGAATAAGGAAAGCTAGTTGAGCTGGTAACTTAGGGTCATATCCTTTATGATCAAAGGCCACAAGATTGGAATCCATTGGGCCAATCCCACCTATTGCTGATAATAAAGTTTGCTCTTGGGAGGGGCAATTTTGCGGTACCTCAAGTGTCGACATAGCGGACGGCGATTGGGCCAGGTCCTCTATTATATTATAATTATGTGCTATTTTGGCACGAGGATTAAATGTCGATTTGTGTACTACTCCCTTTGGCAACTTTACCATTGGTTCAGGAATGATGGGTGGCACAACTTTGGTCAAAGCTGTCGTCGAACTACTAGGTTGTTCATTAGCCTTGTTATTTGACAGCCATGGATTCCCGTAATCTTTATTCCTTGTCAAAGCATTATTCTGCTGCTTTGAGGTAGACAACATAAGCACTTGGGATCGGGAAGCATTTTGATTAGCAACCAGATTTTGACCAGTATTAGGAAACGGATCAGTCAACACAGCTGAGGTTTTCGGACTCTTAAAGAATCTTTTAAGCTCAACTTTGCATGGACAATCTGTTGTCCAATGATCCTCATCGCATATATGACACCCCGAAGGGGGTTTCCCTTTTCTCCCTTTCTTTTTCTTCTTGTCTCCTGGTTGCTTCAGTTGTTTGCCCTTGTCGTCCGACACGGCACTTACTTCCGAGGCAAGAAGTTCTTCATTTGCATTTTTATTCGAAGTCTTACGGGTTTTCTTAGACGAATCCCGTGTTGACTTTGCATTTGCAGTGCCAATCACACCATCGCCGGCATGAGAGTCACTATTTGATCCAGGAGGGGGAGGAATTGAAAATTTCGGTCTAGGGGCGTCAGGTATCTTGTCATAGAGCGTGCCAGACTGAGTATATACTAATTCTAAATACTGGGCATGAGCAATAACTTGCTCCTCTGTTACGACGCCTCCCTTGGCCACATCTTCTGTTATAGCAGGAAGAAGCGACTTTATAAACCACTCAGCTAAAAGTTGATCTGGAACATAAGTCTTTACCATTCTGCGACGACGACGCCACTCATGTATATGATCTGATATATGTGTGGCCGTTGTCTGCTTGAAATTGGTTAAGATCTCGGTTCCAGTTTCGTACCTTATAGGTAACTGAAAGTGTGTTAAGAAAGTCGTGGCTAGGGAACTAAAATTGTCGAAAGAGGCTCTAGGTAATTCAATATACCATTTAGCCGCCGGACCAGTCAATGTCCTGTGGAAAAGGCGAAGCCTTATCGAATCATCATTCAAGGTATTCGACGAACAGCACAGATGGAAAGTCATCACATGATTCGACGGGTCTTCGCCAGGATTTCCATTGAATTTAGGAATGTCTGAAGGAAGTTTGTGAGGAATCGCTGGCCACCAATGGGCATAGGCGATTGGATCATTCGTCAATCGATGTAAATCTGGTAATTCTAGAGTCGCCACGAATGGCAACTGCTGATTTAGGTTTGGCGAGGCGTACCCAGGATACGATGGAATCGCCTGAGCAGTAGGCCTTTGCATACCAGCATAATGCAACTGATGTTGATAGGACTGATATGGCTGGTGGGCTTGGCCACTGTAAAGTGGTTGATTTAACCCGTTCTGAATATAGGGTTGCCCACTATTTGCAAAGATCTGTCGCTCAGATCCCTGGTACACCTGTTGAAACTGAGGTTGTTGGTATTGCATCATCCATGGCTGCGAAGCCATGTTTTGCTGTGCGATACTAACCGACGGACCAAGATGCGGGGTTATGGTTCCCGTTTGTATCTGTGTCGTCCCGGCAGTTGGCGATTGTGGTTGTGTTGCAGGGTCAAGGGGTTGTTGCATTACAACTTGGGGTTGACATACAACAGGCATCGATTGAACTTGCGACACGGTTACAATTGCTGGCGTCGTCGGGATGCTAGACATAGGTACACATTGTTGCATGGAATATACAACTCTCGGTTGTTGGGGCAACATAGGCACCCAACCACTCGTCGTAACTTCAGTCAAACCTGAATGCGGTTGAAAACTGCCATATGGGTATCCTCCCGGAGGGGGAAGTGAAAGGGCATATTGCCCCCCATACGGTAACAATCCGGAGCTCAAGGGTATAGATTGCCTTTGAGGACTGGATGGTCCAAACTGATTTCCAAAGGGATCAATTTGTCTAGTTTCAACATAAGAATTACCGGGTATTATACCGGAAGAACAAACTGGAACAGACCAAGTTGTCATAATAGTCCCTGGGTGGACTCCTTCTAGCTGTTGAGAGCTAGTCGGGACAGCTGGTATGCCGACAAACATCGTCGGAGTGACAGCAGGAGCTTCTGCTGTCGCTGTGTCATTTGGCACAGTCCTAGATGTCGACGGTTGCTCAGACATTTTAAGTCTATCCAATAAACTGCCTAACGATTCTACAGGAACTTCCACTGGCGATGGACAAACTTCTGATGCAGAAGGAAAAAGAGTGATGCCTACTCCAAAATGAGTTGGAGTATTTGCTTGCTGGTCCTCTACGATTTCCTCTATTGCAATCAGACCAGGAGGAAGAGGAAGACCGTCAGGTCCGTAAAAGATTTCTGGTGCCGAAGAAGGGGTTGCTTCGACAGCGACAGTTGTTTGAGCAACAAGACTCTGTGGACCGGTTTCAGATGGAACTGGTTCAGTTATGCAAGTACTTGTTCTCAGACTAGGATCAGTACAACTGTCCCTCTGTCGCTGTTGAACTTCTTCAATAGAGGCAGGGATTCCAGAAATATTAGGAGTGACCAGAATCTCAGATGTAGTTGGAACTGTTGTTCTAACTTTAATGGGAGATTTTGACCCGGTCAAGCGAGTTTGCTTCGTCTGTACTACTCTCGATTCCGGAGACAAAGACGGTTGACTCGCGAGTCTCCTCGAACGACGGAGTTCTAATTGACTTTCCTCCACGGTTGCGGATTACTCGATCAACTAAAATACAAAAAGGGGAATTATGTTTCCGTATTGAATGAATTTTATTAGACGCTTTTAGACACAACTTTTCTTTTTCATGTTTTAAGAGTCGAGAAAAAGCTAAAGATGACTCTAGTCGCCTTCGATGTATTAACGAGCCCGAAGTGACAAATGCTCGGTTGGACTTTTTCAGTTATAGAGTTTGAAAAAGGCCAAAAGAAACTGCTCTGGAGATCTAGGCAGAGGGTGTGCCAAACCTTTCGCGAAACCACAGAATACGTTTTACGGTACGGGTGGTCGATCTTCGTGAATGCTGTGTTCACTGCATCGCGATCAGTAGGGCGGCCGACACGGCTTCCTAAGGATAAAGGATAAATGCCTATAGGGGTCTCCCAATATACGCAACGGTACGCGGGAGCACAAGTCCGTATTAGTGCTATCGTCCCTCAGGAGGAATCACCCACCTTCGTAGAGATCGACAGTCACTACGTTTAACGACGTCGGAACACGTCTCTACCTAGACCTCTATTGTGAGCGTTATGTTACAAAGCGTTTTTAGATTCATTAAATATAATTTAAGTTGATCTTGTTTAGCAGTTTGTCTTTCAGGATCACCACGAGATGTATTGGTACAAATTCCTAAATGCAGCTAAAATGATAAGCAAGCTTTACAATCTTTTTAGCTTTGAAAATCCTAACTACTGAGGGGAGAGAAAAACATAATCTTTCCACACAGAGCACAAAGCACAAACTAATGCACTTTCTCCTAGATCAATCACGCAAACTTATCAAAAATGCAAATGCAAGATGCATGTATTTCTTTTCTTTTCCCTTAATGTTGATGTAGACAAAAGGAAACTGTCGTATAATTTTCGAATTCAATTTGAAGCGTAAACAAACAAGTTTTGTCTAAAATCAAAAGACGCCTTACAGGTACTTGTTTCGACACTAAAAATGTATGAATTCAAACCATAAAATGAAAAACAAACAAACTCAAACAGCCATGAACAGTAATAAAACTAGCTCTTAAGATCACAAAGACACTTTTACAGTTCAGGATCTAAGAGGCCACAGCTATACTGGTTTGCTTTTCACAATGGGAAACTGTAACTGAAACAAGAAATACTGAAAGAACAATCGCAGTTTCATCATACAACTGAGGTGGAATAATGTCAAGGAAAGTTGGTTTACAGCAAGTGCAAATGACAAGCAATCAACAGCAAAATAACAGTGAAAACAGGGCCAAGACTCAGTGGGAAACCTCAGGAAGACATAGCCTAACTGGTTCAACGCAGGCTCTGGTCTGTCAAACTGATTCTCAGCGCAGTTCCCGAAGGGAGTACCTGCGCTGAAATGCAGACTGCCTTTGGACAGCCTGCACTGAGACACGAGAGTTGCGTTTACAAGGGTTTCCGGGTCATAAAAAGCTCAAAAATTCACTGTTTTTGCTGAAATAAAAAGCTATAGGTCAAGTACAAGCTAAGGGATGATCAAGAGGATGAAAAGCTATCACAAAGAGTACAAGAGACTTTTGTAGATCAGCTCTTCAAATCATGAATCTGCTCAGAAAATGAGCAAGAGTAGCAGCCCCTCTACTTCGCTTTTGATATAGTCAAAAGCTTTTCGATTTGGTACTCTTTTCTTCAGGAAATGAATAGCAAAGATACTACAAACACCAACAAGATACTAGGCTCCCCAGTGGAGTCGCCAGTTTGTTGTGGGGAAAAGTATCCGACTCGGAATGACCCTATCCCGACTCTAAGGGTGACAGTCCTTAGCAACAACTGAAAGTAAAGCTTTGATATTTTCCTTTATGAAAGTACAGAGAAGGAAGAAAAGATTAACCAACCGGTGTCTTTCGCTTTTGTCGATCCTGTCCTCTCTCTTTGTCTCTTGTCCCTAGCTCCTTGCTCTCTTTACCGGCCCAGCTACACACAGATCCTGCACAAACAAGAGAGGGAAACTACAAGAAACATGTACTCATAACTGATGCATGGATTAGAGTGAATCAGATATACAAGTAAATACAATACATCAATGCAATACAAGTATATAGGAGAACATTCAAAGCTTTATTGATAGAAGTAAAAGGGTTCTGAGAAGGTTACAACCATCAATGGCTCCAATCCAGCAACACCTCCCCAGCAGCAAGAAATCTCCTCTTCACCTCTATAAAAGCAATCACCCAATAGCTCTAACTGTAAACCAACAGCACTTCCTTGCTTTGCACAAAATTCCAGCCTCCCTAGACCTCATGAGAGAGCTCTATATATAGGAGATTTGGAGAAAGGATGAGTCAGCTTGAGGCTGGCATAAAGCTGACTAGTGTCCTCTCCCACTTTAGTTAAACTTCAGTTCTTGAGTCCACTTGGAGATCCTTGCTTACACATGGAGATCAAGTACCTCTTACTCATCACAGGGCGAATCCCTTGAACCAAGTGTCAGTTTGGAAGCTTCCTGGGCAGTTGACACCTTGCAGAATGACTGTGCCACTTGGCCAATCTCGCCCAGCGCAGGTAGCCTTCATTGGTTTTGACTTTCAGCGCAGGTACAAGGAGGAGCAGTTGACATTCAGCGCAGTTGCTCAGTGGAGCAGCTGACATGATCCAAAAATAGCCTGTTTTGAGTGTTTTTCAGGTGGAGAACTGATGGGAAGTGCTGTGGTTTGCTGACCTTGTTCTTCTAGGGGTAAGAACAACATGTTTAGGGACTGAGGATCCCTGTAATTATTGACATTTCATGCTCCATGCTGCGAGGCACAAAAATGTCTATAACAATCATGTTCGTTCTTTCTGCATCTTCATTTTGTTGAGGTGTGTATGGAGTAGTATTTTATCATGCTATACCGCACTTCTTACAAAACTCTTCAAATTCGTTCTTGCAGAACTCTCCACCATTATCTATCCTCAACATCTTTATCTTCTTCTCTATCTAGCTTCCCACCACATCCTTAAATTCTTTAAAACTATCAAAGACTTTAGATTTCTTCATGAGGAAATATATCCATGTACTCCTTGAGAAGTCATCCATAAAGGGTACATAGTACATAGACTTACCTAGTGATGGAACTGACATAGGTACAAACACATCACTATGCACAAGCTCTAATATCCCTTTTGCCCTCTTAGCATAACAGGGGAAACTCAACCGATTCTGATTCATATACAGACAATGTTCACAGAAATCGAAATCTAGAGAGAAATTAGAGATACCTTCTACCATAACATTACCATGAACTATTCAAAGGCCCTTCTCTCCAATATGTCCAATCCTTTGATGACATAGCATGGTCTTTTCTCTAGAGGCCACTAGATTTTCTGCTCTACTTTCACGAACCGTAAAAATGTTGCACCCATCAATAACAGTACTTCCAAGAAGATTGTAAAGAGTTCTAATCCAAACTCCTCGCATCAATACCAGTTCTCCCCAAACCATCTTGTAGGTATCTTTCTCGAACATTATTTTTACACCTGCATCATCCATCTTGCTTACAAAATTTAGATTTCTGGCCAATGCAAGAATATGCAAAACACTCGAGAGTGTTCTAATACTTCCACCTTGAAGCTTCATCTTGACTTTTCTGCGTTCAATGATTCTAGCCTTTCTATTATACCCTAAGAAGACATCACCACCATCATATTTCTCATACTCGCAGAACCACTCCCTATGGGGAGTGAAGTGAAAGGATGCACTTGAGTAAATCAACCATGCCACATAATCGTACTTGAAGAAGAAGCCAAGTACATATCCCCACCTTCATATGAGGTGGTTTTCGCCTCTATAGAAGTACTATTATCAGATCCCTTTCCTTTCTCATAATCTTTAGATCTATAATCCTTTTTGAAGTGCAATTCCTTTCCGCATTTTCAGCACACCTTTACAAGTTTTCCTAGACATTTAGATCTCCCACTGAAGGAGTTATTTTTGTTTATGTTCTGGGACTGTCCTCATATAGACAAGGAATATCTATCTAGCCCTCCATATTTTTCCATCTCATCTCCTCTAGCGGAAAGGATGAGACTATTTCATCAGACTGCAAGGTAGTTGTATTGCTACATATTGCAACAACTAGACTGTCGCATGAATTTGGTAGAGAAAACAACAAACTAATGCACTTGTCTTCATCTAAAAATTTTTCATCGACAAATAAAAACTGGCTTAACACAGTATTAAATGCATTCATATGCTTTATCACCGAGTCTCCATCCTTCATCCTCAAGTTATACATCGTTTTCCGTAGGAACAATTTATTTACCAGAGACTTATATTGGTACAAAGTCCCTAACTTGTCCCACAAAGCCTTCGCTAAAGCTTCACATGATACATTCAACAATATTGAATCTAAGATACACAACCATATTGTGCTCTTTGCTTTATGATCCAAATTATTCTAGTCTTCATCTAACATTATCATTGGTTTAGTACCGAGATCTACCATGATCCACTAATTTTTATCCACCATCAAATCCTCCATCTTGAGCCCACCTAACAAAACAAAAATATAACCATTAAATTTCTCACTCTCTATATTTCCACTACTCACCATATTCTTTCATCACAAGAATTGATCCTATAGATCTCGCACTGAACAGGGTCCACCAGAGGCCTGAGAAGAAAATGCCTCAGTAACATAGGCATTCCCTTGAAGCCAAAACAATTATGATATCAATTGTAGGTTTTAGCCATGTACATAAATTACCTGCAAACGAATTCTTAAAAATAGAAAAATATACAATAGCAAGAATCAAAAGACAAATACACAGAGATTTTACCTTGGATCCCAAATCTAGGACTACAAGATCGATTTTTCATTATGTTTATTTCAATGTTACAACACCTATATATACATGGTGAAGCATTCATAAACCGTAATCCATTAACTATGGATTAGAACATAACCATAGTTCCTTTGACCAGATCTACAAGATACCATGTGTAGAAAAACATCATTCCAAAAACCATGTGCAAAACTCATGCACAAAACCATAACTAGGTTAACCCACCTAATACAGGGTAAAAAAAACTGGGTCATTTCCATGCACCCCTGCAAACCCCCCGACAGGGGGGGCTGCTGCCCCCCTTGTTACCCCCCTACTTCACCCCACGCAATGAAGGGCGACCTCACTGCCCCCCCCTCTAACCGCTGACATTTAACATGGGGCTAGTCATGGAAAGAATATGACACACTTCGAAAAAAATAGAATCGTGGAAAGGTATAAAGAAGCTTGGGAAGAACAGGTGTGTACATTTTTCACATCTAAGGTAGTGGAATCAGAAAAAAAAGAATTTCATTTTGGAATGTGATGGATTCAAAGACATCAGATAAAGTTATGGGAATATGTTAGCATCATCTTCTTCGCATTGCCTCTTCAATGAGGGGATTATTGGAAGGTTAGGCTAGCTCATCATAAATTTGAATAAGAAAAGGATTGAATTGCAAAAGGTGAAAAGAAAAGAACTAATGGTCCTATAGACTATTTTTAGTCTCGTGGACGTTAAAATATCATTTCATTTCATTTCATATGCATGGAGAGGACTAATAAAGAGGGTTTTGAGGGGAGTCATAAGGTGGGCTTACTGGAGTTATAAGGAGGTATCTCGGGTGTTAAAATATCCTTGGAAATAAGGAAATGGAGTCAGGGAAATATAAGGTGCGTAGGTGTCGAGAAAATGAGGTGATGGAGTGGAGGAATAATGATGTGAGAGAGAAGGGAGGTGAAGCCCATATCGAGGTGGGTCCTCCCTCCGAAATAAAATAAAAATAAAAATACAACCACTATATTAACATGATCTTGGGATCCTGGATAGGGAAGATCTCATGGAGAATTAAAGTAGGGCCTTGGATGGAAGAGGGGCCTGAGATATAAATAATATTTTTTATTTAAATGTATTATATAAGGTTTATTATATGGTTTTATAACATGTACAAGTGCTCGGCCATGGTGTTTTTGTAGGATAGTTAGTAATAAAGTAATAATTAATTAAAAAATAATAAAAAAATCTATATTTACATATTAATAGTAATTAACTTAGAAAAATTAAAATAATATACATTTTGTCCATCTTTTAGCTTAGGCAGTGAAACTCTTTTGAACTTTGAATAAGTGTAATTTGCAAATTGTGGGTCCAAATGAGATGAAACAAGAACCATGGAAAGCTAGCCAGAAACTAAATGCAATGAAGCAATTAGAATGTAAATCCAAAGTAAATGAAAATCTCACAAAAATGTCGCACAATTAACCAAATGAAATTATTATAGGGAAATATAACGAAAATTTATTTAGAGGGTCCCCATTATTTTTGTGAATATATGAATATAATTAAGCAAAAAATGGTAGTTTGTGGTATTTCCACAAAAAGGTGACACATGGGGAAGAACCAGTTATCTCTAGTTAAAAGATAACGAGTTTAACTTTACCCAAAGGTTAAAGTGAGGAATTCTATTAAGCTGTTAAATATTAAATCATTTCCAATGGGTCCCACATTAATGAATCAAGTAATATGAGTTCAAAAAAAATAAGTACATGTAGCAGACTAAGTCTAAAACCATGAATCCAAATTTTGGAGAATATTAATATTTAGGATTCCCTCATATGAGTGATAGAAGAAGGTATAGATAGGGATTTTTAGATAAACACGTATATCCATCAATATGAATGGCCTTTGACATCTCTTCACTTCCCGTGATACTAGATAATACCTCGACGGAGTTGTATTTTAATGTCATAAAAGTATTTCCCTAGTGCGAGTGAGTATCCTTAGCCTCGACGAGTTTACTTGTACTTCCCATGCTTCCCCTTTTAATCACCCTTTTGATTAGGACATTTGCAAGCAATGTTTGTGATGTAGTTGAGTGAAGGAGGTAGGATGGAAAGAGAGACTTAAGCAATTGGATATAATACTTACATAATGTTGACTCGATATCTTTCCCTGCGACTATCAATTTAGTGGCTTTAATAAAGTAGAGGGATAGGAGAGATTCATTGAGCTTAACTCAAGGTTAGTTATTTCCTTGAAAATATGAACTATATCAGTTAGAAAGGATGCATGTTCCTCCATGGAAAATATTTAAGCAAAGATGGATTTAGAATTCCATAAAAATATCCCTTTAAGGTAAATAAAACCCTTGAAATTGATAGAGTAAAAATTTCCCATGCCTTCCAACTAAGGTTGGGTAAGAAAATCCCTTTTACATAAATCTTGGTAATATCAACAAAATAAATCCAAATCCAATAGAAAAAGGAAAAATAAATCCAAAATATAGTGAAAGAAGAACTCAACATACTCCATAAATGTCCAATGAGGAATGGAAAATGAAAGAAAAATCCAAATTAAAAAAAGAAACCAATAAGGCTAACTATAAAAATGTCTCAACAAAAAAGTGAAATAAGACAAGCATGTGCATTCATCTTATGTTGAGATTTTAATGAATTCTATCTTGTAGATTTATAAGTAATTAGGCTCTTAAACTGTAAAGTGAATAGAAATCATGGGGTAAAATGAAGACAAATGAGAGGTTTCTACCATTTGCCAATTTTTTGGTTCCAAAATAGATCTTGCATGAGAACATCTTAATAGTTTTCTTATAAAAAAAAGGCTTGAGAAACAAACCAAAGGTTCAAGGACTACCCAATTTATTTGGTTTGATGAACATCATTACCACCCTTCCAAAACCTTAAAGAAACCAACAAGGAGAATGAATGTCAAATCTGAGTTTTTAGGGGTACAAAACAATTCTTGGAGATCTACAAGGACAAAACTTAAAATAAGCAAAAACTAAAATCAAAACTAAAACACAAATGTATAGAAATAGAAAATGATGAAAATGGGCATATGAGACTTACCATCTGAAGAATTTCGTTTAATTTTACCTGAACAATGTCAATATTCTCCATCAGAAGATAACCTATTCTTTTGATTGGAATTAAAAGCATGAAGAACTTGTACTCTATTAAGATTTCATTGACCCAAAATCATGACATATTAAATCTAAACTAAGGTGATTAGTAAAGCTAGAAAAATAATGTTTAATCTTCAAGGAATTGGAAGTAAACAAAGTCCATAAGAAATGAAAATGAAGATGTTATTCTCTATGAATTGTAATGAAAATTGTTCTCTTTTTCTTTTGTATTTCATATGAACTCCAACTTTTACATAAAATATCAAAAATCAAGACCATGTACAAACCTATGTAGCGCTTAGGTGTATATGGAGAGGATTTGAATCATTTAAGAGTGCCTTGAGAAGAGAAAACAAGGATGCAATACACCACGAAGAATGGATATACAAAAAGTCACTTAGTTATCCTTAAGAATGAATGCTTGGAGGTTTGACAAATTATAATGGAAAATACATCCAAGCTCTCAAATACCAAAGTAACATGGAAGTCAGACTTAAGCATAAAGATATAGAGAGGTGATCAAAGAGAGGACTCCACATTGACATGACAAATAGGCATGATTGCAAGTAATGAATGAGTTCACTAGAGGCCTACGAGATTACACTTGTATAATATTCTGAGTTTCTGAGGTATTGAGGGGTCTCATTATAGAAGAAAATAGAAATCTCGAAAGTTAAATCTTGTGAGACTTTTTAAAATAAAGTTCCAAGAAAAGGAGTTTGAGATCAAGGAATAGGAGTGAGGTGGATGGAATCTCGTATCAGAATTATTGGAAACCACTTTGTAATTTAGATCGACTTACGAGATCATGAGATCATGAGGTCCGATCAAAGACAATGAAGTGGGGGGAATTTACTTAATTAAGTGTTTTGTTGTAAAAACGGGCCAAAATGTATGTGATAGTAAAGGAAAATGATATATGGATCCCATGTGAGAAACCTTGGAATGTGTTTTAACATACTTACAATATAGCACAGTTCTGAGGTTCCAAGGTCCTGGGATCTCGGATTAGAAATCTCAAAAAAGGGTTTTTTTTAATATGATGTGGGATAGCAGAGAGTCTGGGGTTCAAAGATTGCGAGATGTGTGAGTTAGAGGCTTTGGGCATCTCAGAATTTATGAATGGAATTTGACTAAAGTGGATGAAAGATAGATGAGTGCAGTGCAAAGGTTCAACTCAACACGTCAAATGTAAGATTTTGAAAGGGTAGAGGTAAAATCATGGGCAGGGGAAATTTGACAACTTGTTACAAGATTTTTGTGATTTTCCTTTTATTGTAGATCTTCTTAACATTTAAAATGCAAGAAGTTGTAGACCTAGGGAAATCTAAGAAACAATGAGCCAAACATTTCATTTCAAGTGAAATATGATTATTGACTCATCTTGTAAATTTGCAAAGTAAAGTAAATATGAATAGAATCACCAATACAGAATACTAAAAATTTGATGAGAAAGAAGATACTTCCTTGAACATGTTTATGACTCAGAAAAGTTAGTTGCTCGCTTTATTCTTCTACCTGTATTTTTAAAAGAAGAAACAAACAAAACAACAAACTAACTAAACTAATTATAACCCTATCCTAACATGATGAAAGGAAATGTGACTAAGTATAGTCATATTTCTAATGTAACCATTCCAACATTTTATCTTTTGCATGTATGTATAGGTCAAACATTAGTAACAAAAATACAATTATTATAATTAAATCAACAAAATAAATTTGAATGGAATATGTATAGTTATTGCTAACATATTTACAAAAAACAACTTATTTACAAGCATTCTCTCTTAGAAAGTTCCCTCCAACCAAATCTTTATGGGATCATAAAATTATGGATCGATAGTTGATAAATAATGGAAGAGGTTAAATGAAAGAGAGGTTGAACAATAATGAAACAAGTCATTAGCAATCTTCAGTAGAACTGAATCTCCCAAACAACTTTCAAATGTATCAATGAAATTCGGATGGAAGCTTAATGAATCTATCAAAAGATCATTGGTTAAATTAAGAGGTTGGACATGTTGCAAATGATAATTTATGTTGAAAATGCACTCTATAAGGAAAACTAAGCTCATAAGATATGACAATAAAATGGCATTGGAAGATCAAAAGCTCTTGATGGTCATGACCTAAATCTTGGGATTCCTTTTCACATTCTAATAATGCACATTGTGAATATTGGATATTTAATTGGTCAATATGTTAGTAAATGACATCTAAAAATTGAAACATGCAAGCAAAAAACAATTTGGAAAAGAACCAAAATAAATGAAGGAAAAATAATAAAATCAAATCATAACACTATTGTTACAATTAATGTTACAATGTAATTGGCACTGATTTGAGACAAAAAAAATTCACAAGAACTAGCCAAGATAGGACAACTAGAATGGTCATCAGCATCAACTTGTGAAAGAGAGAAAGGCTCTAGTTTATGAACATGAATGAGAACTTGATCAACATAAGAATCATAAATTGTGATGTATTTTTTAATGTTAAAATTATAAAGATGATTAAATGTAGGAAAATGAGAATTTATTGGAACAATTCCTAAATTGGGGCTTTCTTCATTTTCAAATATGGTTTGACTTGGATCACAAGGATTTAATGGGTAGTGAGATAAATCAACAACCTCAACATCAAAGTAATCATCAAAAATGACTTTAGGACATTCACTAAATTGTCTTCATTCCTATACGATGCATCAAAACAAGGAGTATTGAGCACATTTTCATTAATAATGAAAGAATGATCATTAAATGTCTCTTTATCTTGACAAAAACAAATTGGAAATTCATTTAGATCGGCCTCTCTATTTTCTGGAATAACATTAATACAAATAGAAGATGAATTTCTATCAACAAAAACATCAAGATAAACAGATAAATGAGGGTTAGAAGCAATAAACATGAAAATATCTCTATTTGCATACTCTTGTGTGTTTTCTCCATCACAAATATCAGATTCTTGATCATTCATTTGGCTATGTAAACTTTCTTGAAGATTGTTGTTTGGCTGCCTTGATTTTTCTAATTGATAAACATGCTAAAATTTAGAAATTTCTATAGTGAACCATACATTGTTTTAATTTTCAATTTGCGCTTTTGATTGCTGATTTATTAGCTAATTTTCAGATTTCATTTCATGCTAATTATTATATTTTGAGGCAACCATTTTGTCATGTTTGTTGTTTATATCTTCTTGGAGTTGATTACCAAATTCTTCAAAGATTTGTGATTGTAGTTTATTAACATGTGGGAGTGCCTCAAAGTCATTATTAACAGTATAAGAAGTGTGCACTAAATGTAAGAATTTATCATACATTGTCGAGAGAACATCATGATTACCATGCACCTCGACATGAAAATTTTCAAACATGTTAACAGAAGCTGAAGAAGATTCATCAAGGATTGAAATCGTCTTATACGGATTAGGAATGCAAGGGAAGGAAACTAGTTTTCTAAACCTTCTTGCTAATTGAACCTTAGGAGGAAAATATTCATATTGAAATTGAAAACAAACTAATTTAAATCTAATGAGAAATTCATTTAAATACTCAACTTCAAATCAAAAAAGAGCTTCAAGTTCATCACATACCTTTTCGTAGTCGTAATCCTAAAAACCATGTAGTAACATTTTTACAAACTCATCCCAAGTGTGAATGAAGGAAAATGGTAAAGTTTTACACTGTTCTTTTGTGATTACTATCAAAGTGAGAGTAAACATCTTGCACATGACACTCTCATCAATATCAAAATTATTACAACTTAAAATAAATTGAAGAACATGTTTATAAGGGGAGACATTTTTCTGACTGTTAAATTTCATCTTTGACAATAGTTTTACTACCTGAATTGGAGTTGAAGCAAGTAGAAGTCTAGTAAAGAAACTCCTAAGTATTCGCTTATAAGGAGCCATTATAAAAAGATAAAACTTTATAACACAAAACATTTGAAGAAACAATATAATGTAGGCCCTCCTACTAGCTCCAAAAATGTTGATGGGTAAACATGACCTCATCAACATTAGGGAAGGCCACCAGGTCAAAGTCTCAAATTAGATTCTTATCCGTTTGTATAATGGAACCAATTAGTTCAATTGGGTCTAGCTACCTCCTCTCTCTTTGATGACTTGTGTTGTTATTCTATTACTTACCAATAGAAAGAGAGAAATCAAATTTTCTCTCTTCTTGTGCACATGCACACAAGAAAATCCTTAAGCTGACTTAAGGGCTCATCCAAGCCTAATATAATGTTTTCCCATGTGTAAGGTGACTTCTGGCATGAAAACTTTAATCTAAATGTAGATCTATTCTAGGATGTAGGTGATAAAAATAAATTCTAAATCTATCTCGATTAGGAAGATATAGATCTATCCCAACTGAGAGTGGAAAACTAAATAATTGGGGATTTAACATGTCTCATTATGATTAATATCTGGATAATGAAATAGTTCTACTAGCTAATATTATAATTAACAAAACATGTTTTGTTTGAAGTATTAGTAACGATGAATGAGTAAACTATTAAAACTAGGAAAAAGTTCTCATAATTTCAATAGTTATTTTATTGATTTTAGGTGGTAGATTTATGAGTAAAGAGTTACTCAGAAATCTAATTTAAATACTTGAGCAAAGAGAAAATTAACAACAGTTCTATGAGACTAATGAATTGGATAGCTAATTCGAAATATATTCATTCTCCCATCAAACAAGAATTCGCAATATGAGAAACTTTACACAAATCTGCTATTAAATAAATAAAATTTTGCATTATAAATAGACGTATTGAAATATAAATTAATGAAACCTAGTCTCTTACTTTGTTCCTTGAATTGATCTCCAACAATCTTTCACAAATCATAATCTCTGCCACTAAAAGAAAGAGACACAATAATGCAAACTCTGCTTCAAACACAAAGTCTATATTTGAAAAGAAAAACCCCCATTAACCTAGATATGATTTTTCCCCTTCTTCTACTATTGAAACTCCCTTACAAAAGGGCTTCAGAATCCTCAATATGGAGAGGATATGAACCGCGGACAAATTCTCAAGACCCCTATTAGTAATCTACAAGAAATCTCGAAAATATAGAGCTATTGAGAGTAGTTTTTCATATCCTCAATTAGAGTTGTCAATTATCCATTTTCTTCCTTATTGTATTCTTAAAATTTCTCTAAATCCTTTGTGTTTAATCCTGTTCAACATACCTCCTGCCACAAACCAATAAAAAATGAAATTAAATTGGAAAACAAAATTAGGATTACAAAATTACGGAAAATAAACTCTCAAATCAAAATTAAATTAAATAATTAAATTGAAGGAAAATTGTTCTCTGGTTGATTTCTTTCATGGCTTCTATGGCTGAAAAGAGTTTTCATGAAACCAATTTTGCAACAACAGAATATTTGATAGATGAAATTGTTTCAACAAATTTTCCAAATTGATTTTTTTTTTACAATTTCGTAACCTCATTTTATACTGAATTTTTGGCATATTAAATGTACAGATTTGGTTAAGGTAATGGTCCCATATTTTTTCCTCGATTATACCATTGCAAAGAGATGTCTTGGGCCTCATTTGGCCAAGTAGAACTTGAGATATGCTTGTCCAAAGTTGAAGTGTCAAAACTGCCAACATTTTGAAAAATACATGCATAGACCAAAGATTTGGTATTATTAATTAAAAATCCTAATTAAATTAAAATAAAAGAATTTAATTAATATAATTAAAATCAACAAATTATTAATTACAATTATTAATATTTAGATTAAATAAATTATGTATAAATTAATTATAATTATAAATTATGGTTTTCTAATTTCTATGGTGTGGTTTTTGAGACAATGAATTTGGATATTCCACAGTTTTCATTTTTAATTTGTCGACATTTCGAGTCTAGACTAAGACTCATCATCAGCACTGATTTACAAAGAAGAGGAGTTGGTGTAATAAATATGATTAGGTGAGGTTGTCAAGTTGGGGAGCCGACCAGTTTAATGATTTCTATTTTAAATTCATTATTATTATTTTATTGTTAATAAATTACTAATTATATAAGTTACTTTATTTTAATAATTGATATATTGTGTTCATTATTGATTATAATTTTATTTTTATGTTTTTCAACCTTTTTAATCTTTTTATTTAAATTTATTCTAATTAAATACACTTATTTATGTTTAAATTGCTTTACCTAATATTTAATTATTGATTAATATAAGTTTATGTTATTAGCTAGTTATTTATCTAATGTAATAAGTTTCGTTACTTTAATAAATTGTCTATTAATTTTTAATTCTTTATTATTCTAATTATATCTTTATTTGTCTATGTTTAAAGGAGAGGTGTTTAGTAGATTATTTAATCTAATATTTTGATTATTGATTAATTTAAGTTTATGTAATTTGCTAGTTTCTAGGTTTTCCTTAAATTTATTATGTATTTTTAGGTTTTCCTTACATTATTGTAATAAGTGTTTTCAAAATTTGTATTATATATTTTTTATTTAATTTCACTCGTTCTTGTTAAATTTTTATCACATGTCTCACGTTATTAATTTCTTGTTAGTGTAAATTGAATCTTAATTGTAATTAATGTGAAGTTTAGCTTTTTTTTATTGTAAGTATGTTCCATTCTTTTTTGTGCTTAATACTATGTTATGTTTATATTATTGATTAATATTCAAATTTTTTAAATTAAATTATATTAATCTATGTTTAAAGGAATCATATGTCTTGTGTTATTAGTTTATTGTTAGTGTAAATTGAAACCTAATTATACTTAATGTGAAGTCTAGTTTTTATTTTGTAAGTATATTCATCTTTATAATGCTTAATATTATGTTTATATTATTGATTAATATTCTATATTTTTTATTCTAATTAAATTTTTGTTTATATATGTTTTTCCCATGAGGTCATGGTGGAATTGGCAATATGTGCACATATTTCAACTTCTGAATTTGATAAGAGGGAGTGGGGAAATCCCTTCTACATAATAAAGAAATGATATAAATCCCAAATACCTATTGGAGAGTTGGTATTGTCTAGATGGCCAGTGGTAGCAATTGTGTTTGCATTGATGTCAACCATACTAGCATTGATGTTGGTGGAAACAAAAGTGTTAACATTTATGTTAATCAGGTTGGCAGTGATGTCCATTGGGCTAGCATTGATGTGCTTGGTGTGTGAATATTAAGGGAAGTCTTATGGTTGCTACAGTCTTAGCTAGAGAACCATCATAGTAGCAGGATATGAAAAGAAACTATAAACTCTTATGGCTATTGTGGTTAAGGAGTCCCATTCTTTGAGAGCATTTCTAGCTAGGTGTTTAGTTGATATGATCTCATAAATGACATAGTTAGATTATTCTTGGAAAGAGATTTCCAATAGTATATTGAAGTCCCTAAATGACCTAATGGATCACAACTTATAACCAGTCAAAGTTTAGGTTTACCAAAGTCAAAGATGAAAAGTTAAATGGTTGGAGGACCCTCTAGAGCATGGTTAGTCTAGCAAATTTTGCCAAATGTGGTAGATCTACAAGTGGATGCACTAAAGGAGAGTTGGGTAGATTTGGGCGAATAGAGTAACAACATAGTGTTTTAATAGGTTGGTGGTGGATCCCATTGCATGGCTCATCCTGGTCGTAGTACCCTAGTGGGTGCATCCCAGAAGAATGATAAGGAGTACAAGGAGATTGAGCAGGATGACTTGGATCAACAACATGCATGCTAAAAGAGCTAACTACCCAAGGCCCAGATTATGACAACAACAAGAAGTGCAACGATTGGCCGGTGGTGGAACCCATTAGAGCTCATCCCAGTAGAGTCTTCCACGGGAGAATGACCCTTGGAAGGTATTTAATGGATGCATAGGAGGATGTCGGGGATGGAAGCATGAGGGAAACATGGCAGCAACACAATAATGGCATAATAGTGTAGATTTAAAATTTTGCTAGGACCTATAAACTTTTATAAGAGAAATCAACTTAAAACACAAGGTTGGGGACCCCTTTACTCTCTTGTTGAAGAAAGCACATGGAAACATTGGAATGTCCAAAGTGACATCAGCAAGATGTGTGTACAAAGGGACATGTGGTTAACAAATTTGTCATTTTTGGGTAGCCTATTAGGCCAAATCCATGTGACACATGTCACCACTCTGCAGGTGCAATGTCACATTGATGACATCATCATGCTAGTCAGAGCCTGAAAGGTTGAAGAGAAAGGAAATAAGGATGTGATATGCAAATTGGGCATCGGGTAGACGTGGTGGTGTCAGAGATTATTGTGCTTAGATGCAATTCTATTTGATCTCATTAGAGTGGGAGGGTCCCTTGAAATGGCTACGCCCACTGGCATGACCCTGATGGTTTTATAAGGATCCAAAACAAATTCACTGAGTTTGAGGGCTACAGGATTAGTGTTGGAATGAGGGCACATATAGCGGTTATGACCAAGGGTGTGAATTCAAAAGGATAAACCATCGAGATTGTATGGAAAGTAATAGACTTGAGAGATGAAATATTTACTGACACTTGACTATTTCGTAAAATTACAAATGGTGTGCCCAAGAGTCGGCTTTGTGGTGGTTATCATGTCTTTTGCTAACCATGGGCCTATGAGCTATTTTCAAAAAGAAATGTTACAGAACTTTGGTTGTAGGAAAAAGAATTGGGGACATATGTTTAATGGTCGAAACAAGTCAATAACTCTTGGAGACTATGTGCCATATTTGGAAAATACACCAAAGTGGTTATTTTCCGTAGTTGGGTCATGTAAGTAATGTTAGGGCCTAAATCTACCTCAAGCTGAGAAAGGCAGGTCTAAGGTAATAACCTGGTAGCTAGCCCTACTAGGTCGGGAGAGGGCTCTGTCCTTGTCAGTCTCAGGAAAATATAGAAATGAGGCTTAAGATAACTGATGTAAAGACTAATTTTAGGCTAGGTATATGCTCTGAGGAGTTTGATTGAGTTTTATGTTGGTTTGCTGGATCAAATGTGAAAGACAAATTTGGGTCTGGGGAATGAACTCAGTCTTGCAAAGGTTTCTATGGGGCAAGGTAGGCAAATGCTTTAGTATCTTGAATTAAGTGAAATGGAGAGTCTTAAGGTTGGTGAGGAGTTAGAGAGGGCATGAAAGTGTCATGAGTCCTCTTCAAATAGCTGAAACATGTAAAACCAAATAAACCCTAAGGTAGAGCACTACAACATCAATGAATTCCACCTTTATACTTGATTCATTTAGTTAAGCTGAAAAGAGAGAGATGATGGCACACATATACACATGATAACATGAATCATAGAAGGAAAAACAATACTAAAACACCTTGCCACAAGAATCCCACAAAATGTTGCAAACCGTAGTCTATTTCCTTGTCAAACTGCAGAGATGAATGTACAATAATGCTCAAAGCATTCACAAGAGTCCAACCTTGACAAATGACTAAGAAAGTACAAGATATAGGCAAAAAACCACTAATGCTAGCCTTTAGGGGTAAAATCCATGAGTCTAGGAGCTGTTTCAACAAGATCTAAACTAGGAACTAAAAAATAGGCAGTGGAACAGCTTGCCTCTAAAACTATGGAAATTGATTCATTCAGTTCAAAACCACCTATACATGATGTATCTACCTCTTGAGTCAATTCTCATCATTTTTACATCAAAGTACATCAATTTACATCAATTTACATCATGAGTTTGACGATGAGAGAGAAAAAAGTCAAACTGAGAAAAAACTAGGTGAAAATTTTGAGTTTTGAGCAAAATTGAGCAAATTGTGCCTGATCCACAGTGCCATCTACCTGATGTGCAACGCCTTTTGCCATATAAATTTGGAGGCCTTCCCCTTCACCCAATTTGCTCCAAGTTGGCTTGTTGGAAAGGTCTATCTGTATACTTTCTAGACAAGTGGAATTTTTGAATTTGGTGTCCATTTGCCCCTCTAAAATTAGTTCTCCCAACACTGCTTCCTGTGGGTCCAAAAAGTGGTAGAAAGGGCAATTTTGAGGTGTTTTTTTTCCCTTTTGGTGACCCAAAACTCCTCCAAAATTCATGAAATTTTCTAGGCTTTCATATTTTTTCATGAAAAATCTAAAAATGTAAGCCATTCTTCAAAATTCCTTACCAGCTCAATGCGCAGCGCACATCAGAGGAAAATCCCAGTGTATTGCAATTAAAAATTTGAAAATGACAAAAGGTTCTCCAAACTTCCTCAAAATTGGCATGAGGCAAGTTGATCAACTACTTTTCTGAGCCAAGGAAGCTTCAGCCAAGATTCTAAGTTTGTATTTCTCCTTTTTGTCCTTTAAGGCTCTCCCTAGCTTGGCTTTTAGTCTTCTTATTCGTGCCTTACAAATTTTGTTCTGAGCCAAATAGTGATAGGCCATGTGTCACAACATTTTCTTCTCCTTATTAGCCTTGTCAAGAAGCTTCTCAAGGTGGACATTCACTCTTTTCAACCATGATTCTCAGTCAGCCTCTATTTCTTGCTCTAGTGAAGTCAACTTGACTTTCATCCTTTTTGCCATCTGTCGATTTTCCCTGATAGTTTGCAGCTCCATGATCATCTGTTTATCCTCCAATTACTTGTTTTGCTACTCAAGGTATTTAATGATGCACTTAGCCCTTTCATGGTTGATGGATAAGGTATTGATATCAGCTTCTTGTTCTCTAATGACATCCTTGAGCCTTGAGTTTTGGGAGATCAAATCAGTATCCTCCTCCTAAATCAAAATGAAGTCTCTCTCCTGACCTTCAGAAGGCCCTTCATCATGCAATGGTTTCTTTCCTCTATCCTGTACCTGCTCTGCTAAAGAAGAAGGCAAAGCCCCTTTCACCCCGAGTGAAGATAACATTTTCCTATTGTCTGATGAAGAGAACGAGACTCCTTCCACCCCTGGTGGAGATAATACTCGTTTTGCAGCTGCAAAAAGTCTTCTTGTCCCCTTTTCATAAGTGATAGGAATGTGAGCCTCTTCAATTTTTCCTTCATGTTCTCTTTGTTGCCTGGAAGGTCCAGCTTCCTCTTGAGGTTCTACAAACATTTCAGGTACTTTGAAAATATCATGGGCAATGAAGGTTTCCCATGGCACTCCCAATTGAGTCAACTGGTGCAAAACAACAATTTTGATGACAGAAAAGTGTATATGCTATTGAGTTGTTGTGGGAAGGGTTTCCTCTTTGCAATTATAGTCATCCTCTCTATGTTTTTGCAAATAAAGTATGGTATGCTCATCATTCTAACCCTAGTAAAATGCATAAGCAACCTGATATGATAAGCATAGAGTCGGGAGAACCTTCCCTCACATGTGAAGTATATAATGATGAGTTTCATTAATGGCACATACCAGTCCTCTAAAAACTTGAAAGTAAACACCCTGCCCAATTAGCTATGACATCTAGCTTTAATTTAGGGTTCATAGTTTTGTTTGCTGATATTTTGTCTCTTATTCCATCTTTCCCCCAAATCTGGCATATTAGTTGCTTCTACAATAATGGCTGGTGAAAGAGTGAAGTTGATGCCAGCAAGTTGTACCATATTGTCCTCCATGTTGATGACAAATTTCCTAGCCAATTCATGATGATACCTAACCCTCTCTAGCATTTCACAAAACTCAAAGCAAGATTGGTATTTGAAACAAGTGTTGGCAAGAGGACAAGCAAGAAGCTCAGCAATATTAGTAGGCTCCTCTCTGATGATCTACCCACCCTTGTGAGGTCTCCTAGGTTTCAAATTTCTGTCTCCTGAATTGTCACTTTGTGTTTCTTGCTCATAGCTTGAGTCACTGTTTCTTGCCATTGTGCTTGTTTTATCGAAAATGATGAAATGAAGGTATGATGAAAAATGGTGATGAAAGAGGACAATAGTGATGAGTATGAAGAGATTTTACTCTTAGGAGATGAAATTGGGGAGTGAAAGGAATGATTTTGGGAGATTAGGGTTTAGTGAGGGATTTAGGGTTTGGTGAGGGAAATTCTTGCTTTAGGGGAGTGGGGTATGATAAAATGAGATGAATGAAGTGTATTAGGGTAGATAAAGAGTGAAAATGGGTTTGATGAAGTTTTTGTGAAGGTGGGATGAAAATTGCACAATTGGATGGAAAATAATGAAGAGAAACTAGGGTTTCATTCTTCACATGCAAGATCTATGAAAAACATCAATGTGACTTCAATTTCTACCTTAGGAGGATGAGTGCTTACTTGTAGAGGGAAAATGTAGCAAATTTGAGGTTTGTTGAGCAATTTGGCACGATTTGGGATGATTTGGAGCAAACTGAACTGATGCGCAGCGCACTGGGCCCAATGTGCAATGCCCTCCTCATGCGCAGTGTCAGTTCAAATTTACATTGCAATTTTGCCTCTAATGCGCAGTGCCTACCTAATGCGTAACACACTGCCTCTGATGTGTGTGGAGCGATAAAAAGGTGTCTTTTGAACTCCTAATTACCTTCACATTAATTATCAACCCAGGGACGACTTTGTATTTCAAGAGTGTACTCAGTCTGAGGCGGCTATTTACTCAAGAGTAATGTTTTGCAGTATAGTGCTTAAAACCCAAAAGTAAATGAACGCTTGAAAAAGAGATCTAATTGGAACAACAAGAAACTGAAATGTTCCAAACTAAATCATTCATTCAAACAACCATCAATCGAGGATACAGTAGCAATAACTCATTCCTCTAGAAATTGATGGAATAGAGTATGGACCAAAGATCTGGGAGCTAAGCAGCGACTTGCTGACTCACTACAGCTTTAGACCTTCTCTCACACCAAAGCAGCAATTGCAAGTAAATGGAATGGCAGAAAGTAAAATGAAATAGCAAAAGGAAATAGAACAGCAGTAAATGAAACAACAATCAAAAGAACTAAATCTCGCGAGTCAAAACCAACTTACTCACACTCTGCTATGAAATAACACTCTTCACTCCTCAAGCAAACTGGATGGAATATACTTTATGGAACAACACTCATTAATGAATTATGGAACGACAATAATCGATCATATATGCACACCTCACACTAATATAGTAATCTGACAATTAAGGATAATACGGCTATGTTTCCAAATAGAATAACATTACTTTCGGATTCCCATAATCAGGATTTCAAATGAATCAAATGACAGTAATATTCAATACAGACGCTCTGTAACAGAAATAACTGGTTGAGACTAAAAGCATGTGATCAACTCTGAAAAGATTCAATTATACAATGCAGAGTCATTACACAGATTTCCTGAGAAAAACCATTAGTGCATTGATCATAACAGAGCATAACATAGCATATGAAAGATATATCAGATTACCGAGTAATAAAGATAAGAAAACCACACATAAATCACAGTATAATGATACAGCAGCAATTGAAAAGATATGATACACAACAGCAGCAGCGTACTCCACCAGAGGCTGGGCCCTTAGCCGCCAGCGGACGCTGCTGGGTTACTTCAGAAGGAAAAGAGTGAAGAGCAACGCCCAAATTATGTATTAATCATTAAATAGTGAAATCATTACAATAGTTGAAGCTTTGAGACTTACAGCATAAAACAATCCTTCCATCCTCCTATCCTATCATGAATCCTTGCTTCTAAATCTCTAATTCAAATCATCAATTCGCCATCATTCGAATCCCCAAAGTCATCCTGAAGTCTCCCCCTCTCTGATCTTTGTTTTCATTTAAATAGAGAAAGATCAGAGAGCAGTTATAACATAGATAATTACAACATGATTTCTTTTACAAATTTGGTTTGATTCTAACCAGATGATCAACAAGAAAATATATTTCCTTTCATCTCTCAACAAAAGCAAGACGAATTTGGGTTTGCAGCTGAGATTTGGAGGACGGCCGCAACTGCAAATCTAAGAAAATCGTGTTGAAAGAACCCTACGTTTCTCTCTGCACAAGCCGAATTTGGGCAAACTGTTCTTTATGAAAGTTAATTGGGCCCGTTCTGGACAAAACCCATGTTCCGGATTTCTCAAATTCGTCTTCATTTGCTCATAATATCAACCGCAAAACTGTCACTCCTTAAACCAGCGAATTTCTGAGTTGGCAGATTTAAAAATCAAATCTTCAATCTGGAAGTTACCTTGGAGGCTAAAAATGGTGAATAATGTTATAACCAACTTATTAGAACTATCATTGATAAAATAATGCATAATCATCAATTTATTAGAAATAAAGGAGAATAGATAATATTCATTCATAAGAGCATAAATCATTTATAAAATGGATTTAAATGATAAATTATAACAAATGATATGATGAAGAATAGTGGAAATGGGTGGGATAAGTGTTGAAAAGTGATAATAATAATGGCATATTAACGACCCAACATACCCCCACACTCAATATGTTGCATGTCCTCATGCAACGAAAACTGAATATATTGCATGTCCTCATGCAACCCAAAGACAAAAACCCATGTGTTAACCAAGCAATAAAATAAATATGTTCATCTCAGCGCATGAAATGGATAGAACAAATGAATTCTTCCTCAATTAATGAATATTCAATTTTAGGAATCTTGATGAAGGCATAACAATTAAGTTGCAGCAAAATATAATATAAATAACAACAACCTTTATTAACCATTTTCCCAAAAACTACAACCCAGCTTTTGTTGAAATTTGGCAAGTAAATTTATAATATATGAATGCCTTCTATGATCCAAAAATCAGATCGTTTTGATGCATGGATCATGAGATATAAACAAAATGGTTGTAGGTGAGAGTGCATGATTTCCGAAATTTTATGAACCAATATTTCTTGAAATTGTGTGGGTTTGTATTAATGATACGTATGTGTTTTCCAAAAATTACAAGAATTGAGTTCATAGTTTTAAAAATATGTGGAAATCAATTTCTGCACTGTGTAAAAATGAAATTGTATGCCTTAAATAAGGAAGAAAGTAGAAAACATCCATCATGCATAGCAATTCCTCCCCCTCTCTGAAAAATTAGCATGTCCTCATGCGATGCTAGAAAACAAATAGAGGTGGTTGCTACCAGCTGTTGAATTCTATGCTTGGTGTAAAACAACATGGAATAAGGGAGGTGTTGAGAGTGAATAAGAATAGCAATGGATGATAAAGAATATGAATGGCGTGGTCATAAGAAATAAATGAATGAAAGGAACACTCCCCCACACTCGAAAATGACATGCTGCTGAAAAAGGGGAAGTGGTAAAGATGTGGAATGAAGGATGACAAATAATGCTCAAAATGGATTGTCATTAGATTCTCCTAAATTGATAATAAATTAGAAAACTATGCAATTTTACCTCAAGTTTTACCTCCAAAAATGTGGAATGACATATATGGACTGTCAGTTATTGAAGCTGATGTAGGCAGAGTTGGTGCTGAAAGTGATGCAAAAGGTGGAATCCAGGGAAGCACATCATGTCTGAAGAATTGTTCACGTTCGCGAGCCTCTACTGTGAAGTGCAATAGTGTGGTCATGCTACGAATAGAATTCTGCCCATACTTTTTGTTCGCCTGTAAACAAAGCACTATTTTGCATACAATGTTCTTGAATCCATAGTGTTAGTTTTGAATAGAAATAGATAAGATGCATGCAAAACTTTCAGTCAGAAAAAATTTTGTCAAATCAACAAGTTATGGCAGAGTGTAGTAATCATATCGCATGCAATTCCATAATGCATACATTCCCCCCCCTCTAATTGGAAAATGAATTCCATGACCATAAAGCGTATGAGAGGGGTTATGCTGATGGCAAGGCAAGGGAATGAACAATACAGCAGTAGAGTACACATATCAATGATAGGACGATGAGAGTTATGGTTATAATGAGAGCAGAGTGTGTAAAGATAGTTATGAATAAGAGATAGGACGCTTTGAATTGATGATAAGTGATGAAAAAGAGAAAAATAACAACAATATGTCAATAAGATGCTTTACTGATAGTATTCTAACTGAAAATGATGCGATTGATCATAAAACAATTTCTCATGAAGAAAGGTTCAAAACAGGGAAAAAGTTAAGGAAATAACTTCTCTGATAAAAAGAAAAATAAGAAAAGGGTATTATAATAATAATTGACGATAAGATATAACTTTAATACCATAAGCAGAGCCGCTGCTGCCAGCAGGCGTCCATAGCCTCGGCAGGGTTGCTTTTTAACCCATATGAGCCAGAATCCTCAATTTATAACTAGAGAGTTTCAATGTTGTTCTACAGAAGAGATCAATGTGCTCGCATGGTAACCAGATAACCACACTGCCATTCACTAGGATGTAGCAAGAGTGATCAGGCTGGTTCGTGATGAGACCTCCTGTTCCATGGATAATTTAGCTATCCAATGGATCATAACCCTGGTGTGGTGGCCATAACAGGAATGTCACTCTGTTACAGCCTTATGAACATGGTAGGCTGGCTCGTAATGAGACCCCCTGTCCCCCATCTGCGAACAAAATTTTGTTATTATTACACCTGTTGATGATAAAAAGAGGGAGGCTCAGTACTCCTTAAGAGCAAGGATGGTGGAAGAAGTTGAACATGTCAATAGAAAAAAAAATATACCCATAATCTCGTTTATTACAGACAGAGAAGATTATAACCAGGAAGGGTGGAACTAGCATGGGATTAAGATAGTCAATCAATATCATGTTCAACAGAAAACAATGCAGTAAAGTGATATATAAATAATTGTGTCCCTTTTGAAAAAAATCTATCATCAAGGAGCTGTCTGGTTAAAGATTATAACGTGAATGATATTAACTTTGCTTCAAAAGAATCCATAATTCTTGTCCCCATAAAAATAGTGTACTTCATGCCATAAAGGGGAATTAGTAAAATGTGGTTGAGATGGATTAGGAATAATCTCACAAGAAGAAAGAAGGGTTTCTCTTGAAAATAATCCCAAAGTGTTGCTCTTTTGCATGAACAGCAAAAACACTCAAAAAGTGGTGTTCCGTGTAGGAAACAACAAAGAAAATGCACACCAAAAAAACAAAAATACACACAAAAAAAGCGTGAAAATGGAAATGCCGTTCCTTTGGAAAAAGGAACAGCAAAAACGCAAGTGCCGTTCCTTTGAAAAAGGAACAACAAATGCAAGTGTCGTTCCATTTCGAAAAGGAACAGCAAAAACATGAAAGTGCAGAAGTGTTGTTCCATTTCGAAAAGGAACAACAAAACATGAAAGTGCAAAAGTGCTGTTCCATTTCGAAAAGGAACAGCAGTTGTTCCATTTCGAAAAGGAACAGCAAAATGTGAAAGTGCAAAAGTGTTGTTCCATTTCGAAAAGGAACAGCAGCTGTTCCATTTCGAAAAGGAACAGCAAAATGTGAAAGTGCAAAAGTGCTGTTCCATTTCGAAAAGGAACAACAAAACGTGAAAGTGCAAAAGTGCTGTTCCATTTCGAAAAGGAACAGCAGCTGTTCCATTTCGAAAAGGAACAGCAAAACGTGAAAGTGCAAAAGTGTTGTTCCATTTCGAAAAGGAACAGCAGCTGTTCCATTTCGAAAAGGAACAGCAAAACGTGAAAGTGCAAAAGTGCTGTTCCATTTCGAAAAGGAACAACAGCTGTTCCATTTCAAAAAGGAACAGCAAAATGTGAAAGTGCAAAAGTGCTGTTCTATTTCGAAAAGGAACAGCAAAACGTGAAAGTGCAAAAGTGTTGTTCCATTTCGAAAAGGAACAGCAGCTGTTCCATTTCGAAAAGGAACAGCAAAATGTGAAAGTGCAAAAGTGCTGTTCCATTTCGAAAAGGAACAGCAAAACGTGAAAGTGCAAAAGTGTTGTTCCATTTTGAAAAGGAACAGCAGCTGTTCCATTTTGAAAAGGAACAACAAAACGTGAAAGTGCAAAAGTGTTGTTCCATTTCGAAAAGGAACAGCAGCTGTTCCATTTCGAAAAGGAACAGCAAAATGAACTGTGAAAAATGAACAGCAAAATGAATGGCTGAACCAAAAAGTGTTATTCCTTTGGAAAAGGAACAGTAAAACGAAATTGATGTCCCTTTGAAAAAGGAACAGCAGAAACGACAGAAGTGCACACAAACGCTGTCTCTTCAGAAAAGGAACAGCAAAATTCACAAGCATGAAATGCAAAGAATGACTTAGCTATTCACTGTATTGAAGCTGAGGATGGGTCACAGTGTGAATGAAGCAACACCTGAAACACAAAATATAAGAGAAATTAGAAAAAAAACAACAAAAAACAGTATGTAAATAAATAAATTAAGTTACAACAACTATGATGTTATGTCAAAAAAAATGATCTATTTGAAAAATGTTTTGGCAACAGTGACAAGACATGAATCTTCAAATGGAAATCAATTCTTCATTTGTTCTATTATGAATCTGTTGGGTAATGAGTTGGATAAAATTCCTTTGTTTTATAAAAATTTCTTTGAAAAATCACTCGTCCATAAATTGACCTTCTTTATTTTCCTAGGACCTGCAAAAAAAGAGTGTCTACTTGCAATAAAACATTAAATCATGGAGAAAGAGAGGTGCACAGCTCCCATAATCCAAGAATTATGCCAAAAAAACTAACAAGTAGTTACTCTGTAGAAAAAATCCATGGAGAAAATAACAAAGTAAAACTTATTTGTTACCTGCGGGAGAGCAGTGGCCAATCATGCTAACCTTCAGTGTTTTAATCACAACTTCTTTGTTTTTCGTCGAAATTGAGTGATTCCAAAGCCAAATGAGAGCTAATTCAAAGTTTTATCTCCAGTAGAAACAGGTTTTAAAGATTCAACGATATGATATTTCAGTTTTAGTTAGAACAACCTGTCTAACAGAGTCATTTTCGATTACCCATCTTAGACCAACAGTTGATATTTCAAGCATAAAGTTTTCGTTTGATGTCGGATTCGAATGATTCAAATTGAAAATGAAAATATATTCATTTATTTATCTCCAATAGAAACAGGTTTTGAAGACAAGAAGAATTGATAGGTCAAATACTGTAAGGAACAGCCAGAAAGACATAGTTTTAAGAGTGCTGATTTACAATAGACAGTCCGTATTTTGATCATAACTTCCCCATACGATATCAAAAATGAGTGATTCAAATTGCATTGTAAACTAGATTCATAGGGGAATCTACCATAGAAACAGGTTTTAAAAATATGGTCATTTAGGCCTCCAAAAATTGACTGTCCCAACTCTGTTCCTGAGCTGCCCGCTAGATATCCGGTCAATGTTTTGGTTCTAACTTTTTCGTTTCAAATCCAAATTGAGTGGTTCAAATTGGGTTAGAAAGTAGACATCAAGGGCTACCTAGGGTAGAAACAGGTTTTAAAAATATTCACTTTTGGTCCCTCAAAACATGACTGTCCCGACTGTTTTTCCAGAAATCTCATCAAGCCCGCAAGCCAAAAAAATGATATTCAACCATTTTTTCATATTGATGATAAAGATGAATATAAGTGTTTGTAGAATTGTTATTTCTATTATAAATCATCTACATACACAAATGAATTGAAACATTTATCATCGATGTTGATTTCAATAGCATGTTGCAACAAAAAACACTAGTTTACATGGAAAAACAAAATGCATTTATTTATTCCCTTATTTATTTTATTTTCTACACCAACCTATTTTGATTTGAAAAATGAATATGGCTACGTATATGAGTACTTCCATTGAAGCCATTTTCGAAATAAGGCTTCATGTATACACATACCCAAATTTGAAAAATGCATATTAATGAAAATTAGGGTATGAGAAGCCATCTTCCCTTGAAAAAATGATATCAAAAATTGTTGAAGCATGGAGTGGTGTTGCAAACAAATGATGGAGTGAAACCAATCTTCAATGTATCCTTTATTTTCTTGATTTCGCATAGCCATCATATCATGAAGTTCTTGAGCTTTTAAAATAGCTTGCTGATGCATAGTAAAAGAAACCTTATTTTCCTCCATAGCTTCTACAATTTTTGCATTTGAAACATTCTGAATCTCATTGTAGGTTTTCTCTAATAACACATGTGAGATAGAATGGGTGGGAAGGGTGGGTAAATTTTCCAGTTCAACATTGTAAGTATGTTGTACTGGTTTATTATGGTGAGGGTGTGGAATTAGTTGAGCAGGAAAATGTGTAAGGAATGGAGCATTTTGATGATATGGTTGATTGGGTTGTGTGAATGTTTTTGATGGGCAAGCAAGATATTGTGGAAGAGCTGGTGGATAATATGGAGAATGTGCTTGTGCTACAAGATGGGGGAGAGTAGTCATGCAATCATAAGGTGAACCATGCCAAGCTTGTAGAGAAAATTTATGGTGGTTATATTGAAATTGACATGGCTGCCCTAACACATTAGTATTCCATAATGGATTATGCAAGTAAGAAAGTGGAGAGGGAGTGTTTTGAACCATACCTGTAGGCCATGATTTCCGTGGTTTTGACCTTGTTGCAGCTTCCTTACCTCTTTGATATGCTACTTCCATTCTAGATAAGGAAGAGTGAGTATCTATGAGATGCTCCTTTCGGTCCTGAGGGTAAAACACTTCATCCAATTCTTGATTTTTATGAACCTGCAAAACATCCAATTTTTCATTTAGAGAGCTAATAAAATCAACTTTAAAATTTTCAAATAACACATTGATTTCAGCTCTTATGTCTCCTATTCTTGTAGCAGATTTGGAAAAGAAAGAACAAACATCTCTAGAATTCTTACCAGCCTTGGAGATTCCTCTTGAATACCTTATGCACAATTCACAAACATCATCATATGACAACTGAAAAACATCACCTTTTCCTATCAGATTTAAAAGTTCTAAAAATTTATCTTTGATTCCTTTAAGAAGGAGTGTTTTTAAGATCTCTTTTTCCAAATGCTTCTATTTTGATTTTTGAAGGTTGTATTGAAATCGATCTACATAGTCCTCCAAACTTTCATCTTCCCCTTGTATCATACCGAAAATATCTTCATTGGATTTGCAATAGTCTTGGTACTTCTTCAAGAATATGTTCTTCATGTCCTCCCATGATTGGATGCAATTCCCACCTAGGCTCATGAACCATCGGAGAGCTGCTCCTTTTAGAGTAAGAGGAAACACTTTTAATCTTTGATCGTCAGTACAATAATCATATCCTCTACAAAGTATTTCGAATTCAAATAAAAATGTATCTGGATCTTAATTTGCTAAACCATGAAAATTTGGTAAAGATGGGGGAATTATGTGCATTTGTGTCACTCCTCCTAGATCTTTGATAGGAAATTCAAATGTAGAAACGTGAGCCATTTCTTACCATAATATAAGATGTTCTTCATGTGTTTTCTTCGAGGCTCCTTCTTCAAATGTTCCTGTCAATCGGTTAGTGAAATGGGTGGTGCTTACATCACCACTTGCGTGAGATCATGTGATTCATTTTTTAAAAATTTTCTATCTTTTTCCTAATCATTCACACAAAAATTCAAACATCTATTTCTACCCTAGGTTCTTTAACAGTCCTGCTGGAAAGCGGACGGGGGAGCAGGGCTTTTACATGCTCCGTACGCAGGTTCTTACCTTCCGTTTTTAAGATCCAACTCTTCCCTAGCAGGCACTCATCAGATTCACACTACTCTTTAGAAATGGCTACACTCTCCCCGGCAACGGCGCCAAAATGTGGAGCGATAAAAAGGTGTCTTTTGAACTCCTAATTACCTTCACATTAATTATCAACCCAGGGACGACTTTGTATTTCAAGAGTGTACTCAGTCTGAGGCGGCTATTTACTCAAGAGTAATGTTTTGCAGTATAGTGCTTAAAACCCAAAAGTAAATGAATGCTTGAAAAAGAGATCTAATTGGAACAACAAGAAACTGAAATGTTCTAAACTAAATCATTCATTCAAACAACCATCAATCGAGGATACAGTAGCAATAACTCATTCCTCTAGAAATTGATGGAATAGAGTATGGACCAAAGATCTGGGAGCTAAGCAGCGACTTGCTGACTCACTACGACTTTAGACCTTCTCTCACACCAAAGCAGCAATTGCAAGTAAATGGAATGGCAGAAAGTAAAATGAAATAGCAAAAGGAAATAGAACATCAGTAAATGAAACAACAATCAAAAGAACTAAATCTCGCGAGTCAAAACCAACTTACTCACACTCTGCTATGAAATAACACTCTTCACTCCTCAAGCAAACTGGATGGAATATACTTTATGGAACAACACTCATTAATGAATTATGGAACGGCAATAATCGATCATATATGCACACCTCACACTAATATAGTAATCTGACAATTAAGGATAATACGGCTATGTTTCCAAATAGAATAACATTACTTTCGGATTCACATAATCAGGATTTCAAATGAATCAAATGACAGTAATATTCAATACAGACGCTCTGTAACAGAAATAACTGGTTGAGACTAAAAGCATGCGATCAACTCTGAAAAGATTCAATTATACAATGCAGAGTCATTACACAGATTTCCTGAGAAAAACCATTAGTGCATTGATCATAACAGAGCATAACATAGCATATGAAAGATATATCAGATTACCGAGTAATAAAGATAAGAAAACCACGCATAAATCACAGTATAATGATACAGCAGCAATTGTAAAGATATGATACACAACAGCAGCAGCGTACTCCACCAGAGGCTGGGCCCTTAGCCGCCAGCGGACACTGCTGGGTTACTTCAGAAGGAAAAGAGTGAACAGCAACGCCCAAATTATGTATTAATCATTAAATAGTGAAATCATTACAATAGTTGAAGCTTTGAGACTTACAGCATAAAACAATCCTTCCTTCCTCCTATCCTATCATGAATCCTTGCTTCTGAATCTCTAATTCAAATCATCAATTCGCCATCATTCGAATCCCCAAAGTCATCCTGAAGTCTCCCCCTCTCTGATCTTTGTTTTCATTTAAATAGAGAAAGATCAGAGAGCAGTTATAACATAGATAATTACAACATGATTTCTTTTACAAATTTGGGTTGATTCTAACCAGATGATCAACAAGAAAATATATTTCCTTTCATCTCTCAACAAAAGCAAGACGAATTTGGGTTTGCAGCTGAGATTTGGAGGACGGCCGCAACTGCAAATCTGAGAAAATCGTGCTCAAAGAACCCTACGTTTCTCTCTGTACAAGCCGAATTTGGGCAAGCCATTCTTTGTTAAAGTTAATTGAGCGCGTTCTGGACAAAACCCATGTTCCGGATTTCTCAAATTCGTCTTCATTTGCTCAGAATCTCAACCGCAAAACTGTCACTCCTTAAACCAACGAATTTCTAAGTTGGCAGATTTAAAAATCAAATCTTCAATCTGGAAGTTACCTTGGAGGCTAAAAATGGTGAATAATGTTATAACCAACTTATTAGAACTATCATTGATAAAATAATGCATAATCATCAATTTATTAGAAATAAAGGAGAATAGATAATATTCATTCATAAGAGCATAAATCATTTATAAAATGGATTTAAATGATAAATTATAACAAATGATATGATGAAGAATAGTGGAAATGGGTGGGATAAGTGTTGAAAAGTGATAATAATAATGGCATATTAACGACCCAACAATGTGCAGCACCAGGCCAAGTTGCCTTGAAAATAGGGTTTTTTGCTTCTTTGACCCCAAATCGCGATTTTTGACTCTCCAAGGGATTTTTGCACAATGAAATGATAAATGGAACCCCTTTCACTTTAAATATGGATGACCTCTAATTTTTACTAATTCCAAACCCACTTTTCTAATGTCAAAGTCACTTTTGGTTTTGAACTCTGTTTTTCCTTTGAAATTGACTTTTCTTAATCATTTGACAAACTGATGCTTTGATGCTTGTGTTTTTGCTTGCAGTGGCTGGAGTTGGCAAGGTGACCAAGGGTAGCAATTCTGAACTTATTACATATAGGAAAATTAAAATTACATGAAATTTTTATACATAGAACATAAAAACTCTATTTTTCCTCAAAACAGGGTTTTGAGGAAAAAATCAATTATTGAGTATATCATTATTGAAATTTTGATCTTGAGACCTTATTAGACCTCCTCATGTGCCTGCTGACCATTATTGAGCTTTTACATGACTATGGTGGCAAACCCTAGACCTAATGAGACCTAAAACTCTAAAAATGGATTTTGCAAATGTAATGACAAAAGATGACTGTAAATGACCTGAACTTGTGAAAATAGGCTAGCAGGTAAAAACCATGAGGGAAATTTGATAATGAACCACTACCATTGGATGATCCATGATCCTAATGGAATGCAGCTGATTGGATGAGACACATAGAATGCATGCAAAAAAGAGAATTTTGATCACTGATGGAGGGATGAAGATACCGACACTAACAAGTAATAAGCGACATGACAACTATTTATGAAAAGAGTGCCATTGAGCATGAAAAATATCGACATCTCTATCTTTGAATATTGTTGGAAAGGGTAATTGTTAAGAAACACCGATTCATGGAAGCAAGGACAAACATTGCGCAAAATGGAATAATGGAGCCTGTCTTGAATGGAAACAAGCCACATATGATCTTCCTTGCACACTATAAAGAAATTAAATGGAAAACATGACTAAGTGCAAAATCTCTTATCATAGTCCAGGAGATCCATCTCTCAAGTGTAATCTGAGCTTTGTGGGGAATTATGAACGAATGGAGAACCATATTATTTTTTCAGACATAATTCATGAGCAGTACTCCATCAGTGTGCAAGTTGACTGGGATTTAATTCTCAGCATGGAGAATCACATGGGTGCCCATTCTTATGCATAATGAAATTACAGTGTTCAGGAAAAGTGATGATATAGAAGCATGGATAGACATGCATTCAAGTATGCTTTTGAGAAACATGGATGGAAAAGTGATTACTAACAAAAATAACATTGTCCCTTGTGTACCAGAGGAACAACATTGAGGATTACAATTATGCAATTGTGGGGTAATTGCAATATAGTTGAGGGAGCTGAGTAGAGATATATGTGTGTGAGTGCTGCTGAGAAAAGGCCAAAAGTACCAATGTTGTAGAGAGAGACCTATAGTGTGCCTATGATGTTGTGAGAGGTTAAGAGAGAGCTTGTGGAATAGAAGGGGTTGGGAGCTCAGTGTATGTTGCTAAGATCAAAGGGCCTAGAGTTTCTATGTATGCAATGTATGAGGGATGATAAAATAGAGTTGTTGCATTATGGACAGAGAGAGTACACTACTGACCATGAATGAAGGTTTTTTATCATAACAGAGTGCCAAGGGAAGAGGATAACAAAGAGTTAAAATCAAGTAGAGTGGCTGCCAATTAGAAAGAGAAGAAATTTCCTTATTGAATGTGGGTTGGAGCTTACATACAGGGAGTTGGTCCTTCCATCTCTATGGGTATTTGAAGAAATATTGGGGGTTGGTTCCCCATGCAAGTTGGTGCTAGCAACAAATCCAAGAAGTTGGTGCTTCTGGTAAGTTTATGAGGTGCCTACAAAATAAGAGAGTTGGTTATTCTTACCAGTGGTTTCTGGAAAATAATCAGAGAGAGTTGGTGTTTTCTTGAGTGGTGGATCACAAACAAATCAATATAATAGAGTAGGAGCTCATATTTACATAAAATAATAAAGAAGCTTTGGTGTTTTCTCTCCCATAATGGTTTTCACATTAAACCTATGTGTCTCATGTGTTTGATGCTCATGATGTGTGTGATTGGGTTGATTTACGTGGCTTTTGCTATGATTTGCTAATGGCTTCTCACTTAGAGAATGCCAAGTTTGAATGTTGAAAGAAAATTGGCATAAAAGTTTAAATTAGCCTTAATATTGATTCACCCCCACCCCCCCTCTTAGTATGGTTCCTTCCGGAATATCTTAACCACTCAATGGAAGATCAAAGGGAAATAATGGCTAATCAAGTTTGGCTAACACTATAGTGAGTTCCATTTTCTAATGGATAACACTATGAGCTCTAGGAGATTAGAATGGAAGCCTATTTGAAGGTAATCAATGAAGATATTTGGTTGTTTGTGGTATATGGAGAGAAGAATGGGATTAATACAGAAGCCAAGAGGATTATCATGGAATGGATGTCAATGGTAGAGGTTGATAAGATGAGGAATTGTGAGAAAACAAAGGAACTATTGGACATATTGCAATGTTTGTATGGAGAAGTTAGCAATTTCACTCAAGAGAAGGATGAAGAACCTTACTACTCAAGTAGTGAACCAAAACATATAGTTGATTTTGATAAGAAGAACAAGGCATCCTAGAAAAAATATGTTGAGAATATTGAAGATCTTCCTCTTAATGTATGAACTGCTACCCATCACTCTTGAGAGGATGATGAAGATTCGGATGAGAGACCATGCTACTCAGAAGTTAAACTATTTCTTTGTGATAACTATGAAGGGATAGCTCACTTAGACACTAGATGTACATATTTATTTCTTAAATATAAATACAATCATATATCTAGTTTTTGTGAAGAGAGACCTATATTTGTAGCAATAGTTAATGATGATACCTCAGAGGAACAAGGGAGATCCCAGGTTTTCTCATCCGTACGAGAAATTAAGAATACCCATGGTAGTTATGAAGAAGGGATACTCCTCAAACTTGCAAAAGAATCCATGGACACAAAGGGGAATTTGTAGCTCTATGGTGAATAAAATGGATCCTATGGTAGCAAAGAAAAGGATCTATTTTATAAAAAATTTGACCTCTCCTCTAAAAGAGATCAAGCAAGTATGATAAGTAAATATCTTGAAGGAGTACTTGCACTAGTATGAGCTTGAGAATAGAAGTTGAGAAAAATAATAGTTGATCTTAATGCTCAACAAGAAGAGGCTAGCATATTAAATGGGATGTTAACGATTCAGCTAAATGAAAGATAACCTTTGTGTGAGAGACTACAAGTTGAGTAGTTTCATTGAGACATGAACCATAAAAGAAAAAGAAATATTTGTCTCAATATCAGAAGCTTGAGCAGAGAAGAAAGGCCTTGGATGAGATGCTTGTTAAGAAGAGATCCCACCTTATCAAGGTTCTTTTTGGTCCCAACAAAAATAAAGGAAAATAAGTTGTTGGATTGTAGAAATAACGAGGAAAGAAACAATAACAAGAGACAAAAACGCAACAGTAATGAGGAGAGAAAAAAAAAAAAAAGCTACACAACAACAAAGAAGAGTGAAAGGCAATAATTCAAATGGCCATAGAGAGCACATGAAGAATGTGCAGAGGTCCTTTCCCACTCAAGGAAAAAGAAACTCCAAGTATCAAAGGCTCTTTCATGGTTATTGTTTCTCTTGCAATAATTTTGGACATAAAGCCATGGATTGTATATGGAACGCAAGAAAACAGAGTGCGTGGAGAAACAACAGGAGAAAGCATCTTGGCCATCGTAGAGGCCTTGATAGGAATTATTCTAAGTATAGAAAATATTTTCCCCATTCTCAAGTGATATTGAATGCTACAATTGTGGCTATTTTGGGCATAAGGCATCATGCTGTAGATATGAGAATACAAACTTTGTTTCTCTACATTTGGATGAAATCATGAATTTCCAGGGTTGAAAGAGAAAAAGGAACAATGAAGAAGAAGAATATGAGCTTTTCTTCAATGCTCTATACCAAAGGGACATGCTAAAAAGAGGGAGAAATAACCAAGAAGTTGATGTTTCTATGAAGAAAAATCAAAGAAAAACTAAGAGGGATAATTCTGAGATTCTCGTGGTAAAATTATTTATAACTGCTAGCTATAATGAATGCATGCTTCTTGAAAGAAAGAGAAACAATAACATAGTTAATCCATCCTTGCAAATAAATCTGAAATGTTGCAAGAGGATTTGGGTGAAGAAATAGGAGCAAAGGAAGGAGTTCTCTCTAGCCATGAGCAAACAAGAAAATGCCCAAAGAAGGGAAAAATAGAATCTAAAAGGAAATCCTCCTGCCAAGACTCCGCGATTGGAGGTTTGGAAGAAAATGAGGAAATTTTATGCAAGGGGAGTAGATTCTTTGTTTCTCTTCATTGCAGGAAGAGAATGGCCTCAAGGGAGGATAAATAAGTTAGATGCGGGCATAATAAATCTTATATAGAAGAGATGCATCTAAACTTTATGGGTATGGTCAAGTCCCCCTACTAAATATAATAATGAATATTCTTATTTCAAATATATGAGCATTGAAAGTGAGAGGAGAATATAGTCACCTTGGTCTTAGGGGGAGTTCACAACACTTCATCTTTTGAGAAGAATATGGGTTGCAATAGAAGTGTGTAATGACAAGAGGCCCACAGTTAAGTCAGGTCCACATGAGTAGTCCTCATGCAAATGCATATAGATCAAAAAATCGAGAGAGATGTGGCTAAGGGGGAGCTACTTTCATAGCAATAATAGGAAATAATTCTTAGCCTTAGGAAGAGATGATTGTTCAAGAAAATAAAGGTTTTGCATCTTGGGTGAAATACCCTTATTTCAGTTAAGATTGTAAATTTAATTATGCCTTGAAATCTTGTGTTCATGAAAAAAATGGTACAAGATTTGAATGTTCCTTAGCTTTCATTTGGTATCACTATGTCAATTGTTGGCCTCGGTTCATGTGGAGCAACATTTTCTTGTGCAAATAGGCATTTATTTCTAAGTAGGACCTATAAGATTTTTCCTAGTACATTGTCAAATTTGTATCAACTTCTTGGTGCAATTTGTATCCATGAAGAAACAATCACTATCTGTAGGAGTATGATCTTAGGGGAAGAAGATTGTACCATTCTCAAGTGAAGTGAGCACGGTCTTAGAAATAAAAATTAAGAGAAAGTTGAAATGCATCATTATCTATGGTATTTGCAACAACAAACATATCATTTTCAGTAGTAATTGGTATCAAATTATTTTTAAATTGGCACAAAAGATGCATTGGAAGAGACAATATTCAGCTAGTAGCCTAAGTTATTTAGAACTAGAGGATTATTCAAGGTAGAGGCGATATATGTTTGGGGGGGCATATCATATATGTCTAGTTCCTAGAGTAACAACAACAATTACAAGGAGATACAAAGATATGTTTTTACTAATATTTTATTTTTGTAGATGTCTTTGTTTATGTTGTTTGTAGTTGAGCATGGATGATATACTTCAAGTTCCCCATAATGAAGATATCAACCCTTGAACAAAATCCACGTCAAAAAAGTAGAATGCACATTAGCAACTTCACCCTCAATGAGTAAGTATAAGAGCTAGAAGAAGTAGCTTGTATCCCTTTTCCATTGATGTTAAATGGGGCAAGTAAGTTGTGATTTCCCATGCAGAGGAGAGAAAGACATTGGCAGCTCATGTAGAGAGAAATGTGGAAGAAACATTAGGATTGGCCATCAAATGTGGAGATTGTTGGACAATTGCCCTTGTTTAGATGGATAGTGGTAGAAAGTGTATTGGCATTTATGTCAACCATATTATCATTGGTGTTGGTGGCAGAAGAAGTTCTAACATTGATGTTAATTACGTAATTAGTAGTGATGTGCATTGGGCTAGCATAGATGTCCTTGGTGTGTCAAGCTCAGGGGAAGTCTTATGATTGCTATAGTGTTAGGTAGAGAACCATCGCAATAGCATGATATTAAAAGAAGCTATAAAGTCTTATACCTATGATGGTTAGGTAGTCCCATTCTTTGAGATAATTTTTACCTAAGTGTTTAGATCATATTCTCTTGGAAATCGAATAGTTGGATTGTGATTGAAAATATATTTCCAACGGTATATTCAAGTCCACGAATGACCTCCTAGATCACAATTTATCTCCAGTCAAAGCTTAGGTTTCCCAAAATCAAAAGTCTGGATTTAAATGGCTGGAGGACCCTTTGGAGCATGGTTGGTTTAGTGAATTTCACCAAATGTGGCAAAGTTAGAAGCGGAGGCATTCAAGGAGAGTTAGGTAGATGTGCTTGGATAGAGAAATGAAAAAGAGTTTCCATTGATTCGTGGTGGATCCCATCACACAGTTCATCCCGGTAGCAGTACCCCAATGGGTACATCTTGATGGAATGATAAGGAGCACATGGAGATTGAGTGAGATGAATTGAAGCAATGAAACACATGAGAAAATAGGAGGCACCTAGGGCTGAGATGATGACATCAGCAAGAAGTGCAGTGATTTGCCGATGGTGGAGACTGTTATAGCTCATCCTGTTGGAGGCTTCCCTATGAGGTGGACCCCATAATTTTTTTAAGGGATGTAGAGGAGGAGGCTCGATAGGGAAGCCTTAGAGCAATATGGAAACATCTCAACAAAAATAGAGCAGTATAAAGTTAAAATTTGGTCAAGACCTCTAGGTTTTTATAAAGGAAATCAACGTAAAAAACAAGGCCTGAGACCCCTTTTCCCTCTCCTTGAAGCAAGAACGTGGCAACATTGAAATGGTCAAAGTGACATCAGCATGGTGTCAGTAGAAAGGGACATGTGATAGATAAATTCATCATTTTTGGGTCGCTTATTGGGCCAAATCTATGTAATACATGTCACTACTTTAGAGGTGCCATGTGGAATTGATGATGTTAGCCTAACGTCTTTCTGCTAGTCAAAGCCAAGAAGGTTGACTAGCATGGAAATTAGGATGTGGTGGGAAGACTAGGTGTCAGGAAGATGTGGTGGTGTCAGAGTTTACTGAGCCCGGATGCAATGTTATTGGCTCTCATTAGAGAGGGAGGGTTTCATGAGATGACTAAGCCCACTGGTAGGACCCTAGATGTTTTAAAAGCATCAAAAAAAATTTCACTGGGTTTGATGGCTTTGGTCTTAGTGTTGTAATGAGGGCACATGCATAGGTTATGATCAAGGGTACATATTCAAAAGAATAAACTATCAGGATTTTATGTTAAGAAACATAGCTAAGAGATGAAATATTTGTTGGAATTTGATTGTTCCTTCAAATGACAAGAGGTGTTCTAAGGACTTGGTTTTGTAGTGTTTTTCATGTGTTTCGATGACCATGAGCCTATGGGTTGTTTTCTATAAGAAATTTTGTGAGCCTTGGGCTATAGGAAAAAGTTTTGGGGACATATGTTTAATAGCTAAAACGAGTCAGAAACTCTTGTACAGTGTGTGCCCTATTTGGCAGATATGCCAAAGTGCATATTCACTATAGTTGGGTCATGTAGGTAATCAATGAAACCACAACTATTTAAGAACACAACACCACTAAGCATGAAAAATGTCAACAATTATATCTTTGAAGACTGGTGGAAATGAAGATTGTCAAGAAACAATGATTCAAGGCAACATATATAACGATTGCACAAAATGAATTAATGGATCATGCCTTGAATGGAACAAGCTATCTCCAATCTTCATTGCGTGTTATAAAAAATTAAATGGAAAGGATGACTAAGTGTAGAATATTCAATCATAATTTAGGAGGTCCATTCCTAAAGTTGTTAGAGAATTATATATTACAGAGCAATGGAACACACAAAATATTATGGAAATATAAACAGAGAAAACACATAAAACAATAGAGACACAGATATACGTGGTTCACCCAGTTTGGGCTATGTCCACGGAGAAACAGCTAGTCCTTCTTTTTATATTATCCAGCAAACTGAAGAGATACAACCTTCATCAGATCCACTGTAATTCTCTCTTCGCTCTCAATCTCCTCTCTCTTCTTCACTCTGAATACAGATATACATAGACGCAATACAATTCCCTCATATATAGCGAAGGGTTTCCTTCTAGGGCAAAAAAACCTAAATTAAACATAACTTCTACTGTCAGATCTCTGCCTAATGAACGACCCAAATTGACTACAAAATTACAACATTTTACAGGGCAATTTTACATCTATTCTTAGCTTCGGGGGCATTGCCCCCAATCCCTCCGCCAGCGCGGAGCTACCAAAGGTCGCGGTCACCCCCCCTGGACCCCCCCTACAGCGAATATTTTACAAGCAGCGTTGCCACCCCATTACAAACTGGAGTCCAATGCGGTGATACCTTTGAGTACAAAAGAAATGAGGCTCCACACCAAACAATCTCCCACTTGGAAACTAATTATAGAAACTCCACCGCTGCTTCATTTGCTGGACAATGACTCCACTTTGGACCTGGTTGTTTCTCATCTTCTTCATCATACTTGGAGACCAATTGAAAGTGAGCAGATTCTCAGTTTCTCCCTGGTTACAACTTTTGTTAATATATCTACAAGATTTTGGCTAGTGTGTATCTTTTCCAGCTTCAACTGTCCATCTTCCAACACTAACCGTAGTTAATGACACTCGAGCTGTATATGTTTTGTCTTGGAATGAAATGAAAAGTTCTTTGCAAGATGTATGGCAGTCTGGCTATCACTGTATAACTTTCCCAACCCCTGCTTCTTACCCAATTCATTTATAAACCTTTGTAACCAAATCATTTATTTACTAGCCTATGTAGCAGCAACATACTTTGCTATTATTATTGAGAGTGCAATAACACTTCACAGTTTTGAGACCTAGCTAACAGTTGCTCCACCTACAGTAAACACATATCCTGTTGTGCTCCTCCTGTTATCTCTATCACCTGCCATATCTGCATCAACATATCCTTGTAGAGCAATGTTTGAACCACCAAAGCATAGTGCTTGATTTGTGGTACCTCTCAAATACCTGAGAATCCACTTCACTGCCATCCAATGTTCTTTTCCTGGATTGTTCATGTACCTGCTTACAACTCCCACTGCATGTGAAATATCAGGCCTTGTGCAGACCATTGCATACATTAAGCTTCCAACTATTGATGGATATGGAACTTTAGACATATGAGCCATTTCTTCCTGAGTCTTGGGACACTCCTCCTTACTTAATTTGAAATGGCTAGCCAAAGGTATACTAACTGGTTTTTCATTTTGTATATTAAACCTTTTTAACACCTTTTCTCTATACTCACTTTGAGACAATGTTAATTTGCAGTTCTTCCTGTCTCTAGTTATTCCCATACCAAGGATTTGTTTTGCAGCACCCAAATCCTTCATTGCAAATGAGTTTGCCAATTTTATTTTGAGCGCATTTATTTCCTGCATGTTAGAACCTGCAACAAGCATGTCATCTATGTACAATAAAAATATAATATAGCTTCCATAATTTTTCCTTTTGAGATAAACACAATGATCAAAAGTGACATCTAGCATAACCTTGTTTAGACATAAACCTGTCAAATTTTAGATACCACTGCCTTGGAGCCTGTTTCAAGCCATACAAGCTCTTCTTTAACCTGCACTCTAGTTTCTCCTTCCCTTTTACCTCATATCCTTGTGGCTACTGCATATATATCTCTTCCTCCAAATCCCCATGGAGAAAGGTTGTCTTTACATCTAACTGCTCAAGATGCAAATCTTTAGTTGCTACTAGACTTAAAGTAGTTTTGATTGAAGTCATTTTAACAATAGGAGAAAATATCTCATCAAAGTCTATACCCTTTTTCTATGCAAACCCTTTTACCACAAGTCTAGCTTTATACCTTTTTCTACCTCCATTTTCTTCCTTCAACTTGTAAAACCATTTATTCTACAATGCTATTTTACCTACAGGAAACCTGACTAAGTCCCAAGTCTGGTTATGTGCTAAGGAGTCCATCTCTTCTTTCATGGCTTGCTCCCACTTCTTCCTGGTTTCTACCTGCACTACTTCTTCATAACATTCTGGTTCACCAAAATCAGTCAACAATACATAATATAATGAAGGAGAGTATCATTTAGGGAGTCTACTTATCCTGGTAGATCTTCTAACACCACTTTGAGGTGTTTGAGGTGCTTGTTGCTGTTGTGGTTGTTGTTCTGGTTGTTGATCATTATGATTTTCACCCACCATCACTTTTCCCGTGATCTCGTCAAGCACTATGTATTCTTTGTTTTCTTTTTCCTATTTCTTTTCCTGTAGCTGATCCTTCTACAAAACCTTTTCATTGAATATGACATCTCTGCTCCTAATGATTTTATGTTTTCAATAATCATAAAAGAAATAACCAAAATCATTAACATCATATCCAATAAAGGTACATTTCTTTGATTTTGCCTCAAGCTTTGTTATATTTTCTTTATTAATGTGGACAAAGGCTTCAAAACCAAAAGTCTTTAAAAAAGAGTAGTTTACCTTTTTACCTTTCCATGCCTCCTCTGGAATACCACCATCCAAGGAATTTGAAGGCCCTCTATTTATTAGATAAACAACAGTATCTACAACATCTACCCAAAATTGTAAAAGCAATCTTGCATGCAATCTCATGCACCTTGCACACTCCATGATTGTTTTGTTCATCCTTTCTAACACACCATTTTCTCGTGGTATTCCTAGAACTGTTTTCTCTCTGTGAATTCAATTCTCTAAAGAGTACCTATCAAACTCTTTGCTGCAATATTCACCTCCATTTTCTGATCTGAGACACTTCAACCTTTTTCCTGTCTCATTTTCAACTAAAGCTTTCCATTTCTTGAAAATATCAAATACATCAGATTTATTTCGAATACAATAAATCTAGGTTTTTTTGGTTGCATCATCAATAAAAGTAACATAATAATGAGAGCCACCAAGAGATGATACATGAGCAGGTCCCAATACATCTGTATGCACAAGCTCTAATTTTTTGCTCTTCTTTTTTTTCCCAACTCTAAGGAATCTGACTCTCTTCTATTTTCCATAAACACAATTCTCAGAGAACTTTAAATCAACATGCTTCAAACCTGGCAACAAATTTCTTGAGTGAAGAATTTGCATCCCCTTCTTACTCATGTGCCCGAGCCTATGATGCCACAATGTCGTATCTTCTCCTATAGAGGTTATAGCATTAACAGAATTAGAAATACCATTGCATAAATACAATGTACCAACCTTTCATCCTTTCGCTATTACCAGGGATCCTTTAGTGACCTTCCAAGTTTTATTTTTGAAAGTAGTTACCCAACCTTCACCTCCCAACTGCCCCATTGAAATAAAAAATTTCTTCAGATCTGGAACATGCCTTACCTCCTTCAATAGCCACTGATTTCCATTTTGTTGTTTTGTGAAAACTGTACCCATTCCAATGATTTTACAGGGTTTATCATCACCCAATCAAACCTGTCCAAAATCTCCTTGAACATAATCATAAAAATGTTTCCTATCGGGTGTGGCATGGAATGAGGCCCCTGAATCTACCACCTAGGCATCAATAATATTTTCTATTGAAAGAATCAAATCATCTTGCAACACATCACCTGTTACATTCACTTCATGATTAGTTTCTCGATGTGCATCTCCTTCTTTTCCCTTTCAAGATTTGCAGTCTTTCTTCAGGTGTCCTTTCTTCCCGCATTTCCAACACACTATCCCTGATCTGAACCTGGATCTGTCTTTTCTTGACTTATTGTGATATCCAGGGCTCTTTTCTCTTTCCATTTTTCTTCCCCTAGTCTCTGTAGTCAAATCGTTACCTCATCTCTCACTGAAGCTTTTCTGTCGCATTACCTCGATAAGGATTGCACCAACAACATCATAAAACTTTAAAGTACTAGATCCAAAGATAGAGTTACTAATGGCCATAACTAAACCATTCCAACTTTCTGGCAATAAGCATAGAAATAACAGAGCCCTAACTTCATCATCAAAAGTTACCCCTACAGAACTTAACTGACTAGTAACTGTATTAAACTCATTTAAATGATCAGCAATAGATCCACCTTCTGGCATCTTCATATTAAATAAATGCTTCATAATAAATACCTTATTTGAGGCCAAGGGTTTTTCATATAGTTTGGCCAACATCGACATTAAACCCTCTGTTGTCATTTCCTTTGAAATATTAAATGCTACTAATGCTGCTAGGCACAGCCGTATTGTTCCAAGTGCTTTTATGTTGAGAATATCCCATTTTTTGTCTATCATACTCGTCGGCTTCTTTGTCTTTCCGCTCAATGGTTGGTACAGATCTCTCTGGTACAAATAATCTTCCATCCACATCTTCCATAGCTAGTAGTTTTGGCAGTTAAATTTTTCGACCCAAAACCTACCATCTTCTGCCATTGCTCCAACTTGAACTAGGAACCCTTCTCTCCTACGCGTTTATTAGCCAAAAAGGACCTTCAGCTCTGATACCAATTGTTAGAGAATTATATATTACAGAGCAATGGAACACATAAAATATTGCAGAAATATAAACAAAAAAAACACATAAAACAAGAGAGACACAGATATACGTGGTTCACCTAGTTTGGGCTACATCCACGGAGAAATAGCCAGTCCTTCTTTTTATATTATCCAGCAAATTGAAGAGATACAACCTACAACAGATCCGTTGTAATTCCCTCTTCAATCTCAATCTACTCTCTCTTCCTCACTCTGAATATAAATATACATAGACGCAATACAATTCCCTCATATATAGCGAGGGGTTGCCTTCTAGGGCGAAAAACCATAAATTAAACATAACTTCTACCGTTAGAACTCTGCCTAATGAACGGCCCAGATTGACTACGAAATTTCAAAATTTTACAAGGCAATTTTACCTCTATTCTTAGCTTCGGGGGCGCAACCCCTGATCCCCCTACTAGGGGGGGCCTCCCAAAGGTCGCAGTCGCCCCCCTGGGCCCCTCTTGTAATGAATATTTTATGGGCGGCGTTGCTGCCCCATTACGAGCGGGGGTCCAATGCGGTGATACCTTTGAATATAGAAGATAATCAGGGTCCACACCCAATAGAAGTACAATTTGAGCTCTATGGGAAATTAAGAATGAATGGAGAACCATCTTATTTATGCAGACACAATTCATGAGTGGTATTCCTTGAATGTGTAGGTTGATTGAGATTTAATTCTTAGTATGGATAATCACACAAGTGATCATTCTTATGCTTAATGCAACTATAATGTTTAGGAAACTTGATGCAACAACAACATGGACAACCATGTGTTCGAGTAAGCTCTCAGTTAGCATGGATGGAAAAGTGATAGCTAAAAAAGATAACATTGTTCCTTGTACATCAGAGGAAAAAAAATGAGGATTACAATTGTGCAATTGTGGGGGAATTCCAACATAGTTGAGGGAGATGAGTGGACAGCTCTATGTGTGTGCGTTCTTGAGAAAAGGCCAAGAATGTTGATGCTGCAGAGAGAGGCCTAAAGTGTCCCTATGCTACTGTAAGAGACCAAGAGAGAGCGTGTGGAATAGAAGGGGATGAGAGTTGAGTTTATGCTACTAAGATAAAAGGGCCTAAAGTTGTTATGTGCCTAATGTATGAGGGATGAGCAAAGAGAGTTGTTATAGTATAGATAGAGAGAGTATGTCGTTGAGTATGAATGAAGGTTGTTGTGTAGAACAGAGGGTAAAGGGAAAAGGAGAACATAGACCTCAAATTAAGTAGAGTGGATGACAATTACAAAGAGAAGAGGTTTCTTTATTGACTGTGGGTTAGAGCCTAAATACTATGAGTTGGTGCTTCTATTTATGTGGGTATCTGATGAAATCTTGGAGGTTGGTACGCAATGCAAGTTTTTTCTTGCATAAATCCAAGGAGTTGCAAATTGGTGCTTGCAACAAATCCATGAATTTGTTTCTTCTAGTAATATGATCAGGTGTCTACAAGAGAAGGGAGTTGCTTCTTCCTGCTAGTGGGTGCTAGCAGACAATCAAAGGGAGTTGGTGCTTTTGGCACTTCTAGTGAGTGGTGGCTCACAAAAAAATTGTTGTAATAGAGTTGGAGCTCATATTTACATCAAACAACAAAAAATATGTGGTGGATTTTCTCCCATAATGTTTTCCACATTAAACCTTTGTGTCTCATGTGTTTGTGACTCATGATGTGTGTGCTCGTGTTGATTCATATGGTTGCTGCTATGATTTTTTAATGGTTTCTCACTTAGATAATTCCAAGTTTAAATGTTGAATGAAAATTACATTAAATTTTTAAATTATCCTTAATACTGATTCACCCCTCCCCTCTTAGTATTAACATTGTAATTTCCAAAGATACCTGCCCCACATCTGACTTCCAATTTTGGAAAAATATATGGAATCCTAACAATATTCCTAAGATCAATATCTTCTACTGGACTTTATCTCGTAAAATAAACACATACTATATAAAATCCTAAAAAGAGAGGAATTCATGGGCTATCAAGATTCCTTATGTGCCACAATAAAATTGAAACCATCAAGCATTTGATTTTGGAATGCAATTTTACTAAACAAGTTTGGAAGCAAGTTATGCAAGAGTTTATCTACTGATTCAAGTGGCCAAAAATAATTCTTCAATTATTTGAATTATTGAAAATGGTTTATAAAGTATGCTTCTAATGGAAACCTCTTTTCAAAAGAATCTAGATGGCTCATCTAAATTTTGTTTGTTGGAAAATATGGCTAGCTAGAAATAGGCTAATCTTTCAAGATTGTTTCTCTTTACCTGAAATGGATGTTAAAAAATATAAATTTCTCTTCACAAAGAATATGAAAAGTAAAAATATAAATCTCTCCAATCCTCAGTAATTGGATAGATTTGAACATAGATGAAGTTCTTAGTTTACTATCTAAATTTCAAATCCACCTCCAATGCTAGGTAAATAGATTTGGTAGCTCTCTCTCACAAAGAACAACTTTAGATACAGATATGATCACAAGATTCTCATATATTATTCTTCCATGGGGAATCCAATAAAATTCCATGCGTGGAAGGTGTAGGGTAGTTATATTTGGCCCCAAAGGATAAAACAAATGTAATTATGAAGCCTATGCATATTCTCTAACAATTAGTCTTTGTTTTTTCTAATTAAAGATATGATTATAATATATGAATCTAAGAACTCCATCCATCATCTTCCTTTAAAAACATACTCCATGCTTTTCCATATTTACACAATAATTTCAAGATCAGTCACTTGTATTCCTCGCATTCAAGTCAAACACATTTTAAGAGACCTAATCTGGGCAATATACAAGTTTAAAAACAAATTCTTATCACTCCCTCCTAGAACTTTGTGAGTCAACGACACTGTGTGGGAAGAAATGCTACTAGCTTAAAAATGTGACAATGAATTTCATTTTTAATAAAATTATTATAAGATTATTTTCATTTCATGAATGTGAATCTTCAAATATAGAAATGATGTTTTTCTAATGTTTTTATAATAAACATTCTCTCTACACAACAGGTACAAATGAAAAATATTAGTATTGGATGTAGCATCTTTAGTTTGAGGTGCAACAACTCCATGAGGTACACCATGGGGACACTCAAGGTACTGAGAAAAAAATTGCTACAAACTTATCCCAATATTTTAATCCCTATAAAGGCCGCATTTTATCCCTAAAACCTCTTATTAAACACCATATATTTAGTTATTACATTTATTTTTTTATATTTTTATGTAGGCTAAAACCTTTCATGGTTGCATTTTATCATAATTGTACCAATTGTCTCTTATATATACTAAGGAGACCTAGTATTGGGATCATCTAATCTTGTCTTGTACATTGTATTCATTGTAAAAGGATGTCTCTCCCTTCAAGAGGACGACTATATATGCTCTAAGGAATTTAGGGTTCCTAAACTCTTGAAATCAATTTCAAACGAGTTAGTTTGGGACTTTCAATATATACATATGGATGGGAGGCTTTAGATGGTGAAAATTCAATCATATTGAAGAGAAATATCAGGTAACATCTGGTTAAAATTTCCCATATTGGTTCCTTATACTTTTAGAGATATGCACTTAGCAATTTATGGTTTTTGAATGCCACTGAAATTAGTTTCAAACAAGCTAGTTTGAAATTTTCACTATAATTTCTTTTGTGGGAGCATTTATATGTTAAATTTTTTATCATATTGAGGAGAAGTATTCGGGAGCATTCACTATACTTTGATAGATATTCTCTAAGGAATTTAGGGTTTGTGAAGGATCCTAAAATTAGTTTCAAACAGATCAACTTGGTATTTTTGCTATAACTTATTTCCTTAGAATTTTTAGAAAATGAAATACTTAAGGATCTTAGGATACATATATAAGTATCTAATATAGAAATTTTAGAGTTATATTTGAAGAATTGGACATCTGGTACACTATACAAGTTTTCTCGTGGGAATAGGCCAAAAAACAATAAGTTTTGGAAAAGCTACAATAACTTTCAGTTGACACATCAAACTCTAGTCCAAACTATTTAGTTTTAGAGAAGACATATCACAATATTATATACCAAAGTTTCAAATTCATGAGGGCTTAAATCTCAAATATATATTGAAAAAAAAATTATGTCCTTAAAATTTTCTTCAAATTAAGGTTTTAAGGGTATGTAACTTACAAGTGACCTAACTGTTCATTACAATATCCAATTTTCTTTTGGTGATTGAAAGTTGTGATAAAGAGAGTATTGTTATTATTATCCATGATGCCTCCAAATAAAGATAATATATAAACTAAACCTCCTAAAGGCTCATCTTTGACTCATGAAGAAAGTGAATCCTTAAAATGTAGGTTCTCCAAATTATAGAAGAAAGTTAATTAAATTTGGATGATAGTATGTTGAAAAAAGTGGATTTATGAGATTCTTAATAAAAAACTAAAAGAGAAATTATGGATGAAACAAAAAATAATATGAATGAAAATAATAAAGAAACACAAAAATATGTGAAAACCATGGAAATTATTCTCTTGGAGAGGCTTCCTAAAAGTGATATTGAGATCCAAGGAAATAATGAAAATAAGGAGAAACATTTTGTTGGAAATCAATCACCTATGTGGAATATTTTATCACATTGATATGTGAGTGAAAATATTGAATCACATAATTATACTCGTGAATTTTCAAACCCAAATTTGTATCATGAGGGCTTCAAGTCAGCATTCTAATGTTCGGTATGAGGGAATTTGATCGTAATGATCCTATAACATGGCTATTTTACATGAAGAAATACTTTGATTTCAAACAAATGGAAATATTACAAAAGGAAAATATTGCATCCATGTTTTTAGAATAGGACCAACATGTATGATATCAATAGTTTTGTGAAGAGAAAAGTAGAGGATTTTTTTTTTTCAACAAGAATGAGTACTCTTTCATTAAATCTATGGTCGGTTGTAGAAAAACACTGAGAGATTTACAATGAAAAAGTGATTTTGATTTTATTGACAAGAATAAGCTGGATGTACTAGTGACCAAATTACATCTAAAACTTTAGGACTAATAAGTACTCTTATTCTACTATTAGTAAATATCCGAAAATTTAGAAAAAATAAATAAGCATTTAAACCCATTCATCAGGTAACAAATTAATCAAAAGGATTTTCTAGCTTTCTTAGATCAATTTTCAGTTTCACTTCTACCTTGGAGCTATTCGACTCTTTCTACTGAAGCTAAAGATTAAACATGATGTTGTGAAGTGCGTCCACTTCATCCTCAAAGTGAAAAATTCTTAGACGTTGACTCTCTTTGGTGTCTAATGTGCTGCTCTGGGAGGATTTCTCTTGAAGAAGCATCACCTGAAAATCATATATCTTGGACCTCATGTATACAAGTTCCATTATGAATTTTTCATAGGCATCAGGGGCCTAGGGGATAAATTACAATGCTCCACCCTATGATTTAAGTCTTTTATCATCCCTTCTTGAACCACATCCAATGCCTTATTGTCGAAAACCCTAAGACTATGTCACCATTGTAAGCAAACACCCTTGAAGAGTGTTATCCTAAGGGGGGAGGTAGTGCACTCTATTACCGCTAAGGGTGGCACCAACTTATGTGAAGAGATTAACACACAATCTTTCCTTCTAAAATATTTTAGGTATGAACATTACCTAAGAACCGAAACTGGAGCAGGGCAATGGAGGTGCATTCCTAGAGCGAAATGTACAACTTGGAATCCTCTATCTTCCAGATGGCTTGAAGCCTTTGATCCTAACAATCCAACACCACACTATCAATAATTGAGGTTGAGGTTCCTCCCAAACCTCCATAATGAAGCTAGAAAAGAATCCCCACATCCATTTATGCCAATATCGTGGTAGGGATAACGTACTCGGATAAATTATCTCTGCAAAATTATCAGGGTCCCAATAAAAAATTCATCATCATTTGAAATGACTCTCACTTCATGAATCCTAACCTTCAAATATATCTCCCTTCTAATTCTTACCTTAGATATTAATTGCATCACCTTAGATAAGTTGTGACACACTAAATACACCCAATTTTGCGTTATGAAAATCTTGAACATAGGTTCTATGACTTGAAGAAGCACACTTGCATGAATCCCAAATCTATGAGATGACGTGATGATCTTGTTGATGGTAGTGTACACTAGCAAGCATAACAAATCCATAATGGATCCATTATTAAAGTTTATGATTATCTAAGGAGAGGAGGAGTTGGGGGTGAGGAAGGTTCATGAGGGAGATCAACCAAGAGATAGGATTTTTCCTTATTGAATCGCATTGAGTTTAGTAATATAAAGAGGGATAATTACTATGCATAGATAACATTAAGGGATTGGGAATTGGTCCATCTCGCCATTTATGTCAATTTTACCTTGCTCCAAAAAGAATGCTTTATTGGCCATTTGGTCCACATAGACATTATGGGTCCCTAGAATGTTGAAGGGTTGTGAGGAAGAGAAGAAACTTAAGATTTTGTTGATTTGTTGAGGTAATAAAATTAGCACGTTGTCTCTAGGAAGGGAGTCAATTTTCAATAATCAGGTTACAAAAACTAAGTCTCCCAAGATGAAGAGGTCTTTGATTCCTATTTTTTAAGCTAAAATAAGGCCCAAGTACAGTCCATAGGATTTTCCTTGATTTTTTTTTTTTTTTTTTCCGTCCAAGACCCCAAGCATACCTATCAACAATTATTATTTATGTATTAGAGATAATCCCTCCCCATCCTATCACCCTGAAAAATTAAAGGAATTGGTAACACAATATAAAGATATTAAGAAAAATATAATCCAAATTATTCAATTGGTAAATATTTGACAAAAAGTTCTAGTAACAGAGAACATCCAACAATTACAAAATTTGAGTTTTTAGATGTTAATTTGTTATACCTATTTATGGAAACTTTAATGGAAAGCATCCAACATAAGGTGCATCTCTTTGATCCTCAATCCCTATAGCATTTTTTCAATCTAGTGAGGAAAGTCAAAACAAAAAATATGTTTACTAACAACTATACAAAACATTATCCCTCTCATAAACTCACACAACCAACAAGGATCGCACCCCAACAAATGGATGAAAGAAGATCAAAATGCTATGTTTAAATAGTGACATAAAGTATAGTAAGTGGCATAAATGGGGTTACAAGAAGTTATTCTACATATGCTTTGAAGAGGAAGAAGATCAAAAATTAGAACCATCACAAGATCTAGAGATAGAAGATTTAGATCCAACAATATTATTTCATGCATTAATTGACATCCATACTCCAGTAACCCTCAATATACAAGGATGTATCATAAAGAAAAAGGAAACAATGTTGATTGACTTTGGCAGTTCCCATAACTTCTTCAATTAAAATTAGTAGAACTTCTCAATTGTTTCATATATCCAACACTAGATTTTCAGGTAATGATTGCATATGGAGGTGCCATAAATTTTTGAGGGAAGTGTCATAGTATTAAGCACATCATGGGGATTATTTATTGAGTATTCCCATGATTGGAATACAAATGGTTGTTGTTGACATTGTATTAGGCATCCAATGGTTATACTTATTGGAAAAATGACCTTCAATTTTCAATATATTTTCGTAATATTTACCTTGTAAGTTAAGAAAATTGATCATAGAGGTATACAAGGGAAACCCTCTAAAGTGATAAGCTCTAGTGGAATGAAAAAACTACTCATAAAGGGGAACAAGAGTGTAATTCCATAATTTTTTTCACTAAATGTTCAAACATGAATATCATCCACACCATGGGTTCTCCCTAAATTTATCAAAAATCATTCCAAGGTATTTGGATTAATTCCTAAGGGTCTTCTGCCTAATTGAGATCATGACTATGCTATTAATTTTCAAATAAGAAGTGTATCAAAGATAAATAAAGAGGGGGGAAAATTAGTTGAAGCAAAAATAAGCCTTGAAACAAAGATCAAGCAATTGACTAATCCATCAATTCTAGAGTGCCTCATTAAGAGGAACAACTTGCCAGTGGAAGAAATGGCATGTGAAAATGACGTATTCATGTAGAATCAATAATAGTTACTCTAGTGTTTAGGAGAATACTTGTTTAACTAGAGGGGGGTGTCACAGACCTATATACACCCCATGTTAACTGCAAAACCATTTATCAGTCCCTATATATTGAGTGATAACATTTCTATTTTTAAATTCCCATGTAGGCTAGCACCTTTCACGGTCCCATTTGATTATAATTGTACTCTTTATCTATGATATATATACTAAGGATACCTAGTCTTAGGTTCATCAAATATTGTGTTCAACAATTCATTCATTTTAAAATTAGGTTCCCCCCTTGAAGATAACTACAATTATTGGTTTCATATTGTTGGGCGCAGCCCAACATGGCCTAGATTTTCGCTAAGACTCCACACTTTTAGATTAGAGTCTGCAGTGGAGAATGCAACGAAGTGTGAAGTGGATCATACGGCAGAGTAGCAGAGCACCAAGGTGGATCGTGCAGTAAATATACCGCATGATGTGGGGACTTCGAGGTGGTTCGAAGCCTCGCCTTTTTGTAAAAAGCATGTAATGTTGTAAAATATGAATGGTTTTCAGACCATAGTATATTGTTTTAGGGATTCCATAGTATATGGACCATGGTATTTTCATGATATATCCCTCAATGTAATAGTATTATATATTGGGATCAATAATAAAGAAGAAAGGAATCAATCTGAATATCTTAAAATGAATTGAATGGTTGTATTTCTGTGATTTGTTGTTTGGGAGAGATGGAAAGGCTCTGTAGCTAAGTGCGCCAAGGCCTAAGTCCACAGTTGAGTGTGTGGATGACCTGCAATTGAGTGCATAGGTAAAGAATTGTTTGTTGTACAAATTATCATTATTATAAGCAAAAATTCTTATGGATGTAGCCCCACATTGGGTTGAACCATGGTAATTTTGGTGTCTTCATGTGTATACTTTCTTATTATATGTTATAGCGCAACATGTTATTGTAGTTGTATTTTCTTTCATAACAAGGATAGTTTATGGCTTTATGTGATGTGTTTAAGTGTTTAATATGATGAGGCAAAGTAATTTATGAATGCTAGTAATAAGAAAACACAAAAATACCATATCTCCACATCCTTCAAGGCTACAAAAAGCTGGTTCTCCATCCTCCCATTTTCACTTCAAGTGAGACTGTGATTTTCCTGCAGTTCATTGTCGAATGGGTTGGTGATTGAGGGCTTTTTTGGTGCATAGTATAGATCTAACTTGGATCAGCCCAAACCAATCCAACAAATGGTTTCGTTATTGAGACCAGGATCTATTTGAGGGATATGTGGATCTGGCACCTATCGAAGAAAGAAATTTAGGATCGGTTAGAACAGAAAGAGCGAGAATTTGTAGATCGAGAGAACAAAAGCCCTCGTTTCACATCTAAATCATGGTTAAAAAAGTATATTTTCGAAGATCAATACAAAATTTTCTTCGGTTCTTTTCACGTTTAGCTGTACAAGTGGATATCAAGGTTGACTGAAAGAAAATACTATTTTAAGTGTGACGAACCTATGGTGGGGACTCCTCAATTGATAAAGAAACTCAAAAGCACTGGCAATAGGATTTCAAGGGCTATCAATTGTTGGATTGATAGCATCTTAGGAGGATTCATCACTGAGTTCATGGTAGGTTCAAGTGTGTCCTACAATGAAGCAAAATGATGATTCTTCAGAGGACCGTGAGGTAAGTATTTTAAATCTTTGATATTTTGGATTAAGATGCTTCTATGTGAAAAGGGAGTTTTGCGGATGAAACTAGACTATTAGTTTACTTTGTTTGGAAGAAGAGGGAATAAATATGAGCCAAAGACCGCACCAACACGAAGTGAAAGAGATATAGAATAGATACTAGAAATAGATCTCGAAGAATCTCATAGAGAATGATTATAACCCTCTTTTGATTGAATCTCAAAGTGAAGAAAGCCTCCCTGATAACCACTAGGTAACTCCGCAGTATTCACCCTCTCAACCTGAGAGTTCGCCAATGCTAGAATCTAGTAGTATCCAGGGTGTTTATGGTTTTCCCATCCCCCTACTCCTCCTACCCCACATCCCCTTCCCCTTACTTCTCCCCCTCCCCCTCCCCCTCCAAGAATAAATATGGCTAATGATATTAAGATTCCTGTTTTAGAAGGAACTAGATCAGAGGGTTGATAACATTTTAGGTTTTTATGTGAAGCTGTATGGACTGTGAAGCAGATCAATGATGAAAATATAAAGAAAGCACAACTCATTACGATGTTCTGAGATAGAGAAATCACATGGTATATGAAGTATTCAAATAATCGTATCATGACATTTACATATATTAAAGAAGTACCGATCAGAGAATTTAAGAAGTCGAAGTGTGAGTCGCAGTGCATCACTGAGTTGAAAGAACTTAAATAGAAACTTAATGAGTCTGTTTGGGAATTTGATCAGAAATTTAAGGTATTGTTGGATGAAGTGAGCTTTGACATATCTCTGCAAAAAAGTCAAGAATGGTTTATAGTTTTTTTGTTACCAAATATCATATTACTATTCACACGACAAAAAGATAACAAGTCAAGATGAAGCTCCACAGATTGCGACAAAGTTGGAAGCTTCACTTATAGGAGATAATAATGCAGTATGTAATAGATTCAAAGTCAGTTGGCGAACCCAACCCTACATATACAATATATAAATTAAATAAAAGAAGTTAGAGAAGAAGTATGGTGTGCAAAGTTCAAATCGGAGGACCATTCTGAGGAACAGTGTCCTATCTTCAGAGATTACCTCTCTAGTGGGATGTTGGATCCTTTCAATGTAGGATCTAGCCTATGGTGCGAGATATGTAATATTAGAGTCCAACATCACTTAGAATACTATTACATGTGAAAAAAATATGTGCAGACTCCAAGGAACGTACATTGCAAATTCTATAAATCAGTAGGACACGATGAGAATAATGGTTGAGCTTATCAACTATTGATGGAGCACGATGCTAACGCTTATAGAATGAAAGTAGAAGAGCATGGACATTAGGACAATAGACAACATGATGGTCAAGGAGGATACGAAGGAAGAGGTCAAGCTGTTGGAGTTGGTTGAGAACATGGACATATCATTTGCTACAACTATGGCTAGGCAGGTTATTTTTCCAGATATGGTCAGAACCCTACGACGACATGTAAGTACTACAAATCCTTTGATCATGTAATTGAAAAATGTCATGTACTTACGGAAAATATGCAAGAAAAAAGAAATCAATAGCCAACATAGAATATTCAAATGATGACTGATGAAAGGAGGATCAACAAACCTTGAATTAGTATTGTCACTAGAAGTGGAGTCGTGACTAGCAGTCATAAAGCAAATGAGAAAAAAGAATTTGGAAGTTCATGGGTAAGAAACACTGCTGAGAAATTTCCTGCTTTCGATATTCAGAAGAAAAAAGAAGTATTTATAGAAGAAAATTGAAGATTTATGGATGTTCAATCTTCAACCTTGAGTGTGCATCCAAAGCAGAGAACTAGTTGTGGCGTGGCATCAACTTCGATAAAGAATTGGGCTTTGACAAAGGATCGATCTCTGACGCAGGATCAGGATTCAGCAAATCAAGTAGGGGTTTTAAAATATTTTTTTCAAATATGTATGAAATTATTAAGCAATCAAAAGGTTATTTAAGGGCTTCATGAGTTGATATATTCATGTGCATCCAAAGAAACACTACAAAGTGAGATGTGTGCAGTCAATAACTTGCATCAATAGAGGAGAAATGGATAAGAGATGAGGTTTAATGTGCAGATAGGAGAATATGAGATAAATCAAGTTATTTTGGATTTGGGATCTGATGCTAAGCCAAAGCTACAGTGGTCACCTATTCAATTAAGGATGGAAAATGAGCAAAAGATCTTCCCCTTAAGAAGACTACCAGGTGTAACAGTGAATATTGAAGGAGTTCGCATTGTTGCTTATTTTGACATAATAGAGAGTATTGATGAGAGTGATCCCTATCCTACATTTCTTAGATTTTATTGGGCATTTGATAATATGGCTATAATTAATTTGAAGAAGAGAAAAATTATATTAGAAGGAGGTAATATGAGGATAATTCCTCCCCTGGATCCATCAGAAGGAGAAAGATATACATAACTAGTTAGAGAAGAATACTACATAGCTGATATAGTCAATATCTATCAATGGAAATCAAAGGAACAATATTTTGTTAACCCTACCACAAAAGGAAAGTTAAATTGGGAGCATGATATTTCTTGTGCATCAGACTCATAAGAAGAATTCGAGAATTGGAAGAATAGGCTACATGAAGTATCAATAAGTTGTTGTGTAAGAATTACTAAATTAGTTCATTGTATGACATCTAAGCCTTATTATGATGGCTTAGGTGATGTGAATATTTCTCTTAATGATTATGAGGAATAGGTTCTAGAAAATCAAAGGTTGCTAGCCTTGGATATAGCTCTAAAAGCTACTCCTGCAAGATGGTGGGATGCACACAAGAAGAATCTAGGAGGATAGCACGAATGTCAAAGGTTGATGTGGATAAGATTTGGTCAGATAAACATAGAGATGGATATAAAATATAATCGTGAAACTAATTCTAGGGAGCATGTCTAGCTATGTACTACACCGTGGAAGGAGATTCTAAAGCAAGAATGGGTGCATTGGTTCATTCATACATTGGAGACAATTCCTAAGAATTGGTACCTAGAAACAGAGCTTTGACATGGTACTATGAACTAGGTAGATATGGTTTATGGTTTTGTATTAAAATTCAACTTTGATGATGAATGTCCATATATAGATTTGGCCCTTGAGATAGTCAAGAAGAGGATCTTTGTGAATGCAACTTCACTAACATCGTAGTAATCTGATTGGGCTACACAGATAGAAAATGCACTATAATTCTATAACCTTACTGCAGAAGAAGAAGAAGATCCTCGCAACATCGACATAGTAGAATTAGAAAGATACCATGAAGTAAATGTATCGAAGATATAAATACCATACATAGAGAAGCCATTAAAGATAAAGAAGGTGAACATAAGATCACAAAAGGAACCCAAGTTTGCAACAATAGGAGATTATTGGGATAAAGAAACTGTCAGTAAAGTTACAAAATTTCTTCATGAATATCAGGAACTATTTCCGACCAATTCTTCAGAGATGAAGGGTATAATAATGGATCTAGGAGTTAGGAAGATTCCCCTTAAGCCTAATGAAGAGCTAGTTAGGCAAAGGCCTTACAGCCTAAATCCAAAGTATAAAGAGAAAGTAAAAGTAGAGTGGATAAGATGGTATCAACTGGAATTATTGAACTTGTAGAAGAATCAGAATGGGTAAGTCTGTTATGAAACCAGCTCACAAAAAGATAGAAAAGAGAGATCCACGCCTTAGAATTCAGCCTCTTCGAGGGGGCAACCTCCATTACATTACATAAATGAACAATTCTTGGATGATACAAATGACAAAACCTCCTTTCTATATATAGGAGTCTAAGGAGTCACAATATAATCCAGCCGACCTAACAATAATAATATAAAGCCACAAAAATAACAATAGAGGGATTCTAAGGGGCACAGAAATAACAATATGGGGGTAATAGGGGCACAACAATATAAATAAGGGGTATAACTACAATAGTAATGGGGTAATCACTAGTATTATAGGGACCCAACATGCCCCTCTCCTTCAAAAAAGTGTTGTCCTCAACGCTTGAGTAGTTCTGGATACTTCTGCATAAAATTCTCATCCTCCCATGTGGAATCTTCAGCGGATAAGTTCTTCCACTTGATAAGATACTCTGAAATTGATCGATTTCGTAGCTGTCGAGTTCTTGTTTCTGTGACTGCTTCCGGTTCCAATATAATTTTTCCTTCCTCGTCAAGTTCTGGCAATATTGTTTGAATTGGGAGCTTGTCACCTATAACCTTCTTTAAACATGAAACATGGAAAACTGGGTGCAATCGAGAAGCTGCAGGAAGCTCCAATTTGTATGCCATAGTACCAATCTTTTGCAACACCTTGTACGGACCATAATACTTTGGTGATAATTTATTATCCTTCTTAGCTTGCTTTAGGGACATTTGCTTATATGGTTGTAGCCGTAGGAATACCCAATCACCTACATCAAAACTTCTTTCACTGCGATGTTGATCTGCCTGTTGTTTCATTCTATTTTGTGCCAACACGAGGTTATCCTTTAAGAGTTGGAGGACTTGTTGTTGATGTTCGATGTGATGTTCCACTGCCTGAACCTTAGAATTTTCTCTTAAATATGATGTGATGGATGGTGGTTGATACCCATAAAGTGCCATAAATGGGGTCATTTTTGTTGCTGTATGGAAGGAAGTGTTATACCACCATTCAGCCAGAGGCAACCATTTGACCCATTGTGTCTGTTTATCAGATACAAAGCAACGAAGATATCCTTCCAAACATTTGTTTACTATCTCAGTTTGCCCATCAGATTGAGGATGATAAGATGAGCTATGAGCTAACTGAGTACCAAGACAAGAAAATAATTCTGTCCAAAAATTTCCAGTGAAAATGGGATCTCTGTCACTTACAATAATCTTTGGGTTTCCATGTAGCTTTTGAACTGTTTCCATAAATGCAGTAGAAACTGTACTGGCTTTAAATGGATGTGATAATGCACAAAAGTGTGCATACTTGGTAAGTCTGTCAACTACCACCATGATGACACTCTTTCCCTCAGACTTGGGTAAACCTGTGATAAAATCCATTGAAACCTCCTCCCAACGTTGGCTTGGAATGGATAAAGGTTGTAATAGACCCGGTGTCTTAATTGTTTCAACTTTATTTTGCTGGCAAACCAAACATTCCGCCACAAACTTTTGAATATCTGATTTAAGGCCATCCCAAAAAAATTCCTTCTTAACCCTGTGGTAAGTTTTTAAAAATCCTGAGTGCCCTCCTAAGGGAGAAGTGTGCAATTCCATAAGAATCTTTTGTTTTAGCTGGGAATTCTTACAGAGGTATAAGCGATCTTTGTACCATAACGAATCATTTTGCCAGCTAAATGTATCAGAAGTACTGGAATCTTGTTGTAGCTTTCGAATAAGTGCCCACACTTCTTCGTCATTCTTCCATTCCTCCCTTGCTTCGTTTATCCAATCTGGTTGGATAATAGAAATGGCACACAACAATGCTTCCACATCCTCATCCTTTCTTGAGAGTGCATCTGCCACCACATTTTGCTTCCCTTTTTTGTAGATGATTTCAAAGTCATAACCCAACATCTTTGTGACCCACTTTTGTTGCTCTTCAGAGGATAATCTTTGTTCTAAAAAGTATTTAAGGCTATCATGATCCGTTTTTACCTTGAAGTGTCTTCCCATTAGGTAGGGTCGCCATTTCTTAAGTGCATGGAGTATTGCCAACATTTCCTTCTCATAAATAGCTTTGCTTAAAAACTTTCCCTTGATTGGACGACTTTCAAAAGCAATGGGTCTTTCATCTTGCATTAGAACAGCACCAATTCCATTTCCTGAAGCATCACATTCCACAATAAAGGTTTTTGTGAAGTCCGGTGTAGCTAAGACCGGTGCTTGGCACATTGCCTCTTTAAGATGTTCAAAGGCCTTTGTTGCTTCCGAAGTCCATGAAAATGAATCTTTCTTCAATAATGTTGTTAGAGGTGCTGCTATTCTCCCATAATTCTTAACAAACTTGCGATAATACCCTGTCAACCCAAGAAATCCTCGCAGATGCTTTATGGATGTGGGGATTTTCCATTCCTTAATGGCTTTAATTTTGCTAGGGTCTACCTTAACTCCTTCATGAGATACAATATGACCCAAATATTCCACCTCCTGGACTCCAAAGAAACATTTGGATCTTTTTGCATATAATTGTTTCTCCTCCAATAGTTGTAGCACCCTGTCAACATGTTCAACATGATCCTTCCAAGACTTGCTGTAGATTAGTATATCATCAAAAAATACTAACACAAATTTTCTAAGGAATGGTTTGAAAATTGAATTCATCAAACCTTGAAATGTTGAAGGTGCATTGGTAAGGCCAAAAGGCATGACCAAAAATTCATAATGACCCTCATGAGTTCTAAATGTCGTTTTTGGAATGTCTTCAATCTTCATTCTGATTTGATGATATCCTGAACGAAGATCCAACTTGGTGAAGTAAATTGATCCATGCAATTCATCCAGTAATTCATCAATGACAGGAATGGGGAACTTATCTTTAATAGTGAGCTTGTTGAGCTCCCTATAATCTGGACACATGCGCCATGATCCATCCTTCTTGTGCACCAATACTACTGGAGCTGAGAAAGAACTTTGACTCGGTTGAATTATACCAGCCTCTAGCATTTCTGCAACCATACGTTCAATTTCACTTTTTTGGACATAGGGATATCTGTACGGCCTGATGTTTGGAGGAACACTTCCTGGAATCAGATGAATAGCATGATCATGATCACGCATAGGTGGGAGACCTTTGGGAGTCTCAAATACCTTGGAATGATTGTCCAAGACTTTTTGGAGATCTGGAGAAATAGATGATTCCAATGTGGAAACATCTAGCGAACATAATTGTGCAATTACACCTCTTTGCTCCTTTTTTAGAAGCTTTGTCATACCATTAGAGCTGATTATCTTTCCTGGTTTCCCTGCAATACCCCTTAATTCAACTTCCTTTCCTTCCGAAGAAAATTTGATGAAAAGTTCTTGAAAATTAAAAGCTATTGTACCCAAGGATTGTAGCCATTGGACTCCTAGTACAACATCAGCACCTCCCATTGGAATGGAAAGCATTGGGCTAGTCAATACATATTCTCCCATGGATAGCTTGATATTATGGCACTTTCCAGAGCAATTTATTGTTCCTCCATTTGCAATCATCACTTGACACTCTGGTGCTGGATATAGGAAGCAATTCAATTCTTTTGCTACCCTACAATGAATAAAATTGTGGGTGCTTCCTGAATCAATCAACACTATTACCTTTTTCTTCTTGATTTGTCCTTCTATCTTGATGGTTTGAGGAGTGGTAATTCCCGCCAATGCATTACAAGATATGGTCGGATTTATTTGTTCTTCATCTAGGCTTTGTTCCTGGAATATATCCTCTTCTTTTGACCTTTCTTGCTCCTTTTCTTCTTCCTCTTCACAATCTATGTAGAATAATTTCTTCTCAGCACACTTATGACCTTTTGTGTATTTGCTATCACAATTGTAACAAAGCCCTTTTGCTCTTTTTTCTTCCAATTGTTGTGGTGTCAACCTTGTAGGTTGTGGAAGACTATGGGCAACAACACTTCCGTCTTTATAGTTGTGAATGGTATGCTTCCTAGTTGCCATAATTTTGCTTTCCATTTTTCTTGCTAACCTGAATGCCTTCTCTAATGAATCAGGTTCCCAAAGGCGCACATCATGTTGGATATTATCCTTTAAAGACCCTATGAACACATCAATCCTATGCTCCTCTGGAATATCTTTTACCCTTATGTTCAATTTTTGGAACTCCTCAATGTGCTCCATTATTGAACCCTTTTGTTTGAGACTTATCAATTGGCTAAAAAAAGTGTTGCTTTTTGTATCCTCATAATGTGCTATCAATTCTTCCGTAAAAATTGCCCAAGTGATAAATTGTTTACGAGAACAAAGCCATTGATACCATACAAACTGATTTGGTTCCAAATATAAAGTTGCCATACGTACCTTTTGTGTGTTTTGCACATTATTGAGATCGAAGAATTGCTCCATCTGTAATATCCATGTGGCGGGATCCTTGCCATCAAACTTCCTCATATCGATTTTTGGAACATGGTGAGTCTTCGATCCAACATTAGAGTCTATGGAATCATGATTAACATTTCTTTTGTTCTCATCATGAGTTTCCTTTACTACCTTTTCACCATTAGTGACCCTTTCTTGTAGCAAGTTCTTCAATTCTTCCATGTCTGTCTTCAAATCTATCTTCAAATTTACCATCGAATCCTCCATCTTAGCTTCCATGCCCTTTATCTTAGATTTCACGCCATTTATCTTAGATTCCACGCCACTTATCTTAGCTTCTGTTAGCTTTTGTGAGCGTGACATTTGTTGCACTTGTTCTTGTAATTTTGATATATCATGTAGCATTTCTTCCTCTTCTTCATGAGTCATGCTAGAGCTTTCAGGTTCCTTACTAGGTGTTTGCATTTTCTTTCCTCGGGGCATCAGTTACCGATAATAATGCTTTACTATGCCCTTTGAATTCCGTTAAACCAAGCTTACATAAAAAATAAAAAAAAAACTACACACCTTTTTTCACTTTATAGAAGCCTGATATTGAATCTGATGTATCTCTGTAATTTTAGATCATCCAGTTCTGAAATTGCTACCTGTAGTAGCCTTCTGCGTCCTCTTTCCAATGCCACAAGTCTGAGCCAAATTGGATTCTCCAAGGAAGAGTTATGTGAAATCTCCCACAGTGACTTGCTTTTAGACTGGTTCAGTAGAGCGAACTTGTACGACGTGCCACGAGTCACTGTTTCAACCTTTGAATCTGAAACACACATACAAGAAACTACAGTCCGTCCTCTTTCTGTACCTTTTTACGAAATTTCAATCCGATCCTCAGAGAGAGAGTTATGACGATTTTCCCCAGGTCACCTGTTTTGAATGTAATTCAGGAGTCTGCAAAAAGGCCAACTTCCTCAGATCATATCTCCGACAATATTGCGCGAAAAGCTCTGAAATTCGGACCCAAGGTTCAGCACCAGTTCTTCTCAAATGGGTTTTTTTTGCGACTTCTGAAACGTCACAGAAAAAAAGTTATAGCGAAAATGCCACGATGACCTGTTTGGAGCAGCGAAACCCTAGAATCCAAAGCTCTGATACCAAATGTTATGAAACCAGCTCACAAAAAGATAGAAAAGAGAGATCCACGCCTTAGAATTCAGCCTCTTCGAGGGGGAAACCTCCTTTACATTACATAAATGAACAATTCTTGGATGATACAAATGACAAAACCTCCTTTCTATATATAGGAGTCTAAGGAGTCACAATATAATCCAGCCGACCTAACAATAATAATATAAAGCCACAAAAATAACAATAGAGGGATTCTATGGGGCACAGAAATAACAATATGGGGGTAATAGGGGCACAACAATATAAATAAGGGGTATAACTACAATAGTAATGGGGTAATCACTAGTATTATAGGGACCCAACAAAGTCCTATGGTGGTGCAAGAAAAGACAACTTAAGGAGAAATCAGGATCTATGTTGATTTGAGAAAGTTAAATGCTGCATGTTCACATGATCCCTTCCCCACCCCTTTCACAGATGAAGTGCTAGACAATGTAGGAGGTTAGGAAGCTTACTCATTTACAGATGGATTTTCATGATGTCATTAGATTAGGATTGCACCTGAATATTGGCATAAGACCACATTTTCTATAGAATGGGGCTCATATCAATACACAGTAATGTCTTTTGGATTGAAAAATTCCCCTACTATATTTTCTAGAGTGGTTGTTGCATTTTTTAAGGAATATATCCACAATTTTTTTAGAGGTATATTTTGATGATTGGACAGTGTTTGGGTTGCTAAGAAAAAATATTGGAAGTTTAAGACTTATTCTTGAAACATGTAGACAATATCAGATCTCCTTGAACTTAAAGAAGTGCATATTTTGTATACCTTTTTGTATATTGTTGGGACATAATGTTTTCAAAAAAGGATTAATGGTGGACCCTACGAAGATAGTTATCATTATGAATTTAACTCCACCTAAATCAGTAAGACACCTTCGCAGTATGTTGGGACATACATGATATTATAGAATATTCATCAAGGGATATGCTCAAATTACTATGCCTGTAGAGTAATTGTTGAAAAAGGATATAACTTTTCAGTGGGATGAAGAATGTTAAAAAATCCTTGACATATTGAAAGAAAAGATGATACTTGGTCTTATACCAGTCTTCCATGATTGGAATAAGGAATTTCATGTTCATGTGGATGCCTCTTGTATATCTTTTGGAGTGGTACTAGCACAACCTGGTGTAGGAGAAATTGATCATCCTACAACTTTTGCAAGTAGGAAGTTATCCAAAGAAGAAAAGAATTACACAACTACAGAAATGGAAGGATTGGCTATGGTCTATGCTTTGCAAAAATTAGACATTATTTGTTGGTATCACATTTTAAAATGTTTACAGATCATTTTGCGCTGAAGTATTTGGTTAATAACTTTGACTTAGGAGGAAAGATTTGTAGATCGTTACTATTTTTCTAGGAATATGACTTTAAAATTATTGTTAAGCCAGGAAGAGTGAATGCAGCACCTAACCATCTATCAAGATTAGAAACAAGTGAAGAATCAAGAAGCATAGAGGATAATCTCGCTGATGCACAGTTATTTGAAATTAGAGTTGCAAATGACGATTTTGCATATATTATTTAGTTTTTGAATAAAGGAATGGCTCCTTTAGAGTATGCTATGCAACCGAAGAAATAATTAGTGGTTAAGGCACCTGATTTTTCATTAATAGTAGGAAAATTATATAAGATGGGACTAGATGAAATACTGTAAAGATATGTTCCTAAACATGAACAACAGATGACACTAATAGAGGCTCGTGATGGCGCAACTAGTGGACATTATGTAGGAAAAGCCAATATGTAGAATATTTTAAGAGCAAGATTATGGTAGTCTACACTACACCAAGATGCAGATAACTATTGTTGAGCATGTGATGTGTGTCAAAGAACATGAAAGCCTTCAAGAAGAGATGAGATTCCATTAGTACCACAAGTTACATTGTAGGCTTTTGATAAATGGCCTATTGATTTTGTTGTACCTATCAACCCACCTGGAAAGAGGACTTGTGAGAGGTACATAATTACTACAACTCATTATTTGACAAGATGGGACAAAGCACAACTAGTAAGGGACTACAACACAAAGAACGCTGCAAAGTTTATTTTTGAGTATAGATTATCTAGATTTGAATGTCCAAATATTTTGTTGAGTGTCTAAGGTTCACACTTGTTAAATAAAACTATTGAAGCATTGATTGAGGAGTTCCAAGTTTATCATAAGAAGAGTACCCCTTATCATCCTCAAGAAAATGGAACAGTAGAAGCATCCAATAATATTTTGGAGAATGCACCGATTAAGGCATGTAATGTGAATAAATATGATTGGGATCTTAGAATTCCAGCATTTTTATGGGTTTATAGGACCACATGAAAAAATTAACAAGTTAGACACACTTTAGATTAGTCTATGGTAATGAAGTTGTGATGCCCATGGAATATATCATGCCTAGCTTGAGAATTGCAAATTTTATAGCTATGATAGTCCCTAATATAATGGACAAAAGAATGTCATAGTTGATTGCTTTGGAGGAATAAAAATTGATAGTAGGATTCCACCAGCAAGTACAAAAATAAAGAGAAAAGGCCTAGCATGACAAACATATCAAACAGAAGAAGTTTCAAGTAGGACACCTTGTTCTCCTTTATGACAGCAAGTTTGTGAAATTTCCAGGAAAATTCAAAATGTTTTGGTTAGGTCCATATATCATCAAGCATATTATTGATGGAGGCAGAGTTCCATTACAAAATTTAAATGGAGAATTGATTCAAGGAAGAGTAAATGGAAGTAGGTTGAAGTTGTATATGGACAAACTTTCCCCTACAACTTATCTCTAAATAAGAAAGGAGAAAAGTCTTAGTGCCACCTGCAATTGAAAGTGGGCACTGGACAATAAACTATGTTGCAGAAAGAGCTTCGACGTAGTAAGAACTTCACTATAGTTTGGATTATGTCGAAGTTTGGAGGAGCCATGATGTAAGACAAGATGTTCGCTAAAGTATGGAATATGTCGAAGTTCACCAAAAAAATATGACCTTTAAAAGGGGAAACTTAATGGAAAAATCACATTTATGGGGACAGATGGGAAAGATCTAAGGATATATATGCAATTAATGAACAAAATTTGAACAAAATCTAGATAAAATCTAAGCTAATGATGGGATTAGATATTCATAATTTCTATAAAAGGTCGCGTCCTTCCCAGATTTGGAACTTTGCTAAATTGAGAATTCAAGTGTTGATAATGCAAAGAATTTGCAAAGATTCTCATTGTCATATCTGAGAAGGGCTTACTTGAAATCATTGTGAGAAGGGCTTCTATGGAATCACAGATGCTGGTATGCCTGCAGTGGCATCAACCACAACAGCATAAACACAAAAACAACAAAGATCGTTGAGGAAGAAACCACTGCAGGAACAAATAAAAAAGAACAAACATGACAAGAAACTTGTCGAGCCTCAACAAAAACCTGAGCAAGTCAAGGAAAATGAAGAAGTGGAGGAGGTGGCGAAGGATTTCCATCACCTCTACCACCATACATTCCACCGAGGAAACTGAATGCTAAACCAGTCAAATACTCGAAGGATGAAAGATTCGGCACCTTCACACCCCCACTACCAGAGAAAGTACCATTTAATGGGGAATTATTGGGAAAATATTTCAGTTGAAGTTTGCACACTACAACTTCAATGATAGGAAGAAGTACCCACAGTTCACAATATAACAATAATTGAAACAACTAAACTACCTGGAGAGTGGTGTAACGAGGCTATAGCCACAACAGTGGGATAATAGATTAGTGCAATCAGGACTAATAAATATGTTAAATGTGTTGCACTTCGAAAAACTTCTAGGGAGCACAGCTTGTGTGCGGTAGTTGCTCATGTTGGTGCATGATAGATGCTTATGGATGAGGAAGAGGATACCCATGGACCCACTTTTTATGTGGAGGATCAGGAGACCACCATACCAAGGATGAAACCAGATAAAAGAGTCCATTGGAAAGGATCAAGACCATGCCATAGTGATAAATATGAAGAAAAATTTTGGGTTGACAATAGGGAAGCGTGCGTATGATATCAATTCAATCAGTGACCAAGGGGATCACTTTGCAACACACATATTTGCTGGGAAGATTATGATAAAGTGTCAAGGTAATGAAGTCCTTGCCTTAGTGATTTCATTAGTTGCATAGTGTGCCAACACGTTCACTACAATTAGGTTGATTACCTGCGCAAGGAATTTCTAGATGATTTCCACGAAGTCTAGGAGAAAGGTACCACATTCCATTATGTGTGGTTAATTTTTATTATTGCAATGTTAGCATCGAGAGAGTCAGAGGATTCATAGTTCCTCTTGGTAGCATCACATGTCTGTGAATCCATTCGATATGCCTCACTATGGTTTACAACCCAAACGTAGTGAGAAATGGAGAATAGGATGTTCTTGGTATTGTATCATATGGATTTTGTTGGGATAGGGTCCCTAGTGTCATTTCTTGGGGTTAGTTAACCCAATTTTTGCATAAATGTTTGTAAAAGATGTAAAGTCTCTATGAAATGTGGATGTGGAAAGCATAGATAGATAGGAGCCAAAGGGGTTTTAGCCCCTTTTTTGGGTTGGTTTTAAGATTCTCCCATGGTCCACGGACCATGGTATTGTATAAAGGAAAGTTATAAATAGTTGAGTCATAGTGGGTCTTGAACTTAACTTAGAATGAAGAATTTAGAAAGGTGAATGGTTTTTGTTGTTTTGGGAAAGTGCTAAGGTGAGAAGGCTCTGCTTCCTCTACTTAGGCGAGAAGGAGAAGGCTCTTGTAGTTGAGTTCGCAGGGTAGAAGAGTCTGTAATTGAATATTGAAGATCAATAAAGAATGATTTTGAAGAATTACTACGCATTTCCATCGAATTTACTTATGTTATATTCTATCGCTTAATGATATCGTTTTATGAGATAACGAATGAATGTTGTGCAAAATCACTAAATCTATCTTAATGATTCATGATATGAGTAGTTATCTACTTTCACAAAGTTAAAAGATATTTTTGTTATGTTTTCTGATGAATTAGATATATGTCCACAAACTCATATCTAGGTTTGTTTATTGATGGGCGAAAATAGATAAGCTGCCTATTTAAGGTCCACAAAGACTAATCGTAGACCATCGCGAAGGTCTAGAAGCTGTTTTTATAAAGTTATAGTAGAGAGCCCTAGAAGGATACTAATATGCGTGAAGGAATATCTAAACTATCAAAGCCTAAGAACCATTTATCACATGTCCCTGGATGCGGAAACCTAGTTCTAGCATCCCCCAATACTACTTTGGGTGAGACTACGTCTGCGCTATGCAAGTTGTTGCCAAAAGGGTGATCAATTAGGGTTTTCTTGGTTGGCATGAAAAAGTTTGAACCTAGGTCGGGCCCCCTTAAACCAACAAATTGTTTTGTTGACTCGTTGTTGCTCCAGACCCTCCATGTGTTGCATCAGGGGGTGTTAGATGAGTTGAGGATTAGAGAACAACACACCCTCACTGTCATCAGTGAATTTAAGTTCAAAAATGAATAATTGCTCGTAGAGAAAACCCAGGCACTAAAGGAAAAGGAGGAGTTGTAGACATGACATCACAACTTGGAAGAAATGATCGAGTAGACCTGCAAGCTAGTACTTGAATTGAACATACCAGAGGATGTAGAGGCCTCAACCAAAGTATGGAAATTGGTTGTTTCAGTACGTGCATCAAAGGAGGAAGTCACCATGTTTAACTTTGATTTATAGATGAAGATAACAGAGTTGCATTTGAAGTTGCAGCCCAAGACTCCGCTAGAGGTATGGGAGTAGCACGTGACAACCATCAAGGAGAATAGGAGCACCTTGGATGTCGTAGTCAATGACTAAACAATGATGTTCGATGCAACAATGGAATTATGGACCAATCTGCAGGAAGACCTTTACCTGCAGGAGTTGAACATCGATGTACATGAGACATATCAAAAGTATGATGAGGCTTGAGCAACTACACGAACTTTGGTGCCAATGCAATGGCTGACGAAGCTACAAGAGGGAAACCAACTACAAGAACAGGTCGAATAATTGCAGCAGAAAGAGGCACTGCTAAAGACCATATTACATCCATGGCTAGAGGAAGCTTGTCATCTTATACTCTCACTTGAGGAAAAGCTAAAGGTGCTATAGCAGGCACAGAGGACAATGCGCCTAGCAGTGAAGGGCCCAACAACAATGAAATTGGTCGAAGAGGTCCAACAGTTAGTGGCACAGAGCACTATCAAAGTTGCAGTGTTGTAGGTTAGTTAGGTGGTCTTTGTAGCAAGATCGAGGTGCTAGCAGAGTGACTCGAGGGTGAGTCACAATATTTGTGTTGGGGGCCTGTTGGGATAGGGTCCCTAGGGTTAGTTTTTGGGATTAGTTAACCCATGTTTTGTATAATTTTTTGTAAAAGATGTAAAGTCTCCATGAAATGTGGATGCAGAGCACACAGATAGATAGGAGTCAAAGGGGTCTTAGCCCCTTGTTTGGGTCAGTTTTAAGATTCTCTCATGGTAAGTGAACCATGGTATTGTATGAAGGAAAGATATAAATAGTTGAGCCATAACGGGTCTTGAACTTAACTTAGAATGAAGAATTTTGAACAGTGAATGGTTTTTGTTGTTTTGGGCAAGTTTAAGGGTGGGAAGGCTCTGCTTCCTTTACTTAGGCAAGAAGGGGAAGGCTCCTGCAGTTGAGTGCGCAAGAGGCCTTGGTAAGTCTGCACCTAAGTGCGCAAGGTAGAAGAGTCTGTAATCTGAATATTGAAGATCAATAGAGATTGATTTTGAAGAATTATGGTGCATTTCTATCGAATTTCTTAATGTTACATTTTGTAGCTTAATGATATGGTTTTATGAAATAATTAATGTATGTTGTGAAAAATCACTAAATCTATCTTAATGATGCATGATACGACTATTTATATACTTAAGTTAAAAACTATTTTTGTTATGTTTTTTGATGAATTGGATGGATATGTGCAAACTCAGATCTAGGTTTATTTATTGATGCATGAAAATAGATAAGTTGTATGTTTAAGGTCTGCAAAGACTGATCATAGACCTTCGTAAAGGTCTGGAAGATGTTTTCATAAGTTACTATAGTGAGCTTAGAAGGATACCGATTTGCATGAAGGAAGATCTGAACTGTCAAAGCCTAATAACCATTTATCACATGTCCCTGGATGTGGAAACCTGGTTCTAACATCCCCCAATACTTCTTCGAGTGAGACTATAGCCTGCGCTATATAGGTTGTTGCTAAAAAGAACAACAATTATGGTTTTTTTGGTTGGCGCGACAACTCTGAATCTAGGTGTTGGACACCTAATCCTCAAAGGGTTAGTGTGGAAGCCGAATGGACAAAAGGAGTCTAAGAGACCTTGGGATTTGAAACCCAACGGTCACATATTGTACTATAAATGTATATCTCTTGTTAATAAAAATTGCACTCTCATGATTTATCATTCAGATTATTCTTGCTCCCATGTGTGTTTAACATGGTATCAGAGCGAGTTCCTTCCTGCCCTCTTAAAATTTAAATCACTAGTTTTGAGATGCAGTGATTATGGGCGTTTCTCTAGTTTGTGCAGAACTGTCCCTTTGTCTGTGCTATCTACACTTTGAAAATAGAAACAACAAAAATTGTCAACCTTCGAATCCAAACGTTTTCTGTCAGCCTGCATTACCTGGGTTTGTCCTATGCTCTATTGAAATCTGGAGGTTCTATTGATACAATGATGGTTAGTCTGCACCTGCCTTACAAGTTTGTCGATGCAGCACTATCTTTGAAATCTTTGCGTTATTTTCTCTCTACATTTAGACAAAGCGTTATTCGTTCTCTGCATTTTTTCCTACTGAGTGTCAGGCCTCTAAATGATGTATCTGCCCAATCTTGTTCGCTACCAAATGCACTTGACAGTCCACAGTGAAACACTTGTAGAAGACAACGTTCATTTTTATCATTAACCTGTCTGAGAGCACCCGAAATGACCACGTTCCTATCCAGCACTGTCCATCCTGTCTAACTGTTCATAAATGTTTCAAAAAAGAGGGTGCTATTGTATTCTGCATTGAACGTTACTTCTTTTGATGTCTACTGTCCTCTCACTTATTGTTGCAGACTTCTGGCGTTACATTCAATCATAGTCTGATCACTGTCTCTGTCAACTCCCTGCGAAATCTCTCATTCATTGTTGTAGTGTGTTACTGCATTGAAGGAGTCTATGAAATCATAATTAAAGCATTGTTAAACAATAAGACAAGATTTGACGGCCTGGTGTGAACTCTTCGATCGAGTCTCTCTGTGGACGTATATCTGTTCTCCCTCCATTTTGCGAGCAACTATGAACTCCATTGTTCGGTTCGATTTTTCCCCAAAGACAATACGACAGGCTCTGAATACTCACAGATTGTGAATACGATTTCCAACCTCAGTAATCTTGTCTATCAGGCTCCTCACGTATTCAGGCCCTATGCTTTTATGGGAGATATATACACTCCACAGAATCCAAAATCGGGTATGAGCAGGGTTACCATCGCCAGCATAACAATCACAATAGCTGTATTGACTCTTGGGATTGTAGGAATAGGTTTTTTATGCTTGGAAGCAAAAGAAAAGAGCTGATAAGGTGATTGAAATGTACAGACCATTCACATCATGGGAAGTGAGTAATCGAGATGGTGGTTGACTTTGATCTATACAGCAACCAATGGTTTATTCCATGTATATCTCTGCGATTACACTGATGTGTCTCTCTAGTTACAATGACATATTTCTGCTGTTCCAATTGCATATATCTATGGTGATGTTGGCATCGCATTTTTTCCCAGTGAGTCACATCTCTTCACCATGAGTCATATCTCCTTTCTGTGCATCGTATTTCTCCATTGAGGGCCGTATGTCTTTACTGTAAGTTATACCTTTTCGCTGCTGACTGTATTTCATTGTCAAGATTCGTACCTCATTGCTGTGGGGCATATCACTTTACTATGAATCATATCTCACCATGGTGGGTTGTATATTATTACTGTGGTATCGTGCTGCTGGACTAACATATATGTTGGTGAGTTTTGAATCAAGATTGAGAACAAATTGACAGAAAATCAAAGCGTTATATTTCCTCAGGGATGAGAATTCATTTCCTTTGGTAATCAAGCATGTCTGATTAGGGATCAAGTTTGTCTATTCATTAAGGATGAAATTATTTTATTGAAGGTTGAATTCTTTGAGGTAGGCTGAATTCATAATTTCCTTGGCAATTAAACCAACCTACTATGGAGGCCAAGTTTATGCATATTTCGGGAGATCGCATTGATCCTTGAAGCAGGTTCAATTTTCCCACATTGAAGGTCGAATCTCTTTGGAGCTCGCTTGAATTCTTCAACCGAACTCCTTTGTCTTCCTTGCGACTTCGTTCTGCAACCATACACACAAACCAAAGGGAAAGGTATGTACGAAATTTTGTGAACTGGAGCTGCGGGTTGGAATTTGGTGAATTGTCCAAGCAAACTGAATTTTTGTGACACTCCATGGTATTGTAATTTGGTGATATTTACATGCTTTGAGAAGACAGCCAAGCTGGAGAGTTGGGGCTACCCATTTGTTGTAAACTTGACTTTTATAATAGAATTGAAGGATGGAACTTTTCAAAATATATATATATATATATATATATATATATATATATATATATATATATATATATATATATATATATATATATATATATATAGATATATATATATATGTTAACACAGTTCTTATATTTACGATGTCTTGTGTATTACATTGAACACAGCATGTATTGATCGCTGCCCCATCCATTGAATGCTGAAACGTGTCAATACTAGAGTGTGTTCCATTCGCCATTAACCCTCCACGCTGCTCTCTGTTGGCTAGACCTTACTGCCTGTTGGAATACCCCTGCCATCTACTGGCCAAGAATACTGCTGTCCAAGAACACTGTTGTTCTGGTGCATTAACTCGATGACTATGCTTGGTGCCTTTTTAATATTGGATTCATAATTTCTGCGTTGACTTCTTCTTATGAAGTGTGGAGTTCTCCTTATGATGTGCATGGAGGAAAGGATGACTGGTATTATTAATATGATTTATGCTCGCTGGGTTTAAAGTTGATATCAAATTAAAATTTTGAAGTTCTTCCACAAGTATTTGTCCAGCATATTATATATTTACATGAGCCAACAACAAGGAATGCACCACTTCTGTTGGATGTAGCTGTGATACCCTTCTGTGTGGAGTTTATTCTGACATTGTGGGGGCCACGAAACACTGTACTGTTGACTAATATAAGCCAGAGGACCAGCACTATACAGTTTGCTAAGTATTTGGACATGTAAGGCGGTCTATCACTGTTGTTTCGGCATTCTAGAGACTCATTCCAATGCCTATGACCTGAGCAAGTGTTGGAGTAGCATTCTGGGTCTGATAGTCCTTGCTGGAATTTACTCTCTTTGCCCATCTTCATTGCCAAAAAGTGGCAAGATCAGAGAATTGTGTTACAATTGTTGAAGTTTTGATAGCCATCATTTTTTATTTGAAAGTGAAGGAGTATTTGAAGGCTCCAAGCAAGTTTGCAGTTGCTGTTGTCCCAGCTATGCTATTAAAACTCATTATAGTCTCTGTCTACATATATATTCATTGATTCCTTCATTCATTTGCTGCACATGTACAAAGGATTTTTCTATGTCTTTGTACTATGAGTGGGTGTTACTTTTACTCTTTGGGTCATAGTTGTGATCAGTTTTTTAAAAAAGGTGTAATTTTGACAATGGAGAATATGGCTCGAATTACTGAAATATTAGAGTTCTTAAAAACTCTGATACATTCCTCTAATCATGATACATTAAAAGTTAGCAAAGTTTCTCTCACAGACATTCAAGTCTGTCTACAAAATGCACAAGAGAAAATTGATTTTTTACAGCTTGAAACTCAGCTACAGCAAGAAAAATTAAAATAGAGGAATCATCATTCTGAACCTATTTCTGTTCAGAACAATGAAATAGACTCCCATAAACAGCAAGTCAATAATGTTACAGTTGGTTCAGATTTAGTACGCAATAAAGCCGTAGTTGTACATGCAGATGCAAAAACTCAGTCTGCACTTCCCAAGCCTATCATCAGACCTTGGGAACAGCTTGTCCACAACAAGCATAGAACTGGTCTCGGATATGAGAAGGACTTGTCCTTTCATATTCCAGACTACTCAAAGCCCATTCAGTTTCAGAGTGTTGGATTCATTCATGACAGTTCAGCTTCAGCTGTTCCAGACTGTGCCCCTCTTCCACAGCAGCAACAACAACAACACCAACAGATTGTGAAATGCCAAGACTATGACCGAGTTGGCCATTTGAAAGATCACTATTTTGATCTTCATCCATGTAAGAACTATCATAAAACCACCCATTCTTCACACAGATGCTTCAGAAACAAACTTACTGCAAGAACAAAGATTCATCTTAGATGGATCGCTTCTTAGCAATGGGCATCAACAGCTAAGAAGATATTCCAAACACATGTTAGAACTTGTTCCAGAGTATTGAACAGTCTTACAGTTGAGTTTTCTCCGTCATCTCACCTTGTATCTGACAAGGGGGGAAATGATGGTCATCTACAAGCCTCAAAGTCACATCAAGCGAGCCTGAGCCATAACCTACCACACCAGTTTCAAAGTTGTAGCCAAAGACAAAGATGCCCGTGAACATGCCTTTAGTTGGTAATCTGGGATACTTCCTCTAGCAGAAGACTTTAGCTTCTTTCCAGTTTCGGAAGCATTCCAGGAACAAAATTGAGAACACTTCCTCTAGCAGAAGACTCCAGCTTCTTGCCAGTTTTTGGAAGAGTTCCAGGAATTGCATTAAGAATTCCAAAGTTGTTGGTCATCCTTAAACCATCACAGGTTGAGACTTCCCTTTTCAGGTTGAAGTTATCCCTTTTATGCAGGGTGAGACCTCCCTTTATTGGTTGAAGGTTTCCCTCTTCAAAACAATAGGAGCACTTCCTCTAGTAGAAGACTTTAGCTTCTTGCCAGTTTTGGAAGAGTTCGAGGAACTGCACTAAGCATTCCAGTGTTGGTGGTCATCCTTAAACCATCGCCCTTTATACCAACATTTCAGAGAGCACATTCAGCCTAGTGCTGCCATGCATTTTTGCACATTTTGTATTACAACTCTCTTCTTGGACTCATACATAACCCTACGGATTAAGGGGGGGAATGTTGGACACCTAATCCTCAATGGGTTAGTGTGGAAGCCGAATGGACAAAAGGAGTCCAAGAGACCTTGGGATGTGAAACCCAACGATCACATCTTGTACTATAAATGTATAACTCTTGTTAATAAAAATTGCACTCTCATGATTTATCATTCAGATTATTCCTGCTCCCATGTGTGTTTAACACTGGGTCAGGCCCCCTTAAGCCCAAAAATTTGCATATGTTAGTGAATCAACACCCTCACTTGTTACAGAGCTTATATGAGAGGTATATAGCGATGTTGCAAAGTTCAAAGATGATTTTCAAAGAGTATATATACAGGCTCACTGGTATACAAGCAAGAAATGGAATTCCCTGCCATACTTGGTCATAGAGGATTACCTCTTGGAACTAGCATAATAGTGGCCTGTAGAATGGATGATTATGTTGGAAACACAACCATAAGACAGTGGGACCACGAAGGATACAATAGAGCATCCCAAAGCAAGTGGAGAAGACAAGGAAAAAGATAAGGATGAGTATGAATCAAAGGAATAGGAGCAACATGATGAGGGTCACTTGGATCCTCCTAAAGGAGATGAGAAGACTAAGGAACATGAAAAGGAAGAAATAGAACAAGATGTCACAGAAAACAGAAAAGCATAGGGCGAAGCTGGCACAAATATTAAGAAAAAGCAGAAGGAAGATAAGATGAAGGATATCACACCAATGGTCCTTACTGATGGGGGCCTGGAGAATATTGGGGATAATACAGGAACCAAAAACAGAATCTTGGAGTAGGTTATAAGATCGCTACAACACACTTATGGTCGGTCTCGAGGAGCAGATGCAGAATTGAAGATACTGGCATAGACGGCCAGACAACCAATGCATACAAAGGAAATGATTGGAGTAGAAAGGCAGATAGAGCCTATGCTTGCAGTGAGGTTAGCACAGATACCTACAAGATTGCTACAATTTTACTCCATTGAACTACAACATCAGGCTACAGAATGGAAGCATTTCAATATGAACATCATAGCAGTGTCATTGCAAATATAACACAAGATGCACTTGGAAATTATAGAAGATCTAAGGCTACATGAATTAAACACCTCATAGCTAAATATTCAAGTATAAAATAAAGAGTTTCTCTTTCGTAGAAGCTCGATCAGGTGATCCAAGAGAGGGATCAAGTAGCATAGTAGAACCAGAAGATCAAGGAGGAAATGGAAACAACATGCCGAGAAATTTTGAACCTTGATGTCTGAGAGGAAGAGATAGTAGAAAACAAGGTCACAAAGCTTCACCTTGTAGTGAAAAGGTATAAGGAGAAAATTGTGGCAGTGAAATTCAAATACAAAATGTAGATCAGTGAGATGGAATTGCAGTTGCAGCCAACTATGACAAAGGAAGTGAGAGAGAAAGGGAGACTAACCTAAATGTTGTAATGGCCAGCATCTCTGCAACAGTGGCAGATTGTGGAAAACTCTTAGATGAAATTTTACATATTTGGATTTTATGCAGGAAGATCTAAATGTATAGAAACTATAGGAAGACATTTAGTGGAATCAACAGTAATTGGAAGAGGTTCGAGCATCTATGAAGACCTTACCAATATTGCAGAAGCTCGCCAAAATCAATGAGGGAAAGGCCCTCCAAAAGAAGATTGAGGAAATAAAGAAGGAAGAACAGGTGTTGATAGAGAGAACTCAACCTTGGCAGATTCGCAGGAAGTAAATGAGAAGATTCAAGAGCTTTGACAGAGTGAAACAACATTGGTGTAGAAGGTTACAAAACATGTGATAGAGGCACTACTGGAGAAAGTGGACAACAATGAAAAGTAGGTAACAGAGACTCTACAGTAGTTCAACAAGGTCAACAAGAAAATTGCAACAAAAATCAGAGGCAAAGAAACTGAGTGACTTGGGACGAGTCACATGTGAGTGAAGGGGGCCTATTGGGCACAACCCAACTTGCTCTAGATTTTGGCTGACTCTGCAGTTTGGGAGTGGAGTGCACAGTGGAGAATGCAGCAGAGGACTAAGTGGATCACGCAATAGAGCAGTGGAACACCAAAGTGGACCTCTTAGTAAATATACCACGAGGTGTGGGGGCTTTGAGGTGGGTCGAAGCCCCTCCTTTTTGTAAAAATCATGTAATGTTGTAAAAGGTGAATGGTTTACGGACCATAGTAGATTATTTTAGGGAGTCCATATTATATGGACCATGGTATTTTAATGCTATATCTGTTGATGTAATAGTATATATAGGGATCAATAATAAATAAGAAAGACATCAATCTAAAGATCTTAAAATGAATTGAATGGTTATATTTTTGTGATCTGTCATTTGGTAGAGAAGGACAGGCTCTACCGCTGAGTGCACAAAGGCCTAAGTCTGCAATTGATTCCATGGACAACCTACAGCTGAGTGTGTAGGTCAAGAACTATTTTTTGTACAAAGAATCATTATTATAATCAAGAGTTCTTGTGGACATATCTCCACATTGGGGTGAACCACATTAATTCTAGTGTCTTCATGTGTATACTTACTTATTATCTATTATAGCACAACAAGTTATTACAGTTGTATTTTCTTTCATAACAATGATTGTTTATGGCTTTATGTGATGTGTTTAATTTTTTAATCTAACGGGCCAAAGTAATTTTTGAATGTTAGTAATAAGACAACATAAAAATACCTTATCTCCACATCCTTCAAGGCTGTAGAAACCTGGTTCTCCAATCTCTTATAGTCACCTCGAGTGAGACTGCGATCTTCTTGCAGATCATTGCCGAAAGGACCAATGATTGAGGCTTTTATTGGTGCACAGTATAGATCGAACTTGGGTCATCCCAAACCAAACAAACACATATTCCTTTTAAGGTGCAAGGTTCATAACATAATATGACCTCGTTAAACTTTTTAATCTTAATTGGGTACCTTTGGATGAAAATTTGAACATTATAGATGATTAAGACTCAATCCATGTTATATTTTGATGTTAGATAAATGTGTCACTATTTTAATGGCATTTTCTATAGATTATATCTGTATGGTTTTTTTTGGAGCCTAGTATTAGGATTGAGGTTGAACCAATCTAACCATATGAGTATTTTCTTAGAACGATTTGCAATATTTTTCTCAACTTATGGATTTATTTGACCTGTGCTTATGCACGTTTTTCGCCAATATAATATACCCTATTATTGTTAAAATAAATAAATAAATAACTATTTATGTCAACCACCAAACCTAAACTTAATTTACTTTTTTATATGAAACTTAATATGTATTAAGTGGTTTTTTCAAGGTGGAAAAATTTATCATAAATTATTTTTTCACTTGCATTGAGAAAAAAATCACTAGTTTTATTCATCAATGTAGGTTGACTTATCACTATTGCTTAGGAAAGGAAAAAAAATAAAAAATACATTGGTGATCCCTATGGGGAAAAACTTTATTCTTACCAATGCCTTTAGGTCTTGGAAATTAAAGTGTTTTCTTATGTTTAAGAAATACATGCTCTCTTGCAAAGATCCAATATCGCTTATAGTCATTGTAAAAATTGCCCATAATAAACCAATATTTTTTTTTTAGTAACATATAATCTTAATTCCATCTCTGAAACCAAATACTACGTCAATAATATCAAACAATCTTATAATAATTACAATCAATAAATGTGAATGCACATTCTTATATAATTATTAGAGTATAAATTATTTACTAGTAAGTATATATTTTATTTAAATTTCATATATATCATTTATGTATTTTGGATGGTTGAAAGATATGATTTTTATCCTCCTAAGCCATGTTCAATTCCTACAATTGATATGATAAACTTATGACTAGGTATCTTATTAATAAGAAGTTAAACAACATGGAAACCAAGGGGTTTCCTAAAATCCTTTCTAGACTCTAGTCAATCCTCTACCTTTGAACACATATTCCAATATAATTAGAAAACTTATGTTCCAAGGACCTATTACAAACACTTTTCATTAAATTTGGAATTATTCAAAGGATCTCAAATTTAAAACATTAAATACAATAAGTTTGAAAATAGCTAGTTTGAAAATTTTCTATTATAAAAGCCTATTACAAACGCATTTGATTACATTTGGAATTATGAAATGGATCTATAATTTAGACCTTTAACTGAAGTCTTTATAATCGTGTAGTCTATCTAATAACGCATATATAATGTGATTCCGACATATATAATCATCTAGTCTAATGAGCCATATAAGGTGAGACTCTTCCACTCTACGGCTATTTTCATATTTTTTTATTATTTATTTATTTATTTAATTTTTCTATATTTCGATTATTAATTTCTTTTTTGGGGTGACAACAATTAGGGTTGCTACAATATAACTAAGGCTATGCTATAACTTTATGGCATTCAATGTATGCATTGTCTGCGAAATGTTAAGATCATATCAATTTTCATATCATCGTTTTAGCATGCGTGAGCATACGTAAAAATTTAGTAAATAATGTATGAAAACATTAGGAATACTTTTATTTATGGAGAATTAGAGCACGACAACACAATTACACAATTGTGTAATCTTATCGCAAGGTTTCATGTTGCAGGTTTCTGATATTATTGCAAGTGTTTTTGATACTATTACTTTGTGTGGGCTATCAACACATGAGTGCCACATTAATAGTTCTTTTATATTCATAGATGTTATTATGCTTGCATGTGTAGGGTATACAATATTGGATTTCACCATTTGTTTGTATAATATTTGTTTGTGTTGGATTTCACTAATTGTTTGTATATGATTTTTTTTGTTAATAATAAATTTATGTAGGTTTTTCAAAGCATTATATGGAAATTGTTTTAATTTTGGTTGTTTAAATAATTTATCTTGTATTTGTAGGATGAACGTTACTGATATATGTCCAATTTCCCACTAACCTAAATAATTTACTCAAAACTTCTTATGTAGAAATTCTAATATTTGTTTTTGAAGAAATGATTCATAGTTTATGGCTATTATACATCACTTTTATGCACTCATATTAGTAAATATAAATAAGTAAAAGTGGATAACATAATTTTGTTCCTTGTTGGGTCATATGACATAATTTCATTTTATTTAAAAATACAAATTTATAAAACTTTACCATTGTACAATGAAATAAAATTCCTTACAATTCAAAATTTTCAAATATATAATCCATTTATGGTACATTTTCAATAAAACTTTGATACTCTAGCATGTATTCATTATCAATTCATTATAAGTATATTTTAAGAAATGGAAATTAGTTTACAATGGAGATTTATTTTAAAAATTGTATATCACATTGTGATGTGATGTGAAGATTGGAAAAAAAGGGTTGCACTCTAGGTGAAGGGAAACTTATTATAAATTTGAAAAATTCAAAATATCTCCCTATACCTTAATTATGGGTAGACTTCAAATGTGTGTAATTGACGACAAGAAAAATTAATACAAAGAATTTATGGCTACTATGTTCGAGTTCCCACATTATGCACTTCACTTTCATCTTCATTCGAATACAAAAGGTGACAAGATCAAGGGGTCGGATATAACTTTATTTTTGGTCCTGAAGTTTTGGACTTCTCTCTTGGTGGTACATCCTTTGCCACATGTTGTAGTTGATCATAAAGTAAAATAATTTGATATGGTATGTCCACTCATCCAACAATCAGATGGAGTGGGTGGGTATTTATTTGAATGCATTGAATTAAAGTTAATGGTGTCTCTAGCCTTCCACATTTATGGGGATTTTCACTTTAGGATGTATTTTTTTTACTAATCGAGATCAAGATTCAATGGAGAATGCTATTACTGATCCAATGTGAGTCCATTGGAAGATATGTGGTCTAGTTCATAGTTGGTGAGTGTTGTTAAGGTAGTGAGTTCGACTCATGTTGTCTATGGATGTCCAAAAATATAGCAGAGCACTAGAATTTTGTGGATCTTGGCTCAGAGAGCAACATTCGAGATCATGTTTTGAATGCTAAAAAATCCCTCGTTGATGCCTATCAAAGGCATGATGAATTAGTTGATTGAAAATAATAGTCTTTCCAACTGTTAATGTAGGAAAAACTTCTTTTTCACCTCTGTTAGAACCTATATTTGCCTCAGGCTAAAAGGATAGGATCCAGGGCCAACATCAAACCACGCTCAGCCTCGTAGCTAGCCCTACGAGGATAGGAAAAGGCTCTCTCCAGGTCAATCTCAGCAAATGATGATCTATGGGGCTTGAGATGACTGAAATATCTTCTAATGTTAGGCTAGGTATGAAGTGCAAAGATTTGATTTGAGTTTTTGAGGGTTTTGTTGGAAAAAGGGACAGGCAAATTTTGGGTCTAGGGATGAGGCTAGATTTTTGCAGAATTCAGGTAGGGGCAAGATAGGCAGTAGTTTTGATGCTTTGGATTGAATGAATGGGTGGATCAGACTGGTGAGGAGCCAAGGAGGGCAAGAAGGTCTCAAGAGTCCTCCTCAAACAGATAAAAACATGAAGAATTAAACAAAATTTTAAGGCAGAGCATAGCAGTCCAATGTATTCTAACTTAATCACTCATTTGTTTAATTGCAGAAGACAAGAGAAGGGAAAATGATACACATAAACATCAGTGAACTTACAAATACATAGAGAAAAACACCATCAAAACATAGAGCCACATGGATCCCAACAAGTGCTGCAAAACCCTGGTCTTTCCTTTGCCAAAATTGCAAAAATGAAATGTACAATAGAGTGCCAAGAAACCCCAAGTGTCCAACCATGAAAATGACTTAGAAATTACATAATATAGACAAGCCAAACCTATTCCCTTGCCTCTAGGGGTTGAGCTCATCATTCTAGGAGCTGTTGGAACTAATTCTAAACAAGGAACTGAAATCTAGGTAGTCAAACAACTTACCCCTATATGCTAGGAAACTGATTCATTCATTTACTTTTCACCTTTTACTGAATGAATCCTCTAGAACAAGTAAAAATGTGCCAATATTACATCATGGTTATCAAATTACATCATGAAAGATCAATAGTAACATCAAAAAGCAAAACTGGTCAAAACTGGGCGAATTTCTGAGTTGAACAGTGAAAAATAGGCCAAAATTCTGTATGTACCGTGCCAAAATCTGTATGCGTAGCACAACTTTGGAGCTTATTTTGAGGCACTTCCTGAAGTCCACATTGAGCCCAAGTGTGCTTGCTGGAAAGCCCTACCTGTCTACTTTCCAACCCAAGTGGAATTTTAGATTTGGATGTCATTTGCCCCTCCAAAACTTCAATCTCCCAAGACTGCTTCCTGTGTGTCAAAATAGGACAGTGAGGTCATTTTTTGAGTGTTTTTGACCCTTTAGGCAACCCAGAACTTGATGAAATCCTTAGGAAATCCATGAGCATGTATAACGTTTCATAAAAAATCCAGAAATGCAAATTTTTCCTCCTGGAGATCTCCCAATTATAAGCGCGCACCAAGTGGCGCTACGCGTTGGCCGGAAAACCCTGTTTTGTAACCAAAAATTTCAAAATTGACAAAATTTTCTCCAAATCCTTGAAATTTGGACTAAAGGCCTATCATCAAGTACCATGTTCAGCTAAAGAGGCTTTGGCCAAGATTAGGAGTCTATCCTGCGTTTTGCGCCTCCTCAGTACCCTCCTGATGCATGCAGTTCAGTGGTGGAATAACTGTCTTGTTCATATGATGTGTCTGTGTCTGCCACTTCCATGGTCCTGCAATATGTATAACAGGTGTATGCTTTGAAAATGAGAAATAGGTGCTTTGTTTCCTCTGCCAAAGGAAAATGAGGGATTGTGAGGAATATGGGACAGTAGGAAAGTGGGCTGTCAAGTGAGATTAAAATGAAATAACAAACACTTGACTATGTTTAGGGAGGTGGGGTTTGGGAATTTGCTACAAATGATATGGGAGAGGGAGAATGATTAGGGAATGGTAGGTTTAAAGATAGGGAAAATGGGAAATAGGGATATGGGTAGTTTGGGATCATAAGGGAATAGGGGTTGGAAATGATAGTATGATTATAGGGAAACAGGGGATAAATGATTTTGGCACCAATATCACATTTCAAAACTTAACTTCAAGGCCGTTTTCATAAGAAGATAGGGTTTGAATTTCAACATTCAAATTCTCCAAGTCAAATTCCAAAACCACACCAAACAATATTCAAGAGCAATTGCACGGTCAATTGGACTTACTCGAGGCAAATTGGCGTGAAGACAAATGATAAAACTAGTTGTTGGCTCTATGCGCTGCACACCGGCCCAACGTGCTACGCACGCCATGTGCGCCACGCCAGTGCATTTTTACACTGCGAAAAGATGCCCAATGCGCCGCGCACAAACCCAATGCGCCACGCGGACTCTGAACATAGTTTTGGGGTTTGAAGATCGCCCTCTCACCATAAACTTCAACTTTTTCTGATCTCTTAGATGCAAATGAATGTTTTAAAACCATGAGAGCATCTTATAGTGATGGATTTGATTTTTGTTTCTCACAAACCCACTTTGTAATGTTTTGACTTGGCACTTTTCTTCACAATTAATATAACTCTGTCTTTTTGTTTTTTCTTTGATTTTTTGGCTTGAATGATGTTTTCTTTTGGCAATTTTTGCAGGGATAATGGCATGTCTTGACAAAGGAAGACCATGGCTGCGCCTGGAGATTTCAACAACTGAAAAACTTTTGAAAACTACATGGCAATTTATTACAAAACGAAATGACGAATTTTCTTCAAAACAAAGTTTTGAAGAAAATTCATAATCGAGCATATGATGATGAAAATATTGAAAATGAAAACTTATTAAGGACCTCCCTCATAGGTCTACTGGCATTGTTGGTCATTGTTAAAGACAAAATTAACTAACCCTAGACCTAATGACTGAAATGACTCTGCTGATCAAAGACTAAAATAGGATTGTAAGAGACTTTAAAAGCTTGATTAAAAGACCTGAACCAACAATGATAAGGCATGAGGGGTAATAAATGACAAGACCCTTCCGTAAGATTATGGCATGCCCCTAGCGGAATGAGCTGAGTGAATCAAGCGAGACACCTAAAAATGAAATGCAATAAGAGAAATGATCTCTGATGGAGGGATGACCAGACTGACTCTAACAACCTCAACAATATGGAAATATCCATGAATGTTTCAAGGGATGAGATCATGGCTCTCACTAGCAGGGTAGGTACATAGGAAAGTAATACTATGGGAAATTTATCAGTTTACCTTGGATGAAATTGGATCTAGATCTGCACTTGCAAAGAAGGCTTGATGAACGGATAGCGAATATTACTTTGCAAAAATACATAAATATTAATGGTTAATATAGATGGCTTTTTTGCGGTTATCAGATCTTTGTCTCTATTTTAGTGTTACTATGAATTTTTTTTCTAATACTTGGGAACTTCTATAGATTATGTAGTTGTAATGATTTTAGAATATGTAAGAATGATGAAAATTTTGATGCTTTTCTCATAGAATATTCAACATAAAATATCAAAGAACAATATGTAATCAACATTTGTAAGGGTTGTGGCCCATAATCCAACCTTTATTAATACAAAAATATGATCATCTATTTAAAAAAAAAGTTGTACCTTTATTTACATTGAGAGTTATTTCAAAATCTAAATTTGACATTTATACATGAGTATTAATACTTATAAGTAAATAAACATCAATAAAAATAACCTTTTGCCTAAATAGATCATATAAGATTATTTTAATGAAAAATTTTAATTAAGAATGGAATTTTGTTTTGCAGGAAAATATAGAACATTATATCTACATAGAATATAGTGAGAGAAATGTTATGAGTCCAAAGACTGAACAATGCCTTCTACACCTATAGGGGAAACACAATATTCTAAATTTGAGTCAAAGTAGTTGCAGGAAAACAAAAACTCATGCATTTCGTAGGTAGATCTAAGAAGACCACATTTAAGACTTGGAGAGATGAGAACAAAGAAAAAAAGCAGGAAAAAACTAGAGAATCTTGATGACCTTCTCATCCTAGACACTTTTGTTTAGGCTCATAAGAAGCTTGTGGAATCAGAGTGCAGTTGACTTTGTCATCATCCTTGTCCATTTCCGGTGTTTCCTTGAAAATAAGGCATCCATATGTGTTATGGATTTGGGGGGGAGGTTTCCTTTCAGTAAGCTGAGAAATAGTTGAATGAGGCCTCTTAGAACTTCCCTCCCCAGCCACATGAAACTCCTAACCATGATTTTTTATATTATAACCATCACCTACCAATAAAATGGAAAGGAGGGAGAGTGGAGTTGATGTGAGAGCATGTTGCCAAGTTGTTGCTCTGACGATTGGTCTAGAGCACTAAAGGAAGTGGAGGACATCATGTTGGGAGGGAAACTGGCACTAAAGCTTCATGAGAGGTGAAAATGCATAATTTTGATATAGATGGCATAGTAATTGGATTTAGCGACATCACATTTAACAAGGGTGTTAGCTAGCTCCTACTCCCAAAGATACCTCATTAAAAGATTGTGAACAACCCAAAGCTTGTCACCAAGTATTCATCACCTGACTTCCTCTAAGATGGAAACTATGTATTACATGATCTCGAATGTTTTATTCGAAGAGAACCATGTGGTCATCACGCCAAAAATAATTGTGATGTTTTTCTCTCCCCCTACTGCCTCAACGAACATGGCCATGTTCTCTCACAATGTCAGCTTGCTGGAGTCTAGAAATGTTGGGGGGATGGCTATGAATGACAACAGTAATGGGAACCAAGTACGGCCAACTACTCTAGGCATCAAAGGCCTATGCAGAGGAATGAGGAGAAAGAATACAAAGCAAAGTAATTAATATGCATGTAGTCTAACTCAGATGCAAATTTTCTGAGAAAAAGAGAGAAATCGTGGTACGTTTTTTATAAATCTGGTAGAATTTTTTGAAAATCCGGTGGAAATTAATATGCCAGTGAACATTAAGTAGCGTATGAGTTTGGATAGGGGAGGTAACATCAATATGTTTCAAGTGAGGATGATGAGGTTAATTGACTGAACAACTAGGTTGTTCGCATGCTTATAAGTAAGTGGATTTGTTTAATGCATGGATGCCAAAATTGTGATGGTATTCATGTTGGAATTAACATAATTAATGAGCTCCATATGTTAGGTGAACACTCGGATTTGGTTGAAGAATGAAAATTAAAATACATATATACATTATAAGAAAACACTTGGCACAACAAAATGAATGCAAAAATGATTACAAATTTCGAAAAATAAAAAAATCATGCAAATTGATTCACAAAAAACTATGTCCAAGTTGCATTCAAAAATTGCAATGTTGTTGTGACCAAATTTATTTTAAAAATTATCTTCATCCATTACAATGAAGTACATGTTTTATTTAACATTTGAATATACTCACATTTGTCTTTGATACGAAGAAGTGTCTTAATAAATGGAAACAAACATGCATAAGCCAAGTATCTTGCTGTTGTTGTGTATAGGCATTTATTAAGATGTGATTTGATCGATATCTGATGAATTGAGATAGATGCTTTGATGTATATATTAGCAACACATTTGATTCTTCATATTTATCTCCATATTGATACCACACATGAGTCAGTATTTTCTCATTGAATTTTATTGGTCTCCCTACTTTCACTTTTGTTTGCAAATGGCAATGAGACTTGTCCCATATGACCTAAAATTCCCCTATATTAATATTTTATTTTTCAAGTACTTGTCGGATCTACTTTTTAGTGACATATGATGTCCATATTGCAACATCGTAAGTTTTTAAGCAATATTATAATACTTCTGTCTAAGAAGGCCTAAAAATATGGGATTTATCCAAACTACCATTGTAATTCTCTTTGAATATGAAAAATTGGTTCATTTTTAGTGTATGTTTGGAAGAATATTCAAACCATTTCAAAGATCACCAACATCTTTCGACTTACATTACTAACGATATGCATCTACATTGCAAACACATACATGACACTAACATATCACCACTTCAACACTTTGTTACTTAATAACATCAAAACATAACACTTCAAAACATTTAAAAAATGATGTTAGTATATATTATGATTTTTTTCCATTTTTAACAAAGAAAATCTTATGAGTTAAATAGGGATGAAAACACATTTACACTAGCCCATTTAAGTGAAAACATTAATGATATGTCTACTCACATTCAACCTAATACTTTTATTTTATTTGTATGGAACAAGTATTACATGAACATATTGACCCACCATTCAAATCGTTGATTTTATAAGTTAGAATTATTTGTTTAGTCACAATTGACGAATATAATTTGAATAGTCCAATTCAAGTAGAAAAACTAGTTAGATGTTAATTTCCAGATAAGGCCTAATACACGTTACAAATTTCAAACATACTAATAAATTATATATTATTTTCTATAGTGTATCCTTTGGTTACTTTTCATGTTTATTTTAGTGCAAGATCTCCTTCTATTGTTGGTGATGCCTCTAACATACTATATTTTTTTAAATTTTATGGAATAGGAGAAGTAATAAGAAACAAATGAACCATTCTTCAAATAACTAATTTTTAAGAAGTCTAATGACATGGTAAACCACAACTGAAAAAATAATTGCAATGGTCCAAATCAAGAAAACAAACCAATTATCTAATAATTTCTACATACAATCTAATCCATTTTTTAAATTTCTATAAAATAAGAAAATTTAACATGAACACATTAAACAACCATTCAAATTTATAATTTTCATTAACACAATATCTTACTAGCAATAAAAAAAATAAAAATATTTTATTTCTACTAATGAGAAACCAAACCACAAATATTTTTATTGGTATCATGAAATACAAGTCAGCTTAAATTAATAAATGCTACAAATTACAATAATAAATCATGATATCGTACATATAACGGCCAAGGATCCATACTATAGATAGTATATGTGCATTTATGCATGGAATGCACACTTATCATTTAAATATCCTTCAAAGTAGCTCACATATTTGTTTTCTTGATTAATTTATTCAACATTTCTCATAGCGCATTGGTTAACCAATTATCAGTTGGACAATTGGTGGTGTATGGATGGCTAGTGGTTGTATTAGTGTTGGAATTGATGTCAACCAAGGTCAACATGATGATTTACATTAGCTAGGGTCATCATAATGATTGGGATACCAAAAGGAATCTCGTGGTAGTTGCAGGCTTCATGTAGAGAATCATCATAGTAGCAGGCTCACTAGAGAAGCCATAAGATGATGACTATGATGGGTGAGAGTTCATCATTCCAAGCACAAGAAGAAGAGTGAGGGAGACAAGAGTGGAAGATAGTTTTCAGCCATATTAAAGATAGAAAATGGGTTCAATGCCTACATTGAACCCTCTATATTCGAAATTACTCTCAAATAGCTTTCCAATGATGTGTGGAATTCTGAAAATGGCCTCTCAAAATTAAATTTGTTAATTGCCGAAGTTTTTCCATAATGGGTAAAAATATTGGGGTGAGTTAGCTTATCAAAAATTCCAACTGGAGGTTGCTGAAATATTAGAAGGTTGGGGCCATCATAACCTCGAAGTAGAGGCCACTAGAAATTCTAAGCCTAGAAACCTTAGAGGTTTGGGACCTTGTAACCCAAAATATCATAGGAGGCAGCGTATCGAAGGTTAGAGCTTTGGGATATGAGAAGGAAGAAGCCATTGGGACATCAAAGCATAGGGCCATCAGAGATCAAAACCTCGTATGTTCTGAAGATTTTCATTTCTTTGAAGTGTCAAGGTTTGTGAAAAATAGGAAATAAAAAGGACTTCATTGAAAAACCAAATTCCAATGGACCCCTTTCTCTCTCCTCTATATGGACACATGGCAATAGTTTATTGGCCCTAAGGGGTTGAGTTGGCAGATGATGCATTCATGACATTGTCGTACTGCAGTACACGTGGCAGGAAGATTAGGCATTTTGGGTGGCCTAGTGGGCCAAATCCAAGTGACAAGTGTCACCACTAAGGAAGTGCCACATGGAGTGATGATTTCATGTGACATCACTTAGAGGTTGAAATTTTGGAGGTCAAGGGCTTTGTAACTCCTATGTAAATTCTCTTTGGAAAATTATTAATGAAAGGGGCTCCGATGGTGTTTCTACACTCGGTCGTGATGAGTCCAAGGAACCAAGGGTGGAGAGGACTTTAAAAACAAAGATAAGCCCCCGACAGGAACTTTATTCCTTAGCAACTAAGGCCAAGTTCCCGGTCACAACACTGTGATATGGGAAAAGCAAGCAAAGGCTAAGAAAAAGGGGCTAGAGACAAATCAAAAGATCACAATTTCGTAGCTCTTATTTTAATAAAAGTTATAATGGCTAGAGGGTCTGATATTGCAACACCCAAATTCTATACAGCCGGTCACAATTCTTCGAACTATGAGAAAGAAAACACTTAAGGAGCTAAGTGCTAAGGGAGATGAGGACGTCAGAACAATGCAATATCGTAACATTTCAATTGTGTGAGTTATAATATAGAGGGGCTCTGATATAATGCTAAGCCATCGATCATAGGTCTAGTCATATGAGAAGAAAATTCTCAAGGAGTTAAGGACCAAGGGGCTACGAAAATCAGAGCAGTGAGATATCGTAAATTTTCTCTTGTGTTAGTTACAATATGTTGAAGTTCAAATGGAGTAGTACAGTGAGCTTAATGGATGGTTGAGTAAGTAGTTGAAGAATTAAATACAGATTTGTAGAGGTGACTGTTGAAGTTAGCTAGATCTAATCAAGGCTATTGTTATCAGGAAAACTAGTGTCTATGCAGAGCTACTAGTCCCACTAAGGCTAGTAGCTACCTTAGAAACAAACAAACTAAAACTACTTTCGTTTTCCTTTATGAGAAATAGATAAGAGGGGAATAAAGGAGACCAACCTCTATCTTGCGCTTGGTTCCTTACTTGATTGCTCTTTCTTCTTATAGATCTTTTCCACTCGCTTCCTCGTATACCCAGCTCCAAAGAGTACCTGTAGAATCAAAGCAACATAACACTATCCAAGAACATAGATCTATTATCATAAACAATATAGGACCAGATATATATTGACCACACAAATGCATATATCATCAATCATACAAGAATGTGGAGGAAAACTTGAATAGCTTTATTAATAATCAAGAAAAGCAAAGAGGATTACAACCAATTGTTCTGACCCAGCGTCATCCTCCTAGCAAGAGAGCCCTTCTTCACCTCATGAAAAGCTTAGATCACCCAACACTATGATAGTGCACCAAGAAACCAGCAACACTTCCTTATAAGATACAAAATTCTAGCCTCCTGGATCTCTGGGATAAGGGATCCATATATAGATGTTTGAAAGGGGGGTGAGTGAGCTTTTGAGATTTGATTAGTGTCCTCTCTCTGATAGTTCTTGAATCCACTTGGAGATTGATGATCTCTTACTCATCCCTGGGCGAATGCAGAGAGGCAAGTGTCATAGGAGAAGTTTTTGGAAGATTCCATGATTCTCCACCTTGCAGATTGACCCTGCCATTTGTCCACTCTCACCCATCGCACCCCATAGAAGGGATTTTCAAGATGCATCGCACCTCCCGAATGTATTTAGGTGGGATGTAGCTCACTTTGACCATGGAGAAGGTGAGATGGACCTGTTTTGACCAGTTCTGAGCAGTTTTTCATGGAGAACTTCTGGGAGAAGATGTAATCAGTTGACCTTGTTCTTTTAGAGGTTGGAACAACACTTTTAGGGACTTAAGAGCCCTTGGTTTATGGACATTTTATGCTTGGGGTTGCAGTGCCCAAAAATGTCTATAACAGTTGCCCCCTAAAGCATGAGGTCGTTAATTTGTTGATGTCGGGTGAAATGCTTTATCATGAGGATCTGAAGTTCTTTCAAGCTGGAAGGCGACCTGTAATAAGATACAATACAATACATTATCTTCATAATATTTTCATGATCTAGCTGAGGCGGGCATTCCCATGCTTAGCTTTATAAATTCATTTTTCATGTACATAAGATAGACAATCATCTGAGTGTAGACTGATGATTCTGGTAGAGCCATCATCCCTTAGGTTGGATGATTATCTGTGCAGTAATGACGTACATTCGATGTATTTATTTTCCTGAATATATATCACAGCCCGGATGGATGAAACTAGATCCGAGGTCTTCAATCTCATTCGATATTCACTCAAAGTACAAGTCGATCCATGTGAGAGATGTTCTAGGGTCGAACACGGAAAGACATCGCCTGATTACCAGCCAATGATGTGAGCTGTTAATATGCGCGAGAGGAATCACTGATAATGATGATGACCCTCAAGGTACTATAGTACAATTCACATGGTGTGAATAAGGGACTTGTCATTGAACACCAGGCAAAATCTTTCGGTCGAAGGCCATTGATGTAAACCTGTCGCTGGAAGTGAGAAACTTGCCATTGAGGCATGCAAGCTTCAAAGTACTAAAAGGGTTGTTCCTAGATCGACTTCTTGGATAATGAGCTGATGTCGACAAGAAGTGATCCATCATAGAAGGGCCTTAGTGAATCCCACATCAATGACACAGAACAGAGCAAATGATTTAATGGAGGTGAAAACGATCTGGTGATATAAGGTTCAGGGTGGCGGTCATGAAAGAATGGAGGGTAAATGTATTGCAGTGGGTGAGACAGATGAATTCTCTGAGCGACTTCTCTTGAACACACCGGCGACACTGACATGATGGATTGGTAGCATTAACCCCAAATATGGATGGTGTGATGGAACCATGGTGATGTGACCAGTGAATGGAACAACCCAACCCAACTCGGATGTGGAGTGAAAGTGTCATGTTCAAGAGCGACTTGCTACCAATAAAGTTTCTTCAAGTTTTCTTCCCAATTTTTCCCCAGTCATTGCTGACCAGTACCTCTTTATTTTTGTCAAGCTTGAGGAGGATAACATATGCTTGTTCTATAATTTTCCCTTTGGGCAAACCCATCGCTATGTTTTAACGAGCCTAGCGATAGTGAAACTCGTTCTTGTCTGTTATGGACAAGTTTGTCGCTATTCGGTTTTAACGAGTTTAACGACAACGATAACTCGATCCTTTTCAATTTTAGAGAGTCTGAAAAAGGGACGTAAAGAAAACTCCAATGATCCTTTTTCGTCATATAATCCCTTGAGTCCAAAAAAGTATAAAACAATACAAAAGGGATGAATTTTCGGTACTTTTAATGAGACAAACAAAACAAGTGCTCGATCTTTTTGTGTAATAATCTCTCAAGTCCAAAAAAGATTAAAATCTAAAGGAGGGATAGCACTTTCGGTCGCTTTAACGAGCTGGAGAGGCCAACGGCTTGGCAACCTTTTCATCTTTTACAAGTCAGTTGAAAAGAGCTTAAAGGAGACTCGTTTTTTGAGGAACGAGTGATAAATTCGGGTAGCAGCTGATTCCAGGTAAGGTTTGGAATTTTCCAATCACGGCAGTGTCACAAGGATGGCTAGCAGGATCACTCTTCGCAGCTGTTCCTCAAAAAGGGTAAACAATCAAATGGAGGTGAATGATCGGCCAAAACAAAGTGGAGGTGATGATGAGAACATGACCAAGGCTTCAAAGGATGATTGTAATACATCCATAATGGTTATTTACCGAAAAATGGTTCATTTTTTAATGAGCTTAAACTTTGGGGGAACATTTGCTCATTGCTTATGTTTATTTTTTAACGAGCTTGAATTCCACGTTAAAACTGCTCAATCAAGTCATATAATAAGGATGTCTCACCTAAGATGGCATTTTTTCAAAGCTTTGCCCCGCATCCTTTCTTTATGCAAGTTAGGGAATGACCAATCCTATGAGTTTAAAGGGTTAGAGGACCTAAAAATTTAAAAAATAAATGGTCTCTCTTCGCTTGCACGCCAAAAGGTTTGCATGCCCCCAGGTATAGTGAAAAATTTTCAGGTTACCAAAGATTGCTTTATCTGTACTGTAGACAAAACACTTCCTCGGTGATGTCTACCGAAATAGACAAAGGTGAGTGGCGCAGTAGCCTCCACTCACATAACTTTGATGAGGGAATCTTATTCCAGTCTAATCCCATTTTCCTAAATGGACGGGTGTGTCAGACTAGTCATATATCCTCTATGGAAACCTATCCTATACCTAAGGTTTTCCTGCCGGAACAAACCAGGGTGCATGCCCCCTGGGTTTCAGTCATATCCTCTAAATCACTCGCACTCATCAGGTGGACAGACTGGATTTTGATGAGACATTCCTTGTGTGAAAAGACCATTCAGGGATGGTATATGACTATTTGCTATGTTTGAACTGGGAATGAAAGCTGGTCTACGAGCTTGACCACTCTTCCTTCATGCGGAAAACACATTACTCTAAAGAGTGAGGAGACAATGGCTCCCATGCAATAAATATAGTCTCGTCCAAGGAGTAGATTATAATCCATGGGTCCTTGGACTACCATTACATTCATGTGAATGGTTTTCCCTCTCAATGTTATCGGCACATTGGGAAGGATCCCTAACGGTCGACTGGTTCCTTTGTCAAAGCCTGTTAGATTTCTCATCTCAGGCAAAAGCTATGGCGAACCAAGCACTTTCCAAGCAGTCGAGGAAAGGATACTCACATAAGCCCCTTCATCTATGATGGTACCAGCCATGACCATTCTATATATTTGAGCAATGATTCGAAATGGTACATTAGCAGGTAAGCGGGGTCTGCCTAGTAGATTCCAATCGAAGGAAACAACTAGGTTGCTTGGAGATGGGACCGAATAGATGGATGGATATGACTCCGACGAACTTCCTTCCTATGGTAAAGGAATGGGTAGACTGCCCCCATGTTCATCGGAGTCTGTGCTAACGAAGAGAATTTGAATGGTGTCGTTCTTTTTCTCTTCGGTGACTGTATCATCTGAAGATGGATCCTCTGAAGGCAAGACCGGGTCAACTGCCGCCTCGACCTTTTGACTTTCATCTCGTGTGGATTCAGATGGTTTATCTTCAATGATAGATGCTTCGGCCGATCACAAGGGTGTGTTAGCCTGATTTTCAACTAGTGACAGACTCGGCAAGAGCTTCTTATATCCAGGAGGAAGCTGTAACGGCGAAACCGGACGGTCGTCCAAAACTCTTTTAGCCTCGTGTAAGAAGGGACAACGGTGGACAGCGTGATTGCCTTCACACAGTTTACAAGGGAATTTACATTTTCCTTTTTGTCCAATGGCTTCACTTTCACTAGTTGACGGTGTACTTTCAACATGATCATTAGAGGTTGATGACACTGGATTGTGCAAATGAGAAGACCAGTCCCTTAAGATCCGAGGGATGCAAGGACAATCACGATGATAGTGGTCTCCTTTGCAAATGACACATGGCGATTTAGGCTTGGACGGTGCAGTGTGTGGATTTTCGCTAGACGATGCTTGGTTGCCCCTTTTCGCCTTTGGCTCCTTCTTCTTCTTCTCTTTCTTCTTCTTCTCCTTCTTCTTCTCAGTTACTTGATTTTTGGCTTTACCAGCTTCATCAAGCGAAGAGGAAGGAGGAGAGGAAGAGTTGGACGAAGTAGAAGGTTGGGGGGTAACTCTGGTATCGTTTAGTTGTTGACTTGATTGTTCAGGAATCATGGTGTTCTAAACGGCAGAGGTTGAGAAGAGCCATACGGGCAAGCCGATTGTCAATCCTGGAAGCGACAATGTGGCCATATGGGGTGCGCTAACATCTCCCCAAGAGGAGAAAGGACTAGGATTTCCCCCAAGGGGAACTCCTTGGTTGGTGGACTCCATTTTTCTCAACCTAAGACCAATGTAGGAAAGGTGATATTTATTCCAATTAAAATAAATTTTAGACGCTTTGACACAACTCATTTTTTCAATTTTTAAGAGTCGAGAAAAAACAAAAGATGACTCTAGTCGCCTTCGATTTTTAATGAGCCTAAAGTGACAAGTTCTCAGATGGACCTTTTCCTTTAAGGAGTCTGAAAAGGAACGAAAGAGACTGCTCTGGAAATCTAGACAGAGGGATTACCAAACCAATCGCAAAACTGCAGAATACTTTTTATGGTATGGCAGTCAATCTTCCCGAATGCTGTGTTCAGTGCATTGCGATTGATAGGGCGACAGACATGGCTTCCTATGGATAAAGGATAAAGCCTATTGTGGTCTCCCAATATATACTCGACGGTATGTGGGAGCACAAGTCCGTACTGGCACTTATCGTCTCAAAGTGGAGGAATCACCCAACCAACAATGAAAACAACAGTTACCAGGCTTTACGACGCCGGAATACGTCTCTAGCCTAGACTTCTAAATGTTGTGCGTTAGGTTCCAAAGAGTTTTTAGATTCATTAAATTTATTTTACAGTTGATCTTGCTTAAGAAATTTGCCTTTCAGGTTCACTGCGTGATGTAGATATACAATTCCTAAAATGCAATCTAAGATGATAAACAGTCATTTAGTCTTCTTTTTGCAATGAAAATCCTAGCTACTAAGGAAAGAGAGATGATATTCTTTCAACATAGAGCAGAGAGCACACACTATATGCACTGTCCTAAATCAAACCAACAAACAATCTAAACGCAAATGCACGTGCATGTATTTGTTTTCAGCCTTCTTAATGTGTGAATGATAAAAAAAAAGCTAAGCACAAATCTGAATTATTTTTCAAAGCGACATTACTAACAAGTTTCTTTTCAAGACAAAATGAAGACAATGACGACACTTTGCGATTTGGAATTGGAAGCTTGCTTTCGACACTTGAAAAACTACTAATTCAAATCAAATACAAGAGTAACAGTGTAATAGACTATCAAGGACAATCAGATTCTCTTCTATGACTGAAAACGACACTTGCGACACTTTCAAATCAAGAAACGACAGTACAATTACACTACTTCTTTGTAAAAGACAACTGGAAATGGATCAAAATACATAAAAACATTTACAATTCTTTGCACAATGGAGGTGGAATAATGGCACAGAAGGGGGCTTCAATAGAGGTGTACTGACTACAGGCAGCAAAATTCTAGAATAGAGTTGAAAAGAGTGAAAACAGAAACCAAAATTTGAGAGCAGGCAAGGCCTTGTCTTATCAGTGCACCTGTAACATAGTGAACAAGAGATGCAGTGCACCTACTACACTTGGGAAGTGCGATGCATCCAGAATTCATAGAACAAACAGTGCGCTGGACCAGGTACGAGACTTTAACTGGGTTCCGGGTCACAGTTTGCAGCTCAGTTCAGGGATTTAGGCCGAGAAAGTGGTAATCAGTAAATCAATCACAAGGGTAGATCTAAAGAGGTTACTAGAGCCACCACAAGGGCAATTAGAGAGCTTGTATATCGATTTTTCAATTCATAAACAAAACCTGGAGATAGTCTGAAGCAGCGTTGATCTACTTTGCACTTGCATAGCAAATGCAGTTCGAAGGCTAGCTGGCTTGACATTAGGCTTCGTCTGTAAGTTTATAAAGTAAACAAATGTAGATAAACAAACAATCTATTCACTCACCAGCGGAGTCGCCATTTTGTTATTGAGAAAACTAGTGTCTATGCAGAGCTTCTAGTCCCACTAAGGCTGGTAGCTACCTTAGAAACAAACAAACTAAAACTACTTTCGTTTTCCTTTATGAGAAATAGATAAGAGGGGAATAAAAGAGACCAACCTCTGTCTTGCGCTTGGTTCCTTACTTGATTCCTCTCTCTTCTGAAAGATCTTTGCCACTCGCTTCCTCGTATACCCAGCTCCAAAGAGTACCTGTAGAATCAAAGCAGCATAATACTATCCAAGAACATAGATCTATTATCATAAACAATATAGGACCAGATATATATTGACCACACAAATGCATATATCATCAATCATACAAGAATGTGGAGGAAAACTTGAATAGCTTTATTAATAATCAAGAAAAGCAAAGAGGATTACAACCAATTGTTCTCACCCGGCGTCATCCTCCCAGCAAGAGAGCCCTTCTTCACCTCATGAAAAGCTTAGAACACCCAACACTATGATATTGCACCAAGAAACTAGCAGCACTTCCTTATAAGATACAAAATTCTAGCCTCCTGGATCTCTCGGATGAGGGATCCATATATAGATGTTTGAAAGGGGGGTGAGTTTGCTTTTGAGATTTGATTAGTGTCCTCTCTCTGATAGTTCTTGAATCCACTTGGCGATTGATGATCTCTTACTCATCCCTGGGCGAATGCAAAGAGGTAAGTGTCACAGGAGAAGTTTCTGGAAGATTCCATGATTCTCCGCCTTGTAGATTGACCCTGCCATTTGTCCACTCTCACCCATCGCACCCCATAGAAGGGCTTTTCAAGATGCGTCCCACCTCTCGAGTGTATTTAGGTGGGATTCCGTGCACTTGGGTGATCTTTCTTTGCATGAGGTGAAGAGGGCTTTCATGTTGGGAGGATGATGCTGGATCAGACAGCTTGGTTGTAATCCTCTCTTCTACTACTTCTATCAATAAAGCTATTTGAGTTTTCCTCCATATATTTGTATATCTCTGAATCTTGTATTTGTATATGCATTTGTATGGTTAATATACATCTAATCCTATATTGTTTATGGTTATAGATCTCTATGCTTTGATGGTATTTTGCTGCCTTGACTCTACATGTGTTCTTTGAAGTGGGACAAGTGAGAAAGGAGTGGCGAAAGCTCTATCAAGGGAGAGAGGAAACAAGCAAGGAGACTAGCGAAAGACTGAGGTTGGTACTCTCAGCTTCTCTCTCATCTATCCCTCATAAAGGAAAACACAAGTAACTTTATTTTTTTTGTTTCTAAGATAGCTATCCATCTTAGTGGGACTAGCAGCTCTAAATGGACACTAGTTTTCTCGATAAAAAAATGGAGACTCTGCTAGGGAGCGAATAGTTTGTTTGTTTTGTTACTATTGTTTGCTTTATAAACCACAAATGGAGCCTGAAGTTAAGCCAGCTAACCTTCGAGCTACTTTTGCTATGCAACTGCAAAGTAGATCAACATTGTTTCAGTCAATCTCTGGGTTGGTTTATGAACTAAACATCTGACCTGCAAACATCCTAAGTGCCCTGGTGGTAGCTCAAATAACCTCATTAGATCAGCCCCTATACTTTATGTTTACTAACAATCATTAGCTCAGCCTAAATCCTTGAACTTAGCTGCAAACTGTGAGGGAAAACCAAGCTCAGTCTCATCCCTCGACCATCGCACTGTCTCTCATTAGCAATCTGGATGCATCACACCTCCCGTGTGTTGCAGGTGAGACGCATCCCTATTTCCCTGTGTAACGGGTGCGATGACTGAGTAAGACTATTTCTGCCTCCAGATTTTGGTTTTTTCTTCATTGTCTTCAGCTTTATTCAGTAGTTTTGCTCTCTATGATCTGTACATCACTGTTGAAACCTTCTTTCTTTGAATTATTCAGCCTCCATTGATAAAGAATTGTGAACATTTTTTATGTATTTTTCATGATTTGCAGTTCTCTTTTGCAAACAGTAGCTTAATCAAACTATCGTCTTTTGATTTGAAAGTGTCGCAAGTGTCATTTTCAGTCAAGAAAAAGAGTGTCGTAAATTCTTCCTCTTTTAGATAGTCGATTACACTTTTGCTATTGTATTTGATTTGAATTAATAGTATTTCAAGTGTCGAAAAGCAATTTTAAATTCGAAATCGCAAAGTGTCGTGTTAGTGTTCCTTTCATTTTTTGAATTCGAAATTGCAAAGTGCCATCTTAGTCTTCCTTTCATTTTTTTGAATTCGAAATCACAAAGTGTTGTCTTAGTCTTCCTTTCATTTTTTGAAGAGAAAATTGTTAGTACTGTCGCTTTGAAAGAAGATAGTTCAGATCTGTACTTAGTTTTCTTTTTGTCATTCTCACATTAAGGAAACTGAAAAACAAATACATGCATGTGCATTTGCATTTAGACTGCATGCGGTAATTGATTTAGGAAAAGTGCATCTAGTGTGTGCTCTTTGCTCTATGTTGAAAGAATTTTATTTCTCTTTCCTTAGTAGCTAGGATTTTGATTGCTAAAAGAAAGTAAACAATTGTTTATCATCTTAGATTGCACATTTAGGAATTGTATACATCACATGGTGAACCTTAAAGGCAAACTTCTTAAGAAATATTAACTATAAAATAAACCTCAATGAATATAAAAACACTTTGGAATCTAACACATAACATCTAGAGGTCTAGGCTAGAGATGTATTCTGGCATCGTAAAGCCTGGTAACTATCGTTTTCATCGTAGGTTGGGTGATTCCTCCTCTTTGATATGACAAGTGCCAGTACAGACTTCTACTCCCACGTACCATCAAGTATATATTGGGAGACCACAATAGGTTATATCCTTTATCCTTAGGAAGCTGTGTCTGCTGCCCTATCGATTGCAATGCACTGAAAACAGCATTCGGGAAGATTGACTGCTACACCATAAAAAGTATTCTGCAGTTTTGTGATTGGTTTGGTAATCCCTCTATCTAGATTTCCAGAGAAGTCACTTTCATTCCTTTTCAGACTCCTTAAAAGAAAAGGTCCATCTGAGCACTTGTCACTTTAAGCTCATTAAAAATCGAAGGCGACTAGAGTCATCTTTAGCTTTTTCTCGACTCTTAAAAATTGGAAAAGCATGTAGTGTCAAAGCATTATAAAATTTATTTTAATTAGGATAATGTCATTGTTTCCTCATTGGTCTTAGGTTGAGAAAATGAAGTCTACCAATCAAGGATTTTCCCTTGAGGGAAATCGTAGTCCCCTCTCCTCTTGGGGATATGTTGGTGCTCCACACATGGCTACATTGTCCCTCCTAGGACTCACAATTGGCCTGCCAATATGGCTTTTCTCGACCTCTGTCATTCAAAACACCGCAAATCCTCAGCAATCAAATCAGCAACCAAATGATGTTGAAGTCACTCCCCCACCTTCTACTTCATTTGTTTCTCCCTCTCCTTCTTCCTCTTCGCTTGGTGAAGCTAGTAACACTAAAAACCAAGTAACTGAGAAGAAGAAGAAAGGGAAGGAGAAGAAGAAGAAGAAGCCAATAGTGATAGGGGGTAACCATACATCATCTAGTGAAAATCCACACACTGCACCTTCCAAACCTAAATCTCCATGTGTCATTTGCAAGGGAGACCACTATCATTGAGATTGTCCCTGCATCCCACGAATCTTGAGGGACTGGTCTCCCCGCTTGCACAATCCGGTGTCTTCAACCTTTGACGATCACATTGAGAGCACACGATCAACTAGTGAAAATGCAGTCAATGGACAGAAAGGAAGATTTAGATTTCCTTGTAGGTTCTGTGAAGGCAATCATGCCCTCCACCTTTGTCCCTTCTTGGACGAAGCTAAAAGAGTCTTGGATAATTGTCTTGCTCCACGGCAGTGACATCCTCCTGGATACAAGAAACTCTTGCCGAGTCCATCACTAGTTGAAAATTCGACTGACACACCATTGTTGTCTATCAAAGCACCTATCATTGAAGATAAACCCTCTGAGTCCACACTGGACCAAAGTCAACAGGTCGAGACGGCAATCGACCTAGTCTTGTCTTCAGAAGGTCCACCTTCAGATGATACAGTCACCAAAGAGGATGAGAATGACACCATATAAGTTCTTTTCATTAACACAGAATCCGAAGAATATGGGGGCAATCTACCCGTTCCTTTACCACAGGAAGGAAGTTCATCAGAGATTTATCCTTCCATTAATTTGGTCCCTCCTCCAAGCAATCTAGTCATTTCCTTCGATTAGAATCTACTAGGGAGACCCCACCTACCATCTAATGTACCATTCTGGATCATAGTACAAGCTTACAAAATGATCATGGTTGGTACTATCATAGATGATGGGGCTTCTATGAGTATCCTTTCCTCAACTACTTGGAAAGTGCTTGGTTCGCCATCGCTTCTACCTGAGATTCGAAATATGTCTGGCTTCAACAAAGAAACCAGTTGACCGTTAGGGATCCTTCCAAATTTGCCTATAACTTTGAGAAGGAAAATCGTTCATCTAAATGTAATGGTAGTCCAAGGGCCTCTAGATTACAATCTACTCCTTGGGTGTGACTACATTTATAGCATGGGAGCTATTGTTTCCTCACTCTTTCGAGTGATGTGTTTTCCGCATGAAGGCAGAATGGTCCACTTAGTTGATCAGCTTTCATTCCTTGGTTCAAACACAACTACTAGTCAAATGCCATCCCTAACTAGTCTTTTTGCACAAGGAATGTCTCATCAATCTCCAGTCAGTCCACCTAATGAGCGCAAGTGATTCGGTGATTGTGACTGAAACCCAGGGGGCATGCGCCCTAGTCTGCTTCAGTAGGAAAACCCCAGAGAGAAGGTAGGTTTTCCGCATAGGATATTTGACTAAGTCTGATGCCCCTATCCATCTAGGAAAATGGGATAAGACTGGGAAAGAGTCCCACCATGATCACCTCTACTTCTCTTTATACCTAGGGGCATGCAAACCTTTTTGCGTGCAAGTGAAAAACAACCTTTTATTTTCTTAGTTTGTAGGCTCTCAACCCTTTAACCTCGTAGGTTGGTCATTCCTAGCTTGCATACAAAAGGCTTCGGAGCAAAGTTTCGAATGGGGCAAGCTCCCTAAAAAATGAACCTATCAATGAGAAACATCCTTATTATACAACTGGCATGAGCAGTTTTACACGAAGTTCAAGCTCGTTAAAAAATAAACCTAGCAATGAGCAAATGTTCCCCCAGAGTTCAAGCTCATTAAAAAATGAACCCACCTTCGGTAAATAACCATTGCGATCACATAATTATCAGCTTTTGAACCTTGGTTGTGTTCTTACCATCACCTTCACTCTTTTCTAGCCAATCATATGCCTCCATTTGATTGTTTACCCTTTTGAGGAACAGTTGCGACGAGTGATTCTATTAGCCACTTTCTTTACACTACCATGATTGAAAATTTCCAAACCTTACCTAGAACCAGTTGCTATCTAAAAACATCACTTGTTCCTCAAAAAATGAGTCTCCTTTAAGCTCTTTTCATCTGACTCATAAAATATGAAAAGATTGCCGAGAAATTGGCCTCTCCAGCTCGTTAAAGTCATTGGAAGTGCCATCCCTCCTCTATATTTTAATCTTTTTGGACCTGAGGGATCATTACACAACAAGATCGAGTGCTTGTTTTGTTCGGCTCGTTAAAACTATTGAAAAGTCATCCCTTTCATATTATTTTATAATTTTTCAGACTTAAGGGATTATATTACGAAAAAGGACTACTGGAGTTTCCTTTCTGTCTCCTTTTAGACTCTCTAAAATTGAAAAGGACCAAGTTATCTTTGTCATTAAACTCGTTAAAACAATAGCGACAAACTTGTCCATGCAGACAAGAACTATCGCTAGGCTCGTTAAAACATAGCGATAGGTTTGACCGAAGGGAAAATTATAGAACAAGCATATGTTATCCTCCTCAAGATTGACAAAAATAAAGAGGTACTGCTCAATAATGACTGGGGAAAAAGGGAAGAAAACTTGAATAACTTCATTGATAGCAGGTCGCTCTTGAACATGACACTTTCACTCCATCGCCATGATTGAGTCGGGTTGGGTTATTCCGTTCACCCGTCATATCACCATTGGTCCGCCGTATCATCCATTTTGGGGTTAGCGCTACCGATCCATTTCAGTGTCGCTGATATGTTCAAGAGAATTCGCTCACAGAATTCACCAACCTAGCTAACACCTCATCCACTGCAATACCTTCACTCTCCATTTTTCATGACCGCCACCCTGAACCTTGTATCATCAGATTGTTTTCACCTCCACAAAATCATTTGCTCCATTCTATGTCACAGATGTGGGATTCATTAAGGCCCTCCTACGATGGGTTGCTTCATGTTGACATCAGCTCATTATCCAAGAAGTTGAATTAGGAACAACCCTTTCAGTACTTTGAAGCTTGCATGCCTCAATGGCAAGTTTCTCACTTCCGACGACAGGTTTACATCAATGGCCTTCAACCAAAAGATTTTGCATGGTGTTTGACATCAACTCATGTATTTGCACCACGTGAATTGTACTATAGTTCCTTGAGGGTCATTATCATTATCAGTGATTCCTCTCGTGCCTGTTAACAACTTACATCATTGGCTGGTAATCAAGCGATGTCTTTCCATGTTCGACATCAGAACATCTTTTCACATGGATCAACTTGTACTTCGGGCGAAGATTGAATGAGTTTGAAGACCCTGGATCTAGTTTCATCCATCCAGACTGCGATATATTTAAGAAATTAAAAACGTCAAAATGTACATCACAGCTACACAGATAATCATCCAAGCTAAGGGATGATGGCTCTACCAGAATCATCAGTCCTCCACACAGACGATTGTCTACCTTATTGTTATAGACATTTTTGTCCCTTACAACTCCAAGCATGAAATGTCCACAAACCAAGGGCTCCTAAGTCCCTAAAAGTGTTGTTCTAACCCCTAAAGGAACAAGGTCAACAAATTATAGCTTCTCCCAGAAGTTCTCCACCAGAAACTGCTCAGAATAAGTCAAAACAGGATCATTTCAGCTGCTCCACTCGCTAGGTGCGTTGCATAGCTTCTAAACACACTGGCTAGGTGTGTTGCAATGCACCTAAATGAACTATGAGGGTGCGTTGGGTGAGAAATTACAAATGGCAGTGTCATTCCGTGAGGTGGAGAGACAATGGAAGCTTCCAGAATCTTCTCCTATGACACTTGCCTCACTGAATTAGACGAAGGATGAGTAAGAGGCCTTCAGTCTCCAAGTGGAATCAAGAACTGACAGAGAGAAGACACTAATCAAATCACAAGCTGACTCATCCTCCTTACATACATCTATATATGGATCCCTCATCCCAGAGATCCAGAGGCTGGAATTTTGCACATTGTAAGGAATTGTTGTTGGTTTTGAGACAAACATCAGAGTATTGGGTGATCTATGCTTTGTTGGAGGTGAAGAGGGGCTTCTTTGCTGGGAGGTTGATGCTGGGTCAGGAATCATCGGTTGTAACTCCTCCTGGATATTTTCTTGTTTATCAATAAAAACTATTTGAGTTTTTCCTCCATGCTTTTGTATCATTGATGCTTGTTACATTTGTATGGTTAACTTAAATCTGATCCTAAGTTGTTTATGAATATAGATCCATGTCTTTGTATAGTGTTCTTCTTCTGTGATCTTACAGGTACTTGGTGAAGCTGGGAAAGTAAGGGAGCAGGTAGCTGGAAGCTGTCAAAGAAGAGAGAGATTGGATCAAAGGATTAGCGCAAGACACAGGTTGGTTCTTCCTATTCCTCTCTATCTATAGTTCATAAAGGAAATACAAAAGTAGTTTTTCTCTGTTTGTTTCTAAGGTAGCTGTCACACCTTAGTGGGATAGAGTAGTTCTAAATAGACACTTTTCCCGGTAACAAAATGGCGACTCCGCTGGGGAGAATGTCTAATTAGTTTGTTTGTGTATCTCTTTGTTGTTTGTTTCATAAACTTATAAGTAGCATTCGAACTGCATTTGCCATAACAAATGCAAAGTAGACATTTGCTGCTTCAATCCATTCACTGGATCTATTTATGATTTGAACAGTTGATTCACAAACTATCTGATTGCCCTTGTGATAGCTCTTAGACCCTCCTTAGATCTACCCCTGATTGTGCATTACTGATTGCTTTTACTCGGCCAAAAACCAAAGACTAAACTGCAAACTGTGACCCAGAACCCAGACAGATTCTCGTTTCTGGCCCAGCGCAGGTACTATTAAGAGATCCTGCATTTCAACGCACTTCCCGAAAGGGCAACCTGTGCTGCAATGCAGTTTCTCTGTGTTACAGGTGCGCTGATCAGACTAGCCCTGTGCAGCTGAGGTTCTCGTGCTTCACTCTTTCCAGTTCTGTCTCTGAATTTTGCAGCCTGTGATCAGTATATGTCTATTTAAAACCCCTTTTCCTTGCTGTTATTCCGCCTCCTTTGTACAAAAGAACTGTAGATGTTTTTTTGTGTTTGTTGAGTCATTTACAGTTTTCCATTGCAAAAGTAGAATAGTCGTACTGTCGTCCTTTGATTTAGATCTGTCGCAAGTGTCGATTTCGATCATAGGAGAAAGTTTGATTGCTGTTGATGGTCGATTATACTTTTACTATTGCCTTTGGTCTGAATTTGTGATTTTCTAGTGTCAAACGAGTATTCATTTCAAAATCGTAAAGTGTCGTAATCGTCTTTATCTTTTGATTTCGAAAAGAAGCTTGTTTGTGTTTGTCGCTTGAAAGCAAATTCAGATTTGTACATCAACTTTATTTTTAGCATCAATACTAAGAAAGTCGAAAACAAATACATGCATGTGAATTTGCATATAGACAGTCTGTTTGGCTTGATTTAGGAAAGTGCATTTTTAGTGTGCTCTTTGCTCTTTGTGAAAAGATTGTGTCTTTCTTTTCCTCTAGTAGCTAGGATTTTCATTGCACAAAAGAGATAAAAGTTTGTTTATCATCTTTAGATTACATTTTAGGAATTACATCTACATCTCGTGGTGAACCCAAAAGGAAAACTTCATAAGCAAGATCAACTTAAAATAAATTCAATGAATCTAACAACGCTTTGGAACCTAACGCACAACATTTAGAGGTCTAGGCTAGAGACGTATTATGGCATCGTAAAGCCTGGTAACTGTTGTCCTCACTGATGGTTGGGTGATTCCTCCACTTTGAGACGATAAGTGCCAGTACGGACTTGTGCTCCCATGTACCGTCGAGTATATTTTGGGAGACCCCTATAGGCTTAAATCCTTTATCCATAGGAAGCCGTGTCTGCCGCCCTATCGATCGCAATGCACTGAACACAGCATTCAGGAAGATTGACTGCCGTACCATAAAAAGTATTCTGCAGTTTTGTGATTGGTTTGGTACTCCCTCTACCTAGACCTCCAGAGCAGTCCCTTTCGTTCCTTTTCAAACTCCTTAACGGAAAAGGTCCATCTGAGCACTTGTCACTTTAGGATCATTAAAAATCGAAGGAGACTAGAGTCATATTTTGTTTTTTCTCAACTCTTAAAAACTGAAAAAACAAGTTGTGTCAAAGCGTATAAAATTTATTTAAATAGAATATTCATTACCCTTTCCTACGTTGATCTTGGGTTGAGAAAATGGAGTCTACCAACCAAGGAATTCCCCTTGGAGGAAATCCTAGTCCCTTCTCCTCTTGGGGAGATGTTGGTGCGCCCCATATGGCCACATTGTCGCTTCCAGGGCTGACAATTGGTTTGCCTGTATGGCTCTTCTCAGCCTCTGTCGTTCAGAACACCACTATTCCTGAACAATCGAATCAACAATTAGACAAGTCCAGAGTTACCCACCAACCTTCTACTTCCTCTAATTCTTCCTCTCCTCCTTCCTCTTTGCTTGATGGGGCTGGTAAAGCCAAAAGTCAAGTTCCTAAGGAGAAGAAGGAAAAGAAGAAGAAAGAGAAGAAGAAGAAGGAGCCAAAGGCGAATGGGGGAAAATGAGTGTCGTCTAATGAAAATCCACACACTGCACCGACCAGCCCTAAATCGCCATGTGTCATTTGCAAAGGAGACCACTTTCACAGAGATTGTCCTTGCATCCCTCGGATATTAAGTGACTAGTCTCCTCGTTTGCACAACCCGGTGTCGTCAACCTCTGATGATCATGTTGAAAGAACACCATCAACTAGTGAAAGTGAAGCCCCAGGACAAAAAGGGAAATGTAGACTTCCTTGTAAACTGTGCGAAGGCGATCATGCCGTCCACCGTTGTCCCTTCTTAGACGAAGCTAAAAGAGTTTTGGATGATCGTCCGGTTTCACCGTTAAGACTTCCTCCTGGATATAAAAAACTCTTGCCGAGTCCGTCACTAGTTGAAAATTCGGCTGGCCCGCTCAGGTGGTCGACATTGAAGATAAACCATCTGGATCCATACCAGACGAAAGTCAAAAGGTCGAGGCGGCAGTTGACCCGGTCTTGCCTTCAGAGGTTTTATCTTCAGATGATACAGTCACTGAAGAGAACAAGGATGACACCGTCCAAATTCTCTTCATAAACACAGACTCCGACGAACATGGGGGCAATTTACCTGTTCCTTTACCACAGGAAGGAAGTTCGTCAGAGCCATACCCGGCCATCTATTCGGTCCCACCTCCAAGCAACCTAGTTGTCTCCTTCGGCTGGAATCAACTAGGTAGACCCCGTTTACCAGCTAGCGTACCATTCCGAATTATCGTTCAAATATATAGAATGGTTATAGCTAGTACCATCATAGATGAGGGGGCTTCTGTGAGTATCCTTTCCTCAACTGCTTGGAAAGCGCTTGGTTCGCCATCGCTTTTGCTTGAGATGACAAATCTGACAGGCTTTGATAAAGGAACCAGTCGACCCTTAGGGATCCTTCCCGATGTGCCCATAACATTGAGAAGGAAAACAGTTCGCATGAATGTAATGGTAGTTCAAGGACCCCTGGATTACAATCTACTCCTTGGACGAGACTATATTTATTGCATGGAAGCAATTGTCTCCTCACTCTTTAGAGTAATGTGTTTTCCGCACGAAGGAAGAGTGGTCAAGCTCGTGGACCAGCTTTCATTCCCCGGATCATACAGAGCAAATAGTCATATACCATCCCTAAATGGTCTTTTCACGCAAGAAATGTCTCAATCTCCAGTCCGTCCTCCCGATGAATGCGAGTAATTAAGAGGGATATGACTGAAACCCAGGGGGCATGCATCCTGGTCTGCTTTGGTAGGGAAACTTCGGGTATAGGATAGGTTTCCGCGGGAGAATATGACTAGTCTGTACCCCCGTCCGTGATTGGAAGAGGGGGTTATTCTAGAACAAGATTCTCTTGTCAAAGTTATGTGAGTTGGCGGGCATCGCCGCTCACCTTTGTTTATCTCGGTAGACATTGCCGAAGAAGTGTTTTGTTTACGCCGTGAATAGAACAATCTTTGGGTAACCTGTAAGAGGTAGGCCTCTCTCAGTAAAACAAATGTTTTGGCGGAAAGAAGTAGAGGTAACCTTGAAACTCTGTCTTATACCTGGGGGCATGCAAACCTTTTGGAATGCAAGCGAAGAGCGACTATTTATTTTTTAAATTTTTAGGACCTCTAACCCTTTAAACTCCTAGGATTGGTCGTTTACTAACTTGCATAAAGAAAGGATGTGGGGCAAAACTCTAAAAGTTTCCGTTTTTATATGAGACATTCTTATTGTAAGACTGGATTAATCGAGCAGTGTTACCGCAAGGTTCAAGCTCGTTAAAAAATAAACCCGCACCGAGCAAATGTTTCCACCCGCGTTTAAGCTCGTTAAAAAATGAACTATTCCCCGGTAAATAACCACCGTGAATGTACTACTTCAGCCATTAAAGCCTTGGTCATGTTTGCACCATCACCTCCACTTTTTCATTGGCCGATCATTCACCTCCATTTGATTGTTTACCCATTTTGAGGAACAGCTGCGAAGAGTGATTTCACTAGCCATCCTTATGACACTGCCGTGATTGGAAAATTCCAAACCTTACCTGGAATCAGCTGCTACCCATTTTATCACTCGTTCCTCAAAAGACGAGTCTCCTTTAAGCTCTTTTCAACTGACTCGTAAAATATGAAAAGATTGCCGAGCCATTGGCCTCTCCAGCTCGTTAAAGGGACAGGAAGTGCTATCCCTCCTCTAGATTTTAATCTTTTTGGACCTGATGGATTATTACACAAAAAGATCGAGCGCTTGTTTTGTTCGGCTCGTTAAAACTATTGAAAATTCATCCCTTCTGTATTGTTTTATACTTTTTCAGACTTAAGGGATTAGATGACGAAAAAGGAATTTTGGAGTTACCTTTACGTACCTTTTCAGACTCTCTAAAATTGAAAAGGACCGAGTTATCTTTGTTGTTAAACTCGTTAAAAAGATTAATAGCGACAAACTTGTCTTTAGACAAGAACGAGTTTCACTATCGCTAGGCTCGTTAAAACATAGCGATGAGTTTGCCCGAAGGGAAAATTATAGAACAAGCATATGTTATCCTCCTCAAGCTTGACAAAAATAAAGAGGTACTGGTCAGCAATGACTGGGGAAAAATTGGGAAGAAAACTCAAAGAATCTTTATTGATAGCAAGTCGCTCTTGAACATGACACTTCCACTCCGTGTCCGAGTCGGGTTGGGTTGTTTCATTCACCGGTCACATCGCCATGGTCACACCATACCATCCACATTTGGGGTTAATGCTACCAATCCATCACATCAGTGTCGCCGACATGTTCAAGAGAAGTCATCCAGAGAAGCCACCTGTGTCCCACCCAGTACCATACATTATACTCCATTTTTTTCATGACCGCCACCCTGAACCGTATATCGTCAGATCGTTTTCACCTCCATCAAAATCATTTGCTCCATTCCGTGTCATTGATGTGGGATTCATTAAGGCCCTCCTATGACGGATCACTTCTTGTCGACAGCAGCTCATTATCCAAGAAGTTGGTCTAGGAACACCCCATTCAGTACTTTGAAGCTTGCATGCCTCAATGGCAAGTTTCTCACTTCTGGCGACAGGTTTACATCAATGACCTTCGACCGAAAGATTTTGCGTGGTGTTCGACGCCAAGTCCTTTATTCACACCACGTGAATTGTACTGCAGTACCTTGAGGATCATTATCATTATCGGTGATTCCTCTCGCGCTTGTTAACATTTTACATCATTGACTGGTAATCAAGCAATGTCTTTCCATGTTCGACTTCAGAACATTTCTCACATGGATCGACTTGTACTTCGAGTGAAGATCGGATGAGATTGAAGACCCCGGATCTAGTTTCATCCATCCGGGCTGCGATATATATTCAGGAAAATAAAGACATTAAATGTACAGCATTGCAGCATAGATAATCATCCTACCAAAAGGATGATGGCTCTATCAGAATCATCAGTCTACAATCAGACGATTGTCTGTCCTATGTACATGAGAATGAATTTATAAAGTTGAGCATGGGAATGCCCGCCTCAGCTAGATCATGAAAAACAGTATGAAGATAATGTATTGTATTGTATCTTATTACAGGTCTCCTCCCAGCATTGAAAGAACTTCGGATCCTCATAATAAAGCATTTCACCCGATTAACGGCCTCATACTTTAGGGGGCAACTGTTATAGACATTTTTGTTCCTTACAACTCCAAGCATGAAATGTCCATAAACCAAGGGCTCCTAAGTCCCTAAAAGTGTTGTTCTAACCCCTAAAGGAACAAGGTCAACAAATTACAGCTTCTCCCAGAAGTTCTCCACCAGAAACTGCTCAGAATAAGTCAAAACAGGATCATTTCAGCTGCTCCACTAGCTAGGTGCGTTGCATAGCACCTAAACACACTGGCTAGGTGCGTTGCAATGCACCTAAATGCACTATGAGGGTGCGTTGGGCGAGAAATGACAAATGGCAGTGTCATTCCGTGAGGTGGAGAGACAATGGAAGCTTCCAGAATCTTCTCCTATGACACTTGCCTCACTGAATTCGACCAAGGATGAGTAAGAGGCCTTCAGTCTCCAAGTGGAAGCAAGAACTGACAGAGAGAAGACACTAATCAAATCACAAGCTGACTCATCCTCCTTACATACATCTATATATGGATCCCTCATCCCAGAGATCCAGAGGCTGGAATTTTGCACATTGTAAGGAATTGCTGTTGGTTTTGAGACAAACATTAGAGTATTGGGTGATCTATGCTTTGTTGGAGGTGAAGAGGGGCTTCTTTGCTGGGAGGTTGATGCTGGGTCAGGAATCATCGGTTGTAACTCCTCCTGGATCTTTTCTTGTTTATCAATAAAAACTATTTGAGTTTTTCCTCCATGCTTTTGTATCATTGATGCTTGTTACATTTGTATGGTTAACTTAAATCTGATCCTAAGTTGTTTATGAATATAGATCCATGTCTTTGTATAGTTTTCTTCTTCTGTGATCTTACAAGTACTTGGTGAAGCTGGGCAAGTAAGGGAGCAGGTAGCTGGAAGCTGTCAAAGAAGAGAGAGATTGGATCAAAGGATTAGCGCAAGACACAGGTTGGTTCTTCCTATTCCTCTCTATCTATAGTTCATAAAGGAAATACAAAAGTAGTTTTTCTCTGTTTGTTTCTAAGGCAGCTGTCACACCTTAGTGGGATAGAGCAGTTCTAAATAGACACTTTTCCCGGTAACACTTATGTACATGAAAATGAATTTATAAAGCTAAGCATGGGAATGCCTGCCTTAGCTAGATCATGAAAATATTTTGAAGTTAATGTATTGTATTGTATATTATTACAGGTCAGCTTCCAGTCCGAAAAACCTCGGATCCTCATGATAAAGCATTTCACCCGAAATCAGAAGACTTACGACCTCATGCTTTAGGGGGCAACTGTTATATACATATTTGGGCACTGCAACCCCAATCACATATGTCCATAAACCAAGGGCTCTCAAACCCCTCAAAGTGTTGTTTCATACCCTAAAGGATCAAGGTAAACTATTTACATCATTTCCCAGAAGTTCTCCCTGGAAAACGGCTTAGAACTGGTCAAAACTGGACCATAGAAACTGCTCCATGCTGACGGTGTGATGCATCTCACCTATTACACATGGGGGGTGCAATGCATACTGAAAATCCCTTCTGTAAGTTGCGATGAGCAAGAGCAGACAAATGGAAAAGGTAGTTTGCTAGGTGGAAACTCAAAGAATCTTCTAAAAACTACTCATATGACACTTGCCTCTCTGAATTTTCCCAGGGATGAGTAAGAGATCATGAAATCTCCAAGTGGAACCAAGAACTATCAGTGAAATGACACTAATCAAAATCCTAGAAGCTTACTCACTCCCCTGCAAACATCTATATATGGATCCCTCATCCTAGAGATCCAGGGGCTGGAATTTTGTAATTTGTAAGGAAGTGTTGTTGGCTTCTCTTTGAAGACATTGTATTGTTGGGTGATCTTGCTTTGTATGAGGTGAAGAGGGCTTTCATGCTGGGAGGATGATGCTGGATCAGATAGCATGGTTGTAATCCTCTCTTCTACTACTTCTATCAATAAAGCTATTTGAGATTTCCTCCTTATATTTGTAAATCTCTGAATCTTGTATTTGTATATGCATTTGTATGGTTAATATACATCTAATCCTATATTGTTTATGGTTATAGATCTCTATGCTTTGATGGTATTTTGCTGCCTTGACTCTATAGGTGTTCTTTGAAGCATGACAAGTGAGAAAGGAGTGGCAAAAGCTCAATCAAGGGAGAGAGGAAACAAGCAAGGAGACTAGTGAAAGACTGAGGTTGGTACTCTCTGCTTCTCTCTCATCTATCCATCATAAAGGAAAACACAAGTAACTTTAGTTTGTTTGTTTCTAAGATAGCTACCCGTCTTAGTGGGACTAGCAGCTCTGAATGGACACTAGTTTTCCCAATAACACCCATGTGGACATTGCAGTGGAGATATTATGCGAAAATGTATGCAGGGATACAAAAAATTGCAGAAGAAAGATTTTGATCCATACTCCACACACACATTCTCCCGCACAACACTCCTTCCTCACACATTAATAAGCCAAAAATGATAATTAATTGGTTAATATGTAATGTTATGTGAGAGAGGTGTGTGGTAGAAGTGTGCAGAGGGGGGAAAGTTTATGTTTGTTGTTCTGGTCACCCATTCTCCCACAGAACACTTCTTCCTCATATGCATTACAAATAAACTTCATTCGATATTGGATAATAACTATTTAATTGTCAAATGTCAAATCACAAATGCACTTAGTATTCTTTAAGATCAAATAAGACGAGCCCACATTGACATATTAGTGGGAAAAATTAATCATCCACCCTTATTTTTCACCCACTAGAAAAGTTATTAAAACTTTTCATGCCCCAAACTTTAATAGCGCAAAATCGTTAACTAATATATTAATATGTAGTGTGCGGAAATACATAACATTGTAGTAGAAATTATTATTTGGACCAAGATTCATTGTTTCTAATTTGATAAATCTCCTTCGCATCTCAATATCAAATAAAACATGATTGGTTAATATATAGTTTTGTGTGAGGGAGATATGCGGAAGAAGTATGCAGTGCTATGGAACATTCAAGGAAATTTTTTATGTTCATGGCTCTGCTCAACACTTTTTCCTCACACACATTAAAAAGGCGGTTCATTTAATATTGGATAATAAATATTTAATTCACAAATGTGAGATTACAAATGCACATAGTATTCGGAAACCATGAATGCCTAGATTCATTGTTTCTACTTTCATAAAGTTTTAAACAATCAAAGCTTTCAACATAGTTTTGAAAACCACACATGAAGTCATCAACAAAGAAAACTTTCCACAACTTGTGTTCATCACGATATACAAAAAAATGAGCCCTTGTCAACATAAGCTAATATACATGGAAACCAAAATTTCATGCACCAAAATTTTCAAATGATAGTCTTGTCAAAGGATCAAGTACTCGTCGAGACTTATTTAAGAGACATTGACACTACAATGTCCCTTTCAACGAGGGTTTCGCAAGGATATCAAAGAATTTACATACGAGGGATGCAAAGTCTCTAAATGATGGAAGTGAATACCCTACATGAACATGAAATCTATCTTTGGCAAGAAACTCTTATGATATTAGCTTACTGTTATTGCAATGGGCATTTGCAGGTGCTTTGGACTGTCAGCACCACCCACCAAAAATCCCAGTATTTATCAATCCAAAGAAATTTGATCCATCGAGGGTTAATTTTTAATGTTTAGAAGAGCACATAGTGAAAGTGATGACTCATAACATGTTTCGTTTTTGGAGCAAGAAATTGAGATGTGTGCAAAAGAAATTTTGTGTCACAATTCCCCACACTGGTTCTCTTACATTCCTTGCACACCCTTTCTCTGCAAAACAAAATAGTAGCATTTCTTTTGTGTCACAATTCCCCACATAGGTTCTCTTACAGTCCCTGCAGACCCTTTCTTTGAAAAACAAAATAGTAGCAGTTTGATATTAAATTAATATATAAAATATTATTATGAATATTTTTCCAACCGTCTCCATCACCCACTCCCCCTTCTTCACTTACGTAAGGGACATAGAACCCCATCATTTCTCACATCATTAAGTAGAGCAGTAGCAATGTCAGGCATAACAATGTCATAGCACTCACTGACAGAATAAACACTCATGAAATTAACCTTTTATTATTTTAAAATGATTTGTGAGGCACTGACAAATACTGAAAATAAATCACCCACCACGAGTAGAATTATGTCACATCAAGGTTCGCTCAGCCAATGGAAAATTAGAAATAAAATTTTTGGAAATTAGAAAATGATCTTTGAATTTACGGGAAAATATATATTCAACATTTTCCCAAAACATTGGTTAAAATTACAAAAGAAACCACACACTAATTGAATGTCAATGAAATTTGACTGTGAGGCAAGTGCAATAGTCTGTGGAGAAGAAGGGACAAAAAAATATAGTCATTTTTGTCATGTAGTTTCAATATAATATACACAAATTTAAACCATCCTAGATCCATTTTAACTCCGGATCTAGCAAGCACCGAAGGAAATCCCATCTCTTTTCATTCTAAAAGAGGTTTGCACCTCCAGATACTTGATCCTTGTCGGTGCTTAGTAGATCCAGTAATAAGATGCATCTAGGCTGGTTTAATTATTAATATTTGATAATTATAATTATTATTATTAATTTTTTTATGTAATTTGGTCTAGTTAAAATGTTTTAAGTAATAATTATAATTTTATATTTTATCTATTTTTTTAATTGTATTTTATTTTATTTGTATTGTTATGTAATTTGACTAAGTTAAAATATTTACATAGCATCACATCATATAACATAACCATACGATATTTCTTCCATATTAATCTTGGGAGAACCTCCTGGCACAATCATAATTGATTTTTGTGACTATTTTTCTTTTTACTTACTAACTCATATATTTAAAGCATGATTCATTGGTGTGATCTTTCTTACATTTCCTCACTAATTCATAATTTGTTCATTTTAGTCCTCTGACCAAATACTATTTAAAATAATACAAATTTGGGCACAAATCAAATTAGTGGATATATTTTTTCCCATTATCATTTGTAAAACTAGAAATTTCCCGAAAAGGTGCAAGGAGAGGTAGATAGGTTTTTTAAATTGGAAAAATGGTATCAAAATTGGAAAAATAGTATGACGAACGCATTTGTAGATATATATGCCATATGTCATATGTATTGGCAAATTGAAATTTTGTATAGATATTGTAAAATATGGTATTTTAGTTTTATCAATCTTTATTATATATAGTAAGTTGTACATACTTATATATAATTATTTAAATTATATATATCTCAAACTAAAAACATTAATTTGATATATTTCTAACAAAATACCAAAAATAGAGAATAACAGCTATTGGAAACCACCGTTTAAATTTAATTAAAATGATTGGATTTTATAATTTAGCATCTAAATTATATTATTAATTAATACATTTTTTTCTAAAAATTAATTAAAATTTATTTACATTGTATTTTAATTTACATATGAATGATAAGTGGTGCTATTTTAATCTCATATATAATCCAAATTAAAATACAGAATAATGAAATTTTGTAATGAAGATTAAGCCTTGGATGAACAAAGGTCATAAAAACACAAAGATTATCTTAAATTGTGGCATACAAGAAAACAAAAACGCAAATGGCAATGCTAGAGTTTGTCAAAAACAAATAATTACTTGGAAAAGTTGAAAACTAAGCCCTTGAATAGTCTACAAAAGGAATATCTAACCAATCCAAAAAACTAAACAAGACTCGTAAAATCATAACAAAACTTTTCCACCAGTGCCTAGTCTAAAGAGCCCACAAATTAGTCTAGAAATAATGGAAATTATAGCAAGCTTATGACAAAATTCGGTAGAAATTTTTAAAAATCTTGGTTATATCTATCAAACATCAGGGTTGGCGCCCCAAGGGTTCTTGATTGTGCTAAATACATTTCCACCATTCAAACACTCCAACATTATGATTTTAAATTATTTTTTTTTGCCAGAAATTTGTCGTCTGGGCAAATTTGTGGTGTCGAAGATGGATCATTTCATTGAGATAAATATTAAAAGCAATGTTTTGATTATGAATAATTCCACATTCAGGTTGGTGTTTCCAAGTATGCAAAGCCTACAACAAAATTACAACAGAACATAATGTGGGGAATTGAGAATAGTTTATCAATCCAAGCATTTTGGCATTATTTCTTAGCTAAACGTAAGAAATTAAGCTCTTCTATATTTAACTAATAAATTAGTACTACATCAAAGGATCTATAGATATCTACTACTACTAGAAGAATTTATTGTAGAGTTAAGCATGCTTAACTAAAAAATATTATTTATTAGTATCTTTAATATATCTATTATTTCAAAAACCATTATAGAGAAACAAGCATATCAATGTTTAGGAAAATGAATAAAATAAAACGAGCTAAACTAATATGTAGGCATTATTCTATATGAAATAAACAAATATTGTGCCCCATATACTGCTCGCAACTTACCCATCCCTGATAATTATAGATGTCGATGTCATAAGCTCTTGTATCTTGAATTTCAATAGGTGATGAAGGCACCACCCTAAACATGCATATAAATCAATCAACTAATTCACTAAAAAAGTTGTCTTCTAAGAAATTTTAAGTGCCCATCTTCAGATTGGTCGACCAATTCACATTAGTTCAATCCAGGATGGGTTGATAAGGTTTGCGTGATTAGTCCAAATTACATTCTTAATAATACAAGTCTCATCTTGAGAATTAACAGAATATTTCAAGGTTTCCTTCCAACCAAATAGCCAACATATTTTCGTTGACAATTCAAAATTTTGGATGCACCCAAATGAAGTGACAACATTGATGCTCATTTATAAACTACAACAGAATCACATACTAGTCAACCAGTTTTGGAGCCATTCAATCAAAGGCTCAATCAAAGGCAAACCCTTCATTAGCTTCATGAATTACCAAAAGTAATTTATCCTGAAGTTGTTCTTTAGAGGAGTAATTAGGCAGACCTAATTGGTTGAAATTACACACCAAAAGCATCGTATCGCAAAGCATAAGATCTTTGTAAGGTGATTAGACATGATCTTAAAGAGCCATCTGATTTTTGTACTAACAAATCACTTACCAACTATGTGTTGAAGGTAGTCTTTCCCGAGATCCATATGCTTTGTGAATCTAAATCGTCTGAATTCCAGATATCCCTTGAAGAGCCTTAAATCCTTCCAATGGGACCTGCCATTTTTAAAGTGTTGATTAAATAACAAATTTTAGGCTCCATTATTCCCAAACAGGAGGATACAAGACAATTTATAATTTTTATTTTTAATAAGCTTTAAAATTATGGCTGATGTTCCTCAAAGTAAAAATGAATATTTTAGATGTCCCAATGATAAACTATAGTAAACGTGCCATGTCCTCCTTACTAAAACTCTGAATAACTTTGCAAAACCATTGGACAACTAGAGATGCATAATTGTACCCATTTTACTCTGTATTGGCTTTGGGATCCTCAATTAAAAGATCAAATATGTTGCAAGAATTAGAGGTTATCTTACAAGATTAACCAAAAAGGAGGAAAAATATATTCAACAGAGAACTACTTACAGTCAATTTTAGGAAGTCCACTGACCAAAATATCAAGCTCTTTGTAATTGAAGATTGAAATAAGTTCCCTTGGTACTAATCCATTGAAATTTTCCATAAATGCATTTATTTCAGGGTGAATGGTGGTTGTTAATTGATTTTGAGTGATAAGATCTACATATTCATGTTTATTTTCTTCTGTAACTCTTACATTCATTCCTCCAGGTATAAGTTCACAATCTGTTACCTATGAATATTTCAAGGATACAAAAAGGAAAATTTTTGTGTGGAATAAATTATGAGAATAAAAATTTTCAAAAAATGCCATTCGTGGATTAGTGTACCAATCAGAGAACAAATAATACCTTTGTTTTCTCATACAGAATGTGTTTCTCTTCATCGACATCTATATTGAATGTCAAATCAAGGATGTCAATAATATCATTCTATGAACAGAAAGAGAACTTCGAGATTAATATGAGGAATTCATTAACTAATTCACCAGTGACTTGCATCACATAAATAAAAAGAGAAAGTTAAAATGATATGTTAATGTGAGGATAGTTCATAGATTAGAAGGCACATGGTAACTCCAATTAAAAGGGAAGAAATGATAAGCCTATTAGAAATAAATAACAACATCATAAACAACTACATACCTCCAACATCCATTTCAGATTCTTATAATAACCAATATCAATAGCCTCGATGTAATGATATGTAACTTTCACACAAATTATGTGCTTGTAAAATGATCGAGTAAAATAGACATCTAGGAGTTGGCCATCTAATAATGCTCTTGCAACCTATAAAGAACATAATCAGCAAAAGACATAAGAAATTTATCATAAAAAAAAAAAGATGAAACTTAATGACCCCTTTCAAATTAATGATCCACTAAAGTTTAAGAGAATAATTACCACACGTCCTACAAATTTAAAGTAAAATAATTGTTCTATTTGAATAACTGAATTTGGATTGGGTTGAAATGTAGATTCATACTCAACAGTGGTGAACAATAGAGAACCTTTGTCAAAAATCACTGGCATCAATGCCCTATTCTCCTTGAAAATGTATTGATAGGTTCCCATTAAGATCTTGATTTGAATGCATCTGTAACTGGTTATATGAATTTCTAGCAAATAAGCTCGATGAACACAAATAAAAAGTCGTGCAGAGGGGACATGCATATGTTGCTCTCTAATTCTTGAATGAAGATAGTCCTTTTTGTTGTCAAAATCGACTAATCTTGATGCTCTTAACATAATATAAAGAGACTTATCTAATAATCTCATATTTTGTCGTATTAAAGCATTAAGAAATATTTTATGCTTCTCAGCAAACCTCACAAATATTGCTCTTCCTTCTTTCTTTTGCTATGGGGAAGCAACTGATTTTACACATGAAAATGATGTGTATGTTGCAGCCTCTTTAATCTCCCTTACAGTCACATCACAATTGTCCATATGCATAATGCTACTTCCTAAATGTACTTTTTCGCACAAGATAAAGAATGCCTTAATAAAGGGAGAGGAGGTGACATTGTAGTTGTAGCATCAATAGTGTCCAGTGCACAATTTATGTTTAATGTATTCATAAAAGAGGTTGAAATATTCCCAAACTTTGTTTATGTCTTGCCTATATAAACACTTAATGTTTACCATAATGGCTCAAGAGATTTATTTAGTTCTCTAAAAATAGCATTTCCTTCTTGTTCCCTACCATACCTTTGAGTTTTATGGCTATCTAATACATTGCTAATACCTTAAACCAATGTAGTTAATTCTTTTAGTATTCTCAAAATCACTTCTCCAGCCATGGAGTGTGAACTTAATCCCAAAATTTTAGTGTTTGTTAGAGTCATTAGTTCACACATAGCACCATCACTTGAACCACGCCAATTTTAATATTTCAAAAATCAAGTGTTTACTATGAATAAATGTCATACTCGCCAACTTCTTCATAATTTGTGCTGCAAGTGAATACACCTTCTCTGGCAATCTGTGTAATTTCATTGTATTCGACTCTAGAAGGAGATTTAATTTAAATTGATTTTATTATACCGATGCTTGTCATGTCTTTCTTTACACAATGAAATTTCATTCGTGTGACTGATTTGATCGTTTATCCTACAAATTAAGATTGATAACTTCCAAACCAAAGCTAAGACATCCAAACAGTTGGCTTCTCTGCCATTGTAGAACAAAGAAAGGAAAACCAATTCTTAGTGCTTGAACATCCCCATGGTATTACATGATACCTCAGATTGATTTGGAATAAATTTCTAATGACATGACAAAAGTGGATTTGCCTTGAATCTATAATCTTGTATGTATAATTTGAATCCACACTTAGTAAGTAATATATCTAGTGCATCATGGATGTATCGTATGAGTCCACACAACCATTTTCCGAAGGAGAATGTTACCCAGACTCTTATGTCTTTAAAATTTTGTGGAAAGACATGAAATAACTTTAACAACACAATGATCAAAATATTATGGCAAGGAATTCTGCAATAGATCTAACTAAACTTTCAAGCAATGGTACAAAACTTAAAGATTCAAAAACACATTATTGCCACCTTTCTCCTAGTCTTTATTGGGATCATAGGCAACCCTGTCAAATCCTTTTGTTCTTGTCTTTCAAATGGTGTATATTCATCATTTTGGGAGATGCAAGCCAACCATATAAATTGGTTTTCTCTGATAAAAAAATTATGTAGCTCCACAAAATTCCATAGGAGAGGAAGTCAAGAACAAGATGTGACTTTAGGAGTGTGCTTAGTTTTAGCAAGCACATGTTAAGGAAAAGAATCATATACATTCATTGGCCTCTAAGAAGTTTTGCAGGCATTGGTGTCAAAAGACTAATTAAGGCCATGCAAATACTTTGAAGCTTTCAATACCCACTACCTAAATGGAAGTCAATACCCTATAATATTTGTGTACACAATTGATTCAAAATATCAGATCTTCATTGCAGCACAGATCCACGAGAAAAGTCAAAGAAAAGCATTCGAGACAAGCATTATAAGCTACCATTGCCTGCATACTCTTATTATAAGAAAGAAGATAAATTTGGAATGCTAAGTAGAACATATTATTCTCTTACTAAAGAAGAATGAGGTTAGAATTTGAGAGAACCCTACAAAGTCTACTTGTCAAAAAAGCCTGACTGATTATTGAGGTTTTATAAGGATTTTACAAGCATAAGGATCAATTTTATAAGATTTCTTGTGCTAATATAGCTTCTCACTGACTTGAAAATTTAGTAAAGAAAACTTCTTCCTTGGTTCATGGCACATGCAAGATATTAAATTTCACCCTATCCTGGTTGTCATTTTCACTTAGAAAAAAGAATCAAGAAATTTAAATTTCTCTTGAAAGGTGAAACTAAGACCAGATGGAACAATGGAATGGAAAAATGTTGGTATTCTAGGTTTTCATAACAACCACAACGACAAGTATAGCTTCTGCTCATCTGATGGGAAAACCAATCTAGACTAAAAAACCTATTCAAAATGCTTGAAATTGGAGTAAAATCAGACAATGGAACAGGTGGTGAGGGTTCCAGGCTACAAAACCTCTGCTAAATGTTCATATGAGATTTTTGAGCTCTTCTCACAGAAATTCTCTACTTCTTGTGAGAATTATGGTGTCCTCCAAATGTGTGCTAATTGTAAAACTTCATAGAAAAAAATAAGAATAAGTAAATGTGAGCTTCCAAAGATCCCCACTACGCAGAACCTGTGCTTTCACTAACTATTTTTGATACCTTCCCAGAACCTCTCAAAGTAGATTCTACAATTTCCAAATAAAGTTTTGTCTTGCACTCTAAAGATATTTCCATGCACACAAAATAGGAAAGCCCTCTCCAAATCAAGCTAGGGGTGCTATACAGTGCTCTGTCTTTTGACCAAACCTGCGCTGGTGCCAAAGAGGGCATCCTAGGGGCTTTCAAGCACAATTTTTACCAAAAAACACTTCAAAAAGGCTTAGACAAGATCAATGGAAGCAAGTAAAGTCTACTAGGCTGTACTAGGATGAAGGTAAACTACCCAGAATGATGATTGTTCCCCAGTGGAGTCGCCAATTTGTTATGTGGAATTTTGCATCTATGGATAAACATAATTTCCCTAGGTGGGTAGCTACACCTAGAACAACAGATTTAAAGCACTTAACCTTTTTCTATAGAAGATAAATAAGACAAGGGACCCACTTGTTATCTTTCACTTTCCCTTTATCTCGTTTGTTTGACTCTCGTCGCTCCTTCTCGAACTTAATCCACTCGACAAGTACTTGCAATTATAAACAGAGGACAAAAGCCAATCAAAGCAAGAGATCTATCTACTATAAGAAAATGGAATCAAAAGCATTTACACATATAATCATCATACATAAAGATAAGAATATGGGAAAAGGTGTAAACATCTTTATTAAGTAGAAGGAAGAATTACAACCATGAAGTCCGATCCATTGTCACTCTTCCAGTTTGGGTTCCAATGAACATCACATCAAAAGCACAACACTCTGGAAGCATAAAAATACTTTCTTACAATCTCAAACCTCACACGAATAGTATCTCCTTTCAAATCCTCAAAGTCCATCCCCTGATCACTGAGATGAGTGCTCAATTTATAGGAAAATGGAGGAGGGTTGGTCATAAATGAGGGTATTGAATGGCCTTCCAAACTTAGAGTTAGTTTCCATGGAAGAAAGGATGAAAGGATAGGAGGTTACTTAACTCATTCCCTATCCAATTTCAAGCTCATAGGAGATGATAAGTGTGGGAATCTTCTAGATGGCTCCAGAAGATAAGAATATTCCCAAAACCCTATGATGATTTTGCTCAATCTCACCCAACACAGGTCAAAGTGGGCCTAAGTGCTCTGGAAAGCACTCTGACATGGGTCTACCTACACTGAAGCGCACTTACCCCTAACCAAGGTTGCGTTTGTCCCTCAAGGAGGCATTTCTGGAGGGCTTCGGACCAAGAAACTCTTAGGGAAGGAGGCATTCAAAGTGATGACTTGTCTAGGGAATGTAGCAACTGAATTGGGGTTTGATGAGCCCTAAAAGTACTGATCAAAATGATGGGAGTGAGGTGCCCAAATGGATCTGTAAGAGTAGTGAGTAGATGTTTCATGTGTTCGAAACTCCGCTGACACTTATCATCCCACCGAAAATTCCTTCTTTTCATTTGTAACGAGGTTATAGGAAAAGATATTTTCAAGAACCCCTCAATAAACCGACGTTAATATCCTGCCAACCCCATAAAGGACCTAATATCTGCAACATTTTGAGGAATGGTCCATTCCATAAGGGTTTTAATCTTCTGAGGTTCCACAGTTATACCTTCTGAGGAGATAAAATGCCCCAAATATTTTATCTAGTCTTTGCAGAAATCACACTTACTAAATTTGGCTTAATGATGGTTGTCTCACAAGGTTTGCAACACAATCCTCAGATGCTTCTCATGCTCTTCTTGGTTCTTCCAGTAACTTAGTATATCATCAATGAAAATCAATACTAATTTATCTAGATACGACTAGAAAATACCGTTGATTAAACTCATAAACATTGCATGGGTGTTACTGAGTCTGAAAGGTAACACCACAAATTTGTAATGGCCATAGTGAGTGCGTAAAGCAGTCTTACAAACATATTCCTCCTTAATTCTTATTTGGTGGTATCCAGATCATAGGTCAATTTTTGGAAACACACATGAACCTTGAACCCAATCAAATAAATCATCAATTCTAGGTAAGGGGTATTTATTTTCAACATTCAGCGTATTTAGCTATCGGTAATCAATACATAATCTCAAAGTTGTATATTTTTTACATACAAACAACATAGGAGCCTTGTAAGGCGACACATTAGGGCAAATATATCCCTTGTCAAGAACCTCCTGAAGTTGCATTTTGAGTTTTGTTAATTCTAGTATACTCGTGTGATAGGGTGTTCTTAACACCGGGGTTGCACCAGGAACTAACTCTATAGTAAAATCAATGTCTCGCTTGGGTGGAAACCCAGGTGCAGACTCGGGAAATACATCCAAAAATTCTTGGATAATAGATAGGTGTTTGAGGGAAGTCATTTTTTCTCTAGAATTGGTATAGACTACTTGTATTGCATAAATCTAGTAGCCTTTTCTGGTGCATTTTGTTAACTCATTAGCAGTAATGGGGCATAGCTTAATATTTTTCTTGATTCCATAAATTTATTTTCTTTTACTTACTTCAATAAGAACGCTAACGATTTTATCTTTACAATCTACGCGAGACCAATGGCTCTCCAACCAATCCATTCCTATCAACACATCATAGGCCCCTAAGGGAAGCACATTCAAGTTCACAGTAATTTTTTGTCCTGAAATTTCAATAGGACAATTTTTTGTTTTTGCAGTGACTCCTCATTTAACACCTATAGCCAATTGGACTAACCATGGTTTCTAAAATTTATGACTTTGTAGTTGACATAATTCTATAATTTTCGGGCTAATATAGCTTAGACTAGCACCTAGTGTTACAGGGAAAAGTGTCTATATAGAACTGCTCTATCCCACTAAGGTGTGACAGCTACCTTAGAAACAAATAGAGAAAAACTACTTTTGTACTTCCTTTATGAATTATAGATAGAGAGGAATAGAAAGAACCAACCTGTGTCTTGCACTAATCCTTTGATCCAATCCCTCTCTTCTTTGATAGTCTCCAGCTACCTACTCCCTTACTTGCCCAGCTTCACAAAGTACCTGTAAGATCACAGAAGAAGAACACTATACAAAGACATGGATCTATATTCATAAACAACTTAGGATCAGATTTAAGTTAACCATACAAATGTAACAAGCATCAATGATACAAAAGCATGGAGGAAAACTCAAATAGCTTTTATTGATAAACAAGAAAAGATCCAGGAGGAGTTACAACCAGTGGTTCCTGACCTAGCATCAACCTCCCAGCAAAGAAGCCCCTCTTCACCTCAAACAAAGCATAGATCACCCAACAATCTGATGTTTGTCTCAAAAAACCAACAGCAATTCCTTACAATATGTAAAATTCCAGCCTCTGGATCTCTGGGATGAGGGATCCATATATAGATATATGTAAGGGGGATGAGTCATCTTGTGATTTGATTAGTGTCTTCTCTCTGATAGTTCTTGCTTCCACTTGGAGACTGAAGGCCTCTTACTCATCCTTGGTCGAATTCAGTGAGGCAAGTGTCACAGGAGAAGACTCTGGAAACTTCCTTTGCCTCTCCACCTCACGGAATGACACTGCCATTTGTAATTTCTCGCCCATCGCACCCTACAGAAGGGAGTTTTGAAATGAAACGCACCCTCACAGTGTATTTAGGTGCAATGCAACGCACTTAGCCAGTGGGGCAGCTGAAATGATCCTGTTTTGACCAATTTTGAGCAGTTTCTGGTGGAGAACTTCTGGGAGAAGCTGTAATCTGTTGACCTTGTTCCTTTAGGGGTTAGAAAAACACTTTTAGGGACTTAGGAGCCCTTGGTTTATGGACATTTCATGCCTGGAGTTGTAAGGCACAAAAATGTCTATAACACCTAGGTCAATAAAAATGGAGAGAGATTGATTAGAAATCTTACCTTCACATTCAATCTCTCTCCATTTTTATTGACCTCCACTTAGTGATCATCTAGCACTGCATTGATCTGGGTATACTCCTCGCCACCTCTCCAACCCTAGAGGCCTCTTGTACATTCGCAGCCTATTCTATCTGTGTTCTTTGTGGACAATTCTTTTAGTATGGGGTTCTTTTTATCCCCAACATTGCAAGGGAGGTTTCTGCTACCGTCATTGACTGATTTTCTAACTACTTCACTTTGTCTAGCCTCATTTTGTTTTGGGAATTCTTTTTGGTTTCTCACTAGAAATTTATTAAGCGATTTTGGATGCTAGTTCCTTCCCATGGCAGCTTTTGTACTTCTATGGTTTGCCACATTTCTCATTCCTTTCCTATTCAAGCCACCCTTGGTACCTTAATTTTTCTGCTTCATTTGCTAGTAGAAAATGTAGGATTTCTATACTGCTTCGTCCATTGTTTTTGGGTAATAAAACTCTATCTTTTGTTTCATAAAATTAGGTAGACTTCTGACGAAGCGTTGGACCTTAGCTTTTTCCTCCCGAACATACAACACATATCACAACAAGGAGGTAAATTTTGTTACGAATTCATCCATGGTTGAGGGGCCCAAGTCTCGAATGATGAAACTCCTTCGCTTTTTCATCGTAAAAATGCTTTGTCAAGTATTTGTCTTTGAAGTCCTTCTGAAAATCATTCCAAGTGACCTGTTGTTCATCGATTTCCCACAAAACTTTTTCCTTTTCCCACCATAAGGTGACCTTGCCTTGCAACTGAAATATAGCTAACATGGATTTCAAATTATCATCATACTCGTAGACGTGAAAATATTTACCCATGTTAATCAACCATGCTTCAACTTCTTCCTTCAATTCAACATCGAACATTGGAGGTTTTATTTTTTTGAACTCCCCTTGAAGTTCAGTCTTCTGCGTTTTGGTTTTCCTATCACCTAGGACATTGTCAGAACGTCCTTCATCCTCCTCTTGTCCTCCTATTGATTCTGCATTCTCCTCCCTATGATGAAGAGTTGCAGTTATGTTTCCATTACCAACATTGGTGTTTTGGCCCCACTGATTCTATTTATCAGAGAGACTTTTCAAGATCCTCTCCTGCTCTTGCCTCAATATCTCATTATCGGTTCTTAGGTTAACCATCTCAGCATGCAACTGTTGGACAATTTCTAGCAAGGTGTCATTGGCGTGGCGAGATTCCTTCCCCAATTATATCCACATTTTAGGATCAACCCCCACATAAGATGCCTCTAGCCAGTTTGGCGGTCTATGTCGTCTTTATATTTTGTTGTGTGCTAACACCCTGTTCATTGACACGTTGTTCCTTCAGTTCTGAAAAAGCCTCAGCATTGGAACCTAGGCTCTGATACCACTTATAACATACATTTCACTTACAACATCTAACCAAATAAACAAAAAAAAAAAAAAACTTCAAATTACCCGCTCTATAAGTAATGCTCATTGCGTAAACAATGGTTTGATATGACAATATTTCAATTGGTACTATGGTATTTGGTATGTAAATTTTCTAGGTTATTAATTTCCACTGTGTGCATAGTACACAACATACAACACAAATTTATGTGTATATACAGGATTCTAGAGAGGTCATTTGACCTAGAACACCTGGCATTCAATGTTCCATGTGATTAACCCTTCTAAATCCAAGGGTCAGCATTGACGAGGGTTTGATGTGGTAACTAACTCCTGAGCTCAGTGTTGCTGTCGATGTCATTTGCATCTATTTTCTTTCAAGTTGATTTATCTACAAATGAGCAAGGCTTTTCTCCATGGCCACGAGGGTTTTTTCTACACCCACCATCCCTTTGGTAAATTGTGGTTTCTTTTTCTTAGGATTATTGTTTCCTTCATAATTTCTCCATAGCTGTAAACTACGAAAAGACCTTATTTGTTTCTTGGAATATGTAGGTGGTTCTTGCCAACATTGGCTCCACATCAATTGATGGAAAAGAATTTGGAATCGGAAGTTCTTCCTCAGTTATCCATTGTAACTATTTTACTTGGACAGTTGGTTCTGTGTTTTTTCCAAAGAGAAAATTTGTGGATTTGACCACAGAATCTTGTTTACCCACACAAGTGTTAGAGGTAACATAAGATTCTTTAATCTAGTTCTTGTTTTATTTCTATTCAATACCCCATTAAAATTCCTCCATTTTCCTATTCTATTTCCAGTTAATAATTTCCCGAACGCCTCTTAAGGTGCAATGAAAGCACTTTATTCCAGAGAAAGAAACCTAGGAAGAGGAATATTTTATATACAGATCTTATCCTGCTTTATTCCAGGAAAGTGGAATGAACACCAAGGACAATGTTCCCTGTAAGGAAGGGGAAATATAACACCCCAAACTATATCTTTGAGTTACTTTCTTTTACTATTGTATTATTTTACTTTTATAATGTCGTGTTTAATTGAAATTGGGAAACTCGTGGATGAGTTACCGAAAGTGACTTAAAAAAATCTTTGACAGAAATAAAGTTCATGTTTCAAGAAAAATAACCTCCTAAGACAATTAAGGATAGTTACACATCTTTATTTGAAACTAGGGGATTCAAGGATGGTTGGGGGCTGGAGAATCAGGAAAACAAAGAGGGAAGGGATTGAGTTCTGAGTGAGGACGTTGCTGGAAAACCAAGACACTGCTTGAGCTTGGTGAAATAAACTAGTGGAAGTTTTGGTGAAAACCTGTGAGGGTGGAACTTTGAACTGGACTAGGGGTCTTGATGTTCTGAGTGATTCAATCCATTGTCTCGAGAGGAAGAGCTCAAGGGGAGTTTGGATGTAATTGCCAGACTCATGGCTAGGTAGTGAGATCTTCTTGCAGAGAAATAACTGACCACAAGACTGTGATAAATACCTAAATCTTTCTTGTGATCTGTTATTAAGAACTAGTAATTTTTACTATTGTGAGATTACTGTAAACAAAAACAAATTCTGGAAAACTGAAGTTTTAATTTATTCTATGTGTGGACAAAAGTTATCTCTTTGTCTTGATCCAGAGAATTTTTCTAAAACTATGTTTACGCTGGTATATTTATTATGGTGTGTGAGCACTAGTCAATCATTAGGCAATGAATAGAAGTTGTAGATAAAACCAGAAAATTCATGAAGAGTCGCATAAAACCAATACTTGGATAATCGGAAAGAACAAAGAATTTGCGAGCCCTAGAATTTAGAAGTTTAGAGCAATCCTAACAATATTTTATTTTCCATGATTTTGCTTGAAACATTGGTAGACCTTTCATGCACAAATAATAAGCATACGAGAGTTTGTTTCAATATTTACTATTTAGAATTTAATTAAATACCAATACACAAATATAAATATGGATAAATATAAATATTGTAAGGAGAAAAAAACTATTTTATGCTTATAATGAGAAATTGGCTATATATATATATATATTTATCAAGCAGAACGATTAATTAAAAGAACCTCTTTACAACTTTCCAGTAATTGAAACAGAGAAACAAATAAAAACTGATAACCGAGCCAGCACCTCGATTTTATACAGTAAACCATATTCTGACTCAAACCCTTGTCTTTTGGCGCATGAACTGGGAGTTGTCTATAATGCGACTTTTTGGAGATTCCGGTGACGGAATCCGGCTGAAGAAATTGAGGTTAAATCTTGATTTGTTGCAGTTAAAATGGTTTTTTAACTGCATATTTGGATTCAGCACCCTCGAAAACCCGTGGGACGCTTTCATTGTGCAGAAACTAGCTATCAAACTTGCGATTCCAATAAATTCCTGCCGGATTTCGACCGGAAAAACCCGCCGGAAAAACTTTCAAAAAATCGCGTTATAGACAACTGCCATGAACTGGCTCCAAAAATATGTGAAAAATTCCGAATTCCGAAATGCAAGACAAGCACGGAGCCCAACTCGGTTATTCATCGTAACCAATTAAGCTACATGTCCCAGTAGGGAAGGGCGGAAAACAACTTTTCAAAAACGCATATTTTTATATGCAGTTTATTGCTTAACAAAAAGAAGAACTTCAATAACTTATACATTACATACGATATTTCACATCAAGAGGAATATGGGTCACCCATTCGGGTTTCAACAGAAAATGTCATCGATATACATTAAAGCAGAAAACTATGGCAAGGCTACAGCCAGCCACCAGCCACATGCTAAGCCTAGAATAATAAAACCCGTAAGCCAATCAGCCACTTGAATGATTGTCAAGTGGTAAAACACTTGAGGGTTTACTGATAGACCAACCTGGATAACAGGAAACACATAAATGTAAGAAAACGTTGCTCCGAAGGATCGAAACGCCAAGTAAGAAGGCTCTGGGGGAAATTCTTACCTGCAAACAGAACATGAAAAGGAATTAGGAAGAATTTGAATGGGGTGTTGAGTAAAAATAGAACAAGAACCAGATTAAAGAACCCTATGTTACAGGAAATGGATATGGGCAGGCCACAAGGTCATGCTTGAATAGCAGAGATGAACTAAATTTTTAGACGCAGAAGAGATTCTCCCGACTTCTGTTCAACTTCTGGGACAAAACACTGCGGGCGCTCAAGCTTTACAGGGGCATGCGAGGGATGAATGAAAAGGCCGCGGAACCATTTCTCTGATAGGGGTTGAGAAAAAAAACCATAAAATTCCACAGCAAAACCTGCGCACGAGTTTCACGAGTTTCTTTAAGATCCACCCAAGCTGTTTTGTATATGTAGTAAAATTGGAGGAGACCAGAATTGAGCAGTAATGTAGTATAAAACTCATGTTCAATGCAATAAACTGCACGAAGAAACTATAAAACTCATGTTTAGTGCCATAAACCCCACTAAGAATTCAAACAGACTCTCTTAGAAAAAATGGTGAGTACAGGTGTCAAGTGGGAGGAGAAAGATAGCATAGATGGATATTCAAACATAGCATAGATGGATATTCAAACAGACTCTCTTAGAAAAAATGGTGAGTACAGGTGTCAAGTGGAGGAGAAAGATAGCATAGATGGATTTTAAATATGGATCTAACATGTATTTGAACAGACATAAGAAAAATTTTAACTTTGATGTCGGACCGACATAATTATACATTACACGGACATAAGAAAAATTTGGATGACTGACAAACATAATTATACATTACACGAACAGCAGACAAATTTCAACTTTGATGATAAACAGACATAATTATACATTACAGTGGAAGCCTTTCAACTCAATTAAAAATCCACTAATTCCAAAACAAACCTATCAGCCTAATTAATCTTAATCAACACAATTTGCTTTTTGACGAAAAAATCTAACCAAATTTTCACAGATAGTGAAGATGGCGAGCTCCGTATGATGACCCCGTATCCCATGTTAACCAACATTATGAAGAATGCGTGGTCCAAGGTCAAAGCGGAAACAGGGTCCGGGTCCGCCCTGGTAACTCGAGACCATTTTTTTCCTCGTAAATCCAACTATTGAAAAGCATCTCACTGCGTGCCTATGGAATAGGCGGGTCTTCCCTATGGCTCTTGACCATGTGGGATGATTTTTAAATATTGTGTTTTATGATTTGAATTATTTTTAGTCAAAAACGTTATGTTTTATTAGTTCGAGTGAAATTACAACTAAAAATAAAATAATAAAAACTGGAACCTATTATTTGGTTTTTAACAAATATTTTTCCATTTGTTTTGTTATTTAAATCAACCCACGTGTATGAAGTCACTCTTTCCCAAAAATAGATTTTATTTTTAATAATATATTTAAAAATAAAATTATTCATTAATTTATAAATAAATTTATATTTTATTTATTTATTCCTAAATTTTTATTTATTTTAAAGTAAATTTAAGAAATTATATAATTTTTTTTATAGCTCTTATTTATTTATAAACTTATTAAAACGAAATATTAAAAAATAATATATTCTTTTGTTAAAAGCAAATATTAAAAAATATATATATTAAGGCCGAGGAATTGGTCAGAAGGTCAAAAGTGGCTAGAATCCGGAAAAAAAGTATTCAAAATTTTTTTAAGTTGTTGTGTTTGAATTCAAAAACATGGGACCCTCAAAATCCCTGGATTTACAAAAAAATCCTGTCAGATTTTATCAAAATCTTACAAGACTTTCTATGATTTTCCGATAAAAAAATAATATACTCCTTGATCTGCGATTTAGAAAGATAAACTTTTAAAACCTCGTTGATTCCACATTTTTGATATGATTACACAATTTTTAAAATAGTAAATTCAACATTTTTAAAGAGGTGAATATATTAATGCAAATAAGTAATCATTTTTAATTAGACTACTGATAGAAGGTTTAAGTTTGATTTATTTATTTTTCTTATTATAATTTAGGTTAAGAAAACAAAGTTAATAGTTTAATGTTTTTTTTTTTTTTTTTTTAAACTAGAATATAGTGATGCAATTTCATCACTTTTTATTAGGTGAAAATTATTCTAAATATATAAGTACATTAAAAACATTTAAGTATTTTTTTGAGTGATAGTGAGCTTGTATATATCTAAAACTTTATATTTAGGATTTTAACATTTTTTTGGGGTTAAATCTGAAAAATTGTTGGGAAAAGTGCAAGAATGTATGATATTTAAATTGTTTTCATTAAAAATAGCTAAAATACTATCAGGCAAAATTTTACACAAAAAATGTAAAAAAAAAAAATCAATTTGTTTAGTTATTATGAAAAAAAAAAAAAAAACTAAAAAGTATTGTTCTCATTAAAAATAGCTAAAATACTATAAAGCAAAATTTTACACAAAAATTTAAAAAAAAAAAATTCAATTTATTTACATATTATGAAAAAAATGAAGTAAAAAGTTCAATTTATTGCTGCTAGAGGCGCGCCTCTCTACAACCCAGTAGGGGGTAGATCTCAGGTAAACATGGAAACAACCCATTATGGGGGTAATCAATCTAATTATTATTATATATAAACACAATATAAATTTAAAATATAAAGAGGTTTCTGAACACTCAAAAAATAGGTATGGTAACTAAATAAAAATATAAATAAATTGGAGGTATGGTATGGTAAATAAAACATCTTTTTATACTTACTCCAAAGGTATGGTAAATAAATAAAACCTCGAAACTTTGCGACTTTAATGGAAGGCAGGCTACCCAGGACGATGAAGGCCTACCCAAGGATGATGAAGGAGTGTGGGAACAATACCAGCAATGGTGGAATGTACCACATAGGCTGCCAGCATGGTGATCTACCCAAGGATGATGAAGGAGTGTGGGAACAATACCGGCAATGGTGGAATGTACCACAGAATGTACCACATAGGCTGCCAGCATGGTGATCCCTTTCCAACTCCGCAGCTCCAACTCTAACCCAAATCACTTCATTACCACAACAATCATACAAGTCCATGTTATGATGGACTAAGGGGTAGACAATGCATTAGTATTATAATGATCAATGCTTGTTAAATTAACGTTTTTTTATTTTATATATATACATAGGTAGCATGTGACAAATGGTATCAGAGCCGAGGCTCGCATAGTGAGTCCTCTGGGTTGTTCTAACAATCAATTAAGTTGTGATGTTCCCATATATATATGAAGCAAAATAAACTGAGTTTTGACTAATTGTGAACACAAAAGGTGAATTAGCATCAAGGATAAAATGCATAGGAGCCCCAGATCGTCGAACCAACTGGAGGTGCCTTATGTAGAGGCCAACCCAGAATTATGGGTGCAATTGGGAGAAGAATCGAGACAGGCTAACACTGCCTTACTTGAGACAGTACAATAGCTTCAAGTAGAAATGATGAACCTCATAAGAGATAACGAATGATTAAGACAAGAGCAAGAGAAGATTCTTAAAAGTCTATCAGATCAAGAAAATCAGAGAGGACTAGATCCCAGTACAAAAAATAGAGAAAATACCCCAACTGCTCATAATGAGGAAGATCATGTAGAATCCATAGAAGGTCACAAAGAAGAAGATGAAGGGCGTTCAAATAATGTTTTTGACCAAAGAAAACCAAAAAGACCAAAGATAGAATTACAAGGGGAGCTCAAAAAAATCATACCCTCACTGTTCGAAGGAGAGTCAAAAGAAGCAGTGGAAGCTTGGCTGATAGACATGGGTAAATACTTCCAGATTTATGAATATACTGAAAAACTTAAAGCAAGGCTGGAAGTTTACCAATTACGAGGAAAAGCCACCCTCTAGTGGGAAGAAATTAAAACCTTAAGGAAGATTGATGAAGAACAAGTAACATGGCAAGAATTTTAGAAAAACCTTAAAGATAAATATTTAACAGAACGTTATTATGACGAAAAAGCAAAAGAGTTCCATGAATTAAGACTCGGAACCTTGACCATGGATGAATATGTAGCATACTTTACTTCCCTGTTGCGATACATCCCATATATGCAAGAAGAAAAAGCTAAGATCCAACAGTTTATTAGCAGTTTGCCCAACTTCATGAAGGAAAAATTAGAATTCGACTATCCCAGAACCATGTACGATGCAATTCAGAAGGCTCGCATCTGTTATTAATAGATGAAGTAAAAAAATGAGGGATCTAAAGGAGTTGTTGCCAAGAAAATGAGGAATTTTCCACCAAACAGACATTAGAAAACCATGCATGGTAGAAACAATCAACAAAGGACTTTTGGAAAGTTTGCAAGAAACCCACCCAGAACTCAGGCATTCACTAAGAATAGGCAACCTAAAGGAATTAGCAGAACCATCACTGAACAACTAGCAAAACCACCACTATAATGTTGGGGATGCGGGGAAGCACATTATTAGAAAAACTGCCCGCACAAAGCTCCAACTGAGAAACTTTCTAACATGCAAGAAGCCTCTATGGTAGGGGATATCACAAGGAGCATGCCCAGGATTAATGCGGCTTCGAACGATCATCAAGCAGAATATCAACCCACCATGATCGAATGTGAAGGTATGATTGGTGGTCAATATGTTTCTATTTTACTTCATCCAGGCGCTAGCATGAGTTACATTAGTCCTAAAGTGGTAGAAAGATGTCAACTACAAAGCAATAAATACAAAGAGTCATGGCTAGTTCAACTAGCTACTAGTACCAAAAGAAAGGTGTCAGCCAAAATAGAAAACTACCCTATAATAGTTTCAAGACAACCTATCCAGGTCAATCTGAATATTCTTCCCCTAGGCTCATATGATGTATTAATAGGGATGGACTGGTTAGAAGGTCATTGGTCCCTGGTAGATTGCAAAGAAAAGTCCATAAGTTATCTTACTGAGTCAGGACAGCGGAAGGAAATTCAAGGAATTAAGAAAAATATCAAGTTGCGCCCTATTACAGCCAATCAACTCGGAAAGTGTATAAGAAAAGGGTGCCAGATTTATGTTGTTCAGGTAGGGTACAACAATGATAAAAATAAAATTACCTCTTTAGAGAATATTCCTATAATCCAGGATTTCTTAGACATATTCCCTTAATCTATTCCAGGATTACCACCAAGGCGAGACATTGATTTTACAATTGAACTAATGCCCAGAGTAGCCCCTGTTTCGAAAACCCCTTATCATATGAGTGTTCCGGAATTGACTGAACTTAAAATGCAATTGTAGGAGCTATTAGATAAAGGATACATATGCCCAAGTGTGTCTCCTTGGGGAGCCCTGGTGCTATTTGTACGCAAAAAGGACGGAACCCTATGATTATGCATTGACTATCATCAGCTAAATAAGCTTACCATAAAGAACAAATACCCGCTACCTCGCATCGATGACTTATTTGACCAAGTACAAGGAGCTAGCGTGTTCTCAAAAATCGATTTAAGGTCCAGATACCACCAAATCAGAATAAAGGATGAAGACATCTATAAAACCGCATTTCGAACTTGTTATGGATATTATGAGTTTGTGGTACTACCTTTTGGCCTTACCAGTGCACCAGCCACGTTCATGAGCCTAATGCACAGTATTTTCCATCCATTTCTTGAAAAGTTTTTATAGATTTTTATCGACGATATACTAATATACTCTAAAAACCAAGTGGAACATAAGCAGCACTTGAGAACAATAATGCCAATTCTGCGAGAAAACCATCTGTATGCAAAGTTCAACAAATGCGATTTTTACAAAGATCAAATCCAATACCTAGGCCATGTTATATCAGTAGAAGGGATAGCAGTGGATCCAATGAAAATCAAAACTATTATGGAATGGACCACACCAAAAAATGTGGCTGACATAAGATCCTTCCTAGGCTTGGTAGGGTATTACCACTGATTTATAAAGGAGTTTTTGAAAAATGCCTTCCCAGTGACTTCACTTCAAAAACAGGGACAAGATTTCCACTGGGCATCGAAATGCCAAAAAAGTTTTGAGCAGCTAAAACAACTACTTACAACCGCTCTGGTGCTAAAGGTAGTGGATCTAGAAAAATGCTTTGTATTATCTACCAATGCAAGTAAAGAAGGCGTTAGTGGAGTACTAACTCAAGAAGGAAAAGTCATTGCTTATGAGTCACGAAAGTTGAAGGATTATGAATAGTGCTATGCTGACTATGATTTGGAGTTGACCTTGGTAGTGCATGCACTAAAGATATGGCGGCACTACATTATGGGAAATATTTTTTTGTTGTTAACTGACCATAGCAGTTTGAAAAATTTCTTTAATCAATCTAATTTAAATGCACGCCAGGCCAGATGGACCGCATTCCTGAGTGAATTTGATTTTGACTTGAAACACATCAAAGGAGAAGAAAACTGAGTAGTTGATGCTTTAAGCAAAAAATTACATTGCCTCTATGAAGTACATTTCATTCATGCACAATCTAACCTACCAAGGGTTATTCGAGAAGCTTCCCTCAGGGATCCAAAATATGCACTCTTATGGAAGGAAGCTTCAGAAGCCCAAGAAAGAGGAAATCAATGTGAGTATGCAATTATTTCTGATAAAATGTTAACATTCAGAAATCGAATTTACATTCCTAACTAGATTTTCATAAAGCAGATGTTATTAGATGAGTTTCATAGGAAACCTTATGCTGCCCACCCAAGATACCAGAAATTGTATTCTGCCATTAAGAAAAGTTATTTCTGGCCCAGTTTATGAAAAGATGTGGCTAAATATTTATCCAAGTGCTTAGAGTGTTAATTGGTGAAAGCAGAACATCAACGTCTTGCAGGTTTGTTGCAACCGTTACCCATTCTAGAATGGAGATGGGAGACCATAACTCTAGATTTTATTACGGGGTTACCTTGTACCAGAAAGAAACACGACTCAATCATGGCGATCATAGACAAGCTGAAAAAGACTGCTCATTTCATCCCTGAAAATCCACCTATAAAACGGTAGAGATATCAAACATATTTATGAGAGAAATCTTCCACCTACACGGGAGACCCCGAGTGGTGATCTCTGATAGGGATGTAAAATTTGCATCTGCTTTCTAGAAAACTCTATTTGCAGGACTAGGTACCAAAATCCATTTCAGTATTGCTTACCATACGTAGATAGATGGTTAAAAATAGCGAGTAAATCAAGTTTTGGAGGATATGTTGTGCATGTTTTAAATGCAACAACCACACAAATGGGAGGATTACCTCCACTTGGTAGAATTCACCTACAATAATGGGCATCACGAATCTTTGGGTATGAGTACCTTTGAGGTACCTTTCGGGAGAAAGTATCGGGTAACCACGGATTGGAATAGTCCGGAAAATAAATTATCATTGGGTCCCGACATGCTAGTGGAAACAGAGGCTACCGTTAAGAAGGTTCACCAGAACTTAAAGGCAGCACGGGATAAGCAAAAAGTCTATGCAGACAAGAAGAGAACTCATAAAGAATTCTAGTTGGGTGATCACATGTATCTAAAGGTGAAACCTCGGAAGAGCACCTTATAGTGGAAAGGTTGTGCAAAATTGGCACCACGATACTATGGGCCTTTCCAAATTTTGGATTGGATTGGGGTTGTGGCATATAAACTAGCACTACCAAGCCACATCTGAGTGCATAACGTCTTTCATGTGTCCTTGTTAAAAAAACATATTTGTGACCCTTGACATATTGTTAACTTGGAGAGTATTCAAGTAATTTTAAATAGAAAGCAATATGATTAGAAGATTGTTGTTTTGAAATGTTCTGACAACATAATATGAATGTGCAGGTAGAACCTGAGGGAGAATTTATGGCAAAGCCCCTTCGTATCCTTGATCAGAGAGAAACCACCTTGCGGAGGTGAGCCATCATACAAGTTAATGTGCAGTGGAAGCACTTTGGCCCGGATGAAGCTACCTGGGAAGAAGAGGAGGCCATGCAAAAATCTTATCCTACACTACTTACGTAGAGAAAGAACACCAGGGATGGTGTTCCTCTCGAGGGGAGGGAGTTGTAACATATAGCGAGACATCATGAGTTGTTTTTACAAAGTTTAATTTCATTTATGTTATTTAACTATTAAAACTATTAGGCTTAAAATAGCCAGAACAAATATTGTTAATCATTATTTAAAAGACTTTGGACTAGATTATTAAAGCAATCAAAGAAATAGTTGAACAAACTTCTGAGAATAGCTACAATTGCTCCTTCACCCTTTTTCCTTAAAGGGAAAAGAGGGCAGAACCCTGGGGGGTTGGAAGAGGAGGATGGTGTTGCATTCTTCCTTGAGCTAGTGAACATAACCAGTGGGAAATAAAGTTGAGGTAACAAGTTGTGAGGTATGGGACTTGAGGCTGGACAAAGTCTTGACGCCCAAGGTACCCAGTTGTTCCTTATTGGCAGAAGTGGAAGGGCTTGAAGGATGAACCTCGATGTAATTGCTAGTTCCAAGGTTGGGTGGTGAGATCTTTCAATTATTTAATATATACATAACAAAATACAGATAAGTGATACTAACATGGTAATCATTATCAGTAGAATAGTTTTAATGTTTACTGTAAATTGAAATAACATAGTAATAGTGAATGACCTATTTACTGTAAGTAGATAGTTTGGAAATGGTTTAACATTGATAATGACCATTCACTAATTTTTTAGTAGAATAGTAAGGAAAATAAATGATGCATGCTTTCCTAATGGATATTGATACACATCTAGAGAAATGTACAACTATGAGTTAGTAATCAATGTTGAACTAATAAGCAAAATAACATTGCAGACAAATTTCTATTTAACCTGGAGACACATAAGTATATAAGTTGTAAAGAAGATGCCTATCAGTTTTATGCTAGAAATAAATAAATAAATGATACGAATTGTAAACATTAGCAATATATATGTCTAAATACCAGACCTCCATCATACACAGGAATTTCCTTAAATTGTAGAAATAAGTCAACTCGGCAAACCCCTCCCCATGCTTCCAGTTAATTAAATGATTCCTTTATAGTTCTTTACATACCTAGGGTTTGAGCCATGGATGAGTTCGTAAAGAACCCATCCATAGCCATGTACCCCAGTTTCTTAAAACTAAACCATGAATTCTAATCATACTGATCACAAATATGTACATAAATCACTTTAAAAAAAAATGAATGCCATAGCCTATACAATGACTGAGAAGAAAATCATGCACAACAAAGAACCCTCGGTGACCAACCAAATCCCAAAGCTCAGCAACTGATTATACATCAACGAGGGTTTACATAAATAAACACCAAAAATTCATTAATAAGTCTGATATAATTATATTCTATCGAATCCAGTCTAGTCGAAAAACATTTCACAAAATTACAATTAGTTTTCTGATATGCTCAATAGAGAATTGAACTATATTAATTATGGGTGGCTAGTATGAGAAAAAATAAACCCAAAACCTTAATTAATATTACAATTCATAGTCTTGAACTCATCTTCACCGACACTGTAACATTAAACAAATTACAACTCTTGAAACTGTTTATCTCAGAGAGTGATTCTCTGAACCAAGGCAAAATAAACAAGTTTTCCAACACACCTGGAAGGAGTAGGAAGAAGTGGACATTAGCACTGGAATTGTCATCAACAATGCACAAACTAAATGAGGGTTTCAAGCCAGACCCTGAGGTAATACCTGCACAACAAGAAACCATGAGCAAAATACCACCTCTATAATCACTTGACAGCAACATCAACCATGAAATGTAAGTACGCTTACCTATATGCGAGATAGGAAGCCATTGAAGTGGCGACCAAACACGTATGGAACCAGACCTCCTCAATGAGGAAAGAATTGGAAAATAATTGCAAGAAGACTCAATGACATTATCACAGTGGAAGAGATGTTACCTCGGAACGTCAGAGCAATGTTCTTTTCTTCAAAATAGCTAAGGACCGAGTCAGGCTTTCCATTGCTGCCCAAAATACTAGTAACCAGTTAAACAACTCCAGAACTGTAATAACCCAACCTCAGCTGAAGAAACAAGGCATAACAACATAATACGAGCAGAATGGGGACGAGGATGTCACCTAGAGTCTCAGAGGTGAATTGGCCGAAGAGTTTCATAAGTTCTTCATGACACAACAAAGCGCAAAAGCAAAGACTAACCAAATGAATTATCCCTTTCGCCAAAATAGTTGATAAACGCTTTAGCCAAGCTTGAACAATCAAGACCGTTAATCCACATCAATCAGATGACAAACAGACAGCCAATCCAACCTCAGGATCCTTCCACGATAAGTTAGGTAAGGGCATTAACACCATCACAGGTGGAAAGGACGAGCATGCGTAATCCAGGCAGGAGGACACCTCAGGACTCTGCGACTTTAATGGAAGGCAGCCTACCCGAGGACGATGAAGGAGTACGGGAACAATACCGGCAGTGGTGGAATGTACCACGTAAGCTGCCAGCGTGGTGATCCCTTTCCGACTCCGCAACTCCAACTCTAACCCAAATCACAAACGTTAACCCAATTCATTACCACAACAATCATACAAGTCCACGTTATGATGGACCAAGGGGTAGACAAAGCATTAGTATTATAATGATTAATGCTTGTTAGATTAACAAAATAATATTTTATATATATATACATAGGTAGGATGTTACAGAGAGTGAAAAGAGATAGAGTTAAGATGGATAAAATTTGCCTGAAAAATTGTTGGGAAAAGTGAAAAAATGTATGATGTTTAGATTATGCTCATCTAAATATGAATTAAAATACTACAAAGAAAAATTTTACACAAAATTTGTTAAAAAAATTAACTAAAAGTTCATTTTATTCATTTATTATTACTGGGGACTCTAGAAATACATTTTCTCCTTGACCACTTTCAGTTTAGCATTGTCCAATGCAACTTATAATTCTTAACTTCAAAAATTACATATTTATTTTTCAATATTCTTAAAAAAATCTATTTTTCAAATAGTTGACAAGACTATATCTTGAAAATCTCTTATTGCAGCCTTTTCAATTACTTCCCACCGTAATTTAAGCAAATATTTGCATAAAAAACAGATTAAATAAGAGAATTACTTCTCACCATTATTTAGTAGTGATTACTACCCACCAAAATTTATATATGTCTATGTGTTTCACCAACCAATTAATTTATCCTCCTCACATCTTAGTTTATTAGTTTTTCCAAAAAAAATTATACGGTTCCATTTCGCTACTAACCATTATTAATTTAGGAAACATTGACCAATATACATTATAATTTTTTATACATTCTTTTTCATAACATAAACTAAGGTATCCTGCAACACTTGTTAACTTATATTTTTACTCACTTATTAATTTACTCTATTTAAAGATAATAAAAACATAAAAACATAAACATAATTATTAAAAAAATATTTTTTAAAAGAAAATAAAATTCAAAATAATAAAACTATTTAATTGAAAATTTTAATCGCTATTTTTTGAAATAAATAAACATATTTAAAAATTTACATGAAAAATTATCCCAAAATTTAATCATCTCATCAAATTCATTTTTATAATATTATTAATTTTTTAATAATAATATTTAATTTAATTAAAACTTTAAATTTTAATCAAAATATTTAAAAAATTTATATTAAAAATTATTATTTTATTAGATTTTTTTTCTTTAATAAAATAAATTTTTTAATATTAATTATTAATTAATTAATATTTACTATGATGCCCAATGAAGGTGTGCGAAAGAAAAGTGTAGAGAGGGAATATCTACAGACCTATGAACATTGATTCTTAATTCATTAATATATAATGTGTGAAAAAGGTACAAAACATTGCCAAAGAAAATTTTTATTCCTTGCGAAGTACACCCATTTTCTCAAATAACACTTCTTCATCGCATTAAATTTAATAACTCAAAACTGCTCATTAATTGTTGATCAATATGCAGAAGGATGTGTGACTTAGAAATGTGCAGACAAGGAATGCATGTGGATATATGTCACATACCCGGACACATAATAATAAAAAAAAAAATTAATGCTAACGATTACACTTACCATTTGTTGATATGGGTTACATTACCAAGGCTTGACATGGGTTACATTTACCATGGATTGATATGGTTCTGCGTGAAATACTTGTTTACGTTAATATTCCGCTCCAACCACCGTATATGAGGCCTCCGTGTATACACTTAAATTGGGCACCTTGCATTTTTTTCCGTTGCCGGAAGTAGCAACCCGAGGCAGCTCTGGTCAGTGGCATTGCTGGCATTACCAGCGGTTAACATTTGGACGCGGCATTTAATTCCGCCGGCCTGATCACGTGAAGGGAGGGTGTGGTCCGGTGTCAAGAGATACCGCCTAAATTTGCCGCCCCAATTCAATGGTTAAGATGATCCGGTGTGGATCCAAGGGTGGTGATGCCCCCTGGCTCCACTCCCGGAGATTGACTCTTTATTATCATTCCCTTCTCGATTATTCGAGGTTCTGCAAGGCTCGGCGACCTGGTTCCTCCGCTCCACCTCGCCGCGGCCAGAGGTTTGATTGAAGTTTCCTTCCGCCGAGCGAGCACCTCCTTCGCCGAGCGAGCACTGTCTTCACCAAGCGTCCACCCTGCGCGTTATATATACATTCGTTGAAGAATTTTTGGGTAAGGCTACAGTCGTAACATTTTTTTTTATGTTGGGTTTTGTCGATCTCGGTTCTTTTATGATTTCCCCCTTAGGTGAGCAGTGCTAATGGTTATCTTACAGTTGTGTTGATGTGTGAGTGCCGCTGTTCTGCCTCCGAGCTCGGTTCAGGAGGAGAAGGGTCTCCTCCAAAAGCTACGATGACCCGGCTATCCTCCAGGTGTGTCCCTTCAACGTTTTGCATGGTATTTAGTTCTGGGTTTATGTTTTCTTTCTCCTCATTTTGATCTTATACCTGCCGGCAGAGGGTCTCCCTCGTGCCTGGCTGTGGCCCAACTTTACTCTTCCATGGTTGGTCGCAGATGGCAACGGGAGGCTCTCCACTGTCCTGCTCGGTGTCTTTTCTGTTTGCAAGATGTGGGTTCCGGGCGGAACCCTAATGTTTCCAGTGTTTTCTGAGTTGAAAAGAATTTCTAGATTATAAGATCTGTAATTGCATTTCTAAATAACTGTAAATTTGAACTGTTATACTGAATATGTTTTTGGGACTGAGTTCCAAGCGCAATGCTATTGGTTACCGTCGTTTGGACCCAGACCCATTTTGTTTCTTGTAATCAGTTTGTTATAGTCTCGCGGCCGTTGCCCATTTTAACTTTGAATCTCTGTCTTTGTTGCCATGTTTGGGTATTAATTTTGAAGAGTAGATATGGGTAATATTGACCCAGATACTGCACGATTCTGCAGTACACTTGTTGTTTGGTAGTCATATTGCTTAATTCTTTGTAATTGGTAATGGTTTAGGTTTATATACATGTATTCGTTTGTCAAAGCTCTCATTAACTGTTTGGTAAGATTATTTTATAGCTGCTTCACCTGATGGAGTAACAGTCTCAGTCGTATCCCGACCTTTTCCTTACCTTGTATAGATGAGTAAATTGTCGTTTTCGTGCATGCCAACAAGCCAGGATTTGTTCTTAGTTTCGTAGTTCGATATAACTCTGTTTTTTTTTATAAATATTATTTCTTGATTAATAGCCGATGGTTGCTCAGTTTATTTAGTTTTTCTTTAGATAATATCTTGAATATAGCTCGGATTCCGTTTCCATGAGATTGCACTCCAGTATTCACTGCATATTACTTAGTCTTTGTTTACAATATTATTGCGGAAAGGTTCTGTGCCACGGAATTTTACCCGGCTCTAAGGGTTTACGTTTTTTCTTTGCATTCTAATTCAACAACCTATTTGGGTTTTCTCAGCATACGCTACAGACTGCCATACTACTTCCTTGGCCGTTCTTGTAGCCAGAGCCCGTTACAAATCTTCGGGAGTATACTATCTTTTTCATGTACTAAGCTTTGAGTTATTATCATTATAGTTCCATTCCACTGCGTTTACGCCTGTGGCTTCCCTTCGTTCTGACGAAGATTCTCTTCCAGAATACTCAGGAAAACAGTTTCACTAATAATTCTATTTACAGCCAGTTTTATAGTTTTCATCTTCGTATCTGTTGTGTTGACAGGGAGACTGTAAACTTTTACAGTTCGGGTCTCTGCCCAGCACCGTCTCTTTATCCCTTGCCCCTTTACAGGGCACAAGAAACACAGTTTCCTAGGTTCAGATATCTAACACCTGCAGCCCTTCTAATGCAGTATTATTAAGTATCATTTATATCCTTTCAAGGAAACAAATAACTCAGATAACTTGCAGATAACTTACAGATAACTTACAGATAACTTACAGATAACTTGCAGATAACTTACAGAGGTTCAAGGGTTTTAGTTTGACTTACCTGGTCGCTGCCAGCTCTTAAATCCCTCAGTAAATCACCTACAGAATTTGTGCATATCTGCTTAACCGCCCATCCGTGAGACTCGTCCTTCAAGACCAAAGTCTCCCCCCAAGCTTTTTCTTGCCGGATCACTATCCTCAGCAAGGTTGCACTTCGTGCTCGACTATCTGGTCCTTACCAGACTTAGTCTTTTCGTTTTTTCCTTTTCTTTATTTTGTCTCTCTCTCTCTGCTTGTCCCTACAGCGCAGATTTTTTTGCCATCCCCCTTCCCTTTTCCCCTGGAAACCTTTCCAGTTAGGGAAGGTGGTTATATGCAGTTTTGATAACTGACTTTCTTTACCAATTCCCTCTCGGGAGTTGCCAACACTATCATAAGTATTTCTTTATTAGAATATTTTAATGCACATATAAAATAGAAAGAAATACTATTAAGTTTTTTTTTTTTTAAACAAACAGTCTTCCAATGTTATTCTTAATTTTGTCTTTTACCACAGTAAAATTTAAATATTTACATTTTCCCGGGGTCATCACATCTCCCCCTCCTAAGATTGGACATTGTCCCGATGTCTGATGTTCACAAACAGCCCCGGATAAGCTTTCCTAAGAAGCTCTTCATCTTCCCAAGTGGCCTCATCAGGCCCATAGTGCTGCCACTGCACTTTAACTTGGGTAATAACTCGCTTCCACAGTTGTACTTCTCTCCGGTCGAGAATGCTCAGCGGCTCGACTAGGACCTCTCCTTCCGGTTCGACCTGCAACCATCAACAGTACCAGTCATTTATCTCCAAAATACATTTTCAATTAGTTCAACTGAAATCAGTCCTTACCCGTATATCTTGCCATTTGATCACATGCTTAGGGTCGTAAATGTATTTTTTAAGCATGGAAACATGGAAGACATTGTGGATCCTAATGTGGCTTGGCAGGGCGAGCTGGTAGGCTACCGGCCCAACTCTTGCCAAGACCTGGAAAGGTCCAAAATAACGGGGTGCAAGTTTGGCGCAACCGCTCCATTGCAGGGTACTTTTCCTGGCTTGAATTCTTACGTAAACATGGTCTCCAACCTGGTATTCTTTGAACCTTCTTTTCCGATCCGCAAAGCTCTTTTGTCTGTCTTGAGCAGCCCTTAAATTAGTCCGTACCCTTTTTACCATGTCCTCCATTTCTTTGAGCATTTCTGGTCCCAATCTTAATTTGTCCTCAGGTCCACTCCAACTTGAGGGTGTACGGCATTTCCGTCCGTACAAGACTTCAAAGGGGGTCATTTGTATTGATGTGTGATACCCGTTGTTATATGCGAACTCAACCAAATGTAAATATTCTTCCCAATGTGTCGGTTTCTGCATTACGCATGCTCTTAACATGTCCTCTACTACTTGATTCACTCGTTCTGTCTGACCATCGGTCTGGGGATGATAAGCTGTACTGAAATTCAGTTGTGTACCCAGTTCTGTAAACAATGCTTTCCAAAAGGTTGACGTGAATTTTACATCTCGATCGGATATTATTGTCTTCGGGAGCCCATGCAGCTTAAACACATTCTGCATAAAAATGTGTGCAATTTGCACAGCTCTGTAGGTAGATTGCACTAGTATAAAGTGCGCTGCCTTACTTAATTTGTCTACTACTACCATAATAGAATCATTGTTCCTCTTTGTTCTAGGCAGCCCAGTTATGAAATCCATGGATATGGTTTCCCATTTCCATTCTAGAATGGGCAGAGGTTGCAATAACCCCGTCGGATGTAGGTGCTCTGCTTTGATCTGTTGACATTCCAAGCACCGCGCTAAATATTCAGCTACATTCTTTTTCATTCCTGACCAATAGTATTCTTTTCGAAGTGCAGTGAGCATCTTTTGGTATCCTGGATGGCCTGCGTAGTGGCTGATGTGAAACTCGTCCAAAATCAGGTTTTTAAGACTATTTTTATTAGGTACATACAACCTCTTTTTATAGAGTAGCATTCCAGTCTCATCTATTTCATATCCCTGCTGATTTTCTTTGCTGGAAAGTTGTACCTGCTGTTTTATTTGCTGGTATTTGGCATCTTGATCTGCTGTTGTTTTTATCATTTCTTGCAAGGGATTTTTCCATTTACTGGACGAAATTTCATATAAACATTGCACCTTCCGACTCAGCGCATCAGCCACGCGGTTTTCCTTCCCTTTCAAATGCTTAATGTCAAAATCAAATCCACTTAAGAAATCTGCCCAACGGGCTTGCCTTGTATTCAGGGTGGGCTGACTGAAGTAATTTGTCAAACTGTGATGGTCTGTCAACAACAGAAATTTCCTTCCCATTAGATAATGCCGCCACATTTTTAGTGCATGTATGACGGCTGCTAATTCTAAGTCGTAGGCAGAATATTTCTGCTCATGCTCCTTCAGCTTTCTTGATTCAGTACACACCACGTAATCCTTATTAGGATTAGCTATACTCAAGATGGGAGCAGAGGTGAGCAACCGCTTCAGTTGCTCAAAGCTTTGCTGACATTCTGGAGTCCATTTGAATGCCCTTCCTTTCTTTTGCAAGGAAGTAATAGGATATGCTACCCTTGAAAAGCCTTCCACAAATCTTCTATAATAACCAGCTAACCCCATGAAAGACCTGATATTTGCCACATCCTTTGGTACGGGCCATTCCATTATGGTCCTTATTTTTTCAGGGTCTACTGCAATCCCTTCCTTTGTGATTACATGGCCTAAATACTGTATCTCCTCTTTGAAGAAATCGCACTTGCTGAATTTAGCATACAGTTGGTGTTCTCGGAGAGTTTGCAGTACTAACCTGAGATGTTCCTCGTGCTCCTCCTTAGAACGAGAGTAAATCAGAATATCATCGATGAATATTAGCACAAATTTATCCAAAAATCGATGAAACACACTATTCATTAAACACATAAAAGTGGCGGGTGCATTGGTCAACCCGAAAGGTAGCACTACAAATTCGTAGTGCCCATACCGTGTTCTGAAAGCTGTTTTAGCGATGTCTTCCTCCTTAATTCTGATCTGATGGTAACCTGATCGCAAATCGATCTTAGAAAATACTGTTGCACCCTTGACTTGATCAAAAAGTTCATCGATCCGAGGTAAGGGATATTTATTTTTGATCGTGAGCTTGTTCAGCTGACGGTAATCTATACACATTCGAAGGGTTCCGTCTTTCTTCCTGACAAATAACACCGGAGCTCCCCATGGAGACACACTGGGACGGATGTAATTTTTGTCTAGCAATTCCTGTAGTTGCATTTTTAATTCGGTCAACTCGGGTACACTCATTCTATAAGGTGCCCGCGATACTGGGGCTGCCCCTGGTATCAATTTGATGGTGAAGTCTATGTCCCTTTTTGGGGGTAGCCCGGGTATCTCTTCTGGAAACACATCCGCGAATTCTTTTATTACAGGAAGGTTGTCCAGCGTGGCCGTTTTATCCTTGGAGTCTGCATAACCTACCTGAATGGCATAGATTTGGCACCCTTTTCTGATACACTTAGCTAGCTGAGATGCAGTGATTGGCCGGACCTGCACTGGTCGTTTAATCCCTTGCATCTCTTGTTCCTTTCCAAAGTCATCTTTGTAGTAAATGGTTTTCGTCTTGCAGTTTACTAACGCCCAGTGCTTCTCTAGCCAGTCCATCCCAATCAGAACATCATATGAACCAAGTGGAAGCATATTCAGATCTGCTACCACTGGCTGTCCTGCTATTGTTAGAGGGCAATTATTAATCTTTGCCAACACTCGTCTTTTAGCCCCCGTAGCTAGCTGTACCAGCCATGAATTCTTGAATTTTTCAGGCTGTAACTTACATTGTTCTACTATCTTTGGGCTAATATAACTTAAAGTAGCTCCTGGATCAATTAGAACAGCTATAGAAAGGTTTGAAATTTTACCTTCAAATTCCACCATGGTGGGCTGGTACTCCGCCTGACGGTCGTCCAGGGCTGCGTTAATCCTAGGCACGCTGCGTCCCACATCGCCAACGGTTGATGCCTCGTGAATCTGGGATATTTGATCGGTTCCCTTCCGTTGCGGGCAGTTTTTGACGTAGTGCGGTCCTCCACAACCCCAGCACTGTACTGGGGGTCTGGTTATTCCTTCGCCCTCCAGCTTGGCAGACTGTTCGCTCATTCTGGATTCACCGATTGTCTTGGATCTGAACGAACCTCTTTGTACAGTCCGGTTGTTCTGCCCTTTACTTCCTCCCTTAACTCCACCGCTGCGACTTCCTTTACTGTTTCCAACAGTTTTACTACCCCTTTTTTCATTCCATTTTCTATTTGAAGCATCCCCTTTCTGTTTATTCTGTTGATAACAGATTCTGGCCTTGCGAATAGCTTCATCCATCGTCCTAGGATTGTCAAACTCAATCCTTTCTCGTATATACATGGGTAAACTACTAACAAATCTTTGCACCTTGGCTTTTTCTTCCTTAAGGTAGGGCACATAACGAAGCAGGGAGGTAAAACGATTAATAAACTCGTCCATAGTCTGCTGTCCCAACCGCAAATCGTGGAATTCCTTTGCCTTTTCATCATAAAAGCGCTCGGTCAGATATCTTTCTTTGAAGTACTTCTGAAATTTTTCCCACGTTATGGTTCGTTCGCTTACCCCCTTGACGATTTTGACCTCCTCCCACCACAGGGTTGCTTTCCCTTGTAACTGAAAGATAGCCAATCATGCCTTCAGGTTATGGTCGTATTCATACAGCTGGAAATATTTGTTCATGTTAATTAGCCATGCTTTAGCCGCTTCCTCTTGTTCCCCATCAAAGTGTGGGGGTTTAATTTTCCGAAATTCTCCCTGTAATTCCACCCTTTGACGTTTTGAGGTCTGCTGTTCGGATGCATTATCAGATTGATCCTCTCCCTCTTCCGATTTTTCAGGTTCTGCTTGATAATGTTGCTCCTCCGTCATTCTCTGTTGTTCTGCACTGGGATTGGCTAGTGGCGGGTTCTGCCTTTCAGACAAACTCTTTAAAATTCTTTCTTGCTCCATTGTCAATCGCGCATTATCCTCTCGCAACCGGGCCATCTCATTTTTCAGTTCCTGGACTGTCTCTAATATGGCCAGGTTTGTGCTCCGTGTCTCTTCGCCAAGCTGTACCCACAGCTCTGGGTTATCCCTAGGATTTGTTGCAGGTTCCTGCTCTGCTATCGTTCTGTGCGGAGCACTGCTAGCTCTCTCTATACTTACTGTCACTATCTAGTGTCTCACTGTTGTTCTTCTCTCTTCTTTTTTTTCGCCTAAAATAAAATCAGGAGAATAATTGACACTATTAGTTATTTGTACATCTTAGTGACCGAAAAGGAAAAAATGTTGTGTTTACTTCCACAATTTAACATGTTCAGACTTGTCCCAGAGGTCACAGTATGGAAACCTCTGCTCTGATACCAATTTGTCACATACCCGGACACATAATAAAAAAAAAAAAATTTAATGCTAACGATTACACTTACCATTTGTTGATATGGGTTACATTACCAAGGATTGACATGGGTTACATTTACCATGGATTGATATGGTTCTGCGTGAAATACTTGTTTACATTAATATTCCGCTCCAACCACCGTATATGAGGCCTCCGTGTATACACTTAAATTGGGCACCATGCATTTTTTTCTGTTGCCGGAAGTAGCAACCCAAGGCAGCTCTGGTCAGTGGCATTGCTGGCATTACCAACGGTTAACATTTGGACGTGGCATTTAATTCCGCTGGCCTAATCACGTGAAGGGAGGGTGTGGTCCGGTGTCAAGAGATACCGCCTAAATTTGCCGCCCCAATTCAATGGTTAAGATGATCCGGTGTGGATCCAAGGGTGGTGATGCCCCCTGGCTCCACTCCCGGAGATTGACTCTTTATTATCATTCCCTTCTCGATTATTCGAGGTTCTGCAAGGCTCAGCGACCTGGTCCCTCCGCTCCACCTCGCCGCGGCCAGAGGTTTGATTGAAGTTTCCTTCCGCCGAGCGAGCACCTCCTCCGCCGAGCGAGCACCGTCTTCGCCAAGCGTCCACTCTGCGCGTTATATATACATTCGTTGAAGAATTTTGGGGTAAGGCTACAGTCGTAACATTTTTTTTATGTTGGGTTTTGTCGATCTCGGTTCTTTTATGATTTCCCCCTTAGGTGAGCAGTGCTAATGGTTATCTTACAGTTGTGTTGATGTGTGAGTGCCGCTGTTCCGCCTCCGAGCTCGGTTCAGGAGGAGAAGGGTCTCCTCCAAAAGCTACAGTGACCTGGCTATCCTCCAGGTGCGTCCCTTCAACGTTTTGCATGGTATTTAGTTCTGGGTTAATTTTTTCTTTCTCCTCGTTTTGATCTTATACCTGCCGGCAGAGGGTCTCCCTCGTGCCTGGCCGTGGCCCAACTTTACTCTTCCATGGTTGGTCGTAGATGGCAACGGGAGGCTCCACTGTCCTGCTCGGTGTCTTTTCTGTTTGCAAGATGTGGGTTCCGGGCGGAACCCTAATGTTTCCAGTGTTTTCTGAGTTGAAAAGAATTTCTAGATTATAAGATCTGTAATTGCATTTCTAAATAACTGTAAATTTGAACTGTTATACTGAATATGTTTTTGGGACTGAGTTCCAAGCGCAATGCTATTGGTTACCGTCATTTGGACCCAGACCCATTTTGTTTCTTGTAATCAGTTTGTTACAGTCTCGCGGCCGTTGCCCATTTTAACTTTGAATCTCTGTCTTTGTTGCCATGTTTGGGTATTAATTTTGAAGAGTAGATATGGGTAATATCGACCCAGATACTGCACGATTCTGCAGTACACTTGCTGTTTGGTAGTCATATTGCTTAATTCTTTGTAATTGGTAATGGTTCAAGTTTATATACATGTATTCATTTGTCAAAGCTCTCATTATGTGTTTGGTAAGATTATTTTATAGCTGCTTCACCTGATGGAGTAACAGTCTCGGTCGTATCCCGACCTTTTGCTTACCTTGTATAGATGAGTAAACTATCGTTTTCGTGCATGCCAACAAGCCAGGATTTGTTCTCAGTTTCGTAGTTCGATATAACTCTTTTTTTTTTTTAAATATTATTTCTTGATTAATAGTCGATGGTTGCTCAGTTTATTTCAAGGTTTTTCTTTAGATAATATCTTGAATATAGCTCGGATTCCGTTTCCATGAGATTGCACTCCAGTATTCACTGCATATTACTTAGTCTTTGTTTACAATATTATTGCGGAAAGGTTCTGTGCCACGGAATTTTACCCGGCTCTAAGGGTTTACGTTTTTTCTTTGCATTCTAATTCAACAACCTATTTGGGTTTTCTCAGCATACGGCTACAGACTGCCATACTACTTCCTTGGCCGTTCTTGTAGCCAGAGCCCATTACAAATCTTCGGGAGTATACTATCTTTTTCATGTACTAAGCTTTGAGTTATTATCATTATAGTTCCATTCCACTGCGTTTACGCCTGTGGCTTCCCTTCGTTCTGACGAAGATTCTCTTCCAGAATACTTAGGAAAACAATTTCACTAATAATTCTATTTACAGCCAGTTTTATAGTTTTCATCTTCGTATCTGTTGTGTTGACAGGGAGACTATTACCTTTTACAGTTCGGGTCTCTGCCCAGCACCGTCTCTTTATCCCTTGCCCCTTTACAGGGCACAAGAAACACAGTTTCCTAGGTTCAGATATCTAACACCTGCAGCCCTTCTAATGCAGTATTATTAAGTATCATTTATATCCTTTCAAGGAAACAAATAACTTAGATAACTTGCAGATAACTTACAGAGAACTTGCAGATAACTTACAAATAACTTGCAGATAACTTGCAGAGGTTCAAGGGTTTCAGTTTGACTTACCTGGTCGCTGCCAGCTCTTAAATCCCTCAGTAAATCACCTACAGAATTTGTGCATATCTGCTTAACCGCCCATCCGTGAGACTCGTCCTTCAAGACCAAAGTCTCCCCCCAAGCTTTCTCTTGCCGGATCACTATCCTCAGCAAGGTTGCACTTCGTGCTCGACTATCTGGTCCTTACAAGACTTAGTCTTTTCGTTTTTGCCTTTTCTTTATTTTGTCTCTCTCTCTCTGCCTGTCCCTACAGCGCAGATTTTTTTGCCATCCCCCTTCCCTTTTCCCCTGGAAACCTTTCCAGTTAGGGAATGTGGTTATATGCAGTTTTGATAACTGACTTTCTTTACCAATTCCCTCTCGGGAGTTGCCAACACTATCATAAGTATTTCTTTATTAGAATATTTTAATGCACATATAAAATAGAAAGAAATACTATTAAGGTTTTTTTTTTTTAAAACAAACAATCTTCCAATGTTATTCTTAATTCTGTCTTTTACCATAGCAAAATTTAAATATTTACATTTTCCCGGGGTCATCACAATATACAAACATTGTGAATGAAAGTATCTATTAAGTGTTTTATTAGGCTGATAAATGTGAAATGACAAATGTATTTAGCATTTGGGAAGCTCAAATAAAATGAGCTAGACATTACAGTGGAGACATTGTGCGAAAATGTATGTAGAAATATGAAACATTGCAAAAAAAAAATATAACGAGCTCGAGCAGACATTACAATGGAGACATTGTGCGAAAGTGGATGCGGAAATATGAAACATTGCAGAAGAAAGATTATGATCCATGCTCTGCACACCCATTCTCCCAGAAAACACTCATTCCTCACAGATTAATAAACCAAAATTGCTAATTAATTGATTAATAAACCAAAATTGCTAATTAATTGATTAATATGTAATGTTATGCTAGAGAGAGATATGTGGTAGAAGAGTTCAAAGGAGGGAATGTTTATGTTCCTTGTTCCTGTCACCCATTATCCCACACAAAAGGCTCAAGACACCCATTCTCCCACAATACACTCATTCCTCGCAGATTAATAAACCAAAATTGCTAATTAATTTATTAATATGTAATGTTATGTTAGAGAGAGGTGTGTGGTAAAAAGGTTCAAAGGGGGAAAGTTTATGTTCCTTGCTCTGGTCCCCATTATCCCACACAACACTTTTTCCTCATGCGCATTACAAAGACACTTCATTTAATATTGGATAATAACTATTTAATAGTCAAATGTCAAATCACAAATGCACTTAGTATTCGATAAGATCAAATAAAAAAAATCCGACATACTAATAGGAACAATTAATCATCTACCCTTATTTTTCCCATTTAGACCCTGAAACTTTTCATGCCCAAAATTGAATAGCGCAAAACCACTAATTAATATATTAACATGTAGTGTGTGGAAATGTATGTGTAAATACATAACGTTTCATGCCCAAAATTGAATAGCGCAAAACCACTAATTAATATATTCACATGTAGTGTGTGGAAATATATGTGTAAATACATAACGTTGTAGTGGAAAGTATTATTGGGAGGATTTGTTGTTTTTTTCTTTGATACGGTTTCTTCACATATCGATATCAAATAAAACATGAATGGTTAATATATAGTTTCGTGTGAGATAGAGATATGCAGAAGAAGTATATGGAGGTATAGTAACGTAAGGGAATTTTGTATTTTGGTTATTTTATATCACATTTTTTCTTTATAAACATTACATTTTTTTTATTTAATATTGGATAATAAATATTTAGTTTACAAATATGACATTATAAATATACTATTTATAATTGGAAAACATGAATACCAAAATTCGTTATTTCTATTTTGATACCATTTCTGAACAATTAAATCTTTCGAACATAATTTTGAAAACCACATATCAAATCATCGAAAACGCAGCTTTGCCACAACTTCATTTCATCCCATATAAAATAAAAGGAGCCCACATCAACATAACTTGATGTACATGGAGACCAAACTTTTACTCCCCAAATTTTTCATATGACAGTGTTGTCAAAAACCGAAGTACTTGTGGAGACACGTTGAGACTACAGTGTCTCTTCAAGGAGCGTTTCACAAGGCTTTCGAAGAATTTACATGCAAAGGAGACAAAGTCCTTAAAAAATGGAAGCTAAGCCCGTACACGAACATGAAATCAGTGTTTGGAAAGAAACACTTACGAGATTAGCTTACTGTTATTGCGACGGGCATGTACAGGTGCTTTGGACTGTGAGCACAACCCACCGAAAATCCCAGTGTTTTACGATTTTAGCAATCCAAAGAAATTTGATATATTGAGGGTTAATTTGGAATGTTGAGTGGAGCATGTAGGGAAGTTGTGACTGATAACAGGTTGCATGTTCGGAGCAAGGAACTGAGATGTACGTAGCAGAAAGTTTGCGTAACTATTTTCCACATACATTTTCTCTTGCATTCTTTGTTTGTGTCACGATTCTACATATTCATTTTTTCTGGCACACACTTTTTTTCTACACAATAAAATAGTAACAGTTTGATATTAAATTAATATATAAAAGAGTTTTTAACATATTCTTGTTCGCTTAGAACTTCATCATTTATGGGATTATTGGGCATAGCATAACAATGATGGGCATAACAGTGTCGTAGCACTCACCCATGGATTAAACACATAAAATTAGTCTTTTCTTGTTTTAAAATGAGTTCTTAGGCACTAACTGAACATAAATCACTTTCTACTAGTGGAATTATGTCACATCATGGTTTGCTCTACCAATAGAAAATTAAAAATAAAATTTTTGGAAATTAGAAAATTATATTTTAATTTACTTGAAAAAAGAAATATTCAGGATTTTATGGAAACTTTGGTTAAAATTGCAAAAAACACAAACTAATCAAATGTCAATGAAATTCAAGTGCGAGGAAAGTGCAATAGTCCAGGGCCAAAAAAATATAGTCATTTTTGTCATGTAATAGTCATTCTTTTCATGTAGTTTCAACTCAACTCCGAATCTACTAAGGATAGAGGGGAATCCCATATTTTTTTATACTAAAATACTCAAGATATTTGATCATAGTCATTGCCTGGTAGACTAATAAAGATGGATCTAATTTTGTTTAATTATTAATTTTATAATTCTAATTATTAATTTTATTTTATTGTTATTTTTTTTATTTATATGTAATTTTGTCTAGTTAAAATGTTTTAATTAGTAATTAGTAATTTTATTCTTATATTTTTATTTTTTATTTTATTTTATTTATATTGTTATGTAATTTCACTGAATCAAAATGTTGACATAACATAACATCATATCGCATAATATAACCATACAATATCTCTTCTATACTAGGTTAGGAAAGGCCTCTTGACATAATCATAATTTATTTTTGTAACTATTTTTTATTTTACTTACTAACTCATATTTAAAGTGTGCTTCATTTTTGTGATCTTTCTTAGATTTCCTCACTAACTAACTCTTAATTTTTTCATTTCAGTAATCTGACCAAACTATTAACTCATAATTTCATGTTAATACTGCTACCAAAATATTATTTAAGATAAGGAGTTGTTTTTAGTGTCACTTTTTGGACTTTCAGGTGCTAGAATCTAGCTAAAAATTTTGAGTTGAAATCTTGATTTGTGTTATTTAAACTGTTTTTTGACTGTATATATGGATTCCACCCTCAAAAACTCCTAAAACACTTTGATTGTGCGGGAGTTAACTATCAAATTTGTGATTTCAATAGATTCCTATTAAATTTTAAAGATATTAAATCCAAAAAACCCAAAAAAAACTTCCAAAAATCCTCACTAAAAACAACTTATTTAAAAAATAAAAATTTCGTCAATCAAATCAAACTAGGAAATATTTTTCCCCATTATGATTTATAAAATTAATCTTAATAAAATCACAATTTTCCTTTGACTGAAAAATTTAACCAAATTTTAATGAGTGAGGATGCCGAGCTCCGTACGATGACCGCGTATCCCATGTTGACCAAAGTTAGGAGGAATGTGTGGTCCAATGTCAAAGTGGAAACAGGTGTGGGGCCTGCCCTCGTAACTCGAGACCATTTTTCTCCTAGTAAATCCAAGTATTGTAAGGCAACTCACTACGTGCCTATGGAATAGGCGATTCTTTCCCATGGTGAGCATTTAACCATGTGGTATGATTTTTCAATATTGAAAGATTTATGATTTGAAAGTTTTTAATAAAAAAACGTTATATTTTTATTAGTTCAAGTGAAATTACAACCAAAAAAAAATAATAAAAATTCGGACATCCTGTTATTTGTTTTTTAACAAATTTATTTCCAAGTTTTGTTATTTAGATCAACACTTGTATGAAGTCACTCTTTTGCAAAAATAAATTTTATTTTAATAATATATTAAAAAAATAAAAATATATATTAATTTATTAATGAATTTATATTTTATTTATTTATTTTTAAATTTTATTTATTTTAAAATAAATTTAAAAAATTATTAGATAAATTTTGTAGAGCTCTTATTTATTTATAAACTTATCGAATCTAAACATAAAAAACAATATACTCCTTTATTAAAATTAAAAATTAAAAAATATACTCGAACTGGAATTCCAAAGGATAAACTTTTAAAACCTTGTACATTCCCCATTTTTTTATATTATTGCACAATTTTTAAAATAGTTTTAAGGAGGTGAGTATATAAGTACAAATAAGTAATATTTTTAATTAGAATACAGTTTTATTTAATGATAAAAGGTTTAATTTTTATTTATTTATTTTTATGAAAATTATTATAATTTAAGTTAAGACAACCAAGTTAATAATATGTTTTTTTTTGTTTTTTTTACTCGAATATAGTGATATAATTTTATCATTTTTTATCAAGTGAAATTTATTTTAAATATATAAATAGATTAAAAGTATCTATTTTTTAGTTATAGTGAGTTTGTGTACATCTAAAACTTTATATGTACAATTTTAACAATTTTTTTTAAATTTGAAAATTTGTTAGAAAAAGTATAAAAATGTATGATGTTTAGATTTTGCTCATTAAAAAATGAACTAAAATATTATAAAACAAAATTTTACACAAAAATTGTTAAAAAAAGGTTAATTATAATGTTTCTAGAGGCCTCTCGAGCCCAATATGGTAGAGATTTGAAATGAAATGTTCAACATTTTGACTAAGTCAAATTACCTAAAACCAAAAATAAAATTAAATAAAAATATTAATATACATTTGTAAATATTTTTAATATTTTTAAAATTTAGGCGTTAGATTCTAATGGTTATATTATGGGTCTCTACATTGTGCTCTCTCTATTTTGAAGATGAACCACACTTATGGTTAAGAACCCATCGACCCAAAAAGTGGCATGTGATTTTTTTTGAAAAAAAAATTCCTTTGTACAAATTATGGATCATAGAAGCTTCAATTCTCAAATTTTACCTAGCTCAAAATAAAATTAAAAAATAAAAATAACCCTATAAAAATAAAATAAAACTAGTCCATGCTATTGACCCTTGGTATTTGTGTAAAGTATAGTTTATTTAAAGGGGGGAATTAAAGGAGTGTAGATGTATCTCAACTTGGGATCTACCAAGCAGCAAGACGGATCAAATGTGTAGATATCCAAGCCTCTTTTAGAGTGAAAAGAGATTTGATCCCTCTCTGCGCTTGGTATATCTAGAGTTAAAATGTATAAAAATTGTCTAAAAATTTGTTGGGAAAAGTGAAAAAATGTATTATTTTTAAATTATGCTCATCTAAAAATAAACTAAAATACTACAAAGATAAATTTTACACAAATTTTTTTATTATAAAAAAATAACTATAAAGCTCATTTTATTCATTTATTTTTCCCTAGATGATTATAGAAATCCATTTGCTCCTTGACCATTATTATTTTAGCATTGATCAATGCAAATTATAATTTTTAACTTTGAAAAATAAATGTTTATTTTTCAATATTATTAAAAAAATATTTTTTCAAACATTTGACCAAACTATAACTAGAAAGCCTCATTGCAGCATTTGCACAAGATAATGGCATATGACTAACTATCTTACATATTTTATGCAATAATTTATGGATACAATTGCAATATTCATATATTATTTTTAGATATTTGTGTAGTGATTATTTATTCTTAAGCTTTGAAGGAAGTAAACAATATATTTAGCATCAATTACTTCCTACCATAATTAAAAAATGTCTTTCAATAAAAAATAGATAGAATAAGATGCAAATAAATATATTTTCTCGGAATTACTTCTCACCATTATTTAGCAGTGATTACTACCCACCAAAATTTATGCAAGTCCATGTGTCTTAGTAACCTATTAATTTCACCACTCACATCTTAATTTATTAGTTTTTCCAAAGCAAGACTATAGGGTTCCATTTCCCTGTTAACCATTATTCATTTTTTTCAATAACATAACTAAGCTATCCTGCAACACTTGTTAACTTATATTTTTATCCACTTAAAAAAAGAAAGAAAGAAAATTATTTTAACGTGCCCGAGGCTAAAAATAGCCTACGAGACAGATTGCTTCTTCCTCTCATTGATGTATTGGGCCCATTTCTTGTGAAGCCTCACAATAAATGCTCTCAGCTTGTCAAGAAACCCCTTGCTAAATAGATTATCCCAAAAGCTAGCTGTCAGAATATCTACATAATACATGAAGAATTATCCCAAAATTTAATCATCTCTTCATATTCATTTTTTTTATTATTATGATTTTTTTAATACTAACATTTAATTTAATCAAAACTTTAAATTTTAATCAAACTATTTAAAAAGTTTGTATTGAAAATTTTCCTAAAAATTATTCATTTTATTAGATTCTTTTTCTTTGAAGCCCAGTCAAAACTAGTCATCCCTCTTGGTCAAAAGTAGCCGTTTTTCTAGCCATTTGAATGAATTGGTTTCTCTATTTAACTTGCTACCTTGATCTGATTCTTCATCTTGTTGTGACAATGAACCACACTTGCTAATTCGAAATGCGTGACAAATAAATTTTGATGTGATTATGACTAAAAACTTGTCTCAAAATCTTGATATAGATCACAAAAGTCATAATTCAATCAAATAAAATTATTTGAAATATATTTATTTAATTTTTTTTAGGACAATCTTTAAATTAATTGTTTTGTTCTAGTGTAACTCAATGGATAATCAAAGTGAAGTGAAAGATCTGAATATTGTGTAAACTAAAATAAATTAAAAAAATCTAAAATTCACTGTTCCCAAAGTATCTATAGAAAGAAAAACAAGTCATGAGCCCCCCAAAAAATGATGAAACATAAAAATCTAAAATTAATCCAATAGCTAATTCCTCTCGTTATGAAATAAAACATAAAACAAAAAAACAAAACTTTAAAAATAAAATTCAATTACCAAAATTTATATTAATGAAATAAAACGAAAACAAAACATAAAAAATAAAATTCATCGCCAAAATTTATATTAATAAAAAATTGCGAAAAAACAAAACTTTAAAAGTAAAATTCGTTATCAAAATTTATATTAAAAAGAAATACAATAAGTTTACATAATTTTAATAATATCATTTTAGAAAATGACGTTTCAATTTACAGAAATTTAATAATTATTATTTAAGAAAAATCTATGTATCGATTTACAATTTTTTTAAACGATTATCTCTTACATCTTTTATTTAAAATGAAATATGTAAAAAATAACACCGTGGATGCAGCTATTCATGGAAACCATTAAACCCTACCTTATTTTCGGGTCAATTTTCGGAGACGCTGCTTACTTAAATTGAGGGGCAGCGTGTCTTCTTGGCAGCGCAGGCCATCCAAGGGATTTGAGTGGCAGTGTGTCTTCTTGGCAGCGCAGGCAATCCAAGGGATTTGAGGGCCGAGAGGATCTCCATTCGGAAAACACTTTCCTGCTTCAATTCCATATATAAAATGACCCAGGGCAGTGATTTCAATCAGCGGCCTGGCAATGATGGCATGAACAAATATGGTGATATGATGCTGTTTGCCAGAATCTGTATTATTGTGACTTTAATCGCCATTTTGCTGCGCGTTTATGGCAGAATTATTTTACACTGCGCTAGATTTATGAGACGGAGTCGGCAGAGATCAGGTTTTATGCAGCATCAGTTTTATTTTACAGGAGAAGAACCGACGACGCTGCGGAACATGGGGCTAGATTCTGCGATATTAGAGACGCTGCCTAAGTTTGTGTATAGATCGCAGATTGGCACGGATGGGTTAGAGTGCGCGGTCTGCCTGTGCGAGTGGGAGGAGAATGAGAAAGGCAGGTTTTTGCCCAATTGCGGCCATAGTTTTCATGTTGAGTGTATCGATATGTGGTTTCTCTGGCATTCCGCTTGTCCCCTTTGCAGAACCGCCGCCCAGCCTGAACATCCAGTATTGGAATCCGCTAGAATAGGGCAGGTTTCGGCTACAATTCCGACACCAATTGCTTCAGGGCTCGATCCTAATCTGAATTCGGAGCAAGGGCAAACTGCAAGCTCTGAAGAAGAATATGATCCGCAATATAGCCCAGCAAATACATTATCTTCGTGTGGGCAGGACCAGATGAATGTAGATATGGATGACGGAACCTCGGGTGGAAGAGCATTAATGCCTCATATTGCCATTGATATACCCAAGAGGCCCCATGTCTTCTGGTCACCTGGCGAAGGCCATATGCCAAATGATTCGCCGTGACGTGCGTTCGCTTACCAACCAGTTTACCAGAGACAGCGACAGGAAGATATCCCCATCGGATCATCCTGGTGAACGCGATCTTGAACACGACGGCGCAGCGCAGAGCCAGTAGAGTGGGGAAACCCTAATTTGTAGAGATCATAGACATATGTTATCGATGGTAGATGGTGATGTGCCGTTCTGTCGTTCTTTTTTATGGTATGCCAAAGTAAAATGCTTCACAAAATTGATAAAAATCGGTTCTCGTTGAATTTTGCATAACGTCAATCCGTTGATTTCGGTTCGAATCTTGACTCTTTTTGTTCGATTCAAATCAAATTCGTTTCGTTTAATTAAATTGCATTGCAGATAGATTTTTGTCAGATTTAATTTAGATTATAGGTTAAAATTTCAAGTAATGATGTGTTGGATTAAGGATGGGAGTATCCATTGCAGTGAATGAATTAATGAAATATAGATTAAATAATTTTTAGAGGTTACTTTTCATTAGTTATAGGTTTAATTCTCAGAGAATAGGTTGAAGAAGGGAGAATACAAACTATTTCTCCAAGTATTTAGATTTTATCTTTTAAACTCAACTTAATTTGGGGAAAAAATTACAATAATGCTTTCTCAGTGGTCTTGAAGATTTGCAACGCTTTGAAAATTTGTAATGCTTTTCTGTTTGAGAGTGTAAGATTGAGTGAGTTTTCGGACATGCTCAAAGCCCAAAGGGACTTGGTTAATCGCACTAGCTCCTATGGTCCTTTGATATTATTGTTTGGGACAGAAGATGGCACAAAACGCGTCCGCTAACACAATTGTTTGTGGCTGAAGATGGCGTAAATTAACTTGACTCTTTAATATATGATACTTCATAATTGAGAAAACTCTTTGAAAACAATGTGAGGAGGCGCTCTTGATTTGTAGATTTATTTTGAGAAATAATATCTTCGTCCACAGATAATTTAATAAATGGATATACAATCTGTTCGACCTTCAAAGTGAGCATCTATAATAGAGACGCTCAGTTCAACATTGGTTTGCCTTATGATAAATTTATTTGGATATTTACAACTTTATGGAGAGAAGATCCAAAGTAAGCCCGAAGCTTATGATAACTTTATTTGGATGTTTATAACTTTACGGAGAGAAGATCAAAAGTAAGACTCAGATACTTCAGAAATCTTGGTAAACAATGAAATTAGTAAAAGGTACGGTGGAACCGTGATGGTTAAACGGGAAATGATTTTTATTTTTTTGGTGATTGTTAAATTATTATTAACTAACAAGTTTGGGAATGCATGGGAGAGAACCCAAGAATGAGATTTGTCAAGCACGAGACGGTTAGAGATATTTAGTTACTCTCTCTCCCCTCAAAGAAAAGGCATCTCACTGGGAAAAGGGGTTGAGGAAAGGCAAAAAAGAAAAGCTGAGGCACCCGAAGATAGAGAGGAGAGACAAAACTGCAGGCATGACGCTGCCATTAAGGGACTCTTAAGATGAGCTATGAACCAGTGGAGACCTTGAATTCCTGGCTCGGTTGGCACCTTGATGCCAGTGAATAAAACCCTATTGGTCACTTTTCTCTACTGTTCTGGAGGCTTAGTGCTCCAGGGAAAGAAACAACAGTAATTTTAGTCCTCGTGCTTGGGAGGAGAGTTGTACTCTCAATTGGATTGCTTGGCTCTAATTGATTAGATAAACATGGTGACACAATATACATGTTTTAAAAGTATAATGTACATGTTTTAAAAGTATGTTGTTTATGTGTGAATGATGTATTTCTTTAGGAATAGTAGAAAAATGCTCATTCAAATTACAACAAAGAAATGGTTGGAACTGTTATAGTTTTAAAAACTAATCGTGACAATAATATTTGACTGTAAATATCATGAATTCCAATACTCTATTACTGAAAATAAAATCTTCAGTGTGTTCCTATACAATGGGAAGGTGAATAAGTGAAACCTCCCCAACACCACGCAGGCTCAAGATTAGCAAATACGTTGTTGGCATTGCACAGGATGAATGGTGTTGGCGGTAGGGTTAATAGGGTTACCAACCAAAAAATTGACTCAAAAAGTGGAAAGAAAACTAAGAGTCTGTCCAAATCCAGTTCAAATACTTGAGGTCGAGCACAAGCGAAACAAAAACTGTTTAAGAATCCGACAGAGACCCGTTTAGCTTCCGGGTCAAGCTGACTTAAGTAAGCAACCCAAAACCCTGTCTAGACCGTAGCCAATAGGGGACGATTATTTCCAAAAATGAGCAGGATCGGGTCTGCTATAAAAACCCTTACAGAACTGATTTAAAACCCTCAAGCCTAGAACTGAAAGTAACAAATTCCATGAAACTTCAAAACGCCAGAGGAAGTAACTCTAGTAAAACCTGGTAGCAGAGGTAGTCGTAATTAGGAAGTGATATGTAGAGTACCCGAGTACCAATCAAAATGAAGCTCACAACATTCAAAGGTGAAGCAAGAATCTGTGTCGCTAAACTCTAAGAACAAGCATAAGAGGAAAGTAAGCGTGGGAATAAAATGATCCAAAAAGTTACCAATAAATAGAACATTGCAAAGGAATTGAGGATGCCCGAGTACAGGGGTAACTCCAGCGGAAAACCCTTGTAGAGTGTGAGCCCTGTAGTAAGATTGCATGCCGAAAGAATGGACAACATAAGTATCGGTCCAATAAAATCAACCTGTAAAACCGTAAGTAAGGATATATTACCAGTCCAATACAAGTAGCCAAGTCGTGCAATGAAAGGCACAAAACGAGGAAGTGTTCTTTCCCATCACATGATCTTGTAACCAGCAAAAGAAGTATCTTAGTTCAATGGGAGCAATAAGGAATTAAAAGAGAAAGAGAGCTAATTACGAGGTAGATGGAGTTTCTTTCTACATGGATCAGATTATATGCTTTCGAAGGTAAAATTTGAAGCATTTCGTTTAACTCTTGATGTGGATATTGTGCTCTCAATTGAATATGGTACACAGGATGAGTTGAATGAGGAAGCCAAGAAGATATTGTCAAATCAAGATGTAGCAAAACTGAGACACCGAAAGACTACAAAATAAATTATGGACAAGCTGCATGGTTTGTATGGAAGAGATAGGATTCAAGATTCTGAAAATATTGAAAAACTCCATTGCATTCTTAAAAAGAAAGAGAATAATAGAAATGACTCTTCATAGCAGTAGCAGATCCGAGTTTATCTGAAGAAGATAGTGAGAGTATCCATGAGAGTAACGACATTTAAATCATTGATCTCAAAATCCAGCAGGATGAAGTCATTAAGGAAAATGAGAATTTGTCAAATCAACTACAAAACTCGGAAGCTTATCGTGCAAGCCTAGACAAGGAAATAGTCTCTTTGAGATGTGAGCTTGAAAAGGAAAATGATTAGCTATCTCAATATTGAAAGTTGGAGAAAAGCACCGAAATTTTGAATGAAATCCTGATCGGCCAAAGATCTCCACTTATTAAAACTGGATTGGGCTTTGAAGAAGAATCATGCCTTGTGAAAGAAAAAGAGAAAGTGGAGGATAACGAAGTAGAATACAATCAAAATTCCACCACATTTAAAGTCAAGGTTCGAGGAAGCAACATCATCAAAGGAAGCAAATGAAGAAAATAAATTATCAGCAAAAGCAAAGAAAAGAAGATCACAATCACAACATGTAGCAGTTCAAGAAGGTGACAAAGCATCCAGGCATTCATGGTCCAACAAAGAAAAACACAAGGTATCCTAATTTATTTTACGGGTATTATTTTTCTTGCAATCATTTTGGTCATTGTGCTAGAAAATGTAAATTTTTACAAGAAAAAAAAGTTGGTTGGATAATCATTGCTTCAAGTGTGCAAAATATGGCCACAAAGCTATAGGTTGTAGATATGACAGAATCGAGGCAACAAAAAGAGCAATAACACCATTGAAGACAAAGAAGGTATGGAGGAGAAAAGATGAGTTGCAAAGAAATAGCTCTTCAAAGGACATCAAAGAAGAATGTTCTGGTTTGAAAAATGATATTCTACTCAGGGGAATAGATCTTTATCTTGTGAACAATAGGAGATGGCTTCATGAGAAACCAAACTTGATAGGCGCATGTGACTAATAAGGAGGAAATTTCAGCCTCATGCATCTATTCATTTCAGGTCCACAAGATCGTTTTGAGGCATAGAAGGAGAGTGTGTGAGTCTAGGGGGAGTTCTACAAGGTTAATGCATTATATATCATTTTATCCTTTTGTCCATGATTGGTGATAGTTGCAGCCATGTTTTGAGAAGATTATTTTTCTATTTTATGAACACTAACAAAATGTCATGCAGCAAGCAACAATTGTTGATGGAAAGATGGCGTATTCTTAGGGGGAATTTGATTTGGATTTATGATTTACATATATAACACTTATGCCGTGCATGATACTATGTCTTCCATGGGAATTTTGGTGATAGTCTGTGAAAATGGTGTTTCTCTCATTGAAACCTTCACTCTTTTACTTCATTATATATTCATTTTTCACATGAGGAAGGGTCATTGATACATGCATGTGTATTAGGAAGTTGTTGGTCGATTTTTGTGAGTCGTTTGAAGAAAAATGATACATCATTCAATACAGTTTTAACATGTTTGAGAGTCCATTACATGTGTATTCACATGAGTCATACATCTTACATTGCATTATTAAGTGGCCATGCATCCTATTTTCATATCATATTGTCATAAGGATCTCACCTTGAAGACTACCACATATATTTTTTAATGATGATGAGGATTGTTCTTTCTAGTGCACATATGGTATCTAGAGAGAGTGAATCAAGTTTATATTGCAGATTTCTTACTTTGATGATAGCCATATTATGCCTAGAGGTTGTGTTAAAAAATCTTGGTTGCATGGTTACTATTGTTGATTGTACTAGAGGATTACTTGCATATGTTGTTGCTGCATTATTGTGTTTAGATTAGAATATTGCTCATGATGTATATGTGTTGTTGGTTCCAGAAAAAGAAAGGTTGTATTGATGGCATATATATGATAGTTTCCTAATGATTAGAGGCATGTTGTTGCTTGCTATTCAACTAGAGGTTATAGTATTGATTCATTCATATGGATGGCTAATAATGTTTTGTTACTTATTTTTATATGTGAATGAATTGTTTTTTCTATAGTTCATTCATGGAGGCTTCTGTTGTTGGGGCTGCCAACTATTACTGTTGCAGCTTGCTAGTTCAGGACATGTTCTGACAAATCTTTGGAGAGAGTTGTGCACACTCTTTTTGGCATGAATTTATTGACTTTTGATCATGGATCAAAGCCTTGTATTTTCACTTCTTATCATCATTGTGTTGATTGAGTGATCCATGAAATCGAATTTATGTATCGTCATGAGTCAAGATTGTCTTGAGAGAGAGCACCATGAGATTTATTTCAGCCTTATATCAGTTGGTATATGTTATGTTTTTGTAGTCATGTGTGGGCGTTCAGAATTATTTTGTAGTCATGTAACATAATGTATCACTCTTGGGTAATTGGTAGAATCATATGAGTGATGTTCATGTATATGTGAGGAGTCATATTTCATATTTGATGAACCATTGTACAGTCACAATCTATCATTCATGTAGCCGTGTAGTAGGATTATGAAGCCCTGTACTTTCATTACAATATTTTTGAGTCATAGTCCTTGGTTCTTTTGGAGTAGCCTCCTACTTGTCACTTGGAGGAAATTATGTGTTGTTTCTCACACCATATTAGATGATGGTCATCATATGCCTTGTTGGTATTGTTGTTGGTTATGATATGCTGATGCATGGGAGGATGTTATTGTCATTGTCTAACTATGTTATTACTGATGGATGTAGTGTAGTCTTGCTTTATGATGGTGAACATTTGTTTTATTGTTGTTGCTGGTGATGTTGATGGATAGAGTGCCACTGCTCTGGTTTAGAGTGTTGATCTTGGAGTTGTTGATTATTATTTTCTCTATTTCTTATGATGTGTTGTTTCTGATTTTTATACTGTTGATTACTCTATATTGTTGTTGTTGCGAGAAATGGTATACTGTTGTTATTTTGGCCTTGACATTGTTGTTCATCTAGATAGTGTTATTCCTTGAAAACACTGTCACTTCTTCAAGAGATATAGAGACCCATTATTGCTATTGTTTTATGTCATTCTTCCATCAGGAGTGTTGTTGATGCATTATGATCTGACCTTTACTGGTGCATATGATGACTTATTGGTTATAATATATTGTTGGCCACACTATGTTGATGGTTATGGTTGTTTCTTCTTAATGAGACATAGTTAGTGTCTAGGGGCAGTAGCTTCTATTCAACTATGGTTATTGGATGAGCTCAGCCCTTTTCCATTAATGTTAAAGGGGGAGTGAATGATGAGCTTTTCAGAGGCTAGTTGGTTGGATTAGATGGGGTTGCCATCAATGCCAAAGGGAAGATTGTTGGCATTATAGCTCAGTTGGTTGGTTGGCATTGATTTCAACCTAGTAGAATTGGTGTTGGATGTTTCATTGGTATTGGTTGGCATTGATGTCAACCAAGTAGTATGAGATTGTTTATGCACATGATTGTTTGGTTTATGGTCTCTAATATGTGTGTGTCTGGATGAGATACTACATGATTGATTAATACAAAAATGGAATTATGCTAGTGAGATGGTACTTGGCTTATAAATTGGTTGTCGACCTTAGCTTGATGGTTTATAGATGTTAGTGTAGGTTGTTGCTTGTTGTGTGGATGCCTTGGCAGGTTGTGGAGTTGCTACACCTAGTTGATAGTATTGGAGACATTCAAGCATGTTTATAGTACTTGGTGTATATATAGATGGGTTTCACCTTGTATGATCAGTTGCAAGGTTAATTATTGATGGTTGCAGATGTTGTAGTAGTTGTGGTGAAGTTTGATGGCTTGAGCGTTGGAGCAGCTAATGGGTGGCTTACAAGTCAACCTACTTTGAATGATAATGATAATGGTGTCTCTACAGTGTTTTGCTGGAGTGTTGTAGAGGATATAGTGGGTCCCTTAAGGTCTTACAGAAGATGATTTTTCAGTGGGTTAGGTTTGATCAGGTTATGAGCTGATTTGGGATGAGTTCTCCTAATCCTCTGCCCCAGTCATGTGGAGGATGGGTCATGGGAGCGACTAGAAAGCTCTAATAACTTGGAGATGGGCCCCATGAGAGAGATTACATGTTTCAATTGATTTGTCTCAGGCCTGTGCATGCGACTCAGACTCGGAGTGAAAATTTATCTGCATTCCTCACATTGATCGATTATTTTTTTTTCTAGCTTACCTTGTTCGGGACTTATCATGTAGAGGTCGAAAAGGGTCATTGGACTTATAGAATATATTTTAAAAGGAATATTCATTAGTAAATGAAGTTAGTTGCTAGAATGAGTCAAGGATCATTAAACCAAACCACTTTTACGTATGAATAAAGTGCCATTACATGATTTGAATTAATTGATTTAATAATATTCAGCAACTACAAACATGTGGAGAAAGGTTGCTCATTTTGTTGGTTCTCTTGTGTGAGAAAATTTTCATCGTGTTTTGGAGAGCCATTAGTGAGGAGTGTGAATTTGCTGAAGCATAGTGTGCATGGAGGTATTACTAGAGCAGAGACAAAAGTATGCATGGCTAAAGACTATTCTTATGCAAAAGACAAGTGTGAGGGGTACAAAGGATTTTTTTTAATGAATTTGTGATTGGAGGGGAAAAATTACTGTTTGAGTTTATATGATTGCGATAGATTGGTTGTAGTAGTGTCTCATGTTTTCATATAGCATTTATGTATTGCATTGTTGAGTTTTTGCATCTAGTTTATTTGCAAAAAATGTATTGAGGACATGTGAGTTGAGGATGTGAGAGAGGGCTATGATTTGAGTTGATTCAGTAATTGATATTTTGTGTTTTGATTATGTGATATGGGTATATTTTTGTTGTGATTTTCATGTTGATCAGCTCAAGTGTTCCAGTTTGAAAATGCATGAAAGATGAACTAATTAAAGAAGTGGGGTGGGTGATCTGGAAAAACAAGTATTGAGAACTTATTTCTTCATAAGTCCAATGGGTTTTTGGAAAGGCTTGTTGATTATATGGGTGTCTGTAGAGTCATAGATGGAGATCATAGATCCTTTTAGATAGTTGCCATATTGTACTCTCTACATAATGATTTGCAAAACAGATAATAAAATATATTGAATAACTCAACAACAACAGGTTGGTTTTTTTCCTACGGAAGGTTTTCCACCATATATCTTGTGTTCCTATGCGATGTGATGATTGTGATTCATTAGGCATGTTTATTTCTTATACTATGGCTCTCATGTGTTGATTCTATTTGAAGTTGCATGTTCACATCTAATGTTTATTTTTGAAGTAACAGATTGATTAATATATTGGAGAAAAGTTTTACGTGTAGGTTTTAACCCTATACAAAAGTTACTTGCATACGAATTCTAAAAAAAAAAAATATACAATAGCAAGAGCATAAAACATAAAATAGATATACACAAATATTTCCCCTAGATCGCAAAACTGGGACAACTAGATTGATTTTTCATTAAGTTCCTTTCAATGATACAATAAATATATACACATGTTGAAGCATCCATAAATCCCAATCCATTAACCGTAGATTAGAACATAACTGTAGTTCTTTTCACTGGATCTGCAAAATACCATGGACTGAAAACCATCATGCCCAAAACCATGTGTGAAATCCATGCACAAAATGATACCTAGGTATGCCCACCTAATATAGGGTCCAAAAAAAATTTCCCAGGGTGTTGCCCCTGTCAACCCCCCGCATGTGGGATAGTCATGGAAAGAATATAACACAACCCAACATTCTCCCACTTGTTGTTTTCTTTCCACAGAGGGCCATAGGAGAGCTTATTCATTGATCCAACCCTGCAATGTCCATTGTTTCTCTACACCAAGAGAACTTCTCAATGCTCACAAACTTTGTCAATGCATCTGTAGTATTCTCCATAGTGTTCACCTTTACCAGCAACACCTTTTTGTCCTCAACCATATCCCTCACAAAGTGATATTGAACATCAATGTGCTTTGTCTCTGAATGGTAAGCAAGGTTCTTTGCCAAGAAAATTTCACTTTGGCTATCACAGTCTATCCTTATATATTGTTGTACTAACCGCATACTTGAACACAATCTCTGCAACCAAAATTCTTCCTTGCTTGCATGAGTGGCTGCCATGTATTCTACTTTTGTAGTTAAAAGTGCCACTACAGACTGTCTCTGACTCATCCCACTGACTGCAACTCCAAATAGGTTAAACACATACCCACTTATAGATCTTCTCTGATCCATATCTCCAACCCCGTCTGCATCAACAAAGCCACAAATGTCCAAAACTATGTCCATTCCTAGTCCCCCTTGGTAGCACAAAACATAATCACTAGTGTCACACAAATACCTAAAAACCCACTTCACTACTGTCCAATGCTCCTTCCTTGGTTTTGACATAAACTTGCTCAATATTTCCAATGCCTGTGTAATGTCTCATCTAGTATGGACCATTGCATACATCAGGCTACTATGAGCACTTGCATATGGAACATGGGACATGTCCTCTTCCTCTTCTTATGTCTTGTGACACTGTTCAGCAGATAACTTTACACCTACAGGGATAGGAACCTTCACCGATTTACTGTCCTACATATTAAACCTCCATAGTATTGTCTCGACATACTTCCTCTAGTTTAACTAGATCTTCCTCTTTCCTCGATCTTGTTTAATTTCCATGCCCAAAATATAGTTTGTAGCACCAAGATATTTCATGTCGAATTTCGAGTACAATTGAGTCTTCAAATCCTGGATAATTTCTCTGTCGTTTCCAACTAGCAATATACCATCCACATACAAGACTAGATAAATAACATGGTCACCAATTAATTTAAAATATACATAGTGATTTGCTTTGCTTCTGGTGAAGCCATGTCCCCATATAAATATATTCGTTTTTTTATACCACATCCTTGGTGACTATTTTAACCCATATAGAGAATTTGTTAACTTGCGTACCAGTTCTTTCTTACCCTTCACTGCAAAGCCTTTAGGTTGCTTCATGTAGATCTCTTCTTCCATATTTTCATCAAGAAATTTTTTCTTCAGATCCATCTGCTCCACCTCAGAATAAAGAGAAGTAACAATAGATAAAAGTAATCTAATAGAAGCTACCTTGGCAACAATAGAAAAGATATTACCAAAATTAATTCCTGGCACCTCGAAATAACCTTTTGCTACCAATCAAGTTTTGTATTTATCCACCTTTTCTTCTACATTTATCTTCTTCTCGAACACCCATTTCCTTCCTGTTGATGGTGTTGGACCCAACAACATGTCAAGGGAATCTCCTCAATAAGAAGTCCCAATTAGACCTTAGAATATTTTGTGTAGGAGTCCCAGCAGTGGGTCGTATAACAATGCCTTGACAATGATTTTTCACAGAGACAAGTAACATAGCTCTGTGAGTAGCAAGGCTGTGACCGTTGCGGTGAGTCAAGGAAGGTGCATGAGAGGTTCTAACACATGTGGGTTGAGATGAGTGTGCCCCTTGGAAACCTGTAGCAGTACTCGGATGGAAAGGGAACACACGAGTGAAGATGCATCACAAGCTAGAAAGCAAGTCAGATGGCAATCCAAAGTGATGGTTAAACCAATCAACACATTTAAGAAAGATTCATACATGCTCATATAGAACAGTCCATACATGTGTGCATAAGAAAGAAAATACATATGTCATTTAGAGTAAACAAGATAGCCGAAATACAATACAACATATGCATGAAACGTGCTGGCTCTTATTATATAAAGAAGTGTAAGTTTCAGTCATACAATACATCCATGTACACCCGCTAGCCCCAAAAACGGAACGTTTTAGCTACATCCACCTACTCCTCCAATGAGATGTACTAGCTCTGTGTGGTGGAGAAGCCAAGGCGCGTTACAATATTGTCGAAGCTCTCTCCAAGATAGTCTTATTGGAAGCTTGGCTGACCAAAAGCCTATATAATGAGTTATGAGGGACTATTTATAGCAAAGGGTGGGGTGACCCTTGACATTCCCCTTTGTGACCATTCAACTACCCTCATGACTCTTCACCACTCTATGACTGTTACATTCACTATTGACACTTGACTTACACTTGACATGACTTAACATTACAATAAACATGTACCCATGTGAACACAATGACTTGAGCAAGATATGCTAGACATCACTCTAACTTAGACAACCATGGAAGTCCAAATCCTCAACATCCTCATGCTGATCAACAGTAGCATATTGATGCCAAGATCTATAGTCCTTGATGGTGTCTGTGTGTTCTGCGGTGACATCTGTCTAAAACCTGAATCTTGCCTCCATATCATTTGGGTACACCTCTCAAGATCTTCTATCCAACTCATCTGAAAGCATGCGCATCATTGTCTTCAATGTGGCTGGACTAGCAACATACTTGTGCATGATATCTGCACTGATGGGAAATTTTGGGCTGGTGGGAATGCACATTAACTCATCGAAGTACAAGTCAAACTCGAGTTGGACTTGTTTCTTTGTGTTCACCTGGGTAAGAGTCCGAATTGATGGGATCGCATGTGCATGCACCACAACATCCATACCCTTGAATACTCATGCATGGGAAGCCTGTATGTTAGTGATGAACTAGAGGAGCTCTTCATAGTTCTGGATCTGACTCTGGATACGTGATTTTAGCTTGACTGCATTGACCCTCATCATATTAGGCAAGTGAAGTGGAGCTCCCTTGTACTTCATCGTCCAAGTTTGCGTGTCATCAACAAAAAAATGCAAGTTCATCAAGATATGTGCTCTTCTAACACATCATTGCTCCCATTCATTGAGGTGGACGACTGCCTTGTGCATGGTACCCAACCTGGAGTACAATGCTCAGATAACTATGTCAAGGGACTATACTTCATCTATTATTGACTTCTTTAGTTCAGATCGGGCGGACATTGTCACCAAGTCTTCTCCTTGCTTGGCCATTTGTAGTTCCTTTTCCATTCACTCATTATCAGCTATTAGGAAGAAAACACTTGAGTTGGTGGCTTTGGCATACACTCTAGATGCATCAGTGAAGGCAATTGGATGTTTGTGCACATCAGTCATGATCACTCATTCCTCAACTTGTGCAGGAGACGTATGATCCTCCAGAGTTGACACTTTGTGAGACTACACAACCCTATGTTGGGATTCGTCGAACGTGATGTTGTGCAGTTCTTCTTTGGGCTGATCACCAAGGATCTTAGTGCCTTGGTCATTCGAGACTTGGTCATCATCTGGATGCATTAAAGTGGGTGAGTCGACCTCTTTGTGGTGAGGCATGAGGTCGATGTGCTGTTCCAACCCCTACTGCTCCATGTTTGCATCCAACTATTGAAGTGCATGTTCTATCTCATGAGCAAAGTCTTGCCCCTATGATGGTTCACCCTGTTTGCTTGATGCCAGTGTTTGAGATGAATCAACAACTTGTACGGGCATTGCTTCGTCTGTTTTCACATGTTGCACCCCCTGCTGTATATGCTACTACTGCACTTCCCTCTCCTATTTGCACAACTCTTGTTCCTTTCAGAGTTTCTCCCTTAGCTCATGCAACTCCTTCTCTACATCTTCCATTCTCTTCTTATCCATCTTCCTTCGCATGATTCACTTGTCACGCTGCTACCTCCTTGCCTCTATAGCCATAACTGCATTCTGTACAAGTGGATCTGTTCGAAACTTGCAGCTTTGCTCCTCCTCCATGCAATTGACAATCTTCCTCTTAACTTTGTCGTGCACTGGTATGCTTGCCTCTACTACCACTGTTGCTAGTCCTGGTGCTGGTGCTCTTCGCGATTTTGCTTAGATAACCACTCTACAGTGAAGCCAACTAGTTCATTGGGTCTGAAGAAACTGTAGAAATATCTCCATGGGTCCTCCTCGGCCCAATGACATGCCACATGGATCCAGTTGAATTGAACTCTCATGCAGTGATCTTTCACAATGCAATATGGATCATACTAATTGTAGCTTCGGAAGTCTAATGGGTACTTCTTCATTAGTTCTGATTCGACATCCACTTGCTTGATACTTCGGATCTCATATAACCCAATCCATAATGGAAGAGCGGGCCAAGGTGCCTTCTTCTTCCGATGTAGTCTAGCTGTCAATCCTAATGAGATGTGATATGCTAATTTCTACATGATAAATACATCCAAAGAAAACATCAAAAGGACATGCGGAAGCTTCTCTCCATTGAAAATTCAAATGAAAGTGTTAGACGATGAGGCATACCAATCTACAATCCCTATCAATGCCTCAATTTCTTCCTTTGAAATTCAGGGTGGATCTTGTTTGAATATCATCTTGTACACAAGGGTGACAAAATGATCGGAGGGCTGCGTGATTACTCCTTTAGAGCTGCATTTGGACAACAACTTGAAATACATGTTGACAGCAGTCTTCGTCGGTGACCATGCCCACTCCAATCCCAGGAACTCCTTTTGGGCATAGACTACATCTAAGATGTAGGCAGACATGTAAATCTCTACATGCATACCTCCGGGTGACTGTTGAGCCTTTGTTACTTGTTCCTTCAGCTAATGAGCCAATATGCCAGACCAGTTGGTTTTCCTTCTCTAGCCAATTGGTCCACTGAAACCACCCAACTCTGTCGGAAGGTTTCCGTGCTTGCTTGGCCATATAGTCGACATGCAAATATGACCAAGTATTGGTACACCTTCCTTAATATCTTTGTCTTGTAGATCTGGTTGGGTGTTAACCTGAATCGAGTTGGCTCCTTTACCCAATTCTTCATAATGTCTCTGGAGTTAGCATTGTTGTTGGGTAAGCTGAATGGAGTCTTCATGACAGTCATAGACTCTAACATCTGATACATCTCATCATAATATTATGCCCAGAAGGTTGCAAGCCTCATCCCACTGACACTTCTCAAGGTCATTGTCTCAGGATCAGTGTCAAAGACAATCTAGTGTATCATGTCTGCACATGGGAATGCGGGATATCTGCATTTAATCTGGTATAATCCGGACTTGTGAATGTTCACATACACCTGGCAGTCTTCAAGGTCTTGCCAAAAAGTTTCTGCAAATGTTTCATTGACCTCTTGCCACTTCAGTTTGATGTCCTTGTCTAGATACAACTTTGTATCTTCATAGATGAGCAGACTAGAGGACACTCGCTCAACTGCTTTTCCAGTTACATTTCCATCAGTGTCGTGTGATCCTATTATCTTCGAAGCCATTGAGACAGATGAACACCTGAAAGATACGGAGACAACAAACATGCATGGCAAGAAACCTGTTAGCGAAAAACAAAGAAAATTTGGGGAATGACACAGCACATACCTGGGAAAATAATGGGCAAGATTGTGCAATTTCTTTTGGAAGGCTTGGTGATTGGCTGCCAGAACTGTGCAAAAAGAAGTCTAGGCTGTTTGTGAGGCAAGATTGGCTGCTAGATGTGCACAATACAAAATCTAGATTGGTTGCTGGCTTCTAGGATTGTACAATGCACAATTCCAGCTCGAAGTGATTGCAGGCTCAGGGACTACATTAGGCAATTTTTTGGGACAGCAGTCACTGTCCCTTAGAAATTTGAAAAATAGTCTTGGAGGATAGTGTTAGGTAGAAATGCACATCTTTAGAGAGGAAGACAGAGCCTTGCTTCCCCAGATTGCGCAATGTTGTCTTAGTGAAGGCAGAGACCGGGCCAAGTTTGGCCCGACTTGCCAATGGGAAACTGAAAGAAAATAATACAATGAATGCATGGTGACACTAAGTGAAAAAAGAAGTGATTGACTGTGCATTCAAACATGAATGAAAGATTCAACAAATAGATGAACATGCATGTGGGTGAAGCGATTCACAGATTTGGCGAACGTTTGTGCAAAACATTTTCATGCATGCGATAATACTGAGATAGCAACGAAAACTCAAATAGAGCTAGGACAAGCTAGTATACATGAAAACGACATCAAGCATTAAAAGAAATCAACCAAACAACACTCACACAAGTGAATACACAAAAAGCGACAAAAATGTTGAAAAAGACAAGTTGAGGCCAATTACCCATGAACAGATGAGCCGAATGTCTCAAAGAGTCTTGTATGTGTTTTGGGACTTCAGATCTCTAAGATCGATGTGAAAGAATGAGCTCTGATGCATCGAATAAATAAGTTTTGGTTCATGAAGCACATGCCACAAATCTAGGAAAAAACGACACTTGGAGGAAAGTTTCTAAAACAACTTTGCATGTAACCTCTACCTACTAAAAATAGTTCCCTGAATCATGGGATGCCTTTTGCATGTTTCCTTTTTCTATTCCAAGAAAAGCAAGCTATGCATGCAAGTTTCCTTGGTCCCGGGTGGAATTGGTTAACCAAACTTCTCATGCATGAAGCTGCTTAGTTGCTTGAGAAAAATGCACATTTCTGGTTGGGAGTTGGGCTAGTTTCCTAGGAGATTGGTGCAATTTGTGGGTAGAGCAGCAGATTGCTGTCTAGGTTTGTACAAATTCTAGGCTGAGCATCCCTACTGGGGAAAACTACACATTTTCACTAGGAGTGTTGATTCGCAGAATTGTGCAATTCTGGAGCCTAGTAGGCTACTAGACATGATTGCACAATTTCTAGAGGGAAGGCTGGTTTCCCTCTAGAAATGCACAATTTCTTGGGGGAGCTGCTCAACCTAAAGCTATAGCAACTGTGGGTGACTAGCTTGTGAGGGGAATGCATCAAGCTGTGATCAATAGCCTGTATTTGTGCAAGAAAAACATTGAAGCTTGTGTACTTCATGAAGCAAGACAAGGTGTTGTGAAAGGTTGGTAGGGAGGCTCAAAAATGAAGCTAAGGAAAATTTTTTGAGGGTGTTTGTAGTTGCTACAACACTTGGTGACACAGTGGTAGAACTCCAACTCTTTGAATGGAGCTTGTTCATGAAAAGCAAGTCTAACACCTCCGAAAGTATTTTTCAGTTCTTAGTTCATCTTGGTTTCACGCTAGCTTGATTGTAAGATGTAGCATCTGCCAAACTCTTGGTTGAATGACACACATTCCAAGCTAAGGCAACAGAATTGTTTTGATTAGGGTTGAGGGGTATATTGGTGTACAAGTAGTATGGTCATCAAAGTCTTAGTATCATCTCTGGTGTTGCTCCGTTGCAAGTAGGCCTGGATAGTACCCCGATGGAGTCACATAAGAACACAAGCATGGCTCTGCTACCAAAGAGCCTAGTCAGTACCCCAACATAGTTATTTGCATCACCTCCCTACGTAGGAAGCCTTTTTCTTCTTTTGCCTTATTCATTTTTCATTTTGAATTTTTTGACTTTTCATTCTTTCATTTTCTTCATTTTTTCAGCTATGCATAGCACTTATTCATTTCATAGGCGGAAGAGGGATCCTGACTTATTGAGAGTAGAAGAGGTTGTTCCAGCAGAGAAGTAGTTTATTGTATCTCTAACATACTTGTTAAGGTTTTTCCCCTCACCTTACACTACTTGACTGAGCTAACAAGGGTTAACCCAAAAACAACCAACTAGAGAAGGTGACACTAGTTAGCACTCAAGCATTGTGTTTTCACCAAGGTTCATTTGAATAGTACGTATTTTCCTTCGACGTATCATGAACTAAAGATAACAAGTTCTTCATACAGAGGCAAGATGATAGATAACCAAGTACTTATAGTTGTACAAGCCCTCTTGTACTTCACCTAGCTCGTTTCAAGAGTCATACATGGTTTCATGTGAAACTAACCTACGAACGAAACAAGCGAACTAACAAACAACAAGGAAAAGTAAGAACAGAAGCAAAAGTAGAAACAAAGAAAGTAAGAAAACAAGCAAGCATACAAACAAACAAACAAATTGAGTAAGAAATAAAGCATGCAAGAAAACTGACTGAAAGTAAACACTACTCCTACTCCTATAGTAATGATGCATGGGCCTGAACATGTGAAGTGATATTTCCAATGCAGCCACCGGTGCATTGGTTAACCCATGTTGGTGAAGGCTTGGTCCATGAGCAACCCAGTTTTGCGAACCAACAAGAAAGAAAGATATAACAATGAAGACAACCACACTTCGTGTTTCATAGTGCCCACAAGACATAAGTGAGTACAAGTGCATGATGACTAGTCTGTGGACTTATCATAGTGTTGTGTGACACTACATGCAACTTTGGAGCATAAGCACACTCTTGACTGTCACATGCAAACTAATGAAAGAAACAAACACAACTTGCATCACGAATGAGTGCTTGCAATGTAAGATTCCTTCAATACATGAGTGATGGAATCATGCAGTTTGAGTGGAGGAAGTATGATTTATGTGTGAGATGATCCTCAATGCATACATATGAGTGATGAGGAGCCTTGGGTGATTGAAAATTTTTATGATCAGAAGTGAGACTAACCCCAAGAGAGTGAGGACCTAACATAACCATAATCTTGGGCTAAAATGCCTTGACGGTCTTGGGTGTTTCAAATTCATCAACAGATAGATCATCATAAACTAGTGGCTTCGAAATATCAACTATGATAGAGTCATGATCGTGATAAAATATGGAAAAAAATGGATCACAATGACACGATTAGAAAAATCAATCACTGCATCGACATCCTCGTGATCAGATGAACCAAACAGAGGGGTAGACGAAAAGTGAACAAACTCATCCTCTATGTTTTTGGAAAATAAATATGAAATATCAAGTGGATTTTCAACAAATAACTTATCCTCTCCATTATTGACTGATGGACAAACATCCGGCAAGTCCTGCGAGTGATCAACAATGGGTGCATCCGTGGATGAAGACACACATGAGAAATCATGGATGACAGGTTCACCAATGATGATAGGAAAGAATGGAGGGGGCTCAGACGAAAGGGAGTCATCCTTCCCTGAGTGTTGATGCTGAAGCTCCCACTCATACTCTTTGTGAATGACAATGCATGTTGGTTGTGCAACACCAACTTCGTTAGTGGCTTGTTCCTTGTTCACAACAAGTGAAGAGTCCAGAATGGATGAACACAAGACTGTATCATCCAGAGGAACACTTGAGTGCGAAGACAGAGGTTGTTGAACATAATGCATATGAGAAATCGAAGGACTCACAACCAAATATGCGTGAAAATTGAGTGGAGTGATGTTGGGAGGATGTGAAAGCTAAACAAGTGCGTGAGAATGATCCTCAACATCACTCAGTAGTGGTGGACTGTTGAATGAGGGGAAGGTAGATAGTCAGTCGAGACAGTGACCACATCCACATGAGATTGTGCAACTCCCTCACTGAAGAATGTTGAGTGAGGCTTGATCTCAAGATTCTTCTTCGGACGGGTGCATTTCATAAGGCAATATTTGAACTGGTCCCAAAGATATGAAAACTTCATCTAGCTCGTCGGAGCTTGAAATTGCATGTCACGGAAGAAGTGCCAAAAATCCATAAATGATTCATGCAGAGCCTTCCATTGTTGTAACAATTTTTGGTCAAGATGGTTTGGATCAAAACGATAGAAAGTGTCTTCAACGAGATCACAAAAGTGCTCAAGTGAGTGCACGCTATCAGCTGGTAGGCTGAGCAGCCATGGACGTGGAGATTCATGAAGTGTGTGTGTAAGAAGCAAGTTGTCCTATTCGTCAGAACACCCATCTTCCTCATGAAGCATGGAAATAAAGTCATGTAAGTACTCAGGTTAGGCCACTTCGCCTTCACCATCATATGTGTAAGTGGACAAGAGATCGAAAAACTCCCCCGTGATGGAAACATATTCATAATTCGAGAAACATCGTGGAGGGAGAAGAGTGCAAGAATCCATGAAAGGTATGCAAAGGTTCAAAACTCGATGAGAGGACACATCTTGTCATCAGGCCCTCCTTCTAGCACAAGAAATTTTGATGGTGCTGGACCCACCAACATGTCAAGGGGATCTCCCCAGTAAGAAGTCCCAATTAGACCTCAAACAGCTTGGTGTAGGACTCCTAGCAGTGGGTCGTATAGCAACGCCATGATTGTGATTTCGCACATAGGAATGTAAGATAACTCTATTAGTAGCAAGGGTGTGACCGGTGCAGTGAGTCAAGGAAGGTCCATGAGAGGTTCTAACACATGTGGGTTGAGATGAGTGCGCCCCTTGGAAACTTGTAGTAATACTCAGATGGAAAGGGAACACATGAGTGAAGATGCATCACAAGCTAGAAAGCAAGTCAGCTGGGAATCCAAAGTGATGGTTAAACCAATCAACACATTTCATAAAGATTCATACATGCATGTGTAAGAAAGCAAATACATATGTCATTTAGTGTAAACAAGACAGCTAGAATAAAATACAACATATGCATGAAACCTGTTGGATCTTATTATATAAATAAGTGTAAGTTCCAATCATACAATACATCCATGTACACCTGCTAGCTCCAACAGTGGAATGTTACAGTCACATCTACCTACTCCTCCAAAGAGATGTACTAGCTTTGTGTAGTGGAGAAGCCAAGGAACATTACAATATTGTCAAATCTCTCTCCAAGATAGTCTTATCGAAAGCTTAGCTAACCAAAATCCTATACAATGAGTTATGAGGGACTATTTATAGTGAAGGGTGGGGTGGCCCTTGACATTACCCTTTGTGATCGTTCAACTACCCCCATGACTCTTCACCTACTCTATGACTGTTACATTCACTATTCACACTTGACTTACACTTGACATGACTTAACATTATAATTCACATGTACTCATATGAACAAAATGGCTTGAGCAAGCTATGCTAGACATCACTCTAACTTAGAAAACCATGGAATTCCAACTCCTCAACATCCTCATGCTAATCAACAATAACATATTGATGCCAAGATTTGTAGTCCTTGATGGTGTCCATGTGTTTTGCGGTGACATCCATCTGAAACCTGACTCTTGCCTCCATAGCATCCGAGTACACTGCTTGGGCTCTTCTATCCAACTTGTCTAAAAGTAGGTGCATCATTGTCTTCAATGTGATCAGACTAGAAACATACTTGTGCATGATGTCTGCACTCATGGGCAAGTCTGGGCTAGTGGCAATGCACATTAACTTGTTGAAATACGAGTCAAGATCGAGTTCGACCTATTTCTTTGTCTTTGCGTGGGTGGGAGTGCCAATTAATGGGATTGCATGTACATGCACCACAACATCCATACTCTTGAATACTCATGCATGGGAAGCCTATATGCTAGTGATGAACTATGGTACCTCTTCATAGTTCCAGATTTGACTCCGATACATGCTTTCAGCTTGACCACATTGACCCTCATCATCTTAGGCAAGTGAAGTGGGGCTCCCTTGTACTTCATCATCCATGTTTGCATGTCATCAACAACAATATGCAATTTCATCAAGATACATGCTCTTCCAGCACATCGCTGTTGCCATCCATTGAGATGGACGACTACCTTATGCATGGTACCAAACTTTGAGTACAATGCTCGCATAACTGTGTCAAGGGACAATAATTCATCTAGTATTTACTTCTTTAGTTCATCTCGGGTGGACATTATTACCAAGTCTCCTCCTTGCTTAGTTTTTTGTAGTTCCCTTTCCATCTGCTCATTCTCAGCTATTAGGAAGCGAACACTTGAGTTGGTGGCTTTAGCATACACTCTGGTTGTATCAGCCAAGGTAGTTGGATGTTTATGCACATCAGTCACCATCACTCGTTCTTGAACTTGCATAGGAGATGTATGATCCTCCGGAGTTGACACTCTGCAAGGCTGCACAACCCTATGTTGGGATTCGTCAAACGAGATGTTCGACAGTTCCTCTTTCAACTGATCACAAAGGATCTTAGTGCATCCTTGGTCATTTGAGACTTGCTCATCATCTGCATGCATTGAGGCAGGTGAGTCGATCTCTTTGGGGTGAGGCATGAGTTCGATGTCCTGTTCCAACTACTCCTGCTCCATGTCTGCATCCAGCTGTTGAAGTGCTTGTTCTATCTCATGAGCGAATTCTCTCCCCTGTGATGGTTCACCCTATTCGCTTAATGCTAGTTATTGAGATGAATCAACTACCTATACAGGAGCTGCTTTGTTTGTTTACACACGTTGCACCCCTTTTGTATTTGTTGTTGTTGCGCTTCCCTCTCCTGTTTGAGCAGCTCTTGTTCCTTTTGGAGTTGCTCCCTTAGCTCATGCAACTCCTTCTCTTCTTCTTCCATTCTCTTCCTATTCCTCTAATGTCATGTGATTTGCTTGTCACACTATTGCCTCTTTGCCTCTATAGCCATAGTTTCTTTCTCGACAAGTGGATCTGCTCGAAACTTGCAACTTTGATCCTCCTCCATGTGATCGACAATCTTCCTCTTACATTTCTCATAAACTGGTATGATTTCCTCTCCTGCCACTATTGCTACTGTTGTTGTTGGTGTTCTACGTGATACTACTTCATGTTGCTTCGATAACCACTCCACAGCGAATCCGACTGGTTCATTGGGTCTATAAAAACTTCAGCAATTTCTTTGTGGGTCCTCCTTGACCCAGTGACACGTCTCGTGAATCCAGTTGAACTAAAATCTCATATAGTGATCTTTCACAATGTAATGTGGGTCATACGAATTGTAGCTTCAGAGGTCGAATGGGTACTTCTTCATCAATTCTACTTCAACATCTCCTTTCTTGATACTTTGTATCTCATATAACCTACTCTGCAATGGAAGAGTGGGCCAACGTGCCTTCTTCCTCCGATGTAGTCTAGCTGTCAATCCTGCCGAGATGTGATATGCTACTTCTAGCATGACAAGTACGTCCAAGGAAAACTTCGAAAGAACCTGCGGACACTTCTCCACATTGAATATTCATATGAAAGTGCCAGATGGTGAGGCATACTAATTTGCAATGCCTATCAATGCCTCCATTACTTCCTTTGACATGCAGGGTGGATCCTGTTCAAATTTCATCTTGTACATAGGGGTGAAAAAATGGCTAGACAGTCGTGTGATTATTCCTTTGAAGTTGCATTCAGACAACAACTTGAAATGCGTCTTCACAGTAGTCTCTACTAGTGACCATGCCCACTCTAAGCCTAAGAATTCTTGTTAGGCAAAGACTGCATCTAAGATGTAGGTAGACATGTAAATCTTTGCATGCATACCTCTAGGTGACTATCGAGCCTTCATTACTTGTTCCTTCAGCTAATGAGCCAATATGTCGGACTAATTACATCTCTAGCCATTTGGTCCAGTGCAAGCACCCAACTCTGTGGGAAGGTTTCCATGCATGCTTGGCCATACATTTGACATGAAAATATGACCAAGGATTGGTACGCCTTACTCAGTATCTTTGTCTTGTGCATCTCATTGGGTGTCAACCTGGATCGAGCTCATTCTTTTACCCAATTCTTTAGAATGTCTCTTGAGTTAGCACTCCTGTTTGGTAAGATGAATGGAGTCTTCATGATAGTCATGGGATCTAACATCTGATACATCTCATCATAATCTCATGCCCAGAAGGTCTCAAGCTTCATCCGATTAACACTGCTCAAGGTCATCATCTCGGTATCAGTGTGAGAGACGATCCAATGTATCATGTCCATGCATGGGAGCGTGTGATATTTGCATGAAATTTGGTACAAGCCAAACTTGTGAATGTTCATGTACACTTGACGGTCTTCAAGGTCTTCCCCAAAAGTGCCTACAAATGTTTCATTGACCTATTGCCACTTCACTTTGATGTCCTTGTCTAGATACAATTTTGTATCTTCATAGATCGACAGACTAGAGGACACTCGCTCAACTCCTGCTCCTACGACATTTCCATCAGTGTCCTATGATCCTATTCTCTTGGAAGCCATTGAGATGGATGAACACCTGAAAGATATGAAGACAAGCAACATGCATGGTAAGAAATTTGTTAGCGATAAACAAAGCAAATTTAGGGAATGACACAGCACATACTTGGGAAAATCATGGGCGAGATTGCAAAATTTCTTCTGGGAGGCTTGGTGATTGGATGCTAGAACTGTGAAAAAGGAAGTTTGGGTTGTCTGGGAGGCAAGACTGTCTGCTGGATGCTAAGATTACACAATGTGCAATTCTAGTTGGGAGTGATTGTAGGCTCAAGGACTGCATTGTGCAATTTTTTGGGCCAGTAGTCACTATCCCTCAGAAATGTGCAAAACAGTCTTGGACGATAGTGCTGAGAAAAAAATGCACATTTCCGGAGAGGAAGACAGAGTGTTCCTTCCCCAAATTGTGCAATGTTGTTTGAGTGAAGGCAGAGTTCGGGCCAAGGTTGGCCCGACTCGCCGATGGGAAACTGAAATAAAATAAGATAGTGAATGCATGACGACACTAAGTCAAAGAAGAAGTGATTGACAGTGCATGCAAACATGAATGAAAGATTCAGCAAACAGATCAACATGCATGTGGGTGAAGTGATTTGCTGATTTGGCGAACGTTAATGAAAAATAGTTTCATGCATGCAATAGCACTGAGATAGCAATGAAAACTAAAACAAAGCTAGGAAAAGCTAGTATACATGTAAATGACAGCAAGCATTCAAAGAAATCAAGAAAACAACACTCACACAAGCAAATACACAAAAAGCAACAAAAATGTTGAGAAAGACAAGTTGAGGCCACTTACTCATGAACAATTGAGCCGAATGTGTCAAAGATTCCTGGATGTGCTGTGGGACATCAGAGCTCCAATATTGATTTGAAAGAATGATCTCTGATGCGCTAAATAATATGTTTAGGCTCATGATGCGCATGCTACAAATCTAGGAAAAAGTGACACTTGGAAGAAAGTTTCTAAAAAATCTTTGCATGTAACCGCTAGCTTCTAAAAATAGCTCCCTGAATCATCAGATGCCTTTTGCATGCTACCTTTTGCTATTTTGGGAAAAGCAAGCTATGCATGCAAGTCAAGTTTCCTTGGTCCTGGGTGGAACTGGTCAATTGAGCTGCTCATGCATGAAGCTACTCAACTGCTTGAGAAAAATGTGCATTTCTGGCTGGGAGTTGGGCTAGATGCCTATGAGATTTGTGCAATTTCTAGGTAGAGAAGTTGAATGCTTCCTAGATTTGCACAAATTTTTGGCTAAGTAATCCTCTTGGGGAAAATTGTGCAATTTTGATTGGGAGTGTTGACTCGTTGAATTGCGCAATTCTGGAGCTCAACAGGTTACCAAATAGGATTGTGCAATTTGTGGAGGGAAGGCTAGTTTCCCTCCAGAAATGCGTAATTTCTTGGGGGAGCTTCTTAGCCTACAGCTGGACCAAGTCTAGGTGATTAGCCTATGAGGGGAATGCATCAAGTTGTGATCAACGGGTTGTCTTTGTGCAAGCAAAACACTGAAGCTTGTGTACTTGATGAAGCAAGACAAGGTGCTGTGAAATGTTGGTAGGGAGGCTCCAAAACGAAGCTAAGGAAAAATTTTGGAGGGTGGTTGTAGCTACTACAACACTTGGCGACAAACTGGTAGAACTCCAGCTCTCGGAATGGACCTTGTTTATGAAAACAAATTCTAACAGCTCCGGAAGTATTGTTCAGTTCTTAGTTCATCTTGATTTCACACTAGCTTGATTGTAAGATGTAGCATTTGCCAAACTCTTGGTTGATTGACACACATTCCAAACCAAGGAAACATGATTGTTTCGATTGGGGTTGAGTGGTATATTGGTGTACAAGCAGTATGGTAATCAGAGTCTTAGTTTCATCTCTGGTGTTGCTCCCTTACGAGTAGGCTTGGACAATACCTCAGCGGAGTCATATGGGAACACAAGCATGGCTCCACTGCCAACAAGCCTGGTTAGTACCCTGGCGGAGTTACTTGCATCACCTCCCTACACAAGAAGCCTTTCTCTTCTTTCTCCCTATTCATTTTGAATTTTGAATTTTTTTACTTTTCATTCTTTCATTTTTTCCATTTTTTCAAATCTGCATAGAAGTTATTCATTTCAGAGGCTGAAGAGGGTTCCTGACTTATTGAGAGTAGAAGAGATTTTTATAGTAGAGAAGTAGTTTATTGTATCTCTGACGTGCCTGCTAAGGTTTTCCCCCTCACCTTACTCTACTTGACTGAGTTGACAAGGGTTAAACCAAAAACAACCGACTAGAGAAGGTGACACTAGTTAGCACACAAGCGTTGTGTTTTCACCAAGATTCACTTTGAACAATATGTATTTTCCTTCAATGTATCATGGACTAAAGGTAACAAGTTATTGATACAGAGGCAAGATGACAGATAACCAAGTAGTGATAGTTGTACAAGCTCTCTTGTACTTCACCCATCTCGTTTCAAGAGTCATACATGGTTTCATTCGAAACCAACCTATGAACGGAATGAGCGAACTAAGAAAAATAAGAGAACTAACAAACAACAAGGAAAAGTAAGAGTAGAAGAAAAATTGAAAGAAAAGAAAGTAAGCAAACAAGAAAGCAAAAAAACAAACAAGTAAAATGAGTAAGAAATCAAGCATGCAAGCAAACTGATTGAAAGAAAACACTAACCCTACTCCTACACTGACGGTGCATGGGCCTGATCATGAGAAGTGATATTTCCAATGCAGTCACCTATGCATTGGTTGACCCATGTTGATGAGGGCTTGGTCCGCGAGCAACCCAGTTGTGCGAACCAGCAAGAAAGAAAGATATATAAATGAAGACAACCACACTTTGTGTTTCAAACTGCCCACAGGACATAAGTGAGTACAAGTGCATGACGAGTAGCTTGTGGACTTATCATAGTGTTGTGTGACTCTACGTGCAACTTTGGAGCATAAGCACACTCTTGAATGTGACATGCAAGCAAATGAAAGAAACAAAGACAACTTGCGTCGCAAACGAGAGCTTGTAATGTAAGATTCCTCCAATGCATGAGTGATGGGATCATGCAATTTAAGTGGAGGAAGTATTATCTGTGTGTGAGATGGATCTTCAATGCATATAGATGAGTGATGAGGATCCTTGGGTGATTGAACAGTTTCATGATTGGAAGTGAGACTAACCCCAAGAGAGTGAGGACCTAACATAACCATTAGCTCGAGCTAAAGTGCCTAGACAGTCTTGGGTGTTTCAACTTCATCATCATATAGATCATCATAAACCAGTGACTTTGAAAGATCAACTATGATAGAGTCATGATTGTGATCAAATATGGAAACAAATGGATCATGACTGCCACGATAAAAAAAATCAATGACTGCATCAACATCCTCATGATCAGATGAATCAAACAAAGGGGTAGCTGAAAATTGAACAAACTCATCCTCTGTGTTTCCGGAAAAAAAGGATGAAAGATCAAGTGGATTTTTAATGAATAACTTATCCTCTTCATTATCGAATGGCAGACCAACATCCGGTGAGTCCTGCGAGTGATAAAAAATGGGTGCATCCATGGATGAATACACATATGTGAAATCATGGATGGCAGGTTCACCAATGATGTTAGGAAAGAACGAAGGGGGCTTGGACAGGAGGGAGTCATCCTTCACTGAGTGTTGATGCTCAAGCTCCCATCCATACTCTTCGTGAATGACAGTTCATGTTGGTTGTGTAGCACCAACTCCGTTAGTGGCTTGTTCCTCATTCACAATAAGTGAAGAGTCCAAAATGGATGAACACAAGATAGTATCATCCAGAGGAACACCCGAGTGCGAAGATGGAGTTCATAGAACAAAATGCATATGATAACTCGAAGGACTCACAAGCAAATTTGTGTGAAAATTGAGTCAAGTGATGTTGGGAGGATGTGAAAGCCAAACAAGTGTGTGAGCATGATCCTCAACATCACTTGACAGTGGTGGATCTATTGAATGAGAGGAAGCCAGACAATTAGTCAAGAGACTGACCACATCTAGATGAGATTGCGTAGCTCCCTCACTGAAGAATGTTGAGCGAGGCTTGATCTCAATCTTCTTCTTGGGGCGGGAAGATTTCTTAAGGCAATACTCGAACTAGTCCCAAATATAGGACAACTTCATCTGGCTCCTCGGAGCTTGAAACTACAAGTCACGGAAGTGCTGCCAAAAGTCCATAACCGATTCATGAGGAGCCTTCTGTTGTTGTAACAATTTTAGGTCAAGATGGCATGGATCAAAATGATAGAAAGTATCTTAAATGAGATCATAGAAGTGGTCAAGTAAGTGCATGTTGTCACTTGGTAGGTTGAGCAGCCATCAACGTGGAGATTCGTGAAGTGTGTGTGTAAGCAGCAAGCTAGCCTATTAATTAGAACACCCACCTTCCTCATGAAGCATGAAAAGAAATTCATGTAAGTAGTCAGGTCAGGTCACTTCGCCTTCACCATCATATGTTTAAGTGGATAGTGATCGAAAAACTCCCTCATTATGGATACCTCTTCATGATTCGAGAAACATCGCGGAGGGAGAAGAGTGCAAGAATCCATGACAGGTATGCAAAGGTTCAAAACTAGATGAGAGGAAACAACTTGCCATCAGGCCCTCCTTCTAGAGCTAGAAATGTTGACGGTGCTGGTCCTGCCAACATCTCAAGGGGATATCACCAATAAGAAGTGCCAATTAGACCACAGACCATTTGCTGTAGGAGTCCTAGCAGTGAGTCTTATAGAAATGCCTTCACCAAGATTTCGCACAGAGGCAAGTCAGATAACTCTGTTAGTAGAAAGGGCGTGACCATTGCAGTGAGTCAAGGAAGGTGCATGAGATATTCTAACACATGTGGGTTGAGATGAGTGTGCCCCTTAGCAACCTGTAGCAGTACTTGGATGGAAAGGGAATGCATGAGCGAAGATGCATCACAAGCTGGAAAGCAAGTCAACTAGTAATTCAAAGTGATGGTTAAACCAATCAACACATTTCAGAAAGATTCATACATGCTCATGCAGAAAAATCCATACATGCATGCGTAAGAAAGAAAATACATATGTCATTTAGAGTAAACAAGACAACTGGAATACAATACAACATATGCATTAAACGTGTTGGCTCTTATTATATAAAGAAGTGTAAGTTCCAGTCATACAATACATCCATGTACACCTGTTAGCCCCAACAGTGGAATGTTACAACCACATATGCCTACTCCTCCAAAGAGATGTACTAACTCTGTGCAGTAGAGAAGCCAAGGCACATTACAATATTGTCCAAGCTATCTCCAAGATAGTCTTATCAGAACCTTGGTAGACCAAAAGCCTATACAATGAGTTATGAGGGACTATTTATAGAAAAGGGTGGGGTGGCCCTTGGCATTCCCCTTTGTGGCTATTCAACTACCCTCATGACTCTTCACGTACTCAATGACTGTTACATTCACTATTGAGACATGACTTAACATTACAATGCACATGTACCCATGTGAACACAATGGCTTGAGCAAGCCATGCTAGACATCACTTTGACTTAGACAAGCATGGAAGTCGAACTCCTCAACATCCTCATGTTGATCATAAGTAACATATTGATGCTAAGATCTATAGACCTTGATGGTGTCCATGTGTTCTGTGGTGACATCTATCTGAATCCTGACTCTTTCCTCCATAGCATCCGAGTATGCTACTCGGGCTCTTCTGTCCAACTCATCTGAAAGCATGCACATCATTGTTTTCAATGTGGCCGGACCAGTAACATACTTGTGCATGATGTCTGCACACATGGGCAAGCCTAGGCTGGTTGCAATGCGCCTTAACTCATCGAAGTATGAGTGAAGCTCGAGTCGGACCTGTTTCTTTGTCTTCGCCTGGGTGAGAGTCCCAATTGATGGGATCGCATGTGCGCACACCACAACATCCATACTCTTGAATACTTGTGCATGGGAAGCCTGTATGCTAGTGATGAACTACGTGAGCTCTTCATAGTTCTGGATCTCACTTCAGATATGTGCTTTTAGCTCGACCTCATTGACCCTCATCATCTTAGGCAAGTGAAGTGGGGATCCCTTGTCCTTCATCTTCCATGTTTTCATGTCATCAAAAAAAACACGCAAGTTCATCAAGATACGTTCTCTTCTAGCACATCGGTGTTGCCATCCATTGAGATGGATGACTTCCATGTGCACGGTACCAAACTTTGAATACAATTCTCGCATAACTGTGTCAAGGGAAAATACTTCATCTAGTATTGCCTTGTTCAATTCAGATGGGTGGACATTGTCACCAAGTGTCCTCCTTGCTTGGTCATTTGTAGTTACTTTGCCATTCGCTATTTCTCAACTATTAGGAAGTGAAGGCCTAAGATGGTGGCTTTGGTATACACACTGGTTGCATCAGCTAAGGCAGCTAGATGTTTGTGCACATCAGTCATGATCACTCGTTCCTCAACTTGCGTAGGAGATGTATGATCCTCCGAAGTTAACACTCTATGATATTGCACAACTATATGTTGGGATTCGTCGAACGAGATGTTGTGCAATTCTTATTTTGGTTGATAAAAAAGGATCTCAGTGTGTCCTTGTTTATTTGAGACTTGATCATCATCTGGATGCATTGAAGTAGGCGAGTCGACTTCTTTATGGTGATGCATGAGGTCAATGTCCTATTCCAACTCCTACTGCTCCATGTCTACATCCAACTATTGAATGCTTATTCTATCTCATGAGCGAAGTCTTTCCCCTGCAGTGGTTCGCCCTATTCGCTTGATGCCTACTATTTAGATGAATCAACTACTTGAACGAGCACTTCTTCATCTATTTGCACATGTTGTGGCCCCTGCTGTATCTTCTGTTGTTGCACTTCCCTCTCTTGTTTGCATATCTGTTGTTCCTTTTGGAGTCGCTCCCTCAGATCATGCAACTCCTTCTCTGCTTCTTCCATTCACTCCTTGTCCCTCTTCCTTCGGACAATTCTCTTGTTGCAGTACTACCTCTTTTCCTCTATAACCATAGCTTCTTTCTCTACACGTGGATCTGCTCGAAACTTGCAGCTTTGATACTCCTCCATGTGATTGTCAATCTTCCTCTTACCTTTGTCGCGCATTGGTATGCTTTCCTTTCATGCCACTACTACTTCTGGTGCTCTTTGTGATGCTGCTTCATGGTTCTTCGATAACCACTTCACAATGAAGTTGACCGGTTCATTGGGTCTAGATAAACTGTAGCAATATCTCCATGGGTCCTCCTCGACCCAATGACATGCCCCATGGATCCAGTTGAACTGAACTCTCGTGCAGTGATCTTTCATAATGCAATGTGGGTCATACGAATTGTAGCTTCAGAGGTCGAATGTGTACTTCTTCATTAGTTCTGCTTCAACATCAACTTTCTTGATACTTTGGATCTCATATAACCTAATCCACAATGAAAGAGTGGGCCAAGGTGCTTTCTTCTTCTGATGTAGTTTAGTTGTCAATCCTATTGAGATGTGATATCCTACTTCATGGATGACAAGTATGTCCAACGAAAAATTCAGAAGAACATTTAGAGGCTTATCTACACTGAACATTCAGATGAAAGTGACGAACAGTGAGGCATACCAATTTGTAATGCCTATCAATGCCTCCATTGCTTCCTTTGACATGTAGGGTGGATCTTGTTCGAATATCATCTTGTACATAGGGGTGAAAAAATGATCAGACAACCATGTGATTAATCCTTTGAAGCTGCATTTGGACAAAAAATTGAAATGCGTGTTCACAACAATCTCCGCCAGTGACGATGCCCACTCCAAGCTTAGGAACTCCTATCGAGCACAACTTCATCTAATATGTAGGTGAACATGTAAGTATTTGCATGCATACCCCTGGGTGACTTTCGAGCCTTCGGTACTTGTTCCTTCAGCTGATGAGACAATATGCTAAACCAGTTACATGGTTTTCCTTCTCTGGCCAATTGGTCAAGTGCAACCACCCAACTCTGTGGGAAGGTTTTCGTGCTTGCTTGGCCATACAGTCAACATCAAAATATGACCAAGTATTGGTACGATGTCCTAAGTATCTTTGTCTTGTATATCTGGTTGTGTGTCAACCTGAATGGAGTTGGCTACTTTACCCAATTCTTCAGAATGTCTCTGGAGTTAACACTATTGTTGGATAAACTGAATGGAGTCTTCATGACAATCACAGGCTTTGACATCTGATACATCTCATCATAATCATGTGCTAAGAAGGTCGAAAGCTTCATCTCACTAACACTACTCAAGGTCATTGTCTCAGGATAAGTGTGAGAGACAATCTAGAGTATCATGTCTGCACATGGGAACGTAGGATATCTGCATGCAATCCAGTACAAGAAAGAATTGTGAATGTTCACGTAAACCTAACAGTATTCGAGGTCTTCCCTAAAAGTTCCTTCAAATGTTTCATTGGCTTATTCCACTTTAGTTTGATGTCCTTTTCTAGATATAGCTTTGTATCTTCATAGATCGGAAGTCTAGAGGGCACTCGCTCAACTGCATTTCCATCAGTGTCCTGTGATCCTATTCTCCTGGAAGCCATTAAGATGGATAAACACCTGAAAGATATGGGTACAAGAAACATGCATGGCAAGAAATATGTTAGCGAAAAACAAAAAAAAAGGGGGAATGACACAGCACATACCTGGGAAAATGATGGGCAAGATTGCACAATTTCTTCTAGGAGGCCTGGTGGCTAGCTACCATAACTGTGCAAAAGGAAGTCTGGGATGTCTAGGAGGCAAGATTGGCTATTGGACTTGCGTAATGCGCAATCCACAATGGCTGATGGCTGCTGGGATTGTGTAATGTGAAATCCAGACTGGCTACTGGCTATTATCATTGCACAATGTGCAATTCCAACTACGAGTGACTACAGGCTCAGGGACTGCATTGTGCAATTTTCTAGGACAACAGTCACTATCCCTAAGAAATGTGCAAAACATTCCTTGAGGATAGTTTTAGGCAGAAATGCACATTTCTGGAGAGGAAGATAGAGCCTTCCTTCCCCAGATTGCGCAATGTTGTCTCAGTGAAGGAAAAGTCCAAGCTGAGGTTGTCCAGACTTGCTGATGGGCATCTGAAAGTAAATAAGATAGTGAATGTATGATGAAACTAAGTCAAAGAAAAAGTGATTAATAGTCCATGAAAACATGAATGAAAGATTCAACAAATAGATCAACATGCATATGGGTGAAGTGATTCACCGATTTGGTAAACGTTTGTGCAAAACAGTTTCATGCATGTGACAACAGTGAGATAGCAATGAAAAATGAAACAGATCTAAAACAAGCTAGTATACATGTGAATGACAACAACCATTCAAAGAAATCAAGCAAACAACACTCACACAAGCGAATACACAAAACACAACAGAAATTTTGAAAACGACAAATTGAGGCCACTTACCCGTGAATAGCTCAGCTGGATGTGTCAAAGAGTCCTGAATGTGCTGTGGGATGTCAGAGCTCCAATATCAATTTCAAAGAATGAGCTCTGATGCATCAAATAAGTAAGTTTGGGCTCATGACGCACATGCCACGAATCTAGGAAAAATTGACACTTCAAGGAATGTCTCTAAAACAATTTTTCATGTAACCTCCAACTGCTAAAATTATCTCCCTGAATCATGGGATGCCTTTAGATGTTTCCTTTTGCTATTTTGGGAAAATAAAGTTCTGCATGCAAGTCAAGTCTTGTTGGTCCTGGGTGGAACTAGTCAACCGAACTGCTCATGCATGAAGCTACTCAATTTCTTGAGAAAAATGTGCATTTCTGCCTGGGAGCTGGGCTGGCTGCCCAGGAGATTTGCGCAATTTTTGGGCAGAGTAGCTAATTGCTGCCCAGATTTGCACAAATTTTGGGCTGATTAGCCCTGCTGGGGAAAATTGAACAATTTTCACTGGGAGTGTTGATTGGAAAAATTACGTAATTCTGGAGCCCATTAGGTTGCCAGATACGATTGTGTAATTTCTGGAGGGAAGGCTAGTTTCCCTCTAGAAATGCACAATTTCTTGGGGAAGTTGCTCATCATGTAGCTGGACCAAGTCTGGGTGATCAAACTGTGAGGGGAATGCATCAAGATGTGATCAACAGGTTGTCTTTGTGCAAGAAAAACACTAAAGCTTGTGTACTTGATGAAGCAAGACAATGTGCTATGAAAGGTTGGTAGGGAGGCTCCAAAATGAAGCTAAGGAAAAATTTTGGAGGGTTGTTTTAGCCACTATAACACTGCCAATGGGTTTCCTTCATGCTGGGAACTCCCCTAGATCCAAATCCTCATTTTTGTGCAAAGATGCCATTTCATCAACCATGGCCTCTTTCCACAGTTTTCCATCCTTGATATCTATTGCTTCCCTCACAGTTATGGGATCATCGTCAGTAATAGATAAAGAAAAAATTGAACAGAAAGAAAATGGACTATAGCTTTTTGGCTGCCTTCTTTCTTGAATTGATCTTCTCATAGCTGGAGTTTGTGGCTCTTCATCTTCTGATTCCTCTTCTGTTGTAAAGTCTAATTCTTCCTTCTTTAGCTCAAACTCTATCTTTTGAGGTTCCTTTGGTAGGACTTCATGTTTAATAACATATTTCACCTCCTTAAACACCACATCTCAGCTTTACACAACCTTCCTTATTTATAGGTTCCAAATCTTATAACCTTTTAAACCATCCTTATACCCAATAAATATGCATGTTTCAGATTTACTATCCAACTTTGTTCTTTTCTCCTTTGGAACATGTACATATGCATCACATCCAAATACCCTCAGATATGAAATAGAAGGTTTCTTACCAATCCATACCTCTTGTGGAGTCTTATCCTCCAATGCTGATGAAGGTGATCTATTAACCAGGTAACATACAGTCTCCACCACCTCGGCCCAGAATTCTTGTCCTAACCTGGCACCACTGAGCATGCTTCTTGCCCTTTCCATCAACGTCTTGTTCATTGTTTTTGTAACTCCATTTTTCTCAAGTGTGTATGGAGTAGTCTTCTGCCATGTTATACCACACTTCTTATAGAACTCTTCAAATTCCTTCTTGCAAAAATATCCACCGTTATCTGTCCTTGGCACCTTTATCTTCTTCTTTGTCTTGTTTTCCACTAGAGCCTTAAATTCTTTAATTCTATCAAAGACTTCAGATTTCTTCTTGAGGAAATATATCCATGTATTCCTTGAGAATTCATCTATAAATGATATGTAGTACACAAAATTACCTAGTGATGGAACCGACACAGGTCCAACCACATCACTATGCACAAGCTCTAATATATGTTTTTCCCTCTTACCACCAGAGGGGAAACTCACCCGATTCTTCTTCCCATATACAATATTTTCACAAAAATCAAAATCTAGAGAGAAATTAGACATACCTTCTACCATATCATTATGATGAAGTATTCGAAGGCCCTTCTCTCCAATATGTTGAAGCCTTTGATGCCATATCATGGTATTTTCTAGAGAGACCACTAGATTTTCTGCTCCACTTTCAAGAACCACAAAATTGTTTCACCCATCAATAACAGTGCTACCTTGAAGCTTGTACAGAATTCCAATCCGAACTCCCCAAATCAATACCAGTGCTCCTGAAACCATCTTGCAGGTATCTTTTGCGAACACTATTTTTACACCACCATCATCCATCTTGATTACAGAAATTAGATTTTTGGCTAATGTAGGAATATGAGGAACACCTAGAAGTGTTCTAATCCTTGCACCTTGCAACTTCAACTTTAATTCTCCGCTAGCAATGATTCTAGCCTTCTTGTCATGCCCTAAGAAGACATCACCACCATCATATTTATCATACTCGCAGAACCACTTTCTATGGGGAGTGAAGTCAAAGGATGCACCTAAGTCAATCAACCATGCCTCATGATCTACATGTGTACTTGAAGAAGAAGACAAGTACACATCCCCACCTTCATCTGAGGTGGTTTTCACCTTTGTAGAAGGAGAATCATGAGATCCCTTTCCTTTCTCGGGAGCTTTATATTTACAGTCCCTTTTGTGGTGCCCTTCCTTTCCGCATTTTCAGCACACCTTTACAAGTTTTCTTGGAGATTTAGATCTCCCTATAGATTTAGATCTCCCACTTGAGGGCTTATTTTTGTTTCTCTTTTGGGTCCGTCCTCATATAGGGAAGGAATCACCATTCTTGCCCTCCATATTTTTCTGTCTCATTTCTTCTGACAGTAAGGATGAGACTATTTCATCAAACAGCAAGGCAGCTGCATTGATACCTATTGCAACAACCAGGCTATCCAACGAATTTGGTAGAGAACACAACAAACTAATGCACTTATCTTCATATGAAAATTTAATATCAACAGATAATAAATGACTTACCACAATATCAAATGCATTCAGGTTCTCTATCACTAAGTCTCCATCTTTCATCCTCAGGTTATACAACCTTTTTTGTAGCAACACTTTATTCACTAGAGAGTTAGATTGGTACAAAGTCCCTAACTTGTCCCACAAATCCTTTGTCGAATCTTCCCCTGATACATTCAGCAGTACTAAATCTGAGGCACACAATTGTATTGTTTTGTTTGTCTTTTCATCCAACTTTGCCTAGTATTTAGCTGACATTGTTGTTGGTTTAGTACCTAGATCTATCGCGATGCATTAATATTTATCCACTAATAGATCCTGCATGTTGAGTTTCTACAACTCAAAACTCTGACCATTAAATTTCTTGATCTCTATATTCCCACTACATGTCATCTTATTTCACCACAAGAATCGATCCCATAGATCTCCCATTGAACAGGGTCTACCACTTGCCTGAGCAGAAAATGCCTTAGCAAAAAAGGCATCCCCTTGAATCGAAAACAGCTTTGATACAAAATCCAGGTTTTAACCATGTATAAAAATACCTGCATATGAATTAAAAAAAATAAAATAAACAATAGCGAGAGCATAAAACATAAAACAGATATACAGAGAGATTTTCCCCTATATCCCAAAACTGAGACTATCAAATTGAGTTTTCATTATGTTCCTTTCAATGATACAATAAATATATGTACATGTCGAAGCATCCATAAACCCCAATCCATTAACCCTGGATTAGAACATAATCGTAATTCCCTTGATTGGATCTACAAAATACCATGGATAGAAAACCATTGTGCCCAAAAACATGTGTGAAATCCATGCACAAAACCATAGGTAGGTCCGCCCACCTAATACAGGGTCAAAAAAAATTTCCCTGGCCATTGTCGTGGACCTTGTGTAGGGGGGCTACTGCCCCCATGCATACCCCCGCATGACACCCTGGTAGTGCCTAACACAATGTACAAGGCAGTCTACTGCCCCCATGCATACCCCCGCATGACATCCTGGCAGTGCCTGACGCAATGTACAAGGCAGTCTACCACCCCCTAGGCGTGGGGTAGTTGTGGAAAGAATATAACCCAACCTAGCATTATGATTGTTGAATCTTTTTATCACTTCTAATTCTACCTCCCCCTCCCCCGTAGTAGTGGTCTTGGTTCCAACAATATCAACACCATAAAAATCGAATGCCCAGAGTGAGATCATAGCCATACAATATCATGCCAATACAGGGCCACTCCCGTGTGAGATACATCCATAGAGAATAGTGTGAAAACCTATCCACATAAAGTAGTGTGAACAACCTTAGATACATAAAGCCTTGTGAGATACTCTCACACATTATTAACTTGAGCCATAATTATTATAAATTTATAGTTGATTCCATGAAGGGTTATGACCCATTTAGAGGAGTGGACATGAATCCCTGGAAAGAACTAGTAAAAATTTAAATTCAAATGATCATTTGAATATAAATGCCTTCACAATTATTTAAAAAAAAAATTGTACCAAATAATAATAATTTTCTTTGTCAATTTGAATTTCACCTTTGGGGTTTAATTGATTTCCCAAGAGAAATTATTCGCAACACGGATTCATATTTTAACACTCCCTGCTAACTAGGGAGGAATTTCCATTAACATTATTAGCCTTATCTAGGATGTTTTATCATAGTTGCATCATGATGTATCTCGAATTTACATATGTCAGACAGAAGGAATAAACACAATTGTATTATCAATAAGATGCATCTCTCATCGTCTCATGAAAGAAGAGGAATCCATAACCAATGGTAGGGGAGATTAGCCCTCTAAACCCTACCTATATTTAGGTCAAGTCTCATGAGTTTTATCTTAGCCATATCTCATCACATATAAGAAGAAGAATGCATAATAAAAGGTATGGGAGATTAATCCTCAAAGCATACTAGTCGCAAAGTCATATCCCACAGCTATATCAATAATACATCCATCTCATCATATCTTGACATAACTTGTTTCTTTTTATCATCAGTTGAACAATGATGTATCTATCTAAAGAAGAAGAATAATTATAGGGGAGATCTATCTACCACCCTATCAACTCAAGCATCATCATAAGGGAGCATCTGAATTCCACTATTAGGTCCCTATACTATTAGTGTAGCCCCTTATTGTTATTAGTGCAACCCCCTTACTGTATTTTTGTGCCCATGTAGTCCACATATTGTTATTATTATGCCCCATAGAAGCCCACTATTGTTATTGTTGTGCCCTTACAATATTATTGTTATGTCAGCTCTAATTATATTGTGATCCCTTAGACTCCTATATATAGAAAGGTGGTCTTGCCATTTGTATCATCCAAGAATTGTTTATTTATGTAATGTAAAGGAGGTTGGCCCCTCAAAGAGGCTTATTTTGAAGTCATTTATCTATCTATTGTTCTATTTTGTGAGTTGGTTTCATAACATTTGGTATTAGAGCTTTGGAACCTAGGGTTTCGCTACTTCAAACATATCCTCGTGACATTGTCTCTATAAAGTTTTTTATATGAATATTTCGAATATGAAAAAAAACTATTTCAGAAAAAATCTTGATGAACTTCATATCCGAATTTTAGGTCTTGTTCTGCTATAGTTTTCAAGATATGATCCAAGGAAGTTAGGGTTTTTGCAGGCTCCTGAATTCCATCTCAAACATGTGACCTTGGGAAAATGGTTATAACTTTCTCTATGAGCACCAAATTCAAATTTTGTAAAAAGTGATAGAACAAGGAAATAATGTAGCTTGTTGGGTATTGTTTTAAGGGCCAAAGGAAAAAAAAATGGATATGTGGCACATCATACACGGTTTCTCTACTGAACTAGTCTATAATTAGGTCATCGTGAGAGAATTGGCATAAGTATTTCTTCGAGAATCCAATCTCAATCAAAATTGTAAGGTTATAAAGAGGCTCATAGGGCTACCATAGGTCGCAATTTCAGAACTTGGAGATGTGAAATTATAGAGTTACAATCATTTAAATATCAAGCTCCGAAAAGAAAGAAAACGAATGACTCCAATCAAGAAAATAGAAACACCTTGTAAGCAAAATTGGATGGATGATTTGAAGAATGCGATCGAAGCTAAGATAAATAGTTTTATCTATGTCATAGAAGCTAATATTGATGGTATGGAAGAATATTTGAAGAAAGGCATGAAATATTTGAAGAAAGACATGGAAGGTTTGGAGGAAGGTTGGACAAAGCTGCTACAGGAAAGGCCTTCTAATGGTGAAAAGGTGGTAGAGGAAAGCCATGATGAGAAAAAAATAAATGTTAGTCATGATTTCATAGAATCTAATATTGGATTGAAGACCCACCATATTCCAAAGATCGATATGAGGAAGTTTGATGGCAAGGATCCTGTAACATGGATACTATAGATGGAGAAATATTTTAATCTCCATAATGTGCAGAACACACAAAAGGTAAGTATTATAGATTTATATTTATAACTCAGTCAGTTTTCATGGTATCGATTAGGGGTGATTTTAGGGGCGAATGTTCGCCCTTTGGCGAAATTAAGGGGTTTTAAATTTTTAGTGGGCGATTATTTTGTATCATAGTACATTTTTACAAATCACCTCAAATAGCCCACCTTCTTTTAAGGGAGAGGGTAAAAAAGGTAAATTTAGCCCTTGAAATTAGGAGTTACAACCTTCCATTCGCCCATTTTCAAGAATAGGTTTTATTTAAGTGAATCCATTCGCCCATTTTCAAGAATAGGTTTTATTTAAGTGAATCCTATGGGCCAAAGGCCCAAATACCATATTTATAAAAGAGGTATGGTAAATTAATAAAAATATAAATAAATGAGAAGGATGGTAAATAAATAAAACATTTTTTATATTTACTCCATAAGTCACCTTATATACATGCAAGGGTGTAAACAAATAAAAATATAAGTAAAGTGGAGGTATGGTAAATAAATAAAACGTCTTTTTATACTTAAAAGGTATGGTAAATAAATAAAAATATAAATAAAATAGATGCATGGTAAATAAATAAAACCTCTTTTTATATTTAGTCCATAACCCTCGTTCTATTTATGAAGGCTCAAGAAAGTGGTTTTATTTAAGTGAATCCTATGGGCCAAATACCATATTTGTAAAAGAGGTATGGTAAATTAATAAAAATATAAATAAACGAGAGGTATGGTAAACAAATAAAACATTTTTTTATATTTACTCCATAAGTCACCTTATATTTAAGAACACTCAAAAAATGCGTTATATTTAGGTGAAACCTATGGGCAAAATACTATGGGACAAATACCATGGAATAGATTGTTATTAATACCATGCAAAAAAACATCATTAACTGTAATATTAATATTAATAAAAATAAAAATGGCACATGGTATTGACCCATGGTATTCACGAAAATGGCACATGGTGTTGACCCATGGTATTCACCTGGAATGTAGCCTATTTAAATGGGCGTTATATTTAGGTGAAACCTATGGGAAAAATACTATGGGACAAATACCATGGACTAGATTGTTATTAATACCATGCAAAAAAACATCATTAACCCTAATATTAGTATTAATAAAAATAAAAATGGCACATGGTATTGACCCATGGTATTCACCAAAATGGCACATGGTATTGACCCATGGTATTCACCTGGAATGTAGCCTATTTAAATGGGGGAATTAAACCAGCATAGATCCATTTTTACTCTGGATCTACTAACCCCCGAGAGGTATCAAATATCGTGATATGCAAACTAGCATAGAGTGAAAAAAATATTCGCCATGCCTGGTGAGAGATTCGCCAAAAAATTATATATAAATATCATATTATTGATAAAATCGCCTTCCATTTTTCCTATATACCATGGATATTCGCCTATTTATTATACATGTAAATTTAGGGGGGGTTCTTAAAATTTTACCTGGTATCGATCTCTTTTCTCTTGTAAAAAAATGGTCACTTGGTTCATTTTTATGTAGGAAATGATATCACATTATGAGGATACAAAGATCAACACCCTCTTTAGCTAATTGATAAATCTCAAACAAAAGCGTTCAATGGAAAAGCACATTGAAGACTTCCAAAAATTGAATATTAGGCTAACCGATATTCTAGAGGAGAACAGGATTGATGTTTTCATATGGAATTTAAAAGATAACATCCAACATGAGGTTCGCCTTTGGGGACCTAATTCATTGGAGAAGGCATTCAATGTGGCAAGAAAAGTTGAAAGAAAAATTATTGAAACAATGAAATCTACCACTCATACCTATAAAGATGGAAGTGTTGATGCTCTTAGTCTTCCACAACCTACAAGGTTGACACCACAAAAATTGGAAGAAAAAAGAGAAAAAGGGCTTTGTTACAGTTGTGATAGCGAATACATTAAAGGTAATAAGTGTGTTGAGAGTAAATTAATTTACATAAATTGTGAAGAGGAGGAAGAAAAGGATCAATAAATGTCAAAAGAAGAGGATATACACTAGGAACCAACCCCAGAGAAAGAATAAATGAATCCAACCATATCTTGTAATGCATTAACACTTTATGGATATCATCCACCATCCATCACATCATATTTAAGAGAAAATTCTAAGGTTCAAGCACCAGAATATCACATCAAGCATCAACAACAAGTTCTCCAACTCTTAAAGGATAACCTCACTTTGGCACAAAATCGAATGTAACAACAGGCAAATCAACATCACAATGGAAAATTTTTTGATGTAGGTTACTGGGTATTTTTACAGTTACAACCATACAAACAAATGTCCCTCAAGCAAGCTAAGAAGGATAATAAATTGTTACCAAAGTACTATGGTCCTTACCAGGTGTTGCAAAAGATTGGTACTATGGCATACAAATTGGAGCTTCCTGTTGCAAAAGATTGGTACTATGGCATACAAATCAGAGCTTCCTACATCTTCCTGAGTGCACCCAGTTCTCCATGTTTCATGCTTAAAAAAGGTTATAGCTCACAAGCTCCTAGTTCAAACAATGTTTCTGGAACTTGATGAGGAAGAAAAAATCATATTGGAACCTGAACAAGTCACGAAACAAGAACTTGATAGCTATGAAATCAATCAATTTCAGAGTATCGCATCAAGTGGAAGAACTTACCCACTGAAGATTTCACATGGGAGGACTAGAATGTTATATAGAAACATCTAGAACTACTCAAGCATTGAGGAAAACACTTTTTGAAAGAGAGGGGCATGTTAGGTCCCTATACTACTAGTGTATCCCCTTATTGTTATTATTACAACCCCCTTATTGTATTTTTGTGCCCATGTAGTCCCCATATTGTTATTATTGTGCCCCATAGAAGCCCACTATTGTTATTGTTGTGCCCTCACAATATTATTGTTATGTTGGCTCTGATTATAGTGTCACCCCTTAGACTCCTATATATAGAAAGGTGGTATTGTCATTTGTATCATCCAAGAATTGTTCATTTGTGTAATGTAAAGGAGGTTGCCCCTCGAAGAGGCTTATTTTGAAGTTGTTGATTTATCTCTTCTTCTATTTTGTGAGATAGTTTCATAACATCCACCATATATCCAATTATCAATTCAGTCATTTGATGTAGAATAATCATCATCAACAAGTCATATATCATATCAAATAATCTCCATTTGTTGAAAAAGGAAGAAGAATCACTGCAGGAGATCTCTTACTACCACCCTGAATCCAGTACTAAGAATAATCATCGGGGATCTTCTGCTACCACCCATAATTCACAGATAGTAGGAATGATGCCACTGACCATAAGAGGTGATGAGCCTCAGTATTGCAACAAGAATGTTGGAACTCCCAAGGCTACTGACTTTAATTATCAGCCCGGGGTTCGTACAAACTTAAGAGGTGTCAGCACTATATGTGTGGTATAAAATGTGTCCTTCCTTTGCTGTCATGGTATAATGGAGTGCATGTATTGAAGTCAAATGCTAAACTAATTGCAGAAAATGAAATGTTCGAAATGGAACCTTAACCTATTGCAAGAAAGAAAGTACAAGGAAAGAGACGGAACTTCAATGCTAAATCACACCATTTCTTAATTAATTGCCAACAAACTATGCGTTGAAATAATGGTAAGTTATCATAAACCAAATGCTACAATCTAGGAATGGAAATAAGAAGAATCAAACACCACTAGTGTGCAAGTAAAGGGACTGAAATAAATTTGTTTTTGTGTTTTTGTCTTTTCATGCAAAATCAAGTATGCAAACTAATTTCATTTGGTGATGTGGAAGGTGAATTAAGGATGTTGGAGGTTGGATGGGAGGGTTCGGAGATTGTTGGATGGTGTGGGAGACCCTTGGGAGACTTTGGGTGACTTCATAGAGGTTTTCCATCAATTCGGCCTCAAAACAGGCTGTTTTAGGAAAACCTACAGGATGATCTTGTAGGAATTACAGGAAACCTACAAGATATAGCCGAGACAAAAATGTAAGGTTTTGGAGGTGATGGGAGGCATAGGAAAGGTGGTATATGGGTGTAATGGAGTGGGAAAATTCCTAGGATCAATCAGAACTCAAAACCAATGTTGGGAGATGGATGGATTTGCTCAAAAAGCTTGGAGAAGTTTCCTTGTGAAATGATGAAACTGGTGAGGGTTTGATCACCAAGAAAATAAAATCTAAATTGGATGGGAAAATTTTTGTTATTAACTAGGATGTATTAGGTCCCTATTCGAATTGGAATCACTCAAAAATACCTCTGTTAACCCATGAAAAAAAATAAAAAACATTACTAGTCAAAAATCTAAAAATTCGAGAACTAGTGAGCTCGTAAATCTAAAAACTGCCAAACCAAATCAAGTGAAAATGCAATGGGGTAATTTTTGTTATGAACTAGAATGTTTTTGTGATATAATGCAGGTTGAATGAATTTTATTGAAGCTCGTTAGAATTCTCTAAAAAATCGTAGAAATTTACTATTCTTTGCTAAAAAAGAGGTCCAACAATCTAGATTTGGGAATAAGAAGACTAATCCAAGCAACTTGATGATTCCTATGAACTTCCAAAGCTTTTCCAAGGATGAAATAATTCTTGTGATCCTGCAAAAGAACTTACATCAACCATTTAACTCAATCCAACAACAAGAAATCACTAATTCTAAAGGCAGAAATAGAAAGAAATAAAAACTAGAGATGCATGTGAATAAGCAATGAAAAGAAGGAAAGAAAATGATACAAAAGCACTCTAAGGCTCCTGGGATGGCCAAGCCTAGAAAATTCAAAGACCTATGAATGAGAAAAAGATTTATAAGCTGAAAATGACACCAATCTTCATTATTTTCATCAATAGAATTACATCCCTGCAAGAAAATACAATGGAGCTGCAAAAATACAAGCTCTCTCCACAATAACACCAATGAAAAAATTCCAGAGGAAAATTCGACTTGGTACTTATACAAAATGATTATGAATCATTCCCCATGAATGGAGGAAACTTTCCCCAACAAAATCCCTTGGTTAGTGGATCTAGTCTCCAATACTAGGAATTTGCATTAAATGGCAGGGAACACATTCCTATATTTTCTCAGTCATTCCCTAGAGGAAAATTCAACTTGGAACTTATAAAAAATGATTAAGAATCATTCCCCATGGATTGACGAAGCTTTCCCCACCGCAATCCCTTGATTATCGTATCTGCTCCCTTGATTAGTGGAACACATTCCTAGTTTTTCTCAATCATTGGAGTTCCACAATTTGTGTCATAATTCCATAATATCTTGTTGAGTTATTATTTATTATTGATCCTCGAGTAGTAGGGAACAAGTCTCTAAATTATCTCCTCCTCCAACTCTTCATAATCTGCCCAATATTCTCATAATATTCCACAAAGAATAAATAATATTAGGCACAAATATTCAATTATTCATAAACTTTCCTAATGAATATATTAAAGTTAAAAATAAATTATCTAATGCAAAAAGAGTGGTTTAATGTGCTGAAGGACAGTCATAGGCCTTAATTCATGTTTTAAATTAGAGGCATGGGTCTTAATTCATGTCTAATTTAGAGGCCCATCATACCCCACTACTGAAAGTGTTGCTCATCCTCTAATCAACTTAGTGACCTCATTGTGCCTCATCCATGGCCTTGGTGGCCTCTCTCTTGTGAATTAAGAATCTTGGTTGTAATTTCTGCAAGGACAAGCCCAGAAACATAATTGTGCAAAGAAAAATCATTGTTTCTTGAGACCATTTGCTTGCCTTCTTGCCCTTTATTCAAGATGGGTTCTTGAATATTTTTTAGTTTGACAAGGTCTTCCACACCCTTATCATCTTTCTACTACCTTGTTCTGCCATTTGAACACCTCTAACACCTTCAAAATGCATTTAGATGAGAATTAGGACATCCTGTAGGAATTCCTGTCAAACCTACAAGAAACGTTGTTAAAACTAGAGGAAAGCAATTTTGAGCATAAATGATAGACTGAGGTTAGGGCAGGCCCTCAACTTGACTTCCATGCATTTCTCCCATTTTTAGGTCCTGGAAAAAAGCTAGAAAGATATTGGAGACCTCTTGGAACACCTCTTTTCATCATTGCATTTTGATTTATATTTTTATGGTGAATACCTTATTTCTTTTCATTGCCTTCTTCTTCTCTTTTGTGGCCTAGGTGACTCACTAATGGCCTTGTAGTTCTCCGAAAATCTTTGCCATCTTGCGGTTTAACATAATTTGTTTATTTCTTCTTTCTTGTAGCAACATTCTGCCTTCTTGTAGTAGTCATTCCTCCTCTTTCAGTGTCTTCTTACTATATGAGAGTGATGAGAAATGATAAAGAGGGATTGGATGATGATGCTAGGGCTTAAAGGGAGTAGTGTAGGTTTGTGAAAATGAAGAGGATGCTCTTCTTATTTTTTCTCAAGAATGAAATGGGATGGATGAATGATGAATAGGTAGTGAATAGGAATTGGCTGGAGGGCTTGGAGTGTTGTGGTGACTTTGCTCTTTGCAACAATTTCTTCTTTTAACTGTTGTCCCCATTCCTTGAAATCATCCCCCTTCATAATTTGACTTTTCAATAGTGGATGAGTGCGTTACAATCAACTAGTTGAAGGCGACTGAGACTGCTGACCCATCCTTAGCTTATAAAACCTCATCTCTCATGCATTGACAACAAATTTCTAACTATAATATGCTCAAGAGAAGAGGTCAAGAATATTGCATACCTGTACCTAACTAATGGTTGTTGGAGAGACATGCATATTTCAACTGAGTTGGTGTTGATGTGCAGGTGTTGGATGGTGATGCTGATCATCCTAATGTTGTTGCTAAGCTCTGGAGGAGCTTCTTTGACCTTTGGATCTCCTTTAAAACTGCTCATTGTCAATCCTGTAGGTGCCATTATATACGCTATACATTTACAGGACCCGACTTGTTTTGTCCATATCTCCCAAACGATAGAGTAGATTGAGCTAAAACATTTTGAGCATGTTTCCATCATCATTATGCACCTCCCCGTAGAAAAAGTTTTGGTCAATGGATGCACAGATCTCAAGAAAAGCTAAGAATGGCTGAAGGTGATGGAGGTCGATTTCTTGGAAACTATACATGGGAATTTTCTAAAATTTCTTGGGCATGTTACCATCATCCATATGCATCTCTCCATGAAACAACTTTTTAAATGGATGCATGGATATTGAGAAAATGTAAAAATGGCTGAAGGTGATGGAGGCCAATTTCTTCAAAACCGTGCACTGGATTTGCTGAAATTGCTTGAGCATATTACTATCATCCATGTGCATCTCCCCTTGAAACAGCTTGGAAAATGGATTCGTGGTTTTCAAGTTATGGAAAAAACACATTTCTTCTCTATGTATTTTTGCATCCTATAGTAAAAGAAAGAATCCTATAGTTTGTACGACAACAAGGTAAAATGAGTGGTAGAAGCTTGAGAATGATGGGTGGATGGTGAAAATAGATGAGGGTGATGGATTGGCATGGCCTTGGCCTTGTTGGAGAATTTGAGTGAAGTACGAGAAAGTCAAAATTTGACTTCTTTTGACTAGGCTTGACCCGTTTTCCTTTTGGTACCAACTTGTTCTTGTTGCTTGCAAATGTTAGAGAGTAAGTGCATGCATGGAGCAAGGATTCTTTTATTTTTTTTTTCTTCTAGGCCTACTAGCCGCCTCAATGAGGTTTTCAACTAGTAGGTCTGCCTAGGCACCTCATAGGAAGTTTTCACCTAGGATCTTATTGTTTTCTCTTGTTTTTCATTTTGTTTTTGTTTTTTTCTACCCTACCCTACTTGAAAAACAAAATCACTTTCAAGTGTAAGAATACTTCCAATGGAGTCATGTGCACATCAAGATGATAGACAAAATTATGTGCAGGCTTGAAATGTATGCTTTGACATGTACCTGTATTTCAGAGACCAAATGATTTGACATTGAAAGGATCAAGCATAGTTGAAGAAGAGAATGATGCTCAATATTGTTGATTTTCTGGAATGCAACCTCAATATAACTTTGATGTCCTTGTTTTTCTTACTTATCTGGATCATTATTCATGTCTTCTTCTACCATAAACTTCAAATCTTCTTATTTTTGTTGATTGTTCTCTTGAATACATGAGGGAGCTCTCTTGATCTCTGATTTTGATGTCTACTCTTCATCAAGTGTAGCCCATGATTCTGTGGTCTTCTCATTTGAATCTTCTTCTTCTGGATGTGGTCCTTCAATAATATCAGATTATCTCTTTTTTGCAATACTCTTCTTGAGCTATGGTGAATACCATTGATCTCAAGAGGAGATGTTTGGAAATGTTGTACCTCAACAATGTAAGTGGGTTGAGCTACTTCAATGTGGGCTAAGCTACTTCAATGTGTGGGTTTGGAAATGGTGGTACAAGCAGTTGAGTGGGAGTGGATGTTTGAGATGAATGTGGTTAGGATTGTGGTTGTGGTGGAGATGAATGGTAGGGATAACATAGAGTTGGGTATGGAGGACATTAAGGAAAATACTAAGGATATTGTGAATGGCTCCCATAAGTTCCTTGCAAACCTTGTTGCCAAGATTGGTTTTGGGGTTGATATGGCCAATGTTGCCAAAGAAAGGGTGTGTTCCAATTACTTTGAGGTGGATATGCATAACCTTGAAATTGTGAATTAAGCTCTTACATCATATCAGGCTAAATAAACTGCCATGGTCCTCTTGGAGCTATATAACATTGCTACATTGGCAATTGACATGCTCCATTGTCCTCTTGGTGAACTTCCTTCAACCTTGGTAAAGAGGAGAAACATTTAACATCATGTGATTCTGCAACGACGGCACAAACATCTTCTTTTTTCTCATTTTGTATTCTTAACATTTCTACTTGTTTGGTTAGATTGCTAAGAATTTCTATTTTAAAGTCATCAAACAAATTTCCAAGTTTAGCTTGACTTATCGATCTTGATGTTGATTTACCTACTCTTGCTTTTCCTCTTGATATGTGTTGGCATGTTTCACAAATTTCCTCAAATGATAATTGATATACATCACCTCTACTTATAAGATTAAGGAGATCAATCCAATCATCCCTAATTGTTCTAAGTAAGAGGATTTTTAGTGTGTGAGATCCTAAATGATGTAGTTTTGCCCTCTTAACATTATACATGAACCTCTCTATTAGATCCTCAAGACTCTCATATTCTCTTTGATTCATTCTAACGATTTCTTCTTTAAGGTCATGATCTTTATATTTGTCTAGAAATATATTTTTCATATCATTCCATGATCTTAGTGAATTAGTCCCTAAACTCATGAATCATCTAAGAGCTCTATCTTTCAATGTTGCCGGAAACAATATCAGTTTTTGAGTTTTTAATAAGTAACCATAAGATCTACAAACAATTTCAAATTCAAAAAGAAAGGTTTCTAGATCCTCTGACCTCAGACCATGAAATTTTGGAACAAAAGATGGAGGGATGTTCTTCATGTACACATTGATATCAGTATCTTGAATGGGAAATCCAATAGGATCTTCCTCATTGTTATCATTGCCATCAATTTCTTCTACATTCTTTTCCATCTTCTTCTTCTACCTGCAAAAGTGAATGGTGATGTGTCTCTTACTGCAGCATGTGATCAAATGGGGAGGGGTTGGTGTTGGAGATTTTTTTGTTTTGTTTTTATGATTGAATGAAAACACTAGTGCAATGCACTTTTGAAATGAAATATGCCTAATGCAATTAATTTTTTGTTGTTTTCAAAAAATATAAAGAAATGAATCAACTGGGGAAGAAAACAACGCATAGTTTGACACCTCCCCGACAACGGTGCCAAAAAGTGATGAGCCTCTATATTGCAACAAGAATGCTACAACTTCCAAGGCTATAGACTTTAATTATCAAACCGAGGTTCATACAAACTTAAGAGGTGTTGGCATTATATGTGCGGCATACAATGTGTCCTTCCTTTGCTATCATTGCGTAATGGAGTGCATGTACTGAAGTCAAATCCTAAACTAATTGCAGAAAATGAAATGTTCGAAATGGAACCTTAACCTATTGCAAGAAAGAAATTACAAGGAAAGAGATGGAAATTAAATGCTAAATCACACCATTTCATAATTAACTGCCAAGAAACTATGCATTGCAATAACGTTAAATTATCATGAACCAAATGCTACTATCTAAGCATGGAAGCAAAAAGCATCAAACATCACTAATGTGCAAGTAAAGGGACTGAAATAATTTTTTTTTTGTCTTTTTGTCTTTTCATGCAAAATCAAGTATCCAAACTAATTTCCTTTGGTGATGTGGCAGGTGAATTAAGGATGTTGGAGGTTGGATGGGGGGATTAGGAGATCATTGGATGGTGTGAGAGACTCTTGGGAGGCTTTTGGTGACTTCCTAGAGGTTTTCCATCAATTCAGCCTCAAAACAGGTTGTTTCAGGAAAACCTACAAGATGTACTAGAAATCTACAGGATGATCCTTTAGGAATTACATGAAACATACAAGATACATCTGAGAGCAAAATGTGAGGTGTTGGAGGTGATGGGAGGCATAGGAAAGGTGATATATGGGTGGAATGGAGTAGGAAAATTCCTAGGATTACTCAAAACTCAAAATCAAAGTCGAGAGATGGATGGATTCACTCAAAAAACTTGGAGAAGTTTCCTTGTGAACTGATGAAATTGGTGAGGGTTTAATGACCAAGAAAATCATATTGAAATTGGATGGGACAAATTTTTTTATTAAATAGGATGTCTTAGGTCCCTATTTCAAGTGGAATTACTTAAAAGGACCTTTGTTAACTCATGCAAAAAAAAAAAAAAAACATTACTAGTCGAAAATCTAGAAATTCGAGAACTAGTGAGCTCGTAAATCTAAAAAATGCCTAACCAAATCAAGTGCAAATGCAATGGGGTAATTTTTTTTTATGAAATAGAATGTTTTTGTGATCTAATTCAAGTAGAATCAATTTGAATGAAGCTCGTTAGCATGCTCTAAAAATAACAGAAATTTACTATTCTTTGCTAAAAAGGAGGTCCAACAATCTAGATTTGGGAATAAGAAGACTAATCCAAGCAACTAAATTATTCCTATGAACTTGCAAAGATTTTCCAAGGATTAAATAATGATTTTGATCCTGCAAAATAACTTATATCAACCATTTAACTCAATCCTACAACAAGAAATCATTAATTCTAAATGCAGAAATAGAAAGAAATAAGAACTAGAGATGCATGTGAATAAGCAATGAAAAGAAGGAAAGAAAATGATACAAAAGGGTTCTGAGGCTCTTAGGATGGCCAAAGCCAAGGAAAATCAGAGACCTGTGGAGGAGAACAAGATTTAGAAGTTGAACATGACGCCAATCTTCATTATTTTCATCAATAGAATTACATCCCTGCAAGAAAATACAATGGAGCTGCAAAAATATAAGCTCTCACCACAATAACACCAATGAAAAACTTCCAGAGGAAAATTTGACTTGGTACTTATACAAAATGATTAGGAATCATTCCCCATGAATGGAGGAATCTTTCCCCACCAAAATCCCTTGATTAGTGGATCTAATCCCCAATACTAGGAATTTGCATTAAATGGCAGGGACCACATTCCTAGATTTTCCCAATCATTCCCTAGAGGAAAATTCGACTTGGAACTTATATAAAATGATTAAGGATCATTCCCCATGGATGGAGGAAGCTTTCACCACCAAAATCCCTTGATTAGTGGATCTGATCCCTTGATTGGTGCATCTGCTCCCTTGATTAGTGGAACACATTCCTAGATTTCCTGAATCATTGGAGTTCCACAATTTGTGCCACAATTGCACAATATCTTATTGAATTATTATTTATTATTGATCCTCCAGTAGTAGGGAATAAGTCCCTAAATTATCTCCTGCTCCAACTTTTCATAATCTACCCAATATTCTCATAATATTCCACAAAAAATAAATAATATTAGGCACAAATATTCAATTATCCATAAACCTTCCTAATGAATATATTAAAGTTAAAAATAAATTATCTCATGCAGAAAGAGAGGTTTACTATGTAGAAGGATGGTCATAAGCCTTAATTTATGTTTTAAATTAGAGGCATGGGCCTTAATTTATGTCTAATTTAGAGGCCCATCAAGAGGTAATGATTGTGCCTATCCTATTATTTTATTGATCTCCCCAAATTGAATCTCAAGAATTAAGTGGCAAAATGCCTGCATCCCATAATTTGAGCATGATACTACTTACCATAAATTGCAAGGATCATGCCTAATTCAAGTAGCCAACACCCATTTCCCAGATGGGTGGGAAAAAAATCCAAATAAGCCCATATTGTGTGCAGGATTCCAATTTTTGTATACTATGTCAACACCAAAGAGAGACAATAGGAAGGATACAATTTACTGATAGGTAAGGATCAAAGACAATCCTATTGCTCGAAAATATGTATGATATGACTTACCAAGAGGTAAGGATCACATACTATCATATTTTCCTAAGTTCCCTCAACCCCAAGAACTCTAAGGCTCAATTCCTCACCCTGGGAGCTCAGACAGGGGGCGAAGAGCATCTCTTAATATTCTTGTCATCCCTGACCCTTACCCATGAGGGTCACATCTATCAGTCCAATTTGCACTTTTAAGATCAAAAGCTTTCATGCTCTTCCATAAGTCATGTTGGAGCCTCTCTGCTATTTTTTGTGGAATATCAATGTGCCCATATCTGACAACGTCTCAAATAACACAATGAAGATCTCAACCACACTGCCTTATGAAGTAGTTTCGAGAAGAAGTCCTATGATTTCCTGTTCATACTAGACATCAAATAAATTATTGTGTTAGACAAAAATCATAACATAAAGAAAAGAATACCATTTTCATCCTTTCTCCATCTCACACAAAGAGGAAAAAACAACAATCTTAAGCTTGTCTTATACAAAAACAATATCTTAATCCATGAATATGTATTTGTACCAACTATATATGTTTTAACTCTATTTAGCTTGAGGTACATTAATACAATGATCCATATGCCTGATTTTTCATTGCGAGATCCATCATATCTAGCAATAATAATCCATCAATGCAATTTAACATGCCATGATTCTGACAAAACAATTATACATGAGAGGAGGTTCCTGGAACCATTAGGAGTAAATCAATCCTGTCAAGAATGAATTACTAGTGAAAAAGATTAGTTAGCAAAGACATATCGTTAACAACAAAATATTTTCATCAATATAAGTCCAGAAGACTTGTTCCAATATGAAATCTTGGGTATCCTATTCATCCATCGCAAAATTTTTGAGGTCTCCCTAGCTTTACAATTATTTCACAAATAATAATACGTGTTAGGATGTAATAAATGGTCTCTCCTTCTAAATGGGAAGCCTCTTTGCTCATCATCAATGCATCAAGATCATTATTTCTTTAGGGAATAGCCATAACAGCTCATACAAAACTCCATTCAATATCACATCCCATGTTATTAAGTAATCATAGATGGTACAACTGATCAAAGCCTTATTAAGATCAATAAGAAGATAGTGAGCAAATCCTGAGTATAAATCTTACAACCACACTATTTTCATCAGGGTTACCATACTCAATACAAGAAATGAAAATAGTTTCAAGTTACTATATATAAAATTCATTGTTTTTCACCATGCTTTATCTTTACACAACATTAGGATATTCGAATATCGTTGAGATTTAAACTTACAAAGTGCTCAGTATATTACATGTATTATGAATCAAACTTACCTATTCATATGAATGGCATGCATTACTCAAAAGTATTATATGAGTAAAGAATTTTTTGAAGGTAATATTATTTCCATATGTCAGGTCATAACTTCCATCCCAATGTTGCAGCTACATACCTCTTAACATTGGATAACTTAGCAATTTGTAGCATATACATGATGTCATCTCACATATGTCTAGAATGTTTTTCACTAACTCCCATTATAAACCTGCATCAAGTTCCTTTTCCTATTCTAGCTTCCTCTATCCTACACCAACTCTTCTCTTCCTGCATTGGCTCCCTTTCCCTGTACCATTTAGAATCCTGATGATCCTCAATAACGATTTACTTATCACATCTTCATCAGGAAGTTAGAGGCATTCAAATACTTAAATGATCATGCAGGAAAAATAAGCAATGATATAAATGATATATGTGAGGAAGAGTAGTGTCATAAAGAATTAACATAAATCTAGAAGGTTCTTATCTTTAATGAATATTTAAGGAAGTGATCAACTCTTCTTGACCCTGCGCCCTCCAAGAGCCATTAATGTCCCTCATCCACATGTCAATGTTTCATTTAGAAGAAATGCAATCTTTTGAGCATCCATAGTAGCCCTATTCTAGGTCCTTCCTTCCTTAATCACGAGATACCACATATCATCAACCATATATAGAAGTTATCAAAAGAGGATATGCCTCAACTTGGCATCTTCAATATTTTCAATTGTCTTCATCAGCAATGAGAACCAACTGTCAATAAGATGATTGCAACAACATATCATCTCACATATTGAGACTAGCCCATCTAGGGTTACACTAAATTTGTCATAGGAGATAGAACAACTTCTCATTGATCATCTTAGGGTTTCAAGACTTATAGATATCAAGCCTTTATCAAACTCTAACCTCATGTTATCCACTAAACCCTAACTTCTCTTGCTAGAACAAAGTTGCCTAGGGTTTCCTTCAAAGCCTAGCATCATTTTAGGTCTCCAATATCTTCACCTCTTTCATCATCAGTGTCATCAAATGAATTTTCTTCTAGCCTAGCATTGATACCATGTTAAATTTTTCTTAGGAATATATTGTTCTTTTCTTTTGATAATTTCATTTCTAAATTTTCCATGCATTCACCTCATTACATCATAACATAGTTAGAAATTATGTAGAAAGAACAATAACATCAACATTGCATCAAAACATAAAAGAACAATAGAAGGAAAGCATGCACAAATAGAGACACCAAGGTTTGGTCAGAGACTAGCGGAAAAAACCATAAACTGGAAAACCCATCCAAAGATTCTTCTTCTATTAGATATTCATCAATTATTCAAATGAGATAAAAAGTACATCCAGAGAGAGATATATCAACCATACAAGAATGTCAATCAATATAAGACCAAGCCCTCTACATATATCATAATCAATAATGAGAGTTTCTCTTGAGGGGTTTCTATCGACAACGTCTTTACACAAGTTGATACTATTGCAGGAATGCCACAAGATAGGTCATGTGAAACTATGTATTGATGATAAAATTAGATGTTACTATTGTCACAATATATATGATATAGATACCACTAATACCATATGATCATGCTAATACTACTCATGCATAGACTTCGAAGATGCCATACACATTGTGCAGGAATGCCATACTGTAATGTAAAGAATGCCACACATAATGCAGTGATATCATACATATTGAAATGCATAGGCTGCCATATAGAATGTGAAGCTGAGGATGCCATACATAGAATGCCAAGTATAATTTCCAAGGAACTGAGCATATCGGTTGATGCTATACCAACACTAATTCTACAAATACTTACGATGCTAGAACATGAAGCCATAGACACTGTGTATATTTATGAGGAATTCTGAGTCAAACACATGTCATATTGTAGAGGAACAATGAGTCATTCATACTATCATATTTCCAAGAAATGATGAGCCATACATATTGAGGACTTGTGATTATTGCAGATAAACCAAACCATAATTATGTGAATATATTTTTGGTGAATCGAGACCATAAGAGCGAGAACATTTTCCATGCCAAAGGTAGATATCATAAGATCATATGTGAAACCAATAATGTGACTACCATTACAATGATACTAAGTGTGTTGCAACATATATTTGTGATGTTATGCAAAGGAACCATATATATACCTGTGGAGAAGATCCATCCAAATAATTCCAAGGAACCAAGTGAATTGATGCTAACCATATCACATATATGTCATGATGCTAACCATATTGCATAGGTTCCAAAGGAACCATAATAATGAGACAAAACTAAGATGCGATGAATTGCATTAAAGTGGCCATCCAAAGATGTGACGATGATATGTCATAGGATCATGTTAAGGATGAGATTTAATGTCATTAAGGGTGAGACCGTAGTAACATTATATTAGATGTCAGAGAGTTATATCCGTTATAGTTCTTTTATATCATGAGCGAGACCATTACAATGAGATTATATCAATAGAAAAACCATATGAAGCGAAAGTCCAGAGTGATATCATAGCCATACGAGATCATGCCAATACAGGTCCACACCCATGTGAGATACATCCATAGATAATAGTGTGAACAAAAAGACCCACTAACAAAAAGTAGTGTGAGCAACCTTAGATACATAAAGCCTTCTGAGCTATTCTCAAACATTATTAACTTGAGCCATAATGAGTATAAATTTATAGTTGATTCCATGAAAGGTTGCGATGCTTGTACAGGAGTCAACATGAATCCTTGGTAGGAACTATTAAAAAATTAAATTCAAATGATTTTTGGAATATAAGAGCCTTCATAATAATTTTAAAATTAAAATTTGTTCCAAATAAGAATAAGTTTCTTTATCATTTTGAATGTCATCTTTAGGATTTAATAGATTTCTCAAGGGAAATTATTTCTAACACTACACATTTTAACATTAGAAGTATTTTTTAGTTAAGTGCATTATAAAATTGTTTTTGTTTTAAGAAAAAATTACTTTAAATGGAAACTCTATCAAGATTTTTAGACATGATTTTGGAAACTCTATCAGGATTTTCAGACATGATTTTGATATTATTGGCATTATTAATTTGGATTTTCATTAGAGTGTATCATAGTAGTTCAAGAAAATTTGATAACCCAAACTAAGGGGGGAAGCATGTTCTGTCACTTAGAATACCACCCTTTAGTTGTTACTCTTGAATACTAATAGTGAGATAAATGGTCGAAGGGAGCTATGGAAAAGACATGTAGGAAGAGTTGTTTGCACTGAGCCAAGATATCTTAATGCCCAACCAGGATATCTTGATCCTCAACCAAGATATTTTAATGTTGATGAATAACTTACTGGAACTTCAGCAAAGGCTTGGGAAGCTGGAAAATGAATAGGGTGAAATAATAACACAATTAGAAGAGCTATTGAAAAACATGAATGGATCGAATACACCTCCATTCCTTATTCAAGATTTGTTTAAGAATTCACGTGCGATAGGAAAGTATATGCAAACATAAACTACGTCTGAAGGAAAAAATATATATATAATATTATTTTACTAATCATAGGATTTGCAAATTTGATAAATATATAAAATAATGAAAGAAATAAAGTTGCAGAAAGAAAAGCACACATGACATAAGGTAATCAAATAGCTACAAATTATATACTGTGAATGTTAGTGTATATATAATGTAAGTAAATGACATAATACAAAACATGTAACTTAAACAAACGAATTCATTGAAGTATCTCTTTATACAATGTTAAAAACTACATATCAGTTAACCACAGGATGAAATCAGATCTCAACCATCCAACAGACTAGAAAATCTCTCCAATAATGGTCAAATCCTTCATGCATAAAGTAGAAGGTGGAGTTAAGATTGGAAGTGCATATCTGCGAAAGGGTGGAAGTACATACCTCTCCCCCCTCTGCGTCACCACTAGTCAATGATAATTTAGTTTTACTAGTTACTGGTAAGAGGGATATCCACACCTTTCATAAAACACTTCTCGATTTTGATAACTCGACAATAACACATGTTCATGAAGTTGAACATGTTATATCAGCTCTCAAATACCTCCATTAAATTCCTTGATAGTGCAACTAAATAGAACCATATCGTCATTTTATTTACTGAAAATGAAACAAAAGAGAATCACATCATCACTAGATTCCTTGATAATGCAACTACATAAAATTGTCATTGTATTTGCAAAATTTGTAACAGCCCCAGGTTAAAGTTTCATGCAATAAAGGATAATAAAGGGAAAATAAGACCAAGGTCATGGGACACATATTCCAAGCTAAATGTTGGGAAAACACTTTAGTGGGAATCACTTCTACTTTAGTTATGGCTATGGTAATTGGAAAAGGCATTGGCAAGGAAAAAGAGGTATTAATTGACATTTAATTATGAAAATAAATTGAATTAGGATAAAAGGAAGGTTAAGAGACACATATTTTCATGCAAGGGAAATTATAGGGAAAATTAAGAAAAAAGGGAAATAAAAAATAAAAAGGCATGAGAGGTTCAATTCAAAACCTTTTATCAATTTAGTTTGCCCCTCTTTTCATTTTATCTCTCCTACACTCTTGGACACTTAAAGTATTCTTGGAGAGTTTTGGCATTCACTTGGATTTGGAGAAAGGAAAGAAAAGGAAAATAAAGGAAATAAAAGGAAATAAAGGATAAAGTTGAATCAATAACTTCATTAGGAGGATTTTCTAGGTAACATATTGCATGTGTGATTTCCTAGTTGAGGTGTGAATGCATGGTACATACATTTGTTTATTTGGTTCATTTGTTGTCATTGGCATGGGATTTTTCGGGTTTGACAATGGTTTTAGCCTTGCCTTGCCATTTCCTATATAACAATGGAGTGATGGGATTCATTCTTGGTTGAGTTTTGGATTATCAGAAGGTTTTGAAATTGGGTGAGGTGGTCTCAAGAAAATTCCCAAGTGTTGGATTGGAGATCGTTTTCTTTGGGAAGCCCTTGAGAGGTGGGTGGAGATAGGAAAATTCCTCAAGGTATGGTTAATAAATTTTGAGGATTCCAATATCCATTTGGTTTTGTGATCTTGGGACTAGTTTAGGTGATATCATTGTAGCTTGAGGGCGGAGGTGGTTCAACCTCTCGAGTCTTTGGTTGATTATGTCTTGCCTTATCCCATGAGATCCCACATTCATGCTTGGAATATGGCATGAAGGTGATTGGTTGAAAGAAATATTTGGTTCAACCCAATATATGGTTGGGTGGTACATGGAAGTCCCTGACTTGGTTGGATTTTTCGTATGTTAATGAGATTTATTTTACTAGTATGATGTATGAGAACTTTTACTTGTTATTATGTTTATTTGACGATTGATTTGTGATGGTTAATATTTTTTTTATGTGCTGGTTATAAGCATGGTTCTATGATGTGCTATGACTATGGATCTTGTTCATGATTTGATAAGTATTTGAATGGTTGATGAATGCATGGGCTAACAAGTGTTGTTGTAGCTACTTGAGAGTGATTACATTTTCTTGGTGATTCTGAGATGAAGTTCAGAAGCTTGTGATCATATATGCATTCATGACATGTAAGTTATATGTTTACCATATGTTTTATGATATGTCTAATGTCTACTAGGAAGTCCAGGTAAAGTTCTTTCTTCAAGTTTTAATTTTTGTAATTATTAATACCTTAATCATGATTCCAAAAAGTTACAGGCAGTTCTAGGTGCTGGTCTGAAGGCTTTCCTTAAAAAGTGGCATAGATCTCATGAGTGCATAAAGAGAACAAGAGAAATTAGGTCATAACTCCACATATGCAATCTTGTGAGTGTGGTTGGAGCCTCATAACTCCACGAATGTAGTGTTATGGGTGTGGTTGGGGAGTTTCCCTAGTGAAAAATGGTTCTATCTCAGAGATTGACCACTTCAGGTGGTTTGCAGCCTCCTAAGTGGTTTGTGGTATCTAAGGGATGCAATTTTACAGACATATTGTAGGCCCAACTTCCATAATTGGATCTTGGAGTTTGATTCATGGCATAGCAGCACTGAACCTCACATTTACCCTAGGAGCTTGTAAAAGCAGGTGAATGTCGGAAGGGGTGGTTATAGATTGACATAAGATATTCAAGGTTCAAACACATGGATTGGATGGGATATGTGTGATTGTTATGCATGCATTGCGGTAGTTATGGTTGTCATGTATATAGTCATTTTTATACTTTGAGTTATCATGCATTATGTCAATAGGTTGATATGTTGGTGTCATATATATATATATATATATATATATTTCGTGCTAATCCAAACTAATTGTGTAGACAAGATAGCCTCCCCTTAACTTCACTATGGTATGATTTTGATTATGTCTATATTTGGTTTAACTAACATGGCATGCTTGTATGAAGAAGAAGATCAAAGATGATGATGAAAATGGTGGATTACAGTGTAACACCCTCCTCCCACAGCTACCCAAGCAACTGGCCAACCGGGGTAAATATGCGACAAGAGGCCATAACGATATGATTTGACCTCCTAAGTCACCTTAAGGAAGTGGAATTGGAGGAAACATGCCATACAAACATCTAGCATCATCAATAGAACCCTTAGAAGGCAATTCACCCACACAGACAACCTGTCCCTGGGTCCCACTATTTTTTTAGGTCTCTTGGGCCATATTCACTCTCATGTTATGGGCAAGGGATTGACCAGCAAACTAAAGTCACTCTCACAGGCCTGCTTGCCAGCTATTGTGGACCAAAATTGTCATTGTTGTGCCAACGACCCTAGTATTTAAGCCACTTTCTCAGGCTCAGAGCCCATGACACTACCTAGAACTGATCCATCTCTTCAAATCAATAAAGTATCATGGAAATAAAAGTACTAAATCAAATACTTGTTGAATACCTTAACTGGATCCCTACTAGCAATGACATGCATTTCATCAAAAATATCATCGACATGCAATCTATAGGTGTAAACAACAAAATTAAGTGTATGAATCTCATACTTATATGAGAATCACTATGAACCATTGTTCCCTCATGCCATTTTCTACATTATCATGTATTAAGTCATAGGCACCTTATCCATTCACATACAAGTAAAAACATGTTGAGAGCCATACATAGCTGCTGTCATAAAATGTTTAGATAACCAACATAATAGGGACAGAAATACGATAAACATATTAACCATCAAATCCATAAATACAATAGTACCTTTACACATGAAAATAAAGGGAAAGGATTTCTCATTAATGAATGCAATGAACCAACCAAAGATGGGACTACCACATTCCACCCGACCATAGAATGGCTAAGCCAAATCTCTCTTCATTCATTCACCCCCATGTCATATTCCAAACATGAATGTGGGATCTCGTAAAACACATCAATCAAAACTCATCCAGAGCTTCTAGAGGCCATCCACCTCAACCCATCAAACAATGATTCCACCTCATGGTCGGACATCACCACGCCATCCTCAGATCGGTCTCTATCCAAACCTTCCAGGGCTCAAGAGTGTTTGTACACCCAAGGCTTTAGGACTAGTAACTCAACCCACCAAGGGCTTCAAAGCATTTGGTCAACCAAGGCTCCAGGACTAGTAACTCAACCCAAGCTAGTACACCGTTCCAGAGCATTTGTCCAACTAAGGCTCCAGGACTAGTAACTCAACATAAGCTAAGGAAACAAAAAAACCAACCAAAATCAAGAAATGAAAGTGAACCCACAATCACCATGGCTATCCAGAAAATGGCAAGGCTAGGAAATCCATTTTCGATCCAAGCAATCCTCCATGTCAATGACAGATCACAACCAAGAAACCACATACATATTCCATGCATGCCAAAACCAGTGAAGAAACTGTACATGCAACTCGGTATCCACAAGAAAATTTGATGTAGTTGTTGATGTTGATGCCTTCTTGTGCTTTCCTACTCTTCCTTTGCCTTCCTACTCAAAGAATCCAAGTATGCTACACCCTCCAAGAGTTCTCCAAGAAAACTTCAAGTATCCAAGAGTATGAGAGAGAAAGAATAATGAGGGAGAGGTCCAACGCTGAACTCACAAAAGGCTACCAACTGATCCTAAGAATCCTTTTTATGAATGAGGTCTATATTTTCTTCATTGTCCATTATTTTCTTTCATTTTCCTCCTCACGTGCAACCTGTGACCTTCGACCTCCCTTTTCTCCTAATTTCCATTATTTTCATAAATAAATGTGCCAAAAATGCCTTTATTTACCTTAGCCATTGCCTTTTCCAATTTTCTCAGCCATAAACAACCAAATGAACACCCCTTATGATGTATTGCCCACACTCAGCTTGGAATAAGTGTCCCATTATTCCCTGGTTATTGTTTTTAATATTTATTACATGGAATTTTCACCACAGCTGTTACAAAACCATCCCCCTTGGGGAACATCATCCTTGGTATTCAATCACACTTATACCTCATCAAACTAATAAAAGGAGACATACTACTTATGGAGCTTTATAACAGAGCTCGATGCAGTGTTTACAATGAAAGATCTGCTCAAGACATAACATCATGACACCAGGACAACATATCGCATAGTGGAGATTTATAACACAACTTGTTACGATATTTACAATGAAAATATTTCTCAAGAAAAAATCATATGACATCATAACATCATGATAAAATAACCACATGATAGGATAATAAAATAACACCCATACCACATAGTGGTGATTTATAACATATCTTGTTACGATATTTACGTCCATACATAGGTGTACATATAGCAACATCATAAAAATATATATACCAAACATGTGCCAAATATTATATCAAAACATATACTAACATCATATCTAGGCATATATCAAAACATCATAAAGCATATATCAACTATCATAAAGCATATATCAATCACCATAAAGCATATACTAAACCAACATAAGAAAATAATAAACCACCATAAAGCATATACCAAGCCATCATAAGAAAATACTAAATCACCATAAGCAATCACCAAACAACCATAAGAAAACACCAGAATGCCATATCAACGTTTCTTTGCCTCAACTGGAAAACAAGGAAGGATACATGACCCGTGTGTGAACTGCCATCTCCCATGTAGCTTCATCGGGACCAAAGCACTTCCATTTCACTTTAACTTTCTCGATTGCTTGATTCCATAACATGAGCACCTTTTTCTTCAATATACATCAAGGCTTCGACTAGAATTCTACATCTGGTTCCACCTGTAATACAAACCATTCAATTGCATGATCATCATCTTTAACATACTTCTTAAGCAATGAGACATGGAAAACATCATGGAATTTCATTGTCAGAGGAGGTGCAAGTCCATAGGGTATTGGCCCAGTATACTCAATAATAATGAAGCATCCACAAAACCATGGTGCCAACATGGCATTATTAGCTCTGCTACATAATTCAGTTTTTGTTTGGTTGAAGGCACCTTGGCAGTGTTGTTGGTGCTTGAAGAAATCTTGCAGCAACCATTTCCTCCCTCCTTTTCCCTTATATTCTCTTCACTCCCGCTGTCCCTATTTTCCTTCTCGAAATCCTTTGTAAACCTTAAATTCCCTGTTACCCCGCCATTTATGTTTTATTCCAAAAATCTGCATAGCCCCTTTTCTTTAAGCCTCGGGCGCTAAACTTATGAGCCTGTGCCCACGTGACCCACCCCTCCATAACGCTTTGCTGCCTTTTTCTCGCATGCTAAGCATCGATCTCTTCCTCACCATTGATCACGTCCATCGCCATATCTAATGGTGGACGCTTCCCCCAATCACGTGACCTGCACACACATTAACCCGCGGGGGCGGTGGTTTTTGTCTGCCATGCGTCATGATATTACGGGATTATGCCATTGCATACGGATGTCGCTGAGCCCTGGTAGGCGGTGCGGGGAAACCACCTGCCGCCCGAAACCGCTATTCTCTTGCCCATTAATCTCTGTGCATCTTTCGCCTCCGTCAATCGTCAGATCTGCCGCATCCAGATCCAACGGCCCTTGTTGCTCCATCCATGTCACCTCCCGATAGCCTGCATAAAGTAATCTCCACCGTTCATTTTCACGATCCGACGGCTTGCATCTCTCTCTCGCCTGTCCTCCCGATACTCCTCATCTAGCGATCTCCACCGTTAATCTGCGCGATCCGACGGCTGAGATTGGTTCTTCTATTTGGTCTGCTCCCGCCATACTGTCTGTATCACTCCCGACTGCTCTCTGCTGCCAAAGAATGAAGACAATCACCTACCTGTACCTGGCACATTCAATCTGCAACCACCACATTCAAGGAACAGCATGGCTGAGAAGGAAACAGGATAGCCTCGAGCAGTTAACGCGGTTATTAGTCATGGAACTTGTATCAGTCGGTACTTCATTTGCCCAAGAAGGACCACAGAATGCCAGAGAATGTCTAAATCATCCATTAATGCAGGCAGAGTGTAGCAGAGCCCCATCTCTGAGAATTAATGTGTTAGGTGGTCCATTATGACCCCTTCTCATGTAACACAGCAGAGTGTTTTTGTAACCAACCTCTATATATACCCAAAATCAAGAGGTTGAGGATGGATGAATGTTATTTTGATGTAAACTTCAACTTCTGGAGATTGTAACTACTATGACACCTGCAACTTCTGGTCTTCATTTTCAGTCAATACAAGCTTCTTTGCCTATTAATTGCTCACTTTCCACTTCTTATTTGTTCCAGGCTCTGCCTGTTATGCATTTATTCATGTGTTGTTGATGTTTAGCATTAGAGGGGCTATCATCCCACCTCTATGTTAGAATCTAGCATGTATCATTGAATTTGTATGCAGGTTTTTGTTGTTCTAATGCCAGAGAGCTATCATCCTATCTGGGCATTAGGAAATAGAATTTACAGACCTTTTAACTGGTTGCAGCTGGCCATCATAGGGTCCTGTGCATCTACAGGTGTGATCAATATTCTCCATCATCACATTTTCCTTAAACTGTGAGTAATTGGTGGTCTAAAGCCTTGTAGTCTGGGGGTGTTCACCCATGTCTGGGGTTAAGCATAGTAGAAGTGGTTATCTGGCTTGAATATGCATCATTTCTTCCATTCATCCACCATTTTCCAACATTTTTGTTGAGTTTGTAATGTTCCCGAGCATCTCTGATATACAACCTAGGAAAGTTTCTTGGGGTGATAACATTAATTGGTGCTGTTGCCGGGGAGAGGAGAATTGAAGCTCAGCTTCCCTGGGAGAATGACACAACTTCAAGCTTTGATGATAGACAAGGTTTGAACACATATTTTGGTTGTAATCATCTATCTAGCGACTTCACTGGAGGAAGACCAACTTTTGGCGACTCCACATTGCAGTTCTGGCGCAGCTGGTGAGGTATGCTCAGAGAAATCCTTAGAAACCATCAGCTGAATCAGTGGCTGACCCTGAGAATATCATTAAGCAGAAGAAAATTTCATAGAAAGGAGCATCAGGATCAGGTAACCCTTGGAATTTTTATGTATCTCTGCTAGTGTAGAAATACCTTCAGAGATTCATACAGCTCCTTGTTATTCATTTCCCTTTCAGATCTCAGTTCAAAGAAGCATCTATGTTGTCCATCATATTCCTCTGTTTCTGTCATTCTTTTCATTGATTCATACCACTCAGTCCACCAGTACCCTTTTACCTTACCTTAGTCATGGCAAGCCAACAAACTCTTACAAATATAGAAAGAATTTTTGCTGCTAGGTATGGACCCTTAGTTTTGCCTACACCTTTGAATGCCATGCTTGCAGGAGATTATCAAAGAATTTATGCCTAAGTTTATTGGTGCAGAAGGAGTAACAGCTGAAGAGCATTTAGAAGCCTTTTATAGCTATGTTGATAACCTGGATATCAATGAAGAGGATGTCTAGATGAGGGTTTTGGTGCAAAGCCTAGATGGGGTGGCTAGAAAATGGTTTAGAAATTTACCCCCTAGGTCTATTGCAGAAATTGAGGATTTAGATTATGTATTTTTAAAGCACTGGGGGAATAATAAATATCTTCTCTTTTATCATATTGAATTTGGGAACTTGCACAGAGAGGAAGGTGAGCTGCTATCTCATTTCAACATCAGATTCAACCATATGTACAGCAGAATGCTAGCTGAAGTGAGACCCACCCCTGCTTCTGCCATGCTTACTTATGCTAATGCCTTCGATTCTCAGTTCTGCCTACTGTCAAGAGAAAGAAGATGTGCTTCTTTCACTGATATGCAAAATGCAACCTCTGAGGTAGAAGAAAACATTATTGCTGTAGAAAGACTCAAAGGTGATGTTGAAAGGAGAAGGCAAGGAGGTGAATCCTCATCATCCTCGGAGCCTGAGATCGATAATTAGCTAGGATGATTGAGTTCTTGGCATCTAAAGTTTCCAAACTAAAAGCTGAGCAGAATTCTAAGGAGGTAGGAGCTCATTGTTCCATCTCTTTTCCAACTCCAAATCCATGTAGAGGAGCACATGAGCATTTGTAGATTCTGCAAAGAAATAAAGTTACAAATGAAGATAAAGGGGTGAAGACCCTTTTACAGAGTATAGTCATGGAAGAAGAGCATCCTGTTGAGGAGGAGGTCCATGGTTTGGAAGGTGCTCCTTTCCCAACCAGGGCTGCTTATGAGAAAGCATAATCCAGAGACACTGCTCGTGAGTTTGTTGTAGCTGCAGAACAACAAGCTTATCAGTAGCAGCAATCAGCAGCTGGTCTTATCAACCTCCAAAAATTTGTGCCCGAAGCTAGCTCGTCTTCGCATGGCTATGTAGATCTGCAAATTAGCTAGCCTGCTATTGTTCCCAGCGTAGTGATCAAGAAGGGAGAAGAAAGCTCCCCATCATCTTTCGTCCCTCTGCTTGCTCAAGTAAAATCCCCTCACAGTTGCCCCCTGAACTCTGAGGCACGCCGTAATTCAAAGTCCAAGGCTGATACTGATCATCTCAGTCTTGATATTCTAACGCTTGCTCAGATGGCCTCCACATAGACTAAAAAGGCAGCTTATCAGATGACAAAGGAAGAGGATGCATAGTCTTGGAACTCCTCCTTGGATGTGGACTGTTCTAAGAAAAATAAAGGATCAAATGATGTTTTTGTGTCCCCTACACAAGATAACGATGGTGCATCATCCATATTAGTTGTACAGACCACAAAAGACACAGAGAAGTATGCAACAAACATGGTTATTCAGTAGGTGTACAAAGGCTCCCATGAAGAACGTCTAAGGAAGAAAATACACAGAAGGGAGATGAAATTTGATCCATATCTGCCTATTAAGCTCAAATGTCCGAAACTGTTTGAGGTGGATGATCAAATAAATCTTGTTTTGCAGCTCTATGATGAAGGGGCCCAGAGCAAGAGAAACAATTTTGATAGCCCAACAAATGGGCAGTTTTTGAAGTTTTAAGTTTTTAGGCCTTAATGACTGTAAGCAATTTCTTTTTCAGTTTTACTCCATTTGACTCCATGCCCAATGGATACTAGGAAGTGTTTTTAAGCTAATTTTGTTTGAAGGCATTGGTCTGCAGTTCTTGAGACCTCACAGGGAGGATCTCATCCCCAGAAGGTGCTACATAATTCAGTTTTTGTTTGGTCAAAGGCAGCTTGGCAGTGTTGTTGGTGCTTGAAGAAATCTTGCAGCAGCCTTTTCCTCCCTCCTCCTTCTTTTCCCTTATATTCTCTTCACTCCCGCTATCCCTATTTTCCTTCTCAAAATCCTTTGTAAACCTTAAATTCCCTGTTACTCCACCGTTTCTGTTTTATTCCAAAAATTTGCATAGCCCCTTTTCTTTAGCCCCAGGCGCTAAAATTATGAGCTCGCAGCCACGTGACCCACCCCTCCATAACCCTTTACAACCTTTTTCTCACGTGCTAAGCATCAATCTCTTCCCCACCGTTGATCGCGTCCATCGCCAGATCTAACGGTGGACGCTTCCCCTGATCACTTGACCTGCGCACACGTTAACCCGCGGGGCTGTTGGTTTTTGTCTGCTACATGTTGTGATATTACAGGATCGTGCCATTGCATACGAATACCACCGAGCCCTAGTAGGCGGTGTAAGGAAACCACCTGCCGCCTGAAACTGTTGTTCTCCCACCCATTAATCTTCGTGCGTCTTCCACCTCCATCGACCGTCAGATCTGCTGCGTCCAGATCCGATGGCCCTTGTTGCTCCATCCACGTCACCTCCCAATAGCCTACATAAGGTAATATCCACCATTCATTTTCGTGATCCAACGGCCCGCATCTCTCTCTCGCCCATCCTCCCGATACTCTTCATCTAGAGATCTCCACCGTTAATCTACGCGATCTGGACGCAGCAGATCTGACAGTCGGATCTGGACGCAGCAGACAAGGGCCAAAGAATGAAGACAATCACCTACTTGTACGCAACACATTCAATCTACAACCACCGCATTCAAGGAATAGCATGGCCGAGAAGGAAATAGGACAGCCTCGAGCAGTTAACGCAGTTATTAGTCATGGAACTTGTATCAGTTGGTACTTCGTCTACCCGAGAAGGACCACAAAACACCAGAGAATGTCTAAATCATCCATTAAAGCAAGTAGAGTGTAGCAGAGCCCCATCTCTGAGAATTAATGTGTTAGGTGGTCCATTATGACCCCTTCTCGTGTAACACAACAGAATGTTTTTGTAACCAACCTCTATATATACCAAAAATCAAGAGGTTGAGGATGGATGAATGTTATTTCGATGTAAGCTTCAACTTCTGGAGATTGTAACTACTATGACACCTGCAGCTTTTGGTCTTCATTTTCAGTCAATACAAGCTTCTTTTGCTGTTAATTTCTAACTTTCCACTTCTTCTTTGTTCCAGGCTGTGCCTGTTATGAATTTATTCATGTGTTGTTGACATTTAGCATTAGAGGGGCTGTCATCCCACCTCTATGTTAGAATCTAGCATGTATCATTGAATTTGTATGCAGGTTTCTATTTTTTTAATGCCAGAGAGTTGTCATCCTGTCTGGGCATTACGAAATAGAATTTACAAACCTTTTAACTGGTTACAGTTGGCCATCACAGGGTCCTGTGCATCTGCTAGTGTGATCAATATTCTCCATCATCACATTTTCCTTAAACTGTGAGTAATTGGTGGTCTAAAGCCTTGTAGTCTGGGGGTGTTCACCCATGTCTAGGGTAAAGCATAGTAGAAGTGGTTATCTGGCTTGAATATGCATCATTTCTTCCATTCATCCACCATTTTCCAACATTTTTGTTGAGTTTGTAATGTTCCCGAGCATCTCTGATATACAACCTAGGAGAGTTTCTTGGGGTGATAATAGGCACATGATCCAATCTGCAATGAGATGTTCTTCAGTTTGACGTGCAAGTACACTTGTTCCCTAACTTGGAACTTTCAAACAACCTGTTCCTATCAGGATAGACCTTCTGCCTATCCTGTGCTTCCTTAAGATTCTTCTTGATCACCTTCATCTCTTGTTCCATGTTTTCCAACATATTTGGTCCAATCAATACCCTACTAACTGGATCACTCCAACTAATGGGCGTGTTTCAACATCGCTCATAAACTACCTCAAATGGCTTATCCTTAGTGAATCCTAATAATCATTGTTCTATGTGAACTCTATTAAGGGGAGATACGTTGTTTATGAATCACATACATCCTCAACATGTCCTCTAATATCTCGTTGACCCTCTTTATCTATCCATGCGTTTGTGGATGATAAGCTATGTCAAAGGCCAACTCTCTGCCCAAACCTACAAATAACTACTTCTGAAACATGGAAGTGAATTGCACATCCCTATATGATACAATATTCTTTGGAACACCATGTAGTCTAACCATGTCTCATATGAGTACTTGTGCGACATCACTCGCTGAGAACGTAGAATTCATTAGGATAAATTGTGCAACCTTTGTTAACATGTCTGCAATGACCATGATGGAATCATGTCGTTTCACTGTCTCTAGCAACCTTGTGATGAAATCCATCGAAATGACCTCCCATTTCCACTCTGGAATCATGATCAACTATAGCTATCCACCTGGATGTTTATAGTCTACCTCCACTCACTGACAATCGAAATGTCTCGCCACAAACTCTACTACATCCCTCTTCAGATTCGGCCAATAGTAATACCTCTTCACTAATGTGAATGTCTTCTGGTAACTTGGGTGACCTGAATATGGGTTCATATGAAACTCCTTCAAGATCACCTTCTTGAGCTCTCTGCTATTTGGTACATATATCATGTCTCAAAACTTGACCAATCCATCTATTGTAAGAAAATAGTCCATGTCTTGTACACCAGCACCTGTACCTGTACCTATGCCATTACCTGTATCTATACCACTACCTGTACCTATACCTGTACCTGTTCCATCACCTTTACCTGTACCTCTACTATCACTTGTACATGTACCTATACCTTGATGCAACCTATGCATAAATCCCATATATCTGGCATCCTGCTATCCTACCCAAAAGATATTGTCCTAAAAATCTATCCCATAAGAACTCATAGCTGCCAAGTGATGTACTTGTATCTGTCTACTAAGAGCATCTGCCATGCTATTCTCTTTGCCTTTGATGGAACTTATCTTGAAATCCAACTCGTTGATCATGGCCAACCATGTAGCCTACCTAGAATTCAAATTTGGTTGGTCAAACAAATACCTCAACCCAATGTGATCACTCATAAGAACAAACCACCTTCCAAGAAGATAATGCATCCACATCTTTAATGTAGGTCTAATCGCCTCCAACTCGAGATCATGCTTTGGGTAGTTCTACTCATGTTTGTTTGGTTTCTGAGAATCATAACATACCACCTATTCATCTTTCATAAGGACTCCATCGAGCCCTCTCTTGCAAAAATCTGTACATATTACAAACTATTTGTCCAGATCTGCAATCTGTAACACTAGTTCATGTGCCAGCAACTAGTTGAGCTACTCAAAGCGAGCCTCACACTCTTCATTCCTTTCTAACTTCTTACCTTTACTCTACAATGATGTAATTGGATAAGCTATCTACAAGAAGTTCTTGATGAACCTCCTATAGTAGCCTTCCAGACCCGTGAAAGATCTCACCTCATCCACACTCCTAGGATCTACCCACTCCATGATGGCCCTTATCTTCTCTGGATCTACTGCAATGCCTTCCTTGGAGACACCATGTCCCAAGTAGTGTACCTCTTCCTGAAAAAACTACATTTTTTGAGCTTAGCATGCAACTTATGCCCTCTCAACAACCTCAACACTGCTACTAAGTGCTCGACATACTCTTCCTCATTTTTAGAATATACCAGTATATCATCAATGAACACAATAACAAACTTATCTAAATATGGATGCAATACACTATTCATAAAACACATGAATGTAGCTAGATAATTTGTTAAGCCAAATGGAACAAGAAAAAACTCATAATGCCCATACCTAGTCCTAAACATAGTCTTGTATATATACTCCTCTTTGATGTGTACTTGATGGTATCTAGATCTCAATTCAATCTTCGAGAACATTGCTTCTCCTTTCAACTGATCAAAAAAGTCATCAATCCTCAGCGAAGGGTATCTATTATTGATAGTCACTTGGTTCAACTTCTTGTAATCAACGCATAATCCAAGGGTACCGTCTTTCTTTCTCACAAACAAGACCAGTGCACCCCATGGTGATTCACTTGACCTAATGTATCCATTTTTCCAACTGATTTCCTTCAGCTACAATTTTAACTCAGCCAACTCAGGTGTGCTCATTGTGTAAGGTGCTTTTGATGCTGGAGATGCCCCTGGAACTAACTCAAATGTACTCAGGAAATACATCCTCAAACTACTACAACACTGGATATCTACTCCACACATCCACATCCTCACTCACGTTACCCTTATCGCCAGAAATATGTATTGAAAATAGCTTGCACCCTTTCCTGTGGCTACACTTTGCTTGCATAGTTGTCACCATCCTAACTAATGTGGGTTTCTTCTTACCTGGCAAGACTCTTGTTTCTCCATTATCGTCAACACACTCAATAGCTTTGTCATAGTAGTCAACCTTTGTTCTATGTAAATCTAACCAATCCATGCCCAATAACATAATGTATGAACCCAATGGTAATATATTCAAATGTGCTGTGGTAGGCATACCGTTTAAGTAAAATGCAAAAGCTCTTAGCCAATGATGAACTCGCTTCTTCATACTTGTAGCCAACTAGACTAACCAAGACTCTGCATGCAATTCCTTACTCAAACAGAACTTATCCACCCAATCAGGACTAACATAGCTATAATTAGATCCATGGTCAATAAAAATAGAAATATCTTGATCACAAATCTTATCATCCATATTAATGATAGATCCTTGATGTTCTGCCTACCTATTGTCCATGACTACATAAATATGAGGAATACTCTGGAATACATCTCCGATAGTCTACGCCTCATATTCACTATATATTTGAGGTTTACGACTTTGATGTTTTGGACAATCTCTCCTAAGGTGATATTAACCATAAGTCCAACATTGCACGGGCTCCTTACTCTGCTTTTGAGGCCAATTTCCCTATCCTCTCTATGATGCATTGAACTTCTTAGGCGATGAAATATTCTCCTTGTTATCTGCACTCTATGGCCCTGCTCATTTTTTATCCCATTTTCCTTTGTTCTTTACATCACCTCTCCAGTCTAACTTCATCTCATTTCTGCACTTTGTTTATTCATAGCAATGTATTATCTTTTGAATGGCCTCCTCCAATGATCTAGGCTCATTGAATTCAATATTGTCTTTGAATGAAACTGACAGTCTACAAATGAATCTTTGAATCTTAGCCTTCTCCTCCTTAAGGTAAGGCACATACCTCAATAGTTCCAAGAACTTACTGGTGTCCTCATCATTTGTCATGGATCCCATCTTTAGTTCATAGACTTATTTTTCCCTATCAACGAAGTATCTCTTTAACAAATACTTCTTCTTGAATAGCCACTCAAATTCACTCCAAGTCAGATCTTCCTCATTTATGTCCCTGACATTCTTCACGTCTTCCCAATAGATGTCTTCTTTACCTTTAAAACTGAAAGTTGAAACTCTAACTTTCATATTCTCGTAGTAGTCATGCAACCTAAACAACTATACCAGGAAACCATGCCTTTGCATCCTGTGATCTCTTCACATCTCCATCGAAAGTAGGTGACTTCACTTTCTTAAACTCATCCCAAAAATACCCTCTATCACTCCTCCTATAAGGATGATACTGATGACAATCATAGTGCTTATTTGAATCAGAACTAGAGTCATACATTTTCCTATCCCTTCTTGTGCCCCATTAGTTTTATCTTCTTACTCATGATTGATCCGTAGTGGTCCATGTCACTGCAAATACGATTACTTTGAAGTATCACTGCATTCATATCTACTAACTTTTCCTGTGATTTTATGATTATGTCATTATCTACCTTGCAACTCCTTATCTCCTCCTTTAAACTTCTCAATGTAACTTCCAAGTCAGAGGGGTTCCCAACACCACACTACTCCTTGGATTCATAGGGAGAGTCTTTGTAGTAAATCGTCTTTCTAGCCATTTGATATTTCTTCCTGCAACGCATAATATGTCAAATACACCAAATCACAGTAAACCAACATACCTTAGCATTGCTTAGGGAGGATACTTGTCTGCAAGATCACCAAATCAGCATGATACATGTATAAGATTATCATAACAACATATATATATACACCAATAAATGTATCAACACATAAACATTACTCTAACTAGGATCTAGTCATCAATGTAGGGCCATATCAAGAATGCATGCTATGACCTCATGCATGATAGTGACCATCACTCCATTATACACATTTCCACATGCAACCCGTAGTATGCATAAGCAATGCACAAAACAACTACAAATGCGTATAACCATATGTAGTCAGACATAATCAATTAGTTCTTGTAATCAACCTACAAGATTAATCTATGTAGTCAAAATATTCAAAATGTAACCTAACATACAAGGATGTAAGTAGGTACCATTAAATTAACATGTAAGTGAGATGTAATCCATAAACAATTAGTCGCATACACATTTTAAATATATTTCATGAAATCAATAACAAATTATCCATGGTAACCATACTACAACCCTAATCTGACATCAAGCAATTTCAACAAGTATATAAGTGTAAGAGACACACATGAAACTGACATGCATGCATGACCAACACATAGCCCATTGAGTCTGAGGGGTGAACCATGTTTTGATACCACTCTATAATACCGTCCTCCCACATCTACCCAAGCAACTAGCCAACCAGGGTAAATATGTGACAAGAGGTCACTATGATATGATTCAACCTCCTGAGTCACCTTAAGGAAGTGGAAGCAATGGAAACAAACCATAGAGACATACAACATCATCAACAAAACCCTTAGAAGACAAGTCATCCAATCAGATTGTTAGTGTCAGTATTGTTAGCCTATCACCTGGATCCAAAAATTTCTTTTACCATGGTCATTTCAGGGTTTCATCGTCAAATTTATTTGTTACTAGGTTTACATAGCAATTTTGGTCATTGTATGGTCAGTCTAAGATAGAGTCATTGTCTGAAATTTCACTCATGTTGGTTTTTTGTCATATACCATGAAAATTGGTTAAGTCATCATTATCATTCCATTAAGTCTTAAGTCATCCATTAGGCCTTAAGAGTCCCCAAGGTCCACCATTTCCATAGAAAGTCATAAATAAGTCAAAATTGACAAAGTAAAGAGTTCAAGAAATGAAACATGGTTTATTTTCATTTTCAAGACATCAAAAAGTTTCAGGAGAAGAAAGCACCAACACTCAGGAGATGAAAAAAGCACATTTGCAAAGGCAAGGTAAAAGCTACCTTCAAAAAGGTGAAATCAAATCACTAAATAGGATTAGTTTCTTTTCTCTTTTTGAAAAAGTGAAGAAATCACCCCTATATAAACTCAAAATGACTCAAGACCTTTTCATTCATCTCTCATTCACTCTTCATCATCGAGCTCACTCGCTTAAAAAAGAAAAAATTCCATTTCCCTAGGAGAATTCGGCCAAAATTTGTAGGCACTGCACGTACGTACATTGCGTTGTGCTTTTGAAGTAGGCATTGCGCGTAGGAGAACTGCACTGCGCACAAGACAAAGTGTCCGAAAATCACCCAAATTTTTCCAAATTTCAAATTTTTTGCTTTCAAACTTGGTCAAATCACTTTCTAAGGCTGAGGAACAAGTAAGTACATCATTTCCCTTGATTTTTTCTTTCCCATTTGCATTCCATGTTGATAATATCTCAAGCTAGGGTTTGTAGCAAAAATGCCATGGGAAATCTTAGGGTAGAAATGGTCATCACAATTTTTTTATCTCCTAAACATGTAAATCGACCTTCTACACCTGCACACATGTATGATGAGTCTTCTTGACCAGTCCATCCACCTCTAAATCAAGTTTAAACACTAAAAGAAAAACCTAGCTCATTCCTAGAGTTATTGTGGCAAAATCACACCATAAAACCTTCTTGGTCTCACTTACTAGCAGCCACATTTTTTCACTACATTCCACAATCATTTCCATTAGTTTCTAAAAACCATCTCATCTTTCACAAAACCCCTCCCATCATTTTGTCAAAATCCTTCATATATCACTTCATTTTCATACTCACCACACATCTATTTCACTTCCTACTGCTAGGATTTTGTGTCATCATGGAGATTGATTCTTCACTAGAGAGAAAGAGATAACACAAAGGAGGGAGGATTCTTAGATATGAACCGTTAGATTGCAATCAGATCAACTCCTATCCTTTCATCAAACAATGTTTTGAAGATGTTCATTGTTTGGAATTTTGCAAAAGAGTAAGTGAAGTAGGGTTTTATGAGCAGCTGATAGATTGGGTGGCTACACATTTGAATGGGGAGGTTGTTGTCATTGCTGGTATTGAGTTTAGCTTCTCAATGGCCTCCATCTCACTAGCAACTTGTTTACCAGACAATGGTGAATACTGGTTCAAAGGAATGAATCTAGATCTTGAAAACTACAAGTCCTTAAACACTCCATACAAAGACACACATACCCATGATCTTATGCCTTTCAGATATTTGCTTGAGAAGTATGCTCCTTTAATGAAGACCATCATGAGGTTCTTTACCTGTGAAGGTAGATTCTCAAGGTTGTATGCATATCACATTCGCCTCTTGATGCACTTCACATCTCAAAAGCCACTCAACATGTGCATTTACTTGTTCAGGAGTATTTCAAAAATGTCTAAAAAGATACAATTGAAGAACAAAGAGCACTCTCCAAGCCTATTCCATCATAATCTCATTAAAACCATTATCTTGCATCGGTTGGCAGAGAAGGGTATGGCTTGGGAAGCCTTCTTAGAAACAGCTCTGAAATGGCATGAAGAAAATACAACATCTCATTCCACAAGCGCACCAAAACAACAAACAGAGATGGGGTCATCTAGCAAACTAGCAGAGAAGATTTAGCTACCTAGGCCAGAGGTCACCAAAGTATATAAGGAAGGGCATAGGCTTGTGTTTTCTTCTCACAAAGAGAAAGGGGCAAAGCCTTCTTCATCAGCAAAGCAGGCATTAGAAGCAAAAGGTAAGAAGACAGTTGAGCAGGAATTTGAGATCATTGATCTAGAAGAGGAAGATGAGATTTCAATCATGAAGCAGACAATTAGGAATAAGGATTACCAAATCAATGAGCTGGAAATAAACATGGAAAGAGCCAAGTTCATTATATCATTCCTTGAACAAGAAAACAGTAAACTCAAGGCAAAGGAGTTGATCCTAGAAAAGGAAAAAGACAAGTTATTGCAGTAGGTTGGAAAAGGTAAGGAGGTCATAGAATCAAGCAAGCCTGAAGGATCAAAGGGTACAAGAAAGAGGAGAAGGCCAAGAACCAAAGGTCTCAAAGAAGCTCTGCAAGAGGGACAAAAACAAATATTGCTCAATGAAGACCTTGACCTAGAAGAGAGAATTGCCCTTGAGGTACATCAAGATAAAGAATATTGGCTCAACAGGGTAAATGAACATTTGGAAAATCTCCCAGAGGAAGAAAATAGAGAGAATCAAATTCTTAGACACATGGCACATCATTATCAAGCTCAAAACATGATCACCAATGTCAAAGTGAAATAGCTCAAAAACAAGCTCAAGGAGACCAAAAAAGAGAAAAAGGATGAGGGAAACTTGGAGATGCTTGCTTATGCATCCATGAAGCTTTAAAAAACTCATTTTTATACCTTCCTGTTATAGCTCCAAATCTCACTCTTATGGTTTGTGATGCTGCACTCATGGCCTAGGGCAACCCCTCCTTCCAGACCTGGTCCTAAAATTTAAAAAACAGTGTTTTATCCCTTATACGCGACATTGCCCTGAGTTAAATGTGTGTACACGCGGGTCTGTGTATACCCAACCCACGTGTATGTATTAAAACACTTAAAAAAATAAATAATTCCTTATTTTCAGGCGGAGATCGCGGGTTTTACCTGCTGATCACCTATTAGTGCCCATGGCCCAACTGTTCCCAACCAACTCCTAACTAAAAAACTACTTTGGAGATGGTATAAAAAGACATCAAAGGGAAGGCCTAAGAGAGAGAGAAAGGAGAGCAAGATTATTATGCTGAGATTTTCCCCTTAGACCAGGTCTGAAGTCCTTGGTGCTTTCTGCACTTCCCCCACTTTACATAGGAAACCCTTGTTTCCATGTGTATTGGTGATCATTCATCCTTTATATCACCATTGAGTAAGACTTGGAAGGAGCTCTTGTTGGAGGCTTGAGGCTGGAACGAATCCAGGAGGAAGCTTTGCTTGGAGCCTGCTGAAGGTGTTTCAGGTGAAATCTTTCCGTTATATGTACTTTACTTGCCTTTATATAAAGAAACACGTCTTGGTTCCCGAAACAATCTTTCTTTGTGCTTATGAGATTCTTGCTTTGAATTCTTATGCAAGTAGTTACTTAAAGATTTTTATAACTAACTTTATAGCATGAAGATGGTTTATGTATAAGTATTTGTCCATGTACTGCTGTGTTCTTTGATTTGTTTGTTTTACAGGTCAAAGGAGAAGAAGGGAACTCCAAGAAGGGTTTGGACCCTAAAGGCCTTCTCGAACGTAGGACCTTAGGTACGTACCCTCAACATTAGAATTTGCTTACAGTAAAGATAATGGCTGTGTGTGTGTTTCTTTGAATAAGCAATTTTCAGTCTGGTAGAGTCTTAACCCAAAGGACCCTAGGGGTACTTTCCCCTCAACCAGAATTGGCGACTCCATTGGGGAACAACACTCTTGTTGTTCCTAGTTTGGGTAGTCTTTAAGCTAATCAAGGCTCAGCCCCTTTGTTTGCTGGCTCTGACTGTCTGATCTGTTCTTGAACTCTAAGCTTTTCCAGTTTTTTCAGTCTACATTTTTTATTTTTCTTAAAAATCTTCAGATACGCTGTTTTGTTGGATTACAGAAGCGTATATACGCAAGTTGTACTAAGCGAACCCACGTATACGCAGGTTTCCTCAGTTACAGTCGCGTGTACATGCACTCTGCACATCACTGCAGGCGCGTATATTATCTAATTTTCAAGATTTATAAATTTTCTTTTTGCTGAATGTTTGTCTGGTGGTTTGGGTCAGTTTAAAGCAGTCATTTTCCAGTAACAGTCCACTGTTTAACAGGGGGCATCCTGTTCTGAACTCTCTCTAGTTATAAGGAGTATTAGTCTTGTTTTCGTTGATTGCAAGCGTCATTGTTTTTTGACACACAAGATTTCTGGTTAAGAATCTTGACTGCTCTGTTTTGGTAGAGTAGGAAGATTGGATTCAATCTTTGTGTTCATTTTGTTTTGGTGACCCTTTTGTTTGCTTAACGAAACCATTTTTGTGACCATTTGCTCCTTCATTTCGGGAAAGTTGTTTGTTACCATTTTCTTGAAACTTGTCTTTTGATCTTTTGGACTTTCATTGCTGCTTTTGATTGTCAAGAGCGATTTCAAACGCATTTATTTTTGTTGGGTTTTCATCATTTGAAAGGTGTCAATTCACAAAAGTGTTTGGTTGCCTATTCATCAATCATTGGTGTCAATATTTTTGAAAGCATTCTTTGAAAAAGACTTGTTGGCTTGATTGAAAGAAAATCTTTTTAAAGTTTTGAGTTTCGCTTTCTTAAACTTGCTTTTCATTTGATTTCCTTTTTTGCGAAGTGAAAGTGCTTTGTGTTTATCTTAGAACTTGTTTTTATTGTTTGGACGAAATGATTGGTAACACATCATCTTCTATCTAAGCATTTTAGTGGCAAGACAAATTTGATAAGTGAGCAACTTTCCTTCTTTGTTTGCAAAGTAGTCTTAAAATCTTGCATTCACATATAGTTGTTGCATTAGGATAGATTTGCATCCCTTTTTATGCATACATAGCTTTGTTAGCTTTTGTGAGTGTGGAGTCTGAAAAGAAAGAAAAAAACTTTGTTTTATTTGAAGTTCCTCTGAACCCTGTAGAGATTACTTTTCATCGAAAAACGAAAAGTGCATGTGCATGTAGTTAAGTTTTGTTTAACTTCTTTTGCGTCAAAAAACACCACTAGTTTCACTTCCGTTACCTTGTGACTTAAAGAACAACCTAATAAAATCAAGCGCTAATTAAAATTCACTAGAACTTTTTGTTTTAGTCAGTTACACCAACAAGTTTAGGATTTTAGGGCCTTGGATTAGGCGAGTGGAGAGTTAACTCTCCAAGGCCATATAAACGTCAAACATAAGAGTCTGAATAATGAGAGAAAATCCAATAGCGTTAGGAAGACCAGGAAAGCTCTGGATCTGGGAGTTAAGCACGAGGGTCTGTGAAGACAGGGAAGAGAGATACCCCCTCTCCTACTTGTCCGAACTTACCTCACGACTGTTCCTTCTGGCTTCTGCGACGAGTTGGTATCTATAGTTGCTACTCGTAGGGAACTATACAGGTGGCTGAGGAGGGGAATCCCGTGGCACCTGAGGTTGACGTTGCATCACTCTCGACAGTACTACTGGAGGGCACCCTTGCGAAGCTTGGGGGCTTACACCAGCGCAGGCTGTTGCTAGGAGGTCAGCGTAACTTCCTCTGTTACCTTCGCTGATAGGACTGGGCCGTCATTATCCCAGACTATCTTCGGAAGGCCCCTGACTCCACTTTCTTGTATTTTGGTGTCCGGTCCTCATCACCCGGAGCAGAAATACTCAGAAGTTGTTTGACTGGTTGTATCTTTAGGGACTTTATAGTGTGTGCTCTTTGTTCCTTGTATATAGTTGGCTTTAGGTATTGTTGTCTAGTCGCGTTTGGACTTTGTGTTCTAAGTGACTGGCTTACCACTCTACCAATCTTGAAAGGCTTTTGGTCGTTCTTTCGGAAGTTGTGGGGTTGCCTCCTCAAGGGAAAAGGTTTTGATTGCTTATCCATATTCTTTGAAGAGTTATTTCTATATTCCCACAAGGGAAAGGGTCTTTGGAACAATTAGATATGGCTAATATTCCTGTGGAAACCAACCAAGGTGCCCTCCCAAAAGGGGATCCTTGTGCTTTTCCTTTCTTTGGAAACGTTGGTACTCCCTTGATGGCCACTTTGAATATTCCTGGGTTGAATGTTGGACTACCCGTTTGGTTGTGGTCCACTCCGAATATTCCGAATGCTCTTGAAGCTTCTCAGATGAATGCTTTATTTCAGGGGCATCACATGGGTGCTAACTGTTCATCTTCTTTCAAAGAGAAATCTGGGATTCCTTCTTCTCCTCCTTCTTGCAACAAGAAATCTAAAAAGAGGAGAAAGAGGAAGTCAAAGAAGAAGAATAATTCTATCCTTTCATCTTCAACCCCTGCCAGTCATGTTGGAGATGAACCTTCAGCCGCTGCAAGTCATGTTGGGGGCATAAGTCTAGTCACTGCAAGTCATACTAGCACTTCATCTTCAACCTCTGCGAGTCATGTTGGAGATGAGTCTTCAGCCGCTGTAAGTCATGCTGGGGGCACAAGTCTAGTCACTGCAAGTCATACTAGCACTTCATCTTCAACCTCTGCGAGTCATGTTGGAGATGAGTCTTCAGCCGCTGTAAGTCATGTTGGGGGCATGAGTCTAGTCACTGTGAGTCATACTAGCAAAGAGTCACCTACCTCTGCAAGTCATGTTCAGGACTCTCCGCAAACCACTGCTAGTCATGTTGGCGGAATGGAGGTTGATAAGAAACCTGGACGTAGAAGTTTTAAACCTAAGTTCCCTTGTAAGATATGCAAGGGAGACCATCTTACTCATTTATGCCCTGGTATTCCAGAGGTTCAAAGGATATGGTCCGAGTCTGAAAGTACTTCTGCTCCTAGATCTGATATGGTTTCTCGTCAATCCCATCAACCATTGGTTGATAATGTGGTAGAGCCAGTGCAATCGCTGGCCGATTACACTCCTCTTTTAGGGGTGAAGTGCCTAACAAAAGAGTCTTTTTGATCTCTAGTACAGAGTCTTCTGGTATAGGGGGCATTCCGGTTACTTCGAATGTTCCCCCTCCAAGTGCTAAGAGTGTTTCCTTTGATTGGGATAGGCTTGTTGAGCCTCGTCTTCCTTCTGCTACACCCTTCCAAATAAAGGTCAGAGTTAATTCCACAAATGTCTATCGATGTATGGTGGATGAAGGATCCTCTACAAGTATTATATCCTCTTTGACTTGGAAAGCTTTGGGTTCCCCAAAGTTGTTGACAGCTCAGAGTCAGTTGTTAGCCTATGATAGAAGGCCTGGTGAATCTATGGGGGTTCTTCCTCAAGTGCCTATCACTTTAGGTGGGAAGACTGTCTTAATCGATATGATGGTGGTTGATAGCCCTTTAGACTTTAATATACTACTTGGGCGTGATTATGTCTATGCTATGAATGTTGTGGTGTCTTCACTCTTTCGAGTAATGTGCTTTCCTCATAACAGGAATATTGTCACTATTGATCAGCTTGCATCTGATAATCACCACCCTAATTCGACTTTACTGCAGAATGCCCCTTGGTTTGTTCCAAGTGTTCAAGTAGACTCTACCCCGCCACGGGTCAATTATGTGGCATTGAATCCTCAATGTTCAATTGCTTCTAAGAAGGATCCTTTGACTTATTATTCTCCTTCTTGGGACTTGGTCCCGACAGTTGACCGAGAGATTCTTCCTATAGGGACATGGGACCATTTAATTCCCTCTTTTGATCCTTGTAGTTCTCATGATTTCTTAGAACTTGTTTTGCCTTCACAGGAGGAACTCTTTGAAGCCATGAGTTATGACTACCAAAGGAGTCCTTGGTCCGATCCCTGCAAGGGGTTTGTCCAGCAGAACTATTATGCGTAAGCCGCAAGGCTGCGTGGTTCCCTGTACCATATTGTATATATAAGGTACGCATTTTCAAGTTTTGTACCCTATAACACAAAGATTTTATATGGAGTTTATAAGTGGGATGTTTTAACTTCGTGTCTAGTGTTCCTATTTATGTTTATAGAACTTGGAAGATTTCTCCTTTGGAAGTTTATGGTTGGTCCGTTCTGACAGGTATTGGTTCTCGAAACTGGCATATAGGTTAGGTTTTTCCACCTGCATTGTGCACTTATCAGTTTCCTTTCCCATTTTGCCTTAGGATCGACCCCACCAAGTTATGATGCGGAACCTTCTCATTGCTTAGAAGTATCATGACTTGTGTGGTAAAGCCTACCTTATCATGGGTGCCCTAGTTAGTACCTTGTTGTCACTTGGCACTCATGCAGTTTTTTGTCTTTAGGCTCGGGAGTCCTCTGTAGTCCCGCCATGACTTATGCATTGAAGACTCATTCCTCTTAGCTTCTCCGCTTTGTTCTGGCCTTATACCCTAGAGGCTCCTTTGTGTTGAGTTGTACTTCTGCATTGCATGTTGACCATTTGCACCTTTTGGCCTAGAGCTGGCTTCACTTGGACTCGTGTTTAAGCCAACTTTTGACCATGACGTCTGCAAAATCAACCTTGCATACCTTTGACTTCTGCAGCTTGACATACCCTGATCCGTGGAAGGAACATACCTCTGAGTGTCACTGACCAGTTTTCACCTCCCTGCATTGAGCATAGGAACGTTCCTTTCCCGGGAACTAGATCATCTGTTTCACCGACACTCGTTCTTTCCACTGTACCATAGCATTCTTTTATTCTTTTTCCGGCTTAACAGAAAAAGACAAAAAAATTAAATATTCCAAAAAAGAGCGGGAACAGGGACATTATTTCCATTTATTGTTGGCAGCTAGAGTCAGTCGTGTCGCCCTTGAACAAAGCACTCAAAACAAAGTCTCCTCCGCATGGGTGGGATTTAGTTTGACTTAGGTATGCCATAACCTTGTTATTGAGTCAGTTCTCCCCCGATTGGTTATCTCTTCCAATCATATGGAGGGTTCGTTCGTGCCTCCTGCATGGCGAACTTATACAGAGTCATCATATGCTGCCACATAGTCACATTGAGTCGTGCTTTTGTTCAAGGGAAGTTAGCCTGAGTCGGCCTTTCTGCGGTGTCTCTTGACTCATTTTTCAGTCGGCCATCCCTGGTTGTCAGTATCATGTCTATCATCACATCAACTATATTGGTCCTTTACTCGTGCCGGTTTGAGAAGGTTCCCATTGACTTCTTGCTGGTGGGTCTTGTCCTTATCGACGACGACACCTTGCTCTGAGGACAGGCCTAGAGCCGCACCCTCGCCCTATTTTCATTATTGATAGGTCACCTTGTGCTCAGCATCGATCAGTATCATGGGTCTTTGACTGAGTGGTTTCCCTTGTGTTCGACATCAGCATACATTATCACACATTGGGATTCGTGCAGTACCTTGGTTTCCATTTGACCCTATTGGTGGATACCTCACCTCTGTGTCAGCTTTCATTATTGGTTGGTTCAGAGGGTTTTTGTCGTGCACTAGCCACATCTTGTGTACGCCAGAAACGTACTTCGGTTGGGTTACTGCATCTTTTTCGTCCGATTCCTTCCACATTATTGGCCTACGGGTTACACTCGCGCTAGATTGATGGAGGATGCCTTAATGCCTTCCTTCTAGTGGATCTTTCCCTATCGACTCCGACTCATTGCTCCGGGGCAAAGATCTAGAGCCGATTTGGCAGTACCTTGGGGTTTGCAGTCATTAGTGGCAGATCCTTCGCTATCGACAGTGGGAAACCGTCATTGTCTCCTGATCGATAGATTCTTACAGGTGTTCAACTTCAGCTCATCTATTCACACTTGTTAGATTGTACTGGGTACCTTGACGCTCATTATCATTATCGGTGAGTAGTCTCGCGTTTGTTAACGGTATACATCAATGACCGGTAATCAAACGATTTCTCACATGGTCGACTTCAGATCATTTATTCCCATGGTGTAGAAATGTACCACGGCGGTCGGTGAAGACCTCAGGTTGTATCAGCATTCATTGGTTCACTTGACAGTTGCTCCTGTTGCTGCTAGTTGATACCACTCCACCTTATATGTTGCAGTCAGTCATGGCGACATTCTATATGCTGGCACCTGAGTTTGCAGTGTAGTACCATCCTATTCCATCATGTTCAGTTGGTACCTTTTGGGATCAGTCTTTGATATCAGTGATCCGTTGCACTTTTCAGCATCATTGACAGTTTTATATGTGATATTCAGACATGTACTTGCTCATTATGATCAGATGATCCATTATGTATCTTCCAGTTATTTATACTTGTATACTTAGTGGATCTGCTTGTACTTGATATGCGGACATGCTTTACTTTTTCTGAGCATGGGTATGCCCGCCTCAGACAGTGTTTCTTTCTGATCTCCTTTTGGTTGCTTGGCAGGCTGAATTTTGGTGAAGTCCTCCTCGGTTTTTCGACAGACTTCCTTTCCATGTACTTACATAATATATTTCGGCCATCATGTTCCCCTTCTGACCTCATATATTAGGGGGCATCTGTTATAGCTCCAAATCTCACTCTTATGGTTTGTGATGCTGCACTCATGGCCTAGGGCAACCCCTCCTTCCAGACCTGGTCCTAAAATTTAAAAAACAGTGTTTTATCCCTTATACGCGACATTGCCCTGAGTTAAACGCGTGTACACGCGGGTCTGTGTATACCCAACCCGCGTGTATGTATTAAAACACTTAAAAAAATAAATAATTCCTTATTTTCGGGCGGAGATCGCGGGTTTTACCTGCTGATCACCTATTAGTGCCCGTGGCCCAACTGTTCCCAACCAACTCCTAACTAAAAAACTACTTTGGAGATGGTATAAAAAGACATCAAAGGGAAGGCCTAAGAGAGAGAGAAAGGAGAGCAAGATTATTATGCTGAGATTTTCCCCTTAGACCAGGTCTGAAGTCCTTGGTGCTTTCTGCACTTCCCCCACTTTACATAGGAAACCCTTGTTTCCATGTGTATTGGTGATCATTCATCCTTTATATCACCATTGAGTAAGACTTGGAAGGAGCTCTTGTTGGAGGCTTGAGGCTGGAATGAATCCGGGAGGAAGCTTTGCTTGGAGCCTGCTGAAGGTGTTTCAGGTGAAATCTTTCCATTATATGTACTTTACTTGCCTTTATATAAAGAAACACGTCTTGGTTCCCGAAACAATCTTTCTTTGTGCTTATGAGATTCTTGCTTTGAATTCTTATGCAAGTAGTTACTTAAAGATTTTTATAACTAACTTTATAGCATGAAGATGGTTTATGTATAAGTATTTGTCCATGTACTGCTGTGTTCTTTGATTTGTTTGTTTTACAGGTCAAAGGAGAAGAAGGGAACTCCAAGAAGGGTTTGGACCCTAAAGGCCTTCTCGAACGTAGGACCTTAGGTACGTACCCTCAACATTAGAATTTGCTTACAGTAAAGATAATGGCTGTGTGTGTGTTTCTTTGAATAAGCAATTTTCAGTCTGGTAGAGTCTTAACCCAAAGGACCCTAGGGGTACTTTCCCCTCAACCACTTCCCTCCAATTTTGAGCCAATTCTGAGCATTTTGAGTGTTTTGGGAATTTTTGGTCTAAATTTAGAAAATTGGCTTCTCCAGAAGCGCAACGCCTTGGCATTGTGCTTTTTTCTCAAGCATCCATTTGAAGGAAAGTTATATTTTTGGAAAGGTCTTGGCATCCTCTAAAAACCCATTTGCCCATATTTTGTAAAGGTGGCTTAGTTTGGGAGAAAAAGACAAAATAGTGGCGAAAAACTAGCATTCTGGACCATTTTTTGATAGGCACTACACGTTTGGAGTGATCTTGGGAGAATGAATTTTTGAAGGTCTTCCCTTTCTCCAAATTCAGAAATGCAAACTGTTCTGAAAACTATACTTGAAGGGCTAGTTGACCATTCTCTCAAATTTTCATTTTGACCACTGGAAAACACTTGAAAATCAGCTAAAAGTTCGCTGCGCTTCTGCATTTTCTTGTTTTTATTTGTAAAAATTCACTATGTAAATTTTCTTGTTTCTATTCAAACTTGGTCAAAGTCAAGAGTCTATTTGTAATTGTACAAGTTACAGGGCTAGGTGATGTAGGAATGAATAAATGCATATCATAGGTTGTTTTTGATGTTAATTAGGCCTCATAAAAGAAGAAAAATCCTAATCAAACTCTTCATGAGGTGTTTGAGTTACACCTTCTCACTCTCACCTGTTGGTTGAGAGAATATTGGAGTTAGTTCCTCCAACAAGTAGTTCGACTCTTGAAGGTGGGAAAGAGGTCTAGGAGAGTCTATAAATACTATTTCACCTCAGGGGAAAGGGGTTGAACTTTTTGTGAAGGAAGGCTTGCATTGTAGTCATCTTTCAGCTAATACAAATACAGGTTGCAGCTATTTTCAAGGAACTCTAGCGCAGTGAGTTAATGGTGTTTGTGCTTCATTCTTTTTGTTTTATCATGGTCTAAACATCTTTACATACATTTAATCTCTTCTTTCTATGAATACCTTTGAGTGAAATATTCAGAATTCTTGTTTTTCAAGCTTTGTTATCAGGTTTCATGGTTATATGTTTTGTCTTCTTAAGCTAATGGAATCATTTTTTAATGCTCATTAGTTTCTTCCTTTCTAAATCCTCTATACTACACTAAAAAATTACTCCAAATACACCATGGCTTTTGGCATCTAGCTCCTTCTTATGCTTGCCCCTGTATTCCCACAGCCTAGACCTACTTGTGGCCCCAAACCCTAAGTTTAGAAACCCTTTAAAAACCAAATTTCACAAACAATTACTTATATATAGTCTAAATCCATTTTCTCTAAAGTCATGTCACTAATAAAAGACTTAGAGAGATCCCTCTCACACTTAGTAGGGTTAGCTACTGAGCTGAAGTGGCTTCAGGTTACCCTTGTCGATTTCCTTTTCAGCCTAGGAAATTGTAAGGACTAACATTTTTGGTGTTGTTGCTGAGGAACGATTGTTAAATTATCCCTAGGAAAAATCTTAAGAGCTTTCAAGAGTTGGTTTTGTACCTCTCAGTTTCCAGTATCCGAATATAGGCTGAGTGCATAAATCTCATCAGTTTAGGGTGTATAGATTTTGGCTTCCAAAAGGCATACCAGGTCAAATCCTGACCCAAATCCACCCTTTATTATTCAAGACCCTAAAAGACTACTCAGAAAACTTAGGCTACCTATCACTAAAAGTACAGTTCAAAAAATTAAAAGAACAACTTCACTGCCTAAAACCCTATTCGCCTTTGAGCGAATTCCATTCGAAGAGCAAATTGAATTATCACTTACTAGGTCTAAGTCTGACTCTTGCATCTCTAATACAACACTAGAACCTTTCAACCGAGAACCTTTAAAGGTTGAAACTCACTCTCTTTCTTCAGAATCTTTGTCTGCAAAGACTGATCATGAACTATGGTTAAACTTTGATAAGCTTTGAAACCTTGCTAACCAACTCCAAATCACAACCGAAAAATATTTTGTTCAATATCAGCTTGAATACTTAGCCACAACTTCATCCTCTTTTACACCTCCAAGCTCATCTACCACATCTCCTAAAGCTTCAGTTTCATCATCTTTCTTACCTCCTCCGTTCATTCCATCCTTGCCTCCACAACCCATTTTAACGGCTCCATCATCCTCATCATAACCTTTACTTACACAAACCATTGTAACACCTCCACTTACACCACCCATTGTAACACCTCCACTTACACCACCCATTGTAACACCTCCACTTCCTCCTGCAGTCATGGGAAGATTTGCGCATCTTTTACTACCTGCTCAACTTACTGCTTTGCCTTAGAATTATGGTCAAAGACTTCCTTTATTTGATGGAAGTGCGGAAATTATAGCTCAACAGCATGTTGACAAGTTAATAGACTTCATTGATTTAGAAGAAATTGATGAGGAGAATGCTAAAATGAGGATTATAGCTTAGATTTCCTCAGGAGATGTCAAGAAATGGTTTCGGAGACTGACTACAAATTCTGTTAACAGTTCTCAAAGACTGATTGAATTAATTCTAGCTCATTGGCAAGAGAAGAAAACTCCATTACAGATATTGGCTGAATATAATTCAATGAAAAGGATTCCCAATAAAACAGTTCAAGAATTCACATCAAGATTTAATATAGTGTACAACACTATACCTGATGATATGAAACCTCCTCTTGGTTTAGCTCTTCTTAATTATCTTGATGCTTTCGATCCAAAGATGGCCTATCAGCTAAGAGAAAGAGACCCACCTACTCTTGAAGAAATGCAGTGGAATGCAATCAGTGTTGAAGCCAATCTTCTCATTAAGAAGTCAAAATCAAATTCAGAGAGGGTAGAAAAGAGAGTTGTTTTCAGAGAAGAACCGACATCATCATCTGATGCAAGTTTGACAGCTTGATAAAAACTATGGAAAGGATGATGGATAAAATATCAGTAACTAATCGACAAGCTGAACCATCAGTGAGGAATCCTAACTTTTGCGGAGAGCAGCAATAGCAGTTCAGAAATCAAAAGAGAGAGCAGTGAAATCAAGATCCTCAAGGTTAGGTGAAAGCTCCATTGCAGCAAAACTATACTGAAAGCCAGGAAGAATATGAAGAAGAGATGGTAGAAGAAAATCACTTCTTTCAAGAAGATGAACTGCCTACTTTCCTAACTGAAGAAGATCAGTTTTTTGAAGGCTCTTTTATACCAGATGACCAGCAATTTGTGCTTGCAAGCAAAGATCTATGAGTTGATAGGACTGAAGAGTACCAAAGAGGATATCAAAATGCCCTCAGTCATCTCCAAAAGTAGTACAATTTGAGAAACAGAAATGTCCCAGTTACTATAACTCAGAAAAGACAAAATTTGCAAAAAGACGCACCAAGCAAAGAATCCCCTCCTATAGGCCAGAATAAAGACAAAGCTATTGTCACATAGAATCAGGATAGAACTAATGAAGCTTCCACTAGCAATGTGAGGAAGGACAAAGAAATGCAAACTGAAAGCCAAAAGAAGGAAACTCAAGCTAAAGGCCAAATAGAAAGGAAGGACATCGCTTTGAAAGAGGTAGATAAGCAATCTAATCTTTTTAGTTTGGAAAATGAAATTTCTAAATTAAAGTTAGCCATTCCCCTCACTGAATTGGTAAGGAATGACAAATACAAATTCCATATTGCAAAAATGCTTAGGGTTGATTAGATGTCTAATACAGTCAATGTAGCTAATGATGAACCAACCATCCTTTTCGGTCCAACCTTTGAAGGAGCTCCTGAAGCTAGTGAAATTCCTCCTTTTTATCTAAGTCTTAAACTTCATGACCTCATCCTTCATAATGCTATGCTAGATTCTAGTGCCTCTCATAATTTGATGCCTAAAGCTATCATGGATAAACTAGGACTGAGCATCACCCAACCTTACCATGATCTTTATTCTTTTGATTCTAGAAGAGTGAAATGCCTTGGCCTTATTAAGGACTTGGTAGTGTCCTTAGATCAAATCCCAGCCAAAAATGTACTTATGGATGTTGTAGTGGCTGATATTCCCCCTAGGTTTGGCATGTTACTTTCAAGATCTTGGGGAGTAAAATTAAAGGGCATTCTACAGCTTGACTTTTCATATGCCACTATCCCTATTTTTGGACAGCTCTAGAAACTTTACAGAGAAAAGAAGATGAAATTTATGATCAGTAGTAAAGACAAACCAGTCAATCATCCAATACATGTTGTTCACACTGATCTTGACTCTTTTATTCTGTTTAGTGATATGGATTCTACTGATGAAGAAAGTCAGTCAGTAGAAATTTCAAAAGTTCCTAACCTAATGGGCAGCGTACATGAAACTATCACAGTAGAAAGTAAAGAGATTGGTGAGGAATCTAGATAGCCTACAAATCCTATTGAGGAGATTCAAAGAATAGTGTAGAAAATAGAAAATTCTGAGCTAGCCATTCAAGATCCTAAAAATCAACAAATTCAAATTTCATAAATTCTTTTTCCAGAAGAAGGAAATGGTATTTGGATTATGGAGTTTGATGGTTCATCAGGAAGAGAAGGAGCAGGAATTAGTGTTTGGAGACTTGGGCCATTACATCAACCAAACAAAATCCCTCCAAATGTGAGAATGAGTTCTTACAAGCTGCCATTTGAATGTTCGAATAATGAGGCAGAATATGAGGCACTGATTTTTGGCCTCAAAATTCTGAAGAAGTTGAGAGCAAAAAAGGTTTTTGTTTATGGTAACTTTGAGTTAGTGATCAAGCAAGTCAGAAGGAAATACTAGGCTAGACACCTAAGAATGAGAGCTTACCACAATGTTGTACTTGATATTATCAAAACTTTTCCATGATACACATTATCTCTTATTCCTAGAACTCAAAATCTCATAGCCGATTCACTTGCCACTATAGCTAGTATGGTGAAAATTTGTTTTCATTCTAATCATAAATACTCCATCCATGTTAAGCATCACCTAGCTGTCCCAGATAACATGAGGTTTTGGCAAGTATTTGGTGATGATAAGAAAATCAATAGTTTTCTGCAGTTGGAAGGAGAATTTTAGAATTCTCACATTAATGATGTATACAATCTTGATGATTCCCACACTCATTCAGCTGACATTGAAGTTTTACAGCTCAAGGACAACAACATTCCAAGAGGCTTGGTGCCTTTGGAAGAGTTATTTGACAAGGATGATATCACCAAGAAGCCCACCATGGTTCCTACTGAAAAAGGAGTAGAAGATGTTAACATTGGCACAACTGAGAATCCTAAATTGGTCAAACTATCAAAGTCTCTATCTCTTGAAACAAAAGGTAAGTACATGTCTTTAATAAAGGATTTTGCTGATGCATTTGCTTGGGATTACTCAGATCTAAAATTTTATGATAAGAGTATCATTAAGAACATCATTCCTATAAAGCTGGATCAGAAGCCATTTCACTAGAAATTGAGAAGAATCAACCCCAAGTTGTTGCCATCAATTGAAAAAGACATAAATAGACTTCATAAGTCTGGAATAATTGTTCCCATTCAGTTTTCTAAATGGATGTCTAATCTAGTACCTGTGAGGAAAAAGACAGGGGAAATTCATTTATGCATTGATTTCAGAAATCTTAATAAGGTGTCCCTAAAAGACAACTATCCCCTGCCTAAGATGGACCAAATAATTCAGAAGGTGGTGGGATCCTCTAGGATGTCATTACCTGATGGATACTCTAGGTACAATCAAATTCTTGTACACAAAGATGATCAACTCAAGACAGCCTTCACAACGCCATGGGGTACATTCATGTATGCCAAGATGCCTTTTGGGCTGAACAACGCCAAAGCCACCTTTCAGCGTGCTATGGATATAGCATTTGAAAATGAAAAAGATGTATTTTTGGTTATTTATCTTGACGACCTAACAATATTTTCAAAATCTGATGAAGATCATTTGCATCACTTGAGGATTGTTTTTTAGAAATGCAGAAAATTTGGCATCTCACTTAACCCAAAGAAGAGTTTGTTCGCCATGGAAGAAGGTAAGCTACTAGGACACATCATCTCTAAAGATGGTTTCCGCATTGATCCTACTAGAGTGGAGGCTATTCAACAATTAAACATCCATAGGAACAAGAAAGAGATTCAGTCATTCAAGGGGAAAATTAATTTTTTGAGGAGATTTATTCCTAATCTAGTTGAGCACTTGAAAGAAATGAGAAATATGTTGAAGAAGGACAGTGAGGTAAAGTGGACTTTAGAGGCTAAGAAATCATTTCATGCGATAAAGTTTGCATTATATACTGCTCCTATTTTGATTAACCTAGATTATACCTCAGATTTCATCATTTTTTCTTTTACTTCTGAGCACACATTAGTAGTAGTCCTGATGCAGAAAAAGATCAGAAAAATGAGCAGCCTATATCATTCTTTAGTCGACTATAAGAGATGCAGCATTGAAATACAATATTATTGAAAAACAGGAATTGGCATTGGTAAAAGCCCTCAAAGATTTCAGAGTTTATATTCTACATTCACATACTATTGCTTATGTCCCTACTGCATCAGTAAAATAAATTCTTGTACAAACAGATCCAGAAGGCAGAAGAGGAAAATGGATTGTAATAATGTTAGAATATGACCTGAAGATCAAACCTACAAATCTCATCAAAGGACAAGGGTTAGCCAAGCTTATGGCATAATCAAATCTACATGAAATCGATCTTAATTTGATGGTTGCACTGTCAGAAGAATTAGAAGAAAAGGACCCTTTCATGCAAGTGTCTAATATGTTCATGTCTTCTCCTTGGTACGCCAACATTGTCTATGTCTTGCAGCACTTGAATCCTCCTCCAGAATTTCCCAAAGGTAAAGTTAGATCACTGAAACTCAAAGCTTCAAAATATTGTATTCTGGATGGTGTTTTATTTTGGAAAGATCCTGGAGGTGTGTTGCTGAATTGTTTAATAGAGAATGAAGCTAAAGATGTAATGAAGGATTTTCATAAGGGAGATTGTGGAGGTCATCATTTTTGGAAAACTACAGCAAACAAGATCTTAAGGGTTGGTTTCTATTGGCCCACCCTCTTTTTTGATACATACAAAACAGTCATGAGTTGCCATGAGTGTCAGATTTTTCAAGGAAAGAGGAAACTTCTGCCATTACCATTACAACCAATTTTGATTTCAGCTCCTTTCTAGCAGTGGGGCCTTGCTTTTATTAGCGAAATTCATCCATCATCTTCAGCACAACACAAATGGATATTAACAACCACCAACTACTTTATGAAGTGGATTGAAGCTATCCCAACCAGGCGAGCTATTGATTCTGTCATTGTTCAATTCTTGGAATCTAATATCTTGTCTAATTTTGGCTGCCCACAGAAAATAATAATAGACAATGCTGCTACTTTCAAATAAAAAAAAATGGTGGATTTCTGTGCCAAATATCATATTGTGCTAGGACATTCCACTGCATATCATCCACAAGGGAATGGCTTGGCTGAATCTTTCAACAAATCTCTGATCAACATCATCAAGAAAGTCCTGGAGGTAAACAAGAAGAATTAGCATAAAAAACTCATCAATGCTTTGTGGGTGGACATGGTCAGCACCAAAAAGTCAATAGTTATGTCTCCTTTTCAACTAGTATATGTGGTTGACACAGTATTTCCTTCATCTCTTATTGTCCTAGTAATGAAAATCCTACAAGAATTGGATAGTGAAACTAATGACATACAAAGGAGAATAAACCAGATGATTCATTTACAGTAGATAAGAGAGGAAGTTTTTCAGAACACATCCAAACTCCAAGAGAAAATAAAAAAGATCTATGATCACAAAACCAAAGAGGACAACTTCAATTTGGGAGATGTAGTCCTTCGGTGGGATGCCAGAAATGAAGACAAGGGAAAACATGGTAAGTTTGAGAACTTATGGAAGGGACCATACAAAATTTCTACATTCAGAGGAAAGAATTCTTTCTTGCTAGAAGAGATGGATGGAAGAGACTATTCAAGACGGTTGACCAATGGTAGGCTTCTCAAGCACTACTATGTCTAAAAATCCAAAAAGGTCATCATCATTGTATATATCGGTGTGTATTTTACTTCTAGCATTTTAGATAACTGTCATTAGAGTTTGAAGCCCGAAGTGAAGGCCCTAAGGCTCTTTCAATCAGTATTGTTTTCATTTTTTTAGTTCTTTTGTCAGTCAAAAAATTAGTTTTTATGCATGTTGACTCCATTTCCCAATGAATAAGGCTACTTGGTTTATGGTGTTCTTGACACCTCCAAGGAGCTGTCATCCCCAGTTGGAGCCAATGTTAGTGTTAGTCTTGTTAGTCTGTCACCTGGATCAAAAAATTTCTTTTACCATGGTCATTTCAGGGTTTCATCATCAAATTTTTCTGTTACTAGGTTTACACAGCAAATTTGGTCATTGTATGGTCAGTCCAAGATAGAGTCATTGTCTGAAATTTCACTCATGTTGGTTGCTTGTCATATACCATGAAAATTGGTCAAGTCATCATTATCATTCCATTAGGTCTTAAGTCATCCATTAGGTCTTAAGAGTCCCCAAGGTCCACCATTTCCATAAAAAGTCAGAAATAAGTCAAAATTGACAAAGTAAAGAGTTCAAGAAATGAAACATGGTTTATTTTCATTTTCATGACATCAAAAAGTTTTAGGAGAAGAAAGCACCAACACTCAGGAGATGCAAAAAGCACATTTGCAAAGGCAAGGTAAAAGTTGCCTTCAGAAAAGTGAAATCAGTTCACTAAAGAGGATTAGTTTCTTTTCTCTTTTTGAAAAAGTGAAGAAATCACCCCTATATAAACTCAAAATGAATCAATACCTTTTCATTCATCTCTCATTCACTCTTCATCATCGAGCTCACTCACTTAAAAAAGAAAAAATTCCATTTCCCTATGAGAATTTGGCCAGAATTTGCAGGTGTTGCGCGTAGATACAATATGTTACGCTTTTGAAGTAGGCGCTACGCGTAGGAGAACTGCGTTGCGCGCAGCACAGAGTGTCCGAAAATCACCCAAGTTTTTCCAAATTTCAATTTTTTTGCTTTCAAACATGGTCAAATCGCTTTCTAAGGCTAAGGAACAAGTAAGTACATCATTTCCCTTGATTTTTGCTTTCCCATTTGCATTCCATGTTGATAATATCTCAAGCTAGGGTTTGTAGCAAAAATCCCATGGGAAATGTTAGGGTAGAAATGGTCATCACAATTTTTTATCTCCTAAGCATGTAAATTGACTTTCTACACCTGCACACATGTATGATGAGTCATCTTGACCAGTCCATCCACCTCTAAATCAAGTTTAAACACTAAAAAACAAAACCCTAGCTCATTCCTGGAGTTATTTTGGCAAAATCACACCATAAAACCTTCTTGGTCTCACTTACTAGCAGCCACATTTGTTCACTACTTGCCACACTCATTTCCATCAGTTTCTCAAAACCATCTCATCTTTCACAAAACCCCTCCCATCATTTTGTCAAAATCCCTCATATATCACTTCATTTTCATACTCACCTCACATCTATTTCACTTCCTACTGCTAGGATTTTTTGTCATCATGGAGATTGATTCTTCACTAGAGAGAAAGAGACAACACAAAGGAGGGAGGATTCATTGATATGAACTGTCAGATTGCAATCAGATCAACTCCTATCCTTTCATCAAACAATGTTTTGAAGCTGTTCACTGTTTGGAATTTTGCAAAAGAGTAAGTGAAGCAGGGTTTTATGAGCAGCTGACAGATTGGGTGGCTACACATTTGTAAGGGGAGACTGCTGTCATTGCTGGTATTGATTTTAGCTTCTCAATGGCCTCCATCTCACTAGAAACTAGTTTACCAGACAATGCCGAATACTGGTTCAAAGGAATGAATCGAGATCTTGAAAACTACAAGCCATTCTTGAAGACTCCATACAGAGACACACATACTCATCTTATGCCTTTTAGATATTTTCTTGAGAAGTATGCTCCTTTAATGAAGACCATCATGAGGTTCTTTACCTGTGAAGGTAGATTCTCAAGGTTGTATGCATATCACTTTCACCTCTTGATGCACTTCACATCTCAAAAGCCACTCAACATGTGCAATTACTTGTTTAGGAGTATTTCAAAAATGTCTGAAAAGATATAGTTGAAGGAAAAAGAGAACTCTCCAAGCTTGTTCCATCATAATCTCATCAAAACCATTGTCCTACATCAATTGGTAGAGAAGGGTATGGCTTGGGAAGCCTTCTTAGAAACAGACCTAAAATGACATGAAGAAAATACAACATCTCATTCCACAAGCGCACCAAAACAACAAATAGAGATGGGGTCATCTAGCAGACCAGCAGAGAAGATTTAGCTAGGTAGGCTAGAGGTCACCAAAGTATATAAGAAAGGGGATAGGCTTGTGTTTTCTTCTCACAAAGAGAAAGGGGCCAAGCCTTCTTCATTGGCAAAGCAAGCATCAACAACAAAAGGTAAGGAGACAGTTGAGCAGGAATTTGAGATCATTGATCTAGAAGAGGAAGATGAGATTTCAATCATTAAAAAGACAATCAGGGACAAGGATTACCAAATCAGTGAGATGGAAATAAACATGGAAAGAGCCAAGTTCATTATATCATTCCTTGAACAAGAAAACAGTCAACTCAAGGCAAAAGAGTTGATCCTAGAAAAGGAAAAAGCCAAGTTATTGCAGCAGGTTGGAAAAGGTAAGGAGGCCATAGAATCAAGCAAACCTAAAGGATCAAAGGGTAAAGGAAAGAGGAAAAGACCAAGAACGAAAGGTCTCAAAGAAGCTCTACAAGAGGAACAAAAACAAATATTGCTCAATGAAGACCTTGACCTAGAAGAGAGAATTGCCCTTGAGGTATATCAAGATAAAGAATATTGGCTCAAAAGGGTAAATGAACATTTGGAAAAGCTCCTACAGAAGGAAAATAGAGATAATCAAACGCTTAGACACATGGCACATCATTATCAAGCTCAAAACTTGATTGCCAATGTCAAAGTGAAACAACTCAAAAACAAGCTCAAGGAGACCAAAAAAGAGAAAAAGGATGATGGAAACATGGAGATGCTTGCTGAAGCATCCATGAAGATTTAACAAACTCATTTTTACACCTTCCCTCCAATTTTGAGCCAATTCTGAGCATTTTTAGTTTTTTGAGAATTTTTGGTCTAAATTCAGAAAATTGGCTTTTCTAGAAGTGCAGTGCCTTCGCGCTGCACTTTTTCCTCGGGAATCCATTTCAAGAAAATTTTATATTTTTGGAAAGGTCTTGGCATCCTCTAAAAACACATTTTCCCATATTTTATAGAGGTGGCTTAGTTTGGGAGAAAAAGGCAAAACAGTAGCAAAAAACTGGCATTCTAGACAATTTTTTGACGGGCGTTGCACTTCTAGAGTGACCTTGGGAGAATGGATTTTTGAAGGTCTTCCCTTGCTCCAAATTTAGAAATTCAAACTGTTCTGGAAACTAGACTTGAAGGGTTAGTTGATTGTTCTCTCAGATTGGAATTTGGACCCCTGGAAGGCACCTGAAAATCAGCTCAAAGTTGGTGTTGCGCTTCTATATTTTCTATGTTTTTATTTGTAAAAATTCACTACGTAAATTTTCTAGTTTCTAGTCAAACTTAGTCAAAGTCAAGATTCTATTTGTAATGGCACAAGTTACAAGGCTAGGTGATGTAGGCATGAATAAATGCATTTCATAGGTTTTTTTTTATGTTAATTAACCCTCATAAAAGAAGAAAAATCCTAATCAAACTCTTCATGAGGTGTTTGAGTTACACCTTCTCACTCTCACTTATTGGTTGAGAGAATAGTGGATTCAGTTCCTCCACCAAGGAGTTCAACTCCTAAAGGTGGAAAAGAGGTCTAGGAGAGTCTATAAGTACTATTTCACCTCAGGAGAAAGGGGTTGAACTTTTTGTGAAGGAAGGCTTGCATTGTAATCATCTTTCAACTAATACAGATAAAAGTTGCAACTATTTTTAAGGAACTCTAGCACAGTGAGTTCATGGTGTTTGTGCTTCATTATTTTTTTTCATCATGGTCTAAACATCTTTACATACATTTAATCTCTTATTTCTATGTATACCTTTGAGTGAAGTATTCAGAATTCTTGTTTTTCAAGCTCTGTTATCAGGTTTCATGGTTATATGTTTTGTCTTCTTAAGCTAATGGAATCAATTTTTAATGCTCATTAGTTTCTTCCTTTCTAAATCCTCTATAGTACAATGACAAATTACTCCAAATATACCATGGCTTCTGACATCTAGCTCCTTCTTATGCTTGCCCCAGTATTCCCATAGCCTAGACCTACTTGTGGCCCGAAACCCTAAGTTCAGCGAACCCTTTAAAAACCAAATTTTCACAAACAATTACTTATATCTAGTCTAAATCCATTTTCTTTAAAGTCATATCATTGATAAAAGACTTAGATAGATCCCTCTCTTGCTCAGTAGGGCGAGCTACTGAGCTAAAGTGGTTTGAGGTTACCCTTGTCGATTTCATTTTCAACCTAGGAGATTGTAAGGACTAACACAGACAACCTATCCCTGGGTCCCACTGTTGTTTTAGGTCTCTTGGTCCATAGTCGCTCTCATGCTATGGGAAAGCGAGTGACTAACAACCTAAATTCACTCTTAGAGGCTTTCCTGCAAACGAATGTGGACCAAAATTGTCAATGTTGTGTGAGTGTCCCTGAGATTTAAGCCACTTTCTCAGGCTCAGAGCCCAGGGCACTGCCCAGAACTGATCCATCTCTTCAAATTAGTAAGCTAACATGGAAATGAAAGTACTATAGAAAATACTTGTTCAAGACCTTGACTAAATCCCTACTAGCCATGATAGGCATTTCGTCAAACATATCATCGACATGTAATATACAGGTGTAAACAACAAATTTAACTGTAGTGATCTCATACTTATCTAAGAATCACTATGAACCATTGTTCCCTCATGTCATTTGCTGCATTATCCTCTACTAGGTCATAGGCACCCTATCCATTCATATATCAGTAAAAAAATGTTGAGACCCATACATAGATGCTCTCATAAAATGTGTGGATAATCAACATAATAGTGACAAAAATACAACAAACATATCAGTCGTCAAATCCATAAATACATTAGTACCTTTACCAATGAAATAAATGGAAAGTATTTCTAATTAATGAATGCAATGAACCAACCAGATATGGAACTACCATATTCCACTTGATTGTACAATGGCTGATCCAAATCTCTTTTTAGCCATTCACCCCGGTGCCATATTCCAAGCATGAATGTGGGATCTCATAAAACACATCAATCAGAACTCATCGAGGGCTTCCATAGGCCATTCACTTCAACCCATCAAACAATGATTCTACCTCATGGTTGGCCATCACAACACCATCATCAGATTGGTCTTTATCCAATCCTTTTAGGGCTCCAGAGCATTTGTCCAACCAAGGCTCCAGGACTAGTAACTCAAACCACAACTTATATCGATATCCAAAGCATTTTTCCAACTAAGGCTCTAGGACTAAAACTCAACCCACCAAGGGCTCCAAAGTGTTTGTCCAACCAAGGCTCCAGGGATATTAACTCAACCCAAGTTGTTAAAGGGCTCTAGAGTGTTTGTCCATCCAAGGCTCGAGGGCTAGTAACTCACCCCAAGCTAAGGAAACATGAGAACCAACAAAAAACAAGCAATGAAAGTAAACCCACAACCCCCATGGCTATCCAGGAAATGGAAAGGCTAGGCAATCTACTTTCAATCCAGGAAATCCTCCATGCCAATGATAGATCAAAACCAAGAAACCACATGCATATGCCATGCATGCCAAAACTAGGGAAGAAACCATACATGAAACTTGGTACCTGCAAGAAAATCTGAAGTAGCTATTGATGTAGATACCTTCTTACACTTTTCTGCTCTTCCTTTACCTTCTTTCTCCAAGAATCCAAGTATGCCACACCCTCCAAGAGAGGTCCAAGAAAACTCTAAGTATCCTATAGTATGAGAGAGAGGGAGAATAATGCGAAAGAGCTACAACATTGAACTAACAAAAGGTTACCAACTGATCCTTATAAACCTTTTTATGAATGAGGCCTCTATTTTCTTCATTTTCCATTAGTTTCCTTCATTTTACTCCTCACATGCAATCTATTACCTTTCACCTCCCTTTTCTCCTAATTTCCATTATTTTCGTAAATAAATGTGCCAAAAATTCCTTTTAATGCCTTAGCCATTGGTGTTTCAAATTTACTTAGCCATAAACAACCAAATGAACACCCCCTAAGATGTCTTTCCGAACATTTAGCTTGGAATAAGTTTCCAAGTCATCTGTGGTTATTTTTTTTAACATTTATTACATGGAATTTTCACCAAGGCTGTTACATATAGCTCACGTGACTGTCCCTATAGATCAATTGAGAAACAAAGATATGCGTACTCTCCTAATATAACATATACATCGAGAAGTCTAAATGTAGAAATAACAAGTTAGAAGGCATATGATGATAGGATAATTGAGTCATAGGAAAGGCTTTCCAAACTTCAGGAAAAGTAAGCCAAGGTTAATGCAGTTATCCTTCATCGCTTATCATATTTGGAAAGATAGGGACAACTAAGATTTATTCATGGACATGAGGTAAGTACTAATGGGGCATATGGTAGTAGGTCTTAGTCAAGATATACGTTGGACAAGGATGACATAATGAGAGGTGGCAAATGATTGGATACACCTGAAAGGAGAGGTAGTTCTTATGGGTTTTATTCTAGTTCTGGTTTAGAGATACATCATTTCATCATCGCCATCATCCTTATAGGAGGAGTGAGAAGCAATACTTTCCATATTAGTTAAAGAAAGCCAAGCCTCCTATATTTGATGGAGAGATGAAGAAACCAAAAGATGCATAAACATGGCTTCTTGGGATAAAGAAGTTGCTTGAATTGCATCATTATATAGAGAATATGAAGTTGAGCATAGTTATTTTCAGTCTCAAAGGAAAAACATATATATGGTGGGAAGACATGAAGCATGTCAAAAGCATCAAGGCAAAAGATTTGAGTTGACATGAGTTTAAAGGACACTTCAGAAAGAAGTACTTGTTTGAGAGATATTATGATGGAAAGACTAAGAAGTTATATGAGTTGAAGATGGGTTCCATGAAAGATGAAGAGTACTTGACCAAGTTTATAGAGCTTTTGAGGTATGTGCCTTACCTCAAGGATGACAAGCAAAGGTTCAAATATTCATCAATGGACTTCCATTAGCATTTAATGATCATATTGAGTATGATGAGCCTTAGTCATTGGAGAGAGTCATCGGGAAATTGAAGCATTGTTATTAGTAGTCGAAGAATAAGTCTGAGCCTAAGCAAGAATGGAAATGGAATGAGAAGGCTAAATAAAAATGGCCTCAGAAGCTAGGAGACCTCAAGATGGAGGTGAGAAACAAATGTGGCTCCTTACAAGAAGTATAATGCAGTTGAGAAAGAACATTGACCTCAGCCTAAAGAGCAACATGATAAAGGTAGTGGCAGAGAACCATTGTAGTGTTGGATTTGTGGCAAATATGATCTTAAGAAGGAGTGTCCTTTGTACCATTGTGGCATACTTCATATCTACAGTGCTTAGGAGGCGCAGACAATTGGGGATTGTTAAAATTGGAAACTAGGGAAAAACTTCATGTGGGTCATCTTATTCATGGCTGATAATATTTTTAATAGATTCCTCTCGTTGAGAGGTTTAGGATTGATATAAAGATCATCTGATTCCGACAAGTATTTATGGAGATATGAATTTATTTTGATTATGGAATTATTATCAAGCCGACCTAAAACTCATGTAGGCTCAGAAGCCCAACAATCGCATCTATTCAAACACAACATTGTGTATAAATGCAGGAGGAATTTTCCTCATTTGGACTCACTCATCTCATCACATCTCTCTCTCTCTACTGCGTAGAAAAGAGTCTCTTCTCTACTGCGCAGAAAAGGGTCTCTCCCTCACACATGTGAAGTCAGAAGTTGCTGAAACTGAAGCTGCAACTGCAGAAGTAAATATTGAACTACGTGGACTAGAAGATATCCTTATCTAAACTACACCATAGGTTCATCTGAACCTCCTCTGAAAGCTACAACTTTTGGTGGTGGAATCAAGTCAATCCGACAGACGGTTTGGAAGATATCGACTGCCCTAGTTTGAAGCCAGAAGCTGCTGAAACTGACGTTGTAACTGCAGAAGTAAAGATTGACCTACGTGGACTAGTATATCTCCTCATCTAAACTATGTTGTAGGTTCATTTGAACCTCCTATGAAAGCTTCAACTTTTGGTGGTGGAATCAATTCGACGGATGGTTTGCAAGATAGCGACTGCCCTAGTTTGAAGCCGGAAGCAGCTGAAACTGAAGCTGCAACTACAGAAGTAAAGATTGACCTTCATGGACTAGAAGATCTCCTCATATGAACTACACTATAGGTTCATATGAACCTCCTCTGAAAGCGCCAAATTTTGGTGGTGGAATCAAGTCAATCCGATGGATGGTTTGCAAGATATCAACTGCCCTAGTTTGAAGCCAGAAGTTGCATAAACTGAAGCTGCAACTGCAGAAGTAAAGTTTGACCTGCGTGGACTAGAAAATCTCCTAATCTAAACTATGTTGTAGGTTCACCTGAACCACCTCTGGAAGCCACAACTTTTTGTGGTGGAATCAAGCCGATCCGACAGTCGGTTTGTGAGATATCGTTTGCCCTAGTTTGATGATGAAGCCGCTAATGTTGATGCTGTTGATCTAGGGTTTGCTACTGTTAATATGAATCAGATTTATTGTATTATTTCTCTCTGCTGAATTATTGAAGATAAAAGAAGATTCAATCAAAGGGTTTCCCCACACATTGTGGGGTTTGTCCCTAGCTAACCGCCACATCTTGTGTCTCTTGTCTGGGCTTGTTTTCTTTCGATCGTTTAATGTTCTATCTGCACTTTACTTTATGTACATGTGATTGCTATTCTGTGGAATATAATAAGGAAATGAAGTAAACTGTTATAAGCATAGAACATACCATAAATTAACATGGAATTAGAGCTGAGGTGAAGACAAATCCCGTGCAAGAGCAAGAGCAATCACCGAAGAGAAGATTGGCAAGGCTATCCTAAAAGAATGATGGGGTCCTCAATACTCTTTCTTGCCGAAGACAAGCTCCATGAGAAGGCTGACTATCACGGATGGAAGATATATATCGATCTAACCCTTGAGGATCAAGGAGTGTTGGATCATGTGAGAGGCAATATTGTTGAGCCTCCATCAAATGCACCTCCTACTGCTAGGAACAAATGGAAGAACGAAGAAATTAAAGTGAAGAAGATCATCCGGGACTCTATCAACAAGTGCTTGGTGGCCTACATCTCTGAAGTAGACACCTCCAAGGAAATTTATGATAGCCTGGTGAGTTTATTTAAAGTTAATGATGCAAATCAAGTTTTGTTTCTTAAAAATAAGCTGAAGGAAATTCATAAGGGTAAAGATGAGAGTATGCAAGCATACTTCTTAAGAATCACCAAGATCAAGAGCGATCTCCTCTCTATTGGGGAGACTATTACTGACAGAGAAATGGCACTCAGGACTCTTGGAGGATTACCATCCAAATGGTATGTGTTCAGGACTATTCTTCTGAACAATAATGTAATTCCTGGCTTCGAGGAATTAATGGCTAGATGCATTCAAGAAGAAACAAGGGTAGAAGAACAAGAAATGCCCATGCCTAAAGATCCTCTTGTTGCCTTTTCTTCTCATGCTAAGAAAAGAAATAATTCCGGGACTAAATCAAAAGCAAAGGTTGGACCTAAGGGTGGAAGAAAGGGACGATGTTACATCTGCGATAAAGCAAGTCACTATGCAAGGGAGTGCCTTGATAGAAAGGACTCACACCGGGATGATGATCAAAATCCCTGTAATGGCAATCAAAGGAATGACAAATTCAATAGCAAAGGTAAGAGGAGAGTTGGGAATCAAGGAAGAGGACAACCATTCAAGAAGGCTAGAAATTCCAAGATGTATTAAATGCACCTGTCCTGAAAAAGAACCTGGTGTCCATCTCGACAATGGAAGAGAAAGGCTACAAGGTAACCTTCAGCGATGGCAAGGTATGTATATGGAAAAATAATGTTAAAGATGCCTTTACTCTTGGGTTTCATGTTGATTCATTATATCAGGTCGATGGAAGTCTGCTAGGTGTCATATCGTATGACAAATCTCTTCAGTCTAAACTTTGGCATCGGAAGTTTGCCCCTGTTCATTTTAAAGCTCTACTTGGTGTAAGACAAATGGTGACAGGGATGCCCGAATTCCGAGTAGAGAAAGAAGGTGTATGTCTAGGATGTGCCAAAGGAAAGCTCAAAAGGGGACCATTCCCCTCAAGCCTAAGCAAGACCTCTGATATATTACAGCTGGTTCACTCAAATATACCTGAGGTTGGCATTATCTAGAGTAGAATGACGTGGCACTGTACGATTATGGAAACTGTCTCTATGGGTAGATGTTGTAACAATGCCTGATGTGGAAGAACCGATGGATCCTATTTATCCTCCTCAGCCTTCCTCTTCTAGGAAGAGGCCTTGATGGCATAGGGGGCTACTTGATGATGCTGAAGGAAATGCTGCACCCCGAGGAACCTTCCGTGAAAGTAAGAAACCCAACAAGTATCAGGGATACCTAACCAGTACGAGCACAACCATACAAAATGAGCCTTCATCATTCTCAGATGCCGTCAAGCATCAAGTATGGAAGGATGCTATGACCATTATGGAGAATGATGTCTGGGAAGTAGTTCCTAGACCCCAGGACAAGAAAATTTTTACTTCAAAATGGCTTTACAAGATAAAGATGTAGCAGATAGAAGTACGCAATAGTATAAGGCTCATTTTGTTGCTCTTGGTTTCTCCCAGAAGGAAGGTATAGACTATGATGTGATATTTGCACCTGTTTCCAGATATATGACCATCAGCTTGATCATAGCCCTTGTGGCTTCACAAGGATGGAACCTACATCAGATGGATGTCAAGACCACATTCTTGCATGGTTCAATCAAAGAAGAGGTCTATGTGGAGCAACTTGAAGGATTTGAGATTTATGATTGAAAATCTCATGTATGTAAGTTAAAGAAGGCTCTCTATGGGCTGAAGCAAACACCCCGAGCATGGTATGAGAGGATCGATAGCTACTTGATGAAGCTTGGATTCACTAGGAGTGAGGCTGATCCTAACCTTTACTTTAAGGTTTAAGATGACAAGCCTCTCATACTGGTGTTGTATGTGGATGACCTCTTTCTAACAGGTGCATACCCTCTCATTCTCAAATGTAAGAGGGAGTTGGCTTCTGAATTTGAAATGAAGGACTAAGGACTTGAAGTGTGGCAGAAGCCAAGGGAAATTTTCCCATCTCAAGGAAAATATGTGGTGAAGATTCTGAAAATGTTTGGTATGATGGACTGCAAGCCTATGACTACCTCAGGGATCTTAACTTTCAGAAGTTATATGGTAGTGATGTCAGACCAGATTTGGGAAGTGCCTATGAGTTTCAAAAACTCATTTGCGTTGATGTTCTTGGTGAACCTCTGTCCGAACATATGTTTTGAAGTTAGCATTGTGAGTTCATATTTGTTTGAGCCTCACTAGATTGGTGCCAAGAATATTCTGAGATGTCTTCAGGACACAATCTCTCATGGATTGAGATACATTGTCGGAAATATGAAACTGCATGATTATTCGAATGCCGATTAGGCAGGTAGTATGGAGGATCACTGGAGCAGTTTTTAGTGTTGTTTCTCTTTGGATTCTGCATCGATATAATGGATGAGCAGGAAGCAGAAGTCGGTTGCCATAAGCACCACCGAGACCAGATACATATCTACGAGTATGATCTCATATGAAGCTGCCTGGTTGGGGAAGCTCTTCAGTAAGCTGTTTGAACACATACCATTGTGATTCCTGTAACAACCAGAGGTGGGATTCAATTATTAAGGAATCCTATATTTGTCGATTGCTCTAGTAGATAAACATCATCTGGATATGGTAATTTGATGAGCAAGGAGGATCCATCGCATTAAGATGATGTATAGGTCGATACACCTTCTTAAAGCCCCGAGGAAAGATCTAATCTGTGATTTTCCCAAATGACTTGGAGTCATCAAGAAACCCTTGTATAAGGGTCTTGCATATTGCATACATTGAGCTCTAGAAGCTTTGAGGGCTTGCGGTTCTTACTGGAGCAACATATGACCACAGGGTGACTCACCCTCCCCTGGTGGTGTGCACTGGAACAAGATGTTTCGCTCTCTTGTGGGACAAGATGATTCGCTCTCTTGTGGAAGAGGATGATTCATTCTCCTGTGTAGTAGGATGATTAGTTCTCCTGTGAGGCCTGGATTGATGTGTTCTCCATGACGATTGTAGTAGGATTGATGTGTTCTCTTGTGAGGCCTGGATTGATGTGTTCTCCATGGCGATTGTAGCAGGATTGATGTGTTCTCCTGTGAGGCCTGGATTGATGTGTTCTCCATGGCGGCCTGGATTGATGTGCTCTCCATGGAGATTGTAGCAGGATTGATGTGTTCTCTTGTGAGGACAGGATTGATTAGTTCTCCTATCTAGGCATCCTACCCATGCAGTTTGGGACTTATGGGAAGTACCTCTCATCTGATCAATGAGCAAGGAAATGAAGTTAGGGACCATAGTAGTACCGATGGACGCATCGTTGTATCTACCGTACTCCCTACACTAGGATGACCTCCATTGATCTGGGATGAATGATACTGGTCTGGGACCAGTGGTAGGAGTTGTACCATACTATGACACTGACTTCGAGTTGGTTGAGACTGGTCTGGGACCAATGGTACATACTCTGAGACTGACTTTGTGTCAGTGTAGTACTGGTCTGGGACCAGTGAGAGTTGTACCATACTATGACACTAACTTCGGGTCAGTTGAGACTGATCTGCGACCAGTGGTACATACTCTGAGACTGACTTCATGTTAGTGCAGTACTGGTCTAGGACTAGAGAGAGTGGTACATACTATGACCCTGACTTCGGGTCGGTTGAGACTGGTTTAGGACCAGTGGTACACTCTCTGAGACTGTGATACTAGTCTGGGACCAGTGGTAGGAGTGGTACTTACTATGAAGCTGACTTTGGGTCGATTGAGACTGGTCTGGGACTAGTGGTACGCACTCTGAGACTGACTTTGAGTCAGTGGAGGATGATACTGGTCTGGGACCAATGGAGTTGTACTCATTATGACGCTGACTTCGGGTTGGTTGAGACTAGTCTGGGACCAGTGGTACATACTTTGAGACTGACTTTGAGTCAGTATGATACATCCTCGATCATTCCTTCTTCTTCATAATTCAAACAAAAGCAGAGCATAATAGAACAAAGCAGAGCAGCGCATAACAGAGCAGAGCCGTACAAATCAGTACAGGGCAGAACAAGACAAAGCAGAATAGGAGGAATAGAGCAGAGCAAGGCAAGAGTTAGGCTGTACAGGGCAATGCATTTTATGGATGAATAGTAACGACCGATAGACATATTGCCGATGAAGTTCTCCTTAGTTGAGAGGGAGTGTTAAAATTGGCAACTAGGGCAAAACTTCATGTGGGTCATCTTATTCATGGCTAATAATATTTTTAATAGATTCCTCTCATATAGAGGTGTAGAATTAATATAAAGATCATCTGATTCCGATAAGTATTCATGGAGATATGAATTTATTTTGATTATGGAATTATTATCAAGCCGACCTACAATTCATGTAGGCTCAGAAGCCTAACAGTCGCATCTATTCAAACACCAACATTGTGTATAAATACAGGAGGAATTTTCCTCATTTGGACTCACTCATCTCATCACGTCTCTCTCTCTCTATTGTGCAGAAAAGAGTCTCTTCTATACTGCGCAAAAAAGGGTCTCTCCCTCACACATGTGAAGCCAGAAGCTGCTGAAACTGAAGCTGCAACTGCAGAAGTAAATATTGACCTGCATGGACTAGAAGATATCCTTATCTAAACTGCACTATAGGTTCATCTAAACCTCCTCTGAAAGCTGCAACTTTTGGTGGTGGAATCAAGTCAATCCGATAGACGATTTGCAAGATATCGACTGCCCTAGTTTGAAGCCGAAAACTGCTGAAACTGAAGCTGCAACTACAGAAGTAAAATTGACTTCTGTGGACTAGAAGATCTCCTCATCTGAACTAGGCTATAGTTTCATATGAACCTCCTCTGAAAGCCACAACTTTTGGTGGTGGAATCAAGTTAATCCAACGGACGGTTTGCAAGATATCGGCTGCCCTAGTTTGAAGCTGGAAGTTGTTGAAACTGAAGCTGCAACTGCAGAAGTAAAGATTGACCTGCGTGGACTAGAATATCTCCTCATCTTAGCTACAATATAGGTTCATCTAAACCTCCTCTGAAAGCCACAACTTTTGGTGTCGGAATCAAGTCAATCCGACAGACGGTTTGCAAGATATCGACTACCCTAGTTTGAAGCTGGAAGCTGCCAAAACTGGAGCTGCAACTGCAGAAGTAAAGTTTGACCTACATGGACTAGAAGATCTCCTCATCTAAACTACATTGTAGGTTCATATGAACCTCCTCTAGAAGCCACAATTTTTGGTGGTGGAATCAAGCCGATCCAACAGTCGATTTGTGAGATATCGTCTACCCTAATTTGATGATGAAGCCGCTAATGCTGATGCTACTGATCTAGGGTTTGCTACTGTTGATATGAATCAGATTTATTGTATTATTTATCTTTTCTGAATTATTGAAGAAGAAAGAAGATTTGATCAAAGGGTTTCCCCACACATTGTCGGGTTTGTCCCTGGCTAGCCGCCACATCTTGTGTCTCTTGTCTTGGCTTGTTTTCTATTGATTGTTTAATGTTCTATCTGCACTTTACTTTATGTACATGTGATTGCTAATCTGAGGAATATAATAAGGAAATGAAGTAAATTGTTATAAGCATAGAACATACAATAAATTAACAGGGATGTTGGTCATATCGTTCATCAAATTTATGTAGCACTTGATAATAGGCAAGTGAATCATCAGGCATCCATTATTGAGATGGAAGGTCAGCTCTGCGATCAAGTTGTTTTGATTTTGATTCATCCTGTATCTAATTATAGTTAAGTTAGTCATGACCTAGTGGATAAGTGTGTCCTGAATAAATAAGTTCTTGAAGAGTGTTGGTTGGCACAGTTGGCTATAGGGACCAAGAAAAGAGTTCATCATTGGGTGAGAGATTGTGCATTTTAGTTGAATGGTATGCCTACATCAACACATCTAAATATAATTCTTTGGGTTAATATATTATGCTTTTGGGTATGGATTATTTTTTAACTCATAGGACCATTGAGAAGGCTATTGAGTTCTTGGATGATGGTGGAGAAAAGATAATATTACAAGGAAAGAATAATCCTACATTAGTAAGAATAGTTACATCCATGCAAGCTAAGATCGATTATGGGAAACTATGTGTATTATTTGCAATGTATGTTTCTAGTGAAAAGGGGAAGGATGTTGACGATGAGGAAGTCTGGAAGATGTATCTTATTTTGCAACAGTTTTAGGATGTGTTCCCTATAAAGATTTTAGAGTTACCGCATCATAGGGAAGTGGATTTCTCTATTGTGTTGGTACTAGGAGAAATACTAGAATCAAAGGCACCTTATAGGATGAGCACTCTAGACTCAATGTAATTGAAGTTGCAACTTAAGGAAATGATTGATAAAGGATACATATGTCCAAGTGTGTCACTAAGGGGAGCACTAGTGTCATTTGTGAAGAAGGATGGTACTCTCAGGTTGTGAATTGATTACAAGAAATTAAACAAGGTGGCCATCAAGGACAGGTATCCTTTGCCATGAATTGATGATTTATTCGATTAGTTGAAGGGAGCAGCAATATTCTCGAAGATTGATTTGAGATGAGGATATCATCAAATGTGCATCAAAGAAGATGACATCTACAAGATTGCATTCCATACCAACTATGGTAATTATGAGTTTGTGGTAGTTCCTTTTGGTCTCACTAATGCTCCAGCTACTTTCATGTGTTTGATGAATACTATGATTTGTCGTTATCTTGACAAGTTTGTGATAGTGTTCATTGATGACATATTGATATTTTCTAAGAATGAGGAAGAGTATGTAGACGACTTGGAAGCAATGTTAAGATTTTTTCTCTGTTGAGAGAGAATTAGTTGTATTCCAAGCTTAGCAAGCGTAGTTTCTTTCAGTCTCAAATTCATTACTTAAGACATGTTGTTTTAAAGGAATGGATAGCAGTGAACCCAGAAAATGTTATAATTATCATGGAGTGGCTAACTCATAGGAATGTGGATTAGGTGAGATCATTCATTGGATTAGCAAGTTATTATAGGAGGTTCATCAGGAATTTATTAAGGATTTCCTATCCTATCACATCCTTACAATGAAAAGGAAATACATTTGAATGGATTGAGGAGTGTGTAACTAGTTTTGAGAAGTTGAAGCATTTGCTTACAAATTCTCTAGCCTTGAGGATTGTAGATACTGATAAAGAGTTCATGGTATATAAAAATTCTTGTAAGAGAGGACTTGGTGGAGTCTTGATGCAGTAAGGAAAGGTGGTATGCTACGAGTGAAGGAATTTAAATGAGCACGTGCAGAAGTATGTGACTCATGATCTTGAGTTGGAAGGTATCATTCATGCCTTGAATATGTTGAGGCATTATCTTCTTAGCAAGAGATTTATTTTGATGAGTGATCATAGTGGACTGAAGTACTTGTTTAACCAACCTAATCTAAATTCCATGAAAGCTAGATGGTTGGATACCCTCAGTGAGTTTGACTTTGAGATCATGTACATCGAGGGGAAGGAGAGAAAGGTTACAAATGCTCTTAGTAGGAGAGTGCAGGTGAATCACATTTCAACTATCAGATCTTATGGGACAGATTTATAGGAGTGGATATTGTGTGTAGGGAAGCATGAGGACATGTATCAGGAGATGAGCCAGAGATTGCAGGAGCAGGGTCAAGGTGATAGGGATGAGGAGTATCACCTCACGACCTATAGCTTGGTTAGATTTATGTGCCAAATAGCAATAAGCTCAAGAAGCTTATATTTAGGGAGTTTCATGTCATGTGGTATTCAAGTGACCCGAGATATCAAAATATTTTGACAACATTTAAGAAGTTCTATCATTGGCCGAACTTGAAGAGAGAGGTGGTTGGGTTTGTTGCTAGATGTTTGGATTTTCAGTGGGTAAAAGCATAGAGTAAGAATAAAACCGGTTTATTAAATCCTATTCTAATTTCAAAGTGGAAATGTGAGATCATTTCCATGGAATTCATTACAGGTTTTCTTAGGACATGAAGACAAAATGATTCCATCATGGTTGTGGTTGACAATGTTAATCAAGATTGTCAGCGATGTCAAGATGACATTGACTGAGATGTCAATATTCTTGATATGACTGGTTCTAGATGATGATGCCATGACTCTTGGTGGTTGGTTGAATAGAATAACATCAATGAATATGTCAAGTCACGAAGAAGTCAAACCACTAATGAAGGAATCCATAAGAAGTACTTGATTAGATATGATGTTGCATAGTGCTAATCATGTGCCATGATTGATGATCTAGATCCTAAGTGCCAATACACAACCTCGTGATGTGAAGGATTATACTTGATGAAGGCATATTCTTGAATGACCACACTTAATGATGGTACATAATGAATGTTCAAAGACTGGATGATGACATGGAAGATCTCATTTGATGATTGGAAGACTATCTTACTATCTTGGAACTTTCCTAATGATGAAGTTCCCTAGGTCATATCACTACACTAGTACATGATGACACTATGACATATCAAGATGAAATGGATGAGAATATCATGATGAAATTATGACCCTAAATACTAATGTCTACTTGTTTTTGTAAATCCCAAACATAATCCTTGGCAAGGAATATTTTTTGAAACAATATAAAAAATTCCTTATTAACAAATGGCCTTGTTTAATGGAAGACAAACATGGCATAAATATGACCATACATGGCAAACATAATGTATAATGTAGGCATCATGGTTCCATATGACCATATATGGTAGAATTAATGTATAGTGCAACAACATGGTGTTAGACATCACTCACATGGAAGACAAGGCCTTCTTAAAAACAACTCTAAAATGGCATGAAGAAAATACAACATCTCATTCCACAAGTGCACCAAAACAACAAACAGAGATGGGGCCATCTAGTAGACCAGCAGAGAAGATTCAGCTACCTAGGCCAGAGGTCACCAAAGTATATAAGAAAGGGCATAGGCTTGTGTTTTCTTCTCACAAAGAGAAAGGGGCGAAGCCTTCTACATCAGCAAAGCAGGCATCAACAACAAAAGGTAAGAAGACAGTTGAGCAGGAATTTGAGATCATTGATCTAGAAGAGGAAAATGAGATTTCAATCACCAAACAGACAATCAGGGATAAGGATTACCAAATCAAATAAATATGGAAAGAGCCAAGTTCATTATATCATTCCTTGAACAAGAAAACAATCAACTCAAGGCAAAAGAGCTGATCCTAGAAAAGGAAAAAGCCAAGTTATTGCAGTAGGTTGGAAAAGGTAAGGAGGTCATAGAATCAAGCGAGCTTGAAGGATCAAAGGGTATAGGAAAGAGGAAAATACCAAGAACCAGAGGTCTCAAAGAAGCTCTGCAAGAGGAACAAAAACAAATATTGCTCAATGAAGACCTTGACCTAGAAGAGAGAATTGCCCTTGAGGTACATCAAGATAAATAATATTGGCTCAACAGGGTAAATGAACATTTGGAAAATCTCCCAGAGAAGGCAAATAGAGATAATCAAATTCTCAGACACATGGCACATCATTATCAAGCTCAAAACATGATCACCAATGTCAAAGTGAAATAGCTCAAAAACAAGCTCAAGGAGACCAAAAAAGAGAAAAAGGATGAGGGAAACTTGGAGATGCTTTCTTATGCATCCATGAAGCTTTAAAAAACTCATTTTTACACCTTCCCTCCAATTTTGAGCCAATTCTAAGCATTTTGAGTTTTTTGAGAATTTTTGGTCTAAATTCAGAAAATTGGCTTTTGTAGAAGGCACTGCGCTTTTTCCTCGGGAATCCATTTGAAGAAAAGTTTATATTTTTGGAAAGATCTTGGCATCCTCTAAAAACCCATTTGCCCATATTTTGTAGAGGTGGCTTATTTTGGGAGAAAAGGGCAAAAAAGTGGCAAAAAATTAGAATTCTGGACAATTTTTTGACAGGCGCTACGCTTTTGGAGTGACCTTGGGAGAATGGATTTTTGAAGGTCTTCCCTTACTCCAAATTCAGAAATTCAAACTGTTCTAGAAACTAGACTTGAAGGGCTAGTTGACCGTTCTCTCAGATTGGAATTCGGACCCCCAGAAGGCGCCTAAACATCAGCTCAAAGTTGGTGTTGTGCTTCTGCATTTTCTGTGTTTTTATTTGTAAAAATTCACTGTGTAAATTTTCTAGTTTCTAGTCAAACTTGGTCAAAGTCAAGATTCTATTTGTAGTGGCACAAGTTACAAGGCTAGGTGATGTAGGCAGGAATAAATGCATATCATAGGTTGTTTTTGATGTTAATTAGTCCTCATAAAAGAAGAAAAATCCTAATCAAACTCTTCATGAGGTGTTTGAGTTACACCTTTTCACTCTCACCTATTGGTTGAGAGAATAGTGGATTCAGTTCCTCCACCATGGAATTCGACTCCTGAAGGTTGGAAAGAGTTCTAGGAGAGAGTCTATAAATACTATTTCACCTCAGGAGAAAGGGGTTGAACTTTTTGTGAAGGAAGGCTTGCATTGTAATCATCTTTCAACTAATACAGATACAAGTTGCAACTATTTTTAAGGAACTCTAGCACAGTGAATTCATGGTGTTTGTGCTTCATTTTTTTTTTATCATGGTCTAAACATCTTTACATTCATTTAATCTCTTCTTTCTATAAATACCTTTGAGCGAAATATTCAGAATTCTTGTATTTCAAGCTTTGTTATTAGGTTTCATGGTTATATGTTTTGTCTTCTTAAGCTAATGGAATCAATTTTTAATGCTCATTAGTTTCTTCCTTTCTAAATCCTCTATACTACACTAACAAATTACTCCAAATATACCATGGATTCTGACATCTAGCTCCTTCTTATGCTTGCCCTTGTATTCCCACAGCCTAGACCTACTTGTGGCCCGAAACCCTAAGTTCATCAAACCCTTTAAAAACCAAATTTTCACAAACAATTACTTATATCTAGTCTAAATCCATTTTCTTTAAAGTCATATCACTGATAAAAGACTTACAAAGATCCCTCTCCTGCTCAGTAGGGCTACCTACTGAGCTGAAGTGGTTTGAGGTTACCCTTGTCGAATTCCTTTTCAGCCTGGGAGATTGTAAGGACTAACATAGACAACCTATCCCTGGGTCCCACTATTGTTTTAGGTCTCCTCGTCCATAGTCGCTCTCATGCTATCAACAACTTAAATTCATTCTCATAGGCCTGCCTACCAACGAATGTGGACCAAAATTGTCAGTGTTGTGCGAGTGACCCCGAGATTTAAGCCACTTTCTCAGGCTCAGAGCCCAGGGCACTGCCCAGAACTGATCCATCTCTTCAAATTAGTAAACTAACATGGAAATGAAAGTACTAAAGCAAATACTCGTTCAAGACCTTGACCAAATCCCTACTAGCCATGACAGGGATTTCGTCGAACATATCATCGACATGTAATATGCAGGTGTAAACAACAAATTTAACTGTAGGGATCTCATACTTATCTAAGAATCACTATGAACCATTGTTCCCTCATGTCATTTGCTGCATTATGCTCTATTAGGTCATAGGCGCTTTATCCATTCACATATAAGTAAAAAAATGTTGAGATCCATACATAGATTCTCTCATAAAATGTGCGGATAATCATCATAATAGGGACAAAAATACGACGAACATATTAGCCATCAAATCCATAAATACATCAGTACCTTTACCAATGAAAATAAATGGAAAGTATTTCTAATTAATGAATGCAATGAACCAACCAGATATGGAACTACCATGTTCCACCTGACTGTAGAATGGCTGATCCAAATCTCTTTTCAGCCATTCACCCTGGTGCCATATTCCAAGCATGAATGTGGGATCTCATAAAACACAGCAATCAAAACTCATCCAGGGCTTCCATAGGCCATTCACTTCAACCCATCAAACAGTGATTCTACTTGATCGTTGGACATCACAACACCATCATCAGATTGGTATTTATCCAATCCTTGCAGGGCTCTAGAGCATTTGTCCAACCATGGCTCTAGGACTAGTAACTCAACACACAACTTATACCGAGATCCAAAGCATTTTTCCAACTAAGGCTCCAAGACTAAAACTCAACCCACCAAGGGCTCCAAAGTGTTTGTCCAACCAAGGCTCCAGGGATATTAACTCAACCCACACTGTTAAAGGGCTCTAGAGTGTTTGTCCAGCCAAGGCTCGAGGGCTAGTAACTCACCCCAAGCTAAGGAAACATGAGAACCAACAAGAAACAAGCAATGAAATTAAACCCACAATCCCCATGGCTATCCAGGAAATTGCAAGGCTAGGCAATCCACTTTCAATCCAAGAAATCCTCCATGCCAATGACAGATCAAAACCAAGAAACCACATGCATATGCCATGCATGCCAAAACTATGGAAGAAATCATACATGCAACTTGGTACCTGCAAGAAAATCTGAAGTAGCTTCTTATGTAGGTACCTTCTTACACTTTTCTGCTCTTCCTTTACCTTCTTGTTCCAAGAATCCAAGTATGCCACACCCTCCAAGAGAACTCCAAGAAAACTCTAAGTATCTAATAGTATGAGAGAGAGAGAGAATAATTCCAAAGAGCTCCAACATTTAACTAACAAAAGGTTACCAACTAATACTTATAAGCCTTTTTATGAATGAGGCCTCTATTTTCTTCATTTTCCATTATTTTCCTTCATTTTATTCCTCACATGCAACCTCTTACCTTTCGCCTCCCTTTTCTCCTAATTTCCATTATTTTCATAAATAAATGTGCCAAAAATTCCTTTTAATGCCTTAACCATTGGGGTTTCCAATTTACTTAGCCATAAACAACCAAATGAACACCCCCTAGGATGTCTTTCCAAACATTCAGCTTGGAATAGGTTTCCAAGTCATCCGTGATTATTTTTTCTAACATTTATTACAAGGAATTTTCACCAAGGCTGTTACATATAGTTCACGTGACTCTCCTTATAGATCAAGTGAGAAACAAAGATATGAGTACTCTCCTGATATAACATATACATCGAGAAGTCTGAATGCAGAAATAAGAAGTTACAAGGTATATGATGACAGGATAATTAAGCCATAGGAAAGGCTTTCCAAACTTCAGGAAAAGTAAGCCAAGGTTAATGTAGTTATCCTTCATTACTTATCATATTTGGAAAGATAGGGAAAACTAAGATTTATTCATGGACATGAGGAAAGTACTAATGGGGCATATGGTAGTAGGTCTTGCTCAAGATATAGGTTGGACAAGGATGACATAATGAGAGGTGGCAGATGATTGGATACACCTAAAAGGAGAGGTAGTTCTTATGGGTTTTATTCTAGTTCTAGATCAGAGATACATCATTTCATCACTGCCATTGTTAGGTCCCTATAATACTAGTGATTACCCCATTACTATTGTAGTTGTATCCCTTATTAATATTGTTGTACCCCTATTGTCCCCATATTGTTATTACTATGCCCCATGGAATCCCTCTATTGTTATTTTTGTGGCTTTATATTATTATTGTTAGGTCGGTTGGGTTATATTGTGACTCCTTAGACTCCTATATATAGAAAGGAGGTTTTTTCATTTGAATGATCCAAGAATTGTTCATTTATGTAATGTAAAGGAGGTTGCCCCCTCAAAGAGGCTGAATTATAAGGCGTTGATCTATCTTTTCTATCTTTTTGTGAAGTTGGTTTCATAACATTTGGTATCAGAGCTTTGGATTCTAGGGTTTCGCTACTCCAAATAGGTCATCATGGAATTTTTTATATAACTTTTTTTCTGCAACGTTTCAGAAGCTAAAAAAAAAAAAAAAACCATTTGATACGAATTCACACTGAACCTCGGGTCTGAATTTCAAAGCTTTCACACTATATTTGTGGAGATATGATATGAGGAAGTTGGTCTTTTTGCGGACTCTTGAATTACATTCCAAACAGGTGACCTAGGGAAAATCGTCACAACTTGTTGAGAATGCAACAAGATGATGGAGCTTAGTGAAAAGAAGTTGCCTTCACTAAGTGGGCCCGCAGGCTATTTTTGGCACAAAGTCTATTTTTAGACTATGTCTATTTTTAGACATATGGATCATGGTCTATGAGTTGCAGGATGCTATTTGTGGATGATTGGTCATGTTGGTAAAAATAAATGGACTTCTATTTTTAGACATATGGGCGGAGTCTATTTTTAGACTGCCAGGCTAAAAATAGAAAAGTCGAATATTATTAGCTCATAATAATATTTGGACTATAAACATTATCTTATCCTCTTGGAGCACTTCAGTTTAAGCTATGGATGTGGCACATGTAGCTGTCAGAAGGAAATACGCTTTTCTTATGGGTCAGTTGAGCTATTGCATGATGGACTTCAGTTAGAACTCAAGTGGTTGAGTTTCGATGGAGTTGATTGAGGAGTTGATGGAGTTGTGTTCAGTTTGACTTGGTTGAACTAGTTGTATTTAGTCTAACTGCAAATAGACTAGTGATGAGTGATGTGAATTAATTGTTAATTAATTCACTAATTATTAACTCATAAAGCAACTGAAGAATACATCAGTTAACTCAGTGCATGGACAGTTCAGTGGAGACAGGTGTTAGAGGTTGAGATTGCTATCAGTTGTGACTATAGTTGTGCATGAGATCTTGCACAATCAGTGGGATTGAGTAATTCCAATGGGGATTGTGTGGTTCAGCCAAGAAAAATGATTTTGCTTCAGCCATTCATCATTATTCTCATGTAGGATTGCACAGTGGAGGAGATTTGAACCTGTGATTGATTCAGATTTGAGCTATTTTTGTGTGTAGCAGGTGGAGATAGTACTGAGTACTTGTGAGGAGTATTGTACTATGTATTGTTACATGTTCTCTGTTAGGATATTTCGACACATAGGAAAGAGTTAAGTACAACTTGGTCTAGTATAGAGTTAGGCATAGAGTTGGGTAAAGTGTGTTTCTTTACCTTGTACATTTTGTAACTTACAATCCGACGGTCACGATATGTAGTGATCCGACGGTTCATTCTCTCCTCGGTATTACCAACACTTTATCCATGGCTTGACACCCGATTGGTCCATGATTTCTATTTAAAGCGCATGGAGGGTCATTTGTAGTGCAATCCGTCTATGAGAGAAGCTTATGTAAATTTTCATTCTTTTATTAATAAATTTCCTGAAGTGGTCGCGTTGGCTCAGGCCGTGGACTGTTTCCCTCTTTGAGGGTTTTAACCACGTCAAAAATACTGGTGTATTGATCTGTGATCTGGTTGTGAGCGGTGTCCTTTGGTGTTCTGTCTGAGGAACTTACCCTGTAAATTCCTACATGGTATCAGAGCTATTTGAGAGCCGCGTCTGTTGGTGATCCAAATCTGAAGCCGGTAGAACTGCATCCGACTGTCGTTTCCTAGATCTACTGTTTCTGACTGCTTTCGAGCCGAGAGGACTACTCTGTTGTGTTGGGAGCATCTGTTCTAGTGAGGAACCCCTTTCGTTTCACGCGAAAAGGTTTCCGGTAGCCCTAGCTGCGTCATTTTTAAGATCTGGAGGTATACAGTGTTTATTTGCGGTTTATAATTATTTTCTCTCTATTTATTTCGGTTTCGGTTTATTTAGCTTTTTTTTACCGGATCTATACCTTTCATTTCTGCATATGCTCTTTGCCCTGCGACTCTATGCGATCTGGGCAAATCAGAAACAGAAAGGAAGGATTTTCCTCATGCGTATTCTCTTTTCCCTGCACCTTAGTGTGATCTCGGAAAATCAGAAACATTGAGGAAAATATTTAGTTTCCGGCTAAAGCTAACTTTGAGCCGCAAGGTTCATTTTTTAAAATATTTAGTTTTTCACCTAAAGCTAACTTTGAGCCGTAAGGTTCGTTTTCTTTGCATGTCTGTGTTGGGTTTTGTGTTTTTTGTTTTGTAGGGAAAAAGAGCTTTCTCAAAGCAAGCACGCAACCCAAAGCATCACCCCCCCCCCTCTCTTTCTCTCTCTCTCTCTCTCTCTCTCAAATTTTTTGTATAGCTCAATTGGTTCAAAGCTATTTTAAGAGAGTAGAGGTCTTGGGTTCAAATCTCCTTTTTGTGAGGGCAGATTTTTCATTTCCGCACATTCCCGCACTTCGTCGACATCTTCAACAACTTTTTTTCAAAAAGCCATAACTTCTTCATCCGGAAGCCGTTTTCAGAGCCGTTTTTTTTAAACCAGCCTAATTTTTCGAGATCTATCCATTGGAACACTTAGTTTCAGCATCTTTAGCTTTAGTTTCCATTGAAATGGAAAGTCAATACCAAGTTACCCTTGACAGCACCAACTACTTCCAATGGTTGGCCTACATTGAGGATTTACTTAGAAGGTCTCTACAGAATAGCCTCAGGCCAAGAAAAGAAACTGAAGGATGAAGATAAGGCTGCTAAATGGGAAAATAGGCAAGATCAAGCACGTAGATTGATAGGGATGTCTATTTCTCCAGATCTTAGATTCCATATTGCAGAACTTGATACTCCTGATGAAGCAATGAAACAAATCAATAAAGTTTTTGGGATTAAAAATGAACTTAGAACCCATCAACTTGAAAATGAGTTGCTTACATTGGACCCTAATAATTTTTCTTGCATTGAAGATTTCTTGTCCATGTTCAAGACTCTTAGATATCTCTTGGAAGGTGTTAAGGTTAAGAAAGAAGATAGTAACCTTATCTATTCCATTCTTACTAAGTTGGGACCAGCCTACTCTGTGTTTGTTTCCACCTTCCATTCTACAAGAGAAGCCTTCATTTCTCAAGGAACAGACTACAAGTCCCCTTCCTTTGACTCTTTTTGTGATTCTTTAATAAGAGAACAAGAAAAACTCTTACACCTTGGTCTTCTTAATCTTGTAAACTCTTCCAAGAAAGCGTTAGCCGCCCAGCAGCAACCAAATTCAAAGAATCCTAAGAAGTCATATCCTAAAAAGAATGGTCCTAAACCAAACAAGGGTCCGAAGCAATCTCAGCCTCAAAATGAAAAATCATTTCAACAAAATGATAAGACAAATAAAAACAAATGGAAGAAGACTGATAGACATTGCAACTTTTGTAATCGAGATGGCCACTTAGAATCCAAATGCTTTAAGAAGATGGAAGCCTTGGAAGCAGCGATGAAGAAACATAACATCCATTTGGAGAAATCTTCAACTTCAACTTCATCTTCAGGAATGGCTCTTTCTGCATGTGGTTGTCAAGCATCTCGGTCTGCCTATGCACTAAATGTATCTTCTTCCTCTCATTCTCATGAGTGGCTCATTGATTCTGGAGCTTCTTATCACATGGCCAAAAACAAAGCCATGTTTTCTTCTTTAAATGATTGTAACACCAAGAATATATATGTTGGTGATGATAGATCTCTTAGTGTTGTAGGGACTGGAACTGTTCATCTAGACAATGGTCAGTTTAATGATGTATTATGTGTTCCAACCTTATCCTGCAACCTTCTATCTGTATATCAGATAACTCATTCAGGTGAAGGTAAAATCGTTGAATTTTCACCTCATGATGTTGTAATCAAGGACCTAAGAGATCCTAAACAGATTTTAGCTACTGGCATTGCTGATGATTCTACAAGGTTGTATAAGTTTCACAACTTTGGGTCATCAAATCTTCCCTCAGTATTTGTTGCTCATAACGATGAAGTGAGCAAACTTTGGCATGAGCGATTTGGTCACTTAAACTATCGCTCCCTTCAGCATCTATGTAAAGAAAATATGGTGACAGGTCTTCCTATGGTATCTTGCAGAGATGGTGTTTGTTCCGGATGTGTACTCAGAAAACATCATCGGGACAGTTTTGAAAAACGTGCCTCTTGGCACGCCTCAACCCCTTTACAGCTTGTGCATAGTGATTTATGTGGTCCACTTCCAGTTGTTTCATTCTCTAGCTGCAAGTATTTCTTAACTTTCATTGATGATTTCTCCAGACGCACTTGGGTATACTTCTTAAAACTCAAGAGTGAAGTATTTAACACATTTTTGGCCTTCAAGGCCTTTGTTGAAAAACAATCTGGACATCAAATTCTTAAGCTAAGATCTGATAATGGTGGAGAATATGTTAAAAACACATTCATCAACTTTTGCACTGAGAATGGAATTCAAATGCAACATACTGTTCCATATACTCCACAACAAAATGGTGTAGCTGAAAGGAAGAGTCGCACCTTAAAGGAAATGGCTAATTGTATGCTACAATCTAAAGGACTTGGTCTTAGTTTTTGGGCAGAAGCAATTAACTGTGCAAATTACATAATAAATCGCACTCCTACTAAGGCTTTAAAGAATATCACTCCAGAAGAAGCATGGAGCTCAATCAAACCAGATGTAAGTCACTTTCGTGTTTTTGGAAGTGAAGCGTGGGCCCATATTCCAGATGAAAAGCATAAAGCTTTAGAACCTAAGAGTGAAAAATGTACTTTTGTTGGATATTCTGAAGATGTCAAAGGCTATAGACTTATTCCATTTAAGTCCAAAAATGTTATCATTAGAAGAGATGTAAAATTTGATGAAAATATATCGGCCTGCGAGCCTAGTCCCGTGGATGTGCCACCTCTCCCTATCTCTTCTACTTTTGAAAACATTTCTTCTTCAGATGATGAAAGTGAGGATGAAAATCCTCCCCCACCATCTCAAGATCCTCCTTCAGCTCCTTAGCTTCCAAAATGGGTTCATGCAACTCGAGATGCAGCAGGTGATCTTGTCGGTGATCCTACAGATCAGCGACGCACACGTTCTCAGTTTGACAGAGCCTCTTCTTTACTGTCTCAAGATCCAGTAAATTATGATCCTAACACCTTTGCAGAAGCTTCAGGCCATCCAGATTGGGAAACATCTATGAATGAAGAATATCATTCATTATTGGAAAATGATACATGGGATCTTGTTCCTCTACCAAAGGGACGAAAGCTTGTTAGATGCAAATGGGTTTACAGAACCAAGTATGGACCAGATGGGAAAGTTGATAAACATAAAGCTCGTCTTGTTGCTAAAGGTTTTTCACAGGTTGAATGCATTGACTACACTGAAACCTTCTCCCCTGTTGCCAAAATGAACTCTATCTGCCTTGTTCTTTCCCTTGCTGCCTCGTTCAAATGGGAAGTCCATCAGATGGATGTTAAATCTGCCTTCTTGCATGGGGACTTGCATGAAGAAATCTACATGGAACAACCCATTGGCTTCATAAAAACAGACTCCAACCTTGTATGTCGGCTTAAGAAATCGCTTTATGGTCTCAAGCAAGCTCCTCGAGCTTGGTATGCCAAAATGGATAGCTTTCTTTTAGAATCTGGCTTTTCTAGGTGTCATTCTGACAATACTGTCTACACCAAGAAAGTGGGCAAGTCTCTTATCATTCTTGTTCTTTATGTTGATGATCTTATCCTTACCGGTAGTGATCCCAACCTTATAAACCATGTGAAGTCCAGCCTTAAAAAGAAATTTGAAATGACAGACTTAGGACACTTACATTATTTTCTCGGTCTTCAAGTCTTGCAATCCAAGGAGGGTATTTCCCTTTCCCAGTCCAAGCATGCCTGTGATATTCTACGCCATTTTCACATGGAAGACTGGAAGCCAGCCTCTTCTCCCTTCTAGTCTAGAGTCAAACATTCAGTCACTTGTACTTCTCCTGAAGTTGATGCTACCTTATACTGTCAACTTGTAGGAAAACTTTTGTATCTAACCCATACTCGTCCTGACCTTTCCTTCGCTGTTGGCCTTGTTGCTCGGTTTATGCAAAACCCACGTGAAAGTCATTGGAAAGCAGCTAAAAGAATGCTTCATTATGTTCGAGGTACAATTCAGTTTGGGATCCATTACAGTGCCGAAGCAGCTCCTCTATTGGTTGGCTTCATTGATTCCGATTGGGCTGGTGACCCTGATGATCGGAAGTCTACTGCAGGTTATGTGTTCACTCTTGGTTCAGGACCTATTACATGGGCTTGCAAGAAACAAGGTGCCATTTCTCTTTCTTCAGTAGAACCCGAGTATCTTGGTGCCGTAGAAGCTAGTAAGGAAGCCTTGTGGCTTCGTGAGATCCTGTCAGAGTTTGGCTTTCAGCAGTAGCATCCGACTACACTTTGGTGTGATAATCAAAGTTCCATTCAGCTATGAAAAGATCCAGTCCAACATCACTGCAGCAAACACATTGAACTGCACATGCACTTCATCAGAAAGCTCATTCATGACCATGTTCTTGAAGTGAAATATTGTTCAATAGATGATCAAGTTGCAGACATCTTCACAAAGGCTCTCACAGAGGCGAAGTTCACTAAACTTCGATTTATGGTTGGAGTTCAGGAAGTTGTCACTAAGGGGGGATAGGCTCTAGTGCCTCCTTCCTTCTCCTATTGTGTCACATTTGTAAATCCTTCAATCCTATCCCAAGTTGTTCTTAAGGGGGGATGTTAGGATATTCCGACACATGGGAAATAGTTAAGTACAACTTGGTCTAGTATAGAGTTAGGTATAGAGTTGGGTAAAGTGTGTTTCTTTACCTTGTACATTTTGTAACTTACAATCCGACGATCACGATATGTAGTGATCCGACGGTTCATTCTCTCCTCGGTATTACCGACATTTGATCCGTGGCTTGACAACCGTTTGGTCCATGATTTCTATCTAAAGCGCATGGAGGGTCATTTGTAGTGTAATCTGTCTATGAGAGAAGCTTATGTAAATTTTCATTCTTTTATTAATAAATTGCCTGAGGTGGCCGCGTTGGCTCAGGCCGTGGACTGGTTTCAGCTGTATGCTTTCCCCGGGTTACATATTGTGTTAATGTGTGCATGTGATTGATGTTTCATTGTTTTTAATGCTGCTAAATTGATGATCAACGTAGAGGAGGTTATGTATTATGCATGTATTCTGCAATAGTGTATAATCGGGATAATCTCTGTGAATAAGTGTCATATTATTCAAAATTTCTACATGGTATCAGAGCGAAGTTGATCATCAGATCTATTATTCAGGAAGTGATTACATTTTATTTCTTCAAGCAGAGTCTGTAATCGGGCTAGGTAGCCTCTAGATTCATCCTTCTTTTGGAAGGTGAGATATCCGGTAAAAGCCCATACAGTCAATCTCTGTATGAGAAATACTTTGTTCTCACGAATTTTAGATCAAAAGCAGTTGAGTTTTGAGCTGGTGGAATTCGAATTTGCAGCAGTGTTTTCTTGGTGTCAAAGTTGAAATGTCTTTCAACGGATTGCGATTGGAGTATGCTCTTGAGGGCAGCTCAAATTATATTGCATGGAAAGATAGGATGGAGGCAGTGTTAGATGACAATGGGTTGAAGGAGTTCATAGAGGCTGAGGTCCCAAAACCTACTGATGCTGTCAAAGCTGAGGTTTGGCAAAAGAAGACAGCAAAGTGTTGAAGGATTCTATTGGAGGGCGTGAAGGATCACATTGTGTCCAGCTTGCATGGAAAGACTTCTCCATACTTGATGTGGAAAGCATTGATAGATCTATTCCAAAGCAAGAGCAATCAGAGGAAGCTGGCAGTCAAAGATAAACTCAGAAACATCAAATGTGAGAAGGGAGACAGTATGCCCAAGTATCTCACGAAGTTCACTCAGTGTTGGGATGAGCTGGGAACTGTGGGGGTAACTGTTGATGATGAGGACTTGGTGAGCTTAGCTCTCCTTGGTCTTCCGAAGAGTTTGCATTCCTATCAGGACTTTGTCAATGGTCGGGAGAAATTGCTAGGATGGGAGAGACTTTGGTCGGATCTTGTGCAAGAGGAGATTAGGCGGAATACCACGGATGAATCTTCATCCAAGGCATCTGATGAAGAAAATTGCGCTTTGGTTGCCAAAGCAAAGAAGGGGAAGGAGAAGGGTTCTCTTTCCAAATCCAGTTCTTCCAATGATGGGAAGAAGGTTGACAAGTTGAAGGTGAGATGCTTTCATTGTCATGAGTTGGGCCATTATGCTACTAATTGCCCAAAGAAGAAATCCAAGGGGGGATCCGAGGAAGGATCTGAAGGTGAGGCAATTGCTTCACAGTTTGAGTTAGATTTCACACTCTTCGCATGCATGGTTTCATCCATGGTGGGAAGTGGTTGGTTTCTTGACAGTGAAGCTTCTTTCCACATGACTGGTGACAAGAGTTTGTTCAGTACTTTGGAGGAGAAAGATCTCCAGATACTCATAGCAATGGGTAATGATGAGAAGTATAGTGTCTCAGGTGTAGGCACAGTTATTTTTTAGAGGGATCATGGAGTTTGCCTTACCTTGACCGATGTCAAGTATGTACCAGGACTGGAGAGAGACTTGGTGTCGATTGCGTTGCTGGAAGACAGAGGCTATGAAGTAGTCTTCAGGAAGGGAAAGGTTTTCCTTAGACACATCATCACTAGACAAGTGAAGTAGATTGGTTCATGGGTCAAGAACCTATATGCTCTTGAGGTTCAAGATGCATGCAAAGCCTTGAGTAGCGAGGCAATTGATGGATACTTGGTGGTTGAGAGGGAGCGTATATTACCTCTCAACATGCAGAGCCAGAAGAAGTCTCAGACGATTGTGGAGGAGCCACGATTGGTGTAGCAGCTTCAGGAGGTTGTGGAGCAGCCACAACAAGGGAAGCTGAGAGGAGATCGAGTAGAGACATCTACTCATACAGAGACCTCCAGTAGGGGGAAAATTCGAGCCAGGTGGGCTGAGGGATCACATGCAACCATACCTCCAGGTAGGAGGTGGGGTGATATAACGTGATCTTCCCAAGGAGGAGGGGCAGGATCCTTGAGGTACCCAACCTCTTCGACGAGACCTTGCTACGGGAGCCCCGATGTGGAGTAGCAAGAACTAACTGATTGGGTAGAGACAAATGCCGATGGAGCGGTAGAGAGAGCGATAGTTTTGGGAATCCCGGGACAGTGCATAGCTAGCAGGCTGCAGCAATGCGAGAGGCACAAGTGTTTTGCATAGTGCTAGGTGGCATAGAGAAGTGTGCAATGGTGTGAGATGCATGGAGATGTTGCAGTAGCATATATGTCAGAGAGGGAGCAATGTCAGTAGCAGGTAGAGCTTCAGCATCAGAGTATGTTCCTAGCCCAACAGAGTGGTCAGTTGGGAGTGTTTTTGTTCCAAGTGTTGTTGGAGCAAGTGGACTGGGCAAATGTGTTGCATGTAGAACATTCTAGAGTTGCAGGATAGGGGTTGCAGATAATCCATATCTTGTTGAAAGGGAATGTTGAGAATGCAACAAGATGATGGAGCTTAGTGAAGAGAAGTCGCCTTCACTAAGTGGGCTTGCGGGCTATTTTTGGTGCAAAGTCTATTTTTAGACTATGTCTATTTTTAGACATATGGATCATGGTCTATGAGTTGCAGGATGATATTTGTGGATGATTGTTCATGTTGGTAAAAATAGATGGACTTCTATTTTTAGACATATGGGTAGAGTCTATTTTTAGACTGCTAGGCTAAAAATAGAAAAGTCGAATATTATTAGCTCATAATAATATTTGGACTATAAACATTATCTTATCCTCTTGGAGCACTTCAGTTTAAGCTACGGATGTGGCACATGTAGCTGTCAGAAGGAAATACGCTTTTCTTATGGGTCAGTTGATCTATTGAATGATGGACTTCAGTTAGAACTCAAGTGGTTGAGTTTCAGTGGAGTTGATTGAGGAGTTGATGGAGTTGTGTTCAGTTTGACTTGGTTGAACTAGTTGTATTTAGTCTAATTGCAAATAGACTAGTGATGAGTGATGTGAATTAATTGATAATTAATTCACTAATTATTAACTCATAAAGCAAATGAAGAATACATCAGTTAACTCAGTGCATGGACAGTTCAGTGGAGACATGTGTTAGAGGTTGAGATTGTTATCAGTTGTGACTATAGTTGTGCATGAGATATTGCACAATCAGTGGGATTGAGTAATGCCAATGAGGATTGTGTGGTTCAGCCAAGAAAAACGAGTTTGCTTCAGCCATTCATCATTATTCTCATGTAGGATTGCGCAGTGGAGGCAGGCAAAGCAGTGGAGGAGATTTGAACCTGTGATTGATTCAAATCTAAGCTAGTTTTGTGTGTAGTAGGTGGAGATAGTACTGAGTAAGTGTGAGGAGTATTGTACCATGTATTGTTACATGTTCTCAATCATTATAATATACAGATAGTTTGGGGTTTTCAGTTGTATGCTTTTCCCAGGTTACATATTGTGTTAATGTGTGCATGCGATTGATGTTTCATTGTTTTTAATGCTGCTAAATTGATGATCAACGTAGAGGAGGTTATGTATTATGCATGTATTCCGCAATAGTGTATAATCGAGATAATCTTTGTGAATAAGTGTCATATTATTCAAAATTTCTACATAACTTTCTTTCTGAGCATCGGATTGAAATTTCGTAAGAAGGTACAGAAAGAGGACGAACTGTAGTTTCTTGTATATATTTTTTAGAGTCATAGGTCGAAACAGTGACTCGTGGCACGTCGTACAAGTTTTCTCTATTGAACTAGTCTATAATTAGGTCACTGTAGGAGATTTGACATAACTCTTCCCTGGAGAATCCAATTTGGATCACATTGTGGCATTGGAAAGAGGATGCAGAGGGCTATTGTAGGTCGCAATTTCAAAACTAGATGATTTGAAATTACATAGATACATTAGATTCAATATCAAGCTCCTACAAAGTGAAAAGAGGTGTGTACTTTTTTTAAATTTTTGCATAAGTTTGGTTTGAAAAATTAGTTTGAAGGAATTCAAAGGGCATAGTAAAGCATTATTATCAGTAATTCATGCCCCAAGGAAAGAAAATGCAAACACCTAGTAAGCAACCTGAAAGCTATAGCATGACTCATGAAGAAGAGGAAGAAATGCAACATGATATATCAAAATTATGAGATCAAATGCAACAAGCATCACTTGCACAAAAAGTAACAGAATCTAAGATGGATGATTTAAAGAAAGATGTAGAAGCTAAGATGGATGGTTTAAGGAAAGGCGTAGAAGCTAACATGGATTGTTTAAAGAAGGGCATAGAAGCTAAGATGAATGACGTGCAAGCTAAGATGGATGATTTGAAGATAGATTTGAAGACAGGCATGGAAGATTTGAAGACAGATTTGACAAAGTTTCTACAAGAAATGCTTACTAATGGTGAAAGGGTAGTAAATGAAACTCATGATGAGAACAAAAGAAATGTTAATCATGATTTCATAGGCTCTAATGTTGGACCGAAGACCTACCATATTCCAAAAATCGATATGAGGAAGTTTGATGGCAAGGATCCCGCAACATGGATATTACAGATGGAGCAATTTTTCAATCTCAATAATGTGTAAAACACACAAAAGGTACGTATTTCAACTTTATATTTGGAACCAAATTAGTTTGTATGGTACCAATGGCTTTGCTCTCGTAGACAAATTATCACTTGGGCAATTTTTACAGAAGAATTGACAACACATTATGAGGATACAAAAAGCAACACTTTTTTTAGCCAATTGATAAGTCTCAAACAAAAGGGTTTAATAATGGAGCACATTGAGGAGTTCCAAAAATTGAACACAAGGGTAAAAAATATTCCAGAGGAGCATAGGATTGATGTGTTCATAGGGACTTTAAAGGATAATATCCAACATGATGTTCGCCTTTGGGTACCTGATTCATTAGAGAAGGCATTCAGGTTAGCAAGAAAAATGGAAAGAAAAATTATGGCAACCAGGAAGCATACCACTCACAACTATAAAGATGGAAGTGTTGTTGCCCCTAGTCTTCCACAACCTATAAAGTTGACACCACGGCAATTGGAAGAAAAAATAGCAAAAGGGCTTTGTTACAGTTGTGATAGCAAATACACTAAAGGTCATAAGTGTGCTGAGAAGAAATTATTCTACATAGATTGTGAAGAGGAAGAAGAAAAGGAGCAAGAAAGATCAAAATAAGAGGATATACTCCAGGAACAAAGCCTAGATAAAGAAGAAATGAATCCGACCATATCTTGTAATGCATTGGCTAGAATTACCACTCCTCAAACCATCAAGATAGAAGACAAATCAAGAAGAAAAAGGTAATAGTGTTGATTGATTTAGGAAGTACCCACAGTTTTATTCATTGTAAGATAGCAAAAGAATTGAATTGCTTCCTATATCAAGCACCAGAGTGTCAAGTCATGGTTGCAAATGGAGGAACAATAAATTGCTCTGGAAAGTGCCATAATATCAAGCTATCCATGGGAGAATATTTATTGACTAGCTCAATGCTTTCCATTCCATTGGGAGGTGCTGATGTTGTACTAGGAGTCCAATGGCTACAATCCTTGGGTACAATAGCTTTTAATTTTCAAGAACTTTTCATGAAATTCTCTGCAGAAGGAAAGGAAGTTGAATTAAGGGGTATTGCAAGGAAACCCAGAAATATAATCAACTCTAACGGTATGAAAAAGCTTCTAAAAAGGAACAAAGAGGTGTAATTGCACAATTATGTTCACTGGATGTTTCCACATCGGAATCATATATTTCTCCAGATCTCCAAAAAGTCTTAGACAATCATTCCAAGGCATTTGAGACTCCCAAATATCTCCCACCTATTCGTGATCATGATCATGCTATTCATCGGATTCCAGGAAGTGTTCCTCCAAACATCAGGCCATACAGATATCCCTATGCCCAAAAGAGTGAAATTGAATGTATGGTTGCAGAAATGCTAGAGGCTGGTATAATTCAACCTAGTCAAAGTTCTTTCTCTGCCCCAGTAGTATTGGTGCACAATAAGGATGGATCATGGCACATGTGTCCAGATTATAGGGAGCTCAATAAGCTCACTATTAAAGATAAGTTTCCCATTTCGGTCATTGATGAATAACTGGATGAATTGCATGGATCAATTTACTTCACCAAGTTGGATCTTCGTTCAGGATATCATCAAATCAGAATGAAGACTGAAGACACTCTGAAATCAGCATTTAGAACTCATGAGGGTCATTATGAATTTATGGTCATGCCTTTTGGCCTTACCAATGCACCTTCTACATTTCAAGGTTTGATGAATTCCATTTTCAAACCCTTCCTTAGAAAAATTGTGTTAGTATTTTTTGATGATATACTAATCTACAGCAAGTCTTGAAAGGATCATGTTGAACATGTTGACAGGGTGCTACAACTATTGGAGGAGAAACAATTATATGCAAAAAGATCCAAATGTTTCTTTGGAGTACAAGAGGTGGAATATCTGGGTCATATTGTATCTCATGAAGGAGTTAAGGTAGACTCTAGCAAAATTAAAGTCATTAAGGAATGGAAAATCCCCACATCCATAAATAATTTGCGAGGATTTCTCGGGTTGACAGGGTATTATCACAAGTTTGTTAAGAATTATGGGAGAATAGCAGCACCTCTAACAAAATTATTGAAGAAAGATGCATTTTCATGGACTCTAGAAACAACAAAGGCCTTGGAACATCTTAAAGAGGCAATGTGCCAAGCACCGGTCTTAGCTACACCGAACTTCACAAAAACCTTTATTGTGGAATGTGATGCTTTGGGAAATGGAATTGGTGCTGTTTTAATGCAAGATGAAAGACCCATTGCTTTTGAAAGTCGTCCAATCAAGGGAAAGTTTTTACACAAAGCTATTTATGAGAAGGAAATGTTGGCAATACTCCATGCACTTAAGAAATGGCGACCCTCCCTAATGGGAAGACACTTCAAGGTAAAAACGGATCATGATAGCCTTAAATACTTTTTAGAACAAATATTATCCTCCGAAGAGCAACAAAAGTGGGTCACAAAGATGTTGGGTTATGACTTTGAGATCATCTACAAAAAAGGGAAGCAAAATGTGGTGGCAAATGCACTCTCAAGAAAAGATGAGGATGTGGAAGCATTGTCATGCACCATTTCTATTATCCAACCAGATTGGATAAATGAAGCAAGGGGGGAATGGAAGAATGATGAAGAAGTGTGGGCACTTATTCGAAAGTTACAACAAGATTCCAGTACATCTAATACATTTAGCTAGCAAAATGATTCATTATGGTACAAAGATCACTTATACCTCTGTAAGAATTCCCAACTCAAACAAAACATTCTTATGGAATTGCACACTTCTCCCTTAGGAGGGCACTCAGGATTTTTAAAAACTTACCACAGGGTTAAGAAGGAATTTTTTTTGGGATGTCCTTAAATCGGATATTCAAAAGTTCGTGGCAGAATATTTGGTTTGCCAACAAAATAAAGTTGAAACAATTAAGACCCCGGGTCTATTACAACCTTTATCCATTCCATGCCAACGTTGGGGGGAGGTTTCAATGGATTTTATCACAGGTTTACCCAAGTCTAAGGGAAAGAGTGCCATCATGGTGGTAGTTGACAAACTTACCAAGTATGCACACTTTTGTGCATTATCACATCCATTTAAAGCCATTACAATTTCTACTACATTTATGGAAACAATCCAAAAACTACATGGAAACCCAAAGATTATTGTAAGTGATAGAGATCCCATTTTCACTAGAAATTTTTGGACAGAATTATCTTCTTGTCTTGGTACTCAATTAGTTCATAGCTCATCTTATCATCCTGAATCTTATGGGCAAACTGAAATAGTAAACAAATGTTTGGAAGGATATCTTCATTGCTTTGTATCTGATAAACAGACACAATGCGTCAAATGGTTGCCTCTGGCTGAATAGTGGTATAACACTTCCTTCCATACAGCAAAAAAAAATGACCCCATTTATGGCACTTTATGGATATCAGCCACCATCCATCACATCATATTTAAGAGAAATTTCTAAGGTTCAAGCAGTGGAACATCACATCGAATATCAACAACAAGTCCTCCAACTCTTAAAGGATAACCTTGTGTTGGCACGGAATAGAATGAAACAACAGGCAGATCAACATCGCAGTGAAAGAAGTTTTGATGTAGGTGATTGGGTATTCCTACGTCTACAACCATATAAACAAATGTCCCTCAAGCAAGCTAAGAAGGATAATAAATTATCACCAAAGTATTATGGTCTGTACAAGGTGTTGCAAAATATTGGTACTATGGCATACAAATTGGAGCTTCCTGCAGCTTCTTGAGTGCACCCAGTTTTCCATGTTTTATGTTTAAAGAAGGTTATAGGCGACAAGCTCCTAGTTCAAACAATATTGCCAGAACTTGACGAGGAAGGAAAAATTATATTGGAACCGGAAGCAATCATAGAAACAAGAACTTGATAGCTACGAAATCGATCAATTTCGGAGTATCTCATCAAGTGGAAGAACTTATCCACTGAAGATTCCACATGGGAGGATGAGACTTTTATACAAAAGCATCTAGAATTACTCAAGTGTTGAGGACAACACATTTTTGAAGGAAAGGGGCATGTTAGGTCCCTATAATACTAGTGATTACCCCATTGCTATTGTCGCTGTATCCCTTATTAATATTGTTGTGCCCCTATTGTCCCCATATTGTTATTACTGTGCCCCATAGAATCCCTCTATTAGTATTTTTGTGGCTTTATATTATTATTGTTAGGTCAGCTGGGTTATATTGTGACTCCTTAGACTCCTATATATAGAAAGGAGGTTTTGTCATTTGAATCATCCAAGAATTGTTCATTTATGTAATGTAAAGGAGGTTGCCCCCTCAAAGAGGCTGAATTCTAAGGCGTTGATCTATCTTTTCTATCTTTTTGTGAAGCTGGTTTCATAACAGCCATCATCCTTATAGGAGGAGTGAGAAGTAATACTCTCCATATGAGTTCAAGAAAGCCAAGCCTCCTATATTTGATGGAGAGATGAAGAAACCAGAAGATGCAGAAGCACGGCTTCTTAGGATAAAGAAGTTGCTTGAATTGCATTATTATATAAAGAATATGAAGTTGAGCATAGTTATTTTCAGTCTCAAAGGAAAAACATATATATGGTGGGAAGACGTGAAGCATCTCAAAGGAATCAAGGTAGAAGATTTGAGTTGACATGAGTTTAAAGGACTCTTCAGAAAGAAGTACTTGTCTGAGAGATATTATGATGGAAAGACTAAGAAGTTATATGAGTTGAAGATGGGTTCCATGAAAGATGAAGAGTACATGACCAAGTTTCTAGAGTTTTTGAGGTATGTGCCTTACCTCAAGGATGACAAGAAAAGGTTCAAATATTCATCAATGGACTTCCATTAGCATTCAAGGATCATATTGAGTATGATGAACCTTAGTCATTGGAGAGAGTCATTGGGAAATCGAAGCATTGTTATTAGTAGTCGAAGAATAAGTCTGAGCCTAAAAGAGAATGGAAATGGAATGAGAAGGCTAAATAAAAATGGCCTCAGAAGCTAGGATACCTCAAGATGGAGGTGAGAAACAAATGTGGCTCCTTACAAGAAGTATAATGCAGTTGAGAAAGGACATTGACCTCAGCCTAAAGAGCAACATAATAAAGGTAGTGGAAAAGAACCATTGTAGTGTTGGATTTGTGGAAAATATCATTGTAAGAAGGAGTGTCCTTTGTATCATTGTGGCATACCACATATCTACAGTGCTTAGGAGGCACAAAAAATTGGGGATGTTGGTCATATCATTCATAAAATTTATGTAGCACTTGATAATAGGCAGGTGAATCGTCAGGCATCCATTATTGAGATGGAAGGTAAGCTCTACAATCAAGTTGTTTCAATTTTGATTCATCCTGTATCTAATTATAGTTATGTTAGTCATGACCTAGTGGATAAGTGTGTCTTGAATAAATAAGTGCATGAAGAGTGTTCATTGGCATAGTTGGCTATAGGGACCAAGAAAAGAGTTCATCATTGGGTGATAGATTGTGCATTTGAGTTGAATGGTATGCCTACATCAACACATCTAAATGTGATTCTTTGGGTTAATATATTATGCTTTTGGGTATAGATTATTTTTTAACTCATAGGACCAATGAGAAGGCTATTGAGTTCTTGGATGATGGTGGATAAAAGATAATATTGCAAGGAAAGAATAATCCTACATTAGTGAGAATAGTTACATCCATGCAAGCTAAGATCAATTATGGGAAAGGGTGTGTATTATTTGCAATGTATGTTTCTAGTGAAAAGGGGAAGGATGTTGAGGATGAGGAAGTCTGGAAGAAGTATCTTATTTTGCAACAGTTTTAGGATGTGTTCCCTACAAAGATTTTAGAGTTACCGCATCATAGGGAAGTGGATTTCTCTATTGCGTTGGTACTAGGAGAAACACTAGAATCAAAGGCACCTTATAGGATGAGCACTCTAGACTCAGTGTAATTGAAGTCGCAACTTAAGGAAATGATTGATAAAGGATACATACGTCCAAGTGTGTCACCATGGGGAGCACTAGTGTCATTTGTGCAGAAGGATGGTACTATCAGGTTGTGAATTGATTACAGGAAATTAAACAAGGTGGCCATCAAGGACAGGTATCCTTTGCCATGAATTGATGATTTATTCGATTAGTTGAAGGGAGCAGCAATATTCTCGAAGATTTATTTGAGATGAGGATATCATCAAATGCACATCAAAGAAGAAGACATCTACAAGACTGCATTCCATACCAACTATGGGAATTATGAGTTTGTGGTAGTTCCTTTTGGTCTCACTAATGCTCCAGCTACTTTCATGTGTTTGATGAATACTATGTTTTGTCGTTATCTTGACAAGTTTGTGATAGTGTTCATTGATGACATATTGATATTTTCTAAGAATGAGGAAGAGTATGTAGAGGACCTGGAAGCAATGTTAAGATTTTTTCTCTATTGAGAGAGAATTAGTTGTATTCCAAGCTTAGCAAGTGTAGTTTCTTTCAGTCTCAAATTCATTACTTAAGACATGTTGTTTTAAAGGAATGGATAGCAGTGGACCCAGAAAATGTTATAACTATCATGGAGTGGCTAACTCATAGGAATGTGGATTAGGTGAGATCATTCATTGGATTAGCAAGTTATTATAGGAGGTTCATTAGGAATTTATTAAGGATTTCCTATCCTATCACATCCTTACAAAGAAAAGGAAATACATTTGAATGGATTGAGAAGTGTGTAACTAGTTTTGAGAAGCTGAAGCATTTGCTTGCAAATGCTCTAGCATTGAGGATTGTAGATCCTAATAAAGAGTTCATGGTATATAAAAATTCTTGCAAGAGAGGACTTGGTGGAGTCTTGATGCAGTACGGAAAGTTTGTATGCTACGAATGAAGGAATTTAAATGAGCATGTGCAGAAGTTTGTGACTCATGATCTTGAGTTGGAAGGTATCATTCATGCCTTGAATATGTTGAGGCATTATATTCTTAGCAAGTGATTTATTTTTATGAGTGATCATAGTGGACTGAAGTACTTGTTTAACAAAACTAATCTAAATTCCGTGAAAGCTAGATGGTTGGCTACCCTCAGTGAGTTTGACTTTGAGATCATGTACAACAAGGGGAAGGAGAAAAAGGTTACAAATGCTCTTAGTAGGAGAGTGCAGGTGAATCAAATTTAAGCTATCAGATCTTATGGGACATATTTACAGGAGTGGATCTTGTGTGTAGGGTAGCATGAGGACATGTATCAGGAGATGAACCAGAGATTGTAGAAGCAGGGTCAAGGTGATAGGGATGAGGAGTATCACATCACGACCTATGGCTTGGTTAGATTTATGTGCCAAATAGCAGTGAGCTCAAGAAGCTTATATTGAGGGAGTTTCATGTCATGTGGTATTCAAGTCACCCGAGATATCAAAATACTTTGACAACATTTAAGAAGTTTTATCATTGATCAAACTTGAAGAGAGAGGTGGTTGGGTTTGTTGCTAGATGTTTGGATTTTCAGTGGGTAAAAGCATAGAGTAGGAATAAAACCGATTTATTACATCCTATTCTAATTTTAGATTGGAAATGTGATATCATTTCCATGCAATTCATTACAGGTGTTCTTAGGACATCGAGACAACATGATTCCATCATGGTTGTGGTTGACAGTGTTAATCAAGATTGTCACTGATGTCAAGATGGCATTGACTGAGATGTCAATATTCTTGATATGATGGGTTCTAGATGATGATGCCATGACTCTTGGTGGTTGGTCGAATAGAATAACATCAATGAATATGTCAAGTTGTGAAGAAGTCAAACCACTAATGAAGGAATCCATAAGAATTACTTGATTAAATATGATGTTGCATAGTGCTAATCATGTGCCATGATTGATGATCTAGATCCTAAGTTCCAATACACAACTTCGTGATGTGAAGGATTCTACTTGATGAAGGCATACTCTTGAATGACCACGCTTAATGATGGTACTTAATGAATGTTCGAAGATTAGATGATGACATGGAAGATCTCATTTGATGATTGGAAGACGATCTTACTATCTTGGAGCTTTCCTAATGATGAAGTTCCCTAGGTCATATCACTACACTAGTACATGATGACACTATGACATATCAAGATGAAATGGATGAAGAATATGATGATGAAATTATGACCCTAAATACTAATGTCTACTTTCTTTTATAAATCCCAAACATAATCCTTGGCAAGGAATATTCTTTGAAACAATATAAAAAATTCCTTATTAACAAATGGCCTTGTTTAATGGAAGACAAACATGGCATAAATATGACCATACATGGCAAACATAATGTATAATGTAGGCATCATGGTTCCCTATGACCATATATGGTAGAATTAATTTATAGTGCAACAAGATGGTGTTAGACATCATTCACATGGAAGACAAGGCCTTTTCCATAGTTCTTATATGATTCATCTTTCACATGGAAAACAAGGTCTTATATATATCCATGTTTCACATGGAAGACAAATAAAAAAAAAAAATTGTTATTATATCCTAAAGATATGTCGGCTACTAAAAATATGATTGTCGGATCTTCTTCATCCATAACATTTTGACTCATAAAAAGGTATATATACACGTTTTTTCTCCTCGCTCTAAAAGGAGATATCTCAGTGAAACAGTGACATAATTTGGATATGAAAATAGGTATATGAAGGTTAATATTCTAACTACAGACTACATCATTGTTTTACAAAGAATCTGAAGCTCGAAAGCACTTGTAGCAGCCCAAAACAGTGATAGGAGAATTCAGATATGAGAGTTCATTTTCAACAGTTTCATATCTGTGATTTTGGCCCTGTGTAAAAGAGGTTTAGGTCTATTTTTTTGACCCTATGGAAGATCTATGGACAAACCTTTGTTTTGGGTAGAAGATATCTCAGCCATGTGGATATTAATCACTCAGATCTATAGAAACTAACCTCGAACTCTATAGAGAATCTTCTTTACATATAAACATAAGCTTGTAAGTTCATATTTGTAAAAATAAGTTGCATTGTCTTGTACCCTGGCCCTCTGGAGTAAGAATTTAGATCTACATCTCATTATCACCTTGGTTGACTGGTTGAAAAGCCTTTTGAGGACAAATTGAAAAGGAATTATTGCAACAAGCTTGGTTGAAGTATTGAAACAATCTTTTGGAGACATATTGAACCATCCTTAAAGAAGCGGTGTTGAGGTATATTAAAGAATTCTTAGAAGAAGTATTTTGTGTTGACCTTGAGGTCTAGTGCAGTTCATTGAAGACACATTGAAGTTTTATGAAGGCTATTGAAGACCATGATGCAATGTTGATGTCATCATGAGGTGACTTGGAAAAATTGATTGGGTAACATAAAGGATAGTGGAGACATGTTCATGTGAAGAGATCAAGGTTCTCATTGATGACATAGCATGGAGACTATAGTGAAGAAGAAGATAGACATGGCTCATTGAAGAAGACATTGGGAGTTGTGAAGTATAACCAAATACATCTTGACAAAGTGAAGCTAAGGGTTGGAGCCCACATGGTTGGAGCCTCGAACTAACATGGTTGGTGCCTTGGAATATAGGGTTGGAGCCCTAGAAGATCAAAGTCCTCAAGAAACCAGGTCGGAGCCTAAACCAGATATAGGGTTCGAGCTCTTAAGGTTGGTTCCTCAAAATTGACAAGGTTGTTGCATTGGCAAGTCCAAGTCGGTGCTTGGCACATTACAGGTTGGAGCTTGGAGATTGAAGGTAGGTGTATTCATCTAGAGTTGGAGCCCTATATATATTATACTTGATTTATTGTAAAGAATATATTAATAAAATATTTTATTCTTATTGTTCATTTTGTGTTCTAAATATAAGTGATATAACTGGTAAAAATAAAAAATGGTGGGAAATATGTATTCACCCCCCCTCTCAGTATTTCCAACAATTGGTATCAGAGCCAACACCTTGAATTAAATCCTAGAAGCTTGAAGGTTGATCCTTAGAACACAAATGGAAAATCCAAGGAAGAAAGCCTCCAATCCTCCTAAAGATGTCTCTTCCTCAACCATGAAAATGCAAGAAAATCAAATTGAGAAAGTTCGAGTGTTCAATGGAAACTTTGATGTATGGAAGGTAAGAATAAGAAATTTCTTAATGTCTGAAGGTGTCAAAGTATGGAAATCGGTGATTATTGATAACACGATGGAAGATGAATCAAAGGAGTAAAATACAATAGAAATGAAGACAATTTTGAATGGGCTACCAAATTATATAAAGGTCAATTTTGAAAAATGTTTTTCAGCAAAAGACATATGGCACAAACTTCATGACCTTCACTCAAAAGGAGCATTGACCATGACCGCTAGTTAAGAAAATGATGGAAAGCAAGAAGGAAATCCAGAACCCATCAAGGAAGTTGAAAATAAGAATGATGACATCAAGGCCAAAGAAGACCTAAAAGAAGAAGAAAGCAAAGAAGACTTTGAAGAAGATCTCCTGACTAAACTTATAGCTTCCATGGAAGAGATTAATAGTTTGAAAAAGGAAAATGAGGCACTTAAGAAGAAAGTGAAAAATGGCGACCAGGACAGGACAAGGAAGCTAACAATTTCAAGCTTAAAGTACAAGAAAGAGATGAGGAGCTCACCAAATTTAAGGAGGAATTTCATCAAAACAAAAGAAAGCATCATGAATAAGTCATATCCATGACGAATCAATTGGATAAGGCAAAGAAAATGGAAGAAACTTTGTCAAGCCACCTTGAACAAAAACTCAAGAGTTTAAACAAACATGAAGCAGAGATTGGTCAATACAAGGAAGATGTCTCCTCCCTTATATATAAACTAGAAGAAGCGAGGAAATAAGCACAAGGAGCTGAGAAAGTGATGGAAGTTTTGGTATTCATAGAAGGACAAGTTGATGAAGTAAAAAAGGAGAGAAATGACATGATGTGCTAACTAGAAGAAAAGGATGATGACATCACCAAGTTAAGATTAGAAATCACTTCTCTTAAGGCCCAATCATGTGAAGCAACCAAGATGAAAGAAGAAATGGAGATCATTCTATCAAAGAGGGATGAAGAATGCAAGAAAATGAAGGAAGAAATTGTATTTCTTAAAAGGAAGTTGACTCGCTGAATAAGAGCTTGGAAATTTCTCAAACACTAGATGACATCCTAAGTCATCAAAGGTCTTCCCTTGATAAATCACGACTTGGTTATGAAGCTGAATCCTCAAGTAAGTATGATAATGCTTCAAACAACAAGGATGTGAGGAAGCCATAAAGAAATGTTGATGCTCCTAAATCCAACAAAGGCAATGAGAAGAGTCAAGAAAACTATGGAAGAAGTCCCACTCCAAGGAGACATGCATATGGTGTCAAGAACACAAAAGGAAATGAATATCATCAAAGAATCCTAAGGTAAAAAGAATTCAGAAGTACATCAAGGAAATCCTCATCTCCCAGGTACCAAAGTATATTTCTTGGTTATTGCTATTCTTGTACAAATTTTGGGCACATGGAAAAAGATTGTAGGGCATATCACAAAGACAAATATAATGGTCCCCAACAATCTTCTAGAAGCAACTTTGCAAGAAGTTTTAATGCTTCCTCATTCATGAACAAGATGGAATGCTTCAATTTCCATAGAATTAGACATATGGCTCATGATTGTAGCTTGACTTGGGTCCCTAAAAAAGCTAGAACCATGATGAATAAGCCAGAGAAGAAAGTTACACAACTATGGAGAAGGAATAAAATTGGATTGAAAAGTCTCTTGGACACTCCATCCAACAACACATGTTGTTGATTTGATGAAGACACCCTTGACAAATGTGATATCCCAAGTGTTTGACAATAAAAGGAGACCATGCATAAATTTAGGGGGAGTTCTTAATCATTCTTGTCTAAAGAAGCTAGAAGTGTTTATGCAGATAGGAGGAGTTAATTCATCACATGAAGAAATGAAAAGACTTCTATCATGGAGCAGATTTCTAGATGAAAAAGCACCATGACAGGGGTAGTAACATACATATGAAGAACTACTATTCATGAAGAAAAGAAGCAGCTTGATAGGGGGAGTACTTAGGCAACCCGTTATCCATTGATGTCAAAGGGGGAGAGAATGTTGGAAGGAAAATAATATTGACATCAATGATAAAGGGGGAGATTGTTAATCAAGGTTGTCACTGATGTTAATATGGAATTCATTGAGATGCCAATATTCTTCAGATGCCTGGTTCCAGATGATGATGCCATGATTTTTGGTGGTTGGTTGAGTGGGATAACATCAATGAAGATGTCAAGTCACGAAGAAATCAAACTCCTAATGAAGGAATCCCTAATAAGTACTTGAATTAACTATGATGTTCCCAACTGCAAATCATGTGCCTTGATTGATGATCTAGATCCTAATTTCCAATATACAACTTCGTGATGTGAAGGATTATACTTGATGAAGCCATACTTTTTGATGATTTCATACTCTTGAATTACCACACTTAATGATGGTACCTAATGAAGGTTGGAAGATTATATTATGACATGGAAGATCTCATTTGATGTTTGGAATACTATCTTACTATTTTGGAACTTTCCTAATGATGAAACTGCCTATGTCATATCACTACACTAGTACATGATGAGACTATGACATATCAAGATGACATGGATGAAGAATATCATGATGACATTATGACCCTAAATACTAATGTCTAGTTTTTTTTATAAATCCCAAACATTATTAAAATAAACATAATCCTTGGAAATGAATATGTTTTGAAACAATATCAAAAATTCCTTATTAACTAATCGCCTTGTTTAATGGTAGAGAAATATGGCATGCATATGACCATAAATGGCAGACATAATTTATATTGTAGGAAACATGGTTCCCTATGACCATACATGGTATAAATAATGTATAATGCAGCAACATGGTGTTATACATGACACACATGGAAGAAAAGGCCTTTTCCATAGTTCTTATATGATTCATCTTTGACATGGCAGACAAGGTCTTATATATCCATGTTTCACATGGCATACAAGGTCCTATATTATCCATCACATGGAAGATAGATGTAATGCATACATCACATGGCATACAAATAAAAAAAATTTGTTAGAATATCCTAAAGATATGTCAACTACTAAAAATATGACTGTCGGTTTTCCTTCATACATAACAATTCAACTCATAAAAAGGTATATATACATGTTTATGCTCCTCGCTCTAAAAGGAGATATCTCAATGAAATAGTGACATAATTTGGAATAGTTTTGGATCTATGATTTTGGCCCTGTGTAAAAGAGGTTTAGATCTATTTTTTTGACCCCGTGGAAGATCTGTGGACAGGCCTCCATTTTGGGTAGAAGATATCTTAGTCTAGTGGAGATTAATCACTCAAATCTATGGAAACTAACCTCGACCCATATAGAACATCTTCTTTACATATAAACAGAAGTTTGTAAGCTCATATTTGTAAAACGAAGTGGCATTGTCCTATACCTCGGCCCTGTGGAGTAAGAATTCAGATCTACAGTTCATTATCAGCTTGGTTGACTGATTGAAAAGCTTGTTGAGGACAAATTGAAGAGGAATTGTTTCAGCAAGCTTGGTTGAAGTATTGAAGAAATATTTTGGAGACATATTAAAGCATCCTTAAAGCAGCAGTGTTGAGGTATATTAAAGAATTATTAGAATAATTATTTGGTGTAGAATTTGAGGTTTAGTGCAGTTCATTGTAGACACATTGAAGTTTTGTGAAGACTATTGAAGACCATGATGCAGTGTCGATGTCATCATGAGGTGACTTGGAGAATTTGATTGGGTACCATGAAGGACACGGGAGACATGTTCATGTGAAGAGATCAAGGTTGTCATTGATGAAATAACATGGAGACTAAATTAATGATGAATATAGACATAGATCATTGAAGAAGACATTGGGATCCATGAAGTATAACCAAATACATCTTGAGAAAGTGAAGCTAAGGGTTGGAGCCTAAGAGGTTCGAGCCTCAAACTGACAAGGCTGGTGCCTTGGAGGATAGGGTTGGAGCCCTAGAGGATCAAAGTCCTCAAGAAACGAGGTCGGAGCCTAAACTAGATATAGGGTTGGAGCCCTTGAGGTTGGTGCCTCAAAATTGACAAGGTTAATGCCTTGGAAAGTCCAAGTCGATGCTTGGTACATTATAGGTTGGAGCCTATATATTGAAGATCAGTCTCTTCATCTTGGGTTGGAGCCCTATATATATTGTACTTGATTTATTGTAAAGAAGAAATTAATAAAATCTTTTATTCTTACTGTTCATTTTGTGTTCTAAATATAAGTGATCTAATTGGTAAAAATAACAATTGAAAATAAATATTGATTCACACCCCCCCCCCCCTCAATATTTCCAACAGACAAGTTGAGTAAGGTAGCTCACTTAATTACATTTAATTATATGAATTCATCTAGTGAGGTAACTCAGATCTTCATCAGGGAGATTGTGATATTGCATGGTGTTCACAAGAAGATCATATTAGACAGAGATGGCAATTTCACTTCCAAGTTTTGGAAGGAATTGTTTGCAGGTTTGGGGACAAAGTTGTCTTTCAGTACAACTTATCATATGTAGATAGATGTAAAAATGGAGAGGGTTAACATGATTCTCGAGGACATGTTAAGGATGTATGTTATGCATGAACAGGGAAATTTGGAGTATCTTCCACTGGTAGAGTTTTCCTATAATAATGGGTATCAAGAGTAGTTGAGGATGATTCCATTTGAGGCTCTCTATGGGCATTGTTATAATACTCCTATCAGCTTGGGTGATCTAATGAATAGGGTGTTCATTGGATGAGATAAGTTGGTAGAGATGGAACAAGAAATGCATGTTATTAAGAGGAATTCAAAGGTAGCAGAGGATAGGAAGAATAGTTATGCAGATCAACATAGAACATTTAAGGAGTTTCAAGTTGGGGAGCATGTGTACTTATGTATCAAGCCTGAGAGAAAATATTTGAGGATTGGATCACATGCCAAGCTAGAACCTCAGTATTGTGGGCCTTATGAGATCCTTGAGAGGATTGGACCAGTGGTCTACAGACTTACAATACCAACAATAGTGAAAGCCCATGATTTCTTCCATGTTTCATTGCTTAAGAGATATGTACATGATGTTAATCATGTGATTGATTGGTTTGTATTGTAGGTGGAACTGAAGGAATAGTTCCAGCTAGAACCTCAGTGCATATTGCAACATAAACATCTCATGCTCTGGAGTCGAGAAATAGAGAAATTTAAAGCTCAGTGGAAGCATTTGAGCCCGATGAAGCTATATGGGAGATGGCTGATAAAATGTGGAATTTGTGTCCTTCATTATTTGTTGGTTCAATAAAATATGTTTTTGATATATGTATATGTGTATTGTTGTAAATGCCACAATGAGTTGTGTTATAAAGATCCAATAAGAAGTATGATTGTTTTTTTTCAACAAGATGTCATTGTAAACACTACATTGAGTTATGTTATAAAGATCCATAGGAAATATGCCTTTTTTTAGCTATTTGTTGGTCATAGTTGTCATATAACACCAAGGAAGGTGTTCCCCCAAAGGGGAGGTATTTGTAACAGCCCCGAGTTAAATTTTATTGTAATAAAGGATAATAAAGGCAAAATAAGACCAAGGTCATGGGACACATATTCCAAGTTGAATGTTGGGTAAACACTTTAATGGTAATCACTTTTGGTTTACTTATTGCTATGGAAATTGGCAAAGGCAAAGAGGCAATAATTTTCATTTAATTATGAAAATAAAGGAAAATAGGAGAAAGGGGAGGTGAAGAGACACAAATTTGCATGCAAGGGAAATTAGAGGAAACATGACAAAAAATGAAGAAAAAAGGGAGATCAACAATAAAAGGGCATCAAAGGATGAGTTCATAGCTTTTTGTACGTTCAATTTGGATCTCTCCTTTCATTATCTCTCTCATACACTCTGGTACACTTAGAGTGTTCTTAGAGAATTTTGGCATTCTCTTAGATTTGAAGAAAGGAAATCAAAGGAAGGTGAAGGAAAGAAAGGAGAAGGATGGATCAACAGTTTCAACGGGAGGATTTTGCAGGTAATAGGTTACATGTGTGATTTCCTAGTTGAGGTGTGAATTAATGATACATTCATTTGTTTATTTGGTTAGTTTCCTTTCATTGGCATGGGTTTTTCGAGGGTTGATAGCGGTTTCGACCTTGCCTTGCCATTTCCTAGATAGCCATGTTGTGATGGGATTCATTCTTGGTTAAGCTTTGGATTCCAGGAAGGCTTTGGAATCAAGTGAGGTGGTCTCAGGAAAATTTCCAAAGGTTGGGGGTGGGGGTGGCATTCTCCGGGAAGCCCTTGACAGGTCGATGAAGACAAGAAAATTCCTCAAGGTATTCTGAAGAAATTCTCAGGCATCCAAGCTCGATTTGGTTTTTCGATCTCGGGAACAATTTAGGTGAGGTCACGATAGCTTGAGGGTGGATGTGGTTTAACCTAAAGAGTCCCTAGTTTATTATTTATTGGTTTATCCCTTGAGATTCCACAAAAGTTCTTGGAATATTGCATGGGGGTGATTCACTAAAAGAAAGATGTGGTTCAAAACAATCTATGGTTGGGTTGTATGTTAAAGTCGATGACTTGGTTGGCGTTTGCATATGTTAATAAGAGTTATTTTACTACTTTGATCTATGAGCACTTGTACTTGTTATTATGTTGATTTGACTACTGAATTGTCATGGTTAATATTCTGGTTATAAGCATGGTTTTATGATGTTCTCTAGCTATGGCTCTTGTTCATGATTTGATAAGTATTCGAATGGTTGATGAATGCATGGGCTAACAAGTGTTGTTGTGGCTACTTGAGAGGGAAATAGATCTTCTTGGTGATTCTCAGATGAAGTTCAAAGGCTTATGAATAAATATGAATTCATGACCTATAACTTATATTACCATATGATTGACGAAATATCTAATGTGTATTGGGAAGTCTAGGTCAAGTTCGTGCTTCGAGTTTGAATTTTTAGCATTGTTATTACTTTAATCATGATTCTAGAAAGTCATAGAAAATTTTGGGCAGTGGTCTAGAGGATTTACTAAAAAAGTGGCATAGATCTCACGACCACGTGCACAGAATAGGCGAATTTAGGTCATAACCACACACAAGTAACACAAGTAAACTTGTGAGTCTGGTTGGAGCCTCATAAATGAATGAATGCAGTGTTATGGATGCAGTTGGAAAGTTTCACTAGAAAAAATGGTTCCAACATAAGGATTGACCACATCGGGTGGTTTGGAACCTCCTAAGGGTTCTATGGTCTCAGAGGGATATCAATTTGTGGTCATATTGTAGGCCCCACTTTCATAACTAGAACTTGGATGTCGGTTCATGTCTATTGGAAATACTGAGAGGGGGGGTGAATCAGTATTTCTTTTTCCCACTATTTTTCCACCAGTTAAAAAATATATATTCAGACCACAAGATGAACAACAAGAATAAATGCTTTTATTAATATAAACTGTGCAGTAAAATAGATACAATATATAGATGGTTACAATCAGTTGCCAAGCTCCAACTTGGACTTTGATGAGGCTCCAACCTCCAAAGCACCAACTCTATTTTTCCAAGACACCAATCTTGGACTTAGGAGCACCAACTCCCAAGGACTTCAATCCTTCCTACTTCTGAGGCTTCAACCCCAAGGACTCCAATCCTACTTACTTCTGAGGCACCAGTCCCAAGGACTCCTATCCTTCTTGCTTTTGAGGCACCAGCCCCAAGAACTCCTATCCTTCTTGCTTCTGAGGCACCAACCCCAAGGACTCCTATCCTTCTTTCTTTTGACTCACCAGCCCCAAGGACTCCAATCCTGTCAAGGCACTTTTGTAATAATGTTCTACTTTCAAAACTCTTCTCTGCTGAGTTCTGTTTGGTTATAGTTTCTATGTAGTCTCCAAGCTATAGCATCAATGACAACCACTCTTCTCTTAAAGGAATCTTTACAACTCTTCCTACCATTCACACAAAGTCTCCAATAGCTGACCTCTGATCATATCTCCACACTGCTTTAGTGAGTCCACTACAACTGCACTAAAACTCTACATAAGAACCTACTTTCAGTTCAAGAATATGTTCTAATGTCACGGTGAATGTTTCAGCAACACTGCTTCTTTGTTGGCAACTTCTACTTTTTGAATTCCTCCTATCCTATTGGTCCTTCAGCCCTCTTTTTGTTCCACTGGACCCTCTTTATGTTCTGCTATTTTCTCCAACTTTTCAACAGTGTTCAACAGTTGCAGCAGCCTTCACCAGCATTCACCAGCAACTTCATACAATGCTTAACCATCTCTGCTGCTTCTGCTACCCCATGTTCTGGTTCTTCGCAACACCAACAGCCTACACAGTCCTTTGTTTTTACTGTTTTATGCATTCTCGTGCCTCTGTCCATTCGTTTCCTCTTACACCGCCTCTTAGACTTCCTCAACACTCGCTGTCATTTCCTCTGTGCTCGCTTGCTTCTTCAGCTTCACATCTTTCGATTTCTTCTGTCTATTCATACTCACAAGACACGTTGAATCAATGGCCAGGTCCAAACGATCCACTGAAGAACACATCTTATCGGTTAAAACTATAATAGTGATCCTTTCGACAATGATAGCAGGCATACATAGAGCTTTACGGTGTAACGAACATGCCACGTCCTATCGCAATTGCAACTGGTGTAGTTTAGCCTCCTGAACTATCAGAACAATTATCATAAGCCTTTCGACCTAAAACAGCCTGCGCAAGCCAAATATTTAATTACACAGTGAATATGATAAAAACAGTCCAAAAGACTAAGGGGCAAACTTCAAGCAATATTACACCTACATCTAAATTGTATCGGGTCCACAACTTAAATCGCAATCGGCGATTTTCGACTCCTGGTGGTCCTTTATATGTCAGGCTCATGACACCACCTATGGCCGACGGCCGATCCACCACTAGACACGATATTATATTAAGTCCATCCATAATGTTGCATCGGGTCCTGTCTTGCAATTGCAATCGGCGCTTGTGTGTGGCAAGGCTTCATAACATATGTGATTGTGACGGATGCGATATGGTATTAAACCATGGTTTATATGCCCGTCGGGTCCACATATATATGTATCGCTATCAGCGATCGTGTAGAAATTTTGAATAATATGACACTTATTCACAGAGATTATCCAGAATATACACTATTGCGGAATACATGCATAATATATAACCTCCTCTACGTTGATCATCAATTTAGTAGCATTAAAAACAATGAAACATCAATCACATGCACACATTAACACAGTATGTAACCCGGGGAAAGCATACATCTGAAAACCCCACACTATCTATATATTATAATGATTGAGAACATGTAACAATACATAGTACAATACTCCTCACAAGTACTCAACACTATCTCCACCTGTTACACACAAACTAGCTCAGATCTGATGCCTCAAATCTCCTCCACTGTTTGCCTGCCTCCATTGCACAATCCTGCATGAGAATAATGATAAATGGATGAAGCAAACTCATTTTTCTTGGCTGAACCACACAATCCTCATTGGCATTACTCAATCCCACTGATTGTGCAAGATCTCATGCACAACTATAGTCACAACTGATAGCAATCTCAACCTCTAACACCTGTCTCCATTGAACTATCCATGCATTGAGTTAACTGATGTATTCTTTAGTTGCTTTATGAGATAATAATTAGTGAATTAATTTAACAATTAATTCACATCACTCATCACTAGTCTATTTGCAGTTAGACTAAATACAACTAGTTTAACCAAGTCAAACTAAACACAACTCCATCAACTCCACAATCAACTCCACCGAAACTCAACCACATGAGTTCTAACTAAAGTCTTGCATGCAATAGCTCAACTGACCCATAATAAAAGCGTATTTTCTTCTGACAGCTACATGTGCCACATCCGTAGCTCAAATTGAAGTGCTCCAAGAGGATAAGATAATGTTTATAGTCCAAATATTATTATGAGCTAATAATATTCGACTGTTCTATTTTTAGCCTGGCAGTCTAAAAATAGAAACCGCCCATATGTCTAAAAATAGAAGTCCATCTATTTTTACCAACATGACCAATCATCCACAAATAGCATCCTGCAACTCATAGACCATGATCTATATGTCTAAAAATAGACTTTGCGCCAAAAATACCCTGCGGGCCCACTTAGTGAAGGCGACTTCTTTCCACTAAGCTCCATCATCTTGTTGCATTCTCAACACTCCCTCTCAACAAGATATGGATTATAAGCAACCCCTATCCTGCCTCGGTGGTATTCGAATTTGCTCCTCTTGAGTACCTTCGTCAAGATATCAGCATCCTGATCCTCCGTTGGAATGTATGAAAGTAACATGATTCTCCGCTGCACATAATCTCTGATATGATGGTACCTGATGTCAATGTTCTTAGATCTATCATGAAATACTGGATTAGTTGAGAGTTTAATGCAACTCTGGTTATCACAATAAATCATTGTAGGTTCCAAGTATGAACCGAACAACCTGACTAGGATCTTCCTCATCCATATAGCCTCACATGTAGCCAAACTTGATGCCATATACTTGGCCTCTGCTGAACTGAGTGCCACAGATCTTTGCTTCATGCTATATCAAGAAACTGTTGTCGACCCGATACTGAAAATCCCTCCAAATGTGCTCTTTCTGTCCATTGGGCTCCCTGCCCAATCTGCATCCGTGAAGCCACATAGCTTCTCCTCATCCTCCTGTCTGTACCACAATCCATATCCCGATGTGCCTCTCAGATAACGCAATACATGCTTGCCCGCCTTCCAGAAGAGCTTGGTTGGCTTAATCATAGCTTGTGAAAGCTGGTTAATAGCATAACATATATCAGGTCGTGTATTGACTAGATACATAAGCGACCCCACCAACTGTCGATAAACAGTGGCATCCACTACTTCTACTGATGTAGCATCCTCCTTCCTCCAACCTCCAGGAAGAGGAGTATCAACAGGCTTGCAGCCATGCATGTTGAACTTCTCCAGTATCTCTCGAGCATACTTACCCTAAGAAACAAATAGTCCATCACTGCGCCGCCAAATTTCCAATTCCAGGAAATAATGAAGGAGGCCCAAGTCCTTCATCTCAAACTCCTTAGCAAGATCATCCTTGCATGAAAGTATCAATAGCTCATCACCTGTTAGAATCAAATCATCTACATAAAGTACAATGATAAGCAACTTACCCTCCACCATAATCTGGTATAGGTTAGGATCCGCCTCACTCTTGGAGAATCCAAGTCCAGTGAAATAACTGTCTATCCATGTGTACCAAGCACGTGGTGCTTGTTTCAACCCATACAACGCTCTCTTGAGCCTACACACATGTGACTTGCTGCTGAAGATCTCGAAACCTTCGGGCTGCTCTATGTACACCTCCTCCTCAATGACTCCGTTGAGGAATGCAGTCTTCACATCCATCTGATGAATGTGCCACCCCATCTACGCTGAGAAAGCAAGAATCATCCGTATGGAAGAATACCTTGCGACAGGTGCAAAGGTCTCCTCATAATCGATCCCCTCTATCTGTGAAAAGCCTCGGGTAACAAATCTCACCTTGTACTTCACTACACTCCTGTCAGTTTCCTACTTCACCTTGTAGATCCATCTCGAACCCACCACCGATTTCCCTTCCGATCTTGGGACAATCTCCCATGCACTGTTTCTGACAATTGAATCATACTCTTCCACCATGGCATCTACCCATGCGGGATCCTCCACAACTTCCTCAAAAGAGGATGGCTCAGTCACAACACATTTGCTCACAAGAGCCATGTATCCAGTGTACTGATCAGGTGACTATCTCTGTCTATGTTGAGCTGTAGGTGGTCCTACAACCTTCTCAGCATCTTGAGCCAGTCGCTCAGCTTCTATCAAGTGCTTTCACCCTCTGATGGTTGGCGCTGCATGAGTGGTCTCTTCCACTCCATGAACTTCATCCTGTGGCTGATCCACGTCCTGAAGCTCATCCTTAGGAACTAATAGCTCCTCATCTGCATGCAAGTGTGGCTCCCTCTCAAGCAAACACTTCATGGCTTTCTCCTCCTAAAATTTTATATCCCATTGCACAACAGTCTTGCCACTGTCTAGCAAATACACATGATAGTTATGGGGCGTATTAGTGTACCCCACAAATATCCCAACCTCTGCGGTCAGCTCCAGCTTCTTCCTAGCATCCTTCGTCACATCCATGTAAATGTTAGAACCAAAAATACTCAAATGAGAAATATTAGGCCTCTTACCAGAATAAGCCTCCTCGGGTGTACTCATGCCATGTATCCTGTGAGGACAACGGTTCTGCACATATACTGCAGTATTGCATGCTTCCGCCCACAAGTGAAGGGGTAGGCTCTGATCATGCAACATCGCCCGTGCAGCACCCACGATCATTATGTTCTTCCGCTCAGCAACCCCATTCTACTGTGGGTTATGGGGAGCTATGAGCTCTCTTCGAATCCCTTCTACGCTGCAGAAATCCTTGAACTCGCCAGAGATGTATTCACCACCATCGTTGCTCCTAAGAGCCTTCACCTTCTTCCCTGACTCCTTCTTCACCAGTGCTTTGAACTCACAGAACTTTGAGTATGTCTTGCTCTTCTTCTGCATGAAGAAGATCCAACACTTTCGAGAGAAATCATCAACAAAAATCACATAGTACCTGTGCTTTGTTGTCAAAGCTACTGAGAAAGGTCCACACACGCCTGTGTGAATTCTCTCAAGGATCATTGTGGCATGACTATCCTTCTCGTGAAAGGTGGCTTTCCCAAATTTTCCCAAAGTACACCCCTTGCACTGATCTGAATGCGCAAGAGTGCCTTTAGGAAGCCCTGTAGTGATGTGCTGTAGTATCTTCAAGGCTCCATGGTGAAGGTGGCCAATCTCCTGTGCCACAGCTCGCCATCATCCCGGCTCACCAATCCTTCTACCGTGCATGCCATTGTTGTGCAACCATCTACATGCAACTGATAAAGGTTCTTGACTCAAACCCCTATCTTCTGGGTTTCTCCAGTTGTCTTACTGTGTAGGAAAGCCTTTCCCTTGCTGAAAACAACATCATATCCCTTGTCTTCTAACATCGCCACAGAGATAAGATTCTTCTTCAATCCTGGAACATGCATCACTTCCTTCAATACAAAGGGTTTACCAGACTCCCTCTCAAAGGAAATGGTACCGATACCGGTCGCACTATATCTACCATCATCGCCCATCTCGATGTGCACTCCAAGATCTTTCTCATCCAGATCTGAAAACAAATCTTGATCTCCTGTCATGTGAAAAGACACACCACTGTCCAAGAACCATACCAATCCCATCACACTTGATACCAAGCATGCGATCAATGAAAAATCAAGCTCAAACTGCAAGGCTAAGGCCTCTCCCGCTGCAAATCCAGCAGCTTGCTTATTATTCTTCTTCTATGGACAATTTGTGGCATAGTGTCCATGCCGGTGACAGTGAAAGCACTTCACCTTGGACATGTCCTACTTCTTGCCTTTTGCACCAGAATGAGAAGCTTTCTTGTTCTTCCCCTTCTTTTCTTTGGTAGCCAAAGCACAATTTTCTTCATCAGTTGCCTTTGATGAAGATCCGTCCCTGGTATTCCGCCTGATCTCCTCTTGCACAAGATCCGACCAAAGTCTCTCCCATCCTGGCAGTTTCTCCCAACCATTGATAGAGTCCTGATAGGAATGCAAACTCTTTGGAAGACCAAGGAGAGCCAAGCTCACCAAGTCCTCATCACCAACAGTTACCCCCACACTTCCCAGCTCATCCCGACACTGAGTGAACTTCATGAGATACTTAGGCATACTGTCTCCCTTCTCACATTTGATGTTTCTGAGTTTATTCTTGAGTGCCAACTTCCTCTGGTTGCTCTTGCTTTGGAATAGATCTGTCAACACTTTCCACATCATGTATGGAGAAGTCTTTCCATGCAGGCTAGACACAATGTGATCCTTCACGCCCTCCAACAGAATCCTTCGATACTTTGCTGTCTTCTTTTGCCAAACCTCAGCTTCAAAAGCATTAGTAGGCTTTGGGACCTCAGCCTCTATGAACTCCTTCAGCCCATTATCATCTAACACCGCCTCCATCCTGTCCTTCCATGCAATATAGTTCGAGTTGCCCTCAAGATCATACTCCAATCGTAATCCATTGAAAGACATTGCAACGTTGACACCAAGAAAACACTACTGCAAATTCGAATTCCACCAACTCAAAACTCAACCGCCTCTAATCTAAAATTCGTGAGAACAAAGTATTTCTCATACAGAGATTGAATGTATGGGCTTTTACTAGATATCTCATCTTCCAAAGGAAGGATGAATCCAGAGGCTACATGGCCCGATTACAGACTCTGCCTAAAGAAATAAAATGTAAACACTTTCTGAATAATAGATCTGATGATCAACCACTCTGATACCATGTAGAAATTTTGAATAATATGACACTTATTCACAGAGATTAACCCGATTATACACTATTGCGGAATACATGCATAATACATAACCTCCTCTACGTTGATCATCAATTTAGCAGCATTAAAAACAATGAAACATAAATCGCATGCACACATTAACACAGTATGTAACCAGGGGAAAGCATACAGCTGAAAACCCCACACTATCTGTATATTATAATGATTGATAACATGTAACAATACATAGTACAATACTACTCACAAGTACTCAGCACTATCTCCACCTGTTACACACAAACTAGCTCAAATCTGATGCCTCAAATCTCCTCCACTGTTTGCATGCCTCCACTGCGCAATCCTACATGAGAATAATGATGAATGGCTGAAGAAAACTCGTTTTTCTTGGCTGAACCATGCAATCCTCATTGGCATTACTCAATCCCACTGATTGTGCAAGATCTCATGCACAATTATAGTCACAACTGATAGCAATCTCAACCTTTAACACCTGTCTCCACTGAACTGTCCATGCACTGAGTTAACTGATGTATTCTTTAGTTGCTTTATGAGTTAATAATTAGTGAATTAATTTAACAATTAATTCACATCACTCATCACTAGTCTATTTGCAGTTAGACTAAATACAACTAGTTTAACCAAGTCAAACTGAACACAACTCCATCAACTCCACCGAAACTCAACCACATCATTTCTAACTGAAGTCCTGCATGCAATAGCTCAACTAACCCATAAGAAAAGCATATTTCCTTCTGACAGCTGCATGTGCCACATCCGTAGCTCAAACTGAAGTGCTCCAAGAGGATAAGATAATGTTTATAGTCCAAATATTATTATGAGCTAATAATATTCGACTGTTGTATTTTTAGCCTAGCAGTCTAAAAATAGAAACCGCCCATATGTCTAAAAATAGAAGTCCATCTATTTTTACTAACATGACCAATCATCCACAAATAGCATCCTGCAACTCATAGACCAAGATCCATATGTCTAAAAATAGACATAGTCTAAAAATAGACTTTGCGCCAAAAATAGCCTGCGAGCCCACTTAGTGAAGGCAACTTCTTTCCACTAAGCTCCATCATCTTGTTGCATTCTCAACAGATCGCAAAGGGGCCTCTTAACATATTGTAGCACCCACTTCCGAAGTTCCAATGTGATAATCGCTATCGGAAATTGCAAGTCACACAGGGTCAAGACTCATCGTTAACATAGACCCCTCATAGCGATGCGATGTGCTGGACCCAATAGGATTCCAAATCTCTTTTGCATATATTTCAAGTCCACTTTCCGCCTCTGATAGTGTTAAATCATGCATACATGGGTTTTACAGACCCGATAACATAACTGGATATATCTATATAAGTTCTGCCCCCGATGGCTCCCAATAATTCTGTTTGCTTCCTCTGTGGCTCTGATGGCTCTATTTGCTGTTAAATGCATCCATTGCTCCTTTGATGGCTCCCAATAGTGCAGTTGCACGCATACATGTGATTTCTACTCCCGATAGTTGTTAAATGCATGCGTATAACCTCTCTGATCGCTCTATTTCTGTGTTTCCTCCGTTTGCTCTGTGTGCTCCTCTTCATTGGCATATATATCTGACATATACATATATATGGCTCCTCCAGCTGTTTGTGTCCTCCGTTGCTCCGATAGCTCTGTGTGCTGCCTCCCATGGCTCTATTCTTCTCTGGCATATATATATATATATATATTTTATATATATGTGTGGCTCCTCTTGCTTTGATATGCCTCCTTGCTCTGATATGTCTATTTCCGCATATATTATATATATGGCTCCTCCCACAACTCGTCTTAGTATAATGTTGCTCCTCTGGCTTCGCAGTGTCTTTCAAAGACCTCCTTGCATATATGAATGCCTCTCTTGCTCTGGTATCCTGCAATATGCTTTTATATGCCTCCTTTGGTAACTCCTCTTGCTTATGGCTTGCCTATCCTAATGGCCTTGCTCCTGTCTCTTCATGGATCGTTCGGCTTCCCCTTGGCTTCATGTCATCCTCTAGTATCCAGAATATTGCCATATTGACATCAATGACAACCTAGGACAACAATCTCCCCCTTTGACATCAATGGAAAACGAGTGCTCTGGGACTCCCCCTATCAAGCTACTTATGTTCTTCATGAATGGTAGATCTTCATGGGTCTGTGGCTCCCCCTATCATAGTCCTCTTCTTCTTTTTACTCAAGATAGAAGGATTGATGCTTTATCATCAATTAACACATTATTCCCTCTTCATGTCTCATAATTGCTTTATCATGGCTTCAACAATGCTTAAAGATGCTCTACTTTAATGCTTTCATTCAGATTGCAAACGGCCATACACCTAGTGTCCAAGTCCAAGCTTTTATGCTTCAATCCATATTGTTGTCTCCACAAGTAACATTGAGAGGCCTTCATAGTCCGAATCAAGAGAAAATGTCCTTGAGATTGTCTTTCTTGCTATCTTTCTTCAACTCTGAGTACCTTTGTGTCTCTATGCTTCCCCTTAAGTTACTAACATCTAGTATTCAATCAACATTGCATTTGGACAAAAATGTGAGGGGTTGTGCCTTACTGTTGCTATATTTCTGAAGTGATCTGTATCAGCTTAACTTATGCTTGACTGCACAACATTCTCCTTCCTATGAGCCATCTTTTCCTTGAGTTCTTGTACATATCTCTGCAGATTCAAATATCCAATTTGTGACTGTCCTTTAAATTTATTCTGTTGATTTGCATTTTCATGAAATGCTTTAGTTTTGTTATATGCTACCAGCTTCTCTTACTTCAAACTCCATTCTAGATGTATCTGTTTGTTTGAAGACTGCCTCTATTAGTGTCCATAATTTATCTGTTCTCACATTAAATTCCTGAGTTAAGACATAAACTTCTGTGATAATAGCACCATGGTTGTTTGCCCTATTTCTTTAACAACAGTCCAAAGAATGGTTACAGGATCATATGCTTCATTGGAGTGCTTCTGTGACGTGATAGGCTCCCCTTAACTATATGCATCATCCCTTTTGGGCAGAGTTTGCCCATCTAATGCTTTGATTGTCAAAATTCAGGCCATTGACATATGTTGTTGGCTGAAGAACTCAAGGGACTTTCAGATTGTATTTCCTTCCTTCTCCATACTTGTGTAACTTTCTTCTTTTGCATGGTTCTAGATTGTGTAAGAGCCCATGTTAAGCTACAATCACATGACATATGACCAATGTTATGACACTTGAAGCATTCTACATTGTTCATGAATAAGAATTCATGATTTCTTCCTGCAAAATTGTTTCTTGGAGGTTGTCGGAGACTATAACATCTATCTCTATGAGATGGTTGGGGACCATAACATCTATCTTTATGATATGCTTTACAGTCTTTTGCCATGTGACCAAAGTTTGAACAAGAATAACAATAGCCAAAAAATGAACTTTGGTACGTGGGAGATAGAGGTTTCCTTGATGTACTTCTGAAGCCTTTCTGCCTTGAGATCCTTTGATGATAACCATTGCCTCTCACATCTTTGTCATCATCTACATTTCTTCTTGGAGCTGGTTTTCTTCTATTGTAGCCTTGATTTTTCTCCTTGCATTTGCTAGAACTGGGAGCATCACCATTTCTTTCTGGCTTCTTCACTTCTCTTTTGTTTAAAGCATTTTCATTCTTGTTTGAGGGTTCACCTGCATACCCAAGACCTGATTTATAAGATGGAAATTTGTGATAGCTGAGCATGTCATCCAAGACTTGAGAGCTCTTCAAGATTTTTTTCATCCCTTCAACCTTTGTTCTGAGGAAGACAATCTCTTCTTCCAATCTTTCACACTCACTATTCTTCTTTGCAAGTTGTTCCTCAGTTTCTTCCTTGCTACGAGTAGCTTCAGCTGCTACTATTTTAAGGGAGATGATATCTGACTTCATTTTGAAGATTTCTTCATTCTTTGCTTGACTGCTCTCCATTTCCTTCTCAGCTTCTTGTAGTTGAGATTTGAGAGAGGAGACCTCTATTTTGTACTGACCAATCTCTTCTTCAAGTTTGTTCAAGCTCTTGTGCCTTTGTTCAAGTTGACTTGACAAGGTATCTTCCTGCTTCTTTGCTTTATTCAGTTGATTTGTCATGGATATGACTTCTTCATGATGCTTTCTTTTACTTTGATCAAATTCCTTCTTAAGCTTGGCAAACGCTTCATCCCTTTCTTGTACTTGAAGCTTGATGAGGTCAACTTTCTTTCTTGTTTGATCTTGGTCACAAACTGGAGATATCTTCTTAAGTGCCTCATTTTCATTTTTCAAATTGTTAATCTCTTGTATGGCAGTCATAAGTTGAGCGAGGAGTTCTTCTACAAATTCTTTTTCATTCTCTTCATCTTCTAGGTCTGCTTTAGCCTTGATGTCATCATTCTAATTTTCAGCTTCTATGATGGGTTCAGGATCTCCTTCTTGATTGATGGTCATGGTCAGTGCTCCTTTTGAGTGAAGGTCATGAAGTTTGTCCCATATATCCTTTGCTGATGAATATTTTCCTAGATTGTTCTTTACAAAATTAGGTAGCCCATTCAAGATTGCCTTCATTGCTTTTGCATTGTACTTCTTGGATTCTTCATCCATCCTGCTATCAACAATCACTGATTTCCAGATTTCAATGCCTTGAGTCTATAAGAAATTCCTCATTCTTGCTTCCCATATATTAAAGTTCCCATTGAGCCTTGGAGCCTCCTCAAATTGATTGTCTTCTATTTTAGTAGTAGAAGGAAACACATCCTTAGGAGGATTGGAAACTTTCTTCCTTGACTTCGCCATTTGTGTTCTAAGGTTCAACCTTCAAGCTGTTAGGCTTTGAATGAAGGTACCTGCTCTGATACCAATTGTTGGAAATACTGAGAGGGGGCATCAATCAGTATTTCTTTTTCCTACTATTGTTCCACCAGTTAAAACATATATATTCAGACCACAAGATGAACAACAAGAATAAATGCTTTTATTAATATAAAATGTGCAGTAAAATAGATACAATATATAGATGGTTACAATTAGTTGCTAAGCTCCAACTTGGACTTTGGTGAGGCTCCAACCTCCAGAGCACCAACTCTATTTTGCCAAGACACCAATCTTGGACTTAGGAGCACCAACTCCCAAGGACTTCAATCCTTCCTACTTCTGAGGCATCAACCCCAAGGACTCCAATCCTACTTACTTCTGAGGCACCAGCCCCAAGGACTCATATCCTTCTTGCTTTTGAGGCACCAACCCCAAGGACTCTTATCCTTCTTGCTTCTAAGGCACTAGCCCCAAGGACTCCTGTCCTTTTTGCTTCTGAGGCACCAGCCCCAAGGACTCCTATCCTTCTTGCTTTTGAGGCACTAGCCCCAAGGACTCCAATCCTGTCAAGGCATTTTTGATAATAATGTTCTACTCTCAAAACTCTTCTCTGCTGAGTTCTGTCTGGTTATAGTTTCTCTGTAGTCTCCAAGCTACAGCATTAATGACAACCAGTATTCTCTTGAAGGAGTCTTTACAACTCTTCCTACCATTCACACAGAGTCTCCAATAGCTGACCTCTGATCATATCTCCACACTGCTTTAGTGAGTCCACTACAACCGCACTAAAACTCTGCATAAGAACTTGCTTTCAGTTCAAGCATATGTTCTAATCTCACAGTGAATGCTTCAGCAAGGCTGCTTCTCTGCTGGTAACTTCTACTTTTCGAATTCCTCCTGTCTTGTTGGTCCTTTCGCCCTCTTTTTGTTCTGCTTGACCCTCTTTCTGTTCTGTTGTTTTCCCCAACTTTTCAACAGTGTTCAACAGCTGCAACAGCCTTCACTAGTGTTCACCGGCAACTTCATACAGCGCTTAACCATCTCTGCTACTTCTGCTACCTCATGTTCTGGTTCTTCACAACACCAACAACCTACACAGTCCTCTGTTTTTACTGTTTTATGCATTCTCGTGCCTCTGTCCATTTGTTTCCTCTTACACTGCCTCTTAGACTTCCTCAATGCTTGTTGTCATTTCCTCTGTGCTCGCTTGCTTCTTCAGCTTCCCATATTTCGGTTTCCTCTATCTATTCATACTCACAGGACACGTTGAATCAATGGCCAGGTCCAAATGATCCACCGGAGAACACATCTTCCCGGTTAAAACTATAATAGTGCTCCTTTTGACAATGATAGTAGGCATACACAGAGCTTTACGGTGTAACGGACATGCCACGTCCTATCGCAATCACAACCGGCGTAGTTTAGCCTCCTGAACTATCGGAACAATTATCATAAGCCTTTCAGCCTAAAACAGCCCGCGCAAGCCAAATATTTAATTACACAGAGAATATGATAAAAACAGTCCAAAAGACTAAGGGGCGGAGTTCAAGCAATATTACACCCACATCTAAATTGTATCAAGTCCGTAGCTTAAATCGCAATCGACAATTTGCGACTCCCGGTGGTCCTTTATATGTCGGGCTCATGACACCGCCGATGGCCGACGACCAATCCACCACTGGACGCGATATTATATTAAGCCCATCTATAATGTTGCATCGGTTCTGGTCTTGCAATCGCAATTGGCGCTTGGGTGTGGCAAGGCTTCATAACACATGTGATTGTGATGGATGCGATATGGTATTAAACCATGGTTTATATGCCCGTTGGGTCCACATATATGTGTATCGCTATCAGCGATCGCAAAGGGGCCGCTTAACATATTGTAGCGCTCGCTTCTGAAGCGTCGATATGATAATTGCTATTGGCAATCGCAAGTCACATAGGGTCAAGACTCATTGTTAACATAGACCCCTCATAGCGATGCGATGTGCCGAACCCAATAGGATCCCAAATCTCCTGTGCATATATTTTCAAGTCCACTTTCCGCCTCTGATAGTGTTAAAGCATGCATACATGGGTTTTACAGGTCCGATAACGTAACTGGATATATCTATATGAGTTCTACCCCCGATGGCTCCTGATAACTCTGTCTGCTTCCTTTGTGGCTCTGATGGCTCTGTTTACTGTTAAATGCATCCATTGCTCCTCCGATGGCTCCCGATAGTGCAGTTGCATGCATACATGTGATTTATGCTCCCGATAGTTGTTAAATGCATGTGTATAAGCTCTCTGATCACTCTATTTCTGTGTTTCCTTCGTTTGCTCTGTGTGCTCCTCTTCATTGGCATATATATCTGACATATACATATATATGGCTCCTCCAGCTATTTGCATCCTCTGTTGCTCCGATAGATCTGTGTGCTACCTCCCATGGCTCTATTCTTCTTTGGCATATATATATGTTATATATATGTGTGGCTCCTCTTGCTTTGATATGCCTCCTTGCTCTGATATGTCTGTTTCCACATATATATATGATATATCTATATATATATGGCTCCTCCTACAGCTCCTCTTAGTCCAATGTGGCTCCTCTGGCTTGGCAATGTCTTTCAAAGACCTCCTTGCATATATGAATGCCTCTCTTGCTCTGATATCCTGCAATATGCTTTGATATGCCTCCTTTGGTAACTCCTCTTTCTTATGACTTGGCTATCCTGATGGCCTTGCTCCTGTCTCTTCATGGATTTCTCGGCTTCCCCTTGGCTTCATGTCATCCTCTAGTATCCAAAATATTGCCATATTGACATCAATGACAACCTAGGACAACAATGTCATAGTAGCAATCAAACTCACATTTACAATGGGAGCTTCCAAATGTGGGTGAATGTTGGGAGGGGTACTTATAGATCACATTTTCATCATTTACTTTAAATGTGCCACTAATCTTGAAAATGGACAAAAAATCAATAACAATCGACTTTTTTGGACAGTAGTACTCATAGGAAATTTTTCATAATTTAGGTAATACGTTTCACAGTTTGATTCCTCTTAGAACAAAATATGTTGCAATCCTTTCATTTACATGTATCTGGTGAGCACCAGTATTGCAGCGAGAATGCTGCAACTCCTGGGCTACCAACTTTACTTTCATCAACCCAATAGTTCATAACAAACTTGGAAGCGTCAGTGCTATATGCACAAGTACTAGTTCTCACTGCAGGTTGTCACTTGGTCAGCTGGCATGAGATCACTAGGAGCTCAAGCCAACTTCTATAGATTTTAAAAGAATCTCTATGTGTGATGAAAGGAAAGAAATATTACTCTATAGATGCTATTCTAACTGCAGAAAGGAGAAAGACTAGAAAATAAAGCAAAACCTAGTAAACCATAATTAACAAGCTAATTCTACTTTTGCCAAAAACACTATGAAAACCATGAAAGAAATGCCATTACCTACTCAAGGAAGTAAAAAACATCTAGCCATGCTATTTCTGGAAGTAAATAAGCAAAAAACATATTTTTGAATTTTTATGTGTTTTTATGTGAATTTAACATGCATCTAATTTATTATATGTGACTGTGGTAGCGAACAGTTGGCATTAGAGGGTGGTTTTGGAGCTTGGGAGGATGTAGGATGGTGTGGATGGGTCCTAGGAGGTCTTAGGTGGCCTTCTGGAGGCTTTTCCCACACTCAAACTTCAAAAGAAGGCCTACAGCAAAACCACACGAGGACACAAGAAAACTACAGGAGGAAAACAAGGAAACTACAGGAGGCCTACAGGAGGAGGCTGAGAGCAATTTTCACTATTTTGAGGGTGTGAGAGTGGGTGTAAAAGATGGATGAAGGTTGGAATGAGGTGTTAGGGTGCCTAAGGTCTACCTTGAATCACCAGGAGAGAGAAAGATGATTGGGTTTGCTCAAGGAGAGAGGAAGAAGTTCTATGAAAAATGAAGGAAACTAGGGTAGAATTGAGGTGAGGTTTGGGAGACCTATAGGGCATGGATCAGATGGACGGTGTGATTTCTGGTAAGGTGGCCTAATACTGGAAAAGATCTACTACATAGAAACTGATAGTCAACCAAGAAAGTCAAGCAACTAATGATATGAGTGCAAACTAGGAAAAACAGAGTTTTGCATTAAAATGGCCTAAACTATGATGTATAGAAGGAAATGCTAGAAAATGCTATAAGAAAGGAAAGCATGCAAAAGGACTATTGAAAATCAGGAATTTAACATGATAAAGAAGATCTAAAGCAAAGAAAAATTGGACTATCAACCTACTAGAGAGCTGCAAACACTAGAAGTCCTAGGAATGAGGAAAATCTATGTTTTTGGGGCAGCAAGAGAGTCTTTGCCTCAAATCATGGTCCCAGAGGGAGGAAGAGAGGCCAAGGAACTGTTTCTAGCCTTTTGAATCTTCTCTAATCACTGCTTAGCCTACTACATAAAGCACAAATGGAAGCAAGCTACTAAATCATCAAAAGCAACCTATTCTTAACCATAAGAGAAATACATCTAACAACAAACTAATCTATAAACTGAAGTAAAGCATATAAATACAAGTAAAAAGAAGCATGGCTACTTGGATTGGGCACTAACCCAAGAGCTTCAGCCCTCTGAGGTAACTCAATGCTAGCTCAAAAAGGATTCCATCTTCATTATCAAAAAATAGCAAGATTACATAAAACTGTCATAAAATAGTAAGCTCGAAATTTGAGTAAAGTTTACACAAGCAAAAAAAAGTCAACCCTAGTGAGGCCCTAGGCCTCTCTACTTATACATCTAAAGCTATCAACTTCCTTAAAATCAGGGAGGCTTGGCTCCCAAAACTCGAGATAACTATCAATCATCTTCCACTTGCTCGGCTGCCTTCTAATGCATGATTCGACTGCATGTACTCCGAGATGAATGAAGGGAAATTTGAAGTGAGGAGCAATAAATAAGGGGGATTCCCTCCTATAAGTCCTCTCCTATGTCTACATTGAGTTATTTCTGCAGTTTGACCACTAGAGACTTGACTTTGACCTCAAAATCCATCAATAATCTGCATTAAATACATGTTAGACCACATGGCATAATAACTAACTCAACTCACCCTATAAGCATAAATATAATCAGAAAATAATACAATAATCTAAGAGAATGGTTGATTTGACTAGGTTAGGAGGTAAAATGAGCCCATGTGATTACCCATTTATGAGGCTCATCATCACTCCCCCTACTGAAGGTGTTGCTCATTCTCTGAGCAACCTAGTCAATCTCTTGGTCTTTCATGGCCCTGGTGGCCTCCCTAGCATTCCAAGCTTCTGATGTGGTTTGCTCGTGTTCTCCATAAAATCCTGCTTTTTTGTCTATGTCCTTCCACTTCTCCTTCTCTTGTTATTCTCTTCTGCCTTCTAGCATGCCTAATATGAGTGGAGGACTCAGTTTGAGGCCAATCTAGTTGACCTTCAGTCTTTGCATGGAGCGCTTGTACATTGGCATTCTTTTCAATGCCTCCTTCAGCCTCATGGGGGAATGGTATTCTATGATCTACAAGTTGTGGGGTAGGGTGTTCCATTTTCTCATGCATGCATGCAAAAAGTCATCCCCAAGTAGCCTATGCATATTTTCAAAGTGTGCAATGGCTTGTTCTTGATTGGATAGATATTTAGGGGCAATCTGAGGGTCATTGGCAAGCAGGTTGTGTGTGTTGATGAGTGCCATATGATTTGATGGTTTAGCTCTTATCATCAATGGTTCATTCTTCTCTTTTATTAACAATGTTTTCATTTCTGCTGCCTCAATTCTTCATGGTTCATCCATGACACCATGGCCACTAATTGCAGATCCCCTATCTTGGCATTGGGGTCCCACACATTCAGGTCTGTGAGGGCCATGTTGTGTAGATAGAACTCTGCCATCTTTGCTTTGTCATCGGAGGTGCTTTGGTCACACAAATCCATGAACTACCTGTAGTCTTAGAAAGGAATTATGACTCTTTGTGCCAAAGTTTTTATTTGGAATTGAAGCCATTGATCCTTCAAATAGAGGCCATAAGATTTGGTTGGTGTTCTTCATTGTAATGCTTCTATGGATAAGCTGGCCATGTATGCCAAATGAGTCTCTTTCTCTTGCATCTGCCTCCTTAGTAATTCATTCCCATTCTCAAGGTGGATTCTTGTAATGGATTCTCTGTCTTTGAGAGCACTCAATTCCCTGCCCATTTCCCTGTGTTTGTCTTCCATGTGGCCAATATCCTGAACTCCTTTGGACTTGGCTATCTGCATCCACCTATGCGTTCTCGCTCTCTCTTTTTCCAATTCAAAAAATAATGGACTTACAAATTTCTGTGGGATTATCTTGCCTCCCTCAAGTAGTCTATAATAGGAGTCAAGATTAGGCTAGGGGTCAGGTTCTTGTAGCTCTTGTGCTTCCTCTTTCACCACTAGTTGTCCTCCTATCTTTTCCTCAAGTTTTTGTGTCTCCTTTAGTTTGGACAGTGTCTCCTGTAGGATTGTTTTAGCCTCCTGTAGGTCTAGTTTGGGGTCCTATAGAATTTTCTTTCCCTTCCATGTAGAAGATCTTGTAGTCCTCTTTTCATAGGTTATGGGTGTCTTGGAAGGAGATTCTTTCACCTTGGTAGATGGTGAATCTTCAATGTTAATGGAAGTCTTTGATGAGGGCTGAGGTTTGCCTGTCTTAATACTGGTACTCTTCCTTGCCCTGAAATACATCGAGGTTTTTCTTTTCCTCTTCTACTTCTGCTTGACTAGTGTACTGAGGGCTGTGAGGGAAGCTACTGCTTCTCTTTCCAACGTTTCAGGGGACTCTTCTCTTTACTCTACCCTCTCTGCCTCCTTTTCTCCCTCTTCTGTCTCTTTTTCCTCCTCCTACTCTGTCTCTTTTTCTACCTCCTGTTCTATCTCTTCAACTCTCCTCTCCTATATTTATTTTCTTTCCTCCTTCCTCTCTTGCTCTACTATGTCACCATTGGCTTCATCTTCTCCTCCTTATTGTTCTCCCTCCTCACTGACAGCAGGACTGACATCATAGGTTAATGCCTTGATGTCATCCTCAGCGGACATTTTCTGAAAACTTCCCATGTTATAGAGATTGTAAGTATATGGAGGGCTTTTTCTACTAGGATCTTGAGTAGGCCATGGTGAGCTAGCTTCTGTGAATTTCCTTCTTTTACCTTGGTGTTGGAGTCAATGAGGGACTAAAGGAGAAAGTAAGGGATACTGAGCTTTTGATGTGCTGGGGTACCCGTGCCATATCTCAATGCTTGGAGGATTCTGAAATGATATCCATAAACAATGTTATGCCTCCCCTCACAAGAAATGTATTTGATGACCTGGCAGCTAACCTCATCCTAGGGATATGGTACACTAGCCCTCCTAATTCCATTTTTGTCTTCAACATGGGTTTCATTATCTTGAAAAAATTTCCTCTTGGCAGCCTGGCCAATTATTTTCTCATCTTTACTCCAAGGTAGCCCAAGGGGAAGGGTAGTGACCCTACTGATGAATTCGGGGGTTTTTTCAATGAAGAGGCCTCTAATGGTTATAGTAGCATGAGTTCTTGTGTGTGGGACCAGAGAGAAGGAGAAAATTCATGGGCAATTTCATCATCAAACCCTCTAAACTTCTCAAAGAAATTCATCCAGTTTGCCCTTGTAAATATTTCCACCACTTGAGGATGTGCATCGAGTCTAGTAGAGTTAGTGGGCTCTTTTCCCATAAACCCCTTGTCATACTGCCTGTACTTCTTTTGAAAAACTAGATATGAAGGTGGAGACAAAGAATTTTGAGTGAAATAGAAAAACAGAGGGGACTATGTTTTTTTTTTTTTAACAGAAATTTTTATGTATTACTACGCTCTTAAAGACTCATTTTATCTTCAATTTGAGACGAACTCTTTCACATTTTGATATTCAATAGAGGGAATTCATGAACCCTACCTCTTCAAACTAAAATTCATGCCAAAAATCACATTTCCTCCCTTCAAAATGACTCACTGCCCCTCTTGTAGAAGCCCATTGTCCCTCCTGTAGATTTCCTATAGGTGCTCCTGTAGAAAACCTATAGGGCTCCTGTAGAAGATGCTGAGAGAAAAAATATGGAGGAAATCGATAGAGGATGGTGGATACGAGGCTATGGGGGCATAAGAAGACTGTTGTGTGGCTGAGTTACAAGGAGAAACTGAAGAAAAGGTGGTGAGAATGCACAGGGAGGAGTGCTCATTACCTTTTATGGCTATTTTTGGTTGTGAGTGCTGAGTTGGCAAGGTGTACGTTGCCCAGATTAGGACTATTGGTCCCCACCTACTTGGTCATCATGACCCCACTCGTAATCATCCCCTCATTACTGCATTGGAGTTAACTCTTCCTCCCACTACCTGTCCTTCGCATCTTTTGCTTGGGTTAACTGTGCGCACGTGTGGGTGATATCTCAGTTAAGTGGAGTCAACTAAATGAAGGTGGCCAAGCTAGCTAGCTACCTTTCCCTATTTCGATTTCAACCATCTTGTTGCATTCGTATGGTTCCTAATTACAAAAATGCATATAGAGGAGTGACTTAGCTACTTACCTGTAATCTAAGTGTATTTGCTACCATCGATTGTGAGGTGTTGTGGCTTTCTCTGTTGCATGCCTTCATTTTCCTTCACGCATGCTGTCTCTGCTTGCTGATGTGTTGTTGTGTGTTTTTGCAGGTTCTTCTTTTGCTAGAGCTGAGCTACATGTGCCTTTTCAACCTTCAGATGTGCTATCCCTTGCTACTGGTGCTGGACTTCTATGGGATCAGCTGCTACAGGAATTCCTACAGGAGTTCATGTAGCTGCTTCTCCCCTTGAAAATTCAGCTATTTCCCTATGCTTGGAGCTCGAGAATGATGCCAGAGGTGGAGATGAATGATGGAGAGATAGTAGGTAAGATTTAGGTAAAGTTAATGGTGTCTTTTCCTCCTTTTATTTTTGTTTTTTTTTTTCAAAACTAAAAAACTGGTTTTTTGTGTTTTTTCTTAGAAAGGAAAAAGAATAAAAAAATAATAATGATGCTTGCAGTGTGATGCAGGATTGGAAATGATGGCAAGGAGGTTTGAAGATGGTAATAGGTATTATAGGTTCCTCATGAAGCTTTTTTTGTCCCTCAAACTGCCTCTTGTAGACACTTTTGGCTCTCTATAATTCCTACAGGAGCCTCCTATATAAAAAACAGAGCCTCTTGTAGAAAACACAATTTTGGAAGAAGAGGTACAGTGGGGTGAAAGAGATGCCAAAAATGATGGAGGAAGGTGTGGAGAAGATGAGATGGATGCTAGTATGAATGTCAGGGTCCCCTTGGCACTTTCTTCTACTCCCTGAAGTCCTCCTGTAAACCTGCAATGCAATAAAAATTCATTTTTTCTTTCTCCTTTTTTTTTTTGAAAACAACTAGGGCGCCCCAGAGAGGTTTTTACCTTAATTGCCTGCCCTGGGTGCCTCCAAGGGAGGTTTTCACCCAGGGATCTTATTCTTTTCACTTTTTTTTTAACATCACTGGGCCGCCACAGAAGAGATTTTCAATCCAATGATGGGACTCAAGTGCCTCATGGAGGTTTTCACTTGAGTCCTTATTTCTTCTCTTTTTTCTTCAGTGAGTGGGTGAAGTGGAAGCTAAGACATGCTCCACTACCATCACTATTTTATTTAAATCTTCAATAAAATCTCGCTTGGAGAGGGGTTTCTTGTAGACTTTCAACCAATGTCCATTGACAAGCATGGGGATGGCTTCATCATCAATGGTTCTGATCAGAACTGAACCATTTGTCATTGCATTTCTCCACAGTGTAGGGTCCCAGCCATCTTTCCCTCAACTTGCCTTTGAAATCCTTGTATCTTGAATCATAGAGTAGTGCCCAATCTCCCTCTTCGAATTGCTTCTCCCTGATATTTCTATCATGCCATATCTTTCTCTGAAGTTGAACTACCTCTATATGGAGAAGGGCTTCCAATCTGTATTCATCCAATCCATTGAGTTGAAGTAATCTCTCCTTCTATGCATGGCTGAGGTCTACGTCCAGCTGAGCTGCCATCCTTAGGGTATTAAATTTAAACTCTATTGACAGCAAAGCCTTCTTCCGATATACCATTTCATAAGGTGTGAACCCAGTGGTGGTCTTCCATGTTGTGTTGTAGGCCCAAGTGGCCTCACCTAATATGTTTGCCCTGTCTTTTCTACTACTTCTCACTACCTTGGTTAAGATCCCTTCCAATGCTCTGTTAGTGACCTCCACTTGCCCATTGGATTGTGGATGGTAAGGGGTGGAAGTCCTATGCTTGATCTTATAATGTGTGAGCAGGTCTTCAATCAAGTTGGAAGTGAACTGACTACCTTGGTCTATGACCAACTCTCTCGGATACCCGAACTTGTAGAATATGTTTTCCCTCAACCTCCTCTGTCGCTACTTTGATTTCTTTTGTCTCCACTCACTTTGTCAAGTAGTCGGTGCACACAATGATGTACTACTTCTGCTTTGAAGGGGGGTTGACAGGCCCCACAAAGTCCATGCCCCACTTCTAAAATGGCTCAAAGGTCACTTGAGGTTGCATGGGCATTTCATCCTTTGGAGTGGGTTTCCCCATCCTCTGACACCGATCACACTGGCTCATGTATCTCCTTACATCCTGTTGAAGAGTGGGCCAGTAGTAGCTTGCTTGCAATATCTTGAAGGCAGTTACTTTTGCTGCAAAATATCCTCCACAAGGCCCATCATGACAGGTCAAGAGGATGTCAAAGACTTCCTCCTCCCTGACACATCTTCTCAAGATCTAATCTGGGCCAAGTTTGAAGAGATTGCCTCCAGTCTAGGTGAAAGGAGCACTTTTCCTTACTATCTTACTCTTCTCTTTTGAGGATAGGTGGGGTGGGAACTGTGTTGAAACCAAGCAGTTTGCTATATTAGAAAACCATGGAGAGAGTACTAACATAGCAAATAGGTGTTCATCTGGCATTTGGTCATCCACCATTCCTTCTTCGGCTGTAGGAAAATTTACTCTAGACAAAAAGTCAGCAACAACATTCTCTTTACCAAGCTTATCAATAATGGTCAGATCAAACTGCTGCAGTAAAAGAAACTGTCTAGGAATGTGAGCATTTACATTCGATTTGTTCAATAAATATCTAATTGCAGCATGATCAGTGTGCACAAAGGTTTAATAGCCTATGATATAATGTCTAAATTTGTTTAAGGAATGCACGACAGCTAGGAGTTCCTTCTTGGTCCTAAGGCTGCTCCTATTGCTTTGTTTGAGGAATCTGTGTGAATGTGAAAGGTTGGGGCACAATTTGGGCCTCTGAGAATTGGAGCAATCACTAGATTGCAATTCAAGGTATCTAGGGCTTGTTGACAGTTTTCCGACCATATGAACTCAACATCTTTGCCTAGGAGGCCAAACAATGGAGAGGCTAACTTGCCGAAGTCTTTCATGAATCTCTTGTAATATCTAGCTAAGCCTAGGAAGCTTCTGACATCTCTCACGTTTTGAGGAGGTGGGACCCTTTGGATGATGGCAATTTTGATGGGGTCCACTTGCAGTCCTTGTTGAGATATTGCATGACCTAGCACAGTCCCTTCAGTCATCAAAAATTCACTGAAGGGACAGGTTCATCTAAATACACTTATCTAGAACTTTTCCTAGGTTAGATAAAATATTCTGAAAGTCAGAGCCATAAGGAGTAAAATCATCCATGTATATTTCTACTGCATCATGAACCAGTTCAGAAAATATACTCAATACCGCTCTTTGGAAAGTGGCTGGAGCATTGCACAAACCAAAAGGAAGGATCTAGTATGCAAAGGTACCCCAAGGACAAGTGAAAGTGGTCTTATCTTGGTCTTCTGGGCTAATTTGAATCTACCCACTAAACCCATCTAGGAAGGAGAAAACCTTTTTCCCTACCAGACTATCTAACACTTGATCTATGAAAGGTAAAGGAAAATGGTCCTTTTTAGTGGTTTTGTTCAATTCCTGATAGTCAACAAAAATTCTCCACTTACCATTTTTCTTTGGAACTAGCACCAAAGGAGAGACCCAATCAATGTCAGAGATGGGATAGATGAATCCTACATCAAGCAATTTCCGCAGTTCTTCCTTAACAATATCTTTAAGTGCTGGGTTAATCCTCCTTTGAGGCTGCCTGACTGGCTTGCAATCTTCCTTGATGTATATATGATGAGTACATATTGAAGGGTGCACTTCCTTCATCTCCTTATAACTCCGGGCGAAGGCATCTAGATGTTTTCTCAATATGCTGCATAGCTCCTTCTCCAGGGAAGTAGATAGGAATGGATTGATTTTCAATGTTCTTTCTAGGCTAAACTCTATATTTTCAACACGAAGAGAAGTGGGGTCAACCACACAGAGATCAGTTGAGGGGTTGTTTTTGGTTTCTCTTACTATGTCTTCTAATGGTGATACACTGGGAGGTGGATTCTGAATCAAATTTTCAATCATATCATCCTCATCTTGCATTTTTTCCCCCATGGCAATTTCCAATGTACAAAGTCATGAAGAACAAACATCATCCTCATCTTCCTCCTCTAACCAGAGAGGTAGATCATGTTCTAGCAAGGGTTGGGTAGGAGGATGTATGATTGACTGCTTAGACATGTGCCCGTTATTTATGGTCATGTTCCTAGCTTGGCAGCTGATGTAGGCATCAGTCGTAGCCAACGAGGGTCTTCCCAGAATGAGAGGATACCCAGTGAGCTTTGACTTTGGCTGGAGAACTAAGAAATCAGTAGGGTACTCCCAAGAACCAATAGAGACCATTACATCTTCCACAATCCCCTTGGGGGTCACTGTGGAGCGGTATGCTAGGTGCAACACTATCGTGGTCTTCCTCAAGGAGCCTTGGAGGTTAAGTTTGAGTATTGTGTCCTTTGTCATCACGTTAATGGCAGCTCCCAGATCAATGAAGGTATGTGGGACCATTGTGCCATTGATGTGGACATCAACTATTGGGCTTCTAGGTTCCAGATATTTTGGACAGATTATCTGCCCCAAGATCAGGTCAGACAATTGTCCTATGACATTGATGATTGGGGCATCTCTCTTGCGCCTTCCTGGATGCTTAAAGCACTTCTCTTTGATAAACCTATTGTAGATAGGCACAACTTTTATCGCTTCGAGAAGTGGTATCTTCACACATAAATGCTTCAATTATCCTAGGAGTTCAGTCTCTTCTGGGGTAGGCTGGACTATCATGAATAGTCTCTTAGGAAAGGGTGGATTTGCTTTAGGTTCACTTTCCTCTTTATCTTCCTCAACCTCCCTAGGTGGAGGCTGGCTATCTGGGAGAACTTTCCTAGATCGCAAGTTAATTTCTTGAATCTCCACAGCATAAGTTGGGCATGATGGTTCCCCACTATACACTTATTGAGCCTGTCTATTTTTCGGCTTCAGATTTGGCTGGGTAGGCATTTGGGGTTTCCTTGGTGGAGCAAAAGGTAACGGTTGTGGTTGGGTAGGTGGTGGAGGTAGAAGAGTGGGAAGAGAGTTGTATTGGGGCCTCCACCCCTAATGAGATGCATTCCACTGAGGTTGCGGCTGAGCATAGGATTGAAATGAATGGGTGGATGGTTGGGCATGATATTGAGATGTGAAGGACCAGGGAGGAGGCGTGGAACAGGAAGGATGAGCAGGGGGGCCCCAAGAAAGTATGTAGGTGACTTGGTTGGGGTTGTAGTATGCCTGAGATGTCCCTTGTATCCCCTGCTGGTATGGTCTAGGTCCATGCGGCCTCCTTTGGTTTATGTAATAGATCTATTCAGTGACTCCTTCAGCCCCTTGGTATACAACTTTAACTCTGGGCAAGGAAGGGCACTTATCTGTAGAATGATCTTCTTCATAGACTGAACAAACCCCTATAGAGTTCAATGGGCATTCATTCCTAGGATGCCTCCTGGTGCATCTAGGGCAAAAAATGGCCAAAGCCCTCTCTGCTTCCTCTTGTTTTCTTTTGATATGTAAGGTATCCATTTTCATGGAAAGAGTCTGCAACATCTCACTCTTGAAGTCTTCTAGCATGTTTCCAATTTCACCTTTAATGGATGAATTGGAAGAAGAGGTACTAGCTATGGGTTGAATCCCCCTACCTTTCTTTCTGGCTACTCTAGAATGGTTTCTAAAAATAGTCTTTTTTGTCCTCATAGGATAGTTGGTAGATGTCTCCCCTGGCCAGTAGATGGAGGGTGTCTAAAAGGTCTTCCTGAATTCCCCTAAGCAGGACCAAATTCAGAGACTCAGGGTCCAGTGTACACTTGACCCTTTTGTAACTGAGCTAGAACCTGTCTTCATAGTCTTCCAGGCACTCATCACTTCCTATGGTCATTCAGAAGATTTCTTCTTTAGTATCTTTTGACCTACAATAGTCTCGATACTTGTTGTTAGAGGACTGTTGCATCTAAGCCCAAGTTGTGATGTTATTGCCAGGTAATCCCATGAACCAGCACAATGTTATGTCCTTGAGAGTAGAAGGGAACAATTTCAACTTTTGCTTGTCTTTTGCATAGTCATAAGTTCGACAAATGACACCAAACTCGAACAAGAAGGTGTCAGGATCTTCTGTAGTCAGACCATGGAAGTGATGTAGGGCTAAAGGATTTATATTCTTCATTTTTGTGTTGCCATTGGTCTCCTGAATGGGGAAGGCACTCTCTGTTCTCTTTCCATTTCCCCTAGCATTTATGTTTTCAGCCATTGGCTCTAGAGGAATGTTTTCTTCTTCTTCTTCCCCTAGGTTCTTCAAATATTTTTGGATGTTCACCTAAGGGTTCTTCTTGATTTCAGCCATCGAAGAAGAGAGAAGGTTGGCTATGTGAAGTAGTGGGGGTGTTGGGCAAAAATTTTCCTGAGTTATCTCTACTCCTACGAGGCATGAAAGGAAATATTTTTGGTTCTTTTTTTGTTTCTTTTTCCCCACACTAAAAGTACCTGCATAAACTAAAATTGTGATTGAAAAAAACAAATTTCAACTAGCTGAAATGAACTTGTTGAATGAAAATTTACAGAATTGAAAAGGAAAGAAAGGAAATGTAGAACTGAAAGAAAAGAAATGACTAGTCTACTTTTGCTGAAATAAACTATTAACAGAATGTTGCAATAGGAAATAGAAGAAAGCAGTAATCACTAAATACTCTGACGCTTCCCCGAAAACGGCGCCAAAAAGTGGTGAGCACTAGAATTGCAGCGAGAATGCTACAACTCTTGGGCTATGAACTTTACTTTTATCAACCCGGTAGTTCGTAATAAACTTGGAAGCGTCGGTGCTATATGCACAAGTACTAGTTCTCACTGCAGGTTGTCACTTGGTCAGCCGGCGCGAGATCACTAGGAGCTCAAGCCAACTTCTATAGATTTCAGAAGAAGCTCTATGTATGATGAAAGGAAAGAAAGATTACTCTATAGATGCTGTTCTAACTACAGAAAGGAGAAAGACTGGAATGTAAAGCAAAATCTAGTAAACCCTAATTAACAAGCTAAGTCTACTTTTACAAAAAACACTATGAAAACCATGAAAGAAATGCCATTACCTACTCAAGGAAGTAAAAAACATCTAACCATGCTATTTCTAGAAGTAAATAAGCAAAAAACATATTTTTGGATTTTTATGTGTTTTAATGTGAATTTAACATGCATCTAATTTATTATGTGTGAGTGTGGTAGTGAACAGGTGGTGTTAGAGGGTGGTTTGGAGCTTTGGAGGGCGTAGGATGGTGTGGATGGGTCCTAGGAGGTCTTAGGTGGCCTTTTGGAGGCTTTTCCCACACTTGGCCTTCAAAAGAAAGCCTACAGGAAAAACTATAGGAGGACACAGGAAAATTACAGGAGGAAAATAGGGAAACTACAAGAGGCCTACAGGAGGAGGCCGAGAGCAATTTTTGTTGTTTTGAGGGTGTGAGAGTGGGTGGAAAAGGTGGATGAAGGTTCGAATGAGGTGTTAGGGCACCTAAGGTCTACCATGGATCACCAGGAGAGAGAAAGATGATTAGGTTTTCCCAAGGAGAGAGGAAGAAGTTCTATGAAAAATGAAGGAAACTAGGGTAGAATTGAGGTGAGGTTTGGGAGACCTATAGGGCATGGATTAGATGGAGGGTGTGATTTCTGGTAAGATGGCTTACTACTGGAAGAGATCTGCTACATAGAAACTAACAATCAACCAAGAAAATCAAGCAACCAATGAAATGAGTGCACCCTAGGAAAAACATAGTTTTGCATTAAAATGGCCTAAACTATGATGTATAGAAGGAAATGTTGTAAGAAAGGAAAGCATGCAAAAATACTATTTCAAATCAGGAAGTGAACATGATAAAGAAGATTTAAAGCAAAGCAAAACTGGACTATCAACCTACTAGAGAGCTGCAAACACTAGAAGTCCTAGGAATGAGGAAAATTTGTGTTTTTGGGGAAGCAAGAGAGTCTTTGCCTCAAATCATGGTCCCAGAGGGAGGAGGAGAGGTCAAGGCACTGTTGCTAGCCTTCTGAATCTTCTCTAATCACTACTTAACCGACTATAGAAAACACAAATGGAAGCAAGCTACTAAATCATCAAAAGCAACCTATTCTTAACCATAGGAGAAATACATCTAACAACAAACTAATCTACAAACTAAAGTAAAGCATAAAATACAAGTAAAGAGAAGCTTGGCTACTTGGATTGGGCCCTAACCCAAGAGCTTCAGCCCTCTGAGGTAACTTAGTGCTAGCTCAAAAAGGATTCCATCTTCATTATCAAAAAATAACAAGATTACATTAAACTGTCATAAAATAGTAAGCTCGAAATTTGAGCAGAGTTTACACAAGAAACAAAAGTTGACCCTAGTGAGGCCCTAGGCCTCTCTATTTATACATCTGAAGCTACCAACAACTTCCTTAAAATCAGGGAGGCTTGGCTTCCAAAACTCAAGATAACTATCAATCATCTTCCACTTGCTCGACTGCCTTCTAGTGCATGATTTAGCTGCCTGTACTCCGAGCTGAATGAAGAGGAATTCGAAGTGAGGAGAAATAAATGAGGGGGATTCCCTCCTATAAGTCCTCTCCTATATCTACTTCGAGTTATTGTTGTAGTCCTCTCCTTGACTTTGACCTTGAAATCCATCAATAATCTGCATTAAATACATGTTAGACCACATGGCATAATAACTAACTCAACTCACCCTATAAGCATAACTATAATTAGAAAATCATACAATAAGCTAAGAGAATGGTTGATTTGACTAAGTTAGGAGGTAAAATGAGCCTATATAATTACCCATTTATGAGGCTCATCAGTATCGTATAGTTTAATTGTTGGAAAATAATAAAGTAATCATTTTCACGGCAAATGGTACAATAAACCATAGTTTCATCCAGAGTTCTTGCAATTGTAATTGGACTATTGCATTTTGCACATATAATTCCAAAGGGATTCATTTATGCACTAGATTTTGTGAGTAGTCCTTGGAAGTTCTACAAAATTGATATAGAAAATAGAGACCTAGCAACTTGAAATCAAATGTATCTCACTCACTCTCTCTCTCTCTCTCTCTCTCCCCCCACACACACACATACACACACACACACACATAATATAGTTTACCATGTATACTCAACTTGTTCAAGAAATTCATTTTTATTAGAATTTCCACTTACTCATCTTATTTCAATGAACAAATGAACGTGGATTGTGAAGTTCGAAAGCTCTTTCATTTTTTTTAACTATAGTTTTTATCAAGATGGGTGGAAACATGTTCTCTTGCAACTAGTTTGGATTGAAAGATACATTAGAAGAAGTTTGTTGTGTACTTGAACCTATCACATATGAAATATTTGTAAAACAATACATGTAAATTGTATAAGAGGTAGATAATAACTTTCTGTCACTGAAACATTAAAATAAATCTAAACTTGCTATTGCCCTGTCCTAATCAAAATTCATCTCTTTAATCTATATTTCATATTTCATCCCTATATGTGTTGCTAAAACTCCAATGACATCGATTGTGCCAACTATAAATGGATATTGACTACAAGACAGAGTCGCAATATTCATATTTTGGAAAAATAGATACTCACGATAAACATGACAAATGTTTTTTACAATGCTAGAGTTGTTTAGAGAAATAATTTTATCACAGTCATCAGTATCATATTTATGCTTTGGAATTATTTTGAAATTTCTAATAGAAACACCAAATTTGCAGTAAGTTTTTCCTCATGTTGTTCAATAAACAATGTTTATTATCATTTATATCTTCTTATCTATCAAATCTACATGGAGTATTAGCCTTGTCTTATTTTATTTATCCAAAAAAGTTTGATATGTAACAAACACAATACCATGGAAAATACTTCCTCCTATGTTGTTACTAATATCTTTGATTAATAATGCTATAGACTTGATATTTTACTCATCAGCATTCAATTAAAATTAATTCAAGAAAATAAAAAGAAATATGATATATAGTTAGCTAAACTTGGACAAAACTACCTTTATGTTTCTATTTCTTATCTATTTTTTTCTCATTTTGTTATGTCTCTTGCAATATCTGGCTTTGTAATTGTGCTCATTTTCATCACTACTTCTTCACCCATGTCTATCGTAACATCATTGACAATATTTTTATTCGAAATTGATTCAACATCTAATATTTTTTATGTGTTCACAAATTGTGCACTGAAATCATTGCTTAAAAGGACATTATAATTGATACTAGGTAAAAATAGTGTTATGAAGACAAAACCAGATATCGCAGATTCATTTGTAATGTATAGTCTAATATCATGTTCATAGTTACCAGAGAAAAACTAATATTTATGCATATAGGTAAAATACCAAATAGATTTTAGTTTCGACAAATTTTGATTTATAGTTCCTTGTTACATATATTAAATTGAAAAATGAAAAAAATGTACAATTGCACAAATGTTTTATGGAAATTTTCATAGTACCTTTTTCCTTGAAGTTATCCTCCTGAATCAGAATGTCTAAGTGTTATATGTTTCCTCAAAATTGGAAAAGGCACACAGATAACTAGAGTACATAACAAAAATAGCAAAAAAATGTAGAGTTACATAATTTAGCAAGGGACTTTGACCGTGATGTGAGTGTTATTGTGCCTGGCGAGGCAGGGAATAATAATCAAATGACGATAAATAAATAAATAAATAAAATGAACCTTTTAGCAAATTTATCGCTATCTTTATTAATATTTGTTATATTTGTGTTCATCTTCACTACTCCAAAGATATGAATTGGATCAAATATATAGAAATAATTTGAAAAAAAAAGGTTTTAATGTGATAGTACTAAAACAATTCAGGCCTAACTGTTAGACGATGGTAACATAAATGTTTTATATAATCCACTTTTTGAGATGCATACCTTATGTCTACAGGGTTGCGACATAAATTGTATAAAGGCTCTAAGCAATTGCATACAAAAGGAATGAGGCACCACTTACCTAAAAAAATTTCTACACATTTTGCATCTACATTCAAAATGAGCTTCTAGAGAAAATCGCTCACATTAGGTAACCACCAGAGCAACCAGCGTACATCCCGGAGATAAGATATTTTTGTAACCAACTCCTCAGAAAAGTAATTGAACATGCATTAGAAATATGTATGTTAAGCACTACATGATAAACACGTGCCCAATGCACCTATGTACATAATAACTCGAACAAAGGGTTACAATTGTCACATTACATTTTAAAATTTCAAGATATGTATTAGATACTAAGTAATGATCATATTCTATTCATGATATCTTATTTTGAATACGAGACCAATGCACTTGCAAACAAAATAAGTAGAATTAGTAGATAGAAAATATGTTAGGTAGTAGATACTACTACTATTAATAATACTAATAAATTCATGGCATACATGTAAACCAAACTCTTCATGCCCAAAAGTTTAATAAGGAAAAACCGATAATTATTAATTAATTAATATGAACTCTTATGTGCAAGGAACGTGTGCGAAAGAAGTGTCTAGAGGGGGAGTATATATAGACATATGAATATTCATAATTAATTGATTAATATATAGTATGTGGAGATGTATCATAAGGTACAAAACATTGGAAAAGAAAGTTTTTGTTCCTTGCTTCACATATCTATTTTCTCAAACAACACTTCTTCATCACACGAATTTTAAAAACTCAAAACCCCTAATTAATTGTTGATTAATATGCGGAAGGGATGTGTGTGGTAGAAATGTGTAGATGAGTAATGTATGCGAAGGCACGAACATTGTGAATGAAAGTTTCCATTTGTTTTTTTATTTAGTTGACAAATGTGAAATGACAAATGCAATTACTATTATGGAAGCTCAAATAAATCGATTCCTCGTGGACATTACAATGGAGACACTATGCGAAAATGTATGCGGAGATATGAAACATTGCAGAAGAAAGATTCTAATCCATGCTCTGCACATCTGTTCTCCTGCACAAGACTCCTTCCTCACACATTTTTGCCACAAAACATTTCTATCTCATACACATTACAGTCTAACTCTTATACACCAAGGCTAAAAAAATCACATGTGATTTTTTCTGGAAAAATCTTTTCTTTATACATTTTATGGATGTGAGAAGCCTCAATTTAAATATTTTAACTCTCTTAAAATAAAATAAAATTAAAAAAATAACACTTTAAAAATAACAATAAAAATAAAAATAGCACATGGAATTGACCCATGGTATCGAGAACCCATTTTATGGATCCATGGTATTCATGTAGAATATAGCCTATAGATGGATCTAGGTTGGTTTACTTTCCCCCTTGAAAGCCTTATTGCAGCGTTTGCACAAGATAATATCACATGAATAACTATCTTAGATCTTTTATGCTATAATTTATGGATATGGTTACAATATTCATACATTATGTTTAGATATTTGGGTAGCAATTTTTTATTTTTTATTTAGCATCAATTACTTCCCACTACAATTTAAGAAAGTCTTTGCCAAAAAAATGGTTAGAATAAGATGTAAATAAATATATTTACCGAGTGTTACTTCTCATCATTATTTAGTAGTGATTATTACTCACCAAAATTTATGCAAGTCCATGTGACTTGGCAGCCAATTAATTTATCTACCTCTATCTTAATTTATGAGTTTTGCCAAAAAAACTATAAAAATCCATTTCCCTATTAACCATTATTAATTTAGGAAATGTTGACCAATATACTTATGCAATTTTTCCATAGCATAAACTAAGCTACCAACATCACTTATTAACTTATATTTATATCCACTTATTAATTTACTTTATTTAAAGATAATAAATTAATAAAAAAACATAAACTTAATTTGAAAACAATTATAGAAGAAATCACATTGGCATATTTAGGCCGACGAGTTTCAAACCAATCAGTGTGGTTCATCATCAGGGGAAGATGAAAAATTAGATCCTAGCAGTAGGATAAATAGGGAGTCAGGAGTTGGAAGGTCATGACACCCTCCCTATTTATCCTACCGCTAAGATTTGATTTTCATTTTGTCTTGATGATGAACCACACTGATATGCCAATATGATTTCTTAAGTTGTTTTCAAATCAAAATATAGATCATAGAAACTTGAATTTGATTATAAACTTGATTATTAAAAAAACTCTTTTTTTAAATTAAATAAAATTCAATATAATAAAATTATTAACTTGAAAATTTGAATCCCCATTTTTTAAAATAAATAAAAATATTTAAAAAATACATGAAAAGTTATATCGTCAAATTCATGTTTTTTTTAATATTAATAATAAATGAAATCAAAATTTTAAATTTTAATCAAAATATTTAAAAAGTTTATCTCGAAAATTATTTAAAAAATTATTCATTTCATTAGATTTCTTTTCTTTAATAAAATAAAGTTATATGGAATATTTTTTATTTTTCCAAAAGATGATCTTTAAATTAATGGTTAAAGAAATATAATTTAATAGATCATTAAAAATATATAAATATTTTGTAAACTAAGGTAAAATGTAAGTTTTTCAGATTAATCCCATTGTTAGCATTTGGTGGACGTTTCTAACCAACTAATGGTTAGCCATTAAAAATTAATCTGAAAGACTTTAAATTTAAAAAGTAGTTAAGCATCGTTACTATTTATGCAATGATGCATATTTACTATTTATTCCTTCTAATCTATGGATTGCTCACCTTGCCTTGAGAATGAAACCATATGATTAAACCCAAAGACTTACATCTACTTTATGGATCACAAAAGTCTTAAATCTAACATAAACTAAGATAAATTAAAAAAATTAAAATTCACTACCTAGAAATAACTACATAGAAAAAAATAAATCATAAGCCTAAAAATATAGTAAGTAAGATACCAATCTAAAACTGACCTAATCGCTAGAAGGAAAAAAAAAACAAAGAACAAAAAACAAAACAAAACAAACTAAACTCTAAAAATAAAATTCATTATCAAAATTTATATTGATAAAAGAAATAATAAGTTTAGATAATTTTTAACAAGTATCATTAAAAAAAATTCATTATCAAAATTTATATTAATAAGAACAACAATAAATTTACATAATTTCTAATAATTATCATTAAAAAAAATTATGTATCAATTTACAATTTTTTTAAACAATTATCTCTCACATCTTTTGTTTAAATGAAATATGCAAAAATTAAGACCGTAGATGCAGCTATTCATCGAAACCATTAAACCACTAAACCAGGTCAATGTTCGATTCGTCTGGCCATCGGAGACGCTGCTTACTTAAACTTAAATTGAGGGGCAGTGTGTCTTCTTGGCAGCGCAGGCAATCCAAGGCATTTGAGGTCCGAAAGAAGCTCCATTCGGAAAACACTTTCCTGGCTTCAATTTCATATATAAAATGAACCAGGGCAGTGATTTCAATAGCTGCCTGGCAACGATGGCATGAACAAATATGATGATATGATGCTATTTGTCAAAATCTGTATTATTATGATTTTACTCCTCATTTTGCTGTGCGTTTATGGAAGATTTGTTTGTGTACAGTCTGCTAGATTTATGTTGGGTATTTTTAATGGGAAAATACCAAAACCAACAACATAACCACCACAGAGACAATGCTCTGTTTCTTCTGTCCAGGATCTTTTGCATAGAACCTCTTTAAAAAAAAATTAACTCAGAAAACAATCGATTACACAGTCACAACACATTTCTATTGATTTAAAACAAAAAGACTGATACATATTTCATCCTCTGTGCAAAGAGGGATTCACAAAACAAAGCTCTTTTGCTCTCACAGATTTTCCACTGTTGTGGAAATTACATAAACTTCAGTTTTACAATGGGGAACAAAAGCATTACATCCCCTGTAGTATTCCAAATTATCGCACTGCTGTGCACCAAAAAAAAACGCCCACACCACTGTGCGCTGCCGCAGCCACAATACACATTACATAAAAAAAAACTGCCACACGCTAACTTACATAATGATATATAAAACATATATAAAAAAACACTAAATGCCCATAACTATATTAAAGATATGCCCATAACGATATTAAAGGCATCCATCTAATCTACGTAAAAGCATTAAAACCATAACTTTTCTTCCGCGGCGGTCAACGAAACAAAACGACAAAAAAAATTCATTTGACGCGGGCGGGGTCGGCTGACGTCACTTCAGTGCCACGTGTCGCCACCTCATTCGTCGGGCCCGGTCGTTAACCTCCGCGCAGCTTCGCGCCGATCCGAGCCACCAAACGCGATCCAATGCAATTCGCTCGCCAAGGTCGCGCAAACAAAACTACCTTTAGCGTCCGGGGAGAGCGGTTTTCGGCGTCGTACTAAGGACGCGTGGCGGAGTGTGATTGTGTTGGAGCCTCAGCTACGGATACCGCCTTTGTTGAATGGCAGTGCGGGGAGACCGGGGTTGTTTTCAAAAACCGCCGCGCGCTGTTTTAAAATTAGAATTTAACACTCCCCTTTAATTTTAACAGCCGCGCGTTCGGTCATTCCCAAGCATTTTCTCAAAAATTCGAAACTCTTCTGAACCAGTGGCTTTGTCAAGATGTCTGCAACCTGTTCCTGGGTCTTGCAATGTTCTAGGACGATTTCGCCATTGTTCACTAATTCTCTGATGTAGTGAAACCTTGTATCGATGTGTTTCGTTCTCTTATGAAACACTGAATTCTTTGACAAAGAAATAGCTGAGCTATTGTCACAAAAGACCACTGTTGCTTTTGCCTGCTCTTGGCCTAAGCTTATCAACATCCTTCTCATCCATACTGACTGACATGCTGCTGCTGACGCTGCCACGTATTCTGCCTCTGCTGTAGATAATGCTACAATGGATTGCTTCTTAGAAGCCCATGAAATGGCTCCTGAACCCATATTAAAAACATAACCGGAAGTGCTCTTCCGATCATCTACACTTCCAGCCCAATCTCTATCAGTGTATCCAACCAAATCTGAATGTTCTGAGGCATGATATAAAATTCCAAACATTTTGGTGCCTTTGACGTACCTCAAAATTCTCTTTGCTGCCTGCCAATGTGCCTCCTTTGGCCTCTCCATAAATCTGGAAATCAAACTAACAGCATACATAATATCAGGCCTAGTTGCTGTTAAATACATAAGGCTGCCCACAATGCTTTTATACAAGCTAGGATCAAAATCCTTGCTGCTGTCCTCTCTGCTGAGCTTTAATCCCATCACTGTGGGAGTGATCGCTGCCTTGCATTCTTGCATGTTAAATCTGCCCAAAACTTGATTTACATATCTTGCTTGAGATATAAAATTTCCTTTTTCATTTTGATCTACTTCTATGCCTAAGAAGTATCTCAACAAACCCATGTCAGTCATTTCAAATTCATCCTTCATGACTGATTTAAAATTCTCAATGAGCTGATCATCATTACCTGTGAAAATAACATCATCAACATATAAGACAACAATCAAAATTTTACCATCCTTTTCCTTGATGTAGACTGTGGGTTCTCCTTCACATTTGTCAAATTCATTATCCAATAGATATGAATCTATCTTGCTGTACCATGCTCTTGGCGCTTGCTTCAGCCCATAAAGGGCTTTCTTCAATCTGCACACTTTGTGCTCTTCTCCTTTCTTCTCATAGCCGAGAGGCTGTTCAATGTACACCTCTTCTTTTAACACTCCATTTAGGAATGCTGACTTCATGTCCATTTGGTAGACTTTCCATTTTTTTTGTGCTGCTATGGACAGCACTGCTCTCACGGTTTCCATTCTTGCAACCGGTGCGAAAGTCTCCTCATAATCTCTTCTATACTGCTGCTTGTAGCCTTTGACAACCAGCCTTGCTTTATGCCTTTCAATCTTGCCTTCAGCATTGCTCTTGGTCTTGTAGACCCATTTCACACCAATGACTTCTTTGCCTTTTGGTAGCTCAACCAAATCCCATGTTTTGTTTCTCTCTATGGCATTCATCTCCTCATCCATAGCTTCTATCCATTTCCTATCTTTAATTGCATCCTCGAAATGAATAGGATCATCAACATGACAATACAAGGCAAATAAGGAATTCATTCCTTCATCATAAATGTCACTTAGATTTCTAAACTTATTACCTCGTTCACTTGGTGTGCAAGTGCTTGAAGATGCACTTGAATTTCCTCCTTGTGGTGTGCTTGGAGAAGCACTCTCATTGATCCTCAATGGTGTACCTTGTTGTCCTTGTGTTGGTGCTGTTTGGGGATGCATTTCAGCCACCTCCTCTTCATCCTCATCATGAGACAAACAGTTTTTAACATTCATTGTTTTCTCTATGCTTCCATCCCAAGCTTCCTCTTCAATGAATTGAACATCCCTGCTGACAAAGAACTTCTTGGTAGATGGGATGTACAGCCTGTAGGCTTTGGATTCATCACTGTATCCAATAAGGATACACTTCTCCCCTTTGCTGTCCAACTTCCTCCTTAGCTGATCTGGTATGTGTGCATAGGCCACACATCCAAAAACTCTCATGTGGGTGACACCTTGCTTTCTCCCACTCCATGCTTCTTCTGGCACTTTGTTCATGACTGCCTTTGTAGGACACCTGTTCAGTATATAAACTGCACAATGTACAGCTTCAACCCAATACTCATTTGGCAAATGCTTTGCCTTCAACATGCTCCTTGCCATCTCCATGATGGTTCTGTTCTTCCTTTCAGCAACTCCATTTTGCTGTGGGGTGTACCTGGCTGTAAACTGTTTATGAATTCCATTTTCTCTACAAAACTTTAGGAATTCATTGGAGATATACTCACCTCCTCTATCAGTTCTCAATACTTTTATGTGCAGCCCGCTTTGGTTCTCCACAAGTGCTTTGAAATTTCGAAATTTGACAAACACTTCACTTTTGTTTTTAAGGAAATATGCCCAAGTTTTTCTTGTAAAGTCATCAATGAATGTTAAGAAATATAGGCTGTCTGCTAATGATGGAGCTTGCATCGGTCCACACAAATCTGAGTGGATAATCTCTAAGTGTGCCTTTTCCCTTATGCTTTTCCCTGATGGAAAACTTTCTCTATGTTGTTTGCCCAATATACAACCTTCACAAACGCTGTCCGGCTTCTCTATCAATGGTAATCCTCTTACCATTCCTTTTCTGCTTAATAAGTTTAGACCTCCAAAATTGAGATGACCAAATCTCAAGTGCCACAACCAATTCTCATCTTTTGGCACGCTTTGGAAAGCCTCTTGGGTAACTGCTGCAATTTCATTTTTGTTTTTCAAATCTGCCCTGATCCTGAGAGGGAACATCCTGTTCCTTGTCATCTTCACTTCAGCAATGCATCTTTTGCTGGGTGGTATATCCATGATGGTGCATACATCATTCACAAAAAAGACATTGTAACCTTTTTGAACAAGTTGTCCAATACTCAAGAGGTTACATCTCATTCCGGGGACATAGTAGACATCTGCTATGGTTTTCCTGTCTCCTTGTTTTGTAAATATTGTTACCTCCCCTTTTCCCATAACAGAAATTTTGCTATCAGTTCCTAGTGTGACTTCTGATTTCAAGTTTTGATTTAAGGCTGAGAAGAGGGCAATGTTCCCTGTCATATGGTTGCTGCAACTTGAGTCTAAAAACCATATGTCTTCACTATGTGTTTCAGCCATGTTACAAGCTAACAGGACATTTTCATGACTGTTGTTTTCTCTTGTAACATTTGCATTTTGTCTACTATTCATATCATGCTGTTTCTTTCTACAATCACTTGCATAATGTCCATACTTTTTTGCAATAATAGCATTGAACATTAGATTTATCATACCTTTGTCCTTGAGCATGATACTGTTCTCTTTGTTGGCTGCTGCCTTGGCCTTGGTTCTGATTTGGATTGCTGCCTCTTCCTTGTGCATTTGATGCGCTGTTCCTTCCACCTCTGTTCTGGCTTCTGCCTCTTCCTCTTCGGTTTCCTCTTCCTTGACCTCTTCCTCTTCCAAAGGACATCTGGGTCTTGAAGGCTTGCTCAAGAGATGAGTTTTCATTCCTACTCAACCTCTGCTCATGTGTTATCAGTGATGCATGTAGCTCATCAACTGAATAGTTTGAGAGAACCTTTGTCTCTTCAATGGTGGTGACTATGGCATCAAACTTTGAGGGTAAGACCCTCAATATTTTCTCCACAATCCTTCTATTTTCAATGGTTTCTCCATGAGTTCTCATTTGTGTGATTACACCAATCACATGAGTGAAGAATGAGTCAATGTTATCTGACTCCTTCATGTTCAAGTTCTCAAAATCCTTTCTCAGCAATTGTAGTTTTGTTGTCTTCACTCTCTCCATGCCTTGATAGGCTGTCTTAAGAGTTTCCCATGCTTCATTTGATGTCTTAGCTGCTGCTAACCTTGGAAATATACTCTGGTCCACTGCTAGATACAACAACATACGGGCTTTTGAATCCTTCTTCCTATTGCTCTTCAGCAGATCTCTCTCTGCTGGAGTTAATCTATTAAACTCAGTTTCATCTGCTGGTTCTTCAAAACCATCCTCAACTATTTCCCATAAGTCTTGGGAGGCAAACAGGGCTGTCATAGTTATTGACTAGTAGTCATAGTTCTTCCCATTAAACTGTGGGAGATGGGTATTAAACATACCCATACCAGTGCTTGTGCTGGCCATTCCTTGCATTCTTATCTATCCCACTAAATCCTTGACTGTGTGTTTTAAAACAACTGACTGCTTCAACAGTAACAAACAAGATAGCTATGAAGAATACCTGAATCCTTCGTTGTCTAAGTCTTCTGTCTGCCTGAGAAGTTTTGCTGCAGCAACAACCTTCTCCCTTCAGCTTCTTTAACTTCTTTAAAGAGCCTGAGCTAGCTCTGATACCACTGTTGGGTATTTTTAATGGGAAAATACCAAAACCAACAACATAACCACCACAGAGACAATGCTCTGTTTCTTCTGTCCAGGATCTTTTGCAGAGAACCTCTTTAAAAAAAAATTAACTCAGAAAACAGTCGATTACACAGTCACAACACATTTCTATTGATTTAAAACAAAAAGACTGATACATATTTCATCCTCTGTGCAAAGAGGGATTCACAAAACAAAGCTCTTTTGCTCTCACAGATTTTCCACTGCTGTGGAAATTACATAAACTTCAGTTTTACAATGGGGAACAAAAGCATTACATCCCCTGTGGTATTCCAAATTATCGCACTGCTGTGCACCAAAAAAAAACGCCCACACCACTGTGCGCTGCCGCAGCCACAATACACATTACATAAAAAAACTGCCACACGCTAACTTACATAACGATATATAAAACATATATAAAAAAAAACTATATGCCCATAACTATATTAAAGATATGCCCATAACGATATTAAAGGCATCCATCTAATCTACGTAAAAGCATTAAAACCATAACTTTTCTTCCGCGGCGGTCAACGAAACAAAACGAAAAAAAAAATTCATTTGACGCGGGCGGGGTCGGTTGACGTCACTTCGGTGCCACGTGTCGCCACCTCATTCGTCGGGCCAGGTCGTTAACCTCCACGCAGATTCGCGCCGATCCGAGCCACCAAACTCGATCCAACGCAATTCACTCGCCAAGGTCGCGCAAACAAAACTACCTTTAGCGTCCGGGGAGAGCGGTTTTCAGCGTCGTACTAAGGACGCGTGGTGGAGTGTGATTGTGTCGGAGCCTCAGCTACGGATACCGCCTTTGGTGAATGGCAGTGCGGGGAGACCGGGGTTGTTTTCAAAAACCGCCGCGCGCTGTTTTAAAATTAGAATTTAACAATTTATCAGACGGAGTCGCCAGAGATCAGCTTTTATGCGTCATCAGTTTTATTTTACGGGAGAAGAACCGGCGATGCTGCGGAACGTGGGGTTTGTGTATAGATTGTAGATTTTCACTGATGGGTTAGAGTGTGCTGTCTGTCTGTGCGAGTTTCATGAGAATGAACATGGCCGGATTCTCCGCAATTGCGAACATGGTTTTCATGTAGATTGTATCGACCTATGGTTTCTTTGGCATTCCACTTGTCCCCTTTGCAGAACCGTCGCCCATCCTGAGCAGCCAGTTTTGGAATCCGGTAGAATAGGGCAGGTTTTAGCTACAATTCCTGTTAGACACCTAATCCTAATGGGTTAGTGTGGAAGCTGAATAGACTAAGTAGTCCAAGAGACCTTGGGTAGTGAAACCCAACGGTCACAACAGTGTACTATAAATGTATATCAGTGGTTAATAAAAAAAATGCACTCACATGATTTATCTTTCCTATTTTATGTTTCCCATGCGTGTTTAACATGGTATAAGAGCAGGCGTATTCCTGCCCTGCATAATTAGTGTGAGCCACCTGTTTCTGTGGCCTTTGTAAACCAATGCTCTCCTATTGATTATACTTTTCTGAGCATTTCTTAGAATAGAGGATGTTACCTCTATCAGCGCTGCCATTCCTCTGTTGTGAGCAGTCCTGACCCTCTGCCATATAACGCATCTGTCTATGAATGTTTGTCTGTTTGCCATATACCATTTGTAAAACCTGCACCCTACTCTTCTGCGCTGTCATTCTGACCTGACATTGAAACGCTTGAGCGCTACTCTGACGCTTCCACTGGCCTGAACGCATCATTATTCTCCTGCTCTGACGCTTCCACTGGCCTGAATGCTTCTCCTGTCTCTGCATACAAAACGCTCCTCTCTGTGGCCATTCATATAAGTGGAAGGTAGACTCATTATTTCATCAAATTATACTCGGTCACCTCAGTAAAATATTCGTCAACTCCGGGATTTCCTCATCCCAGGAAAATCTTGTCATAGAATTGCGGTCTTCCCACCTATAACCGTGGAAAGCTAGCCAGAATCTTTCCGCCGCCGTTTGCAATGTGAAGTTTATAACAGCATATTGCGGTTGTTGTTGCAGAAGTTGCGGATCGCTATGTATTGCTCGAGCATTATATATTCTTAGGGAACTTGAAATTGACCTTAAAGCAGTGAGAGGTAACCAAATGCTGAAGCGTTTGTAGATCAACTCCTGGCGGGATGTTTTTCCATAATCACGGTCGTATATCTTGATAAATTGTTCTGTAGAACACCGGCGTATTGAACGAACGGATTTTCCATGGCTATTAGTTTTTGACTGTTTTGATATTCGGGCAATCCCTGGTTAAAATATGGGCAATAAAAATAGACAAAGCCAGCTTCCTTGAAATTGTGAAGGTGGCAGATCTCAAAACAGTGGACTCAATGATAACCAGAAGCCCTAGCCCTGTGATAGTGAGGCTCAAATAATTTGCAAATACATGACACCCTCTTTTACGTCTTAGTGCAATAGAACAAAGGGCTTAAGGCTTTCTGCCGCAGTGAATCTCTGTGAGGATTTAATGTCGATTCCCTCTGAGTCCTAGCCCTGTTCTTATTATGACTACTCTGCTTGGCAGCAGCATAACAAAGCCCATGAATACGGCGTGTTCCCTGTTTTAAGAGCTTTAGTCCTGGTCGACATTGATGCTGATCCCGAATGGATACGAATGAAGTTGAATATGAATGAAGAATAGAGGGCGCAGCAGTTTTCATCATCTTATTCTGCAAATCCAGACTCTTTGAACATTGCTGTCAATCCAAGTCAGACTATTCCAGCCCATTGCTTTGCTTGAAGATACAATATGAAATTGTATGGTACTTTAACTTGTCTGAGGAGGAAAATATCCCTAGCGGTGACAATAATCGTAGTTGTTTGAACCTGTACTCCAAAAGACGTTGGTCATTGCGTTTCTGACAAACGTGCATGTTCCATGGTATGTTAAGTTGAATAGTTGAACGCAATATGCTGGTTATATGGTATGAATACCTGCATTGAATGATCAAACCTGCTCTTTTAATCTATGTACATTGGTCGTTGAGTATGTATGTTAGTTTGGCATAAGCGTTGGTTGGAGAAATATTGGTGGACATGCAGGCATAGTTTTTCTCAGAATTTGTTATCTTGGATTCGAATTCTCTATTCTCTCTGAGCATGAATACGTAGCGTCCATAACGCATTGAACCGTTGGCTCCCAGTGCTGTTCGAAGAATGATGGCTTAATTCATTTGATATACAAACCCTTATCTTCGATGTATTGATATTGAGCCGGTTTCCAAGATTTGTCATAAAAATGGTGTATTGGTTTGTATAGATTGTACTTTTGCAACGCCTGTTAACCAGAAAGCGTTAGCACTCTGCGCAGATGTTGTATTCCATTCGGTAACTAAATATATTGCAGGTCATAATGATGTTCTTGCAGGCAGTTTGAGTGGTTCAAACAAGGTTATTGGCACAGTACGTGCTTTGCACAATGTCTTGGGAGGTGTATTAAGTCCAAATGCAGCGTACTTGTTTCTTCGTGGCATAAAGACCCTGCATCTTCGTGTACATTGTTGCTGTAGGGCTACACGAAGTTCTTAAAATGATACACTCCTTTTTAAAACGCTTCTCTTAAACATCTGTTTTTTGGATTTGCGTTCGTGGTATCAAACTGCATTTGCGCTGTTTTAAAGTGATATATATACGGTGATATATATTGGTAGCATGGTTATATACAGTGATATATATTGAATGCGCTGTTTTAATATTGAATGTGCGGTGTTTTAAATATTGAATGCGCGCTGTCCAGTGGTATTTGAAACTATCATATGATCCTGCCATTAGTAGTTTTTCTTCTCGACTTTTGCACATTTGCCAAGCACTTGGGTGTGTATACACATATCATTGTCAGCGTTAGTAGAGGAGGAAAAGCGATATCTACCCATGCCTTCCACAAGGATTCTGGAGAGACCACTTTACTTATAAATGGCGTTTGAAATGAATAATATGCAGTGCGGCACACAGGCAGTTTTTCGAGGACCCACAGAGTTTTTTGGATGCGTGGATCTATAATATCCTTGGAGGAGTATGCCGATTGTATTGTTTGATGCAAGGAGTGTTGTTGACTGTTTGCATTAAACAGAGATTAGATTTAGAGATTTGATATGACAGTATTGACACATTATTCTTTGTAAATGCCTATGATAAAGCATCTATTGAGTTGGTACTGCTGACATTGTTGATCTATAGACATGTATTGATGAAGTGGAGTATGATTTCACATTCTAGGGTTTCAGAAATAAGTCTTGCATTACCAAGTATTATTGACTGAATACGCTGATGGATAGACTCTGATGATGATGTTGAATTGATGGGCTAAGTGTTATAGAGCTTGACATTCCTTGATTCCATTGCTGTATAAAGAGTTTGGTGAGTTGATTGTAATTTTTTATGTTGCATGCTCCTCATTGTTGGAAATAATACTGAGGGGGGGGGGGAATCAGTATTATCTAGCAATTTACCAAATCTTCCTTATTTGATCTTTTGAAATATTCTTGCATATCAGTACCATAAAACAATGAGCATGAATAAAGAAAATAGACAGTCACACCAAAGAACACAAGATGTAAGGTGGAAACCCAATGCGGGAGAAAAAACCACCTGCTGCAATAATGTCTCTATCTTCTTTCAAGAAATTCTTTTTACAATGATTTTGTACTGGTGCAGTCCTTTACCAGCACGCAGGCTGCAACCTGCAAAGAGCTACAACTCTTTCTCGTTTTCCAGACTTCTCCTGGAAGGGAGCTACAACCCCCTACTTCTTTTCAAAATGATCAACAAGTATACAACAGATACAGTCTACTATAGATATCAGATCAGTAATTACAGAAACAACCCAGAACACCTTATGAACAGAAATATACAGTTAACAGATCATCTTGAGACAGGGACGCATATGTTCTTTCTGTGGCCTGCGACTGGACGCAGTATACCTTATGTTGTTCTGCGTGCAGACGCACTGTTCCTTTTGCTTGTCTGCGACCGACGCACATATCAACACTATCGCGCCGCGTCTTTCGCTTCAGAGACGCACCCAATACCACAGTCGTGCCGCGTCCTTCGCTTCAGAGACGCACCTGATCCTTTACTGTACTGCGTCCCGGCGCACTTTCCCTTCACTGAATCTGCGTCCCTTTAGATATAGAAGATAAGAGGACTTTAGAACCAACCCAAACACTCAGATCCACAGATCTGATCATGCGCCATATAGATCGTAGTCCATTAGAAGATTTACCCTTAAAGATATGGACTAGATCACACCAAGAGATGATCAACAAAGATGATGCTTAATCCAAATGAACTCCTTTGCTTTATATAGGCAAGCTTCTCCTCAAAACATGGAACAAAACCACGAGCCGACACCATAGAAACACAAAACCGTCGGCTAGATACCACACAAGAAACCCCCACGTGCTTTTCTCTGCCTTGAAATGTGTGCACTGGGCGGACGCACCTCCTGAACGGCTGGCCTGCGTCCCTGGACGCGGGTTCTGTATGGTATACCTGCGGGGACGCACTTGCTGAACATATTTCCTGCGTCCTTCTTGATTTATCACCTGAATGGGTTTGCCATCAAGGACAACACCTGAATCATAATGCCAACAATCTCCCCCTTTGGACTTGATGGCAACCACATAATCTTCAGCTTCATTCTCCCCCTTTGACATCAAGGGCAAAGGGTATGCTCCCCCTATGCTCATGCATCTCTAGATCTGTAACCAGAAATCCATCATGAAGGAGATAGAGACATATTGCAGCTATTTCCAAGATCTCCTTCTCCATAATGCCAACAATGCATTATGTGCTCCCCCTGAGCCTATACCATCAATAGGAAGATGGTCAACAGTGAGATGATGCATCAACAACCCCCAGCTTTTGCCTGAGGTATTCAAAAGTGTCCCTGGGCAACGGTTTGGTGAAAATATCAGCAACTTGTTCCTTAGAAGGAACATACTCCAACTTGACCTTCTGTTCAAGTACTTGTTCCCGGAGAAAATGGTACTTGATTGGTATGTGCTTGGTTTTTGAATGCATAACCGGATTCTTTGAGATGCTGATTGCACTTGTGTTGTCACATAAGATAGGAATAGGAGGTGTACAAGTGATTTGATAATCCTGCAAAGTCTGCATCATCCAAAGAAGTTGGGTGCAACAAGATGCAGCCGCAACATATTCCGCTTCAGCTGTAGACAAGGCAATTGAACTCTGTTTCTTGCTGAACCAAGATACCAGTCTAGAACCCATAAAGAATGCACCACCACTTGTGCTTTTCCTGTCATCCACGCTTCCGGCCCAATCTGCATCTGTATAAGCATGAAGAGTGAGATCTGTATCTCTAGGATACCATAGGCCATAATTTTGAGTCCCTTGAAGATATTTGAAGATTCTCTTTACTGCTTGAAGATGAGTCTCCTTTGGATTTGCCTGAAACCTTCCAACTATTCCAACTGCATGCATGATGTCTGGTCGGGTACCTGTCAAATATAGTAGACTTCCAATCATAGATCTGTAGGTTGGTTGATGAACTGCTGCAGATTCGTCATTTGCACTGAGACTACATCCTGTAACCATGGGTGTACATACTGGTTTTGCATCTTCCATGCCATATTTCTTCAAAATCTGCTTGAGATACTTGGTTTGAGATAAAAGGATTCCTCCTTTCTTTTGTTGGATTTGCAAACCAAGAAAGTATGTCAGTTCTCCTAGCAAGGACATCTCAAATTCTTTCTGCATGACTGAGGCAAAGCTTTGACTCATAGCTTCTTCATTACTGCCAAAAATAATGTCATCTACATACACAACAAGTATTAGTAATTTATCATTTTCAACTTTTATATAAAGATTGCTATCTGCTGAACCTTTTGAGAAACCTTGTTGATGAAGATATTTGTCCAACCGGTAGTACCAAGCCCTTGGAGCTTGTTTGAGACCATAGAGAGCCTTTTTTAATCGGCATACAAGATTTGGATCGTTTCCAAGAATGAAACCATCTGGCTGTTCAATGTACACTTCTTCATCCAAGTCTCCATTCAGAAAAGCTGATTTCACATCCATTTGAAATACTTTGAAGTTCTGACAACTTGAGAGAGCAAGAAACATTCGGATGGCCTCAAGTCTTGCAACAGGAGCAAAAGTTTCTTCAAAGTCTATTCCTTCTTGCTGTGCATACCCTTTACAAACAAGTCTGGCTTTGTTTCTAATTACTTCTCCATTTTCATTCAATTTATTTTTGAAAACCCATTTTGTTCCGATAACATTCTTATCCTTTGGTCTAGGAACCAGCTCCCAAGTATTGTTCTTTTCGATTTGCTCAAGTTCTTCATCCATTGCTTTCACCCAACATTCATCTTTGCATGCCTCTTTCACATTTTGTGGTTCAGTAGAGGAGAGTAATGCCAAATAACTTGAAGCTTCTGCAACTGTTCTTCTAGTTTGTATACCTGCTTCCTTTTGTCCCATGATCTGAGATTCTGGATGGTTCTTTTGAACATATCTGGATGGAGTCTTTTCTTCTATTCTTGTTCTTTCTTCTGCTTCTTCGTGAGGTCCGTCTTGAGATTGTTCTTGCGGTTCTTCTTCTTCATCATTCTGTCTTTGAGGGTAGCTTTCATCTTCTTCAATGTCTTCACGATGTATTTGCCTAGGAATGTATCCTTTCTCATCAACCACTACATCAATGCTTTCAACAATTCTGCCAAGTCTTTTATTGTAGCATTTGTATGCTTTGCTATGTGGAGAGTAGCCAAGAAGAATTCCTTCATCTGCTCTAGGATCAAGTTTGCCAAGCTGCTCCTCAGTATTTTTGATATAGCATTTGCTCCCAAAGATTTTGAAGTGCTTTACTGAAGGAGTTTTACCACTCCAGAGCTCATGAGGAGTTTGAGTGCTGTTCACTCGGACATTTGTCTTGTTGAGAATAATAACTGCCGCATGTGCAGCTTCACCCCAGAAGGTTGCAGGAGTTCCTGATTCATCAAGCATAGCACGAGCCATTTGCTGGACTGTTCTGTTCATTCTTTCCACTACTCCATTTTGCTGAGGAGTTCTAGCTGTAGAAAATTCTCTCCTTATTCCATGTTCATCACAGAAATCGAAAAATTCATTTGAAGTAAATTCTCCACCTCTGTCGGATCTGAGGCACTTAATCTTGTGACCTGATTCATTTTCAGCCAAGGCTTTGAAGGATTTGAATTTTTCGAACGCTTCATCTTTGTGCTTCATAAGTCCCAACCAAACAAACCTGGAGAAATCGTCAATAAATAATATCAAGTATTCCTCTCCTCTAGGTGTTCTTTTTCTGAATGGTCCACATACATCTGTATGTACTAGCTCCAGAGGCATACTGGCTGATCCTTCTTTCTCTGGAAAGTTAGTTCTAGTCTGTTTTCCAAACTGACATGATCTGCACATGGTGTTGTCAGGAATTTTGATATCTGGAAGATCGCGAACTGCCTGATATTTGCAAGCTTTCCTTATTTGTGAGAAACTTAGATGTCCCAATCTTCGATGCCATAACCAGTGCTCTTCATCCTTGCTTAAATAGCATTGTTGTTGTTCTTCATCAAAAATGTATAGATTATTTGAAGTTCTTTTTCCTTTGAGAACTGTTTTACCTGTATCAAGATCACGAACAAGACATCCATTTGATCTGAATATAACCTCGGTTCTTTGATCACACATCTGGCTTACACTTAGAAGATTATGCTTTAGTCCGTCAACAAACAAAACATTTCCAGCCTTAACATCTTCTTTTAAAGGAGCAATACCTTTTCCTTTTATAGTTGCAGGAGTATCATTTCCAAAAGAGACTTTCTTTCCCTTTTCTAAATTAGAATAAGATTCAAGTTTTTCTTTATCACCTGTCATGTGCTTTGAACATCCACTGTCAATGTACCATAGATTTTCTTGTCCTTCTGCATAGAATGCTATCCCACATCTTTCTGTTTGAGGTTCCTTTATTTTCCATGTTTTGGTGCCTGAGGTTTGTTCCCTTTTTTGTTCTTGTACCTTTCTTTCCGGAAACCTGCTTCTGCATTCAAAATCTTCATGTCCAAAATTATTGCAAATAGAGCATTCAACTTCATTTTCAAGAGCTGAAAAATTGTTATAGGTCCTTTTTGTATTCCCTGTCATGCTTCTTTGTTTTTGAGCTTCCCTAGTCATGATTGTTTTATACGCAACACATTGGGCTACTTTGTGACCAAAGTTATGGCAAGAAAAGCATTGTCCATTGAAGAAGTTTCTGCGATTATTGAATCTACCAGCCGACTGATTGTAATTTCTATTTTCATCTATTCTTGAACCAAATTGAGAAGGTTTTACCTGTGGCTGGTTGTGACTTTTGTTCACCCTTAAGCTGGATTGCCCCTGATAGTTTGAAGTTTGTCCCTGCTTTACCTGATGATCTTCCTTGTGTTCTTGCTCATTTCTTCTTGCGGCATCAAGATAACTTTTTGAAGTGGAAGCTTGAGAAGTTTCTCCATTGTAGCCCAGACCTGTCTTATTTAGAGGAGATCGCTGCACACTGATAATCTCATTCAACGTTTCAGATCCTTTGACAAACTTGAGATTAATAGTTTTTGTTTTCTCAATTTCTTTTCTAAGACCAACAATTTCACCTTCTAATTTTTCAAGATGTTTTTCCTTTTCATCAATCTGAAATTGTAGAGTATCAATAATCATGTTCTTTTCTTCTATACATCTCTTGAGTCTAGTAATTTCATCATAAAGGTTATCCACATCTATAGCATCCTCATAATTATCATCTTCAAATGCCATTAACAATCTATATTTGTTACCTTGTTCATCTTCATCACTGTTTGATAAGCCATCGCTATCTTCATGGGTGTAGTAGCTTTTCTTATTTGTACCCTGTTTCTTGTTCCATCTAACTGGTTCCTTTCCTTTATCCTTATAAGAGCATTTTGCAGCATAATGACCTACTCTTCCACAAGCAAAACATTTGAAAGGTAGCTTACCTCTGAACCTTCCAGAACCCCTTTGAAGATTTCTGACAAAGTTTGATTCTTCTTCCTCTTCTTCTGGAACATGACATGCTTCATAGTGATCTTCTTTGCCTGATGCTTTAAAAGCAGCTTCCCTTCTGTCTGATGGACCTCCCTTTCTCATTTCATAAGCAGTTAGAATTCCATGCAGCTGAGACATAGTGAGAACACGGAGATTTTCCTTTTCTTCTACTGCAGATACTTTAGATTCAAACTTGGGAGATAAAGATCTTAGAATCTTTTGAACTACTATAGTCTCTTTTATTTCTTCACCCAAATTTTTCATACAATTAACAATCTCATCTACTCGAAGAAAATAATTAGCCACACTTTCATCATTATACATCTTGAGAGTCTCATATTGAATCCTGAGAGTTTGAAGTTTAGCTTCTTTTACCTGTTCATCTCCTTCATAGCTAGTGATCATTTTGTCCCATATCTCTTTTGCTGATTTGAAGTGCATGACCTTCATGAACTCTGTTTGAGATATACTTCCTAATAGAGTACTGACTGCTTTTGCATTTGTTTCATACTGTTTTTTCTCAGCTGGATCTGTAGGAGTAACTGAAGGAAAGGCATAGCCTGATTCTACAATGTTCCAAACTTCTGTACCAAGAGATTGAAGATATGCAGTAACTCTTACCTTCCAATAATTGAAGTTTGTTCCATCGAAGACGGGTGGCCTGATTGATGCTTCTCTCTCGTAGTTGCTCATGATGAACGATCTACCTTCAAGCGATCAAGCTGTTCTGAAGGACCTCGCTCTGATACCAATTGTTGGAAATAATACTGAGGGGGGGGGGGGAATCAGTATTATCTAGCAATTTACCAAATCTTCCTTATTTGATCTTTTGAAATATTCTTGCATATCAGTACCATAAAACAATGAGCATGAATAAAGAAAATAGACAGTCACACCAAAGAACACAAGATGTAAGGTGGAAACCCAATGCGGGAGAAAAAACCACCTGCTGCAATAATGTCTCTATCTTCTTTCAAGAAATTCTTTTTACAATGATTTTGTACTGGTGCAGTCCTTTACCAGCACGCAGGCTGCAACCTGCAAAGAGCTACAACTCTTTCTCGTTTTCCAGACTTCTCCTGGAAGGGAGCTACAACCCCCTACTTCTTTTCAAAATGATCAACAAGTATACAACAGATACAGTCTACTATAGATATCAGATCAGTAATTACAGAAACAACCCAGAACACCTTATGAACAGAAATATACAGTTAACAGATCATCTTGAGACAGGGACGCATATGTTCTTTCTGTGGCCTGCGACTGGACGCAGTATACCTTATGTTGTTCTGCGTGCAGACGCACTGTTCCTTTTGCTTGTCTGCGACCGACGCACATATCAACACTATCGCGCCGCGTCTTTCGCTTCAGAGACGCACCCAATACCACAGTCGTGCCGCGTCCTTCGCTTCAGAGACGCACCTGATCCTTTACTGTACTGCGTCCCGGCGCACTTTCCCTTCACTGAATCTGCGTCCCTTTAGATATAGAAGATAAGAGGACTTTAGAACCAACCCAAACACTCAGATCCACAGATCTGATCATGCGCCATATAGATCGTAGTCCATTAGAAGATTTACCCTTAAAGATATGGACTAGATCACACCAAGAGATGATCAACAAAGATGATGCTTAATCCAAATGAACTCCTTTGCTTTATATAGGCAAGCTTCTCCTCAAAACATGGAACAAAACCACGAGCCGACACCATAGAAACACAAAACCGTCGGCTAGATACCACACAAGAAACCCCCACGTGCTTTTCTCTGCCTTGAAATGTGTGCACTGGGCGGACGCACCTCCTGAACGGCTGGCCTGCGTCCCTGGACGCGGGTTCTGTATGGTATACCTGCGGGGACGCACTTGCTGAACATATTTCCTGCGTCCTTCTTGATTTATCACCTGAATGGGTTTGCCATCAAGGACAACACCTGAATCATAATGCCAACACTCATTTGCTCACATTTATAAAGGATATTGCAATGACATTGAATTGTGAGTGATTGTTGCTGGTTGATAGTCGTGATCAGTTTCTTTAATGTATAAGATGATGAAGGAAATGACCAGACTTAAAGATGCATTAAAGTTACTGAATATCCTAATTCATTCCACTCCTGATGGGACAGTCAAAATCAGTAAGGATTTTCTCTTAGAAATTCAGACATGTCTACAAAATGCACAAGAAAAGATTGATTTTTTGCAGCTTGAATCACAGCTACAGCAAGAAGAGCTACATCAAAATAGACATCATTCTGAACCTGTTCAGAACATTGATACAACCACCCATCAGCAACAAGACAATAATGTTACTGTTCATTCAAATAAAGCAGCAATTGTAAATGCAGATGCAGAAACTCAGTCTGCACTTCCCAAGCCCATCATTAGACCTTGGGAACAGCTTGTCCACAACAAGCATAGAACTGGTCTTGAATATGACAAGGACTTGTCCTTTCATATTCCAGACTACTCAATGCCCATTCATTTTCAAAGTGCTGGATTTATTCATGACAGTTCACTTGTTCCTCATGACAGTTCACCTGTTCCTCATGACAGTTCACCTCAACAGCAACAACAACAACAGATTGAGAAATGCCAACACTGTGATCGAGTTGGCCATCTGAAAGATCACTGTTTTGATCTTCATCCATGTAAGCACTGTCATAAAACCAACCATTCTTCACACAGATGCTTCAAAAACAAACGTCCTGCAAGAACAAAGATTCATCTTGGATGGATCACTTCTTGGCAATGGGCATCAACAGCCAAGAAGATATTCCAAACACATGTCAGAACTTGTTCCAGAATATTGAACAGTCTTGCAGTCGAGTTTTCTCCATCATCTCACCTTGTATCTGACAGGGGGGGAAATGATGGTCATCTACAAGCTTCAAAGTCACATCAAGCGAGCCTGAGCCACAACCTGCCACACCAGTTTCAGAGTTGTAGCCAACGACAAAGATGCCCCTGAGCATGCCTTCAGTTGGCAATCTGGGACACTTCTTCTAGCAGAAGACTTCAGCTTCTTGCCAGTTTTGGAAGAGTTCCAGGAACACAATTGAGAACACTTCCTCTAGCAGAAGACACCAGCTTCTTGCCAGTTTTGGAAGAGTTCCAGGAATTGCATTAAGCATTCCAGAGTTGTTGGTCATCCTTAAACCATCACAGGTTGAGACTTCCCTTTTCAGGTTGAAGTTTTACCTTTTATGTGGGGTGAGACCTCCCATTTATGGTTGAAGGTTTCCCTCTTTAAAACAATAGGATCACTTCCTCTAGTAGAAAACTTCAGTTTCTTGCCAGTTTTGGAAGAGTTCCAGGAACTGCACTAAGCGTTCCAGTGTTGGTGGTCATCCTTAAACCACTGCCCTTTATACCAACATTTCATAGAGCACATTCAGCCTAGTGCTGCCATGCATTTTTTGCACATTTTGTATTACAACTCTCTTCTTGGACTCATACATAACCCTTCGGATTAAGGGGGGGAATGTTGGACACCTAATCCTAATGGGTTAGTGTGGAAGCTGAGTAGACTAAGTAGTCCAAGAGACCTTGGGTAGTGAAACCCAACGGTCACAACAGTGTACTATAAATGTATATCAGTTGTTAATAAAAAAAATGTACTCACATGATTTATCTTTCCTATTTTATGTTTCCCATGTGTGTTTAACAATTCCGACACCAATTGCTTCAAGGATCCATTCCAATCTGAATTTGGAGCAAAGGCAAACTGCAAGCTCTGAAGAAGAATATGATCCGCAATATAGCCCACCAAATACATTATCTTGGTGTGGGCACGAGCAGACGAATGCAGATATGGATGAGAGAACCTTGGGTGGAAGAGAATTAATGCCTCATATTGCCATTGATATACCCAAGAAGGCCGATATCTTCTGGTCACCTAGCGAAGGCCATATGCCAAATGATTCGCAGTGATCTTCGAAATCTCCGGTGTCTGACCTGCGTTCGCTTATGAACAAGTTTACGAGCGACAACGAGAGGAAGATATCCCCATCGGATCATCCTGGTGAACGCGATCTTGAACATGATGGCGCGGCGCAGTGCCAGCCCTAATTTGTAGAGATCATACAGTACACTATATGGTCTAGTTGTGATGTGTCGTTCTGTCGTTCTTTTTTATGGTATGTCTGAGTAAAATGTGTCACAAAAGGAATAAAAATCGGCTCTGGTTGAATTTTGCATAACATCCATCCGTTGATTTCAGTTAGAATCTTGACTCTTTTTGTTCGATACAAATCAAATTCGTTTCACCTAATTAAATTGCATTGCATGGTTTTTGTGAGATTTAGTTTAGATTATAGGTTAAAATTTCAAGTAATGGGGTGGGTTGAATTGAGGATGGCAGTATACATTGCAATGAAAGAATTAATGAAATATACATTAGTTGATTTTTAGACTTCGCTTTTCATGAATTGTAGGTTTAATTCTTAGAAAATAATTTGAAGAAGGGAGAGTAAAGGTGGTTGGACTCCTTGATTGTCATTGAGTGGATGATGGGGAGGAATGCTATACAGGTTTTATTGTTATTTTATTGGATGGCACTTATTTCTGCGTTCTGATTTACTTTCAGCAATATTTCTCTTATCCATGTTTATAGGGAGCATAATTTCTTATTTAGATTGATAGATCGATCTAAAAGAGGGGTTTCTGATTGATAGATCCATCTCTCAAAAAGGGTCCTTAGAGCTCTGATTTATGTATATCTGTTCCTTCGGCTCTTATTTCTCGTGGTCTAAACTCGCAGTTAGATTGACTCTTCGTGTTTTTGATCACTTAGCCTCTTAGCTATAACTCTGTTTAAATATTTTTGCTTTCTTCTCAGTCGTTTCTCTCTTCCTATGAAATGGAAATATTTATGTTTTTTTTTTTTATAATGAAGATCGTTGATGAAAAAATAAAACAAACTCAATTTAATTTTGTAACGCTTTGAAGAATTGTAATGCTTTTCTGTTTGAGCGTGTGAGATTGAGTGAGTTTTTGGACATGCACTAAGCCCAAAGGGACTAGGTTAAACGTACTAGCTCTTATCATCCTTTGATACTATTGTTTGGACAGAAGATGACACAAAAAGCCACCGCTAACACAATTGTTTGTGATTAAAGTTGGCGCAAATAACTTCATGATTGAGAAAGCTCAAGCTCTTTGAAAACAATGTGAGAGGTGCTCTTTCATTTGTAGACCTACTTTGAGAAAAAATATCTTCGACCATAGAGATAATTTAATCAATGGATTTGTAGACTTATTTTGAGAAATAGTATCTTCGACCACGCAGATAATTTAATCAATGGAGATCCAATTTGTTTGGCATTAATGTGAACATCTATAATAGAGAGGCTCACTTTCGCAATGGTTTGCATTTTGATAAATTTATTTGGATATTTATGACCATATGGAGAGAAGATCACAAGTGAGAGTGAAATAATTCAGCAGTGGTTTGTTTTATGATAAATTTATTTCAATGTTTATAATTTTATGGAGAGGCAATTAAAAGTAAGATTGAATATGTATGTTTTTTAGATAAAAGTTTTTCTGATTAATCATATTTTCAGGATTGGGTTGAAGTTTCGAATCAATTAATGTGGTTTATTCTCACGACAAAGTAGAAAGTAAGGATGCATCATTGTCCACCGTTAAAACTAGTGGTTGAGGACTAGTCCTAATCTCAGGGGTTGAGGACTAGTCCTAATCTCCAAATGGCTAGTCCTCAACAACTCGTTTTCAATGGCTAGTTTTAACCAAGATAATGATGCATCCTTACTATTTATTCATGAAGGTTGTATGATTTTTTCCACTTTGTCTTGAGGATAAACCACATTAGTTGGTTCGAAACGTGGACCCAATCCTGAAAATGTGATTAATCCGAAAGACATTTATATTCATTATGGATCACAAAAGTCTCAAATCTAACATGTATGTTTTTTATCACTAATTTATTCATCTCATTCATCTTATTTCACAATGAAAATTTATATTCAAATTAAAATATAGTATAGTGGATTATAATGATTTAAATTCTTAATTTATTTATTAAATTATTAAATATTCAAGAATTATTAATTATTATTATTTTTTAGATTTTTAGTTTGATCTATAATCTTTATCATCTATTTATTTAGATTTTATGTAACACCCTCAATACTTTGTAATTATTTAGCATTTTTTTCTGTTTATTGAAGGGAGGAGCGGTGTCATCCACGAGCATTTTCCTTCTTGTTTGTGAATCAACCTAGATAAGTAACTCTTGGTGTTCTTTAGCAATGTATTAGGTTGCGTGTTATATGAAATTGAATATAGGATGAGATAGTTTGATTGATCTCTCTACATCTCATTATGGCCGCAGATGTGTAAGTATGTCCATGCTCAAAGTTAAATTTTAGCTAGCAAACATAAAAATAAAAAATTAGAAATCTAATTAATGTTTATTTTTGTCCCTCCAATCAATAATAATAATACTAAAAATGGAAAAAATTAATGTCAGTGCAAAACAAAAATGAAATTAACCATATCGATTAAAAAAAAAACTACAATACATTTATCTCGTGCATTTAGATAAAAAGATTACAATACAATAATCTCATTTGTTTAATATTTCTTATATCATATGAATTGAATTTGAATGGATCATAAATTTACTTTCAAAAAAAAATTACCACATTAAAATTCCAAGTAAAGTAAAATTTTAAACATCTTTACTCTTTACTAAATCCACTACCATTTTTTAAATGAAAGTAAAAAGGTTAATTCAACACAAAGAATCCAAAATATTTTAATATTTCTTTTACTTTATTATTTGTAACTTGAATCTTTAAAAGGAAAACCATATGCTATGGATATATTAAAATCTCTATACACTTAAATATTACCACGCCAATATTCATTTGATGTAGTTTTATTATAAATTTTGTTATCATGCCATGTAAAAAATATCATGAAATCCAATATTAATATTGAAAGATTAATATTATTATTAAATATAATATTAATATTATTTAACATAATAAAGTAATATTAATACAATATTAAATTTAATATAATATTAACTTTTTAATATTATAATATATATTAATATATCATGACATATAATAACTCTGGATATATATGGAAGGGAAGAACAAAGACATAGGGTGATATACATGGAGACATAAATGGAGTGAAAGAAAGTAGGAGAGAGATGGATTTGGAGGCAGAGAAAGAGAGGGATGAAGAAAGTCATAGAGAGAGGAAAGTGGAGAGAGTGAGAGAGTAACAAGGGAGAGATGGAGAGAGTGTGTATGTTTGGGGGTGAGATAGAGAGATAAAGGAGAGATGGAGGGGGAAAGAGAGGGAGAGGGAGAGGGAGAGAGAGAGAGAGGTAAGAAGAAATACACAAACAAAGAAAGGTGGATAGAGTGAGAGGAAGTGATAAGGGAGCTGGACAGAGAGGGGGAGAGCAGAGCAAGAGAGATGAGAGATAGAAGAGGGGAGAGAAGGGGAAGAAAGAGAGTGAAGGAGAGGAAGAGGGAGGGAGAGATAGATAGATATGGAGAAAGAGTGTATATGTTTTGGAAGTCATATAGAAAGATAAAATAAAGACAGACCAACAAAGAGATATAGATAGAAGGTGAAGAGAGGGAAGAATAAAGAGAGGGAAAGAGGGAGAGAAATATAAATATGGAGAGAGAGAGACAGAGGAGAGATGGATAGAAAGAGCGTGTGTTTTTTCTGAGGGGGGGTGAGATAGAGAGACAAAGGAGAGATGGAGAGAGATATAGATATAGATGGAGGGGGGTATAGGGAAGAATATTTCTTTCACTAGATGCATCGATTTCAATGTAGATGGTGATTTGTGATACTATTTGATTGCTTACACTAAAGGAGATAAAATAAATTAGAGGGGAGAGGAGGAATGAAGAGAAACAGTAGGTGAGTAGTGAGAGAGGGAGATAAGGCTAAGAGAGAGAGTGAGAGACACAAATATTGAGGAGGGAGATAGGGGGAGAGTGAGAAGGAGAGAGAGAGGGAGAAAGGGATAGGGTCGGAGGGAAGAGGGGGAGAGAGAGAGAGAGAGAGAGAGTGATGCAGGGAGAGAAACGAATAGAGATTAAGGATGAGTGAGAGGAGGAGAGGTGGGATAAATGGATGGAATTGGGGAAAGAGGGAGGGAAGAAGAAAGAAAAGTGGAGAGAGAGAGGGAGTGACAAGGAAGAGATGGAGAGAGTGTTTGTATGTTTGGGGGTGTGTCAGAGAAGGAAATATCGAGGGAGATAGAGATATAGACAGAGGGGGGAGAGAGGGAAGAATATGTATTGCACTAGATGCATTTATTTCAATAATTGTAGACATTGACTTTCAATTATGTTTGATTTTTTTCATCAGATGCATTGATTTGAGTGTAGATGTTTTTTAATTCTATTTGATTACTTGCACTAGATGCATTGATTTCACTGTAGATGGCTTTTTGTAATACTATTTGATTGCTTGCACTAGTCTATGTGTTGATTTCATAGTAGATGGTTTTTTATAATCCTATTTGATTACTTGCATTAGATGCACTCATTTCAATGTAGATGTTGATTTCTAATGATATTTGATTGCTTGCACTAAATGCATTGATTTCGGTGTAAATTTTTACTTCTAATCCTATTTGATTGCTTGGACTAGATGCATTGATTTCAGTGTATATGTTTTCAAATTCTATTTGATTTCTTGCATTAGATACGTTGATTTCAGTGCAGATGGTTACATCTAATTTGATGTAACTCGATATATGATGGTACATTAATTTTAAAGTGATTGGATTAATAGTGTGATTGATTTTAATGCAAGCACAATTTTTTTTCATAATGTGCATTGGTTTTTGTCTTATAGTAATTCAACCTATTAATATTAAAGAGAAAGAAAGAATCCAAACACAAATAGATGTGCATCATCAATCCTCCCACAAGCTATTGACAAGATTGTATTTCTTCTTCAACACCAACTAATTACTAATAGACAAGTACATACAAATAAAGAAATATGACACAAAAACTGTAACACTCACAAAAATTACCATCCAAATCCAAACACATAAACAGACAAACCACTCAAAACATCTAAACACAGACACACAAAAACCACATAAAACATTCAAACACAGTCGTACAAACCATTCAAGGAAAGGAAGATAGACTAAATTAAAGAAGAGAATTATATGGTCATGTCAAGCAAAGAAAACATAATGCAAATTTCAAGTATGAAGTTTATCTCAAACATATACATAATAATCCAAATCTAAAAATATGACATTGTTGCACAATCCTAAATCTATCTAATTCTGGATCTATCATGAACCAAGAGGGATCAAATCCCTCAAGGTGCAAACCTTTTCTCAAATTATACACTCCAAATAGAAGGTTTTCACCTCCAGGGATTTGATTCCTCTCAGCACATGATAGATCTGTAGTTAGATGGATCTAGGCCAGTATATTAAATGCTGACAAGACGAGTGACTATTTCACATAATACCGATGTAAGCATTAAATCGATAAGAGGGAACTATTATTAAGTAAAGATGTTTACTTGTGGTGAACTGACTCTAAGGATGTGACGATCAGTAAGGTTCTTTCTGTAAGGGAAATCTATAAAACAAGGAACTGTGAAGGGATGAGTTTTAGTGAAGATCTAAAGTAAAGCCTCTAGTAAAGACGAGCTTCTTAGGGAGCCACACTCAAGAAGTTATGAAACTGTAATATAATATCAATTAAATGAGAAGATGCCACACACAGATTCGATGAGGGTTGGCTTTTAATAACTCATAGGAGTTCATCGATATGAGAAGTCCCTCGCCATGTGATTAAGAAAGTATAAAACATTATACCCATAGGCTAAATCGGATCTGAGTTGCTCAGACCTTATCTTACCCGAAAAAGATAATGCAAATAGGACCAATTCTTAGCAAGAACATCACAAAACCCTTACTGGTATATAGCACATTGTATAAGAAAATAAAATCTATTGTGACTGTAAAGGAAATTAAAACCAAAATAACAAAATAGTAAGAGAAACAATGTTAATCACTAAACATTGCTATTTGTGAGTGGAAAAAAATTAAACCCTCACAGTTATAGTATAGGTTTAGATAGAAGGAAAACCATGTTTGATTAGTAATAGGAACGGAAGATAGCTTGTAAATAACATTCTCATTTTCTGAATTGGTGAAATAAGACAAATATAGTAATCATTCTCATTATATAGACCATTAAGAAATACAAGAGAAATAATGAATTCATGATCAATCAACGTCACATGCATTAACTATAAATATTATTCAGAGGGTGGGGACAACCCACTCATAACAAAAAAAAATACATAAAATTTTATAATAACAGTAAGCATTTTAAACTGTTTAAGCTTTGTTGACGTCATGGGGGCTTCACTCAATGAACCTGTGACATAGCACGTGCATTCATGGCATACTAAACAATGCCCTTAATTTGACTATATATTGGTAAATACCTCTAAAAAACACATTGTTTAACCCCCTCCCAATATGAACCCAATACACCTTGCCAATTTAAAGCACCCCTACATTCACAAGATATTGTAGGTATCCATTTTTTCATTAACATTTTTTATACCCCTTTATATTTTTTGATTAACTTTGAGCTCCATTTCTTATATCTTCCAATTTTAAAACCCTTTACCCCGTATTATATGCTCAATATATTATGTCATTTTTTACTCAATATATATCCCCCAATATCAATGCACGTGGTATGGTATTGCTCCCCCAGTGCAAACTCCACAGCTAAAGGGGCCATAACTAATTCTGAAAACCCTCATCCGAGAAACCCTTAGATATGAACTAAACATATATCATGCATTTTCAATAGAAAAACCAAATAAAACACAGACTTGTTGGAAACTCTATCAACCTGGAAAAGAAAAGGGAGCACCTGGTTACTAAGGGGAAACCACCTCATGCAAACCACATTTGAGTCAAGGTTAAGAAAAATTCACTCACCTACGAATAGGAAGACAAAACTGGTCTTATGATAATTTCATAACCCATAGAAAAAATGGAAAGAACATCTATAATAATAAGCTTGGACCAGAAACAACTTTTACCTGGGGTTAGGCTTGGCTGAATGACCATCGACCAATGCTTTTAGCCTTCCACATAACATCACCATCCAGAAAAATAGTGAATTTGTAGACTTTGTGGTCCCTTTAACCTCGAACGTCACCACACCATGAGGGTCTTCCCTGGATGTGGAATCTGTTATCACAAAATCAACCCCTAATAGGCTGCTAATCAGGAAGACTCTGGGTAACTATTTCAAACCAACTTTGGCTGAGGCTTAGCCTCCTCAACCTGAGAGGGCTCTCTTATTAGATTAAAGATTTTGATAATGAATTAGATGGCTAGCTCTATGAAACAAATGAAGAAGTGTAAATGGTTGAAACAAAATTAGAAAATATTCATTGAGCTTATGGAGTCAAAAATGTTTTAGTATGACAATAATTTTAGCTTTACATGGAAGTCACGACATCTAGAATTCAACACATGGAGAGTACATCAGAAGCATAAAGGAAAACACGGTTTACAAATGTATGAAGGAAGTTAGAGCACAATGAGTGATTTCTAAGTAATCATACATTCATACCACTGTAAATAATGAAAAGAGGAAAACCACAAGACATTTTGAACATTGAATTCCTTCTGATTCCTGAGAAGCAAAGCCAAATGTTGTATTACTTAAAATAGAGTCTTACACAAAAGCACAATATGAGAGTTTCTTTGAAAATTTCCAACCCTTGATACATTAGATTTTCTCCATAGAGTTCATTACATGACTTAGATTCCTTCCTCCAGCATGAGGATAATTTGAATTCTTCCTAATTTGACACCTATTGACACTTAAAACCAACTATTTAATATAACTAACTGTTAACTGGTAGTTCTAGAGACCTAAAACAATTAGGAGTGTAACACCTCACTATGACTAAACCACATTAACTAAACATTGAATGCATTATTTGACACTTGCAACCTCATGAGATTGAATTTGATGAAGCCTCCCACGTTGTCACCTTACTGCTAATGATAAACCCTAGAAATTAGGGAACACATTTCCCTGATTTTAGGTTTAGGATCTTTGAAAATTAGCACATGGGACAGAGCCTTTATCTTCTCATCCATGACATATTTTACGAAAATGAAGGAGGTTTTTGTAGTCCATGCTATCTGGAACAACAACCTCTCTTGGTTTTTTAAAACACATCTCCAACTGTCCACAATCTGTCTTTGAAAAACACGTGTAAAACAGGAAAAATCTATTCATGAAAAGCTACACCTACAGTAGTTTCATAATGCAATTTTGGTCATCCACTTCTCCCATATCATAATGAATTTGAAGAAACTGAAAGAGGTTTTTGTAGTAAAGCATGTTAGGAATAAAATCCTCTTTCACTTTTCAGAGACGAGCTTTCAATTTCTCGGGAATCCCCTTGGAAGTTGATTGCTAAAAACAAGGAGACAAAGTTCCTCCTTTTTAGAGTTTCATTCTCATGCTTGTCTTCAAATCATTCTATTGAACATGTTGTCTCTTTTAATCACATACATACATTAAATTAACCATATACCTTGCTCCTACACTTGTGTTAAGACAAACCCCTTAGATGCCACCTAAAGCAAGTCAAACTGTCTGAGCTACGAAATGACTATTGTTTTTATAACATAAAGTTTGGAGTTCATAAATGTCTTTCCTTTCCTTGTTTCTCCCTTTCTTGATGTTCAAACCCTGTAAGTAATCCTTTGTAGTAGCCCATATTGAAAAAGAGTTCTTTTTTCTTCTCAAAATTGGCCCACAAAATCATGATGTGTAGCTATAGCAGTTTCGTAGCACTCTACGAAACGACTGTGCATTAGGTATCGCCTACAGCAGTTTCATAGCGCACTACGAAACTACTGTGTGATTTCAAAAACACAGTTTTATGCCAAAATTTGACTTCTTTAAGTTTTCTTTCCTTTGAAATGACTTTTCCATATGCCATGGGGCTGTTCAAAACTGAATAAACTGATACCATTCTTCAAAGTAAACTTCAAAAGGTGATCCACATCAAAATTTTAGGATTTAGCCTTACTTGCTATGTAGTTTTTCTTAGCTGAGGATGTCCTTCAGGCTAGTTCAGTTGTATCTTCAGATCTTCGATTTGCCTCTTCATAATTCGGATTCTAGCTCTCAATTTTTGCATTGACCTTTCTGATGTATCTTGCTTCTCTTGAAATGGAAAGGGGTACTGCCTCACTTAGACTTTAAATAATTCTGATCAAATGCCTATCAATTTGCCTCCTGTGCATGAAAAAAACATGATCATGACTGAAAACACTTGGACCCTTTTTTTTGAAATTTGAAAATCATGCTTACCAAGACACCTAACGAATCTAATGATGAAAATGAGTGGTTGCATGTGATAGGCATGGTGCATGGATTGATAGTTGATGATGTAAGATTAACAGATTCTGATGGATTGGACAGCTAGTTTGGCACGAATCTGCACAAATCCCTGATTTTGTAGTGCAGCTAGTGCAAATTCTTAGTTTTGTGCTACGAAAACTCCTAGGTAGTTTCGTAGTGCATGAAAACCTTGACACAAGTTTGACACATGGAAATTTAGGTGTGATGTGGGATCGGTGATAGGTAAAACCAGAGTGTTGATCCTATTTGACAATACCAACAAGACTCCCTTCTAGGTCCTAGACTCTAAAACAAACCATGGAAAGACTAGACCAAGACTAACACCAATCCTTTGGAATCAAACTGATGTTCAAAATTTAGGAATTTTTTCAGTGATAACAGAATCCATGTTAGAAATAAGCAACATTGCGTAAAAATAAATAAGAAAAAATATTGAAAAGGAATTTGCAACCTTAGCTGCTCAAGATATTTATTAACCCTACAATGAGAAGATACTTAGGACAATTAACTAGTAAATAAGATCATTAGAGCACCGAAACATGCAAGATATTCCATTGCTGAGGTCGGTAAGTCATCAAATAAGTTGTAGAGCTCCTTCTCCGATCTGGTAGATAAGCGAATGACTAGTGACGATGACAATTTGTGGGTTTGTTACTTTAACTATCTCCAAATTCATGAGGACCGTTGGATCCTCCCTCCTAAATCAACCGTGAAGATGGAGCGAGGTGGTTGCTCCAAATTTAGCCACCAAGGGGATCAGGTACCTTGTACAAAGTGTAGAACCATCTAGTTACGTATATCATCAATGAGTTTATACCTTGAGTAAGGGTGAAGCTTCGATTATGTCATAAAAAAATCTAACAAGTAGTGTAGAACATTATTATATATTGCGATAAATCTTTCAAGTGACTTCCTCAACAAAACAAACTCCTAATAAGGTAACATGTCTAATGTTAACCCAATCTTTGTGACCTAAGCATTAATGAATGAGTTAACCAATATTAATTTCTAGAAATAAAATTATATGATTCTTGTTATTTAGTTGTTTTCCTACAATCTCTGCTATACATGAAAGGTTAATATTATTATTATTTGTTTTTTATCTCAAAATGTTACATCCTTTAATGTTTTCATGTGGTTATATGTTACAAGTGGTATGAGAGCCTTAGGTTCAAAAACTATGGCCTCATTGGGCATCTGTGAGTAACAAAATTCTAATACTACACAGAGGTAATTGAGGTAGCATGAGGAGAGGAGTTGGGATTCCGCCATCAAGAAGAACCTCTGAAGTGTCAAGGTCTAAACCTTTTACAAGAAGCCAATCCGAAGATGTGAGAATGACTAGGAGGAGAGCCTAACAATTCAAACATGATGTTGTTGGAAATAGTTCAACAATTATGAGTAGAGATGATGAATTTAGGGGCAGATAACTAGAGGTTAAGGATAGAGAAAGAGAGGATTATGAAGAGTATCTCTAACAAAAAAAATCAAAGGAATTGAAACCCCAGTACTAATGAAGGAAATAAAGTTGGAATGCATGAAAAGGGGGGAAATCACCCAAAGGTTGAGGGAGGTGGAATTGAGCATGAAGAGGACTCTGAAAATGCTTTTGGTGAAATGGATCCAAGAGACCAAAAGTCGAGTTGCAGGGAGAATTCAAGAAAATAAAAGCTCCCATGTTTGATGGAGAGATGGAGAATGGTACTGAAGCATGATTAATCAACATGAATAAGTATTTTCAAATTTACTAATATGATGATAACCTAAAAGCTAAACAGACAATTTATCAACTCTAAGATAAAGTCAACATGTGGTGGGAGGAAGTAAAAACAATAAGAATTATTAATGAAAAAGAGAACTTGGGACAGTTTCCAAAATCATTTTAAGGATAAGTACTTGTCATAGCAGTTTTATGATGAAAAAGCCAAGGAATTTCATGTTTTGGAACTAGGGCAATAGTCCATAGATGAGTTTGTAACCAAATTCACTTCCATATTAGTATATGTTCCTTATATATAGTAGGATAAAGTTAAAGTGCAACGTTTTATTAGTATTTTTCCAGTATTCATGAAGGAAAAAGTGGAATTTGATAATCCAAAAACAATGGATGAAGCCTTTCATAAGGCTTGAATTTGTTACTAGTAAATTAAATTGATCCGTTAATGAAAAAGGTATTATAAACTGTGTGTGAATTCTCTTCTGTTATTTCACCAGTTTCAATCCCACTTCTTCACTCCTGTGAGCATCACCCGATGCAATGAGTGCTAAGTGAACTATTCAAATCATGAGAAATTAGTCACTTACAACTACCTCTCATGGAAATGGTCATACGTGAATGACTTACTTAACGCAGTTGAATCCCAAAAATGATATCTAATATAATGCACTGCGTAAACCCCCTATACTATAATATACTCTTTTATTAAAACCAAACATTAAAAAATGATATACTCCTTGAACTGGAATAAGAAAAATAAACATTTAAAACATTGTTGATTCCTCATTTTTAATATTATTACACAATTTTTAAAATAGTAAATTCAGCTCTTATTTATTTATAAATTTATTAAAACTAAACATTACAATATAATATACTCCTTTATTAAAACTAAACATTAAAAAATTATGTACTTCTTGAACTCGAATTTCAAAGAATAAACTTTTAAAACATTGTTGATTCCCCATTTTTAATATTATTACACAATTTTTAAAATAGTAAATTCAATCTTTCTAAAGAAGTGAGTATATAAGTGCAAATAAGTAGTCATTTTTTATTAGGGTTTGATTTATTTATTTTTATGAAAATTATTATAATTTAGATTAAGAAAACAAAGTTTAATAGTTTTATGTTTTTTTAGGGTTTTCTATTAGAATATAGTGATAGAATTTCCTATTTTTATAAAGTGAAATCTATTTTAATCTATTTTAAATATAAAAACTGTGTATAAAAAAAAAAAAAAAAACTATAAAGTTCAATTTATTCATTTCGGCTTCTCCAATCTACTATGGTAGATATTTGTAATATAATGTTTAACATTTTGACTATGTCAAAATTAGATAAAAATAAAAATAAAATAAATAAAAATATCAATGTACATTTGTAAAAAAAATTAATATTTTCGTATTTTAACAATTATATTACTATGCCGATAAATTCTCATGTGATTTTTTTTAGAAAAAACTTTCCTTTATACACATTATGGATGGTAGAAGAATCAATTCAAACATTTTAACTCTCTTAAAATAAAATAAAAATAACCATAAAAAAATAACCTTACAAAAATAAAATAAAAGTAGCCCATGGAATTGACCCATGGTGTTGTGAACCTTTTGATGGGCCCATGGTATTCATGTGGAATATAGCCTATTTAAACGGGAAATTAGACCATCCTAGATTAATCTCAATCAGGATCTAAGCACTGAGAGGGATGAAATCTCTGGATATGCAAACCTCTTTTAGAATGAAAAGTGATTTGATCGATCACTGTAGATGTGATGACCCCGGGAAAATGTAAATATTTAAATTTTACTGTGGTAAAAGACAGAATTAAGAATAACATTGGAGGACTGTTTTAAAAAAAAAAAAAAAAAACCTTATTAGTATTTCTTTCTATTTCATATGTGCATTAAAATATTTTAATAAGAGATACTTATGATATGATAGTGTTGGCGACTTCCGAGAGGGAGTTGGTAAAGAAAGTCAGTTATCGAAACTGCATATAACCACCTTCCCTAACTGGAAAGGTTTCCAGGGAAAAGGGAAGGGGGATGGCAAAAATCTGCGCTGTAGGGACAGGCAAAGAAAAAGAGACAAATAAAGAAAAAGGCAAAATGGAAAGACTAAGTCTGGTAAGGACCAGATAGTCGAGCACGAAGTGCAACCTTGCTGAGGATAGTGATCCGGCAAGAGAAAGCTTGCGGGGAGACTCTGGTCTTGAAGGACGAGTCTCATAGATGGGCGTTTAAACAGATATGCACAGATTCTGCAGGTGATCTATTGAGGGATTTAAGAGCTGGCAGTGACCAGGTAAGTAAAACTGAAACCCTTAAACCTTTGCAAGTTATCTGCAAGTTATATGAGTTATTTGTTTCCTTGAAAGATATAATTGATACTTCATAATGCTGCAATAGAAGGGATGCAAATGATAGTTATTTGAGCATAGGAAACTGTATTCTTGTACCCTGTAAAGGGGCAAGGGATAAGAAACAGTGCTGGACAGAGACCTGAACTGCAGAAATTTACAGTCTCATTGTCAACGCAACAGGAACGAAGACAAGACTATAAAACCGGCTGTAAATAGAGTCATTAGTGAAACTGTTCCCTGAGTATTCTAGAAGAGAGTCTTTGTCAGAAGTAAGGAAAACTACAGGTATTAACACGGTGGAATGGAACAATCATAACAATAACTCAGGCTTATTACATGAAAAAGATAGTATTCTCCCGAAATTTGTATCGAGCTCTGGATACAAGAAAGATCTAGAAAGGAGTATGGCAGTCTGTAGCTGCATGATAAGGAAACCGAGATAGGTTGTTAAACTGGAAAGCAAAGAAAAACATAAACCCTTAGAGCCGGGTAAATCTCTGTGGTACAGAACATTTCCGCAATAATATTGTAAATAAGGAATAGTTAAACATGTAGTGAATATTTGAAGTACGACAGCATACCCCTGCAATCCGCAATTTCATGGAACAAGAATCGGAGCTATATTCAAGCCATTATCTAAGCAAATCTTTGAAATAAACTGAGCAGCAATCAGGCTATTAATCAAGGAATCATTTAAAAAAAAAACAGCGATATAAAACGAGATATGAAACCGAGAAACGATCCTGGCTTGTTGGCATGAGAAAAACGATCAATCTACTCACTTATACAAAGTAAGCATAAGGTCGGAACACGACCGAGACTGTTTCACTCTACCCCGTGGAGCAGCCGTAAAATAATCTTACAAAAACCTTAATGAGAGTTCTTGCCGAACGAGTACATATATATATACATGAACCTCTACCAAATACAAGAAGATTAGACAGTATGATTACCGAACAGTGAGTTACTATTGCAGATTTGTGCAGTATCCGGGTCGTTAGAACCCATAACATTTTTTTTAAAACTAACACCCCAAACATGGAAATAAAGACAGAGATTTAATGTCAAAATAGGTAACAGCCGCAAGGCTGTAACAATCTGACTACAAGAAACAAAATGGGTCTGGGACCCAACGGCTGTAACCAATAATGTTGCGGTCGGAATTCATCCCAAAAAATACATATTCAGTATAACAGTTCAAATTTACAACTATTTAGAGATGCGAGTACAGGTCTTATAATCTAGTAATTCTTTCCAACCCAGAAACACTGGAAGCGTTAGGGTTTCGTCTAGAACCCATATCTTGCAAATAGAGAAGACACTGAGCAGGTCAGTGGAGAGCCTCCCGTCGCCATCTGCGACCAGCCATGGTAAGAGTAAGGTTGGGCTACGGCCAGGCACAAGGGAGACCCTCTGCCGGCAGGTATAAGACCAAAAAAACGAGGAGAGAAAACATTAACCTAGAACTAAATACCATGCGAAACATGGAAGGGACGCACCAAGTGGATAACCGGTTCACCGTAGTCTTTGAAAGAGGCCCTTCTCGTCCTGAATTGAACTCGGAAGCGGGGCAGCTGCACTCATGCATCAACACAGCAGTAAGATAACCATTAGCACTGCCCACCTAAGGGGGAAATCATGAAAAGAACCAAGAACGATAAAACCCAAATGAAACAAAAACACATATGTTAACGATTGTAGCCTTACCCAAAATTCTTCAACGAATGTATATAACGCACAGGATGGACGCTCGGCGAAGAAGATGCTCGCTCGGCAGAGGAGGTGCTCGCTCGGCGCAAGGAGAACTTCAATCAATCCTCTGGCTGCGGCGAGGTGGAGCGGAGGAAAGCAGGGTCGCCGAGCCTTGCAGAAACTCGAAGAATCGAGAACAAAAACGATAATATAGTATCGATCTCCGGAAGTGGTGCCAGGGGGCATCACCACCCTTGGATCCACACTGGATCATCCCAACCGTTGATTAAGGCGGTAAAATTTAGGCGGAAACTCTTGACACCGGACCACACCCCCCTTCACATGATCAGGCCGGCGGAAATAAATGCCGCGTCCAGATGTTAACTGCTGGTAATGCCAGCGATGCCGCTGACCAGAGCTGCCTCGGGTTGCTACTTTCGGCAACGGGAAGCGCAAGATGCCCAACTTAAGTTATATACGGTGGTTGGAGCAGAATATAAAATTAAACGAATATTTCACACAGAACCCGTATTGGTCCATGGTAAATGTAACCCATATCAACAAATGGTAATGTAATCTTTATCGTTAAATTTTTCTTTATTATATGTCCGTGTATGTGACAAATTGGTATCAGAGCAGAGGTTTCCATACTGTGACCTCTGGGACAAGTCTGAACATGTTAATTTTGTGGAGGTAAACATAGCATTTTTTTTCCTTTTCGGTCACTAAAATGTACAAAATAACTAATAGTTCCAAATATTCCCCTGATTTTATTTTAGGCAAAAAAAAAAGAGAGAAAAGAGAAGTACAACAGCGAGACACTAGATAGTGACAGTAGGTATGCAGAGAGATAGCAGTGCTCCGCACAGATCGAGAGCAGACCAGGAACCTGCAATAAATCCTAGGGACAACCCAGAGCTGTGGGTACAGCTTGGTGAGGAGACACGTAGCACGAACCTGGCCATATTAGAGACAGTCCAGGAATTGAAAAATGAGATGGCTCGGTTGCGAGAGGATAATGCATGATTGACGATGGAGCAAGAAAGAATTCTAAAGAGTTTGTCTGAAAGGCAGAACCCGCCACTAGCCAATCCTAGCGCAGAACAGTAGAGAATGACGAAGGAGCAACATTATCAAGCAGAACCTGAAAAATCGGAAGAGGGAGAGGATCAATCTGATAATGCATCTGAATAGCAGACCTCAAAACGTCAAAGGGTGGAATTACAGGGAGAATTTCAGAAAATTAAACCCCCACACTTTGATGGGGAACAAGAGGAAGCGGCTGAAGCATGGCTAATTAACATGAACAAATATTTCCAGCTGTATGAATATGACCATAACCTGAAGGCACGATTGGCTATCTTTCAGTTACAAGGGAAAGCGACCCTGTCGTGGGAAGAGGTCAAAATCGTCAAGGGGGTAAGCGAACGAACCATAACGTGGGAAAAGTTTCAGAAGTACTTCAAAGAAAGATATCTGATCGAGCGCTTTTATGATGAAAAGGCAAAGGAATTCCATGATTTGCGGTTAGGACAACAGACTATGGACGAGTTTATTAATCGTTTTACCTCCCTGCTTCGCTATGTGCCCTACCTTAAGGAAGAAAAAGCCAAGGTGCAAAGATTTGTTAGTAGTTTACCCATGTATATACGAGAAAGGATTGAGTTTGACAATCCTAGGACGATGGATGAAGCTATTCGCAAGGCCAGAATCTGTTATCAGCAGAACAAACAGAAAGGGGACGCTTCAAATAGAAAATGGAGTGAAAAGAGGAGTAGTAAAACTGTTGGAAACAGTAAAGGAAGTCGCAGCGGTGGAATTAAGGGAGGTAGTAAAGGGCAGAACAACAGAACTGTACAAAGAGGTTCGTTCAGATCCAAGACAATCGGTGAATCCAGAATGAGCGAACAGTCTGCCAAGCTGGAGGGTGAAGGAATAACCAGACCCCCAGTACAATGTTGGGGTTGTGGAGGACCGCACTACGTCAAAAACTGTCCGCAACGGAAGGGAACTGATCAGATATCCCAGATTCATGAGGCATCAACTGTCGGTGATGTGGGACGCAGTGTGCCGAGGATTAACGCAGCCTTGGACGACCATCAGGCAGAGTACCAGCCAACCATGGTGGAATTTGAAGGTAAAATTTCAGACCTTTCTATAGCTGTTCTAATTGATCCAGGAGCTACTTTAAGTTATATTATCCCAAAGATAGTTGAACAATGTAAGTTACAGCCTGAAAAATTCAAGAATCCATGGCTGGTACAGCTAGCTACAGGGGCTAAGAGACGAGTGTTGGCAAAGATTAATAACTGCCCCTTAACAATAGCAAGACAGCCAATGGTAGCAGATCTGAATATGCTTCCACTTGGTTCATATGATGTTCTAATTGGGATGGACTGGCTAGAAAAGCACTGGGCGTTAGTAAACTGCAAGACGAAAACCATTTATTACAAAGATGACTTTGGAGAGGAACAAGAGATGCAAGGGATTAAACGACCAGTGCAGGTCCGGCCAATCACTGCATCTCAGCTAGCTAAGTGTATCAGAAAAGGATGCCAAATCTATGCCTTTCAGGTAGGTTATACAGATTCCAAAGATAAAATGGCCACGCTGGACAACCTTTCTGTAATAAAAGAATTCGCGAAAGTGTTCCCAGAAGAGATACTCGGGCTACCCCCAAAAAGGGATATAGATTTCACCATCGAATTGATACCAGGGGCAGCACCAGTACCGCGGGCACCTTATAGAATGAGTGTACCCGAGTTGACCGAATTAAAAATGCAACTACAGGAATTGCTAGACAAAAATTATATCCGTCCCAGTGTATCTCCATGGGGAGCTCCGGTGTTATTTGTCAGGAAGAAAGACGGAACCCTTCGAATGTGTATAGATTATCGACAGCTGAACAAGCTCACGATCAAAAATAAATATCCCCTACCTTGGATCGATGAAATTTTTGATCAAGTCAAGGGTGCAACAATATTTTCTAAGATTGGTTTGCGATCAGGTTACCATCAGATCAGAATTAAGGAGGAGGACATCGCTAAAACAGCTTTCAGAACACGGTATGGGCACTACGAATTTGTAGTGCTACCTTTCGGGTTGACCAATGCACCCGCCACTTTTATGTGTTTAATGAATAGTGTGTTCCATCAATTTCTGGATAAATTTGTGCTAATATTCATCGATGATATTTTGATTTACTCTCATTCTAAGGAGGAGCACGAGGAACATCTCAGGTTGGTACTACAAACTCTCCGAGAGCACCAACTGTATGCTAAATTCAGCAAGTGCGACTTTTTCAAAGAGGAGATACAGTATTTAGGCCATGTAATCACCAAGGAAGGGATTGCAGTGGACCCTGAAAAAATAAGGACCATAATGGAATGGCCCATACCAAAGGATGTGGCAGATATCAGGTCTTTCATGGGGTTAGCCGGTTATTATAGAAGATTTGTGGAAGGCTTTTCAAGGGTAGCATATCCTATTACTTCCTTGCAAAAGAAAGGAAGGGCATTCAATTGGACTTTAGAATGTCAGCAAAGCTTTGAGCAACTTAAGCGTTTCCTCACCTCTGCTCCCATCTTAAGTATAGCTGATCCTAATAAGGATTACGTGGTATGTACTGATGCAAGTCGGGAAGGCGTGGGTGGTGTGTTAATGCAGGAGGGAAAAGTGATCGCTTATGAATCAAGAAAGCTGAAGGAGCATGAGCAGAAATATTCTGCCTACGACTTGGAATTAGCAGCCGTCATACATGCACTAAAAATGTGGCAGCATTATCTATTGGGAAGGAAATTTCTGTTGTTGACAGACCATCACAGTTTGACAAATTACTTCAGTCAGCCCACCCTGAATACAAGGCAAGCCCATTGGGCAGATTTCTTAAGTGGATTTGATTTTGACATTAAGCATTTTAAAGGAAAGGAAAACCGCGTGGCTGACGCGCTGAGTCGGAAGGTGCAATGTTTATATGAAATTTCGTCCAGTAAATGGAAGAATCCCTTGCAAGAAATGATAAAAACAGCAGCAGATCAAGATGCCGAATACCAGCAAATAAAACAGCAGGTACAACTTTCCAGCAAAGAAAATCAGCAGGGATATGAAATAGATGAGGCTGGAATGCTGCTCTATAAAAGGAGGTTGTCTGTACCTAATAAAAATAGTCTTAAAAATCTGATTTTGGACGAGTTTCACATCAGCCACTACGCAGGTCATCCCGGATACCAAAAGATGCTCACTACACTTCGAAAAGAATACTATTGACCTGGAATGAAAAAGAATGTAGCTGAATATTTAGCGCGGTGTTTGGAATGTCAGCAGATCAAAGCAGAGCACCTACATTCGGCGGGGTTATTGCAACCTTTGCCCATTCCAGAATGGAAATGGGAAACCATATCCATGGATTTCATAACTGGGCTACCTAGGACAAATAAGAACAATGATTCTATTATGGTAGTAGTAGACAAATTGAGTAAGGCAACGCACTTTATACCAGTGCAATCTACCTACAGAGTTGTGCAAATTGCACACATTTTTATGCAGAATGTGTTCAAACTGCATGGGCTCCCGAAGAAAATAATATCCGATCAAGATGTAAAATTCACGCCAACCTTTTGGAAAGCATTGTTTACAGAACTGGGTACACAGCTGAATTTCAGTACGGCTTATCATCCCCAAACCGATGGACAGACAGAACGAGTGAATCAAGTAGTAGAGGACATGTTAAGAGCATGCTTAATGCAGAAACCGACACATTGGGAAGAATATTTACATTTGGTTGAATTCGCATATAACAACGGATATCACACATCAATACAAATGACCCCCTTTGAGGTCTTGTATGGAAGGAAATCCCGTACACCCTCAAGTTGGAGTGGACCTGAGGATAAATTAAGATTGGGGCCAGAAATGCTCAAAGAAATGGAGGACATGGTGAAAAGGGTACGGACTAATTTAAAGGCTGCTCAAGACAGACAAAAGAGCTTTGCGGATCGGAAAAGAAGGTTCAAAGAATACCAGATCGGAGACCATGTTTACATAAGAATTCAAGCCAGGAAAAGTACCCTGCAATGGAGCGATTGCGCCAAACTTGCACCCCGCTATTTTGGACCTTTCCAGGTCCTGGCAAGAGTTGGGCCGGTAGCCTACCAGCTCGCCCTGCCAAGCCACATTAGGATCCACAATGTCTTCCATGTTTCCATGCTTAAAAAATACATTTACGACCCTAAGCATGTGATCAAATGGCAAGATATACGGGTAAGGACTGATCTCAGTTGAACTAATTAAAAATGTATTTTGGAGATAAATGACTAGTACTGTTGAAGATTGCAGGTCGAACCGGAAGGAGAGGTCCTGGTCGAGCCGCTGAGCATTCTCAACCGGAGAGAAGTACAGCTGCGGAAGCGAGTTATTACCCAAGTTAAAGTGCAGTGGCAGCACTATGGGCCTGATGAGGCCACTTGGGAAGATGAAGAGCTTCTTAAGAAAGCTTATCCGGGGCTGTTTGTGAACGTCAGACATTGGGACGATGTCCAATCTCAGGAGGGGGAGATGTGATGACCCCGGGAAAATGTAAATATTTAAATTTTACTATGGTAAAAGACAGAATTAAGAATAACATTGGAGGACTGTTTTTAAAAAAAAAAAAAACCTTATTAGTATTTCTTTCTATTTCATATGTGCATTAAAATATTTTAATAAGAGATACTTATGATAGTGTTGGTGAATTCCGAGAGGGAGTTGGTAAAGAAAGTCAGTTACCGAAACTGCATATAACCACCTTCCCTAACTGGAAAGGTTTCCAGGGAAAAGGGAAGGGGGATGGCAAAAATCTGCATTGTAGGGACAGGCAGAGAAAAAGAGACAAATAAAGAAAAAGGCAAAATGGAAAGACTAAGTCTGGTAAGGACTAGATAGTCGAGCACGAAGTGAAACCTTGCTGAGGATAGTGATCCGGCAAGAGAAAGCTTGGGGGGAGACTCTGGTCTTGAAGGACGAGTCTCACGGATGGGTGGTTAAACAGATATGCACAGATTCTGCAGGTGATCTACTGAGGGATTTAAGAGTTGGCAGCGACCAGGTAAGTAAAACTGAAACCCTTAAACCTCTGCAAGTTATCTGCAAGTTATATGAGTTATTTGTTTCCTTGAAAGATATAATTGATACTTCATAATGCTGCAATAGAAGGGCTGCAAATGATAGTTATTTGAGCATAGGAAACTGTATTCTTGTACCCTGTAAAGGGGCAAGGGATAAGAAACAGTGTTGGACAGAGACCTGAACTGTAGAAATTTACAGTCTCACTGTCAACGCAACAGGAACGAAGACAAGACTATAAAACCGGCTGTAAATAGAGTCATTAGTGAAACTGTTCCCTGAGTATTCTAGAAGAGAGTCTTTGTCAGAAGTAAGGAAAACTACAGGTATTAACACGGTGGAATGGAACAATCATAACAATAACTCAGGCTTATTACATGAAAAAGATAGTTTTCTCCCGAAATTTGTATCGAGCTCTAGATACAAGAAAGATCTAGAAAGGAGTATGGCAGTCTGTAGCTGCATGATAAGGAAACCGAGATAGGTTGTTAAACTGGAAAACAAAGAAAAACATAAACCCTTAGAGCCGGGTAAATCTCTGTGGTACAGAACATTTCCGCAATAATATTGTAAATAAGGAAGAGTTAAACATGTAGTGAATATCTGAAGTACGACAGCATACCCCTGCAATCCGCAATTTCATGGAACAAGAGTCGGAGCTATATTCAAGCCATTACCTAAGCAAATCTTTGAAATAAACTGAGCAGCAATTAGCCTATTAATCAAGGAATCATTTAAAAAAAAACAGCGATATAAAACAAGATATGAAACCGAGAAACGATCCTGGCTTGTTGGCATGAGCAAAACGATCAGTCTACTCACTTATACAAAGTAAGCATAAGGTCGGAACATGACCGAGACTGTTTTACTCTACCCCGTGGAGCAGCCATAAAATAATCTTACAAAAACCTTAATGAGAGTTCTTGCCGAACGAGTACATATATATATACATGAACCTCTACCAAATACAAGAAGATTAGACAGTATGATTACCGAACAGTGAGTTACTATTGCAGATTTGTGCAGTATCCGAGTCATTAGAACCCATAACATTTCTTTTAAAACTAACACCCCAAACATGGAAATAAAGACAGAGATTTAATGTCAAAATAGGTAATGGCCGCAAGGCTGTAACAATCTGACTACAAGAAACAAAATGGGTCTGGGACCCAACGGCTGTAACCAATAATGTTGCGTTTGGAATTCATCCCAAAAAATACATATTCAGTATAACAGTTCAAATTTACAACTATTTAGAGATGCGACTACAGGTCTTATAATCTAGTAATTCTTTCCAACCCAGAAACACTGGAAGCGTTAGGGTTTCGTCCAGAACCCATATCTTGCAAACAGAGAAGACACTGAGCAGGTCAGTGGAGAGCCTCCCGTCGCCATCTGCGACCAACCATGGTAAGAGTAAGGTTGGGCTACGGCCAGGCACAAGGGAGACCCTCTGCCGGCAGGTATAAGACCAAAAAAACGAGGAGAGAAAACATTAACCCAGAACTAAATACCATGCGAAACTTGGAAGGGACGCACCTGGTGGATAGCCGGTTCACCGTAGTCTTTGAAAGAGGCCCTTCTCGTCCTGAATCGAACTCGGAAGCGGGGCAGCTGCACTCATGCATCAACACAGCAGTAAGATAACCATTAGCACTGCCCACCTAAGGGGGAAATCATGAAAAGAACCGAGAATGATAAAACCCAAATGAAACAAAAACACATATGTTAACGATTGTAGCCTTACCCAAAATTCTTCAACGAATGTATATAACGCACAGGATGGACGCTCGGCGAAGAAGATGCTCGCTCGGCGAAGGAGGTGCTTGCTCGGTGCAAGGATAACTTCAATCAATCATCTGGCCGCGGCGAGGTGGAGCGGAGGAAAGCAGGGTCCCCGAGCCTTGCAGAAACTTGAAGAATCGAGAAGAAAAACGATAATATAGTATCGATCTCCGGAAGTGGTGCCAGGGGGCATCACCACCCTTGGATCCACACCGGATCATCCCAACCGTTGATTGAGGCAGTAAAATTTAGGCGGAAACTCTTGACATCGGACCACACCCCCCTTCACATGATCAGGCCGGCGGAAATAAATGCCGCGTCCAGATGTTAACTGCTGGTAATGCCAGCGATGCCGCTGACCAGAGCTGCCTCGGGTTGCTACTTCCGGCAACGGGAAGCGCAAGATGCCCAAATTAAGTTATATACGGTGGTTGGAGCGGAATATAAAATTAAACGAATATTTCACACAGAACCCGTATTGGTCCATGGTAAATGTAACCCATATCAACAAATGGTAATGTAATCTTTATCGTTAAATTTTTGTTATTATATGTCCGGGTATGTGACAGTAGATCTAGAGTTAAGATGAATAAAACTTGTTTGAAAATTTATTGGGAAAAGTGAAAAAATGTATCATGTTTAGATTATGCTCATCTAAAAACGAAATAAAATACTACAAAGAAAATTTTTACACAAAATTTCTTGAAAAAAAATAACTAAGAAAAGAAGAGTCTTTTCGGTAAAAATCACATAAGAGAAAAGTGTGGTCGTCATCAAGTTGATATGATGAACCACACTAGTTGGTTCTAACATTTTCTACTATGTCGGCAACATTTTCGCCCTCTTCTTCATGTAATATGGATCACAAATTAATTAATTATAAAGTTAATTTTATTCATTTATTATTCCTTGTGAACGAAGGACTCTAGAAATCAAACATTTGAGGAGACTATAACTTAAAAGCCTTATTGCAGTCTTCGTAGAAGCTAACGTCACATGGATAACTATATTAGATATTTTATGCCATAATTTATCAATATTGTTACAATATTTATCCATTATTTTTAGATATTTGTATAGTAATTTTCCTTTTTTTTTTTAGCACCAATTACTTCTCACTATAATTTAAGAAAGGCTTTGCCTAAAAAATGGATAGAATAAGATGTAAATAAATATACTTTAATTTACCCACCTCACATCTCAATTTATTAGTTTTGCCAAAAAAACTATAAAATTTCATTTCCCTATTAGCCATTATTAATAAAGGAAATATTAACCAATATACTTATGCATTTCTTGCCATAACATAACTAAACTACCTACCACACTTATTAACTTATATTTATATACATTTATTAATAAAAACACAAACTTAATTATTAAAAAAACTATTTTTTAAAGTTAAATAAAATTCAATATAATAAAACTATTTACTTCAAAATTTTAGTCCACATGTTTTAAAATAAATCAAAATATTTAAAAAATACATGAAAAATTATGTCAAAATTTAATCATATCATTAAATTCAATTTTTAATATTAATAATTAATTTAATCAAAACTTCAAATTTTAATCAAAATATATAAAAAGTTTGTATTGGAAATTATCCAAAAAATTATTATTTCAGGAGATTTCTTTTCTTTAATAAAGTAAGTTATATGGATTTTTTGGCCCTGGAGTATGCCCTAAAACTGCTTCTGCTTGGCTAAGAGCTCGTCTTCCTCTGACGTAAGGAAACAGGTTAACGGCCCAAGACCCAGAGGCATCTGGCAGGAGTGAAAGCCTGCTCCCTTACGGACCGCCAGCGGGTTATTTCAGGTGGCGTGGTTTTCCTTGATAACAGTGATGTGTCAAGTGACCTTCGCGGATAGCAGCCAGAGATGGCTGTCCTCACTGTTGGTTTAACAAACTGAGTTTGATAGGTTTTTCCACCTTTTGAAAAAAAGTTATATGGATTTTTTTATTTTTTTTTTCCGAAAATAATTTTTAAATTAATTATTAAAGAAGTGTAATTTAAGGGATGATTAAAGTGATCTGAATATTATGTAAACTAGAATAAGTCAAGAGATCCAAAATTCACTACCAGGAAAATAACATACAAAAGTGATGAGTAACATACACATCTAAAACTGACGTAATAGCTAATTTCTTTAGTGAAAAAAACACCAAAACTCTAAAAATAAAATTCATTTTCAAAATTTATATTGAAAAAAAAAAAAAAACCAATAAGTTTACATAATCTTTAATAATTATCATTAAAAAAAATTTCTCTCCATCACTATACAGAAATTTAATAATTATCATTAAAAAAAAAATATCAATTTACAATTTTTTTAAACAATTATCTCTCGGATCTTTTATTTAAATGAAACATGAAAAAAATAACACCGTAGATGCAGCTATTCATCCAAACCTTTAAACCATACCTTATTTTAGGGTCAATTTTAGATTCATCTGACCACCGGGGACGCTACTTAAATTGAGGGGCAGTGTGTCTTCTTGGCAGCGCAGGCAATCCAAGGGATTTGAGGGCCGAAAGAAGTTCTATTCAGAAAACACCTTCCTTGCTTCAATTTCATATATAAAATGAACCAGGGCAGTGATTTCAATCAACGTGCTGGCAATGATGGCATGAACAAATATGATGTAAGGATGCTATTTGTCAAAATCTGTATTATTGTGATTTTACTCCTCATTTAGCTGCGCGTTTATGCCTGTTTGTTTTTGTGTACAGTGTGCTAGATTTATCAGACGGAGTCGGCAGAGATCAGCTTTTATGCGTCGTCAGTTTTATTTTACAGGAGAAGAACCGGCGACGCTGCGGGACGTGGGGTTGGATTCTTGGATATTAGAGACGCTGTCCAAGTTTGTGTATAGATCGCAGATTTTCACTAATGGGTTAGAGTGTGCGGTTTGCCTGTGCGAGTTTCCGGAAAATGAACATGGTCGGATTCTACCTGATTGCGAACATAGTTTTTATTAGATTGTATCGACATGTGGTTTCTTTGGCATTCCACTTGTCTCCTTTGCAGAACCGCCGCCCACCCTGAACAGCGAGTTTTGGAAGTGGGCAGATTTCGGCTACAATTCCGACACCAATTGCTTTCAAGGCTCCATCTTAATCTGAATTCGGAGGAAGGGCATGTTAAGTGTGAAGTCAAATTCATGCATGATTTTAGATCTTTTTACATGGCCATTAGTTTTTAGATCTCTATCCAAATCACATGCAGGATGCAAGATTCTAAATCCTTCTACACCACTATTATTTTCTAGATCTCCATCTAAATCACATGCAAGATTCTAGATCCTTCTTCAGCCTCTATAAATTTGTAATTTCTCTGGCCACTAAAAGCAATCCAATGGCCTCTTACGTAATGCAAAGTGATTTATGTTCTCTAGTGATTGTTTTATCTATTCCGTTGTCTCTGAATGAGTAATCCTATTGTTTCTCCATTTGTCTGTCTCTGAAATTATTCTTCTCTCATTGAGTAATCTTGTTGTTTCTCCATTTGTCTGTCTTTGAAATTATTCTTTGTTATTGCAGTCCATCGCTTTGCTGTGGCAGCGTTCATTAAAACATTGGTTGTTACCTCTGGAGCTGTCAAGAAAATCAGAAATCGATGCAAAGAAGAGAGTCCAAGAAATAGCTGAGGAACGTTAAGACAGTGGTTGCAAGAAATACAAGAGCGTCAGCATATGGTGAAACGTGCCATGAAGCCTAAAATGTGGAGTGTGTAAGTGCTTTACGTGGAGTTCCTAATTTTTTTTTTAAAGCTTGCATGTATACAAACCAACATATGTATGTGTGAAATGTGAAAAGGTTAAAACATTATATATGTTTTTTATATTTATATAATTATATGTTGGAAATTTGAAAAGTATAGTTTAAAAATGAGCATGAATTTTGAAAAGGGTATTTTAAAAGGAGGAAGGTTATTATTACTAAATTTTAAAGAGTAATAATTAAAGTTTTATTTTTAAGTGGAGTTTTTTTGTTTTTGGGCATCAATATATTGAAAATGGAGACAACAGTTACAGATATGGAGAAGTTGAGCGGGGTTAATTTTGCCCTATGGAAATCACAGATAGAGGATACACTGATTTTGAAGGATAAATGTTTGCCGATTGAAGGCACAACAAAGAAACCCTCATTGATAACAAATGAAGAGTGGAATAAGCTAGATAGAAAGGCGATTGCAACAATCCACCAATATCTAGCAAAGAATGTGTATTTCAATGTGTCTGGAGAAAAGACGGCTGCAGGATTATGGAAGAAGCTCCATGATTTATATGAGAATAACACGGCATCAAAAAAAGTGTTTTTGATGAAGAAGCTTTATAATCTCAAAATGAAGGAGGGTGCTTCAGTTGTTGAGCATTTGAATGCATTTAATATTATTACTAATCAGCTTGCCTCTATTAAAATCATCTTAGATGATGAAATCAGAGCGATTTTGCTAATGTGGTCTATGCCAGACAGCTGGAAAAATTTAATTGTAGCTATGAGCACTTCAACAACTGCAGAGATACTAAAGTTTGATGATGTCAGCAGCAGTTTAATAAATGAGGAGTTGTGACGCAAGTCAATTGTGGAAAACCAAGGAGGAGAAGCTCTAGCTCTAGCTCTAGCTGATCATGGTAGGAGAATGGATTGAGGTCGGCAAGGGTGATCAAGATCAAGAGGTCAATCAAAATCAGGGAGAGGAAGGATCATCTATTTTCATTATGGAAACCCAGGCACATGAAGAAATAATGTCTATTTGGGAAGAAAAGACAAAAGGATCAAAGACCATATAATACAAATCACAAGTTATCCATCACAAATGAAGGTGACACTACTGCTGTAGCCACATATAGTGATGTGTTGTTTGCTGTTTCAGTAGAGGATGCATGTGTATATACATCTAGCAGTGGCTTTGATTGGATGCTTGACTCTAGGGCATCTCACCATGTAACCCCATGCAAAGATAGTTTTGTTTCATATAATCCTGGTGATTATGGTAGAGTGCATTCGGGGAATAATTATTTTTGCAGTATTGTTAGAGTGGGAGATGTCCAGATCAAGATGAAAGATGGACAAGATATATTGTTGAAACAGATCAGGGATATACCAGAAATGTTTATGAGTTTAATCTCTATGGGACGACTGGATGATGAAGGCTATTCCACAAGCTTTGGAAAAGCAGGTTGGAAATTTAGCAAAGGAGCATTGGTCGTGGGCAAAGGACCCAAGATAGGAACATTATACACATTGAAGACACTGATAGGAAAATTAGATTTGACTACTGTCACAAAAGAATGAAATTGAGTAGATCTGTGGCATAAGCGTTTGGGTCACATGAGTGAGAAGGGCTTAAAAATCCTTATTGGTAAAAGTTTATTGCCAGGTTTGAAATCCTACAATCTTGATCTTTGTGAGCATTGTATACATGGTAGACAAAGAAGGGTTTCATTCCTTAGAAGTGGCCATGACAGAAAGAAAAATGTGTTAGAATTGGTACACTAAGATGTGTTTGGGTCTGTTAACATCAAATCATTAGAAGGAACATCATATTTTGTAACTTTTATAGATGATGCATCTAGGAAGATTTAGGCATATCCTATGAAAAATAAAAGTGAAGTATTTGGAATATTTCAAAAACTCCATGTTGTTGTTGAAAGAAAGACTAACAAATTGTTGAAGTGTTTAAGAACAGATAATGGTGGAAAATATTGCTCAAATGCATTTAAGGATTATTGTAACAGGTTTGGCATAAAGCATGAGAAGACTGTGCTTGGCACTTCTCAACAGAATGGTGTTGTAGAAAGGATGAATCACACCATTATGGAAAAAGTATGAAGTATGTTGTCCAATTCTGGTTTGGAGAAGAATTTTTGGACTCGAGCAGTTAGGACCGCTTGCTACCTCATAAATAGATCTTCAACTACAGCCTTGGATGGCGGTATTCCTGAAGAAGTTTGGACTGGTAAGAATTTGAATTATTCTCACTTGAAAATCTTTGGATGTGAAGCATTTGTACATATTCCCAAAGAAAATAGAACCAAGATATATGATAAATCTATGAATTGCATTTTTTTGGGATATGCGGATGAATATTTTGGTTATCGTCTATGGGATCCAATCAAACATAAAATTATTAGAAGCAGGTATGTTATATTTAATGAGTCAGAAATGTTTAAGAGGATTGTAGATGAGTTGGAGGTCAAGAAGGTTATTGACAGGTTTGAAGAGCAGCAGGAAAACATACCACCAATACAAGAAAATGAACAACAAATTCAAGAGCTTGAAGAAAAACAAGTGGAAAATGATGAACAACAAGAAGAAGGAATCTTGAAAGAATCTTTATAGGAGATTCAATGTGATAATGCACCACCATAGTTGGTTCACAAATCTTCTAGGCCTCATAAGCCTTCACAAAGGTACCCCCCTTCAAACTATATTTTGTTGACTGATGAAGGTGAGCCTAATTGTTTTCAAAAAGCCTATAAAGTTGAGCACAGTGAAGAATGAGAGAAAGAAATGGAAGAAGAAATGAAATCTTTGCTGGAAAATAAAACTTGGGAGTTGGTAAACCTCCCAAAAGGTAGAAAATCTCTACAAAACAAATGGGTTTACAAGATTAAGCATGAAGGTGACAAAAAGAAGGAGAGGTATAAAGCAAGGCTGGTGGTGAAAGGTTTTTCCCAAAAAGAAGGTATTGATTTCACTGAAATTTTCTCACCTGTTGTTAAAATGTTATACATTAGAGTCATTCTTGGTCTAATTGTTGCTTTAGACTTAGAATGTCAACAGTTAGATGTAAAAATTTCTTTCCTTCATGGTGAATTGGTGGAAGAAATTTATATGGAGCAGCCAAAAGGCTTCATAAAAAAGGCAAAGAAGGCCTTGTTTGTAGGTTGAAGAAGAGTCTCTATGGGTTGAAATAGGCACTTCGACAATGGTACAAGAAATTTGATTCATTCATGTTGGAGCAAGGTTTTTAGAGGTTGGAAACTGACTATTGTGTCTATATCAAGAGGTATGATCAAGGAAAGTATATCATATTATTGTTATATGTGGATGGCATGCTGATTATTGGGCATGATAAGAATAATATCAATAGGTTGAAGAAGGATTTGGGTAGCAAATTTGCAATGAAGGATCTGGGACTAGCACAACAGATATTGGACATGCGGATGATGTGTGACAGGAAAAACAAAAGGTTGTGGCTATCACAAGAAAAATATATCAAGAAGGTGCTTGACAGGTTTAATATGAAGGATGCTAAGCCAGTTGGTACACCCCTTGCAACCCACTTCAAGCTGAGTACTGAAATATATCCTAGTGATGACAAGGAGAAAGAAGAGATGAGCAAGATTCCTTATGCTTCAGCGGTTGTGTCGTGGCGGAAAAAGTCGTTTGTGCGGACACAACTGACCTCCCTAGGAGTCTAAACTCTCTAGCGACAAACAAGACAAAATGGAGCAATCTTTCTCTAAATACATCTTTTAAAATATGAAAACTACAAGTGTTTAGGCTTACCTTATTCCAAAACGCTGTTGTTGTAGTCCGTCCTTGCCGATCCGGATGAGCTCCTCCTTCACATCAATTCCTGCAACCACAAACAATCAAACAATTACCAAGCACTTGCATCTCATATAATAAAACATATATTCAACATGCAGACCAAGGAACACATGAAATAACTCATTAACACAAGCTATTGAGAAAAATGAACCAGTTTGTATTAATAACGAAACAAAGAAACTCTTACAACCTGGCCTTGGTGTTGTGCAAGTTCCTCCAGGGTCCATCAAGGGTTTTCCTCTACTTTGACAAAGCTCACCCACTTCCAAGTAGAATCAAGCAAAGACAATCTCTCCTCACAAGGTTCTAAATGGGAGTCCTAATTCCTGCAGCATTTACCCAAAGAAAATGTATAGCTTCAACCTCCCCTCCCTCTGGCTCAATGCCTTTATTTATAGTGTTGTAAAGAGGTTATTCAGGTCCACCATCAATGGGATAATCCCCCTCTTTGGGTGGGATAGCTCCCTTATTGATGGGATAAGTTCCTCCTTAATAGGGATACATGAACCAACTGGAGGCGCATCCATTTCATCAAACCGACCTCTAGAAAGTTCTAGAAGTAACCACAAGTAACTTTTTTAAGATGAAACTTGCGCATTTTGCCTTTTACAGAAGGACGCACCTGTCCCTTAATATACAGAGCGTCCAAAGACGCAGTCTTTGTGAACATTGTGAGCGTCCCCGCAGCTAAGGCTTGAGAGAACCTGCGTCCCCAGAGATAAACACATTTTTTACAAGACTTTCTCTCTTCTTTGAGTTTGAGATGGATAGCAGAGGCATAAGACTTGCCTAAGAGGGTAGCATGACTGTTGATTGAGCCATACTAACTGTAAATAGTCATGGTGACATTTTTTAGTGTAACAGGTTGGTAGTTTGATGTATGCCATGGTATGCACACTACCAGACATTGCATATTCAATGGGAGTAGTGAGTAGGTTCCTTCCTAATCCAGGAAAACAACATTGGCAAGCAGTAAAATGGATTTTGAGGTATCTCAAAGGTACTAGTCATTATTGTTTATGTTTTGGTCATGATGAGACTGTGCTTGAAGGATTTACAGATGTAGATATGGCTGGAGATATGGACACCAGAAAATCCACTACAAGTTATTTGTATACATTTGCAGGTGCAACAGTATCTTGGGTGTCAAGGCTACAAAGAATAGTAGCTCTCTCTACAACAAAAGCAGAGTACATAGCTGCAACAGACATTTGTAAAAAGATGTTGTGGATGCAATGATTCTTAGGAGAGATAGGGATAAAGCAGGACGAGTATGTGTTATATTGTGATAGTCAAAGTGCCATTCACTTGGGAAAAAACCCAGCATTTCATTCAAAAACCAAGCACATTGACTTAAGGTACCATTTGATCCAGCATGTGTTGGAGGAAGAACAGTTATCTTTGGAAAAGATCCATATAGATAGCAACCCTACTGATATGCTGACAAAAATTCTACCATGAAATAAACATGAGTTATGTAGAGGCATGGTAGGACTTGGTGTGACTTGATTCATGACTCTTATTTGGCTTCAAGTGGGAGAATGTTAAGTGTGAAGCCAAATTCATGCAAGATTCTAGATCCTTCTACACTGCCATTAGTTTCTAGATCTCCATCTAAATCACATGCAGGATTCTAGATCCTTCTACACCACCATTAGTTTCTAGATCTCCATCTAAATCACATGCAAGATTCTAGATCCTTCTTCAGCCTCTATAAAATTGTAATTTTTCTGGCCAAGGAAAGAAGGCCAAGCTTAAAGCCTGTTACGTAATGCAAAGTGATTTATGTTCTCCAGTGATTGTTTTATCTATTTCGTTGTTTTTGATTGAGTAATCTTGTTGTTTCTCCATTTGTCTATCTCTGAAATTATTCTTTGCTATTGCAGTGCAAGTCTCTGAGTATAAATCTGTTGTGTTTGTTGTATGCTCTGAACTAACAGGGCAAATGACAAGCTCTAAAGAAGAATATGATCCACAATATAGCCCACCAAATACATTATCTTCTTGTGGGAAGGAGTAGATGAATGCAAATATGGATGAGGGAACCTCAGGTGGAAGAGAATTAATGGGTCATATTGCCGTTGATATACCTAAGAAGTTCGATGTCTTCTCGTCACCTGGCAAAGGCCATATGCCAAATGATTCGCAGTCATCTTCGAAATCTCTAGTGTTTGACCTACGTTCGCTTACCAATAAGCTTACCGACAGAGACATCAAGAGGAAGATATCCCCATCAGATCATCCTGGTGAACGCGATCTCGAACACGGCAAGGAATTGAGTTCTGAGTCAAGGACGCTCCATCACAAATAGGTGAGCCTTCCATATGGCTCTTGAACATGTGGGATGATTTTTAAATATTTTAAGTTTTATGATTTGAATTATTTTTAGTCAAAAACATTATGTTTTATTAGTTCGAGTGAAATTACAGTGAAAAATAAAATATTAAAAATTGGAACCTATTATTTGGTTTTGAACAAATATTTTTCCATTTTTTTTGTTATTAACCTGATAGGCATCCTTCATATTGGAGTTGGGAACTTTAATCATTGTTTTAATTAATCTTTTTGATCGGATGGCCTAAATTGAAACATGCCAGTATATTCTCATGGTTTCCACTATATCAATGGATAGAATTCACACCGCTAACTTACTTGCATGTTTAAATCACATGTTTAAAGCATACTTAAATTAATTTTTTACAAAGAATGATTAAGAAATTATTGTACCTCTTCTTGATAAACCCGTATGTTCATTAATGAGAAATGTATTTAAAAAGAATTATAAAATATATATTCAAACCACCATTGATTCTAAAACGTATGTATGTTGACATTCTTAAACTTATGCCTCTTCAACCATTTGCCAAGTGTTTTTTTCCGCAGTGAGAAATATATTTAAAACAAATTATAAAACTTATATTCAAACCCAAATTGATTATGAAATGTATGTCTATTCACATTCTTAAAAGTATGCCTCTTCAACCATTTGCGTTACTAATTCCCTCACCCATTTCATTGTTAACTCCTTGCATTACAGGCTGAAGATACTTTAATTTGTTTGATCTTTTCAGCTCAACTACTACGAGATCTCATTTCAAGTCTACTCCATTATGGTCTACTCCATTATGTAAATCGAGTGGCTGCCTATGGGTTACTAATTCCCTCACCCATTTCATGGTTAATGGTTTGCATTACAAACCGACACAATATGGATTTATTTGATCTTTTGAGCTCAACGAAGGAGCTCATTTCAGGGTTTTTTCATTACTGGTTATTTACATTTCTAGTGCTAGCTAATATTCACTTCCATATTTTTTTTTTAGTGATTTTAGATGGTGTTTTAGTAGAGGATTGTTAGACTATTATACATTTATCTCATTAGTGGTTATTTATATTTTTAGAGCTCGCAAGTATTCAATTTCATAAAGGTTTTTAGCCATTTTAGATGGTGTTTTGGTAGAGGATTGTCAAGCTTTTATAGATTTAACAATCATAAATTTTAGTCATATTGGTAAATTGGTAAATGTGGTCGCTAAAACATAGCAATGATCCATGGTTTTCTTATGGATGCATTGGTGATCTATCGCATGATATTAGCAGTGTTCATGGTATATTTGTGTTGGTTGACATTTGAAGCATGTAAACAAGTTATTTGTGTTGGATTCAATCTTTATTGAGCAAGTGGAAGGGAAATTCCAATTGAAGAAGTTTTATGAAAATGTATCAGGACTTGAGGCGTTTAGTCTCAGTAGTAGTTAGATCCTCGGTATTGGTTTGAGCTCTCGCTATTGAGGAGTGTGGGTGGAATATCGGGTGGAACATCTATTAGGATTGTTAAGAGGAGTAGAAAAAAATGGAAGTTATGGAGCGCAAAAACATCGACTTTCTTCTCTCAACGCCCAGTGGAGGCAGCAGGCGATGATCATATGCACCAATTATCCTCAATTAAGACATCCCTCGCTTCGCTGCAGTTCTCTATTATCAAGCACAACTATAGTTGTGTGCTGAAAAAGGGGTCAATCGTATCTATGATGAAATTTCGAGCTTCTTCCCTAAAGAAGATCCTCTTCTTATTCATCGAAGGTAAAAAAAAATGTGATAAAAGGAGACTTGGATTCCATCCTACCAGAAGTCAAAGATTTCTATGATGATTTGGGTTCAACAATTTTGGATGAGTCTGTTATGAAACCAGCTCACAAAAGGATAGAAAAGATAGATGAATGACTTAGAAATCAGCCTCTTAGAGGGGACAACCTCCTTTACATTACAAAAGTGAACAATTCTTGGATGATACAAATGACAATAACTCCTTTCTATATATAGGAGTCTAAGAGGTCATAATATAATCAGAGTCGACATAACAATAATAATGTAAGGGCACAATAATAACAATAGTGGGCTTCTATGGGGCACAATATTAACAATATGGAGACTACATCGGCACAAAAATACAATAAGGGGGTTGTACTAATAACAATAAGGGGTTACATAGTATAGGGACCTAACATGCCCCTCTCCTTCAAAAAGTGTTGTCCTCAACGCTTTAGTAGTTCTTGATGCTTCTGTATAAAATTCTTGTCCTCCCATGTGGAATCTTCAGCGGGTAAGTTCTTCCACTCGATGAGATACTCTAAAATTGATCGATTTCATAGCTTTCAGGTTCTTGTTTCTATGACTGCTCTAGGTTCCAATATGATTTTTCCTTCTTTGTCAAGTTTTGGCAATATTGTTTGAACTGGGATATTTTGCAACTTTTGAATGAGTGGCCACATTTCTTCATCCTTCTTCCATTCATCCACTCTGGTTGGATAATAGAAATAGCATAAAACAATGCTTCCACATCCTCAAACTTTCTTGAGAGTGCCTCTGCAACAACATTTTGCTTCCCATTTTTGTAGATGATTTCAAAGTCATAACCCAACATATTTGTGACCCATTTTTTCTGTCCTTCTAAAGATAATCTTTGTTCTAAAAAGCATTATAACTATCATGATCCATTTTTACCTTGAAGTGTCTTCCCATTAAGTAAGGTTGCCATTTCTTAAGTTCATGTAGTATCGCCAACATCTCCTTCTCATAAATAGCTTGCTTGAGATGTAGCTGTAAAAATAACTTATTGCCTACATCAAAACTTCTTTCACTGCGATGTTGATATGTCTGTTGTTTCATTTGATTCTACATCAAAGTGGTGTTATCCTTTAAATGTTGGAGAACTTGTTATTGATGCTCAATGTGATATTTCACTACTTGAATCTTTTTTCTTCTTGATATCTCCTTCTATCTTGAGACTCTGAGGAGTGGTAATTTTTTCCAATGCATTACAAGATATGGCCAGATTCATTTCTTGATGCTCGATGTGATCTTTCACTTCTTGAACATTTTTATTCTTGATATGTCCTTTTATATTGAGAGTTTGTGGAGTGGTAATTTCTTCCAATGCATTACAAGATATGGTCGGATTCATTTCTTGATGCTCGATGTGATCTTTCACTTCTTGAACATTTTTCTTCTTCATATGTCCTTCTATCTTGATAGTTTGAGGAGCGGTAATTTCATCCAATGCATTACAAGATATGGTCGGATTCATTTCTCCTTTCTCGATGTGATCTTTCACTTCTTGAACATTTCTCTTCATGATATGTCATTCTACCTTGAGAGTTTGAGGAGTGGTAATTCTTGCCAATGCTTTACAAGATATGGTCAAATTCATTTCTTCTTTCTCTGGGGTTGGTTACTGGTGTATATCCTCTTCTTTTGATGTTTCTTGATCCTTTTTTTCCTCCTCTTCATAATCAATGTAAAATAATTTCTTCTCAACACACTTATGACCTTTAATGTATTTATTATCATGATTGTAACAAAGTCCTTTTGCTCTTTTCTCTTCCAATTGTTGTGGTGTCACCCTTGTAGGTTGTGGAAGGCTAGGAGAAACAACGCTTTCATCTTTATAGTTATGAGGGGTATAATTCCTTGTTGCCATAATTTTTCTTTCCACTTTTCTTGCCCTCTCCAACGAATCAAGTTCCCTATGGAGACATCAATCCTCTGCTTCTCTAGAATATCATTTTCCCTAATATTCAATTTTTGAAAGTTGTCAATGTTCTCTTCCATTGAACACCTTTTTTTTTTATATTTATCAATAGTCTAAAGAAGATGTTGCTCTTTGTATCCTCATAATGTGCTATCATTTCCTCAGTGAAAATTGACCACATAACAAGTGGTTTACGAGAACAAAGCCATTTATACCATAAAAATTGATCCGGTTCTAAATAATTAGATGTGATACGTATCTTTTGTAAAAGTGGTACACCATGTAGATCAAAATATTTCTCCATCTGTAGTATCTAATTTACCAAATCCTTGTCATCAAACTTCCTCATCTCGCTTTTTATTGATTTTAGGAGCTCGATCTTGAAACGATTGTAACTCTATAATTTCAGACCTCCAAGTTCTGAAATTTCGTCTTGTAGTAGCCCTCTGAGTCCTCTTTCTAACTGCAAAAGTCTGATCAAGATTGGATTCTGCAAGGAAGCGTTATGTCAAATCTCCCACGATGATCCGATTATAGGCTAGTTCAGCAGAGCAAACTTTTATGAAGTGTCACGTGTTACTGTTTCAACCTTAGGACCTAAAACCGATATACAGAAAATTAAAGTCTGTGCTTTTTCTGCAACTTCTTACGAAATTTCAATTTGATGCTCAAAGAGAAAGTTATAATGATTTTCCCAAGGTCACCTGTTAGAAACTCTCAGATTATATATCCGAACATATAGGGAGACAAGATCTAAAATTCAGACCCGAGCTTCACCAAGAGTTTAGTTCAAATGTGTTTTAATTTCAGAGTCTGAACCTTTGTAGAACAAATATTATAGAGAAAATTCCATGATGACCTGTTTGAGATGAAATTCTGGAGTTTGCAAAACCCTAACTTCCTCAGATCATATCTCTGAACATATAGCAAGACAAGATCTCAACTTCCGATGCGAGGTTCAGATCGATTTCTTCGCAGATGGGTTTTTTGTTTGACTTCCAAAACTTTGTAGCAAAAAACTTATAGCGAAAATTCCACGATGACTTGTTTGGAGTAGCAAAACCCTAGAATCCACAGCGTTGATACCAAATGTTATGAAGCCTGCTCACAAAAGGATAGAAAAGATAGATGAACGCCTTAGAAATTAGCCTCTTCGAGGGGGCAACCTCCTTTATATTACACAAATGAACAATTCTTAGATGATACAAATGACAAAACCTCCTTTCTATATATAGGAGTCTAAGGGGTCATAATATAATCAGAGCCAACATAACAATAATAATGTAAGAGCATAATAATAACAATAGTGGGCTTCTATGGGGCACAATAATAACAATATGGGGACTACATGGGCACAAAAATATAATAAGGGGGTTGTACAAATAACAATAAGGGGTTACACTAGTAGTATAGAGACCTAATAGAGTCATATGATCAAGATACAACAAATCTTCACAAATGCATATCTTTCATAAGAGACTGCACAGATCCAGATTCGAAGAACTCTAAATTGATTCTTCTTATAGTAGGGGCTCTTTGAGGAAGATTTGACAATGATTTGGGAAATATCAATGTTCTTTATACATTTCTAAACATTCGAATTGTTGTCTTCAGAAATCATAGTCTTTTTTATTTTCTTCCCAAAAACCAGTGCCATGAGATTTTAACAAATCAAGCAGTTGAATGACCAAATTGGGGTCTCGTTCCTTTTGCTGCACCATCTTAGAGTACTACCTCTAACAGTCTACAATGGGATCCGAATGAGACTCCAATGAGTTTTGGTTCCCTAATTAGCACATCAAACATATTGAGAGACGAAAAAGTGACAATTAGCTCTAATGTGGATTTACTTTGCACATCATCCATTCAAAATTTAGCATGTTGATCCAATATTTCAAGTGATTGTTTCAAGGAATCCAGAAGGAAAGGCATGATGTTATATTCTAAAAATTAGGTAGGAGAACACGAGGGTAGTAATTTTCCATGCTTTGATTTGATACCAATGCGAGAAGAAAGTGACTCAAGTGATTAAATTCACATTAAATTGTAAATGTCAATTTATATTTTATTGTGTATATTCATATGATTAATTTACATTTATTATCATGTTGTGCTTCTGATTTACTAGAAGCACATTATTTAGATAAGAATCATCTATCAATGTGTCCGTATAAAGAATATTAACAGTGAAGCGATGAAAAACATAAAAATTGTGTTGTGGGTATGGCTTATTGGAGGAAATGCAGCTCCAGGATAGAGGATTATAACAAAAAAAAAATATATATATATAATAATAATAAAACCCATACATGGAGTTGCTCGGAATATTAACAATGATCTAGACATTAGGAAACTTTTGAAATTGGTATTTGCTCTAGATTACAATGTGTTTGTAGCTAAACTGATAATACCTACAAGTGATGTATCTGAGTGCATCAACACGGCTAGACATGAAGCACCTAGAAAAAGCAACATTAAATTTGTAATGAATGGTTTTCTTATTCTCAGGGCGTTGGATGGAGAAGCTGTTGAAATAGTAGAAAAAAATAAGAGAGGATAATATGTTCATATTTGATGCTAAAGTACATGAAGTGTCAAAACTTCGAGCTCAATTACATGATTTTCAACCACCCAGTGAATTTAGGTGTGTCATTAAGATGATTCCGGATGGTTATTTTGGATTGAAAGATTATTTTAAATAATTATGTGACACAGCTGGGAAATGACTTTGCAAGTTATTTAGAAACACAGACGACAGTAAATAGGATATTTGTTGACAAGGAAAACTGGACACGCATGAGTATTCTTGGCACCGCTAGTTCAGGGAAATTCAGTAGTGACCGAACAATTAGAGAATATGTTGAATACACTCGAGGTATTGAGATTTGCAACCGAACATGTTAAAAAATAAATAAAAAATGCTAGATGTCTCTCTCCTGTGTTTTGATGGTCAAATTAGCCATTATGCAAAGAATCTTGTTTTAACTATTTAACCTTCCGTAGCACATAAGATCATTCACTTTTATAATTTTGTTTTCAAATCATGATTAGAGGTAAGTGTGTTGATGAGGGATCTTTGTCGCAACTATAAAGTCTCATTATAGTCGTATATTGCAATCTTTAAGTATTTATTTCAGCCATGTATTGCAATTTGAAAATTTAATATAAAATGCTATTTTCTTTTATTAGGGTGGCTTCATAGGTTTTTAGGTTTAAAAAAATAATGTGGAATTTAATATACATTGATTTTATAAAAAAAAAAATACAATGTTTTAATTGATATTGATTTTAATACAAAATATAGGTTTAATTTTACTATTTCAAAATTTGTAATCTAATATAGCAATTTCAAAATTTATAATAAAGTGTTAATTTTTTTTATTAAATTGGTTTCATAGTTTTTTAGTTATTAAAAATTAATGTGGAATTTAATATACATTGATTTGATAATAATAATTTTTAATTTAATATACATTGATTTTATAAATAAATACAATGTTTTAATCAACATTGATTTTAATACAAAACATTGCTTTAACCTATAATGGTTCCAAATCATTCTAATAGAATCCCTTTTTAGTCTTTAACACTGTCGTCAATACAATACTGTGTAGTTTAGCATATATTACTTTTACATAATAATTTGTAATCAATACAATATTGTGTAATTCAATGTACATTACCTTTATATGATAATTTGTAATTTAATATAATATAAAATGATTTAATGCAAAACATTGTTTTAATATATAATGATTTTATATGTTACTTTGTAATTTATGTGATTTATAATATAGAGATTCATCTATTATAAATGTTATAAATAATAATTTAATTAATGTGTTTATTAGTAAAAATTAATGTTAGATCTTAGACTTTTGTGATCCATATGATAATAAGGTTGTCTTTTGGATTAATTCCATTGTAGAGATTTGGTCTACCTTTTGAACCAACTAATGTGGTTCATCCTCACGACAAATCACATTTGTTGGATGTTTCACACCATTTGTAGTGAGGATCAAGCACATTAGTTGGTTCGAAAAGTCAACCAAATCTCTACAATGTGATTAATCCGAAAAACAACCTTATTATCAATAAAAATTAAATAACATATTAATTTTTTGGTAATTACTTTAATAATACAATGCATTAATATATTAATGTTTAATATTCCATATATTGTAGGTTTAAAGTTGAGATTTGGTACAACTGACCTATTCGATTTTCTATCTTTCAAATCAAACTAGGATAAAAAAATCTTAAGGGAAATACTGTAAAGAAAATTATATAGATACATGAAATGGAATAGAAATAAATATGGAGGAGATACATTTTCTTTTCATCCCACTATTTATACTTATTATAACACTAAGGTTTGTATCCATAGTCAACCATGGAAAATCATGGTTAATCATGGTTAGCCATGGTTGATGATGGTAAACCATGTTTTATAGAATCAAACATGATCAACCGTGGTCAATAGTGGTCAAATATGTTTGAACATCACCTTGTAAGAAAAATTGTCATGATATGAAAATCAACCATGATCAACCATGGTCCAATGCCGCATTCTGACAAATATTGTCTTGATATGAAAATAAACCATGGTCAACCATGGTCCAACATGGTATATTCATAAGGATTGTCTCAATATGAAGATCAACCATGGTTAGTCATGTTTACTTTAGTGTTTATAATATTTATATTAGTGTTTATGTACATTGGGTTTATAACATTAGTCCCTTGGGTTTAATATTATTCCCTTAGGTTTGTAATCCCTTGGGGTTTTAGTATTAACCCCTTGGATTTTCTATTCCCTTGGGTTTATAATATCAATCCATTAGGTTTATAATATTAATCATGGTAAACGATGGTCAATCATGGCCAAACGTATTCAACCATGGTCAAACCGTATGGATATGGAAATCAACCATGGTCAACCATGGTCCAATGTTTTTTTCTCACAAATATTGTCTCAATATGAAAATAAATCATGGTCAACCATGGTTAACCATGGTTCAACGTTGCATTGTGACAAGGATTGTCTTTATATGGAATTCAACCATGGTTAACCATGTTTATTTTAGGGTCTATAATATTCATGTTAGGGTTTATATACATTGGGTTTATAATTTTTATACCTTAGGTTTATTAGTCCCTTGGGTTTATAACATCAATCCCTTAGGTTTATTGATGCAAGTGTTCATATTCCTAGGGTTGAATATTATTCAACAATGGTCAACCATGGTCCAATGTCGCATTGTGACAAGGATTGTCTCAATATGAAAATCAACTATGCTCAACCATGTTTATTTTAGTATTTTTAATATTTATATTAGGGTTTTTATACCTTGGGTTTATAATATTTGTCCCTTGGGTTTAATATTATTCCCTTAGGTTCATAATCCCTTGGGGTTTTAGTATTAATCCCTTGGGTTTATTGTTCCTTCTCGCTTATAATATCAATTGTTTGGGTTTATTATTGCCCGGTGAACCAGGGTTTGTTATGATGTCAACCATGGTCAACCATGGTCCAACATGGAATTGTGATAACGATATTTAAATCAACCCTTGTCAACCACGTTTATATTAGGGTTTTTAATATTCATGATAGGATTTATACACCCCGGGTTTATAATTTTTATATCTTAGGTTTATTATTCCCTTCGGTTTATAATACCAATCGATTGGGTTTATTTATGTAAGAATTTATATTCCGAGGGTTTTAATATTATTCAACAATGGTCAACCATGTTCAAGAATGGTCAACCATGGTCCAATGTTGCATTGTGACACAGATTTTATTATTTTATTATTTTTAATATTTATCTTAAGGTTTTTATACCTTGGGTTTATAATATTAGACCCTTGGGATTAATATTATTCCCTTAGGTTCATAATCCCTTGGTGTTTTAGTATTAATCCCTTGGGTTTATTGTTCCTTCTCGCTTATAATATCAATCACTAGGCTTTATTATTCCCTATCAACCATTGTTGATTATGATGTCAACCATGGTCAACCATGGTCAACCATGGCCCAACATGGAATTGTGATAAGGATTGTCTCAATACGAAAATAAAAGATGGCCAATCATGTTTATTTTAGTTTTTATAATATTTATCTTAGGGTTTATATACGTTGGGTTTATAATATTAGTCCCTTGAATTTAATATTATTCCCTTGGGTTCATAATCACTTGGGATTTTAGTCTTAATCCCTAGGGTTTATAATATCAATCCATTTGGTTTATAATATTAATCATTATCAACCATGGTCAATCATTACCAACCATGTTCAACCATGGTCAAACAAGGTTGGATATGGAAATCAAGTATGGTCAACCATGGTTTAACATTACATTAGACAATGATTGTCTCGATCTGAAAATCGATCATGGTAAACCTTGGTTGACCATGGGCCATTGTTGCATATTTGTGACAAGGATTGTCTCTATATGGAAGCATAGTCAACCATGTTTGTTTTAGGGTTTATAATATTGATGTAAGGGTTTATAGACCTTGGGTTTATAATTGTTATCCCTTAGGTTTATCATTCCCTTGGGTTCATAATACAAATCCCTTGGGTTTATTGGCCTAAGGGTTCATATTCCTAGGGTTTAATCATATTCAACAATGGTTAACCATAATCAACCATGGTCAACCATCATCCAATGTCACATTGTGACAAGGATTGTCTCAATATGAAAAAACCATGCTTAACCATTTTTATTTTAGTATTTTTAATATTTCTCTTAGGGTTTTATATCTTGGGTTTATAATATTAGTCCTTTGGGTTTAACATTATTCCCTTAGGTTCATAATCCCTTGGGGTTTTAGTATTAATCCCTTCGGTTTATTGTTCCTTCTCGCTTATAATATCAATCGCTTGGGTTTATTATTCCCTTAGTTTTATCATATCAATCAAGGTCAACAATTGTCAACTAGGGTGAGTCATGGGGTTTTAGTATTAATCCCTTCGGATTATAGTTGGGTTTACCAATGTTGAGTTTATAATATTAGTCCCTTGGGTTTAATATTATTCCCTTGGGTTCATAATCCCTTGGGGTTTTCATATTAATCCCTTGGGTTCATAATATCAATTCCTTAGGCTTATAATATCAATAATGGTCAACCATGGTCAACCATAACCAACCATGGTCAACTTTGGTTAATCAACATTCGATCTCACATTATGAAACAAATTGTCTCCACTTAGTGTTTATATACCTTGGGTTTATAATATTAGTCCCTTGGGTTTAATATAATTCCCTTAGGTTCATAATCCCTTTGGGTTTTAGTATTAATCCCTTGGGTTTACTATTCCTTTGGGTTTATAGTATCAATCGCTTGGGTTTCTTATTCCCCGGTCAACCATGGTTTATTATGATGGCAACCATGGTCAACCATGGTCCAACATGGAATTGTGATAAGGATTATCTCAATATGAAAATCAACGATGGTCAATCATGTTTATTATAATTTTTATACTATTTATCTTAGGGTTTATATACGTTGGGTTTATAATATTAGTCCCTTGGGTTTGATGTTATTCCCTTGGGTTCATTATCCCTTGGGGTTTTAGTATTACTCCCTTGGGTTTATTATTCCCTTAGGTTTATAATATCAATCATGATCAACCATTGTTAATCATAGCCAACCATGGTCAACCATTGTTGAATGTCGCATTGTGACAAGGATTGTCTCACCATGAAAATAAACCTTATTTATTTTAGTGTCTATAATATTTTATTTCAGTTTACTAATGTTGGGTTTACAATATTAGTCCCTTGGGTTTAAAATTATTCCCATGGGTTCATAATCCCATGGGGTTTTAGTATTAATCCATTGGGTTTATGTTTCCCTTGGGTTCATAATAACAATCCCTTGGGTTTATTATTAACTTTGGTTTATAATATCAATGATGGTCAACCATGGTCATTAATAACCAACATTGGTCAACTGTGGTCAATCATGGTCAAATTTCACATTATGACCAAAATTATCTCCACTTAGTGTTTATTTAGCTTGGGTTTATAATCTTAGTCCCTTGCTAATCCCTTGGGGTTTCAATATTATTCCCTTGGGTTTATTGTTCCTTTGGGTTTATAATATCAATTCCTTTGGTTTATTATTCCCCAGTCAACCATGGTTTATTATGATGCCCACCATGGTCCAACATGGAATTGTGATAAGTATTGTCTCAATATGAAAATCAATGATGGTCAATCATGTTTATTTTAGTGTTTATATTATTTTTCTTAGGGTTTATATATGTTGGGTTTATAATATTAGTCCCTTGGGTTTAATTTTACTCCCTTGGGTTCATAATCCCTTGGGGTTTTAGTATTAATCCCTTGGGTTTATTATTCCTTTAGGTTTATAATATCAATCCCTTGGGCTTATTATTCCCTTAGGTTTATAATATCAATCATGGTCAACCATTGTCAATCATAGCCAACTATGGTCAACCATGGTTGAATGTCGCATTGTGACAAGGATTGTCTCAGCATGAAAATAAACCATGATCAACCATGGTCCAACGTCGCATTGTGACAAAGATTGTATCGATATCAAAATTAACGATGGTCAACCATGGTCCAACATGGCATTGTGATAAGGATTGTCTCAATATGAAAATCAACCATGGTCAATCATGGTTGCTTTAGTGTTTATAATATTTATCTTAGGGTTTATATACATTGGGTCTATAATATTAGTCCATTGGGTTTAATATTATTCCCTTGGGTTCATTATCCCTTGGGGTTTTAGTATTAATCCCTTGGGTTTCTAATATCAATCCATTAGGTCTATAATATTAATCATGGTAAACCATGGTCAATCATAGGCAACCATGTTCAACCATGTTCAAACCACATGGATATGGAAATCAACCATGGTCAAACCACATCGATATGGAAATCAACCATGGTCCAATGTTTTTTTCTCACAAAGATTGTCTCAATATCAAAATCAATCATGGCCAACCATGGTTAACCATGGTCCAACGTTGCATTGTGATAAAGATCGTCTCTATATTTAAATCAATCATGGTAAACCATGGTAAACATTATTTATTTTAGTGTTTATATACCTTGGGTTTATAATTTTTATACCTTAGGTTTATTATTCCCTTGGGTTTATAATATCAATCCATTGGGTTTATTGATGTAAGCGTTTATATTCCTAGGTTTAATATTATTCAACAATGGTTAACCATGCTCAAGCATGGTCAACCATGGTTCAATGTCGCATTCTGACAAGTATTTTCTCAATATGAAAAGAAACTATGCTCAACCATGTTTATCTTAATGTTTTTAATATTTATCTTAGGGATTTTATACCTTGGGTTTATAATATTAGACCCTTGGGTTTATAATATTAGACCCTTGGGTTTAATATTATTCCCTTCAGTTCAAAATCCCTTGGGGTTTTAGTATTAATCCCTTAGGTTTATTGTTCCTTCTGGCTTATAATATCAAACGCTCAGGTTTATTATTCATCGATCAACCATGGTTGATTATGATGTCACCCGAACATGGAATTGTGATAATGAATGTCTCAATATGAAAATCATGATGGTCAATAATGTTTATTTTAGTTTTTATAATATTTATCTTAGGGTTTATATATGTTGGATTTATAATATTAGTCCCTTGGGTTTAATATTATTCCCTTGGGTTCATAATCCCTTGGGATTTTGGTATTAATCCCTTAAGATTATAATATCAATCCATTGAGTTTATAATATTAATCATTATAAACCATGGTCAATAATAACCAACTATGTTCAACCATGGTCAAACAAGGTTGGATATGGAAATCAAACATGGTCAACCATGGTCTAATGTTGCATTCGACAATGCTTGTCTCGATATGAAAATTAGTCGTGGTCAACCATGGTTGACCATGGACCAATGTTACATATTTGTGACAAGGATTATCTCCATATGGAAATCAACATAGTCAACCATGGTTCACCATGTTTATTTTAGGGTTTATAATATTGATGTTAGGGTTTATATACGTTGGGTTTATAATTGTTATCCCTTAGGTTTATTATTCCCTTAGGTTTATAATACAAATACCTTGCGTTTATTGATCTAAGGGTTAATATTCCTAGGGTTTAATTATATTCAACAATGGTTGACCATAATGAACCATGGTCAACCATGGTCCAATGTAGCGTTGTGAGAAGGATTTTATCAATATGAAAATCAACCATGCTCAACCATGTTTATTTTAGTATTTTTAATATTTATCTTAAGACTTTATACCTTGGGTTTATAATGTTAGTCCCTTGGGTTTAATATTATTCCCATAGGTTCATAATCCCTTGGGGTTTTAGTATCAATCCCTTGGATTTATTATTCCTTTGGGTTTATAATATCAATAAGTTGGGTTTATTATCCCCCTAGGTTTATAATATCAATCATGGTCAACCATTGTCAACTACGGTCAATCACGGGGTTTTAATATTAATCCATTGGTTTATCTTTCCCTTCAGTTGATAATATCAATCCCTTGGGGTTTATAATATCATTGATGGTCAACCATGGTCAACCATAACCAACCATGGTCAACCATGGTTTGATGTCACAATGACAAAAAATGTCTCCATATAAAAATCATGGACAATCTTTGTTAACCATGGTCAACCATGGTTGATCGTGGTCAACCATGTGTTATAGAATCAAACATGTTCAACCATGGTCAATCATGGTCAACCATGGTCAATCTTGGATGTTTAGTATAAATCCCAATGGTTTGTTATTGCTTTGAGTCAAACATGGTGAATCCTAGTCAACCATGATCAAATGTCGTTGTGTGACAAAGATTGTCTCGATATGAAAATCAACCATGGCAATCGCAGTCAAGCATGGTCCAATGTCACATTGTGATAAAGAATTAATTATTATTATTAATATTATCATTATTAATTATTATTATTATGTAAAGATGAATTCATTATTATTATTTTTATTTAAATAATTAATATTCATATTATTATTATTTAATAATATTTAATTAAAAAAAAATATTATTATTGTTTAACAATAATTAAATATTTAATTGTTATTTATTAATTTTTATTAGTAAATTTTTATTATTATTATTAGAAACTGGAATAAAATAAAAATATTTATATTTTTTCTAAAAATAATATTAATTTTTTTTAATAAAATAAGTAATTATTTATTTACATTTTATAAAAAATGAATAATAAATTATTATTATTATTATATATCTATCAATGGTCTGTGTCATAGATAGAAATAAAACCTTATGGGTATATCAACCACATTTACTAAAATAATTATTGTCATTATTAAATAATTAATGTTATGAAAAATGTTTTTGTTAATTAATATTACTAATATTATTATGAATTAACATTATTATAATAATAATAACATAGTATTATTACTATAATAATATAATAATAATTGTATTATATTATTATTATTATTTTACTATAGTAATATAATAATAATATAATTTTCTTTTTATAATATTATTATCATTTATTATTAATATTATGTAAGATTATTATTATAATATTAATATAATAATCATTAATATATAAATATATAAGAATATGGTTGTTATTATTTATATAGTTATTAATAATCTTAAATAGTTGGTTTTAAAAAAAAAATACACATAATAATTATTAATGTGGTTGATATAGGCCTATTGGCTTATATCAACCATATTGGTAAATGTGGTTGTGCTAGTTTAAATCAACCCACATGTATGATGTCACTTTTTCTCAAAAATAAATTTTATTTTTAATAATATATTTAAAAATAAAATTATTTATTAATTTATAAATAAATTTATATTTTATCTATTTATTCCTAAAATTTTATTTATTTTAAAGTAAATTTAAGAAATTATATAAATTTTCTGTAGCTTTTATTTATTTATAAACTTATTAAAACGAAATATTAAAAAATAATATATTCTTTTATTAAAGGCAAACATTAAAAAATGAAAAAAAGGATACTAAGGTGGAGGAATTGGCCGGACGGTCAAAAGTGGCTAGAATCCGGGAAAAAAAAGTTCAATTTTTTTTTAAGTTGTCGTGTTTGAATTTAAAAACCCGGGGCACCCAAAATCCTTGGATCTACCAAAAAATCATGTCGCATTTTATCAAAATCTTGCGAGACTTTCTATGATTTTCTGATCAAAAAATAATATACTCCTTGGTGTGCAATTTAAAAGGATAAAATTTTAAAACCTCGTTGATTCCCCATTTTTTATATTATTACACAATTTTTAAAATAGTAAATTCAACATTTTTAAAGAGGTGAATATATAAGTGCAAATAAGTAATCATTTTTAATTAGACTAAAATTTTATTTAATGATAGAAGGTTTAAGTTTAACACATGTGCGCAACAGCCTAGCTCGAGCCTGCGCTGACCTAGCCACCGCTGCCCCTGTAGATCCATCTTTTGACAACCTCCTGCTATTGAGGCCAACCAGACCATGTAGCCCTCTGAGGAGGGAGATCCTCACTCTTCCACATAGACAGGGAATGAAGAAAATGTAGAAGCTTTCACATCTTTAATTACAGAGAATGGATCTACAAGGAACAAGCCATCAACGAATAAATTTGTCAAGAAACTTGAAAGTATCCCATAGATTTCCCTCCCTCCAACATTTCCAAGAAGAGAAGTCATCTCTTTGGCAGAACGTGGACTTGTTGGGCAGTTCATAGGGCTATGGCCTTCACCCAAATCAGTGAAAAATGGGTGGAAAGAAACTAGAATGCAACAACACAGGGGAAGATAGCAATACGATTATGTGGAAGCGGTTACTACACCTTTCTCTTTGAAACAAAGGAGGATATAGATCTGATATTTAGAAACAGACCTTACTTCATGGACTCCAGAGGTTTATACCTGAACGAGTGGATGCCAAATTTTGATCCGGAGATGGGTGTCCCAAACGCAATGCTCGTGTGGGTCAGGCTCTCGCATTTTCCTCTTCACTGTTGGGGAGACGAATCTCTAAAGGCTATAGGAAACACAATGGGAAAATATATTGATAGATGTGAGCCAAAAGACAACTTGCACACATGTGCAAGAATATGTGTGGAAGTAGATCTCGGAAAAGGCCTCCCGGAAGCAATAAAGATGAAGGTCGACTAGTGGACACACATTCAACAGCTCGACTACAAGCAAATACCATTTAAATGCAAGGTATGTCACAAGTATGGTCATTTTGCAAATAGGTGTTTTAAAAAAATAGAGAATGAAAATGTAGAAGAGAAAGAACCTACATGGGAACAAGTGAAAAGGAAAAAACCTAACAATAATCAGACTGCGCCAAATATTTATCAGTCCCCTGAAGCAAATGAAACAACCTCACAGCCTCCAGTGAAGGTTTCTCGTCCTGATCACACTACTCTGAATCCTTTTGAGCCATTAGAAGACTCCTTTGATCCACTCTCTCCCAGATCTGCACCCTCTCCTAGATCCCCACCCTCAAACCCTATAGCTCTCATATCCACCCCCAACACAATATCCTCCTCTCCTCCTCCCTCAGTGGACCACATTCTAACTAGAAGCAAAGCCAAAGAAATCCCCCAAGCCTAGGATCAACAGAAAAAAGTGGGAAGGAAATCCAGTAAAGAAATCAGAGATGAGGCAGCAACTAAAGAAATGGCCCTAGGAACGCAACAGCCAATGGATTCATTCCTTGGGAAACAAACAGGAAATCTTGAAAAAATTCAGCAAAGAGGAAAGGGAGGACCACACCAAAACAACAATAAATAATGGTAGTGGTCTCTTGGAATTGTCATGGCCTTGGCACCTCCTTTAAAGTAAATGCAGCTAGAGACATTTTAGCCAAGGAACAACCAGATATATATATATGATCCAAGAGACCAAACTAAAAAAACAAGAAAGTCAAAAAATGATTCAAAAACTAAAAAATTATGAAGAAGTAGTGTTAGAATTCACAGGAGCATCAGGAGGAATCATCATGATTTGGGACAAAAGAAAATGGGAATTAATGACCCACAAAACCAATAGACACTGGATTCGAACAGAGTTACGGAATCTCAATACGAAAGAAAAGCATAGCATTATAAATGTGTATTCTCCAAATCACAATAGAGAGAAAGAACAATGTTGGAAATCAGTTAAAGAAGAAATAGCATAGAGACAAAGTGGGCACTTAATCCTAGGAGGGGATTTAAATATGATAAGGAATATAGAAGAAAAATTTGGCGGAACCTTCCACAATGATTCGTTAAGAGAAGATCTTGAAGGAATAATAGAATATTACAAATTAATAGACATTCCACCAAGCAATGGAAAATACACTTGGAACAACAAAAGAATTGGAAAAAACAACATAAAAGAAAGGTTGGACAGAATTCTTATTCATGAAATCATAGCAGCTGCTTACACTCTTGTGAAAAGTAAAATTGTTCACAATTTAGCTTCAGATCACAAGCTGGTGGTGCTAACATTGGGAAAGCTAGAAAATCAAGGACCCCTTCCCTTAAGATATAATTCAATTTGGGACAACAAGGAAGGTTTTGGCAAACAAATAAAGGACAACTGGAAAAAAAGTGTCACAGGATCTCCATAGTATGTTTTGGAAACTAAGCTAAAGAACCTAAGGATGCACTTAAAAAACTGGGCAAGAGAAAATGATCTTCGAGACAAAGCTAGGAAGGTAGAATTGTAAAAAAAGATGGATAACCTTTGCAAGGAAAAAGAGAACAAGGAAGAAAGTAAGCAATACCAAATACAAGAAAAGGAAATATATATGGAAATATATAAGCAAAATAGGCAACAAGAAGAGGAAGGAAGATTGAAATCAAGATGCCTCTGGCTAAAATCCAAAGACAAAAATACAACCTTCTTCCACAATACAATGAAAATAAGGAGGTCAAAAAATTAGATACAACAGATTCAAGTAAATGGTCATGAAATAAAGGGAGTAGAAGCAGTAAAAAACGCAGCACATAAACACTTCAAAGAACTCCTCTCAACAAGTTACCAACAAGTAGCTAATGAAGAAATTTCGTAGCATATAAAAAAAAAATAAGCAACTAGCAAAATAGGGAATTAGATAAAGAAATTACTGAGGAAGAAGTCAGAGAAGTTGTGTGGAATCTCCACACTGATAAGGCACCAAGTCCAGTTGGGTTTACAATAGCCTTTTACAGAAAACATTGGGAAATTATCAAAAAACACCTAATGAGAATGCTCAAAAATTCTTTCCAAAAAAAAAAAGATTGGAAGAAATACAAAATCCTCCTTCCTAACCCTCATTCCCAAAGAACCCAATCCTACAACTTTTAAAAAATATAGGCCAATCTCCCTGTGCAACTCGTCTTATAAGATTCTTACCAAAATTCTAGCAAACAGAATGAAGAAATTACTTCCGGAAATGATCTCAGAAAACCAAGGAGGATTTGTCCCTAAGAGGCAAATCATAGACAATGTGATAATTGTACAAGAGGCTATCCACAGCAGTATCCAAATAAAAGAGAGAGGAATGATTGTTAAGTTAGATATGGCTAATGATTTTGATAGAGTTACTCATAACTTTCTTGCAGCGGCTCTCAAAAGGTTTGGCTTCTCAACAAATTTCATAGAGATTATCCATGCATGTATTTCAAATCCTTGAATAGCCCCTTTAATCAATGGTCGGTGCAGTAAATTTTTCCAAAGCACTCGAGGGTTGTGGCAAGGTTGTCCACTTTCTCCATTCTTGTACATCATCATGGCTGAATCGGTAAGTGCTATGTTGGAAAATCAAAGAAAAGAGAAAAAAATAACAAGGATCCAAATATCGAGAGGAGTCAAAGATATAAACCATTCTCTCTTTGCAGATGATACCCTTCTCATAGGCAGGGCATCCTACATTATAGCAAAATGATTCAAAATTGTCTTGGATGAATTTATTCTAGCTTCAGGAGGAATCTTAAACAACTCCAAATGCAGAATATACTACTGGAACACTCCATCAAAAACAATGTAGTGTATCTCTCAAATCCTAGAAATACCTTTACAAATAAATTGGAGCCACTTCACTTATCTTGGGCTACCCTTAGCAAAGGAAGTGATAAAATCAGAAGTATGGAACAAGCAAGTAGAGAAAATGAAGGGAAAAATTTAGAATTTGGGAGTGAAGTGGCTCAACCTGGCAGGAAGGGTGACACTGATTAAAGCACTTCTCTCGGCCTTGCCTATATATCAGTATGCAATCATTATGGCTCCAGCAAGTGCCCACAAGCAAATGGAACTGATAATTAGAAGCTTTCTCTAGCAAGGAGGAAAGCAAGATAATAAAAAATTCAGCCTTATTAAATGGGAGCAAGTTACTCTTCCCTATGAAAAAGCAGGTATAGCAATATGTTTTCCAGGACTAATGAACATTACTCTAGGGACAAAAATTATCCGGAGAATGATAAATGGGAATGGCCACTGGTGGTCAAAAGTACTAACAATGAAATACTTAAATTGTCATAGAACAAAGCTTCTCACTGAAACTATTCTAGACAGGCCATGCACCCAAATCTAGAAATTGGTAAAAAGGATAATCCCTCTCATTAGAGATCAAATATCCAAAAATCTAGGGAATGGAAAAACAATATCTATCTGGGAGGATAGAATAATGGGAAAAATACCTTAAATTAGCAACAAAACTTAAGGGGGCTTCAGAGATGGATGGAAGAGAAAAGTTTTAACACTCTTTATTCCATCTCGAATTGGGATCAGAATAATTGGGTAAGATGGAAAAAGTTGGAAACACGATCAAGACTGAAAAGTAAGTGGGAAATTTTAAAAACCCATCTGGCAGGGGTTTCCCCATTAGCATAGAAGAGCAGGATGACTTTGTTTGGGATCCAAATGGAGGGGATTAGACAGTGAAATTGGGGTACAACCTCCTCCAAAAACTCCACAATCAAAATGACTGGAGCCTTTGGAAGGCATCTTGGAATTCAGACAGTCTACCCAAAATTAAAGTCTTCACATGGACACTTCACAAAGGTAAAATTCTTATCTCTGAAAATTTAAGGAAAAAAATGAATACAAGGGCCCTCAAAATATGTCATGTGTCAAAATGAGGAAGAATCAATCCAACACCTCTTCATTAACTGTATGGTGGCAAGAGAGTGTTAGAAATAGGCAATAAGTCCTTTGGAAATAAACATAAATTCAAAAACTCAGTTGACAACTCTTCATAAAAATTGGGATAAAAGCTACCCCTATACAAAGAAAAAAAGGAAATAATAAACACGATATGGAAATGCCTCCCTTCAATCCTGTGATGGAAAATTTGGATTGCTAGAAACAAATTCATTTTCAAAGATCAAAAGCCAAATCTAGGCAAGATCCTAGCAAAAACGTGGAGCCAAGTTGCAGAGATAATAAGTACAAATGGATTCTCAAAAATGGATTAGAATGACTTACAACAAGAAGAGAATGATTGGTACAGTAAAGCAATGCTAGAAAACAAACCAAAAGTAGCAGTTACAACAAAAATAAAGAATTTCACATAAACAAGAATTGGAAATTAAGATTGGATGATAAAGAATTTGCAGAATGGATAAAAGAATAGAAGAGACACATTCTCTCTTTTGATGGAGCTACAAAAAATAACTCATGTAAAGTAGGGGCAGGAGGAGTCATTCTAGATCCAAATAGGAAAAAAATAATAACCTATGAATGGAGCCTTGGAAAAATGACAAACAATAGGGCTGAAGCATACAGCCTTCTCCTAGCCACAAGGATTTTAAACAAAAATGCAATCAAGGACACTATAATAATAGGTGACTCGGCTCTCATATTAGTAGCATTGGATGCCAAAAGGGACTTTAAAAGCATAGCCACCGACAAAATCTATCAAAGGATCAAAAAAAGCTTTGAAACCCTAGGAAAAATAGCCATAAAGCATGTCCTGAAAAATCAAAATAAGGACACTGATAGTCATGCCAACAAAGCAATTGACAGACCAATTGGGATTTTCAAAGAGAGTAATGAAGTTTATGAAGAAATGATACCATGATCCCACAACCAGTATGACAATCGAGAAAGAGGATATAGATCCGAAAAATCTCACAAGAAATTTTACAAGGGGAAAAAATAAAAAAGAAGAATCAAAATATCAACTCAAGTTGGAGATTACATGAAGAAAGCAGAGAATATAAGTTAGCAGAGGTTTTCAATTGTAATTAGCATTGCTTAGAGCACTTGACTCTCAAAATCCCAACATGCTACACTACATGATGAAACAAGATTCCAATTGTCCTCCTCTCCTGGGCAAGGTCGGCTTTAGTCGTGTCACCCAAAAATGCCTGGACAGTAACGGTACTGCAAGAAATAGTCATATCTCCAAGGTCGCCTATGCAAGCTCCCAGGCGACCCGAGACAGCAAGGCATTTAACAACAGTAAGTCTCCCCTCATTAGAGACCAATATATTAGGACAAGAAACCACAAAAATTTGAAGATTTGGCGCAAAGAAAGCGTGAGGAGACAAATGAAGAACCCCTGCACTCAAACTGTTGTATCCCGAGATTAACGGATAAGGAATGCCATGAGAGGTATCAGGAGAGGAACTCGATGGAGGCAGATCAAGGGTCATCAAGCGCTAACTTGCACGAGACTTAGTCAAAGCGAAAAGGCGGGAATTCATAGGAGCGGTTTATTGGGAGGAGATTAAGCGGTAAGTGGTTTCTAGAGGGAACCCCCCGATTCCACTCACCGTTGGACATGTAACAAGTAGGTGGGGTGAGAATACCGCTTTATTGGGCGGGTATTCTCCGTGCGGTTTGCCCACCAGAAATCAATGCCCGCTATTGGATATTTTGCGTGGGGATCGACAGCAATGGAGAGACGTGCAGTTTGAATGATTGGCGTTAGGTGGTGTCCATCAGATTTGACGGGGGAAACCTACAGTGGAGATTGAGTCTATTAAAGGCTAGTTTTGATATTTGCGCCAAGTCTGTGGAAAAGCGGAACTATTATCAAATGTGTTTGTTTTTTTGCCTGCCTTTTCGAAAGTTAAGTGCGGGTTCTTTGGTTAAGTCTGATGTTTCAATGTTAAGTGCGGGTTTTTGTATTTTTTGAAGTTTTTAAGAAACAAGGTTGTTAAAGTAGTTGCGGGGATTGTGCTCATTGTTGTGCACTACTTTGATCCAACCCTCCTCAGATTGTACAAGGAATTAGCTTCCTTTCCCCTTTTTTTGCAATATATAAAAAGTAACCGATTGTGTTAAAAAAATATATAGAAGGTTTAAGTTTGATTTATTTATTTATTTTTATAAAAATTATTATAATTTAGGTTAAGGAAACAACGTTAATAGTTTAATGTATTTTTTGTTTTTTTTTACTAGAATATAGAGATACAATTTCATCACTTTTTATTAGGTGAAAATTATTCTAAATAAATAAATAGATTAAAAACATTTAAGTATTTTTTTTAGTGATAGTGATCTTGTGTATATATTTTAGAGTGTAACACATAGTGATACATCATGCATTGTTTTTACTAAGTTTAATTTCATTTATGTTATTTAACTATTAAAACTATTGGGCTTAAAATAGCTAGAACAAACACTGTTAATTATTATTTAAAATACTTTGGACCACATTATTAAAGGAATCAAAGAAACAGTTGAACAGACTTCTTAGAACAGTTACAACTACTCCTTCACCCTTTTTCCTTAAAGGGAAAAGAGGGCAGAACCCTGCGGGTTGGAAGAGAAGGACTATGTTGCATTCTTTCTTCAGCTAGCAAACATAACCAGTGGAAAGAAAGTTGAGGTAACAAGTTGTGAGGTACGGGACTTGAGGCTGGATAGAGTCATGACGCCCAAGGTACCTAGCTCTTCCTTATTGGCAGAAGTGGAAGGGCTTGGAGGGGGAACCTGGACATAATTGCAAGTTTTGAGGCTGAACCTAGACGTAATTTCCAGTTCTGAGGCTGGTGAGATCTTCTGATTATTTAATATATATGTAACGAAATATAGATAAGTGATACTAACATGGTAATCATTATCAATAGAATAGTTTGAATGTTTAGTGTAAATTTAAATAACATAGTAATAGTGAATGACCTATTTACTGTAAGTAGATAGTTTGGAAATGGTGTAGCATAGATAATGATCATTCACTAATTTCTAAGTAGAATAGTAAGGAAAATAGATGGTGCATGATTTCCTAATGGATACTGATACACATCTAGAGAACTGTAAAACTGTCAGTTAGCAATCAATGTTGAACTAATAAGAAAAATAACATTATAGACGAATGTCGATTTAACCTAGAAACACATAAGTATATAAACTGTAAAGCAGATGCCTATCAGTTTTCTGCTAGAAATAAATAAATAAATGGTACGAATTGTAAACATATTCATATAGCAATATATATGTCTAAATATCAGACCTCCATCATACACAAGAATTTCCTTAAATTGTAGAAAGAAGTCAACTCGATAAACCCTTCCCCATGCTTCTGGTTAATTAAACAATTTATTTACAGTTCTTTACATATCTAGGGTTTGAGCCATAGATGAGTTCGTAAAGAACCCATCCATAGCCATGTACCCTAGTTTCTTAAAACTAAACCATGAATTCTAATGATACTGATCACAAATATGTACGTAAAGCACTTTAAACAAAAATGAATACCATAGCCTGCACAACGATTGAGAAGAAAATCATGCACAACAAATAACCCTCAATAATCAACCAAATACCAAAGCTCAACAACTGATTATACAACAATGAGTGTTTACATAAATAAATGCAAAAAATTCATTAATAAGTTTGATATAATTATATTCCGTCGAATCTGTTCCAGTCGAAAAACATTTCACAAATTCACAATAATTTATGTGATATGCTCAATAAAGAATTAAACTATATTAATTTTTGGTGGCTAGTATGAGTAGAAATAAGCCCAAAACCTTAATTAATATTACAATTCATAGTCTAAATCTCATCTTATCTGAAGCAGCAACATCAAACAAATGACAACTCTTGAAATTGTTTGTCTCATAAAGTGATTCTCTAAACGAAGGCACAATAAACGAGTTTTCCAACACACCTAGAAGTAGGAAGAAGTGGAGATTAGCACTGGAATCATCCTCAACAATGCACAAACTAAATGAGGGTTTCGAACGAGACCTTGAGGTAATACCAGCACAACAAAAAACAATGAGAAAAATACCACCTATGTAATAACTCGATAGCAACATCAACCACGAAAGGTAAGTAGGCTCACCTGTATGTGAGCTAGGAAGCCATTGAAACAACAACTAGACCTATATGGAACTAGACCGCCTCAGTGAGAAAATAATTGGAAAATAATTGCAAGAATACTCAACGAAATTGTCACAGTGGAACAAATGTTATCTTGGAACATCGGAGCAATGATCTTTTCTTCAAGACCACTAAGGACCAAGTTGGGCTCTCCATTGTTGCCCAAACTTCCAATAACCCATTAAACAACTCCAAAACTGTCATAACCCAACCTCAGTGGAAGAAACAAGGCATAACAGCATAATATGAGAAAAATGGGGACGAGGATGGCACCTGGAGTCTCAGAGGTGAATTGGCCAAAGAGTTTCATAAGTTATTCATGACAGAGCAGAGCACTGAAGAAAAGACTAACCAAACAGACTATCCCTTCTACCAAAAGAGCCACAAAACCCTTCAACCATGCTTGAAAAATCAAGACCGTCAATCAATGTCGATCGAACAATAGACAGACAACCATCCAAACCTTAGGATCCTTCCATGTTAAGTTAGGTAAAGGCATTAACACCATCGCAGGTGGCAAGGATGAGCATGCATAATCCAGGCAGGAGGACACCTCGGGACTCTGCGACTTTAATGGAAGGCAGGTTACTTGAGGACGATGAAGGAGTGCGGGAACAATACCGACAACATTGGAATGTACCACATAGGTTGCAAGCGTGCTGATCCCTTTCCAACTCCACAGCTCCAACTCTAACCCAAATCACAAACTTTAACCCAATTCATTACCACAACAATCATACAAGTCCACATTATGATGGACCAAGGGGCAGACAAGGCATTAGTATTATAATGATTAATGATTGTTAGATTAACAATATTTTTTATTTTTTTTATATATACATAAATAGGATGTTACAAATGGTATCAGAGCCTAGGCTCGCATAGTGAGTCCTCTATGTTGTTCTAACAAGCAATTAAGTTGTAATGTTCCTATATATATACATACATACATATATATATATATATATATATATATATATATATATATATATATATATATATATATATATATATATATATATATATATATATATATATATATATATATATATATATATATATATAGATATAGATATATATATATGAAGAAAAATAAACTGAGTTTTGATTAATTGTGAACATAGAAGGTGAATTAGCATCAAGGACAAAATGCATAAGAGCCCCAGATCATCGAGCCAACTGGAGGTGCCTTATGTAGAGGCCAACCTAGAATTATGGGTAAAATTGGGAGAATAATCGAGGTAGGCTAACGCTGCCTTAATTGAGACAATACAACAAATTCGAGTAGAAATGATGAACCTCAAAATGGATAATGAATGATTAAGAAAGTTGCAGGAGAAGATTTTTCAAAGTTTGTCAGATTAGGAAAATCAGAGAGGACCAGATCCTAGTACAGAAAATAGAGAAAATACCCCAACTGTTCATAATGAGGAAGAACGTGCAGAATCTGTAGAAGGTCACAAAGAAGAAGATGAAGGGCATTCAGATAATTTTTTTGACCAAAGAAAACCAAAAAGACCAAAGATATAATTACAAGGGGAGCTCAAAAAAATCATACCCACAATGTTTGAAGGAGAGTCAGAAGAAGCAGCGCAAGCTTGGCTGATAGACATGGGTAAATACTTCCAGATTTATTAATATACTGAAAACCTTAAAGCAAGGCCGGCAATTTACCAATTAAGAGGAAAATCCACCCTCTAGTGGGAAGAAATTAAGACCTTAAGGAAGATGGATGAAGAACCAGTAACATGGCAAGAATTTCATAAACACTTTAAAGATAAATATTTAACGGAACGTTATTATGACGTAAAAGAAAAAGGGTTCCATGCATTAAGACTTGAAACCTTAAGGAAGATGGATGAAATCAAAAGGGTTCCATGAATTAAGACTTGAAACCTTAAGGAAGAAATTAAAACCTTAAGGAAGATGGATGGAATCAAAAGGGTTCCATGAATTAAGACTTGAAAGCTTAAGGAAGAAATTAAAACCTTAAGGAAGATGGATGAAGAACCAGTAACATGGCAAGAATTTCATAAACAATTTAAAGATAAATATTTAACGGAACATTATTATTACGTAAAAGCAAAAGGGTTCCATGAATTAAGACTTGAAACCTTGACCATGGATGAATATGTAGCACACTTTACTTCCTTGTTGCGATACGTCCAATATATGAAAGAAGAAAAAGCTAAGATCGAATGGTTTATTAGCAGTTTGTCCAACTTCATGAAGGAAAAAATAGAATTCGACTATTCTGGAACCATGGATGATGCAGTACAGAAGGCTCGCATCTGTGATTAATAGATGAAGCAGAAAAATGAGGGATCTAAGGGAGTTGTTGCCAAGAAAATGAGGAATTTTCCACCAATTAGACATCAGAAAACCATGCATGGAAGAAACCATCAGCAAAGGACTTTTGGAAAGTTTGCAAGAAACCCACCCAGAACTCAAGCATTCACCGAGAATAGGCAACCTGAAGGAATTAGTAGAACTGTTACTGAATAGCCAGCAAAACCACCACTACAATGTTTGGGATGCGGGGAAGCACATTATTACAAAAACTTCCAGCACAAAGCTTAGAATAAGAAAGTTTCTAACATGCAATAAGCCTCTACGATAGGGGATATCGCAAGGAGCATGCCCAGGATTAATGCAGGTTTGGACGATCATCAGGCGGAATATCAACCCACCATGATTGAATGTGAAGGTACGATTGGTGGTCAATTTATTTCTATTTTATTTGATCCAGGTGCTAGCGTGAGTTACATTAGTCCTAAAGTGGTAGAAATATGTCAACTACAAAGTAGTAAATACAAAGAGTCATGGCTAGTTGAACTAGCTACTGGTACCAAAAGAAGGGTGTCAGCCAAAACAGAAAACCACCCTATAATAGTTTCAAGATAGTCTATCCAGGTCAATCTGAAAATTGTTCCCCTAAGCTCATATGATATATTACTAAGGATGGACTAGTTAGAAGGTCGTTGGGCCCTAGTAGATTGCAAAGAAAATTCCATAATTAATCTTACTAAGTGAGGACAGTGGAAGGAAATTCAAGGAATTAAGAAAAATATCAAGTTGTGCCTTATTAGAGCCAATCAACTCAGAAAGTGTATAACAAAAGGGTGTCAGATTTATGTTGTTCAGGTAGGTTACAACAATGATAAAAATAAAATTACCTCTTTAGAGAATATTCCTGTAATCCAGGACTTCTTAAACGTATTCCCTGAATCTATTTCAGGATTACCACTAAGGAAAGTGATTGATTTTACAATTGAACTAATGCCTGGAGCAACTCCTGTTTCAAAAACCCCTTATCGTGTGAGTGTTCCAGAATTCACTGAACTTAAAATGCAACTGCAGGATCTGTTAGCTAAACGATACATATGCCCAACTGTGTCTCCTTTGGGAGCCCAGGTGCTATTTGTATGCAAAAAGGATGGAACCCTACGATTATGCATTGACTATCGTCAGCTGAATAAGATTACCATAAAGAACAAAATACCCGCTACCTGGCATCGATGACTTATTTGACCAAGTATAGGGAGCTAGCATGTTCTCAGAAATCGATGTAAAGTTCAGATACCACCAAATCAGAATAAAGGATGAAGACATCTGTAAATCGCATTCCGATCTCGTTACGAATATTATGAGTTCGTGGTACTACCTTTTGGCCTTACCAATGCACCAGCCATGTTCATGAGCCTAATGCACAGTAATTTCCATCCCTTTCTCGAAAAGTTTTTATTGATTTTTATCGACGATATACTGATATACTCTAAAAACCAAGTGGAACATAAGCAGCACTTAAGAACGGTAATGCAATTTCTATGAGAAAACTAATTGTATGCAAAGTTTAGCAAATGCAATTTTTACCAAGATCAAATCCAATACCTAGGCAATGTTATATCAGCAAAAGGAATAGCAGTGGATCCAAAGAAAATCAAAACTATTATGTTATGGACCACACCAAGAAACGTGGCTGACATAAGATCCTTCTTAGGCTTGGCAGGGTATTACCACTGATTTATAAAGGAATTTTTGAAAAATGCCTTCCCAATGACTTCACTTCAGAAAAAGGGATGAGCTTTCTACTGGACATCGGAATACCAAAATTTTTTTGAGCAACTAAAACAACCTCTTACAACCACTCTGGTGCTAAAGGTAGCGGATCCGGAAAAATAATTTGTAGTATTTACCAATGAAAGTAAAGAAGGTGTCGATGGAGTACTAACTCAGGAAGGAAAAGTCATTGCTTATGAGTCACAAAAGCTAAAGGATTATGAATAGTGCTACTCTACCTATGATTTGGAGTTGATCATGGTAGTGGATGCACTAAAGATGTGGTGGCAATACATTATGGGAAATAATTTTGTTTTTGTTAACTAACCATAGTAGTTTAACAAATTTCTTTAATCAATCTAATTTAAATGCATGCCAGGCCAGATGGACCACATTCTTGAGTGAATTTGATTTTGACTTGAAACACATCAAAGGAAAAGAAAACTGAGTAGCTGATGCTTTAAGCAGAAAATTACATTGCCTCTATGAATTACATTTTAGTCATGCGCAACCTAACCTACTAGAGGTTATCTGAGAAGCTTCCCTCAAGGATTTGGAACATGCACTCTTCTGGCAGGAAGCTTCAAAAGCCCAAGAAAGAGGAAAGAAATGTGAGTATGCAATTAACTCTGATAAAATGTTAACATTCAGGAATCAAATTTACATTCCTAACCAAATCTCCGTGAAGTAGATGTTATTAGATGAGTTTCATAGGAAACCTTATATTGCCCACCCAGGATACCATAAATTGTATTATTCCATTAAGAAAATTTATTTCTGGCCCAGTTTACGAAATGATGGGGCTGAATATTTATCCAAGCTCTTAGAGTGTCAATTGGTGAAAACAGAACATCAGCATCCTACAGTTCTGTTGCAACCATTACCCATTCCAGAATAGAAATGGGAGACCATAACCCTAAATTTGTTTACAGGGTTACCTCGCATCAGAAAGCAACGTGACTCAATCATGGTGGTCATAGACAAGCTAAGAAATACTACTCATTTCATCCTTGTAAATCCACCTATAAAATGGTAGAGATAGTAGACATATTTATAAGAGAAATCTTCCACCTACACGGAATACCCCATGTGGTGATCTCTGATAGGGATGTAAAATTTACATCCTCTTTTTGGAAAACTCTCTTTGCAGGACTAGCTACCCAAATCCATTTCAGTATTGCTTAGCATCCACAGAGAGATGGTCAGAAAGAGTGAGTAAATCAAGTTCTGGAAGATATGTTGTGCATGTTTGTAATGCAACAAACACACAAATTGGAGGATTACCTCCACTTGGTAGAATTCGTCTACAATAAAGGGCATCACAAATCTTTGAGTATGATTCCCTTCGAGGTACTTTACGGCAAGAAGTATTGGGTACCCACGGATTGGAATAGTCCAGAAAATAAATTAGCATTGGGTCCCAACATGCTAGCGGAAATGGAGGATACCGTTAAGAAGGTTCCCCAGAACTTAAAGGCGGCACAGGATAGGCAAAAAGTGTATGGAAACAAGAAGAGAACTCATAAAGAATTGCAACTAAGTGATCACATGTATCTTAAGGTGAAACCTCAAAAGAGCACCTTGCAGTGGAAAGGTTGTGCAAAATTGGCACCATGATACTGTGGGCCTTTCCAAATTTTGGATCGGATTGGGCTTGTGGCATATAAACTAACACTACGAGGCCACATCCAAATGCACAATGTCTTTCATGTGTCCTTGTTAAAAAAGCATATTTACAACCCTCAACATATCATTAACTGGGAGAGTATTCAGGTAATGGTAAATAGAAAGCAATATGATTAAAAGATTGTTGTTTTAAAATGTTCTGACAACATAACATGAATGTGTAGGTAGAACCTGAGGGAGAATTTTTGGCAGAGCCTCTTCATATCCTTGATCGGAGAGAAACCACCTTGCGGAGGCAAGCCATCATCCAAGTTAAAGTGAAGTGGAAGCACTTTGGCCTGGATGAGGCTACCTAGGAAGAAAAGGAGGCCATGCGAAAATCTTATCCTGCACTATTTACGTAGAGAAAGAACACCAAGGATGGTGTTCCTCTCAAGGGGAGGGAGCTGTAACATATAGCGAGACATCATGAGATGTTTTTACCAAGTTTAATTTCATTTATGTTATTTAACTATTAAAACCATTGGGCTTAAAATAGCCAGAACAAATATTGTTAATTATTATTTAACAGACTTTGGACCAGATTATTAAAACAATCAAAGAAACAGTTGAACAAAATTCTGAGAATAGTTATAAATTCTCCTTCACCCTTTTTCCTTAAAGGGAAAAGAGGGAAGAACCCTGGGGGGTTGGAAGAGGAGGACTATGTTGCATTCTTCCTTGAGCTAGTAAATGTTGGAAATAATACTGAGAGGGGGGGTGAATCAGTATTATCTAGGAATTTTAATAAATCTTCCTTATTTGATCTTTGAATTATTTTAGCATGTCAGTACCATAAAATAATAAGCATGAAAAGCAGATAGTCACACCAAAGAACACAAGATGTAAGGTGGAAACCCAATGTGGGTGAAAACCACCTGCTGCAATATGTCTCTATCTTCTTTCAATTTAGAAACTTCTTTTACAATGATTTTGTACTGGTGCAGTCCTTTACCAGTACGCAGGCTGCAACCTGCAGAGAGCTACAACTCTCTCTCTCTCTCTCGTTTTCCAGTCTACTCCTGGAAGGGAGCTACAACCCCCTACTTCTTTTCATAAAGCATCAGATAATCAACAAGTACATAACAGATATAGATCACTACAGATATCAGATCAGCAACAACAGAACTAACCCAGAACACCTTATCAATAGAGAAATTCAATCAACAGAACATCTTAAAACAGAGACACAGTTTTTCTTTCTGTGGCCTGCGACCAGACGCCGTTAACCTTCTGCTACTCTGCGTCCACACGCAGATATCCTTCTGCTCCGCTGCGTGCCCACGCACTGTTCCTTTGACTGCTCTGCGTTCTGTTGCTTCAGGGACGCACCCAAAGATACTATCGCGCTGCGTCTTTTGCTACAGAGACGCACCTGAAGACACTTTCGCGCCGCGTCTTTCTACTTCAGAGACGCACCTGAACCTTGATCGCCCTGCGTCCCCACGCAGGTCTCTCTCTACTGTGCTGCGTCTTGGCGCACTTGCCCTTTACAGTACCTGCGTCCCGACGCACCTTCCCTTCACTGAACCTGCGACCCTTTAGATATAAATGATATGAAGGCTTCAGAACAAACCCAAACAGTCAGATCTGCAGATCTGATCATGCGCCATAGAGATCACAGTCCATTAGAAGATTCGCCCTCTTAGATCTGGACTAGATCTCACCAAATAAGATATTCAACCCAAGACAATTGCTCAATCCAAATGAACTCCTTTGCTTTATATAGGCAAGCTCCTCCCCAAAACATGGAACAATACCACGAGCCGACACCATAGAAACACAAAACCGTCGGCTAGATACCACACAAGAAACCCCCACATGCTTTTTCTCTGTCTTGAAATGTGTGCACTGGGTGGATGCACCTCCTGAACGGCTGGCCAGCGTCTCTGGACGCGGGTTCTGCATGGTATACCTGCGGGGACGCACTTTCTGAACCGATTTCCTACGTCCTTCTTAATTTCCAACAAACTGAGAGCCTTACCACTGGGGTTGCCATCAAGTACAACATCTGTAACATACAGTCATACCAGAAAACATAATGCCAACAATCTCCCCCTTTGGACTTGATGGCAACCTTACAAACTTCAGCTTCATTCTCCCCCTTTGACATCAAGGGCAAAGGGTATGCTCCCCCTAAGCTCATGCTCCCCCTGAATATGAACCAGATCTGCAGCAACGCACCACCATGAAAGAGATAGAGACATATTGCAGCTATTTCCAAGATCTCCGTCTCCATAATGCCAACAATGCATTATGTGCTCCCCTTGAGCCTGTACCACCAATAAGAAGAAGTTCAACAAGATGATGCATCAACAACCCCCAGCTTTTGCCTGAGGTATTCAAACGTGTCCCTGGGCAATGGTTTGGTAAGAATATCAGCAACTTGTTCCTTGGAAGGAACATACTCCAACTTGACTTTTTGTTCAAGCACTTGTTCTCGGAGAAAATGGTACTTGATTGGTATGTGCTTGGTTTTTGAATGCATAACTGGATTCTTTGAGATGCTGATTGCACTTGTGTTATCACATAAGATGGGGATAGGTGGTGTACAAGTGATTTGAAAATCCTGCAAAGTCTGCATCATCCAAAGGAGTTGAGTGCAACAAGATGCAGCAGAAACATATTCTGCTTCAGCTGTAGACAAGGCAATCGAATTCTGTTTCTTGCTGAACCAAGATACCAGTCTGGAACCCATAAAGAACGCACCACCACTTGTGCTTTTCCTGTCATCCACGCTTCCGGCCCAATCTGCATCTGTATAAGCATGAAGAGTAAGATCTGTATCTCTAGGATACCATAAGCCAAAATTTTGAGTCCCTTGAAGATATTTAAAAATTCTCTTTACTGCCTGAAGATGAGTCTCCTTCGGATTTGCCTGAAATCTTCCAACTATTCCAACTGCATGCATGATGTCTGGTCGGGTACCTGTCAAATATAGTAAACTTCCAATCATAGATCTGTAGGTTGGTTGATGTACTGCTGCAGATTCATCATTTGCACTGAGACTACATCCTGTGACCATGGGTGTACATACTAGTTTTGCATCTTCCATGCCATATTTCTTCAAAATCTGCTTGAGATACTTGGTTTGAGATAAAAAGATTCCTCCTTCCTTTTGTTGGATTTGCAAACCAAGGAAATATGTCAGTTCTCCTAGCAAGGACATTTCAAATTCTTTCTGCATGACCGAGGCAAAGTTTTGACTCATAGCTTCTTCATTGCTGCCAAAAATAATGTCATCTACATACACAACAAGTATTAGTAATTTGTCATTTTCAATTTTTATATACAGATTGCTATCTGCTGAACCTTTTGAGAAGCCTTGTTGATGAAGATATTTGTCCAACCGGTAGTACCAAGCCCTTGGAGCTTGTTTGAGACCATAGAGAGCCTTTTTCAATCGGCATACAAGATTTGGATCATTTCCAAGAATGAACCCATCTGGCTGTTCAATGTACACTTCTTCTTCCAAGTCTCCATTCAGAAAGGCTGATTTCACGTCCATTTGAAATACTTTGAAGTTTTGAAAACTTGAGAGAGCAAGGAACATTCGGATGGCCTCAAGTCTTGCAACAGGAGCAAAAGTTTCTTCAAAGTCTATTCCTTCTTGCTGCGCATACCCTTTACAAACAAGTCTGGCTTTGTTTCTGATTACTTCTCCATTTTCATTCAATTTATTTCTGAAGACCCATTTTGTTCCGATAACATTCTTATCCTTTGGTCTAGGAACCAGCTCCCAAGTGTTGTTCTTTTCGATTTGCTCAAGTTCTTCATCCATTGCTTTTACCCAACATTCATCTTTGCATGCTTCTTTCACATTTTGTGGTTCAGTAGAGGAGAGTAATGCCAAATAGCTTGAGGCTTCTGCAACTGTTCTTCTTGTTTGTACACCTGCTTCTTTCTGCCCCACAATCTGAGATTCTGGATGATTCTTCTGAACATATCTGGATGGAGTTTTCTCTTCTATTCTTGTCTGCTCCTCTGGTTCTTCTTGAGGTTCTCCTTGGGGTTCTTCTTCTTCATCATTCTGTCTTTGAGGGTAGCCTTCATCTTCTTCTATATCTTCATGATGTACTTGCCTAGGAATATATCCCTTCTCATCAATCACTACATCAATGCTGTCAACAATTCTGCCAAGTCTTTTATTGTAGCATTTGTATGCTTTGCTATGTGGAGAATAGCCAAGAAGAATGCCTTCATCTGCTCTAGGTTCAAGTTTGCCAAGCTGCTCATCAGTATTCTTGATATAGCATTTGCTCCCAAAGATTTTGAAGTGCTTTACCGAAGGAGTTTTACCACTCCAGAGCTCATGAGGAGTTTGAGTGCTGTTCACCCAGACATTTGTTTTGTTGAGAATAATAACCGCAGCATGTGTAGCTTCACCCCAGAAAGTTGCGGGAGTTCCTGATTCATCAAGCATAGCACGAGCCATTTGTTGGATTGTTCTGTTCATTCTTTCAACAACTCCATTTTGCTGAGGAGTTCTAGCTGTAGAGAATTCTCTCCTTATCCCATGTTCATCACAGAAATCGAAAAATTCATTTGAAGTAAATTCCCCACCTCTGTCGGATCTGAGGCACTTAATTTTGTGACCTGATTCATTTTCAACCAAGGCTTTGAAGGTTTTGAATTTTTCGAATGCTTCATCTTTGTGCTTCATAAGTCCTAACCAGACAAACCTGGAGAAATCGTCAATAAATAATATCAAGTATTCCTCTCCTCTAGGTGTTCTTTTTCTGAATGGGCCACATGTATCTGTATGTACTAGCTCAAGAGGCATGCTAGCTGATCCCTCTTTCTCTGGAAAGTTAGTCCTGGTTTGTTTTCCAAACTGACATGATCTGCATATGGTGTTGTCAGGAATTTTGATATCTGGAAGATCGCGAACTGCCTGATATTTGCATGCTTTCCTTAATTGAGAGAAGCTTAGATGTCCCAACCTTCGATGCCATAACCAGTGCTCTTCATCCTTGCTAAGATAGCATTGTTGTTCTCCTTCTTCAAATATGTACAGATTATTTGGAGTTCTTTTGCCTTTGAGTACTGTTTTACCTGTATCAAGATCACGAACAAGACATCCATTCGATCTGAAAATAATCTCGGTTTTTTGATCACACATCTGGCTGACACTTAGTAGATTATGCTTCAATCCATCAACATACAAAACATTTCCAGCCTTGACCTTTTCTTTCAAAGGAGCAATACCTTTTCCTTTTATAGTTGCAGGAGTATCATTTCCAAAAGAAACTTTCTTTCCCTTTTCTAAAGTAGAATAAGATTCAAGTTTTTCTTTATCACCTGTCATATGTTTCGAACATCCACTGTCAATGTACCATAGATTTTCCTGTCCTTCTGCATAAAATGCTATCCCACATCTTTCTGTTTGAGGTTCCTTTATTCTCCATGTTTTGGTGCTTGTGGCTTGTTCCTTTTTCTCCTGAAACCTGCTCCTGCATTCAGAGTCTTCATGACCAAAATTATTGCAAATAGAACATTCAACTTCATTTTCAAGAACCGAAAAGTTGTTATAGGTCCTCTTTGTAATCCCTGTCATACTTCTTTGTTTTTGAGCTTCCCTAGTCATGATTGTTTTATATGCAACACATTGAGCTGCTTTGTGACCAAAGTTATGGCAAGAAAAGCATTGTCCATTGAAGAAGCTTCTGCGGTTATTGAATCTACCAGCCAACTGATTGTAATTTCTATTTTCATCTATTCTTGAACCAAACTAAGAAGATTTTACCTGTGGCTGGTTGTAGCTTTTGTTCACCCTTAAGATGGATTGTCCCTGATAGTTTCTGTTTGTAATTCGTCCCTGTTTTACCTGATTATCTTCATTGTTCTTCTGCTCATTTCTTCTTGCTGCATCAAGATAACTTTTTGAGGTGGATGCTTGAGAGGTTTCTCCATTATAGCCCAAACCTGTCTTGTTTAGAGGAGACCGCTGCACATTGATAATCTCATCCAAAGTTTCAGATCCTTTGACAAACTTAAGATTAATGGCTTTTGTTTTCTCAATTTCTTTTCTGAGACCAACAATTTCACCTTCTAGTTTTTCAAGATGTTTTTCCTTTTCATCAATTTGAAATTGCAAAGTATCAATGATCACATTCTTTTCTTCTATGCATCTCTTGAGTCTAGTAATTTCATCATAGAGATTATCCACATTTACAGCATCCTCATAATCATCATCTTCAAATGCCATTAACAACTTATATTTATTACCTTGTTCATCTTCATCACTGTTTGATAAGCCATCACTATCTTCATGGGTATAGTAGCTTTTCTTATTTGCACTTTGTTTCCTGTTCCATCTAGCAGGTTCTTTTCCTTTATCTTTATAAGGACATTTTGCAGCATAATGACCTACTCTTCCACAAGCAAATCATTTGAAAGGTAGCTTACCTCTGAACCTTCCAGAACCCCTTTGAAGATTTCTGACGAAATTTGATTCTTCTTCCTCTTCTTCTGGAACATGGCTTGCTTCATAGTAATCTTCTTTGCCTGATGCCTTAAAAGCAGCTTCCCTTCTGTCTGATGGACCTCCCTTTCTCATTTCATAAGCAGTTAGAATTCCATGTAACTGAGACATAGTGAGAACACGGAGATTTTCCTTTTCTTCTATTGCAGATACTTTAGATTCAAACTTGGGGGATAATGATCTTAGAATCTTTTGAACTACTATAGCCTCTTTTATTTCTTCACCCAGATTTTTCATACAATTAACAATCTCATCTACTCGAAGAAAATAATTAGCAACACTTTCATCATTATACATCTTGAGAGTCTCATATTGAATCCTGAGAGTTTGAAGTTTGGCTTGTTTTACCTGTTCATCTCCTTCATAGCTCGTGACCATTTTGTCCCATATCTCTTTTGCTGATTTGAAGTGCATTACCTTCATGAATTCTGTTTGGGATATACTTCCTAATAGAGTACTGACTGCTTTTGCATTTGTTTCATACTTCTTTTTCTCAGCTGGATCTGTAGGAGTAGCTGAAGGAAAAGCATAGCCTGTTTCTACAATGTCCCAAACTTTTGTACCAAGAGATTGAAGATATGCAATAACTCTTACCTTCCAATAATTGAAGTTTGTCCCATCAAAAATCGGTGGCCTGATTGATGCTTCTCTCTCGTAGTTGCTCATGATGAAAGATCTACCTTCAAGCGATCAAGCTTCTCTGAAGGACCTGCTCTGATACCAATTGTTGGAAATAATACTGAGAGGGGGGGTGAATCAGTATTATCTAGGAATTTTAATAAATCTTCCTTATTTGATCTTTGAATTATTTTAGCATGTCAGTACCATAAAATAATAAGCATGAAAAGCAGATAGTCACACCAAAGAACACAAGATGTAAGGTGGAAACCCAATGTGGGTGAAAACCACCTGCTGCAATATGTCTCTATCTTCTTTCAATTTAGAAACTTCTTTTACAATGATTTTGTACTGGTGCAGTCCTTTACCAGTACGCAGACTGCAACCTGCAGAGAGCTACAACTCTCTCTCTCTCTCTCGTTTTCCAGTCTACTCCTGGAAGGGAGCTACAACCCCCTACTTCTTTTCATAAAGCATCAGATAATCAACAAGTACATAACAGATATAGATCACTACAGATATCAGATCAGCAACAACAGAACTAACCCAGAACACCTTATCAATAGAGAAATTCAATCAACAGAACATCTTAAAACAGAGACGCAGTTTTTCTTTCTGTGGCCTGCGACCAGACGCCGTTAACCTTCTGCTACTCTGCGTCCACACGCAGATATCCTTCTGCTCCGCTGCGTGCCCACGCACTGTTCCTTTGACTGCTCTGCGTTCTGTTGCTTCAGGGACGCACCCAAAGATACTATCGCGCCGCGTCTTTTGCTACAGAGACGCACCTGAAGACACTTTCGCGCCGCGTCTTTCTGCTTCAGAGACGCACCTGAACCTTGATCGCCCTGCGTCCCCACGCAGGTCTCTCTCTACTGTGCTGCGTCTTGGCGCACTTGCCCTTTATAGTACCTGCGTCCCGACGCACCTTCCCTTCACTGAACCTGCGACCCTTTAGATATAAATGATATGAATGCTTCAGAACAAACCCAAACAGTCAGATCTACAGATCTGATCATGCGCCATAGAGATCACAGTCCATTAGAAGATTCGCCCTCTTAGATCTGGACTAGATCTCACCAAATAAGATATTCAACCCAAGACAATTGCTCAATCCAAATGAACTCCTTTGCTTTATATAGGCAAGCTCCTCCCCAAAACATGGAACAACACCACGAGCCGACACCATAGAAACACAAAACCGTCGGCTAGATACCACACAAGAAACCCCCACATGCTTTTTCTCTGTCTTGAAATGTGTGCACTGGGTTGACGCACCTCCTGAACGGCTGGCCAGCGTCTCTGGACGCGGGTTCTGCATGGTATACCTGCGGGGACGCACTTTCTGAACCGATTTCCTGCGTCCTTCTTAATTTCCAACAAACTGAGAGCCTTACCACTGGGGTTGCCATCAAGTACAACATCTGTAACATACAGTCATACCAGAAAACATAATGCCAACAGTAAACATAACGAGTGGGAAAGAAAGTTGAGGTGATAGGCTATGAGGTATAGGACTTGAGGCTGGATAGAGTCCTAATGCCCAAGGTACCTAGTTGTTCCTTATTGGTAGAAGTGGAACGGCTCAGAGGCTGAACCTCGACCTAATTTCCAGTTCCGAGGCTGGGTAGTGAGATCTTCCGATTATTTAATATATACATAACGAAATACAAATAAGTGCTACTAACATGGTAATCATTATCAGTAGAATAGTTTGAATGTTTGTTGTAAATTGAAATAACATAGTAATAGTGAATGAACTGTTTACTGTAAGTAGATAGTTTGGAGATCATTTAGCATTGAAAATGACCATTCATTAATTTATGAGTAGAATAGTAAGGAAAATAGATGATGCACACTTTCCTAATGGATATCGAAACACATCTAGAGAAATGTACAACTGTGAGTTAGTAATTAATGTTGAACTAATAAGCAAAATAGCATTATAGAAGAATGTCGATTTAACTGGAAACACATAATTATATGTGTTGTAAAGCAGATGCCTATTAGTTTTATGCTAGAAATAAATAAATAACTAAATGATACGATTTATAAAGATATTCATATAGCAATATATATATGTCTAAATATCAGACCTCTACCATACACAAGAATTTCCTTAAATTGTAGAAAGAAGTCAACTCAGCAAACCCTTCCCCATGCTTCTAGTTAATTAAACGATTTCTTTACAATTCTTTACATACCTAGGGTTTGAACCATGGAAGAGTTCGTAAAGAACCCATCCATAGTAATGTACCCCAGTTTCTTAAAACTAAACCATGAATTCTAATCATACTGATCACAACTATGTACATAAATAACTTTAAACAAAATTGAATGCCATAACCTACACAACAACTGAGAAGAAAATCATGCACAACAAACAACGCTTGGTAACCAACCAAATCCCAAAGCTCAACAACTAATTATACAGCAATGAGGGTTTACATAAATAAACACCAAAAATTCATTAATAAGTCTGATATAATTATATTCCATTGAATCCAGTCAAGTCAAAAAAGATTTCACAAAATTACAATCCGTTTTGTGATATGCTCAAAAGAGAATTGAACTGTATTAATTTTGGGTGGCTAGTATGAGTAGAAATAAACCAAAAACCTTAATTAATATTACAATTCATAGTCTAGAACTCATCTTTGCCGAAGCCGCAACATCAAACAAATTACAACTCTTGAAACCGCCTGTCTCAGAGAGTGATTCTATGAACCAAGGCATAATAAATGATTTTTCCAACACATATGGAATGAGTAGGAAGAAGTGGATATTAGCACTGGAATCATCCTCAATAATGCACAAACTAAACGAGGGTTTCGAACCAGACCCTAAGGTAATACCTGCACAACAAGCAACCATGAGCAAAAAGACCACCTTTGTAATTACTTGATAACAACATCAACCACAAAATGTAAGTAGGCTTACCTGTATGTGAGCTGTGAAGCCATTGAAGTTGCGACCAAACTTGTATGGAACCAGACCACCTCAGCAAGGAAAGAATTGGAAAATAATTACAAGAAGACTCAATGACATTATCACAGTGGAATAGATGTTACCTTGGAATGTCAGAGCAATGATCCTTTCTTGAAGACCACTAAGGACCAAGTTGGGCTCTCCATTGCTACCCAAAATGCCAATAACCCATTAAACAACTCCATAACTGTCATAACCCAACCTCAGCAGAAGAAACAAGGCATAACAACATAATACGAGCAAAATGGGGATGAGGATGGCTCCTGGAGTCTCAGAGGCGAATTGGCTGAATAGTTTCATAAGTTCTTCATTACAGAGCAGAGTGCCGAAACAAAGACTAACCAAATGAATTATCCATTCAGCCAAAAAAATTGATAAACCCTTCATGCAGGCTTGGATAATCAATACCGTCAATCCATGCTGATTGGACGATGGATAGCCAGCTAGCCTGGTAAGCACCAGTATTGCAGCAATAATGTTGCAACTCCTGGGCTGCCTACATTACTTTTATCAACCCAGTAGTTCGTAACAAACTTGGAAGCGACAATGTTGTATGCACAAGTACTAGTTCTTACTACAGGCTGTCACTTGGTCAACTGGCGCAAGATCACTAGGAGCTCAAGCCAACTTCTATGGATTCCAGAAGAAGCTTTATATGTGATGAAAGAAAGGAAAGCTTACTCTATAGAGGCTACTCTACTTGCAGAAAGGAAAAGAAGACTGAAATGTAAAGTAAACCTAACAAACCCTACGTAACCAACTAATCCTACTTTTGTAGAAAGAGAGATGAAAAACAATGAAAATGAATGCCATTACCTACTCAAGAAGTAAACAATATCTACTCAAGCTATTTCTATAAGCAAATGAGCAAAAAAAATCTTTTTGGATTTTTATGTATTTTTATGTGAGATTGTCATGTATGTAATTTATTATATTGTGAATGTGGCAGTGATTAGGTGGCGTTGGAGAGCAGTTTTGGGACTTGAGAAGATGTAGGATGGTGTGGATGGGTCCTAGGAGGTCTCAGGTGGCCTTTTGGAGGCTTTTCCTGCAATCAGACTTCGAAAAGAAACCTATAGGAAAATCTACAAGATGTTGCAGGGGATCTATAGGAGGTCTACAAGAGGATGCCAAGAGAATTTTTGGAGGTTTTGAAGGTGTGAAAGTGGGTGGAAAGGGTAGTTGAAGGTTGGGATGATGTGTTAAGGCACCTAGGGGTCACCAAGGATTGCTAGGAGAGGAAAAGATGGTCGGGAGAGAGGAAGAAATCCTATGGAAAAACGCAGAAAACTAAGGCAGATTTGAGGTGAACTTTGGGCGACCTGTAGGGCATAGATCAGGGAGAGAATGTGATGGTTGGTAGGCTGACTTGCTGTGAGAAGAGATTTGCTGCAAAAGGACCTGAAAATCAAACAAGGAGATCAAGCAAGCAAGGAAACTAAGTACATCAAAAAAATAGAATTTTGCATCAAGCTAATCTAGATTATGAGCTATGGAAAGAAATGTTGAACAATGCTATAATGAGAGAAAGCATGGAAGGAAACTTATTGCAAGACATAAATGAGCATGGTGAAAAATATCTAAAGCAAAGCATTAACCTTCTAACAAACTGCAACAGTAGAAATCCTATGGAGAAGGAAAATCTGTGTTTCTTTGTGGCAGCAAGAGGGTCTTGGCCTTAGTTCATGGTCCCAAAGGGAGAAAGGAGGCCAAGGCTCTGTTGATTGCCTTTTATATCTTCTTTCTATCATTGTTCAACCTACTATGGAAAACTCAAATGGAAACAACCTTCTAAATCACCAAAAGCAACATATTCTTAACCAAGAAAGAAATTCATCTAACAACAACTAATTCATAAACTGAAACAAAGCATAGAAATACAAAAAAGAGGAGCTTGGCTACTTGGATTGGGCCCTAACCCAAGAGCTTCAGCCCTCTGAAGTAACTCGGTGCTAGCTCAAAAAGGATCTCATCTTTATTATCAAAATAGTAATAGGATTACATGAAACTGTCAACAAAAGTAAGTTCGAAGTTGAGCAGAGCAAAGCTACAACAAAAATTCGAAAATTTGACTAACTTCCTAATGAGGCCCTAGGCCTTTCTACTTATACAAATGAAGGTCCCAATAGCTTCCTTAAAATCAAGTAGGCTTGGCTCCCAAAACTTGAGATAAACATAAGTTATCCTTCACTTGCTTGGCTGCCTCCTAGTGCATTGATTTCGTTGTTTGTGCTCTGAGCTGCACGAAGGAGAATTCAAAGTGGGGAAGTAATAAATGAGGGGGATTCCCTCCTATAAATCCTCTCCTTTTTCCACTTTGAATTATTGCTGCCAATTGTCCATTAAATCTTTGACATTGTCTTCAAAATTCAACAAAAATCTGCATTAAACACATATTAGATTCTATGGCATCATAACCAACCCAACTCACTCCATAAGCATAAATATAATAAAAAAATATGCAATAAGCTAAGAGAATGGTTGATTAAACTATGTTAGGAGGCAAAATGAGCCCATATAATTAGCCATTTATGGGGCTCATCACAGACCAACCTTGGGATCCTTCCATGGTAAGTTAGGTAAAGGCATTAACACCATCGCAGGTGGCAAGGACAAGCATGCGTAGTCTAGGCAGGAGGACACCTTGGGACTCTGCGACTTTAATGGAAGGTAGCCTACCCGAGGATGATGAAGGAGTGCGGGAACAATACTGGTAGCGGTGGAATGTACCATGTAGGTTGCCAATGTGGTGATCCCTTTCCGACTCCGTAGCTCCAACTCTAACCCAAATCACAAATGTTAACCCAATTCATTACCACAGCAATCATACAAGTCCATGTTATGATGGACCAAGGGGTAGACAAGGCATTAGTATTATAATGATTAATGTCTATTAGATTAACGAATTTTTTTTTTCTTATATATATATATATATATATATATATATATATATAGGTGGGATGTTACAGATAGTGTTAAGATGGATAAAATTTGTCTGAAAAATTGTTGGGAAAAGTGAAAAAATGTATGATGTTTAGATTATGCTCATCTAAATATGAATTAAAATACTACAAAGCAAAATGTTACACAAAATTCATTTATTATTACTAGAGACTCTAGAAATACATTTTCTTGTTGACCACTATTAGTTTAGCATTGTCCAATGCAACTTATAATTCTTAACTTCAAAAATTAAATATTTATTTTTCAATATCATTAAAAAAACTATTTTTCAAATAGTTGACCGGACTATAACTTGAAAATCTTATTGTAGCCTTTTCAATTACTTCTCACCGTAATTTAAGCAAATCTTTGCATAAAAAATGGATTAAATAAGAGAATTACTTCTCACCATTATTTAGTAGTGATTACTACCCACCAAAATTTATGCAAATCTATGTGTTTCACCAACCAATTAATCCATCCTCCTCACATCTTAGTTTATTAGTTTTTCCAAAAAAAAAAAATATAAGGTTCCATTTCGCTAATTTAGGAAACATTAACCAATATACGTTATAATTTTTTATACATTCTTTTCCATAACATAAATTAAAGTATTGTGCAACACTTGTTAACTTATACTTTTACTCACTTATTAATTTACTTTATTTAAAGATAATAAATTAATAAAAACATAAACATAATTATTAAAAAAATATTTTTTAAAATAAGATAAATTCAAAATAATAAAACTATTTAACTGAAAATTTTAATCGCTATTTTTTGAAATAAATAAAAATATTTAAAAATTTACATGAAAAATTATCCCAAAATTTAATCATCTCATCAAATTCATTTTTATAATATTATTAATTTTTTAATAATAATATTTAATTTAATTAAAACTTTCAATTTTAAGCAAAATATTTTAAAAAATTATATTAAAAATTATTCATTTTATTAAAAAAAAATAATAAAATAATTTTTTTTAAATATTAATTATTAATTAATTAATATTTACTGTCATGCCCGATGAAAGCGTGTGCAAGAAAGGTGTAGAGAGGGAATATATACAGACCTATGAACATTGATTATTAATTCATTAATATATAAAATGTAAAAAAAAGGTACAAATCGTTGCCAAAGAGAATTTTTATTCCTGGCGAAGTACACACATCTTCTCAAATAACACTTCTTCATCACACGAATTTTAATAACTCAAAACTGCTAATTAATTGTTGATGAATATGCGGAGAGGATGTGTGACCTAGAAATGTGCAGACAAGACAAGAAATGTATGTGGATATACATACATTGTGAATGAAAGTTTCTATTCAGTGTTTTATTACGATGATAAATGTGAAATGATAAATGTATTTAGTATTCGGCAAGTTCAAATAAATAAAACGAGCTTGAGTAGACATTACAGTGGAGACATTGTGCGAAAATGTATGCAGAAATATGAAATATTGCAGAAAAAATATAACGAGCCCGAGTGGACATTACAGTGGAGACCTTGTGCGAAAATGTATGCGGAAATATGAAACATCGCAGAAGAAAGATTATGATCCATGTTCTACACACCCATTCTCCCAGAAAACACTCATTCCTCGCAGATTAATAAACCAAAATTGCTAATTAATTGATTAACCTGTAATGTTATGCTAGAGAGAGGTATGTGGTAGGAGGGTTCAAAGGAAGGCTAGTTTATGTTCCTTGTTCCTGTTACCCATTATCCCACACAATACGCTCCACACACGCCTTTTCGCATAAAACACTCATTCCTGGCAGATTAATAAACCAAAATTGTTAATTAATTTATTAATATGTAATGTTATAGGAGAGAGGTGTGTGGTAGGAGGGTTCAAGAGGGAAAGTTTATGTTCTTTGTTCTAGTTACCCATTATCTCACACACCACTTAATTTTTATATGCATTACACTTCATTTAATATTGGATAATAACTATTTAATTGTTAAATGTCAAATCACAAATGCACTCAGTGTTAGATAACATCAAATCAGAAAACTTGACATACTAGTGAGAACAATTAATCATCTACCCTTATTTTTCACCCTTTAAACGCTGAAACTTTTCTTGTACAAAATTGAATAGCCCAAAACCACTAATTAATATATTAATATATAGTGTGTGGAAATGTATGTGTAAATACATAACGTTGTAGTAGAAAGTATTATTTGGTTGATTTGTTGTTTTTTCTTTGATACAGTTCCTTCACATATCGATATCAAATAAAACATGAATGGTTAATGTATAGCTTTGTGTGAGATAGAGTACTTTGATACAGTGCCTTCACATATCGATATCAAATAAAACATGAATGGTTAATATATAATTTTGTGTAAGATAGAGATATGAAGTATAAGGAGATATGGAATAGTAAATATTAAATTCACAAATATAAGATTACAAATATATATAGTATTTAGAAACCATGAATACCAAAACTCCTTATTTTTACTTTGATACAAATTTTAATCAATCAAATCTTTCAAACATAATTTTGAAAGCCAAATATCAAATCATCTACAAAGCAACTTTGCCACAACTTCATTGCATCCCAATATAAAATACAAGGAGCCCACATCAACCTAACTTGATGTACAATGAAACCAAACTTTTATTCCCAAAATTTCCATATGATAGTGTTGACAAAGAATTAAGTACTTGTGGAGAGACGTTGAGACTACATTGTCCCTTTCAGGAGGGTTTCACAAGGCTTTCGAAGAATTTACATCCAAAGGATACAACGTCCCTAAAGAATGGAAGCTAAGTCCCTGCACGAACATGAAATCAGTGTTTGGAAAGAAACACTTATGAGATTAGCTTATTGTTATTGTGATGGGCATGTACAGGTGCTTTGGACTGTGAGCACAAGCCACAGAAAATCCCAGTGTTTTACGATTTTAGCAATCCAAAGAAATTTGATACATTGAGGGATAATTTGGAATGTTGAGTGGAGCATGTAGGGAAGTGGTGAGTGATAACATGTTGCATGTTCGGAGCAAGAAACTGAGATGTACGTAGCAGAAAGTTTGCGTAACTATTTTCCACATACATTTTATTTTCTCTTGCATTCCTTGTTTGTGTCACCATTCCACACATGTATTTTTTTTTGGTATTTTCTTCACATTTTTTTCTACACAATAAAATAGTAGCAGTTTGATATTAAATTAATATATAATTTTTTTATTTTTATCTTTTACATATTTTTGTTCACTTAGAACTTCATTATTTATAGTATTATTGGGCATAGCATAGCAATGTTAGGCATAACAGTGTTGTAGCACTTACTCATGGATTAAACACATAAAATTAGTCTCTTCTTATTTTAAAATGATTTCTTAGGCACTAACTGAAAATAAATCACTCTCCACCAATGGAATTATGTCACATCATGGTTCGTTTTCCCAATGGAAAATTAAAAATAAGATTTTTGGAAATTAGAAAATTATATTTTAATTTACGGGAAACTAGTAATATTCAAGATTTTACAGAAATTTTGGTTAAAATTGCAAAAAAACACAAACTAATCAAATGTCAATGAAATTCAATTGTGAGGAAAGTGCAATAGTCCAGGGCCAAAAAAATATAGACATTTTTGTCATGTAATAGTCATTCTTTTCATGTAGTTTCAACTATTAACTTCGGATTTACTAAGCACTTTGAGGAATCCCATATCTTTTTATGCTAAAATACTAAAGATATTTGATCATTGTAACTGCTTGGTAGACTAGTAAAGATGAATCTAGTTTGGTTTAATTATTAATTTTATAATTCTAATTAGTTATTTTATTTTATTTTAGGTAATTTTGTCTAGTTAAACTGTTTTAATTAGTAATTTTATTCTTATATTTTATTTTATTTTATTTATTTTGTTATATAATTTCACTGAATCAAAATGTTTACATACCATAACATCATATCACATAATATAGCCATACAATATCTCTTCTATACTAGGCTAGGGAAAGCCTCTTGACATAATCATAATTTGTTTTTGTAAATTTTTTTAATTTTACTTACTAACTCAGATTCAAAGTGTGCTTCATTTTTGTGATCTTTTTTAGATTTCCTCACTAACTCGTAATTTATTCATTTCAGTAATCTAACCAAACTATTAACTCATAATTTCTTCATGTTAATACTGCTACCAAAATATTATTTGACATAAGGAGTTGTCTTTAGTGTGACATTTTGGACTTTCGGGTGCTAAAATCTAGTTAAAAATTTTGAGTTGAAATCTTGATTTGCGTTATTTAATCGGGTTTTTTGACTGTATATATGGATTCAACACCCTCAAAAGCTCCTACCCCACGAATCTAGCTGAAAATTTTGAGTTGAAATCTTGATTTGTGTTATTTAAATGGGTTTTTTGAATGTATATATGAATTCAGCACCCTCAAAAACTCCTAAAACACGTGTGGGAGTTAACTATCAAACTTGTGATTTCAATAAATTCCTATTAAATTTTAAAAATATTAAATCCAAAAAGCCCAAAAAAAACTTTCAAAAATCCTCACTAAAAATTTAATCAATCAAATCAAACCATAGAAATATTTCCCTGTTATGATTTATAAAATTAATCTTAATAAAATCACAATTTTCATTTGACTGAAAAATTTAACCAAACCAAATTTTAGTGAGTGAGGATGCCGAGCTCCGTATGATGACCGCGTATCCCATGTTGACCAACGTTAGGAGGAATGCGTGGTCCAAGGTCAAAGTGGAAACAGGTGTCGGGCCTGCCCTCGTAACTGGAGACCGTTTTTCTCCTAGTAAATCCAAGTATTGTAAAGCAGCTCACTACGTGCCTATGGAATAGGCGACTCTTTCCAATGGTGAGCATTTGACCATGTGGTATAATTTTTCAATATTGAAAGATTTATGATTATAAAGTTTTTAATAAAAAAAGGTTATATTTTTATTAGTTTAAGTGAAATTACAAAAAAAAAAATAATAAAAATTCTGACATTTGTCTTTGAACCACATTAGTTGGTTCGAAACGCATCGACAAATGGTATTTCATATGATTTTCGCGGAAAAATCTCTCATAAATCTTGTTATTTGTTTCTTAACAAATTTATTTCCAAGTTTTGTTATTTAGATCAACACTGGTATGAAGTCACTCTTTCGCAAAAATAGATTTTATTTTAATAATATATTAAAAAATTAAAAATATTTATTAATTTATTAATGAATTTATATTTTATTTATTTATTTTTAAATTTTATTTATTTTAAAGTAAATTTTAAAAATTATTAGATAAATTTTCTAGAGCTCTTATATATTTATAAACTTATAAAATCTAAACATAAAAAACAATAGACTCCTTTATTAAAACTAAAAATTAAAAAATAATATACTTGAACTGGAATTCGAAAGGATAAACTTTTAAAACCTTGTCCATTCCCCATTTTTTTATATTATTGCACAATTTTTAAAATAGTTTTAAAGAGGTGAGTATATAAGTACAAATAAGTAATATTTTTAATTAGAATACAATTTTATTTAATGATAAAAGGTTTAAGTTTCATTTATTTGTTTTTATGAAAATTATTATAATTTAAGTTAAGAAAACCAAGTTAAATAATTTTATGTTTTTTTTTGTTTTTTTTACTGGAATATAGTGATATAATTTTATATTTTTTATTAAGTGAAATGTATTTTAAATATATAAATAGATTAAAAGTATCTATTTTTTTAGTGATAGTGAGATTGTATACATCTAAAACTTTATATTTACAATTTTAACAATTTTTTTTAAATTTGAAAATTTGTTGTAAAAATGTATGATGTTTAGATTTTGCTCATTAAAAAATGAACTAAAATATTATAAAACAAAATTTTACACAAAAATTGTCAAAAAAGGTTAATTATAAAGTTTAATTTATTCACTTATTGCTTCTAGAAGCCTCTCGAGCCCAATATGGTAGAGATTTGAAATGCAATGTTCAACATTTTGACTAAGTCAAATTACCTAAAAACAAAAATAAAATTAAATAAAAATATTAATGTACATTTGTAAATATTTTTAATATGTTTAAAATTTAGGCATTAGATTCTAATGGTTATATTATGGTTCTCTACATTCTGCTCTCTCTATTTTGAAGATGAACCACACTTATGGTTAAGAACCCATCGACCCAAAAAGTGGCATGTGTTTTTTTCTGAAAAAACTTTCCTTTATACAAATTATGGATCATAGAAGCTTCAATTATGACATTTTACGTAACTCAAAATAAAAGTAAAAATTAAAAATAACCCTATAAAAATAAAATAAAAATAGCCCATGCTATTGACCCTTGGTATTTGTGTGAAGTATAGTTTATTTAAAGGGGGGAGTTAAAGGAGCATAGATGTATCTCAACTTGGGATCTACTAAGCAACGAGACGGATCAAATGTGTAGATATCCAAGCCACTTTTAGAGTGAAAAGAGATTATGTGTAGATATCCAAGCCACTTTTAGAGTGAAAAGAGATTTGATCCCTCTCTGCGCTCGGTAGATCTAGAGTTAAGATGGATAAAAATTGTCTAAAAATTTGTTGGGAAAAGTGAAAAAATGTATTATGTTTAGATTATGCTCATCTAAAAATGAACTAAAATACTACAAAGATAAATTTTACACAATTTTTTTTATAAAAAAATAACTATAAAGTTCATTTTATTCATTTATTTTTCCCTAGACGATTATAGAAATCCATTTGCTCCTTGACCAATATTATTTTAGCATTGATCAATGCAACTTATAATTTTTGACTTTGAAAATTAAATATTTATTTTTCAATATTGTTAAAAAAATATTTTTTCAAACATTTGACCAGACTATAACTGAAAAGCCTTATTGCAGCATTTGGACAAGATAATGGCATATGACTAACCATCTTACATATTTTATGCAATAATTTATGGATACAGTTGCAATATTCATATATTATTTTTAGATATTAGATATTTGTGTAGTGATTTTTTATTTTTAAGCTTTGAAGGAAGTAAATAATATATTTAGCATCAATTACTTCCGACCATAATTAAAAAAAGTCTTTCAATAAAAAATGGATAGAATAAGATGCAAATAAATATATTTTCTTAGTTACTTCTCACCATTATTTAGTAGTGATTACTACCAACCAAAATTTATGCAAGTCCATGTGTCTTAATAACCAATTAATTTCACCACTCACATCTTAATTTATTAGTTTTGCCAAAGCAAGACTATAGGGTTCCATTTCCCTGTTAACCATTATTCATTTTTTTCCATAACATAACTAAGCTATCTTGCCACACTTGTTAACTTATATTTTTATCCACTTAAAAAAAGAAAGAAAGAAAATTATTTTAACGTGCACGGGACTAAAAATAGCCTACGAGAGAGTTTGCTTCTTCCTCTCATTGATGTATTGGGCCCATTTCCTGTGAAGCCTCACAATAAATGCTCCCAGCTTGTCAAAAAACTCCTTGCTAAATAGATTATCCCAAGAGCTAGCTGCCAGAATATCTGCATAATACATGAAAAATTATCCCAAAATTTAATCATCTCTTCATATTCATTTTTTTATTATTATGATTTTTTTAATAATAACATTTAATTTAATCAAAACTTTAAATTTTAATCAAAATATTTAAAAAGTTTGTATTGAAAATTATCCTAAAAATTATTCATTTCATTAGATTCTTTTTCTTTGAAGCTCAGTCAAAACTAGTCGTACCTCTTGGCCAAAAGTAGCCATTTTTCTAGCCGTTTGAATGGATTGGTTTCTCTATTTAACTTGCTACTTTGACTTGATTCTTCATCTTGTCGTGGCGATGAACTACACTTGGTGGTTCGAAACGTGTGACAAATGAATTTTGATGTGATTATGGCTGAAAACTTGTCTCAAAAACTTGATATGGATCACAAAAGCCTTAATTCAATCAAATAAAATTATGTGAAATATATTTATTTAAATTTTTTTTAGGACAATATTTAAATTAATTGTTCTAGTGTAACTCAATCGATAATCAAAGTAAAGTGAAATGATCTGAATATTGTGTAAACTAAAATAAATTAAAAAATCTTAGATTCACTGTTCTCAAAGTATCTATAGAAAGAAAAACAAGTCGTAATCCCCCCAAAAAAAATAATGAAACATAAAAATCTAAAACTAATCCAATAGCTAATTCCACAAAACAAAAATCAAAACTTTAAAAATAAAATTCATTACCAAAATTTATATTAATGAAATAAAACAAAACTTAAAAAATAAAATTCATTACCAAAATTTATATTAATAAAAAATTGCGAAAAAACAAAACTTTAAAAATAAAATTTGTTATCAAAATCTATATTAAAAAAAAAATACAATAAGTTTACATAATTTTAAACAAGAGACAATGCGGACAGCGCTGGTAAGAATGTTAATGTTAATGTTGTTAGCAGAAATCTGGACAGCGCTGGGAATGAGAATGTTAACGTAGAAAATGTTAATGCTGTTAGCAGAAATCTGGACAGCGCTTCACCAGCAGAAGAAACAAATCCGGATAGCGCTGATACTAAAAGCAGATCTGAGTACGCTGAAATTAAAGTGCCATACGCTGCTCCCTGCAACAACCACGCTGGTAATGACACCTACTGCGCTGTGGATGACTGCAACAACCGCGCTGTGGAGGATACCAACTGCGCTGTGGAGCACACAGGCAGCAACAACAGCATCGTGGATATCAGCTACAATGTGGAGCACACAGGCAGCATGGTCTCCTACGTTGTAACCTCCTACGCTGCTCCCTGCAACAACCACGCTGGTGATGATACCAACTGCGCTGTGGATGATACCAACTACAACAACAGCGCTGTGGATGATACCAACTACGCTGTGGAGAGCGTTGTGGAGCACACAGGAAGCAACAACAGCATCGTTGATAACAGCTACAAGGTGGAGCATGCAGGCAGCATGGTCTCCTACGCAGGCAACATGGTCTCCTACGCTGTCCCTTATGGTGATTCCAGCAGCAATGAGAAGAAGAAACGCATTGAAGGTTGCCCTAGCACTAATAACATTGCTATTCCATCAGAATTCGTTGGTAAGGATGTTGAAATTAAGGATACCAAGAACATTAACGGTGATGCTAAAAGAATCATGGATGATTATAATATATATAAGGATGTTGAAATTAAGGATTCCAAGAACATTAACGGTGATGCTAAAAGAATCATGGATGATTATAATATATATAAAAACGAAAGCAACTTTGAAGGTAAAGATCTTGATGCTGAAGCTAATACGAGCTATAGAATTATTAAGGATGATAATGCTTCCAGTGATAATTCTGACAATGATAGGTTTGTTATGGGGAACCCCATTGTTCCAAATAAGCATGATAAGAGAGTCGTGAATCTCTCATCCATAATGCTCAACTCTGAAGAAATCAAAATCCTGAGCAAGGGATTGGGATTTGCGGTCTCCCCTAAGAACATTCCCTTTGAAAACATCATTTGCAACATTGAGAATGGGACTCAAAGTCTTTCATCAAACGACAGGGAGATATTAAGACAAGAATGTTCCCTAGCTATGCTGAAGTCTAAACGCCCAAAGAGTAACTTGAATAAAGAAGGGCGAGAGGCTCTTAGATCTCTTCGAAATAATGATAAGATAGTTGTTCTTAAAGCTGATAAAGGTGGAGCCACCGTTGTGTTAAATAAAGAAGATTACATTCACAAAATGAATGAGCATTTGAGTTGTGGAAGTTATAGAAGAGTCAATTCCAACCCTATTCCCAAGGTGATAAAGCAGGTTAAGAAAGCCATCTTGGAAACCAACCTGGAGGATAAAATAAAAAAGAAGCTGATTCCCTCCTGTGAGGTTATTCCTAGAATCTATGGATTACCAAAAATCCATAAGGAAGGGGTCCCCCTTAGACCAATTTTTAACACCATTGGTTCCCCTACCTATGAATTAGCTAAGTATGTAGCTAAGATCCTAAAGCCTCTGGTTGGTAACACGGACTCTTTTATAAAAGACTCAAGTGATTTTGTAAAGATTATTAAGAATAAAAAGGTGGATAAAGATGATATTCTAGTAAGCTTTGATGTCGTATATTTGTTTACAAAGATTCTTCTTGTCCTGAAACGGCGAAGCTTGCAGAAATCTGTTTGCGGTCCACGTTTTTCAGTTTTCAAGATCACTATTATGAACAAATTTCTGGAGTCGCCATGGGTTCCCTGCTCTCACCTATTATCGCCAACCTATACATGGAGTACTTTGAAAAAAAATCCCTTGACTCCTTCCACTTGAAGCCAGCATGGTGGAAAAGATTTGTCGATGACACCAACCTGAATTGGACTCATGGTAAGGTAGAGCTTGAGAAGTTCTTCAATCATCTTAACTCTATATCTTCCGAAATCAAATTTACTATGGAGCTTGAGGAGAATGGTAAGATCCCCTTTCTAGACATTCTGATCAGTAGAAAAGAGGATGGTACTTTGGGACACCAGGTCTACAGGAAGAAAACTCATACTGATAGCTATCTTCATGCTGACTCTTACCATCATCCCTCCCAAAAATCCGGCGTCTTAAACACCCTAGCTGTGAGGGCTTTTAGGATTTCTGACCCTGATCACATAAAGGATGAGATTGAACACTTAACCTCTGTCTTCAAAAACATTGGATACAAGGAATGGAGTATCAAAAGAGCTATAAGAAGGGCTCAGGATAGGGCCCTCTCTGAGCGTCCCCCTGGAGACAAGCAAGAAAATCAAGGGAAAGTTTACCTTCCATTCATCCAAGGGATTACAGATAAGATTGCAAAAATTTTAAAGAAGAATAACATAGACACTCAATTTACAACATGTGGAACGATAAGGCAAATGATGAGGTCGGTTAAGGATAACATTGATCGACAACAACTCAAGGGAGTGTACAAGATCGATTGCTCATGTGGCAAGAGTTATATTGGGGAAACGGGTCGGTCTCTGAAAATAAGACTTAAAGAGCATGTCGCTGACATAAAGAATGAAAGATCCCGTACATCAGCCCTTGCAGAGCACTCGTCCAAGACCAAACATCATGTGTGTTTGGAAGACGCCAAGGTAATTGCAAGAGAAGACAACTATCATAAAAGAAAAATCAGAGAGGCCATTGAAATTATGAAATTTCCTCAGAACCTCAACAGGGACAATGGGAGTGAAATCAGTGGAAATTGGCTTCCTCTGATCAAACAAATAAACCCCTCCGGACCCTTGGAAGCATAGGATCAGAAGAAAATAGGGGGTCTTGCATTTCGAGAATTTAATTAATTAATTTAAACAAATAAATTTAATTAATTTAATTTAATTAATTCTAAAATAAAATAAATTAAAATATGAAATTAAACATAACTTCTTAAATGATTAATAATAACCAAAAATAACTTTGATTATGATAGTAAAATTAAGAATAAGATCTAATTACTCTCTAATAAATATTAATCAAAATAAATTTTTGTTTTTAGAATTTTATGAAATTAAAGAAATATGAATTAATTGATTTTAATTAAATTCAATGAGGATTATTTAATCAAAATTAATTAAATAAAATAAATTAATTTAATTTAATCAATTAATTATAGAAAAAGAAATCATAAATTAAATATTAATAAAATAAAAATTAGAGCATTAGTATTATAAATTAATTTCTTTATCAATTTTAATTGGTTTTTAATTAAATTCAATGGGGACTAATTAATTAATTAAAATCAAAATTTTTGTATTATATTAATTAGTCAATTTATTAATCAAATTAAATTAAATTAACATTTAATTTATAAATAAATAAAAATATAAATAATTAGAAATTAATAAATTGATTAATTAGATTAATTAGATAAATTAATTAATTAATTAATTAATTAATTGAATTAATTAATTAATTGATTAATTGATAATTGATTAATTAAAGGAAGGCAAAAATAATTTATAAATTAATTTAAATTAAGTAATTAATTAAATAAAAATAAAAACTTGTCCTGACGATGAACCACACTGGTTGGTTCGAAACGCGTCGACAAAAGATTGGTTATGTGATTTTGCCGAAGATTATCTAAACAATGTTATGGATCACAGAAGTCTAAATTCCTTAATAAAAAGAATTAATTAGTTAATAAATGAAGTACAAAATTAATAAAATAAAATAAATTAAACTTATTTGTTCATGATTAAAATAATTAAACCTAAACTAATAATGAATAATTAAATGATTAATTAAAGTTTTTATAAAACTTTTATAAATAAATAAAATTATTATAAAAAGAAAATAATAAATAATAAATAAAATAATAATTAATAAAAATAAAGAATCATGTGTCGGCCTTTATAAAAATAGGGTTCTTGTTTATTTATATCCAGGTTGCAAGGTTCTCTTCTCTCAATAATCTTTCACTCATATTCTTTTTGATTTGTCCTGATGATGGACCCCCTTTGGGGTTTGAAACGTTGGCAGAATGAACTAGAAACTGTGGATAATCCGGATCATGACACTACAAAAAACTTCCACAGAAGCTTAAAATCTAAAATATCATTTTAAGCAATGACGTTTCAATTTACAGAAATTTAATAATTATTATTTAAAAAAAAATCTCTGTATCGATTTACAATTTTTTTAAACGATTATCTCTTACATCTTTTATTTAAAATGAAATATGTAAAAAATAACACCGTAGATGCAGCTATTCATCGAAACCATTAAACCCTACCTTATTTTCGGGTCAATTTTTGGAGACGCTGCTTACTTAAACTGAGGGGCAGTGTGTCTTCTTGGCAGCGCAGGCAATCCAAGGGATTTGAGGGCCGAGAGGATCTCCATTTGGAAAACACTTTCCTGCTTCAATTTCATATATAAAATGACCCAGGGCAGTGATTTCAATCAGCGGCCTGGCAATGATGGCATGAAAAAATATGATCATATGATGTTGTTTGTCAGAATCTGTATTATTGTGATTTTAATCGCCATTTTGCTGCGCGTTTATGGCATAATTATTTTACAGTGTGCTAGATTTATCAGACTGAGTCGGCAGAGATCAGGTTTTATGCAACATCAGTTTTATTTTACAGGAGAAGAACCGACGACGCTGCGGAACGTGGGGCTTGTTGAAATTATAATTTCAACTGCGCGATAGTTGAACCGCGCAGCATTTAATTCACCAAAACAGCGCAGGAAAACCAGCTACCTTATCGGATCGCTTTTGGTCAGCGAGTGGTTTTCGTACAAACGCGTCCAATGCAATGAAAACTTGACGCACGTCCATTGTACCTTCTCCAAAACAGCCTTTCCATCGGGACATAACATTCAGCAAATAAAGGCCTTCCGATATTCACCTCAACCGTTGGATTTCTTGAGGGCAGATCAACGGTTGACGGACAACATCAGACCTGCAGCAAATGAATTTTGACATTGCGTAAAGTTTTGTGTTGACCGCCAATAAAACATAAAGGCAACTTAAATGTGTTCGTAGAGTATTGGTAAATTTTTTTAATTTTAATGTTTTTTTATTCCTTCGGAGGTATGGGCATAGTAAAACGTATTTACGTGTGGTGTTTTTCGATGTATTGCATATGCATTGTATAATATATGTTTTTTGTGGTGTTGATCATTTTTGTAATGAAAAGGTGAAAACGCACAGCAGTGCGAAGGTGAAACAAGAACAGAGCATGTAATGTCTCGAGTGCTGGAGGTTTTGTAATATGCAGAGCGCATAATGAGATTTTTTTTTTGCAGTATATGTAAAAGTTTTGTTTTTACAGCAGTGAATGTAAAAATGATTTTTACACATAACAGTGTAAAATCTCAGAAGGAGACAGAGTAATATTTTTGTTGTTGAAATGTTTTTTTTGGTGAATCCCTCTGAGAGAAAGAGGAGGAATTTTGTATCAGGCATTATATTTTAATGAATACAAAGCTTTTGTGGGTGTACGTAATATTCTGTTCTCAGAAATCAGTTATAGCTTCCTTGTGCTAAGATCCTGGAGAGAAACAGAGCATTGTCTTTGTGTTCAGTTAATTTGTTTTTGGAATTTTACCAGAAAAATTCCCAACAGTGGTATCAGAGCAGATCCAGGCTCTTTGAAGGTGTCAAAGAAGCTGAAGGAAGGAGTTTTTTGCTGCAACAACTTCTCCAGCAGAGTGAAGTCTCAGGCAAAAGGATCCAGGTATTTCTCAGATTAGTTTTTTGTGTTACTGTTGAAGAAACAGTCAGTGTTTTTAAATACACAGTCAAATATTTGAAGCATAGCTTAGAATGCAAGGAATGGCTAGCACAAGCACTAGCATGGGTATTTTTAATACTCAGCTCCCACAGTTTAATGGGAAAAACTATGACTACTGGGCAATAACCATGAGAGCCCTGTTTGCTTCTCAAGATTTATGGGAATTAGTTGAAGATGGTTTTGAAGAACCAGCAGATGAAAATGAGTTTAATAGGTTAACTCAGGCAGGGAAAGATCTGTTGAAGAGTAATAGGAAGAAGGATTCAAAAGCCCTTGTATTTTTGTATCAAGCAGTGGACCAGATTGTGTTTCCAACTATAGCAGCAGCTAAGACATCCAAAGAAGCATGGAAAACCCTCAAGACAGCCTATCAAGGCATGGAGAAAGTGAAGACTGCAAAACTACAGTTGCTGAGGAGAGATTTTGAGAACTTGTGCATGAAGGAGTCACACAATATTGACTCATTCTTCACACATGTAATTGGTCTGGTCACAGAGATAAGGACTCATGGAGAAGTTCTTGAAGAAAGGAGGATTGTGGAGAAAATATTGAGGGTCCTACCCTTAAAGTTTGATGTGATTGTCACCACCATAGAAGAGACAAAGGATCTCTCAAACTTTTCAGTTGATGAGCTACTTGCATCACTGATAACACATGAGCAGAGGTTGAGTAGAAATGAAAATTCATCTCTAGAGCAAGCCTTCAAGACCTAGATGTCCTTTGGAAGAGGAAGAGGTCAAGGCAGAGGAAATAGGAGAGGAAGAGGCAGAAGCCAAAACAGAGGTGGAAGGAATAGTCCAGCAAATGCTCAAGGAAGAGGCAGAAATCCAAATTAGAACCAAGGTCAAGGCAGCAGCCAACAAAGTGGACAACATCATGCTCAAGGAAAAAGGTATGAAAAATCCAATGTCCAATGTTATTACTGTAAAAAATATGGGCATTATGCCAATGAATGTAGGAAGAAGCAACATGATATGAATAATAGATCAAGTGCAAATATCACTAGAGAAAATATCAGCCAAGATAATGTGCTATTAGCTTGTAATATGGCTGAAACAAACAGTGATGATATATGGTTTTTAGATTCTGGTTGTAGCAACCATATGACAGGAAACATAGCCCTGTTTTCTGCTTTAGATCAAAATGTGAAATCACAAGTCACACTTGGGGCTGATAGTAAAATTTCTGTTATGGGAAAAGGAGAAGTGAAAATATTTACAAAGAAAGGTGAAAAGAAAACCATAGCAGATGTCTATTATGTTCCTGGAATTAAGTGTAACCTCTTAAGTATTGGACAGCTTGTTCAAAAGGGTTACAATGTTTTCTTTGTGAATGATGTATGCACCATCATGGATAGAGCACCCAGCAAATGATGTATTGTTGAAGTGAAGATGATGAGGAACAGGATGTTCCCTCTTAGAATAAAGGCAGATTTGAAAAACAAAGAAGTAATTGCAGTAATTACCCAAGAGGCTTTCCAAAGCGTACCAAAGGATGAAAACTGGTTGTGGCACTTGAGATTTGGGCATCTCAACTTTGGAGGTCTTAACTTGTTGAGTAGAAAAGGAATGGTGAGAGGATTGCCATTGATAGAGAAACCGGACAGCCTTTGTGAAGGATGCATCTTGGGGAAACAACACAGAGAAAGTTTTCCATCAGGGAAAAGCATAAGGGCAAAGGCACCCTTAGAGATTGTCCACTCAGATTTATGTGGACCAATGCAAACTCCATCACTAGCAGGCAGCCAATATTTTCTAACATTCATTGATGATTTCACCAAAAAGACTTGGGTTTATTTCCTAAAGAATAAAAATGAAGTGTTTGAAAAATTTCGAAATTTCAAAGCACTTGTGGAAAACCAAAGCGGGCAGCATATCAAAGTTTTAAGAACTGACAGAGGGGGTGAGTATATCTCCGAAGAATTCCTACGGTTTTGTAGAGAAAATGGAATACACAAGCAATTTACAGCAAGGTACACTCTGCAGCAAAATGGAGTTGCTAAAAGGAAGAACAGAACCATCATGGATATGGCGAGGAGCATGTTGAAGGCAAAGCATTTGCCGAATGATTATTGGGCTGAAGCTGTACACTGTGCAGTATATATTTTGAATAGGTGTCCTACAAAAGCAGTAATGAACAAAGTGCCGTAAGAAGCATGGAGTGGGAGAAAGCAAGGAGTCACCCACATGAAAGTTTTTGGATGTGTGGCCTATGCACACATTCCAGATAAGCTAAGGAAGAAGTTGGACAACAAAGGGGAGAAATGTATTTTCATTGGATACAGTAAGGAATCCAAGGCTTACAGGTTGTATATCCCATCTACCAAGAAGTTTTTTGTGAGTAGAGATGTTCAATTCAATGAGGAGGAAGCTTGGGATGGAAGCATAGAGAAAACAGTGAATATTAAAAACTGTTTGTCTCATGATGAAGATAATGAAGAGATGGCTGAAATACATCCCCAAACAGCAGCGCCAACACAAGGACAGCAAGAGACACCCTTGAGGAGAAATGAGAGTGCTTCTCCAAGCAGACCACAAGGAGGAAATTCAAGTGCGTCTTCAAGCACTTGTACATCAAATGAAAGAGGTAAGAAATTCATAAACATAAGTGACATTTATGATGAAGGAATGAATTCATTGTTTGCTTTGTATTGTCATGTTGGTGACCCTATTCATTTCGAAGATGCAATTAAGGATAAGAAATGGATAGATGTTATGGATGAGGAGATTAATGCCATAGAGAGAAACAAGACATGGGATTTAGTTGAGCTACCAAAAGGTAAGGAAGTCATTGGAGTCAAATGGGTCTACAAGACCAAGTGCAATGTTGAAGGCAAAATAGAAAGACACAAGGCAAGGCTGGTTGTCAAGGGATACAAGCAGCGGTATGGGAGAGACTATGAGGAGACTTTCGTACCAGTTGCAAGAATGGAAATCGTGAGAGCATTGTTGTCCATAGCAACACAAAACAAGTGGAAAGTTTACCAAATGGACGTGAAGTCAGCATTCCTAAATGGAGTGTTAATGGAAGAGGTTTACATTGAACAACCTCCAGGCTATGAAAAGAAAGGAAAAGAGCACAAAGTGTACAAATTGAAGAAAGCTCTTTATGGGCTGAAGCAAGCACCAAGAGCATGGTACAGTAGGATAGATTCCTATCTACTGGAAAATGGATTTGACAAATGTGAGGGAGAACCCACTGTCTACATCAAAGAAAAGGATGGTAAAATTTTAATTGTTGTGTTATATGTTGATGATGTTATTTTTACAGGTAATGATGACTACCTCATTGAAGATTTCAAAACATTGATGAAAGAAGAATTTGAGATGACTGACATGGGTTTGTTGAGATACTTCTTAGGAATAGAAGTAGATCAAAATGAAAATGGAATTTTTATCTCACAAGCAAAATATGTAAATGAAGTGTTGGGCAGATTTAACATGCAGGACAGCAAGGCAGCAATCACTCCCACAGTGATGGGATTAAAACTCAGTAAAGAGGACAGCAGCAAGGATTTTGATCCTAGTTTGTACAAGCGCATAGTTGGCAGCCTAATGTATTTAACTGCAACTAGGCCGGATATTATGTTTGCTGTTAGTTTAATTTCCAGATTTATGGAGAAGCCAAAAGAAGCACATTGGCAGGCAGCAAAAATAATTTTGAGGTATGTTAAAGGTACTAAAAGATTTGGGATTTTATATACTGTCTCAGAATGTTCAGATTTAATTGGATACACTGATAGTGATTGGGCTGGAAGTGTAGATGATCGGAAAAGCACTTCCGGTTATGTTTTTCACATGGGTTCAAGAGCTATTTCATGGGCTTCTAAGAAGCAGCCTATTGTAGCGTTGTCTACAGTAGAGGCAGAATATGTGGCAGCTACAGCAGCATCATGTCAAGCAGTTTGGATGAGAAGGATGTTAAGGAGCTTAGGCTAAGAGCAGGCAAAAGCAACAGTGATTTTTTGTGACAATAGCTCAGCTATTGCATTATCAAAGAATTCAGTGTTTCATAAGAGAACAAAACACATTGACACAAGGTTTCATTACATCAGAGAATTGGTGAACAATGGAGAAATTGTCTTAGAACATTGCAGGACTCAGGAACAGGTTGCAAACATTTTGACAAAGCCATTGGATCAGAAAAGCTTTGAATTTTTGAGGAAGTGTTTGGGTATGACTGAATGCCCAGTAGTTGAAATTAAAGGGGAGTGTTGAAATTGTAATTTCAACTGCGCGATAGTTGAACCGCGCAGCATTTAATTTACCAAAACAGCTCAGGAAAACCAGCTACCTTATCGGACCGCTTTTGGTCAGCAAGTGGTTTTCGTACAAACGCGTCCGATGCAATGAAAACTTGACGTGCATCCATTGTACCTTCTCCAAAACAGCCTTTCCATCGGGACATAACGTTCAGCAAATAAAGGCCTTCCGATATTCACCTCAACCGTTCAATTTCTTGAGGGCAGATCAATGGTTGACAAACAACATCAGACCTGCAGCAAATGAATTTTGACATTGCGTAAAGTTTTGTGTTGACCGCCAGTAAAACATAAAGGCAACTTAAATGTGTTCGTAGAGTATTGGTAAAAGTTTTTAATTTTAATGTTTTTTTATTCCTTCGGAGGTATGGGCATAGTAAAACGTATTTACGTGTGGTGTTTTTCGATGTATTGCATATGCATTGTATAATATATGTTTTTTGTGGTGTTGACCATTTTTGTAATGAAAAGGTGAAAACGCACAGCAATGCGAAGGTGAAACAAGAACAGAGCATGTAATGTCTTGAGTGCTGGAGGTTTTGTAATATGCAGAGCGCATAATGAGATTTTTTTTTTTTTGCAGTATATGTAAAAGTTTTGTTTTTACAGCAGTGAATGTAAAAGAGATTTTTACACACAGTAATGTAAAATCTCAGAAGGAGATAGAGTAATATTTTTGTTGTTGAAATGTTTTTTTTGGTGAATCCCTCTGAGAGAAAGAGGAGGAATTTTGTATTAGGCATTATATTTTAATGAATACAAAGCTTTTGTGGGTGTATGTAATACTCTGTTCTCATAAATCAGTGATAACTTCCCTGTGCTAAGATCCTGGAGAGAAACAGAGCATTGTCTCTATGTTCAGTTAATTTGTTTTTGGAATTTTACCAGAAAAATTCCCAACAGGGCTGGATTCTGCAATATTAGAGACGCTGCCCAAGTTTGTGTATAGATCACAGATTGGCACAGATGGGTTAGAGTGCGCAGTCTGCCTGTGCGAGTGGGAGGAGAATGAGAAAGGCAGGCTTTTGCCCAATTGCGGCCATAGTTTTCATGTTGAGTGTATCAATATGTGCTTTCTTTGGCATTCCACTTGTCCCCTTTACAGAACCGCCACCCAGCCTGAACATCCAGTTTTGGAATCCGCTAGAATAGGTCTAGTTTCAGCTACAATTCTGACACCAATTGCTTCAGGGCTCGATCCTAATCTGAATTCGAAGCAAGGGAAAACTACAAGCTCTGAAGAAGAATATGATCCGCAATATAGCCCACCAAATACATTATGTTCGTGTGGGCAGGACCAGATGAATGTAGATATGGATGAGGAAACCTTGGGTGGAAGAGCATTAATGCCTCATATTGCCATTGATATACCCAAGAGGCCCCATGTCTTCTGGTCACCTGGCGAAGGCCATATGCCAAATGATTCGCAGTCATCTTCGAAAGCTCCGGTGTCTGACCTGCGTTTGCTTACCAACCAGTTTACCAGAGACAGTGAGAGGAAGATATCCCCATCGGATCATCCTGGTGAACGCGATCTTGAACACGACGGCACGGCACAGAGCCAGTAGAGTGCGGAAACCCTAATTTGTAGAGATCATACACATATGTTGTCGATGGTAGATGGTGATGTGCCGTTCTGTCGTTCTTTTTTATGGTATGCCTAAGTAAAATGTTTCACAAAAGTAATAAAAATCGGTTCCCATTGAATTTTACATAACGTCAACACTTTGATTTCAGTTCGAATCTTGACTCTTTTTGTTCGATTCAAATCAAATTCGCTTCGTTTAATTAAATTGCATTGCAGATAGATTTTTGTCAGATTTAATTGATTTTATAGGTTAAAATTTCAAGTAATGATGTGTTGGGTTAAGGATGGGAGTATCCATTGCAGTTAATGAATTAATGAAATATAGATTAAATGATTTTTGGAGGTTACTTTTCCTTAGTTATAGGTTTAATTCTTAGAGAATAGGGTGAAGAAGGGAGAATACAAACTATTTCTCCAAGTATTTAGATTTTACCTTTTAAACTCAACTTAATTTGGGGAAAAAATTACAATAATGTTTTCTCAGTGGTCTTGAAGATTTGCAACGTTTTGAAAATTTGTAATGCTTTTCTGTTTGAGAGAGTGTAAGATTGAGTGAGTTTTCGGACATGGTCAAAGCCCAAAGGGACTTGGTTAATCGCACTAGCTCCTATGGTCCTTTGATATTATTGTTTGGGACAGAAGATGGCACAAAATGCGTCCGCTAACACAATTGTTTGTGGCTGAAGATGGCGTAAATTAACTTAACTCTTTAATATATGAAACTTCATAATTGAGAAAACTCTTTGAAAACAATGTGAGGAGGCACTCTTGATTTGTAGACTTATTTTGAGAAATAATATCTTCGACCACAGATAATTTAATAAATGGAGATCCAATTTGTTTGGCCTTCAAAGTGAGCATCCATAATAGAGAGGCTCACTTCAGCATTGGTTTGCCTTGTGATAAATTTATTTGGATATTTACAACTTTATGGAGAGAAGATCCAAAGTAAGCCCGAAGCTTATGATAAATTTATTTGGATGTTTATAACTTTATGGAGAGAAGATCAAAGGAAAGACTTAGATACTTCAGCGATCTTGGTAAACAATGAAATTAGTAAAAGGTATGGTGGAACCGTGATGGTTAAAAGGGAAATGATTTTTTTTGGTGATTGTTAAATTATTATTAACTAACAAGTTTGGGAATCCATGGGAGAGAACCCAAGAATGAGATTTGTCAAGCAAGAGACAGTTAGAGATATTTAGTTACAATACTCTCTCTTTTCCTCATAGAAAAGCCATCTCACTAGGAAAAGGGGTTGAGGAAAGGCAAAAAAAGAAAAGCTGAGGCACCTGAAGGTAGAGAGGAGATGACAAAACTGCAGGCATGACGCTACCATTAAGGGGCTCTTAAGATGAGCTGTGAACCAGTGGAGACCTTGAATTCCTGGCTCGGTTGGCAACTTGATGCCAGTGAATCAAACCCTAGAGGTCACTCTTCTCTACTGTTCTGGAAGCTTAGTGCTCCAGGGAGAGAAACAACCGTAATTTTAGTCCTCGAGCTGGGGAGGAGAGTTGTACTCTCAATTGGATTGCTTGGCTCTAATTGATTAGATATATATGGTGACACAATGTACATGTTTTAAAAGTATAATGTACATGTTTTAAATGTATGTTGTTTATGTGTGAATGATCTATTTCTTTAGGAGTAGTTGAAAAATGCTCATTCAAATTACAACAAAGAAATGGTTGGAACTATTATAGTTTTAAAAACTAATCATGACAATAATATTTGACTGTAAATATCATGAATTCCAATACTCTATTACTGAAAATTAGAATCTTCAGAGTGTTCCTATACAATGGGAAGGTGAGTAAGTGAAACCTCCCAGACACCACACATGCTCAAGATTAGCAAATAAGTTGTTGCCATTGCACAGGATGAATGGTGTTGACGGTAGGGTTAATAGGGTTACCAACTAAGAAATTGAGTCAAAAAGAGGAAAGAAAACTAAGAGTCTGTCCAAACCCAGTTCAAATACTTGGGTTCGAGCACAAGCAAAACAAAAACTGTTTAAGAATCCGACAGAGACCTGTTTAGCTTCCGGGTCAACCTAACTTAAGCAAGCAACCCAAAACCCTGTCTAGACCGTAGCCAATAGGGACAATTATTTCCATAAATGAGCAAGATCGGGTCTGCTATAAAAACCCTTTCAGAACTGATTTAAAACCCTCAAGCCTAGAACAAATTTTGAGAACTGAAAGTAACAAATTCTATGGAACTTCAAAACGCCAGAGGAAGTAACTCTAGTAAAACCTGGTAGCAGAAGTAGTCATAATTAGGTAGTGATACGTAGTGTACCCGTGTACCAATCAAAATGAAGCTCACAACATTCAAGGGTGAAGCAAGAACCTGTGTCGCTAAACTCTATGAACAATCATAAGAGGAAAGTAAGCGTGGGAGTAAAATGATCCAAAAAGTTACAAATAAATAGAACATTGCAAAGGAATTGAGGATACCCGAGTACATGGGTAACTCCTATGTTGCACAAGTATGCAGGTACTTCTGATACGGGGAACCAATATCCAACACGGCTAGAAATATGGTTAGAAGTATTGCCCAAATTTACAGTAAACGTCAAGTTGGGAGTGACAATAATATAATATATTAAAATTTAATATATATTAAAAATAAAAATAAAACAATTTATTTATTTCCATCCAAAACTTGCCAATCAAATTATATCTTGCAAAGAAACATGTAAAAGATTGAACTTTGAAGCATTTCCAGAAAAAATCAAAATATTAATGCATCAACAATTTCTCAATCAAATTCCTTTCGAGCAAAGAAACATGCAGAATTCCCAAACCAGAAAAAAGGTTAGGCGATTTCATGCAACACTATATGTTAAGTCATTGGTTCAATTCTTCGCCCTTGATGTAACGTCACCAATATTATATATATTACATCTAATTATAATAGAGATGAAAAAAATATAATATATATTAATAGTAATTAAAAAAAATTAAAATAACAGAGTTTAAATCCAATGTTATTTTAAAAAGAGTTTGTATAATAAAATTATAAATTTCTAAGGTATCCTAATTTATTTTAAGGGTATTATTTTCTTGCAATCATTTTGGTCATCGTGCTAGAAAATGTAAATTTTTTGCAAGAAAATAAAGTTTGTTGGATAATCATTGCTTCAAGTGTGAAAAATATGGCCACAAAGCTATCGGTTGTATATATGACAGAATGAAGCCAACAAAAAGAGCAATAACACCATTAAAGACAAAGAAGGTATGAAGGAGAAAAGATGAATTGCAAAGAAATAGGTCTTCAAAGGACATCAAAGAAGAATGTTTTGGTTTGAAAAATGATATTCTACTCGGGGGGAATAGATCTTTATCTTGTGAACAATAGGAGATGGCTTCATGAGAAACCAAACTTGATAGGCGCATGTGACTAATAAGGAGGAAATTTCAACCTCATGCATCTATTCATTTCAGGTCCACAAGATCTTTTTGAGGCATAGAAGGAGAGTGTGTGAGTCTAGGGGGAGTTCTACAAGGTTAATGCATTATATATCATTTTATCCTTTTGTCTCATGATTGTTGATAGTTGCAGCCAAGCTCTGAGAAGATTATTTTCCTATTTTATGAACACTAACAGAATTTCATGTAGCAAGCAACAATTGTTGATGGAAAGATGGCATATTCCTAGAGGGAATTTGATTTGGATTTATGATTTACATGTGTAACACTTATGCCATGCATGATACTATGTCTTCCATGGGAATTTTGGTGATATTTTGTGAGAATGATGTTTCTCTCATTGAAACCCTCACTCTTTTACTTCATTATAGAGTCATTTTTCACATGAGGAAGGGTCATTGATACATGCATCTGTATTAGGAAGTTTTTGGTCTATTTTTGTGAGTTGTTTGAAGAAAATTGATACATCATTCAGTACAGTTGTAAAATGTTTGAGAGTCCATTACATGTGTATTCACATGAGTCATATTTCTTACATTTCATTATTAAGTGGCCATGCATCCTATTTTCATATCATATTGTCATAAGGATCTCACCTTGAAGACTATCACATATATTTGTTAATGATGACGAGGATTGTTCTTTGTAGTGCACATATGATATCTAGAGAGAGTGAATGAAGTGTATATTGCAGATTTCTAACTTTGATGATAGCCATCTTATGCCTAGAGGTTGTGCTAAAAAATCTTGGTTGCATGGTTACTACTATTGATTGTATTTGAGGATTACTTGCATATGTTGATGCTGCATTATTGTGTTTAGATCAGATTATTGCTCATGATGTATATGTGTTGTTGGTGCCAGAAAAAGAAAGGTTGTATTGATGGCATATATATGATAGTTTCCTAATGATTAGAGGCATGTTGTTGCTTGCTATTTAGTTGGAGTTTATAGTATCAATTCATTCATATGGACGGCTAATAGTGTTTTGTTACTTATTTTTATTTGTGAATGGATTGTTTTTCTATAGTTCATTCATGGAGGCTTGTGTTGTTGGGGTTGCCAACTATTAGTGTTGCAGCTTGGTAGTTTGAGACATGTTCTGACAAATCTTTAGAGAGAGTTGTGCACACTCTTTTTGGCATGCATTTATTAACTTTTGATCATGGATCTAAGACTTGTATTTTCACTTCTTATCATTATTGTGTTGATTGAGTGATCCGTGAAATGGAATTTATGTATCGTCATGAGTCAAGATTGTCTTGAGAGAGAGCACCATGAGATTTATTTCAGCCTTATATCAGCTGGTATGTGTTATGTTCTTGTAGTCATGTGTGGGCGTTCAGAATTATTTTGTAGTCATGTAACATCATGTATCACTCTTGGGTCATCGGTAGAATCCTATGAGTGATGTTCATGTATATGTGAGGATTCATATTTCATATTTGATGAAGCATTATACTATCACAATCTATCATTCATGTAGCCATGTAGTAGGATTATGAAGCCCTATACTTTCATTGCAATATTTTTGAGTCATATTCCTTGGTTCTCTTGGAGTACCCTCCTGTGTGTCACTTGGAGGAAATTATGTGTTGTTTCTCACACCATATTGGATGATGGTCATCATATTCCTTGTTGGTATTGTTGTTGGTTATGATATGTTAATGCATGGGAGGATGTTATTGTCATTGTCTAACTATGTTATTACTGATGGATGTAGTGTAGTCTTGCTTTAAGATGGTGATCAATTGTTTTGTTGTTGTTGTTGGTGATGTTGATGGATAGAGTGCCACTACTCTGGTTGAGAGTGGTGATCTTGGAGTTCTTGATTTTTTTTTCTCTATTGCTTATGACTTGTTGTTTCTGATTTTTATACTGTTGATTACTCTATATTGTTGTTGCTGCGAGCAGCGATATGCTATTGTTATTTGGGCCTTGACGATATTGTTCATCTAGATGGTGTTATTCCTTGAAAATACTGTCATTTCTTCAAGAGAGAGAGAGACCCATTACTTCTATTGTTTTATGTCATTCTTCCATCAGGAGTGTTGTTGATGCATTATGATATGACCTTACTGGTGCATATGATGACTTGTTGGTTACAGTATATTGTTGGCCACACCATGTTGATGGTTATGGTTGTTGCTTCTTACTGAGACATAGTTAGTGTCTAGGGGTAGTAGCTTCTATTCAACTATGGTTATTGGATGAGCTCAACCCTTTTCCATTGATGTCAAATGGGGAGTGAATGATGAGTTTTTCAGAGGCTAGTTGGTTGGCTTAGAAAGGTTTTCCATCAATGCCAAAGGGAAGATTGTTGGCATTATAGCTCAGTTGGTTGGTTGGCATTGATTTCAACCTAGTAGAATTGGTGTTAGATGTTTCATTGGTATTGGTTGGCATTGATGTCAACCGAATACTATGAGATTGTTTATGCACATGATTGTTTGGTTTATGGTCTCTGATGTGTGTGTGTATGGTGAGATACTACATGATTGATTAATACAAAAATGGAATTATGCTAGTGAGATGGTACTTGTCTTATAAATTGGCTGCAGACCTTAGCTTGATGTTTGCAGATGTTAGTGTTGGTTGTTGTATGGATGCCTTGGCAGGTTGTGGAGCTGCTACACCTAGTTGACAGTATTGGAGACATTCAAGCATGTCTATGGTACTTGGTGTATATATGGATGGGTTTCAGCTTGTATGATTAGTTGCAAGGTTAATTATTGATGGTTGCGAATGTTGGAGTAGTTTTGGTGAAGTTTGATGGCTTGAGTGTTGGAGCAGCTAATGGGTGGCATACAAGTCAACCTAGTTTGACTGATGATGATAATGGTGTTGCTGTAGTGTTTTTCTGGAGTATTGCAGAGGATACAGTGGGTCCTTGAGGCCTTACAGAAGATGATTTTTCAGTGGGTCAGGTTTGATCAGGTTATGAGCTTATTTTGGATGAGTTCTCCTAATCCTCTGCCCCAGTCACATGGAGGATGGATCATGGGAGCGACTACAAAGCTCCAGTAACTTGGAGATGGGCCCCATGAGAGAGATTGCATCTTCGAGTTGATTTGGCTCAGGCCTGTGCATGCAACTTAGACTTAGAGTGAAAATTCCTCCACATTCCTCACGTTGATCAATTATTTATTTGTTTTCCTAGCTTACCTTGTTCGGGATTGTTACACAGTAATTTGTCATTGTCCTCATCTCAGTCCCTCTGCTGTGTCATACATAAAAGATACACATGTCCATATCTTCCCACTCATGTAAGAAGATTAAGCAAATGCTCTCTGATGCTGAAAGTTGACCCTTATTCCCTAAGTTTCTGCCTTGTCACAAGTAAGCCATTAATATACGCGATGATCCCTTGTCATGAACAGTCTCATTGAGACACCCTCGCAAGTGTACACTTGTTTCCCATGACGGTCAAGTTTTAGGGCCCGACGTGAGTCCTCCAGCTATTTTTTGTGACGATTGGTCTAAATGCATTGTCTCCTTGTGATGTCGTCGCTGAGACTTAGTTCATGACTAGCGACGATCTAGATTTGGCGAATTTGTTCAAACAGTTGGCCTTCTGGACGTCTCTAGATCTGGTTGTTGGGTTAGTTTGTGTCGCCCTTCTTGCTCTAGGATGGTGGTTCTGTCTCTTGTGCAACCTCCCTTGAGGATAAGCTCCCTCTCCCTCATTTCATGGAGACTCCTTCTCCTATAAAATCACTCACCATTGCTATGATCTGCTAGTTCTTTTAGTTGGGTAGTGCTGCTAGTTCTTTTGAGTTTGGTAGATAGCTTTGGTGTGAGTGTGACAAGTGTAGGATTGCTAATGGTTTGGTAAGAGGTTGTGGAATGCCTTAACCTTATATTAGAGCTTGTGAGTGAGAGAGAGATATTGTCTATTTGGGAGACCAATTCTTGAGAGTGAATGCTTGAAGAAACATACTGGCTGGACCCTTCGAGAAGGCTTGCGATGTCAAGACTTGGTTGTAAGCTTTGCTCTTGATTCATTTTAATACAATCAATGATGATTTCCTATATCTTGTGTACAATTTACTTGATATATTATGATTTCTTGAATTTATAAGTAAATAGATCATTGTTGTTCTCGGTTATGTGCTCTTTTGTTTTCTTGTGGTGTTTCAGGTTGATTTCTCATCAAGGAGAAAGAAACAGGAGCTGGAGCAGCGCAGCAGAACTTCATCAACCACTGGTTTGAGGTAGGCCTCCAATGATGACTATTTAAGGGAATCGATTGTTGTTTTGTCTTTGTTGTGACTAGACCCACTCTAGGGCTAGAGGGGTTGCCTCTGTCTGCAGAGGGAACACTTTCCTACTTCACAAGTTGGCAACTCCACTGGGGAGTCCTTTGTATGTTTTTCTCTTGTTTGCTTTTGTTTGGTTTTGATTTAGTGTCTCTTGAATTTTGAGTTAAACCATCAGTTTTTTGGGTTACCTAGGTTAATCTGGGAATTCCCCTTACTATCTGGAAGAATAGCTTGGTGTTTGTTTGGGAGTTTTCACTTGTTTTCCTTGTTTTCGAGCTCATCGCTAAAAAAATCTTGACAGTCGCGACAATGTCGCCCTGTCTTCATTTCGTAAACCTGTGCATCGTTGAAACCTATCGTACAATTGCAACTATTCCTGAAATCGGCACGTCATGGAATATTGGTGTAGTCCTGTGAAGACGTCACTCTGTTGCTACTACTATTGGCTTATCGTCACTAGTTGTTGGTTATTATACCCGCGACGATTCCTGTGTAAGTTGTTTTTACAGCTTCACCTCCTGAATTCACCAGTCTTATTTATCCCCTGTTGTTTTCCTCTCGCCCATTAGCTTGTTTTAATTTCTTTTGGTTAGGGTACTATCTCTTTGGTTTCATTGAGTGAATCTTGTGTTTTTAGGCCTTGTGACCTAGCTCTTTCAAGTTTTTGAACCATTTGTCTGGGTTGCTTGTCTATCCAAGGTTCATCTACAACTATCTTATTGATTTTGCTTGAGGCTTTTTCATTGCTTGTTTCTTGTTGGTTGATTTTTAGTGTCGATTATTGAACCAATTTTTTATATTGATTCGATTTCTTCACTACCAAGCATAGATCACAATTGTTTGGATCAATCAGTTCACACTTGCTTGTTTGTCTCTTTAAATTCAAAACAATCAAAATCAAAAGATTGCATTCATTTAGTATACGAAAGTGAAAGTACATTTGCATTTCAAATTTTCATGTTTGAGAAATTGGAAAGAAAACTTTAAATCTATCATTAGTAGTATCGATGCACTGTAGGATTGGTGTGTTAATGCATTGTGTTTCTTAGCACTTGCATTTGCTTGTCTTGGTTTTGTCTTGGTTTGGGAATGAACTTTCTACCTTTTTGTAAGTAGGTGTTCATCGAAATGAAAGATGCTTTACTCATTCTAGTTGCATCCTAGGGTTTTTGATATACATACGGTAGGGCCTGGAAATTGAAACCTAATTCAAGATCAACTCTAAAATGAACTGAATGAACTTAACAATGCATTGGAACTTAACGCACATTATTTAGAGGTCTAGGCTAGAGATGTGCTCCGGTGTCATTAAACCTAGTCATTATTGCTTTCACTTAAGGTTGGGTGATTCCTCCTTCTGTGACTCAATAGCTGCTAGTACAGATTTGTGCTCCTAGTACCGTCGAGTATATATCGGGAGGCCCCACTAGGTTATCATCCTACATCCATAGGAAGTCATGTTTGCTACCTTACGAACCATAACGCACCGAACACAGCATTCGGGAAGATTGACTACCATACGGAAAGTCCTTGGTCATTTTTTCTTTCATTTGATCACCAAGGTGTATATGCAGTTTTACGGGTTGTTTGGTAAACCTTTTGCCTAGCTCTCGAGAGTAGTCACTTTCGTTCCTTTTCGACTCCTTAAAAGAAAAGGTCCATCTGAGCACTTGTCCTTTCAGGCTCATTAAATATTCGAAGGTGACTAGAGTCATTTTTTGTCCTTTTATTGACTCTTTAAAAGTGAAAGGTCAAGTTCTGTTCCTGCGTCATAAAATTTATTCGACCGCGTTCACATTTACCTTGTTAAATCTTGACTGCGTCTCAGTTTGCATAGGATTGTTTTCCTTACTCATTTATTTTTCTGTAGAACTTTTGAGTTAAATCATCCTAGCGGAATCACCGATCCCATCTCCCATACCAAGTGTCCAAGGCTCTCCATCTTCTGTCGCTTCTGAGGTATAGGTTGTTAGTGATACTCTTCTTGTTATTCTGAGTATTCAACCGCTTAACTCTCGTGCTCCAGAAGATGAGTTTTACGATATTCATTGGAACCCCATCTGGGAACCTTTCGAAGAATATTTCCCCATTAGTCTTTCTGGTGTTTCGGTCCCAATGCCTCCCTCCGACATGGACGAGATGAACCCCGTCTCTGGTGAAGAAACCTTTATGGCAAGTGGTGAAATCCCTATACCTACGGAAACTTCATCCTTCTATGTCACCCCTCTTGGTATCACGTTGCCTTTACGCTACCATGCTTTGGCTGATATCATGAGTTCCAGGTCTCCCCTTACAAGTTCCATGTGGTCTCGTACCGTCACTCCAACCTCAGAACCTTTCACACCCCAGATTCGTAATGTGACTGTCACATCTGTCCCGACTATTCCAACTATTTATGTGGCTTCTTCAACTCTCATTGTTAGTGCCATCACTGCATCTTCAATCGTGACCACTATTGTTGGACCTTCAGTAGGTCCTACCGATGGTGGTTTGTCGGCACTGGCATCTGGAGTTGCTAATCCCACCCATAGTGTCCCACGTTCTTCTAGTTCCATTCCAGTAGGGGGGGCCCATGACTAGTACTTGCATGCTCTTCAGAATCTGGATCCACAGAATCCATTTCATTACTATGATTCTCAAGGAGCGCATATTTATCACCTTGGACCCATCCCGTCTCAGCCTATAGTTGAGGTTTTCGTTCCGTTATCTGTTGCTTGGGGCTCGACCAGTTATCATGGTGGCCAAGCACAACCCTCAACTTTTCAGGGTCCGCCCTATCAAGATCAGTCGTCTTACGAGCAACCGTCTTATGGACAGTCGTATTACAGGCAACCTTATCCAGGGCAGCGTGTTGGCCCACAAGGACAACCCTTACAGGGACAACCTTCGGCCTTCAGTGGTTCCTCTTTTACTTACTTCGGGCAACCTTCTGGTCAACTAGGACAACCTTACATCTAAGAAGGCCAACCTGGTGCCCAGCAAGGTCACCCCTCTACACAAGTGGGTCAGCCTCAAATCCAGCAAGGCCAACCTATTGTCCAGCCTGGTCCATCTTCTGGACAAGTGGGTCAGCCTCAAATCCAGCAAGGCCAACCAATTGTTCAGCCAGCTCAACCATCTGGTCAGTCAGGTCAGCCTTCAGTTCTGCAAGGTCAACCCATTACCCAGCAAGCTCAACCTTCTGGGCAAATGGGTCAACCTCAACCTCAACCAAGCCTACCTTCTAACCAGATGGGTCAGCCTCAGTTCTCGTAAGGACATCCTTTTGGGCCTGCTGGGCCTGCTCAACTAGGCACTCAAACGCTCGTTGTTTCTCAAGCTCCACCCAGTTTCCAGACCCAGTCTGGGCTCCAGACCCAATCAAGTCTCCAAACTCAAGTTGGCTCTCAAACCCAACCTGCTTATCAAATGAAACCTGGACCCCAGGCACGGTTTGGAGCCCTGCCACCACATAGTTTTCAAAACCTCCAGCAGCCCCAAGGGCAACCTCAAATTGCCCCATACCAAAATTATCAGCAGGCACAGGTTAATCCTTATCAAAATTTTCAGCAACCATATGTTGCTCCTGTTGGTCAGGTTGGTAATCAATGGGTTGCTAGTGGTCAAAACTAGGGTCAACCATCCGGTTACACTTATAATCCCTATGGAAAAAACCCTTATGGGCCAAATCCATCCGATCAAAATCAATGGGGGCAACCAGGAACTGGATGGAACTCTAATGTTGTTTCTTACCCTCGGCCTCAGATGTCCTTTAATATTCAATTACCTTTCTTGGCAATGTTGGAACTACCAGATGTGTCCAAACTGACAAATGATCCCATTCTTCATAATCTGTATTGGCCACCAGTTCCAACTAAGATTCCTGGTGATTGTCCCAAATTCAACGGTAAGTCTGGAGAAGATCCCCAAGCTCATGTCATGACCTATCACCTATGGTGTTCATCTAATTCATGGCTTGACGATTCCATACGGCTCCTTCTGTTCTAATGGACTCTCACTGGCTCTGCCATTAAATGGTACATTGAGCTAGCTCGTGGAAATTTTCAGGACTTTAACTCGCTTGCTATGGCATTTTTAACTCATTTTCAGTTGCCGATTTGATATGAAATGGGCACACACCTCCTGACATCCTTGAAATAGGACACGGTCACGCATATCTCCGATCATATCCATGAATGGAGGAGGCGTCGTCATCTAATTAAGTTTTGGATCCCTAATCAACTGCTGACTGACTAGTTTACAACCTCGTTCGTCGGTCCGATAGCCTGGACATTGCTATGGGAGCATGTGTAACTAAAGAGCAAGCTATTGCACGTGCTCAGTATCTTGACTTGGTTTACTCCCAGTCCGGTACCCTATATGATTATTTGCCTAATGCTCCGTGACCCGAAACTTCCAAAGCTCCATCAATGCCATCTGTTGACGGTGTCAACAGTTTCATTAATGCATCCTCCAGAAAATCTTCTGCAAACCCTGCGAATCAAAAGTCTACTACTCCAAACGAAAATGCTTCTCATGCTCCACCCAATCCTGGTAAAACTTCTGAAGTTAACGCCATCCAGTCCACCGTGGCGGACAAATATTTGAAAGGTAAGAAGAATGGAAAAGGAAAGAATAAAGTCGATCAACCGAAGCAAGATCCGCTTAAGCCTCCAGCCGAAGAAGGTGCCAAGAACAAGCCTAAGTATCCCTGTCTCATTTGCGATGAGGATCACTACACTAAAGACTACCCTAGGTGGTCTGAGGTTGGTCATTTGCTAAAAGGTGCCCCTGGGACTCCTACTGTGCTCAAAGAACCTTTTCCCTCGCAACAGACTCAAATGGTGGTTGATCAACCTCAATCCTCTTCCACCTTTGGCTCTCAAGTCTTCATGGATGGGACGATTCCCATCCATATTAGTACACGGTTAAAAGAATATCCTTCACTCACCGGGAAGGAAACTGGAGTCCCCTCCAGTATTCCTTCATCCAGTACTGGTCCACTCCATATCGAGCAGCCTAGTACCGAGCCAGTCATTTGACCTCATCCCAAAGGAGTGCTTCGGAAGTCTTCCTACAACCCTAATGCTCATGCTGCACAACACTATCGCATTGTTGAGGACTTAGCCCAATCTCCTTCAGCTATGTTTGCATTAGAAGTCCTCCAGAGATGTCCCTCATAGAGGAAGTCTCTGCTATCAGCCATTGGTGGAATTGACTTGGCCGACTCAGATTTGATTACTTTTGACCTAGATAATCATGTACCAAGACTGCCTCACTAGATTGCCTTCCTCATTCAAGTCATCATCAACTCTAAGAATATTCACCGCACTGTTATTGATGAGGGTGCTTCCACTTGCATCATGTCTGTTGCAACCCTGAGTCAGTCTCCCAATACCTTGGAAACCTTCGATGGGAGAGATTCCCATCCTTATGGTATCCTCCCACGTCTACCTATTACCCTATAAGGGAAGACAGTTGAAGTTGAGGTCGAGGTTGTCAATGCAAATTTAAATTACAACCTCCTCTTAGGATGAAGCTCGACATATGCCATGCGAGCCGTGGCTTCATCTCTATTTCGTGTCCTTTGTTTTCCCCATCAAGGGAAAATTGTCATGATAGACCAATTGTCCTTCTTCGCTTCTTCTTCTTCCGATGGCAGCATGCCTTTCGTGGAGCATACCTCTGTTCCATATGAGAGTGTGGGTGCTGGACTTTTTAAAGATCCTTCCCTCATGGGTGCTTTTTCACTCCCACCTCCCAACATCATTCCCATCAATATCATCTTTGTCCACTCTGATCCTTGGGTCCTTCCTCCCGTTGATCAGGTAGAATCTTGGGGCGATGTCATGTCGTTGAGTCCTGCCGAGCTCAACTATGTCGAAATTGTTTCTGCCTCGACTTCATCTTCTGAAACTACTCCTTCGAGCAGAGCTCTCGACACGTATATACAATCCCCTTGGCTCGGAGATAGCACTTCTTCAGATCCCTTACAGGAAATCCTTCCTTTTGATGAAGTGATTATCGAGACTGTCTTTCGAGGAACCTCCTTGGTTTGATCATCACCATCATTCCTCGTTTCTCCCTAGCCATGGGGCTATGATTACTTGTCTTGAGAAGTTTGCTTCATGTGTCCCCTCCCAACCCTTCAGACACCTATTCAAATCCATCAAGTTTTCTTTGAAGGCAACATGGGGAACATTACGCAAACCATACCTATCGACATCTCTGTTAAACCAAGGGTTGTCAAGAATATTCACATCGGAATAACCTGTACTCCGGAGAAGATTCAACTTTATACCAATCTTTTTAGAGAATTTCATGACATTTTTTCTTAGTCGTACGAAGATATGTCTGGCATTGATCCTAGTATCGTGGTGCATGAAATACCTACGTATCTGGGTGCTAAACCTGTTCGACAGCATTTACGCCCCGTGCACCCCCGAAAGGCTGCAACTATTAAAGGAGAAGTTGAAAAACTTCTTAAAGCTGGGTTTATTTACCCTATCCCACTCACTGATTGGGTTTCTAATATTGTCCCTGTGACCAAGAAGCAAGGCACTATTAGGGTTTGTGTTGACTACTGTGACATTAATCGTGCCTGTCCCAAAGATAACTATCCTATGCCTTTCATTGACCAGCTCATTGACGATTGTGCTAGAAGTGAGATTTATTCATTTATGGACGGCTTTTCTGGTTACAACCAGATCAATATATCACCAGCGGATCAACACAAAACTACCTTCATCTGTCTATGGGGTACCTTCGCCTATAAGAAGCTCCCTTTTGGTCTTAAAAATGTTGGTGCTACCTTCCCACGCACAATGTCTTATGCGTTTCATGATATTCATCACATTGTGCAGCCTTACCTGGATGACCTTCCGGCCCATTCGGCAAAGTGCCATGACCATCCAAATCACCTTCGCGAAATTTTTCTTCATTGTCGACACGACCGTATATGTCTTAATCCTCATAAATGTGTCTTCTGCGTTGAATCAAGCAAACTTCTTGGATTTTTCATCTCCAAAGAGGGCATCTGCCTAGATCCCCTCAAGGTTGAAGCCATTCTGAATCTTCCTCCTCCTACTTCTTTGCAACAATTGCAGAGTTTGTAGGGTAAAGAAAATTTTTTATGCCGTTTTATTCCGAACTATGTTGAATTTGCCAAGGGCTATACGCGGTTGTTAAAGTGGGATACCTCCTTCGTCTAGGATGCCGCTGCACAAGATTCATTCAAGCAACTCAAGGCGCTCCTTTTTTCTGCTCCATTGTTACGTCTACCTGCTTATCACCGCGACTATACCCTTTATCTTGCTGTCGCCGATAGCACCATCGGCATGGTTTTGGTTCAAGACAATGATGATGGTACCAAGCATGTTTTCTATTATCTCAGTCACAATTTACTTGACATGGAAACTCGGTATGCCTATGTTGAGAAGCTGACATTGGCATCCATTCATGCCATCCAACGTTTCTGCCATTATATACTATTGCGTACAATGACGGTGATTTCCGACTGCAACCGGATGACGTACATCTTGTCACGTCAGTTGTTGGGGGGCAAATACTTGAAATGGATTGTCATCCTTCAAGAGTTTGATTTGGAGTTTACTACGGCCAAATCTAAGAAATCTCTCGTTCTCGCTGAATTGCTCTGCTCACTACCATCCACTACCGCACCTCTCGATTAGAGGAGCATATTCCGGACGAGTCTTTGTTCTTGATTAGCACTCTCGATCCCTAGTATGGGGATATTATTATCTACCTTCAGACGTCCTCCTTTCGTCTTGATTTGTCCAAGGATGCTTGGCAATGTATTCACCATCATTCTCAGCATTACCACATTATCGGGGACACTCTGTACGGTCTTGACGTTGACTCTATTCTCCGCCATTGTCTGACATTCAAGGAAGTCGAAAGAGTTTTGAACAACTGCCACTCTGGCGCTTGTGGTGGTCATATGTCCGGGTATGCTACTACCCAAAAGATCCTCCGCGCTAGTTATTTTTGGCCACCTATTTTTCAGGATTGCATTCTCGTCATCCACTCTTGTCATGCGTGCCAAATCTACCAACGAAAGATGTGTGCGCCTCCCTCTCCTTTACACCCTGTCATTACCGTCGGCCCTTTTACCAAATGGGGCATTGACTATATGACTTGTAACCTTCGCTCAGCTAGGGGGAATGGGTATATCATCGTTGCCATCAATTATTTCACAAAATGGGCCGAGGTGATGCCTACATTATCTAGTGACGGTAAGACAATGGATCAGTTTTTATTCAATCATGTAATTTCTCGATTCGGAGTCCCTCAGGCTATTTTCATTGATCATGGTCCTCATTTCCATAATCATATGATGACTGAGTTAACAACCCAGCTGGGCTTGCGTCATGATAATTCGACGCCGTATTATCCTCAGGCCAATGGCCAAGTAGAAGTTGTCAACAAAGTTTTGGTCAGAATGCTTCAGTGCACCATTGGCAAGCACAAGTCTAACTAGCATTTGATGTTGTTTTCTGCCTTATGGGCCTATCATACTTCAGTGAAGGATGCCACCAGATTCACCCCGTTTCAATTGGTTTACGGTCTGGAGGATACCCTTCCGATTGAATGTGAGATCCCTTCTCTTAAATTAGTTATTGAATTGCTCCCAAACACTACTCTGGTAGAAGAACATCTTCTTTACCTAGAGCAGTTCGACGAGACACGTCGACTAGCCTTTTTAGTCATTGAAGCACAAAAGAAGAGAGTGAAAACTCACGTCGACCAAACTATCACCCCCAGTTCTTTCGTCGAAGGAGACCTAGTCCTGCTCTACGATCAATCAAATGATAAGCTAGGGGCAGGCAAATTTGAGCCTGTATGGCATGGGCCTTGCATTGTGAAATGCATTTTGCAAAAAGGTGCCTATGAGCTGATCGATTATGAAGGGAATCCTCTAGAAAAGCCCTGAAATGGGCTTTATCTTAAGAAATATTATGCATGAACTTCATGCATCTGCTATGTACATACGTGTGTTTTAAGTGTGTGTTTGGATGTGTGGCTTGGTGTGTAGGCATGATTGCCACTTATTGTGTCTTTTTACTTCTTGTGCAAATGTCTGGTACACCTTACATTGGTTTCGCTGATGGTGCCTACCGTAGTACCCGGAACCTTTCTTCTGCAGCATGGGTGATCTACGATCCTCATAGTGAGTTAGTAGACCTTCAAGGTGTTTGTCTGGGTTGCACCACAAACAATGTTGTTGAATATAGTGCTGTCATTAAATTACTGACCGAAGCTGTTAACCTCAATATTCGTGCATTGGTTGTGAATCTGGATTCTCAACTTATTGTCCACCAACTTAACAGGCGTTATTCCGTCAGAGATCCTTGGATTTTAAGGTTGTATTTACATGTTAGATTATTGGAAAGAAATTTTGATTTTATCACATATCAACACATTCCAAGAAGATTAAACACATTAACTGATGCATTAGCAAATCATGTATTAGACAGAAATTTATGCAACATGTAATAAAACATTGTATGAAAGCATTTAGACACAATAATAAACCATAGATAACATATATAAATATATATATATATATATATATATATCGTGTGGTGCACCGAGGCACTCAAAAATAAGCATGTATGTCAAAAATAGAGTATGTGTTCACGATACATCTGAGACACATGTCTCTCAAAAATAGCAGAATGTAAAGCCTAGGTGTCTATAGTGGTGGATTCTGCTCCCTATAGTAGACCACCACCCGCACTACTCATCTCAAAAGCCCGTGTATCCTAGGTGTCACACCGATAGTATGTCTCTGATACTCCACTGGGACCTGCTCGATCCCCCTATAATCTGGGATCCCATAAGTCAGGCCCTCGAGGTTCCGGGCAATATCCTCCTCGGCATTACCGCCCGGGCGAGCCAAAGCCAACTCTCTATTGCCCTCCCTCTGTGCCTCAGGAGCTAGTCCCATGGGTCTCTCCGGTCCCACGTCTGCAAATAACATAGAAATGACAATTAAGACATATGCATGTGAAAATCCAAAAACATTATAAAAAACAAAACACATAAATAGTGTGGTGTTTGACCAAGTGTTTTACCTCCCTCATCCCACTGCTTGCCAGGTGGGAGCAGCATGTCAGGATCTCCTTGGAAATCTGTGCCCACATATAGCCAATCCTCAATGATGATCTTCTGACGGTTCATCCACTCCCGAAACAGTACTCCCCATGATACTAGCCGACCACCACCTCCTCATGGCATCACATGTGCCCATTGAGTGATGTGAGTCTCTCGCAGTCCCAGCACATATAGGTCCATATCCTGTAGCTGAAGTGATGGAACTCGCTCCAGCATGAGCGGTATCAGAATGGATCCATATCCAAACTGTTTGGTCTCCCCTCATCAACACTTAGAAAGTTGCCTCTTCATGTTAATAGATACTGCGTTAGCCCAATTGTACATGGTCGGAGTGAGGCAATCAAGGGCCAGCCATAGATGGGTCTTCATTGTCTCATGCTGTGCTTGACAGCCTGTGGCTCTCGTAACCATAAACAGTACTGAGCGAAGGGTCAAATCTCCCACTGTCGGGATCTGCAGTTTCCTGCTAGTGGATGATTTGCGTGCCCCTGGGAACACCTACGCTATCGACATATCAAGACTCTCGTTGGCAGCCCACACACTCTCCATGATTAGTCTCTCACTGTGATGAGACAAACCAGTCAAGAATTATATGTCCGTTCCGTCAAACTCAATGTCCTTACCACGGATGACGAACCTCCCCTCTTTCGAGTTTCGGGAGCGGATCAATAGCTCGAGCATGCCTGGCTATGCCCGAAGGTGTGGTGTAAGGAAAAATTTCAATAATCCACAATCACGTAGGGCTCTTCTGCACTCAGGGTTGTTAAATACCTATTCGTCATTGTCATCGTGGGTTCTCTCTTGCCATACGAATGCCATTATTGCCCTGCATTGAAGGAAAAAATAATTAGAATATTTTTCATGTGCTTAAATGCGCATTTTATAAAAGAATTCAATATTTACGGCATCGTCGTGACTGTTTTTCAAACAGTAGCGATGACTCAAAACCAGAGTTCATTTTTTCCTTGATCATCACGACAGTTCACCTGTCTCTAGCGATGACCCCGACGGTGGTGTGTGTTAGCGTGCTCGGTCATCGCTAACCCGTGAGGGATTTCCGCAACGACCGTGGAGTGGATTTGAAATGAAAAATCCGTCGCAATCCACTTATGGAACATGAAATTGAACTTAAAAATGATGGAAATGCAGCACAAAAGATGGTTTACTTAATTGGTAGAAGTCTCAGGTGGGATGGTCAATCACAGATGCTGGAATCAAGCTCTAAACTTCGCACAGGTTTGCACTCAAAATCACCAAAGGTAAAAAAACTCAAAGTGCAAACGTAAAAAATGAATTACCATGAGCCCTTTTTATAGTAATTTTTCCAAAATTTTAAGGTTTTTCACTATAGGGTTTAGGGTTTCACCATTTACTTTAAGGTTTTGTTTAGGTTTTTGAGTTTTTAACCTAATTTCCATATATATAATGCATTTGTATCGAATAGATTTTATGACGTGGATTTTCTGTGCAAAAACAGGGACAACGGATACATTTAATGATTCATATATGCTTGGTCCATATTTTCTACAAGTCTTCTTTAAGCCCTTTTCTGACTTACAAAAGATGAAAAGATTGCCGAGTTTTCCCTTTTAACTCATTAATCGGAATAAAATGTGGTCCACTTTCAGCTCTTTTCTAACCGTATAAACATGAAAAGATCACCGGACTTTTGTCATTTCAAGTTTGATACTGGTTATGAAACGACATGTCTTCGATCACTTTTTTACTTTTTTCGGGTTGGGGCCACTAATTACGAAAAGTACTCCTTGATCATAATGGTCAAGTAGTTCTCTCGAGTATTATTTTATACTTTTTTGGGCTTGAGGGACACAAATTTATGAAAAAGGACAGCTCTGGAGTTTTCTTTTCCGTGTCTTTTTCAAACTCTCTAAACATGAAAAAGACTCCGAGTTTTCCCTATGTTGGACTCGTTAAACCCTAACGACATTGGACTCGTCACCATGACGAGACTTGAGCTTCTCCTCCCTAGGGCTCATTAAACTATTACTAGGTTGGATTTGTTTGAAGATCGAACTTATATTACAAGCATATGCTATCCCCTTCAAGCTTGTTTTTCAAAAATAATTGGGGTACTCGCCAGAAATGGTGGGGGAAAATTTGGAAGTCATCATTGGTTACCTATGGTAGCTAGTCACTCTTGAACATTGACACTTTTGCTTCTCGTTGGGTTGGGATATCCTCACATCGTCATTGGCCTTTTGGGGTTTTGGGTTGCCATTTTGCCTCATTCCATCTGATCCATGTTGTCTCCGTCAGACCTCTGATCCCTTAATACCAAGATGCTACCACATTCCGAAGTTGTGTCACCGATATGTTCAAGAGTATAAACCTTCTGCAGTTCACACCCTTACCTCCTCCTTTGATACTGTGTTTCACCATCTACCACTTGTTCCTTATCTCGCATCATTGATGGGGGAAACATTATGGCCCTCCTATGATGGATTGTCTCCTGTTGACACCAGCTCATTATCTAGGAGATTGATCTAGAGATCCCCTTCGGTACCTTGGAGCTTGCATGCCTCAATGGCAAGTTCTTCGTGCCTAATGACAGACTTTCATCATTGGCCCTCGATCAGGTGATTCTATGAGTGTTCGACTTCAGCTCATTTTTCACACTTAGTGGATTGTACTGGATAGTGCCTTGAGAGCCATTGGCAGTATTGGTGGTTTCTCTCGCACTTGTAATGATTTTCATCATTAACCGGTAATCAAGCGACTTTCTATCATGCTCGACCTCAGCACATTTGTTCGCATGCTAGAATTTGTACTAAAATCTATTAGGGTTTCAAGACCCCGAACTAAGATCACATATGTTCGAGCTATGTGGATTGGTTCGTGATTACATACATGACTATTTGATTGGATGGATATGACCATACTTGAGTCTTCATGGATGGCTGCGACCATACCTTTATCATTATATATGGTCTTATCAACTGGGTGGCTGCATCCATACCACAGACCAAGTTTCATATGTCTTTTGGATGGCTACACCCATGCCTAGACTACGTGTATTTCACTATCAGAGATATCAGTTGTACTTGCGTCTGTAGGTTCTTCAAGGTGGTGTTCCAGTTCAGTCATGGTTTCGTAAAGCATTTCACCCCTCCCACTCTCTCGGGCTTCATGCTTTAGGGGGCATCTGTTACATAGTAATTTGTCACTATCCTCATCTCAGTGCCTCTGCTGTGTCATACATCAAAAATACACGTCCATATCTTCCCACTCATGTAAGAAGATTAAGCAAATGCTCTCTGATGCTGAAATTTGACCCTTATTCCCTAAGTTTCTGCCTCGCCACGAGTAAGCCATTAATTTACGCGACGATCCCTTGTCATGAATAGTCTCATTGTGACACCGTCATAGGTGTACAACTGTTTCCCATGACGATCGATTTTTAGGACTCGGCACGAGTCCTCCAACTATTGGTTGCAATGATTTGTTTGAATGCATTGCCTCCTTGCGATGTCGTCACTGAGACTTAGTTCATGACTAGCGACGATCCAAATTTGGCGAATTTGTTCAAACAGTCGGCCTTCTGGATGTCTCTAGAGCTGGTTGTTGGGTCAGTTTGGGTCACCCTTCCTCCTTTGGGATGGTGGTTCCATCTCTTGTGCAACCTCCCTTGAGGATAAGCTCCCTCTCCCTCATTTCATGGAGACTCCTTCTCCTATAAAATCACTCACCATTGCTATGATCTACTAGTTCTTTTAGTTGGGCAGTGCTGCTAGTTCTTTTGAATTTGGTAGATAGCTTTGGTGTGAGTGTGACAAGTGTAGGATTGCTAATGGTTTGGTAAGAGGTTGTGAAATGCCTTAACCTTGTATTAGAGCTTGTGAGTGAGAGAGAGATATTGTCTATTTGAGAGACCCATTCTTGAGAGTGAATGCTTGAAGAAACATACTGGTTGGACCCTCCGAGAAGGCTTACGACATCAAGACTTGGTTGTAAGCTTTGCTCTTGATTCATTTTAATATAATCAATGATGATTTCCTATATATTGTGTACAATTTACTTGATATCTTATGATTTCTTGACTTTATAAGTAAATAGATCATTGTTGTTCTCGGTTATGTGCTTTGTTGTTTTCTTGTGGTGTTTCAGGTTGATTGCTCATCAAGGAGAAAGAAACGGGAGCTGGAGTAGCACAACAGAACTTCATCAACCACCAATTTGAGGTATGCCTCCAATGATGACTATTTAAGGGAATCGATTGTTGTTTTGTCTTTGCTGTGACTAGACCCACTCTAGGGCTAGAGGGGTTACCTCTGTCCACAAAGGGACCAGTTTCCTACTTCACACGGGACTCATCATGTAAAGGTCAGAAAATGGTCGTTGGACTTCTAGAAGATGTTTTAAAAGGAATATTCATTAGTAAATGAAGTTATTTGCTAGAATGAGTCAAGGATCATTAAACCAAACCACCTTTAGCATATGAATAAAGCTCCATTACATGATTGGAATTAATTGTTTTAATAATCTTCAACAACTACAAACATGTGGAGAAAGGTTTCTCATTTTGTTGGTTCTCTTGTGTGAGAAAATTTTCATAGTGTTTTAGAGAGCCATTGGTGAGGAGTGTGAATTTGATGAAGCATAGTGTGCATGGAGGTATTATTGGAGCAGAGACAAAAGTATGCATGGTTAAAGACTATTCTTATGCAAAAGACAAGTGTCAGGGCTACAAAGGATTTTGTTAATGCATTTGTGATTGGAGGGGAAAAATTATTGTTTGAGTTTATATGATTGTGATAGATTGGTTGTAGTAGTGTCTCATGTTTTCATATAGCAGTTATGTATTGTATTGTTGAGTTTCTGCATCTAGTTTATTTGCAGAAAATGTATTGAGGACATGTTAGTTGAGGATGTGACAGAGGGCTATGATTTGAATTGATTCAGTAGTTGATATTTTGTGTTTTGATTATGTGCTATGGATATATTGTTTTTGTGATTTTCATGTTGATCAGCTCAAGTGTTCCAGTTTGAAAATGCATGAAAGATGAACTGCATAAATAAGTGGGGTGGGTGATCTGGAAAAATAAGTATTGAGAACATATTTCTTCATAAGTCCAATGGGTGTTGGGCAAGGCTTGTTGATTATATGGGTGTTTGTAGAGTCATAGATGGAGATCATAGATCCTTTCAGATAGTTTCCATATTGTACTCTCTACATAATGATTTTCAAAACAGATAATAAAATATATTGAATAGCTCAACAACAATAGGTTGGTTTTTTTCCTAGGGAAGGTTTTCCACCAAATATCTTGTGTTCTTGTGTGATATGCTGATTTTGATTCATTATGCATGTTTATTTCTTATACTACGACTCTCGTGTGTTGATTCTAGTTGAAGTGGCATGTTCACATCTAATGTTTATTTTTGAAGTAAGAGATTGATTAATATATTGGAGTAAAAGTTTTACATGTAGGTTTTAACCCTATACAAAAAATACTTGCATACGAATTCTAAAAAATAAAAAATAAACAATAGTGAGAGCATAAAACATAAAATAGATATACACAAAGATTTTCCCTTGGATCACAAAACCGGGGCAATCAGATTGATTTTTCACTATGTTCCTTTCAATGATACAATACATATATATACATGTTGAAGCATCCATAAATCCCAATCCATTAACTGTAGGTTAGAACATAACTGTAGTTCCCTTGACCGGATTTGAAATATACCATGGATCGAAAACCATCGTGCCCAAAACCATGTGTGAAATCCATGCAAAAAACCATAGGTAGGTCTTCCCACCTAATATAAGGTCCAAAAAAAAAATTCTGAGGCACTGCCCCTGTCACCCCCCCCCCACGTGCGGTAGTCGTGGAAAGAATATAACACAACCCAACATTCTCCCACTTTTTGTTTTCTTTCCACAAGGGGCCACAGGAGAGCTTATTCATTGATCCAACCCTACAATGTCCATTGTTTCTCTACACCAAGAGAACTTCTCAATGCTCACAAACTTTGTCAATGCATCTGCAGTATTCTTCATAGTGTTCACCTTTACCAGCAACACCTTTTTGTCCTCAACCATATCCCTCACAAAGTGATACTGAACATCAATGTGCTTTGTCTATGAATGATAAGCAGGGTTCTTTGCCAAGAAAATTGCTCTTTGGCTATCACAGTCTATCCTTATAGCTTGTTGTACTAACCCTATACCTCAACACAATCTTTGCAACCAAACTGCTTCCTTGCTTGCATGAGTGGCTACCATGTATTCTGCCTCTATAGTTGAAAGTGTCACTACAGATTGTCTCTTACTCATCCAACTGACTGCAACTCCAAATAGATTAAACACATACCCACTTGTAGATCTTCTCTAATCCATATCTCCAACCCAGTCTGCATCAACAAAGCCATAGATGTCCAAAACTTTGTCTAATCCTAGTCTTCCTTGGAAGAAAAAACCATAATCACTAGTGCCACAAAAATACCTAAAAGCCCACTTCACTACGGTCCATTGCTCCTTCCTTGGTTTTGACATAAACTTGCTCAATACTTCCACTGCATGTGTAATGTCTCATCTAGTACGGACCATTTCATACATCAGGCTACTGTCAGCACTTGCATATGGAACATGGGACATGTCCTCTTCCTCTTCTTATGTCTTGTGACACTGTTCAACAGCTAACTTTACACCTACAAGGATAGGAACCTTCACCGGTTTACTATCCTGTATATTAAACCTCTACAGTATTGTCTCGACATACTTCCTCTAGTTTAACCAGATCTTCCTCTTTCCCCGATCTTCTTTAATTTCCATGCCCAAAATATAATTTTCAACACCAAGATCTTTCATTTCGAATTTGGAGGACAATTGAGTCTTCAAATCCTGGATAATTTCTTTGTCGTTTCCAACTAGCAATATATCACCCACATACAAGACTAGATAAATAACATGGTCGTCAATTAATTTAAAATACACATAGTGATCTTCTTTGCTTCTGGTGAAGCCAAGTCCCCATATAAATATATCCAATTTTTGATACCACATCCTTAGTGACTGTTTTAACCCATACAGAGAATTTTTTAACTTGCATACCAGTTCTTTCTTACCATTGACCACAAAGCCTTTGGGTTGCTTCATGTAGATCTCTTCTTCTAGATTCCCGTGAAGAAATTTTGTCTTCAGATCCATCTTCTCTACTTCAAAATAAAAAGCAACAACAATAGATAAAAGTAATCAAATAGAAGCTACCTTGGAAACAAGAGAAAAATTATCACCAAAATTAATTCCTGGCACCTGGGAATAAACTTTTGCTACCAACCAAGCTTTGTATTTATCCACCTTCCCTTCTACATTCATCTTTTTCTTGAACACCCATTTTCTTCTTCTTGATGGTGTTGGACCCGCCAACATGTCAAGGGAATCTCCTTGGTAAGAAGTCCTAATTAGACCTCAGATTGTTTGGTGTAGGAGTCGCAACAATGGGTCGTATATCAATGCCTTGACCGTGATTTCACACAGAGGCAAGTAACATAGCTCTGTTAGTAGCAAGGGTGTGACCGTTGCGGTGAGTCATGGAAGGTGCATGAGAGGTTCTAACACATGTGGGTTGAGATGAGTGTGCCTCTTGGCAACTTGTAGCAGTACTCGGATGGAAAGGGAACACACGAGTGAAGATGCATCACAAGCTGGAAAGAAAGTGAGCTGGCATTCCAAAGTGATGGTTAAACCGATCAACACATTTCAAAAAAATTCGTACATGCTCATATAGAACAGTCCATACATGTGTGCGTAAGAAAGCAAATACATATGTCATTTAGAGTAAACAAGATAGCTGGAATAAAATACAACGTACGAATGAAACATGATGGATCTTATTATATAAAGAAGTGTAGTTCTAGTCATACAATACATCCACGTACACCCACTAGCCCCAACAATGGAACATTACAGCCACATCCACCTCATCCTCTAAAGAGATGTACTAGCTCCGGGCAGTGGAGAAGCCAAGGCATGTTACAAGCTCTCTCCAAGATAGTCTTATCAGAAGCTTAGTTGACCAAAAGCCTATACAATGAGTTATGAGGGACTATTTATAACAAAGGGTTGGGTGGCCCTTGACATTCCCCTTTATGACCGTTCAACTACCCTCATGACTCTTCACCTACTCTAAGACTATTACATTCACTATTGACACTTGACTTACACTTGACATGACTTAACATTACAATGCACATGCACCCATGTGAACACAATGGCTTGAGAAAGATATTCTAGACACCACTCTGACTTAGACAACCTTGGAAGTCCAAATCCTCAACATCCTCATGCTAATAAATAGTAACAAATTGATGCCAGGATCTGTATTCCTTGATGGTGTCCGTGTGTTCTGCGATGACATCTATCTAAAACCTAACTCTTGCCTCCATATCACCTGGGTACACTGCTCAGGCTCTTATGTCGAACTCATCTGAAAGCATGTGCATCAGTGTCTTCAATGTGGCTGGACCAGCAACATACTTGTGCATGATGTCTACACTGGTGGACAACTCTGGGCTGGTGGGAATGCACATTAACTCATCGAAGTACGAGTCAAACTCGAGTTGGACCTGTTTCATTGTCTTCGCCTGGGTGAGAGTCCCAATTGATGGGATCGCATGTGCGCGCACCACAACATCCATACTCTTGAATACTCATGCATGGGAAGCTTGTATGCTAGTGATGAACTACGAGATCTCTTCATAGTTCTGGATCTAACTGTGGATACGTGCTTTCAGCTTGACTGCATTGACCCTCATCATATTAGGCAAGTGAGGTGGGACTCCCTTCTACTTCATCATCCATGTTTGCATGTCATCAACAACAGCATGCAAGTTCATCAAGATACATGTTCTTCTAGCACATCACTGCTCCCATTCATTGAGATGGACGACTTCCTTGTGCATGGTACCCAACTTGGAGTACAATGCTCAGATAATTGTGTCAAGGGACAATACTTCATCTAGTATTACCTTCTTCAGTTCAGCTCAGGCGGACATTGTCACCAAGTCTTCTCCTTGCTTGGCCATTTGTAGTTCATTTTCCATTCATTCATTATCAGCTATTAGGAAGCGAACACTTGAGCTGGTGGCTTCAACATACACTCTGGCTGCATTAGCCAAGGTATCTTGATGTTTGCACACATCAGTGACAATCACTCATTCCTCAACTTGCGTAGGAGACATATGATCCTCTGAAGTTGACACTTTGCGAGACTACACAACCCTATGTTGGGATTCCTTGAATGTGATGTTGTGCAATTTTTCTTTTGGTTGACCAAGGATCTCAGTGCCTCCTTGGTCATTCAAGACTTGGTCATCATCTAGATGCATTGAAGTGGGTGAGTTGACCTCTTTATTGTGAGGCATGAGGTTGGTGTGCTTTTCCAACTCCTGCTGCTCCATGTTTGCATCCAACTGTTGAAGTGCTTGTTCTATCTCATGAGTGAATTCTTGCCCCTACGATGGTTCACCCTATTCACTTGAGGCCAATTGTTCATATGAATCAACTACTTGTATGGATGTTGCTTCATCTATTTTCACATGTTGTGCCCCCTATTGTATCTGTTATTGCTACACTTCCCTCTCTTGTTCGCACAATTCTTGTTCCTTTCAGAGTTGCTCCTTCAACTCATGCAACTCCTTCTTTTCTTCTTCCATTCTCTTCTTATCCATCTATATTCGCACTATTTTCTTGTCGCGATGCTGCCTCTTTGCCTCTATAGCCATAACTGCATTCTCTACAAGTGGATCTGCTCGAAACCTACAGCTTTGATCCTCCTCCATGTGATCGACAATCTTCCTCTTACCTTTGTTGTGCACTGGTATGCTTGCCTCTGCTACCACTACTGCTACTGCTACTATTGGTGCTCTTCATGATGCTGCTTCATGTTGTTTCGATAACCACTCCACAATGAAGTCGACCGGTTCATTGGGTCTAAAAAAACTGTAGAAATATCTCCATGGGTCCTTCTCAGCCCAATGACATGCCCCATGGATCTAGTTGAACCGAACTCTCATGCAATGATCTTTCACAATGCAATATGGGTCATACAGATTGTAGCTTCGAAGGTCGAATGGGTACTTCTTCGACATCCACTTGCTTGATACTCTAGATCTCATATAACCTAATCCACAATGGAAGAGCGGGCCAAGGTGCCTTCTTCTTCCAATGCAGTCTAGCTGTCAATCCTTCCAAGATGTGATATGCTAATTCCTGCATGACAAGTACGTCCAAGGAAAACTTCGGAAGGACATGTGGAGGCTTCTCTAAACTGAACATTCGGATGAAAGTGCCAGACGGTGAGGCATACCAATATGCAATGCCTATCAATGCCTCAATTGCTTCCTTTCACATGCAGGGTGGATCCTATTCAAATATCATCTTGTACACAAGGGTGAAAAAATGGTTAGAGTGCCTTGTGATTACTCCTTTGAAGCTGCATTTGGACAACAACTTGGAATACATGTTGAGAGCAGTCTCTGCCAGTGACCATGCCCACTCCAAGGCCGGGAACTCCCGTCAAGCACAGACTACATCTAAGATGTAGGCAGACATGTAAATCTCTGCATGTATATCTCCGAGTGATTGTCGAGCCTTCATTACTTGTTCCTTCAGCTGATGAGCCAATATGTCGGACCAGTTACATAGTTTTCCTTCTCTAGGCAATTGGTCCACTGAAACCACCAAACCTTGTTGGAAGGTTTCCGTGCTTTCTTGGCCATACAGTCGACATGAAAATATGACCAAGTATTGGTATGCCTTCCTCAGTATCTTTTTCTTGTAGATCTGGTTGGGTGTCAACCTGAATCAAGCTGGCTTCTTTACCCAATTCTTCAAAATGTCTCTAGAATTAGCGCTGCTATTGGGTAAGCTGAATGGAGTCTTCATGACAATCACGAGCTCCGACATCATATACATCTCATCATAATATTATGCCCAGAAGGTTGCAAGCTTCGCCCTAGTGACACTTCTCAAGGTCATCATCTCGAGATCAGTGTGAGAGACGATCTAGTGTATCATGTCCACACATGGGAATGCGGGATATCTTCATTTAATCTGGTACAAGCGAGACTTGTGAATGTTCATGTACACCTGGTGATCTTCAAGGTCTTCCCCAAAGTTCATGCAAATGTTTCATTGACCTCTTGCCACTTCAGTTTGATGTCCTTGTCTAGATACAACTTTGTATCTTCATAGATCGGTAGACTAGAAGACACTCGCTCAACTACTTTTCCAGCTACATTTCCATCAGTGTCCTGTTATCATGTCCTCTTAGAAGCCATTGAGACGGATGAACACCATAAAGATCTGGAGACAAGAAAAATGCATGGCAAGAAACCTGTTAGCGAAAAACAAAACAAATTTGATGAATGACAGAGCACATACATGGGAAACTAATGCGCAAGATTGCGCAATTTCTTCTGGGAGGCTTGGTGACTAGATGCAAAAACTATGCAAAAGGAAGTCTAGGATGTTTGAGAGGCAAGATTGGTTTCTGGATGTGCGCAATGCACAATCCATAATGGCTGTTGTCTGCTAGGATTGCAGAATGCGCAATTCCAACTGGGAGTGACTGCAGGCTCAGGGATGCATTATACAATTTTTTGGGCCAGCAGTCACTATCCCTTAGAAATGTGCAAAATAGTCTTGGAGGATAGTGCTAGGTAGAAATGCGCATTTCTGGAGAGGAAGATAGAGCCTTCCTTCCCAATATTATGCAATGTTGTCTCAGTGAAGGCAGAGACCGAGGTGAGGTTTTCTCGACTCGCCAATGGGAAACTGAAAAAGAATAAGAGAGTGAATGCATGGTGACACTAAGTGAAAGCAAAAGTGATTGACAGTGCATTTAAACATTAATGAAATATTCAACAAATAGATCAACATGAATGCTGGTGAAGCGATTCGCCGATTTGGTGAACGCTCGTGCAAAACAGTTTCATTCATGCGACAATAGTGAGATAGAAACGAAGACTGAAACAGAGCTAGGACAAGCTAGCATACATGAAAAAGACAACAAATGTTCAAAAAAGTCAACCAAACAACACTCACACAAGTGAATACACAAAAAGTGACAGAAATGTTGAAAAAGACAAGTTGAGGCCACTTACCCGTGAACAACTGAGCCGGATGTCTTGAAGAGTCTTGTATGTGTTGTGGGATGTTAGAGCTCCAAGATTGATGTGAAAGAATGATCTAAAAATGAGATCTTAGACAATTATTAAGGTATTATGGACTCATGTGCATGGATTTTCCTATGTTAGTTTGTCCAATGGATCGATAAGATTACGAAATACATAGACAATGAAGCAGTTAAAGAACATAATAAACAAACACACATAAACACAACAAGTTTAATAAGGAGTTCACCCAACACTCCTGGGCTACGTCTCCTGGTCCAACCTTCAGTAGTGACCTCTCTATTATGTCTTCAAAAATAAAGTTTTACAGAAGTGAGCTCAATTTGAGTCTCACACACAGATACAGACAACAAGGCTTTACTTGGATTCCCTAAGTCTTTCTGAGTACACCGACTCTCCTCACTGACTCTCTATCTCTGTTTGCTCTCTATCTAACCACTGCTTGCCTCTGTTTCCTATCAGTCTATGGATTTAAAGCCAATTGGGGCTGTCTATTCATTTCTCCTTCTTGGGCTCTCTGGCTTCCCGGCCTCTGTCTGCTCAGATCCCCCTCTGAGCGTTAGCAATCATTGCTAAATGCTTTCAGGGATGGTGGCCACCTGTTTTGTAATGGAATGGGTCATCCGGCCTTCGAAATCCCTAGAAGCAGCGTTCTCTGTGTTCACAGAGAAATACACTAAAAACATAGGAAATTAGCCAAACTGTCATTTATCGAATTGGAAATATTATAAATTCCCCTTATAACTCCTATAGGGTCCAGCTTTATGTCGCTTATTGCATCTCCACCATTGATCTGGAAGATCTAGATCCAATGGTTGTGGTTCATTTCGAGCGGCCCATGCACACAGGAGTTAACCGCCCAAAAAGAGTGGTTTTCTCTCTCTAGGGCCTGGACACGTGGCAGCCAATGTATGGGCTTGAGCAGAGCTCGGCCAAAACCTCTTACCACCCATGGCCCGCCCAAAATCCCACTTGTTTTTTGATTTCCCTTTTTATTTAAAAATACATTGAATCATGAAAATCTCGCTCATATCATACTTGAAATAATATGTAACAAAATTAATAAACCCTTTCGGGTCTGGCAACATTGCCCAAATCATGGTTCCCTTGGTTTTCGTTTATTTAACGAAAACACAACTTTACGTAGAAAAAGCCCTTTTTCACGGATCTCAAACTATATCAAATATCATTTATGATCCCGTCAGGTCCAGCCATCACATCGCATATATACATATAACCCCGCTCCGTTGTACTTCTCCAACGCAATATGGCGATATCGCAATCGCACATCACATAAGCCCCCGGGCCGTTTGGTAACCGCTCCTCTGTAATCGTTGATTGCGATATCGCAATTCAACTTGGGCCGTTCATCTGTGCGCTTGATCGATGACCTTCATTGACCCACGCTGATCGCGATCGCAACTATCATATGGTCAACTTCGATGGCCTTTGCCTATCATAGCCGATTGCAATATGCCAATCAGATCTGGATCGTTGATCGGCCAGATCCGACGGCTTTGATGCATTGTAGTTTTAAGCCGCCGATACTCTGTTTTTCAATGTTTTCTCTATGTTCTTGCCTCCCAATAGTGTAATCCACCTTTTTGAAAGGTTCTTGTTAGGCGACAATTTTGAATATTTGAAGACTTAGAGGGTTTTCTAGGATCCATTTGGATCACACCTTCCCACTAAAAAGGCTTTTGGACCACCAAAAGTTGGTTTTTAAGCATCAATCAAGTGAGGATACAACTTCCTCACTTGCCCAATCTCTATCCATCTTGCACTACTTGGTTTTGAACCTTTGAGTCCGATTCTGAGGTACTCAACATCTGCTCTGAACATATTTCTCACCTTCCTGTATAGAACTATATCTTTCTACAACTCATTGAGATATTCAGGCAACCGATCATCAATAGAAGGCAACTGACTTTTCTCTTTGGGATCTTCAATCAATAAAGGTTCAAATAGTCTCAAGTTCTCTGCATTAACTACAGAATAGATGTGCATGTAAGTTGGTAAATCAAGGCAAAAAGCATTCTTGCTAATTTTCTAAAGTATCTTGAAAGGCCCATACCTTATTGGCTTCAGCCTTTTACCTTCACCTTGCATTCTGTCTTTGCTGATGTACAACCAGACTTGATCACCAACTTGGAAGCTATTCTCAATTTGATGCTTATCATGCCTTGCCTTATACTTGGCCTGGCTCTGTTCAAACTGTTCTTGCACTGCGTGGTGAATTTCTTGGATCTTTTCAATGAACTTGGTTGCTTTGTCCACATCACTGTGTCCATCAACTGCTATGTATTTTTCAAAGACAAAATCCAAGGAAGACCTTGGTGTACAACCAAAACAAGTCTTAAAAGGAGATCTTTGTGTAGAAGAATGTTTAGCATGGTTGTAAGCATGTTGCACATAACACAAATGTTCATCCCAAAGCTTGGGATGCTTGCTGCAATAACCCCTGAGCAAATGGATCACTGTCCTGTTGACCACCTCTGTTTGGCCATCTGTTTGTGGATGAAAGGCTGTGCTCTTCTTCAGTCTAGTGTCCCTTAATTCCCACAGACTTGACCAAAACTTCCCAACAAATCGGTAATCTCGATCAGATACAATGGAAGTGGGTAACCCAAAATGAAACTAGACATGCTGAAAGAACAACTTCGTTGTTTATTCAGCTGTAATCTGCTTGTTACAAGGTATTAAAATACACATTTTGTTGAACATGTCCACAATAACATATAAATAGTCATGACCTATTCTAGATTTTGGCAATCCCCCAACAAAGTCCATGGAAACACTTTCCCAAGGATGAGAAGGAACTGGAAGTGGAGTGTAAAAGCCTAATTTTCTATTGCTGGGCTTGATTTTAGCACACATGGTACACCCTTTAATATATCTAGAAACTATTTCATGCATTATTGGCCAATAATAGAATCTTTGCAGCTGTGCAATTGTTTTAATTACACCGAAATGACCTGATATTAGAGAAGTATGTGCTTCTCGGATTATGTTAACTCTTTTAGTTTGAGGAATGCATAACTTTCCCAAATGATATAGGAGGTTGTTCTTAACATGATAATCCAATTCTTCTACTTGTTTGCCATGACTTAAAGTTGCATATACATCTTTAAAATCTACATCTTGAGCGTATTGTTCAATGTAGCTTTCATGCAATGCTGAGTTATTCTTAAGTATAGTAGATGCATTTATGATTGGCCTGGATAACATATCTGCAACCTTACTGTGTATGCCTTTCTTATATCTGATGACAAGATGAAACTGTTGTAGAAAACCCATCCACCTATAGTGTCTTGATTACTGCAATTTAGTTTGTGAGTGCAAATATTGAAGTGGTTGATGATCAGTATGGATAACTATTTCTTTGCCCATTAGGTAATGTTTCCACTTTTTCACACTCCGCACTAATGCATACAATTCTTTATCATATGTGGGATAATTAACTACCGCAGAATTAAATGTCTTAGAATGATAACATATGGGTTTACTGTGTTGCATCAACACTGCTCCCATGGCATAGTCACTGGCATCTGTTTCAATCTCAAATGGTCTTTGAAGATCTAGCAATGCTAGTACTGGTGCTGTACTAATTTTTTCTTTCAAGGTGTCAAAGGCTTTCTACTGTTTGCCTCTCCACTGAAACACCTTGTTCAATCCTGTTAAAGCATGTAAGGGAGCTGCAATCAAGGAAAAGTTAGCAATAAACTTTCTCCAATATTGTGTTGCTCCTAGGAAGCTGCTAACTTCTGTAGCAGATTTGGGTTTAGGCTAGTTTACAATGGCTTCAACCTTAGAGGGATCTATCTTCAATTCACCACCCCCTACAATATGACCCAAATAATTTAAAAGTGTTTTGCCAAATTCACATTTTGACAACTTGACATAGAGATTTTCTCTTTTCAAAACATCTAGAGTCTCCTTTACATGCTTTAAATGTTCTTCCCATGTTTTACTGAAAACAAGAATGTCATCTTAATATACAATTACAAAATCATCAATAAAAGGTCCGAGTACATCATTCATAACTCTCATGAAAGTGGCAGGAGCGTTAGTTAAGCCAAAAGGCATAACCAGCCATTCATATAACCCTTTCTTTGTTTTGAAAGCAGTCTTCCATGCATCTTGTTTTGCTACTCTGACCTGATGGTAGCCACTATGCAAGTCCAACTTGGAATAGTAAACAACTTCTTTTAGTTGATCTAATAGATCATCAATGCGAGGAAGAGGATAACGATTCTTGATCGTTATTTTATTCAGTGCTCTATAATCAATGCACATCCTCCACGAACCATCTTTCTTTCTCACCAACATGATTGGAGATCCGCATGGTGTTGTGCTTGGTCTTATGAACCCTTTCTCGAGTAGTTCGTGTACCTACTTCTTGATCTCTACATTCTGTAAAGAAGATAACCTGTACATTCCGATGTTAGGCAATGGAGAATCTTGCTGCAAATGAATATCATGTACAATTTCCCTTTTGGGTGGCAGACCTTTAGGTTCTTGAAATAGGATATCATATTCTGAAACAACTTTTTCTAAATCAGCTTTCTATTTAGCATCGCATCCCTCAAATACATTGGTTTTATTAGGTTTCTTTTTCTTTACAACCATTAGTAAAAATTGCTTGCATGAATTTACAATTCTTTTCATCTGCCCTGAGTTTATGAGAGTGTAATTATTTTTGAGTTTATGAGCTCTTACAATATATTCTATTCCATCTTTGGTGAGTTGATACTTATTTTCATCTCTATAGAAAATGGCTTTTCTATCATACAAGTAAGGACTTCCTAAAACAATACCACATATCTCCAAGGGAATTATATCTAACTCAACCTCATCTACAAATGCTGACCCAATAGCAAACCTAAGTTTACATTGTCTAGTCACTTGTAGCTTTGCTTTATCACATACCCAACCTAATGGATATGGCTTCTTGTGAGGCGTGGTTAGTAATCCCAACTTATTTACAATTGCTTTAGAAATCAAGTTTACTTGTGATCCACTATCAAATAAAGTATCAATCTTTTGATGCTTGGAAATAACTCTAATATGAAAAAGCTCATGTCTTTTCCTCTCATTTTCTTCATTATTAACAGTTTGTGCAGAATTACTAGTAGGTGCTTCATAATTTTTACCTTTTATACCTGTGGCTGTGACTATTTTTTCATCACCTGAGTCTGACCCCAAATCTTTCTGTATAGCAGCAACAGTCTTCTTCTTCTTGCCATCGAAATTTTTCGGTTTTAGCTCCGGATGTAGGAACCAACAATGTTCATCATCGTGTCCATCCTTCTTGTAGTGAGGCCATGAAGGTTTTCCTTTCTGTACAGTGTTTTCCTTCCTCTCTTTCCATTTCTGCTTCTTCTTTTCCTTGTTCTTGCTTGCAGTGGGTTTCGATGATCCCCTAATCTCTGGGTTCACATTCTCACCTCTAGCCTCTAGATGTGTAGATTAAACTGATACCTCATCTATGCTAGTAGGGTTAAACATGAGAATGGTGTGCCTCAAATAGCTATGCAGACCATCTATATAATTCAACAAAGTTTCAGGTGAGTCTAGAGAAATCCCTAGAATTAAAGCTCTTTTTCTAAATTCTTGGGTATAGCTTTGTACTCTTTTCCCCTTTAATTGGCAGAGAGTTTTCCAACTCATCATTGCTTGCTGCATATAGGCTAGTGGATAGAATTGCTTTTTAATGGCAGAAACAAATTCATTCCAGGTAGAAAGAATTTTACCATGCTTCTTCAAATCAGCTTGTGTCTTGCCTTCCCATCACACTAGGGTAGTTCCTCCAAGGTGAAGGCTAGCCAGCTGAATCTTTCTCCTTTATGAACTGATGTTCTGCACCTTGCAATATACATCAATCTGTCTACTCCAGTTATCTAGCTTTTCTGCATTTAATTCACCATCATAAATTGGTAAATCAAATTTCACATCTAATTTAATCACAACAATTTTCTTCTTTTTCTTTTCAGGGCTAGTTTTATGTGAAGAAGATGATGAGGATGGTGATGATGGAGTAGATGGTGGAGAGGGCTTCTCTTCTTTCCCTTTGCCTTCTGGATGGCCATCTAGAAGAGATTCCTCTGCTCCTTTTTCTCTTTGAGATGCTGAAGTGCTTTCACCTTTACCTTTGTTAAATTATCTATACATCTCTTCCACCATGGCTCTCATGGTAATGAAACTATCCATGAACTGAGAGTTTGATTCTGATGAGGTTTGTTCTTCCATCCTCATCCTAGGATAGACTCCTCCAATTTCTAGATTAGTCTCAACAAGTTCTCCTTCTCCTAGTTTGAGCTTTGACCTAGTTATCATTCAACAATCCAACACAAGCTTGTCTAACCTTAGCAAACCTAAAGCTCTGATACCACTTGATCTGAAAATGAGAACTTAGACAATTATTAAGGTATTACAGACTCATGTGCATGGATTTTTCTATGTTACTTTGTGCAATGGATCGATAATATTGCGAAATCCATAGACAATGAAGTAGTTAAAGAACATAATAGATAAACGCACAGAAACACAAGAAGTTTAATAAGGAGTTCACCCAACACTCCTAGGCTACGTCTCCTGGTCCAGCCTTCAATGGTGACCTCTCTATTATGTCTTCAAAAATAGAGTTTTACAGAAGTGAGATCAGTTTGAGTCTCACACACAAATAAAAAAACAACGCTTTACTTAGATTCCCCAAGTCTTTCTGAGTACACTGAATCTCCTCACTGACTCTTTGTCTCTGTTTGCTCTCTATCTTAGCATTGCTTGCCTCTATTTCCTATTAGTCTGTGGCCTTAAATCCAATCGGTGTTGTCTGTTCGTTTCTCCTTCTCGGGCTCTCTGGCTTCCCCGCCTCTGTCTGCTCAGATCCCCCTCTGAGCATTAGCAATCATTGCTAAACACTTTCAGGGATGGTGGCCACCTGTTCTATAATGGAATGGGTCATTGGGCCTTCGAAATCCCAAGAAATAACGTTCTCTATGTTCACAGAGAAATACACTAAAAACATAGGAAATTTGCCAAACTGTCGTTTATCGGATTTGAAATACTATAAATTCCCCTTGTAACTCCTATCAAGTCTGCCTTTATGTTGCTTATTACATCTCCACCGTTGATCTGGAAGATCTAGATCCAACAGTTGTGTTTCATTTTAGGTGGCCCATGCGTACAGGAGTTAACCACCCAAAAAGAGTGATTTTCTCTCTCCAGGGCCTGGACATGTGGCAACCAATGTATGGGCTCGGGCAGAGCCCGACAAAAACTTCTTACCGCCCACGGCTTGCCCGAAATCCTGCTTGTTTCGTGATTTCCCTTTTTATTTAAAAATACATTGAAACATGAAAATCCCACTCATATCGGACTTGAAATAATATGTAACAACATTAATAAACCCTTTTGGGTCCAACAACATCACCCAAATCGCGTTTCCCTTGGTTTTCGTCTATTTAATGAAAACACAACTTTACACAGAAAAAGACTTTTTTTACATATCTTGAGCTATATCAAATATCATTTATGATCTCATCAGGTCCAGCCATTGCATCGCATATATACGTATAACCCCACTCCATTGTACTGCTCCGACACGATATGGCGATATCGCAATCGCACATCGCATAAGCCCCCGGCCGTTTCGTAACCGCTCCTCTGTAATCGCGATTCAACTTGGGTCGTCGATTTGCACACTTGATCGATGGTCCTCGTCCACCCGCGCTGATCATGATCGCAACTGTCATATGGTCACCTCCAATGGCCTCTGCCTGTCACCACCGATTGCGATATGCTGATTGGATCTGGATTGTTGATCGGCCAGATGCGACGGCTCCAATGCATTGTAGTTTTAAGCTGTCGATACTCTGTTTTCCATTGTTTTCTCTATGTTTTTGCCTCCCGATAGTGTAATCCACCATTTTGAAAGGTTCTTCTTAAGTGATAGTTTTGAATGTTTGAAGACGTAGAGGGTTTTCTAGGATCCATTTGGATCGAAGAATGAGCTCTAATGCATCAAATAAATAAGTTTGGGTTCATGACGCACATGCTACAAATCTAGGAAAGAACGAAACTTGGAGGAAAGTTTCTAAAACAACTTTGCATGTAACCTCTAGCTGCTTAAAATTAGCTCCCTAAATCATGGGATGCCTTTTTCATGTTTCCTTTTTCTATTCTGAGAAAAGCAAGCTATGCATGCAAGTCAAGTTTCCTTGGTCTCAGGCAAAATTGGTCAACCGAACTTCTCATGCATGAAGCTACTCAACTGCTTGAGAAAAATGCACATTTCTAGCTAAGAGTTGAGCTACCTGCCTAGGAGATTTATGTAATTTCTGGGTAGAGCAGCTGACTGCTACCTCGATTTGCGTAAATTCTGGGCTGAGTAGCCTTGCTGGGGAAAAATGTGCAATTTTCACTAGGAGTGTTGACTCACATAATTGTGCAATTCTGGAGCCCAACAGGTTGCCAGATAGGATTGTGCAATTTCTGGAGGGAAGGTTGGTTGCCCTCCAGAAATGCGCAATTTCTTGGGGGAGTTTCTCAGCCTGCAGCTGGAGCAAGTCCAGGTGACCAGCCTGTGAGGGGAATGCATCAAGCTGTGATCGACAGGTTGTCTTTATGAAAGAAAAACATTGAAGCTTATGTAGTTTACGAAGCAAGACAAGGTGCTATGAAAGGTTGGTAGGGAGGCTCCAAAACGAAGCTAAGGAAAAATTTTTGAGGGTGGTTGTAGCCGCTACAACACCTGGTGACACACTGGTATAACTCCAGCTCTCTGAATGGAGCATGTTCATGAAAAGAAAGTCTAACACCTCCGGAAGTATTTTTTAGTTCTCAGTTCATCTTGGTTTCACACTAGCTTGATTGTAAGATGTAGCATCTGCCAAACTCTTGGTCGATTGACACAGATTCCAAGCCAAGGAAACATAGTTATTTTGATCAGGATTGAGGGGTATATTGGTGTACAGGCAGTATGGTCATCAAAGTCTTAGTTTCATCTCTGGTGTTGCTCCATTGCGAGTAGGCTTAAACAGTACCCCGGCGGAGTCACATAAGAACACAAACATGGCTCTGCTGCCAACGAGCCTGGTCAGTACCCTGGCAGATTTACTTGCATCATCTCCCTACATAGGAAGCCTTTCTCTTCTTTTGCCTTATTCATTTTGAATTTTTTGAGTTTTGATTCTTTCATTTTCTTCATTTTTTCAACTATGCATAGAACTTATTCATTTCAGAGGTGGAAGAGGGATCCTGAGTTATTTAGAGCAGAAGAGGTTGTTCCAGCAGAGAAGTAGTTTATTGTATCTCTGATGTGCCTGTTAAGGTTTTTCCCCTCACCTTACTCTACTTGACTAGGCTGGCAAGGGTTAACCCAAAAACAACCCACTAGAGAAGGTGACACTAGTTAGTGCGCAAGCATTGTGTTTTCACCAAGGTTCATTTGAATAGTACGTATTTTCCTTCGACATATCATGGACTAAATATAACAAGTTCTTCATACAGAGGCAAGATGACAGATAACCAAGTAGTTATAGTTGTACAAGCCCTCTTGTACTTCGCCTAGCTCATTTCAAGAGTCATACATGGTTTCATGTGAAACTAACCTACGAACGAAACAAGTGAACTAACAAACAACAAGGCAAAGCAAGAGCAGAAGAAAAAGCGAAAGCAAAGCAAGTAAGAAAACAAGCAAGTAGACAAACAAACAAACAAAGCGAGTAAGCAATCAAGCATGCAAGCAAACCGACTGAAAATAAATACTACCCCTACTCCTACACTAACAGTGCATGGGCATGATCATGTGAAGTGATATTTCCAATGTAGCCATAGGTGCATTGGTTGACCCATGTTGGTGAAGGCTTGGTCCACGAGCAACCCAGTTGTGCAAACCAGCAAGAAAGAAAGATATAACAATGAAGACAACCACACTTCATGTTTCAAAGTGCCCACAGGACATAAGTGAGTACAAGTGCATGACGAGCAGTTTGTGGGCTTATGTGTTGTGTGACACTACATGCAACTTTGGAGCATAAGCACACTCTTAACTATCACATGCAAGAAAACGAAAGAAACAAAGACAACTTGCATCACGAATGAGTGCTTGCAATGTAAGATTCGTTCAATGCATGAGTGATGGAATCATGCAGTTCGAGTGGAGGAAGTATGATATGTGTGTGAGATGGATCTTCAATGCATACAGATGAGTGATGAGGAGCCTTGGGTGATTGAACAGTTTCATGATCGGAAGTTTTGACTAACCCCAAGAGAGCGAGGACCTAACATCGGGCTGAAATGCCTCAATGGTCTTGGGTGTTTCAAATTCATCATTAGATAGATCATCATAAACCAGTGGCTTTGAAAGATCAACTATGATAGAGTCATGATCGTGATCAAATATGGAAACAAACGGATCACAACCTCCATGATCAGAAAAATCAATGACTGCATCAACATCCTCATTATCAAATGAATCAAATAGAGGGGTAGATGAAAAGTGAAAAAACTCATCCTCTATGTTTCTGGAAAAGACATATGAAAGATCATGTGGATTTTCAATGAATAACTTATCCTCTCCGTTATCGAGTGATGGACAAACATCCGGCGAGTCCAGTGAGTGATCAATAATGGGTGCATCCGTGGATGAAGACACACATGCAAAATCATTGATGGAGGGTTCACCAACAATGCTAGGAAAGAATGGAGGGGGCTCAGATGGAAGGGAGTCATCCTTCCCTAAATGTTGATGCTCAAGCTCCCACTCATACTCTTCGTGAATGAAAATGCATGTTGGTTGTGTAACATCAACTCCGTCAGTGGCTTGTTCCTCGTTCACAACAAGTGAAGAGTCTCGAATGGATGTACACAAGATAGTATCATCCGGAGGAACACTTGAGTGTGAATATGGAGGTTGTAGAACATAAGGCATATGAGAACTCGAAGGACTCACAACCAAATATGTGCGAAAATTGAGTGAAGTGATGTTGGGAGGATGTGAAAGATGAACAAGTGTGTGAGCATGATCCTCAACATCACTCGGCGGTGGTGGAGCTGTTGAATGAGGGGAAGGTAGAAAATCAGTCGAGACAATGATCGCATCCACATGAGATTGCGCAACTCCCTCACTGAAGAATGTTGAGCGAGGCTTGATCTCAAGCTTCTTCTTGGGATGGGTAGATTTCTTAAGGCAATACTTGAACCGGTCCCAAAGATAGGAAAATTTCATCTGGCTCCTCGAAGCTTGAAACTGCAAGTCACGAAAGCGTTGCCAAAAATACATAACTAATTCATGCAGAGCCTTCCGTTGTTGTAACAGTTTTCGGTCAAGATGGTCTGGATCAAAATGATAGAAAGTGTCTTCAATTAGATCACAAAAGTGCTCAAGTGAGTGCACGTTGTAAGCCGATAGGCTGAGCAGCCATCGACGTAGAGATTCGCGAAGTGTGTGCGTAAGAAGCAAGCTATCATGTTCGTCAGAACAACCATCTTCCTCATGAAGCATGGAAAGAAAGTCATTTAAGTACTCAAGTCAGGCCACTTCTCCTTCACCATCATAAGTGTAAGTGGACAAGAGATCGAAAAACTCCCCTGTGATGGAGACATCTTCATAATTCGAGAAACATCACGAAGGGAGAAGAGTGCAAGAATCCATGAAAGGTATGAAAAGGTTCAAAACTAGATGAGAGGACACAACTTGTCATTAGGCTCTCCTTCTAGCACAAGAAATGTTGACAGTGCTAGAATCGCCAACATGTTAAAGGGATCTCCTAGGTAAGAATTCCCAATTAGACCTCAAACAGTTTGGTGTAGGAGTCCCAATAGTGGGTTGTATAGCAATGCCATGACCATGATTTCACATAGAGGCAAGTAAGATAACTCTATTAGTAGCAAGGGTGTGACCATTATAGTGAGTCAAGGAAGGTGCATGAGAGGTTCTAACACATGTGGGTTGAGATGAGTGCACTCCTTGGCAACTTGTAGCAATACTCAGATGGAAAGGGAACACATGAGCAAAGATGCATCACAAGCTAGAAAGAAAGTCAGTTGGGAATCCAAAGTGATGGTTAAACCAATCAACACATTTCAGAAAGATTCATACATGCTCATACAGAACAGTCCATACATGCCTGTGTAAGAAAGAAAATGCATATGTCATTTAGAGTAAACAAGACAGCTGGAATATAATACAACATATGCATGAAATGTGTTGGCTCTTATTATATAAAGAAGTGTAAGTTTCAATCATACAATACATCCATGTACACCTGCTAGCTCCAACAGTGGAACATTACAGCCACATCTAGCTGCTCCTCCAAAGAGATGTACTAGCTTCATGCAGTGGAGAAGCCAAGGCATGTTACAATATTGTCCAAGCTCTCTCCAAGATAGTCTTATTGGAAGATTGGTTGACCAAAAGCATATACAATGAGTTGTGAGTGACTATTTATAGCGAAGGGTGGGGTGGCCCTTGACATTCCGCTTTGTGACCGTTCAACTACCCCCACAACTCTTCACGTACTCTATGATTGTTAAATTCACTATTGAAACTTGACTTACATTTGACATGACTTAACATTACAATTCATATGTACCCATGTGAACAAAATGGCTTGAGCAAGCCATGCTAGACATCACTCTAACTTAGAAAACCATGGAAGCCCAACTTCTCAACATCGTCGTGCTGGTCAACAATAACATATTGATGCCAAGATTTGTAGTCCTTTATGGTGTCCATGTGTTTCATGGTGACATTCCTCTGAAACCTGACTCTTGCCTCCATAGCATCTGCTCAGGCTCTTCTGTCCAACTCGTCTAAAAGCATGTGCATCATTGTCTTCAATGTGTCCAGATCAGCAACATACTTGTGCATGATGTCTGCACTCATGGGAAAGTCTGGGCTAGTGGCAATGCACATTAACTCATTGAGGTACGAGTCAAGCTCGAGTCCAACCTGTTTCTTTGTCTTCGCCTGGGAGAGAGTCCCAATTGATGGGTTGCATGTGCGTGCACCACAACATCCATACTCTTGAATACTCATGCATTGGAAGCTTGTATGCTAGTGATGAACTATGGGAGCTCTTCATAGTTCCAGATCTGACTCCGATACGTGCTTTCAGCTCAACCACATTGACCCTCATCATCTTAGGCAAGTGAAGTGGGGCTCCCTTTGGACTTCATTGTCCATGTTTGCATGTCATCAAAACCAACATGCATGTTCATCAAGGTACGTACTCTTCTGAGGAATACCAGAACAATTTTGAAGAAGATGGTCTCCCATACATAGTTTGCAAGCATATCAAAGTTTGTGAGGCTTATTAGATGGTTTCTCATTAGAAGTTACATTTGAAGAAATGGTTGCTTGGTTTCCCCCCTGCCGAATTTGCTTCTTCTTCCTCTTCTTCCCTTTTTTCTTCTTCTTAGCCACCTGGTTACTAGTACCAATACTTTCACCAAGAGAAGAGGAATAAGGGGAGGAAGAAACAACTGAGGAAGAAGGAAAAGGGTCAACTTTAGGATCAAATGGAGGTTGATTTTTCCCAGATGTAGGAATATTCAATTACGGGGCCAGGGAGGTTGAGAACAACCATACTGGAAATCCGATGGTAAGTCTCGGAAGGGACAATGTAGCGATATAAGGAGCACCAATATTTTTGAAAGGAGGAAAAGGACTAGGATTCCCATTAGAAGTAATTCCTTGATCGGTGGACTCTGGAGTTGTTGCCATATGTCTCAACCTAAGATCAACTAAGGAGTGACGTGGAGAATTTTATCCACGGTCAATTAATTTATTTTAATGAAAATAACATAACAAAACAAAAGAGGGATAATCTAGGCAATAGGATTACCAACCAACTATGAACTCCATAATACCTCCCGGCGAACCAAGAAGTATGGACAGGCAATCTCCCCGAATGCTGTGTTTGGTGTATCATAGTGTACAAGACGGCTGACTCGGTTACCGAAGGATCGATAGCAACCTAATGTGGTCCTCCCATATATACCCGAAAGTACGTGGAGGCTCAATCCGTGTTAGCGCTATCTAATGTGAAACCGCATAGTGAGAGCATTCCCTTATAATTTACGTACTGTAACACCGCCCTATATACCTAAAGGTACATGGAAGAGCTACAATATACTCACGTACGTGGAATGAGGTATCACACTCGGAATGTATCACAAACAAGTTAGCGATAGCTGCTATGTTTTACCATGCCGAAACATGTCACTAGCCTAGACCTCTAAATGTTATGCGTTAAGTTACAATGATCCATTAGGTTAATTCAAATAAATTTTAAGTTGATCTTCTTAAGAATTTACCTTTCAAGGTTCACCATGTGATGTCTTTGAAATTCCTAGAATGAAAGTAATATTATAAGAATTATTTTCATTCAATTTGAACAATGAAAACCTTAGCTAGTAGGGATAGAGAAATCAAATTCTTTTAATCAAAGAGCAAAGAACCCATCTAATGCAATTTCCCTAAACTATTCCTATGACCACACACGAACTCTTTCAATGTACAATGCATGTTTTTATTTTCAATTCCCTTAATGTTGAAATGAACAAAAGGAAACTAATGCACATACAATCAATCAATCTTTTTGAAAGAACAAACACTTTACGATAGTTCCTTTTCGAAAGAAATGAAGACTTTTATGACACTTTCTTTTTAGCAAATATTAATCGACTATAAGCTAACTTTGACAGTGAATTGATAGTGATAAAGAAATCATTTAAGAAACACTAAATAATCAAGGCCAAATTAGGGCTAGCAAAGGAAACACAAATTGATTTCAGAGACACAAGCATCATTGATCTTTTAGCAAGAAGAAACAGAAGGAAATTTGGGAAAAATCAAGTCAAAGGAATGATTTTTTACATAAGGAGGATTAGCGCAGCCCTGAATGGGAGACAATGTGCTTCAGATCACTCTCCTCAAGCCAGGGGTGCTCTGCAGTGCTCTGTCTCTTGACCAAACCTGCGTTGGTGCCAAAGAGCCCATCCTAGGGGATTTCAAGCACAACTTTTACGGAAAAACACTTCAAAAAGGTTGAAACAAGATCAATGGAAGTAAGCAAAGTCTACTAGGGTGTACTAGGATGAAGGTAAACTACCAAAAATGATGATCATTCCCCAGTGGAGTTGCTAATTTGTTATGTGGAATTTTACATCTACGGATAAACACAATTTCCCTAGGTGGGTAGCTACACCTAGAGAACATATTTAAAGTGCTTAACCTTTTTCTATAGAAGATAAATAAGACAAGGGACCTACTTGTTATCTTTCTCTTTCCCTTCATCTCCTTTGTTTGACTCCTGTCACTCCTTCTCGAATTGAATCCACTCAACAAGTACGTGCAATTATAAATAGAAGACAAAAACCAATCAAAGCAAGAGATATATCTACTATAAGCAAATGGAATCGAAAGCAATTACACATATAATCATCATACATAAAGAAAAGAATATGGGAAAAGGTGTAAACAAATTTATTAAGTAGAAGGAAGAATTACAACCATGAAGTCCGATCCATTGTCACTCTTCCAACTTGGGTTCCAACCAACATCACATCAAAAGCACAACACTATGGTAGCATAACAATACTTGCTTACAATCTCAAACCTCACACCAACAATATCTCATTACAAATTCTCAATGTCCATCTCCTGATCACTTAGATGAGTGCTCAATTTATAGGAAACTTTAGGAGGTTTGGTCATAAATGAGGGTATTGAATGGCCTTCCAAACTTAGAGTTAGTTTCCATGGAGGAAGGGATGAGAGGATAGGAGGTTACTTAACTCATTCACTATCTAATTTCTAGGTCATAGGAGATGATAAGTGTTGGAATCTTCTAGATGGCTCCAAAACATAAGAATATTCCCAGAACCCTATGATGATTTCACTCAATCTCGCCCATCGAAGGTCAAAGTGGGCCTACGTGCTTTGGAAAGCACCCTCACATGGATCTACCTTCACTGAAGCGCACTTACCCCTAACCAGGGCCGTGATGTTCCCTTCAAGAGGCATTTCTGGAGGGCTTCAGACCAAGAAACTCCTAGGGAGGATGCATTCAAAGTGATGACTTGTCCAGGGCATGTAGCAACTAAATTAGGGTTTGATGAGCCCTAATAATACTGATCTGAATGATGGGATTGATGTGCCCAAATGGATCTATAAGAGTAGTGAGTAGATGATTCATGTGTTCGAAACTCCGCAGACACTTATCATCCCACAGAAAATTCCTTCATTTCTTTTGTAACGAGGTTATAGGAAAAGCTATTTTCAAGAACCCCTCAATAAACCAACGTTAATATCCTACCAACCCTATAAAGGACTTAATGTCTGCAACATTTTGAGGAATGGGCCATTCCATAATGGTTTTAATCTTCTTAGGTTCCACAGTTATACCTTCTAAGGAGATAAAATACCCCAGATATTGTATCTAGTCTTTGCAAAAATCACACTTACTAAATTTGGCTTAAATATGGTTGTCTCACAAGGTTTGCAACACAATCCTCAGATGATTCTCATGCTCTTCTTAGTTCTTCCAGTAAATTAGTATATCATCAATGAAAATCAATACTAATTTATCTAGATAGGACTAGAAAATACCGTTGATTAAACTCATAAATGTTGCACGTGTGTTGCTGAGTCTAAAAGGTAAAACCAAATTCATAATGGCTATAGCGAGTGTGGAAAGCAGTGTTACAAATATATTCATCCTTAATTCTTGTTTGGTGGTATCCATATCGTAGGTCAATTTTTGAGAGCACAGAAGAACCTTGAACCAGATCAAATAAATCATGAATTCTAGGTAAGGGGTATTTATTTTTAACAATCAGCTTATTCGGCTGTCGGTAATCAATACACAATCTCAAAGTTCTATATATTTTCCATACAAACAACATATGAGCCCCCCAAGGCGACGCAGTAGGGTGAATATATTCCTTGTCAAGAACCTCCTGAAGTTGCATTTTGAGTTTTGCTAATTCTAGTATACTCATGTGATAGGGAGTTCTTAACACTAGGGTTGCACTGGGAACTAACTCTATAGTAAAATCAATGTCTCGCTTGGGTGGAAACCCAGGCATAGGCTCAGAAAATACATCAACAAATTCTTGGATAACATGTAGGTGTTCGAGGGAAGTCATTTTGTCTCTAGAATTGGTATATCCTACTCGTAATGCATAAATCTGGTAGCCTTTTCTGGTGCATTTCATTAACTGATTAGCAGTAATGAGGCGTAACTTAATATTTTTCATGATTCCATAAATTTATTTTCTTTCACCTGCTTCAATAAGAAAGATAACGATTTTATCTTTACAATCTACGAGAGACCAATGGCTCTCCAACCAATCCATTCCTACCAACACATCATAGGACCCTAAGGGAAGCACATTCAAGTTCACAGTAATTTTTTGTCGTGAAATTTCAATAGGACAATGTTTTGTTTTCGTAGTCACTCCTTGTTTAACACCTATAACCAATTGGACTAACAATGGTTTCTCAAATTTATGAATTTGTCACTGACATAATTCTATAATTCTCAAGCTAATATAGCTCAAACTAGCACCCAGGTCAATCGAAATGGAGACAGATTGATTAGAAATCTTACCTTCACATTCAATCATCGTGGCTTGGTATTCTGCTTAGTGATCATCCAGCGCTGCATTGATCTAGGGTATACTCCTTGCCACCTCTCCAACAGTAGAGGCCTCCTGTACATTCACAACCTACTCTGTTTGTGTTCCTTGTGGATAGTTCTTTTAGTAATGAGGTTCTTTGTATCCCAAACATTGCAAGGAAGGTTTCTACTACCGGTCATAGATCAATTTGCTAACTAGTTCACTTTGTCTAGCCTCATTTTCTGTTGGGAATTTTTGTTGGTTTCTCACTAGAAATTTATTAAACGATTTTGGATGCTAGTTCCTTCCCATGGTAGCTTTTTCACTTCTATGGTTTGCCACATTTCTCATTCCTTTCCTATTCGAGCCACCTTTGGTACCTTAATTTTTCTCCTTCATTTGCTGGTAGAAAATGCAGGATTTCTGCATTGCTTCGTCCATTGTTTTTGGGTAATCAAACTCTATCTTTTCTTTCATAAAATTAGGTATACTTCTAATGAAGCGTTGGAACTTAGCTTTTTCCTCCCGAATATACGACACATATCACAACAAGGAGGTAAATTTTGTTACAAATTCATCCATGGTTGAGGGCCCGAGTCTCAAATGATGAAACTCCTTCACTTTTTCATCGTAAAAATGCTCTGTCAAGTATTTGTCTTTGAAGTGCTTCTGAAAATCATTCCAAGTGACTTGTTGTTCATCGATTTCCCGCAAAACTTTTGCCTCTTCCCACCATAAGGTGGCCTTGCCTTGCAACTGAAATATAGCTAGCATGGATTTCAAATTATCATCATACTCGTAGACCTAAAAATATTTACCCATGTTAATCAACCATGCTTTAGCTGCTTCCTTCGATTCCCATCAAACATTGGAGGTTTTATTTTTTTGAAATCCCCTTGAAGTTTAGTCTTCTGTCTTTTGGTTTCCTGTCACCTAGGACATTGTGAGAATGTCCTTCATCCTCCTCTTGTCCTCCTGTTGATTCTGCATTCTACTCCCTATGATGAATATTTGCAGTTATGTTTCCATTACAAACACTAGGGTTTTGGCCTCGCTGATTCTATGTATCAGAGAGACTTTTCAAGATCATCTCCTGCTTATGCCTCAATATCTCATTATCGGTTCTCAGATTAACCATCTTAGCACTCAACTGTTGGACATTTTCTAGCAAGGCATCATTGGCGTGGTGAGATTCCTTTCCCAATTGTATCCACATTTTAGGATCAACCCCCACATAAGTGTGTCTAGTCGGTTTGGCGGTCTATGTCCTATTTACATTTTGTTGTGCTAACTCCCTGTTCATTCAGACGTTGTTCCTTCAGTTCCAAAAAAGCCTCAGCGTTGGAACCTAGACTCTGATACCACTTGTAACATACATTTCACTTACAACATCCAACCAAATAAAAAATAATAATAAACTTCGAATTACCCTCTCTATAATTAATGTTCATTGCGTAAACAAGGGTTTGATATGATAATATTTCAATTGGTACTATGGTATTTGGTATGTAGATTTTCTAGGTTATTAAATTCCGCCATGTGCATAGTACGCAACATACAACACAAATTTATGTCTATGTACATGATTCCAGAGAGGTCATTCGACCCAGAACACCTGGCATTCACTGTTCTGTGAGATTAACCCTTCTGAATCCAACAGTCAGCATCGACGATGGTTTGATGTGGTAACTAACTCATCGGCTCAGTGTCATGGTTGATGTCATTTGCATCTAATTGCTTTCAAGTTGATTTATCTACAAATGAGCAAGGTTTTTCTCCATGGAAATGAGGATTTTTTCTCACTGGAATCTCTCGCTCCTACATTTTGCTACACCCACCATCCCTTTGGTAAATTGTGGTTTCTTTTTCTTAGGATTATTGTTTCCTTCATAATTTCTCCATAGCTGTAAATTACGAAAAGCCCTTACTTGTTTCTTGGACTATGCAGGGAATTCTTGCCAACATTGGCTCCACATTAATTGATGGAAAAGAATTTGGAATCGAAAGTTCTTCCTCAGTTATCCATTGCAACTATTTTACTTGGAAAGTTGGTTCTATGTTTTTTCTAGAGGAAAATTCGTGGATTTCACCAAAGAACCTTGTTTACCCACACAGGTGTTAGAGGTAACATAAGGTTCTTTAATCTTGTTCTTGTTCTATTTCTAGTAAATACCCCATTAAAATTCCTCCTAATTCCTTTTCCTATTCTATTTCTAGGTAATAATTTCCTCAGAGCCTCTTACGGAGGTGAGCCATCACCCAGGTTAAGGTGCAATGGAAGCAGTTTATTCTGGAGGAAGCAACTTGGGAAGAGGAATATTTTATATGTAGATCTTATCCTGCTTTATTCCAAGAAAGTGGAATGAACACCGAGGGAAATGTTCCCTATAAGGAGGGGGAAATATAACACCCCAAACTATATCATTGAGTTACTTTCTTTTACTCTTGTATTATTTTACTTTTATAATGACGTGTTTAATTGAAATTGGGGAACTCGTGGATGAGTTACCCAAAGTGACTTTCATAAAAAATGTTTGATAGAAATAAAGTTCATGTTTCAAGAAAAATAACCTCCTGAGACAATTAGGGATAGTTACACATATTTATTTGAAACGAGGGGATTCAAGGAAGGTTGGGGGCTGGATAATCGGGAAAAGAAAGAGGGGAGGGATTTAGTGCTGAGTCAGGATGCTGTTGGAAAACCAAGACACTTCTTGAGCTTGGTGAAATAAACCAGTGGAAGTTTTGGTGGAAATCCGCGAAGGTGGAACTTTGAACTGGGCTGGGGGTCTTGATGTTCGGAGTGACTTAGTCCATTGTGAACTATCGTTGTCTGGAGGGGAAGAGCTCAGGGGGGAGTCTCGACGTAATTGCCAGACTCATGGCTAGGTGGTGAGATCTTCTTGAAGAGAAATTACTAACCACAATACTGTGAACATATAAGCACCTAAATATTTCTCGTGATCTGTTATTAAGGAATGGTAATTTTTACTATTGTTAGGTTACTGTAATCAGACAAAAACAAATTCTGGAAAACTGAAGTTTTAATTTATTCTATGTGTGGATAGATGTTATCTCTTTTTCTTGATCCAGAGAATTTTTCTAAATCTATGTTTATACTGGTATAATTATTATGGTGTGTGAGCACTTGTCAATCATTGGGCAATGAATAGAAGTTGTAGATAAAACCCAGAAAATTCATGAATAGTCGCATAAAACCAATACTTGCATAATCGGAAAGAACAAAGAATTTGTGAGCCCTAGAATTTAGAAGTTAAGAGCAATCCTAACAATATTTTGCATGATTTTGCTTGAAACATTGGTAGACATTTCATGCACAAATAATAAGAAGAAGAGAGTTTGTTTCAATATTTACTATTTAGAATTTAATTAAGTACCAATACATAAATATAGATATTGTAAGGGGAAAAAAGTATTTTATGCTTATAATGAGAAATTAGCTATATTATATATATATATATATATATATATATATATATATATATATATATATATATATATATATATTTCTTATCAAGTAGAACAATTAATTAAAAGAACCTCTTTACAATGTTCTAGGTATTGAAACAGAGAAACAATAGAAACTGATAACCGAGCCGGCACCTCGATTTTATACAGTAAACATATGCCAAATCTGCTTCTCCATCTTATGAACCATATTAGATGGTTCTAAAAGCATCGACCAAAAAAATTTTGATGTGATTTTTTCTAAAAGAACCATTCCTTTATACGTATTATGGATCACAAAAGAGTCAATTCACGTTTTAACTCACTCAAAATAAAATAACGAAACAAAAATAACCCTATAAAAATAAAATAGTAATCATAATAATAATAATAGCTCATGGTATTGACTCATGGTGTTGAGAACTCATATTATTGACCCATGGTATTCATGTGGAATATAACGTATTTAAAGGGGGAAATTAAACCAAATTAGATTCATCTCAACTCTGGATCTACCAAGCACTGAGAGGGATCAAATCTCTTGATATGAAAACCTCTTTTAGAGTGAAAAGAGATTTGATCCCTCTCCGCGCTTGGTAGATGTAGAGTTAATCTCTTGATGTGCAAAGCTCTTTTAGAGTGAAAAGAGATTTGATCCCTCTCAGCACTTGGTAGATCTAGAGTTAATCTCTTGATATGAAAACCCCTTTTAGAGTGAAAAGAGATTTGATTCCTCTCCGCGAGATAAAATCTCTTGATATGAAAACCTCTTTTAGAGTGAAAAGAGATTTGATCCCTTTCTAGGCTTAGTAGATTAGATCTAGAGTTAAGATTGCAACTGAGAGGGATCGAACTTCTCGATATGCAAACCTCTTTTACAGTGAAAAGAGATTTGATCCCTCTTTAGGCTTTGTAGATTAGATCTAGAGTTAAGATCCCTCTCCGGGCTTGGTAGATTAGATCTAGAGTTAAGATCGCAACCGAGAGGGATCAAATCTCTCGATATGAAAACCTCTTTTAGAGTGAAAAGAGATTTGATCCCTCTCCTCTCTTGGTAGATCCAGAGTTAGGATGGGATCAAATCTCTCGATATGCAAAACTCTTTTAGAGTGAAAAGCTATTTGATCCCTCTTCGCCCATGGTAAATTAGATCTAGATTGAAAGCATCAAGAGGGATCAAATCAATATGCAAACCTCTTTTAGAGTGTAACAAACAGCCAGACATCATGCGTTGTTTTTACCAAGTTTAATTTCATTTATGTTATTTAACTATTAAAACTATTGGGCTTAAAATTGCTAGAACAAATACTATTAATTATTATTTAAAAGACTTTGGACCAGATTATTAAAATAATCAAAGAAACAGCTGAACAAACTTTTGAGAACAGTTACAACTGCTCCTTCACCCTCTTTCCTTAAAGGGAAAAGAGGGTAGAACCCTGGGGGTTGGAAGAGGAGGACTGTGTTGCATTCTTCCTTGAGTTGGCGAACATAACCAGTGGAAAAGAATGTTGAGGTAACAAGCTATGAGGTATGGGACTTGAGGTTGGACAAAGTTCTGACGCCCAAGGTACCTAATTGTTCCTTATTGGCAGAAGTGGAACGGCTCGGAGGGGGAACTTGGAAGTAATTGCCAGTTCCGAGGCTGGGTGGTGAGATCTTCCGATTATTTAATATATACGTAACGAAATACAAATAAGTGATACTAACACGGTAATCATTAGCAGTAGAATAGTTTGAATGTTTACTGTAAATTGAAATAACATAGTAATAGTGAATGACCTGTTTACTGTATGTAGATAGTTTCGAAATGGTTTAGCATAGATAATGATCATTCACTAATTTCTGAGTAGAATAGTAAGGCAAATAGATGTTGCATGCTTTCCTAATGGATATTGATACACATCTAGAGAATTGTACAACTATCAGTTAGCAATCAATGCTGAACTAATAAGTAAAATAACATTACAGACGAATGTCGATTTAACCTGGAAACACATAAGTATATAAACTGTAAAGCAGATGCTTATCTGTTTTCTTCTATAAATAAATAAATAAATGATACAAATTGTAAACATATTCATATAGCAATATATATATCTAAATATCCTACCTCTGTCATACACAGGAATTTCCTTAAATTGTAGAAAGAAGTCAACTCGGTAACCCTTCTCCATGCTTCTGGTTAATTAAATGATTTCTTTATAGTTCTTTACATACCCAGGGTTTGAGCCACATACAAGTTCGTAAAGAACCAATCCATAGCCATGTCCCCTGATTTCTTAAAACTAAACCATAAATTCTAATCATACCGATCACAAATATGTACATAAAGCACTTTAAACAAAAATGAATGCTATAGCCTGCTCAACGACTAAGAAGAAAATCATGCACAACAAATAACCCTCGGTAATCAAACAAATCCCAAATCTCAGCAACTTATTATACAACAATGAGGGTTTACATAAATAAACACCAAAAATTCATTAATAAGTTTGATATAATTATATTCCATCAAATCCAGTCCAGTCAAAAAACATTTCACAAAATTACAATAAGTTATGTCATATGCTCGACAGAGAATTGAACTATATTAATTTTGGGTGGCTAGTATGAGTAGAAATAAACCCAAAACCTTAATTAATATTACAATTCATAGTCTAGAACTCATCTTGGCCAAAGCCACAACATCAAACAAGTTACAAATCTTAAAATTGTCTATCTTAGAGAGTGATTCTCTGAACCAAGGCACAATAAATGAGTTTTCCAACACACATGGAAGGAGTAGGAAGAAGTGGAGATTAGCACTGGAATCATCCTCAACAATGCACAAACTAAACGAGGGTTTCGAACCAGATCCTGACGTAATACCTGCACAACAAGCAACCATGAGAAAAAGACCACCTATGTAATAACTCGACAACAACATCAACCACGAAATGTATGTAGGCTTACCTGTATGTGAGTTAGGAAGCCATTGAAGTGGCGACCAAACCTGTATGGAACCAGACCACCTCAGCGAGGAAAGAATTGGAAAATAATTGCAAGAAGACTCGATGACATTATCACAGTGGAACAGATGCTACCTCGGAACGTCGGAGTAATGATCCTTTCTTCAAGACTGCTAAGGACCAGGTCGAGTTCTCCATTGCTTCCCAAAATGCCAATAACCCATTAAACAACTCCAGAACTGTCATAACCCAACCTCAGCAGAAGAAATAAGGCATAACAACATAATATGAGTAGAATGGGGACAAGGATGACACCTGGAGTCTCAGAGGCGAATTGGGCGAAGAGTTTCATAAGTTCTTCATGACAGAGCAGAGCGCCGAAGCAAAGACTAACCAAATGAATTATCCCTTCTGCCAAAACAGTCGATAAACCCTTCAGCCAGGCTTGAACAATCAAGACCATCAATCGACACCAATCAGATGACAGACAGATAACCAACCCAACCTCGGGATCCTTCCACGGTAAGTTAGGTAAGGGCATTAACACCGTCGCAGGTGGCAAGGACGAGCACACGTAATCTAGGCAGGAGGACACCTCGGGACTTTATGACTTTAATGGAAGGTAGCCTACTTGAGGACGATGAAAGAGTGTGGGAACAATACCGGCAGCGGTGGAATGTACCATGTAGGCTGCCAACGTGGTGATCCCTTTTCAACTCCACAGCTCCAACTCTAACCCAAATCACAAACGTTAACCCAATTCATTACCACAATGATCACACAAGTCCACGTTATGATGGACCAAGGGGTAGATAAGGCATTAGTATTATAATGATTAATGCTTGTTAGATTAACGAAATAATATTATATATATATATATATATATATATATATATATATATATATATATATATATATATATATATATATATATATATATATATATATATATATATATATTATATATATATATATATATATATATCTACATAGGTAGGATGTTACATAGAATGAAAAGAGATAAAATTAAGATGGATAAAATGTGTTTGAAACATTGTTGGGAAAAGTGAAAAAATGTATGATGTTTAGATTTTGATCATCTAAATATGAATTAAAATACTACAAAGCAAAATTCAACACAAAATTTGTTAAAAAAAAAAAAACTATAAAGCTCATTTTATTCATTTATTATTACTTGTGACTCTAGAAATACATTTTATTGTTGACCACTATTAGTTTAGCATTGGCCAATCCAACTTATAATTCTTAACTTAAAAAATTAAATATTTATTTTTCAATATTATTAAAAAAACTATTTTTCAAATAGTTGACGAGACTATAACTTGAAAATTGTATTGCAATATTTTCAATTACTTCCCACCATAATTTAAGCAAATCTTTGCATAAAAAATGGATTAAATAAGAGAATTACTTCTCACCATTATTTAGTAGTGATTACTACCCACCAAAATTTATGCAAGTCTATGTGTTTCACCAAACAATTAATTTATCCTCCTCACATCTTAGTTTATTATTTTTTCGAAAAAAAATTATAGGGTTCCATTTCGCTACTAACCATTATTAATTTAGGAAATATTGACAAATATACATTATAATTTTTTATACATTTTTTTCCATAACATAAACTAAAGTATCCTGCAACACTTGTTAACTTATATTTTTACTCACTTATTAATTTACTTTATTTAAAGATAATAAACTAATAAAAACATAAACATAATTATCAAAAAAATATTTTTTAAAATAAAATAAAATTCAAGATCATAAACCTATTTAATTGAAAATTTTAATAGCTATTTTTTGAAATAAATCAAAATATTTAAAAAATTTATATTGATAATTATTCATTTTATTAGATATTTTTATTTAATAAAATAAAGTTATTTAAATATTAATTATTAATTAATTAATATTTACTGTTATGCCCGATGAACGTGAGGAAATATATACAGACCTATGAACATTAATTATTAATTCATTAATATATAATATGCGGAAAAGTTACAAAACATTGCCGAAGAAAATTGTTATTCCTTGCTAAAGTACATCCATTTTCTCCAGTAACACTTCTTCATCACATGAATGTTAATAATTCAAAACTGCTAATTAATTGTTGATCAATATGCAGAAAGGATGTGTTACCTAGAAATGTGCAGATAAGGAATGTATGCTGTAATGCTCCTCGTGAAGTGATAATGTGGGTAAAATAGTAAATTTAACTGTGAGCTAAAACTTTGTTTGATAAGTATAAAAACTCTGTTGTCAGTGTTGTTAATTATTATGATAATTAATTGTGTCATCACTATTTAATTTGAGTGTATGATTAATTGTGGTTAATAACTGTTGAGGTAGTTAAATAAAAAACCTAACTACCTTCAGGAGACAGTTGAGACCCCAAGAGGAAAAGGGGGAAGAATGCCAAGTCTGGTGGGGATCAGATGGCAGGAATGAGGAGATGCTATGTCTGGTAGTGACCAGATAGCATGTGTTGGAAGGAAAAGACTTCCTGAATCCGCTACGTCTGGTTAGGATCAGATAGCAAGACTTGGCATAGCCAGAGGGATTTAAGACAAGAAGATCTGCAAAAGTGCTTGGGGGTGGAAGATCGAGGAGGATCTTCCTACGGACGGGAGGTTGACAAGCATTACGAACAGGTTTTCTGCTAAACAGGTATGGCTTGCTAAGCATTTTATCTGTGGAATCCTTTTTATGGTCTTTTATAGGCAGAAAAGATAATGGAAAAATAATCTAATCATTTCTTTTTAGAAATCTAGTCTCTGCGCAACTGGCAGAGACAGAATCTGGACCTTTCAATCAAAGAACAGAGGTAAAAGAAAACATATCGAATTAAAATCTCTATGAAATCTTAAACAGAAAAGAATACTGCTAAAACCCTTCTCTGTAACCAGTTAGGAATGAAAACGAAAAGAAATTTAACACTGTGCAGAAGTAAAGGGTTCATACCCTGAATCGAGAACAACATTAAAACATATGAAAACTACTCAAACCTTTTACCAAGGAGAACCGCAGGCCGAGCGACTCGTCGGCGGAACCATGCACACGCTTCATAGCAACAACATTCAATAGCATCTATATAACAGAACACATTTGGCAGAATATACATATGTATGCGGATGAAACATAACGCAGTCGGACACATCCTTGTCACTGTGGGTTGAAAGAAGAACCATTAACATTATGCATGCAAAACAGTTATTAACAGATTGTCCCGATTCCAAAAGAATCGCCGTGACTGAGCTTATGTATGTACTCGGCCGCAGGCCTTAATGTCCGAACCATTCATATAGAAGAACTAACCATAAAACGAATTTACACTGAAAAGATACGAACAGAGACTGATAATCAAGCCGTGTTCACAGTAAAGCCACAGAAAAGGCGAGTACGCCAAAAAGCATCATAATATAGACTAGAGTCATACAAAGATACCTGTGTCATCGTAATAATTTCTTATTCAAGATTAAACTGAGAAATAGCATTATATAAACCAAAAACAGTGTTCAACAAGAAGTATTATCTGCACTCAGGAGCATTAGATCATATAATGAAGGACCGATTATACAGTTTAAGCTCGGCGTACAGCGCCTCTTAGCAGTGGTTTCCACCTGAGTGTGGGTGGAAAAACCAAATATAGTATCACCACCAAATATGAGAATGAGACATAGAAATTCCCAAGCGAGGAAACCCCTTGAATATGGCTGAGGGACTCCAAATACAAGAGCAGACCCGGACATTCCTGTTCAGACGAACAGCTGTTCAGCCATTACCTTGGGAAAAGCCAAATGGGCCTATGGTAAACGCATAGCTCTTACCTGGACTTGGGATGGCAGTGAAGCGGAGAAGACTCCCAATTTCGCCGGTTAGCCATCGAGTCATCCTCCTGAGAACAACAACCAAACCATAAATTGAGAGCTCTAAATAAAAATGCTGAGAGAAAACATAAATGAGCTAGCAGAGACCGTAACCTTAACCAAGCTGCGGAAGCTCATGCACCTGTGCAAATCACAAGCAGGAAAGAGAGAAGCGGAACTTGTATATGAAGAATTAATACCTGAAACCGTGAAGGATGGCATAGACATTTTGCTGTGCACCAGAACACTTGGAGACGGAAGGCTCAGGGTAAGATAGAGCGCTACAACATTGTAAGTGACAGACGGTCATTCAATAATGAAAATAAGAAATAAACCGAATGAGTAAATCCCTTCATAAATACTTCAGCAGCTTTCATTGCCGCGTGGCTTGACAACAGCCCTGGATCTGGGCGAGCTTATCACCATCGTCCGATCAGCAGGAAAAGAACCGGGAAAGGCAACCAAGTTTTGGCAAGTTCGAGGTGTCAGGCCGTATGGCATTTGGAGCGTTCGGCACGCGAAGGCACATGAAGGATTGTTAGCTAGCCGTTCATCGAGCCAAACGAACGATGCAAAATAAGCCAGCTGGATGAGCGCCGGAGCCGGTCAGAACCCACGGCTTCAGCTTCCTCGGAAACGTAAACCAACACATAAATATCGTAAATGCCATAAAGGAACATTTAAGAATGAGTACCGTTTATTGCATCTGTATATACCTTTGAAGTTGTATTCCGCATGTTAGAAACTCACGATATAACAAGAGTTATCCATTGTCTAATCGATATCGAATTATGGGTATGGGAAGATGTATATAGAAAAATATTAATAACCTTTGCATGAGCGGGTAGAAATATATTTATAATATTTGAATGATTTTATAATAAGTAAACTTTGATTATAATGCTCGGCAACAATAGTATTTATAATTTGTTGGCGGTGCAAAGAAAATCAATATGACATATAAGCATAAGTTTATAGTGGTAAAATAAAAAAAAATTGAGATCTGTAATGGTGCGTGACAAATTGGTATCAGATCCCAGGTTACAACTCTGTGACCTTGGGTTAGTTTCAATAAAACAGCAATACATAAATAGAATCTTAGCAAGCAAGTAAAAAGTATATTGGAATATACAATTACAACTGTTGAATGAGCTAATCTTGTTCAGGTAACAGCGTAATGAGGAGAACAAGTAGCGCTCCTCATGGAAATTTGGATCAACCAGATAATGTTGCTCATCCTCAGGGGAATCCTGAGCTATGGGTACAACTGGGAGCAGAAGGCCGCAACACTGATTTGACTATATTGAGGACAATCCAGGAGCTGAAGGACGAAATGGCCCGTTTGCGTGAGGACAACGCAAGATTAAACATGGAACAAGAGAGGATTCTGAAAAGTTTATCTGATAAACAACATCAACAGCGGTCTCATCCTAGGCCTGAATAGACACGAGTAACAGATGAACAAAGCTATCACACTGAACAGGAGGAAGCAGAGGAAAGGGCGGAGACGCGAGGAGAGAAGTCTGTTAACGCTTCTGAATATCAAACTCCAAAAAGACCGCGGATAGAATTACAAGGGGAGTTTCGGAAGATTAAACCACCTCATTTTGATGGGGAATCAGAAGAAGCCGCAGAGGCATGGCTAATCAATATGAACAAGTATTTCCAAGTGTACGAGTATGATCACCATCTTAAGGCACGACTGGCTATTTTCCAGCTGCAGGCCAAGGCCACATTATGGTGGGAAGAAGTCAAGATGGTGTGGGGTGTGAGTGAGCAAGATGTGACTTGGGAGACTTTTCAAAGATATTTTAAGGAAAAATACCTGACAGAACGCTTCTATGATGAAAAAGCACGAGAATTTCATGATCTGCGGCTTGGACAGCAGACCATAGATGAGTTCATAACTAAATTTACATCCCTGCTTCGCTATGTACCGTACATTCGAGAGGAGAAGGCTAAGGTGCAGCGGTTTGTTAGCAGCCTATCCCTGGCAATGTGGGAAAGAATCGAGTTTGATAATCCGAAAACGATGGATGAGGCAATTCGGAAGGCTAGAATATGTTATCAGCAGAGAAAACAAAAAGGAGAAAATTCTGGGAAGCACTGGGCAGATAAAAAGAGCAGCAGAATGACTGTAGGAGCTAAGGGAACTCACAACAGCTTTCACAAGGGATTCTCGAAAGGGGCCAGCACTAGAAACCCATCAAGAAGTCAGATCAGATTTAAGCCACCTGCTGAATCTAAATATAGTGAACAGCCGGTTAAAGTGGATAATGAGGGCTCAATTAGGCCACCGGTTCAATGCTGGGGTTGTGGCGGACCTCATTATATTAAAAATTGTAGTCATCGGAAGGAAAGCGATCAGGTGTCCCAGATCTACGAAGCCTCTACGGTGGGAGATGTGGCCCGGTCCATGCCCAGAATAAATGCAGCACTTGAGGATCGACAAGCTGATTACCAACCAACAATGATAGAGTTTGAAGGTAAGATCTTTGATCGAACTGTTTCCATTTTAGTAGACCCAGGAGCTACTTTAAGCTATGTAAGTCCCAAAGTCGTGGAAAGCTGTAGTTTGCAAACTATTAAGTTTAAAAATCCTTGGTTAGTACAGCTTGCCACCGGGGCCAAAAGACGAGTGCTGACTAAGGTCAGCAACTATCCACTAAGGTTAGCTGGTCAAACAATAATAACAGAATTGAATGTACTCCCTCTTGGATCATATGATGTGCTGATAGGAATGGACTGGTTGGAAAAGCGATGGTCTGTAATAAACTGCAAGACAAAAACAATCTCTTACCGAGATGAACTGGGAATGGAAAAGGAAATTCAAGGTATCCAAAAACCGGTGCAGATCCGGCCAATTACGGCCTCACAGCTAGCTAAAAGTGTCCGGAAGAAATGTCAAATATATGCAATACAAGTAGGGTATGCTGGATCTGAAGATAAAGTTGCGACTGTGGAGAATATACCAGTAGTGCGAGATTTTACAGATGTATTTCCGGAAGAAATACCAGGGCTGCCGCCCAAAAGAGATTTGGACTTCACCATTGAATTGGTACCCGGTGCAGCCCCAGTATCCCGAGCACCCTATCGGATGAGTGTGCCGGAATTAACTGAGTTAAAGATGCAGCTGCAAGAGTTGTTGGACAAGAAGTATATCCGTCCCAGTGTATCCCCTTGGGGAGCCCCTGTGTTGTTTGTTAGGAAAAAAGATGGAACTCTCCGAATGTGCATAGATTATAGACAGCTGAACAAATTGACAGTTAAAAACAAATATCCACTACCCCGCATTGATGAACTGTTTGATCAGGTGAAGGGGGCGACAATCTTTTCAAAGATCGACTTGAGGTCGGGCTATCATCAAATCAGAATTAAGGATGAGGACATAGCCAAAACAACTTTTCGTACTCGTTATGGGCACTACGAGTTTGTGGTACTGCCTTTCGGGTTGACCAATGCACCTGCGACATTTATGTGCTTGATGAACAGTGTATTTCATCAGTACCTAGACAAATTCATGTTAATCTTTATTGATGATATACTTATATACTCCCGGAATATTAAAGAGCATGAGGAGCATCTCAGAATAGTGTTACAGACACTACGGGAGCATCAACTATATGGTAAATTTAGCAAATGTGATTTTTATAAAGAACAGATCCAATATTTGGGACATATCATTACAAAAGAAGGTATAGCTGTGGACCCCGAAAAGATCAAAACTATAATAGAATGACCAATACCCAAGGACGTGGCAGATATTAGATCTTTCATGGGGCTGGCTGGATATTACCGGCGGTTTGTAGAAGGTTTGTCCAGGGTTGCATACCCTATCACCTCTTTGCAAAAGAAGGGCAAGGTATTCAAGTGGACAGCAGATTGTCAACGGAGCTTTGAACAGTTCAAAAACCTGCTCACCACCGCACCTGTGCTGAGTGTTGCAGATCTGGAAAAGGATTATGTAGTTTGCACCGATGCAAGTAAAGAGGGCGTAGGTGGGGTGTTAATGCAGGAAGGTAAAGTGATCGCGTACGAATCCAGAAAGTTAAAGGAACATGAGCAGAAATATTCTGCCTATGATCTGGAGTTAACCGCGGTAGTTCATGCGCTGAAAATGTGGCGCCATTATTTGGTGGGAAGAAAATTCTTGCTGATGACCGATCACCATAGTTTGACTAACTACTTTAGTCAACCAACCTTAAACGCTAGACAAGCTAGGTGGGTGGACTTTTTGGGAAATTTCGATTTTGAAATTAAGCACTTGAAAGGAAAGGAGAACAGGGTAGTTGATGCACTAAGCCGAAAAGTGCATTGCATTTATGAAATTGGTATTAGTGAAGGACGGTCCACCCTTGACAAAGAAATTGAAGAGGCTGCTGCACAAGATCGAATTTACCTACAAAAGAAGCAGCTGGTGCAGGACTTAAATACCCACATAATACAACAAGGGTACAATTTGAATGCAGCCGGAATTCTGTGTTACCGGAAAAGAATTTATGTACCCAATCAGAGCGGTATTAAAGAAAAGATTCTGGATGAATATCATAAAAGCCCTTATGCGGGACATCCGGGCTACCAAAAATTAATCACCTCGCTTCGGAAGGAGTACCATTGGCCAGGCATGAAAAGGGATGTGGTAGAATATCTGGCGCGATGCTTAGAATGTCAACAGGTTAAGGCTGAACATCAACACCCTGCGGGTTTACTACAGCCATTACCCATACCAGAATGGAAGTGGGAGACCATTACCATGGACTTTATTACGGGATTGCCAAAATCCAAAAAGAACAATGACTCTATAATGGTTGTAGTAGACAAACTCAGTAAGTCAGCTCACTTCATACCGGTTCAATCTACATATCGTGCGACTCAAATCGCAAATGTTTTTATGCAGAATATATTTAAACTTCATGGGCTACCAAAAACAATAATGTCCAATCGCGATGTTAAATTCACATCGGTTTTTTGGAGGACCTTGTTTGAAGGTCTAGGGACTCAATTGAACATTAGCACCGCTTATCATCCGCAGACTGACGGGCAGACTAAGCGGGTGAATCAAGTGGTGGAAGACATGCTGAGGTCTTATGTGATGCAACAACCTACCCGATGGGAGGAGTACTTACACCTTGTAGAGTTTGCTTATAACAATGGATATCATGCATCCTTGCGGATGAGTCCATTCGAAGTGCTTTACGGCCGAAGATGCCGTACGCCATCCAGTTGGGGTGGACCGGAGGACAAACTCTTGCTGGGTCCTGAAATGTTGGAAGAGATGGAAGTCATGGTCAAGAGGGTCCGGGCTAATTTAAAAATAGCTCAGGACAGACAAAAAAATTTTGCAGATCGGAAAAGAACATTTAAAGAATATCAGGTGGGTGAGCATGTATATGTCAGAATCCGAGCAAGGAGAGGTACTCTCCAATGGAATGCTTGTGCCAAATTGGCACCTCACTTCTGTGGGCCCTTCCAGATTCTAGCACGAGTGGGGCCGGTAGCTTATCAGCTAGCCCTACCCAGCCATATCCGGGTCCATAATGTCTTCCATGTATCAGTTTTAAAGAAATATGTTTATGACCCTAGGCACATAATAAGTTGGCAGGACATTCAGGTAAGAAAAGGCTGTAAATAAACATAAACCAAAATTGAATTTTAGAAAGCAGCTAATCTGAATATTATGTGTTTCAGGTGGAACCGGAAGGAGAGTTCATGGTCGAGCCAGTGAACATACTAGATCGGAGAAGAGTCGAGCTGCGGAAAAGGGTCATCAACCAGGTTAAAGTGCAATGGCAGCACTTTGGGCCTGATGAGGCCACCTGGGAGGATGAGCAGAGTATGAAAGAAGCTTATCCCAGATTGTTTTTGGATGAACAGCAACATCGGGACGATGTTGAACTTCAGGAGGGGGAGATGTAATGCTCCTCGTGAAGTGATAATGTGGGTAAAATAGTAAATTTAACTGTGAGTTAAAACTTTGTTTGATAAGTATAAAAACTCTGTTGTTAGTGTTGTTAATTATTATGATAATTAATTGTGTCATCACTATTTAATTTGAGTGTATGATTAATTGTGGTTAATAATTGTTGAGGTAGTTAAATAAAAAACCTAACTACCTTCATGAGACAGTTGAGACCCCAAGAGGAAAAGGGGGAAAAATGCCATGTCTGGTGGGGATCCGATGGCAGGAATGAGGAGATGCTATGTCTGGTAGTGACCAGATAGCATGTGTTGGAAGGAAGAGACTTCCTGAATCCGCTACGTCTGGTTAGGATCAGATAGCGAGACCTGGCATAGCCAGAGGGATTGCAGACAAGAAGATCTGCAGAAGTGCTTGGGGGTGGAAGATCGAGGAGGATCTTCCTACGGACGGGAGGTTGACAAGCATTACGAACAGGTTTGCTGCTAAACAGGTATGGCTTGCTAAGCATTTTATCTGTGGAAACCTTTTATGGTCTTTTATAGGCAAAAAAGATAATGGAAAAATAATCTAATCATTTCTTTTTAGAAATCTAGTCTCTGCGCAACCGGCAGAGACAGAATCTGGACCTTTCAATCAAAGAACAGAGGTAAAAGAAAACATATCGAACTGAAATCTCTGTGAAATGCTAAACAGAAAAGAATACGGCTAAACCCTTCTCTGTAACCAGTTAGGAATGAAAACGAAAAGAAATTTAACACTGTGCAGAAGTAAAGGGTTCATATCCCGAATCGAGAACAGTATTAAAACATATGAAAACTACTCAAACCTTTTACCAAGGAGAACCGCAGGCCGAGCGACTCGTCGGCGGAACCATGCACACGCTTCATAGCAACAATATTCAATAGCATATATATAACAGAACACATTTGGCAGAATATACATATGTATGCGGGATAAAACATAATACAGTCGGACACATCCTTGTCACTGTGGGTCGAAAGAAGAACCATTAACATTATGCATGCAAAACAGTTATTAACAGATTGTCCCGTTTCCAAAAGAATCGCCGTGGCTGAGCTTAAGTATGTACTCAGCCAGCAGGCATCTAATGTCCGAACCATTCATATAGAAAGAACTAACCATAAAAACGAATTTACATTGAAAAAGATACGATTCGAGACTAGTAAACAAGCCCGTGTTCACAATAATGCCATAGAAAAGGCGAGTACGCCAGAAAGCATCATAATACAGAACTAGAGACATACAAAGATACCCATGTCATAGTAATAATTTCTCATCCAAGATTAAACTGAGAGATAGTATTATATAAACCAAAAACATTGTTCAACAAGAAGTATTGTCTGCGCTCAGGAGCGTTAGATCATATAATGAAGGACCGAATATACAGTTTAAGCTCGGCGTACAACGCCTCTTAGCGGTGGTTTCCGCCTGAGTGTGGGCGGAAAAACCAGATATAGTATCACCACCAAATATGAGAATGAGACATAGAAATTCCCAAGCGAGGAAACCCCTTGAATATGGCTGAGGGACTCCAAATACAAGAGCAGACCCCGACATTCCTGTTCAGACGAATAGCTGTTCAGCCATTACCTTGGGAAAAGCCAAATGGGCCTATGGTAAACGCATAGCTCTTACCTGGACTTGGGATGGCAGTGAAGCGGAGAAGACTCCCAATTTCGCTGGTTAGCCATCGAGTCATCCTCCTGAGAACAACAACCAAACCATAAACTAAGAGCTCTAAATAAAAATGCTGAGAGAAAACGTAAATGAGCTAGCAGAGACCGTAACCTTAACCGAGCTGCAGAAGCTCATGCACCTGTGCAAATCACAAGCAGGAAAGAGAGAAGCGGAACCTGTATATGAAGAATTAATACCTGAAACCGTCAAGGATGGCATAGACATTCTGCTGTGCACCAGATCACTTGGAGACGGAAGGCTCAGGGTAAGACAGAGCGCCACAACGCTGTAAGTGACAGACGGTCATTCAATAATGAAAATAAGAAATAAACCGAAGAGTAAATCCCTTCATAAACACTTCAACAGCTTTCGCTGCCGCGTGGCTCGACAACAGCCCTGGATCTGGGCGAGCTTATCACCATCGTCCGATCAGCAGGAAAAGAACCGAGAAAAGCAACCGAGTTTTGGCAAGTTCGAGATGTCAGGCCGTATGGCGTTTGGAGCATTCGGCATGCGAAGGCACATGAAGGTCTGTTAGCTAGCCGTTCATCGAGCCAAACGGACGATGCAAAACAAGCCAGCTAGATGAGCGCCGGAGCCGGATAGAACCCACGGCTTCAGCTTCCTCGGAAACGTAAACCAACACATAAATATAGTAGATGCCATAAAGAAACATTTAAGAATGTGTACCGTTTATAACACCTGTATATACCTTTGAAGTTGTATTCCGCAAGTTAAAAATTCACGACATAGCAAGAGTTATCCATTGCCTAATCGATATCGAATCATGGGTATGGGAAGATGTATATAGAGAAACATTAATAACCTTTGCATGGGCGGGTAGAAATATATTTATAATACTTGAATGATTTTAAAATAAGTAAACTTTGATTATAATGCTCGGCAACAATAGTATTTATAATTTGTTGGCTGTGCGAAGAAATTCAATATGATATATAAGCATAAGTTTATAGTGGTAAAATAAAAAAATTGAGATCTGTAATGGTGCATGACATATGCAAAGATACAAACATTGTGAATGAAAGTTTTTATTTAGTGTTTTATTTCGCTGATAGATGTGAAATGACAAATGTATTTGCCGCAACTTCAATGCAACTTTGCCACAACTTCATTGCATCCAAAAGGAGCCCAGATCAACATAACTTGATGTACATAGAAAACAAACTTTTATTCCCCAAAGTTTTCATATGATAGTGTTGTCAAAAAATGAAGTACTTGTGGAGAGACGTTGACACTACAGTGTCCCTTCAAGGAGCGTTTCACAAGGCTTTCGAAGAATTTACATGCAAAGGATACAAAGTCCTTAAAGAATGGAAGCTAAGCCCCTACACGAACATGAAATCAGTGTTTGGAAAGAAACACTTATGAGATTAGCTTATTGTTATTGTGACGGGCATGTACAGGTGCTTTGGACTGTGAGCACCGAAAATCCCAGTGTTTTACGATTTTAGCAATCCAAAGAAATTTAATACATTGAGGGTTAATTTGGAATGTTGAGTGGAGCATGTAGGGAAGTTGTGACTGATAACATGTTGCACGTTCGGAGCAAGGAACTCAGATGTACGTAGCAGAAAGTTTGCGTAACTATTTTCCACCTATATTTTCTCTTGCATTTTTTTTTGTTTGTGTCACCGTTTCACACATTCATTTTTTGTAGCACACACTTTTTTTTGCACAATAAAATAGTAGCAGTTTGATATTAAATTAATATATAAAAGTTTTTTTTACATATTCTTGTTCGCTTAGAACTTCATCATTTATGGTATTATTGGGCATAGCATAGCAATGTCAGGGATAATAGTGTCGTAGCACTCACCCATGGATTAAACACATAAAATTAGTCTTTTCTTGTTTTAAAATGATTTCTTAGGCACTAACTGAAAATAAATCACTCTACACCAGTGGAATTATGTCACATCATGGTTTGCTCTGCCAATAGAAAATTAAAAATAAGATTTTTGGAAATTAGAAAATTATATTTTAATTTACTTGAAAAAAAATATTCAGAATTTTACGGAAACTTTGGTTAATATTGAAAAGAAGACACAAACTAATCAAATGTCAATGAAATTCAATTGCGAGGAAAGTGCAATAGTCCAGAGCCAAAAAAATATAGTCATTTTTGTCATGTAATAGTCATCCTTTTCATGTAGTTTCAACTCTTAGCTCCAGATCTACTAAGCATGGAGAGGAATCCCATATTTTTTTATGCCAAAATACTCAAGATATTTGATCATCGTCACTACCTGATAGACTAATAAAGATGGATCTAATTTGGTTTAATTATTAATTTTATAATTCTAATTATTAATTTTATTTTATTTTTATTTTTTATTTATATGTAATTTTGTCTAGTTAAAATGTTTTTACTAGTAATTAGTAATTTTATTCTTATATTTTTATATTTTATTTATATTGTTATGTAATTTCACTGAATCAAAATGTTTACATAACATAACATCATATCACATAATATAGCCATACAATATCTCTTCTATACTAGGATAGGGAAGGCCTCTTGACATAATCATAATTTATTTTTGTAACTATTTTTTATTTTACTTACTAACTTATATTTAAAGTGTGCTTCATTTTTGTGATCTTTCTTAGATTTCCTCACTAACTCGTAATTTTTTCATTTCAGTAATCTGTCCAAACTGTTAACTCATAATTTCTTCATGTTAACACTGCTACCAAAATATTATTTAAGATAAGGAGTTGTCTTTAGTGTGACTTTTTGGACTTTCAGGTGCTAGAATCTAACAAAAAATTTTGAGTTGAAATCTTGATTTGTGTTATTTAAATGGATTTTTTTGACTGTATATATGGATTCAACACCCTCAAAAACTCCTACGACACGAATCTAGCTGAAAATTTTGAGTTGAAATCTTGATTTGTGTTATTTAAATGGGTTTTTTGAATGTATATATGGATTCAACACTCTCTTGACTGTATATATAGATTCAGCACCCTCAAAAACTCGTAAAGCACTTTGATTGTGTGGGAGTTAACTATCAAACTTGTGATTTCAATAAATTCATATTAAATTTTAAAGATATTAAATCCAAAAAACCCAAAAAAAACTTCCCAAAATCCCCACTAAAAACAACTTGTTTAAAATAATAAAAATTCCATCAATCAAATCAAACTATGGAAATATTTTTTCCATTATGATTTATAAGATTAATCTTAATAAAATCACAATTTTCCTTTGACTGAAAAATTTAACCAAATTTTAATGAGTGAGGATGCCGAGCTCCGTATGATGACCGCGTATCCAATGTTGACCAACGTGAGGAGGAATGCGTGGTCCAAGGTCAAAGTGGAAACAGGTGTCGGGCCTGCCCTCGTAGCTGGAGACCATTTTTCTCCTAGTAAATCCAAGTATTGTAAAGCAGCTCACTACGTGCCTATGGAATAGGCGACTCTTTCCAATGGTGAGCATTTGACCATGTGGTATGATTTTTCAATATTGAAAGATTTATGATTTGAAAGTTTTTAATTAAAAAACGTTATATTTTTATTAGTTCAAGTGAAGTTACAACAAAAAAATAATAATAAAAATTCGGACATCCTGTTATTTGTTTTTTAACAAATTTATTGCCAAGTTTTGTTATTTAGATCGACACTTGTATGAAGTCACTCTTTCGCAAAAATAAATTTTATTTTAATAATATATTAAAAACTTAAAAATATTTATTAATCTATTAATGAATTTATATTTTATTTTTTATTTTTACATTTTATTTATTTTAAAATAAATTTAAAGAATTATTAGATAAATTTTCTAGAGCTCTTATTTATTTATAAACTTATCAAATCTGAACATAAAAAACAATATACTCCTTTATTAAAACTAAAAATTAAAAAATAATATAGTCGAACTGGAATTCCAAAGGATAAACTTTTAAAACCTTGTCCATTCCCCATTTTTTTATATTATTGCACAATTTTTAAAAAAGTTTTAAAGAGGTGAGTATATAAGTACAAATAAGTAATATTTTTAATTAGAATACAATTTTATTTAATGATAAAAGGTTTAAGTTTAATTTATTTATTTTTATGAAAATTATTATAATTTAAGTTAAGACAACCGAGTTTAGTAATTTTATGTTTTTTTTGGTTTTTTTTACTTGAATATAGTGATATAATTTTATCATTTTTTACTAAGTGAAATTTATTTTAAATATATAAATAGATTAAAAGTATCTATTTTTTTTAGTGATAGTGAGTTCGTATACATCTAAAACTTTATATTTACAATTTTAACAATTTTTTTTAAATTTGAAAATTTGTTGGAAAAAGTGTAAAAATGTATGATGTTTAGATTTTTCTCATTAAAAATGAACTAAAATATTATAAAACAAAATTTTACACAGAAATTGTAAAAAAAGGTTAATTATAAAGTTTAATTAAGGTTAATTATAAAGTTTAATTTATTCACTTATTGCTTCTAGAGGCCTCTCGAGCCCAATATGGTAGAGATTTGAAATGCAATGTTCAACATTTTGACTAAGTCAAATTACCTAAAAACAAAAATAAAATTAAATAAAAATATTAATGTACATTTGTAAATATTTTTAATATGTTTAAAATTTAGGCATTAGATTCTAATGGTTATATTATGGGTCTCTACATTGTGCTCTCTCTATTTTGAAGATGAACCACACTTATGGTTAAGAACCCATCGACCCAAAAAGTGGCGTGTGATTTTTTCTGAAAAAAAAAAGCTTTCCTTTATACAAATTATGGATCATAGAAGCTTCAATTCTGACATTTTACCTAGCTCAAAATAAAATTAAAAAATAAAAATGATGAAATAAAAATAACCCTATAAAAATAAAATAAAACTAGCCCATGCTATTGATCTTTGGTATTTGTGTGAAGTATAGTTTATTTAAAGGGGGGAATTAAAGGAGTGTAGATGTATCTCAACTTAGGATCTACCAAGCAGCAAGACGGATCAAATGTGTAGATATCCAAGCCTCTTTTAGAGAGAAAAGAGATTTGATCCCTCTCTGCGCTTAGTAGATCTAGAGTTAAGATGGATAAAAATTGTCTAAAAATTTGTTGGGAAAAGTGAAAAAATGTATTATGTTTAGATTATGCTCATCTAAAAATGAACTAAAATACTACAAAGATAAATTTTACACAATTTTTTTTATAAAAAAATAACTATAAAGTTCATTTTATTCATTTATTTTTCCCTAGACGATTATAGAAATCCATTTGCTCCTTGACCACTATTATTTTAGCATTGATCAATGCAACTTATAATTTTTAACTTTCAAAATTAAATATTTATTTTTCAATATTATTAAAAAAATATTTTTTCAAACATTTGACCAGACTATAACTGGAAAGCCTTATTGCAACATTTGCACAAGATAATGGCATACGACTAACTATCTTACATATTTTATGCAATAATTTATGGATACAGTTGCAATATTCATATATTATTTTTAGATATTTGTGTAGTAATTTTTTATTCTTAAGCTTTGAAGGAAGTAAATAATATATTTAGCATCCATTACTTCCGACCATAATTGAAAAAAGTCTTTCAATAAAAAATGGATAGAATAAGATGCAAATAAATATATTTTCTCGGAGTTACTTCTCACCATTATTTAGTAGTGATTACTACCCACCAAAATTCATGCAAGTCCATGTGTCTTAGTAATCAATTAATTTCACCACTCACATCTTAATTTATTAGTTTTGCCAAAGCAAGACTATAGGGTTCCATTTCCTTGTTAACTATTATTCATTTTTTTCCATAACATAACTAAGCTATCCTACAACACTTGTTAACTTATATTTTTATCCACTTAAAAAAAGAAAGAAAGAAATTTATTTTAACGTGCACGAGGCTAAAAATAGCCTACGAGACAGATTGCTTCTTCCTCTCATTGATGTATTGGGCCCATTTCCTGTGAAACCTCACAATAAACGCTCCCACTCTGTGAGGAAACCCCTTGCTAAATAGATTATCCCAAAAGTTAGCTGCGAGAATATCTACATAATACATGAAAAATTATCCCAAAATTTAATCATCTCTTCATATTCATTTTTTTTATTATTATAATTGTTTTAATAATAACATTTAATTTAATCAAAATATTTAAAAAGTTTGTATTGAAAATTATCCTAAAAATTATTCATTTCATTAGATTCTTTTTCTTTGAAGCCCAGTCAAAACTAGTCGTCCCTCTTAGTCAAAAGTAGCCGTTCTTTTAGCCGTTTGAATGGATTGGTTTCTTTATTTAACTTGCTACCTTGACCTGATTCTTCATCTTGTCGTGACAATGAACCACACTCACTGGTTCAAAACGCGTGACAAATAAATTTTGATGTGATTATGACTGAAAACTTGTCTCAAAAACTTGATATAGATTACAAAAGCCTTAATTCAATCAAATAAAATTATGTGAAATATATTTATTTAATTTTTTTTAAAACAATCTTTAAATTAATTATTCTAGTGTAACTCAATCCATAATCAAAATGAAGTGAACTGATCTGATTATTGTGTGAATTAAAATAAATTAAAAAATCTAAGATTCACTTTTCTCAGTGTATCCAAAGTATCTATGGAAAGAAAAACAAGGCGTAAGCACCCCAAAAAAATATTGAAACATAAAAATCTAAAACTAATCCAATAGCTAATTCCTCTCGTTATGAAATAAAACATAAAACAAAATACAAAACTTTAAAAATAAAATTCATTACCAAAATTTATATTAATGAAATGAAACAAAAACAAAACTTGAAAAATAAAATTCATTACCGAAATTTATATTAATAAAAAATTGGGAAAAAAACAAAACTTTAAAAATAAAATTCGTTATCAAAATTTATATTAACAAAAAAATACAATAAGTTTACATAATTTTAATAATATCATTTTAAAAAATGACGTTTCAATTTACAGAAATTTAATAATTATTGTATCGATTTACAATTTTTTTAAACGATTATCTCTTACATCTTTTATTTAAAATGAAATATGTCAAAAATAACACCGTAGATGCAAGCTATCCATCGAAACCATTAAACCCTACCTTATTTTCGGGTCAATTTTCGGAGACGCTGCTTACATAAATTGAGGGGCAGTGTGTCTTCTTGGCAGCGCAGGCAATCCAAGGGATTTGAGCGGCAGTGTGTCTTCTTGGCAGCGCGGGCAATCCAAGGGATTTGAGGGCCGAGAGGATCTCCATTCGAAAAACACTTTCCTGCTTCAATTTCATATATAAAATGACCCAGGGCAGTGATTTCAATCAGCGGCCTGGCAATGATGGCATGAACAAATATGATGATATGATGCTGTTTGTCAGAATCTGTGTTATTGTGATTTTAATCGCCACTCTGCTGCGCGTTTATGGCAGAATTATTTTACAGTGTGCTAGATTTATCAGACGGAGTCGGCAGAGATCAGGTTTTATGCGGCATCAGTTTTATTTTACAGGAGAAGAACCGACGACGCTGCGGAACGTGGGGCTGGATTCTGCGATCTTAGAGACGCTGCCCAAGTTTGTGTATAGATCGCAGATTGGCACGGATAGGTTAGAGTGCGCAGTCTGCCTTTGCGAGTGGGAGGAGAATTAGAAAGGCAGGCTTTTGCCCAATTGCTGCCATAGTTTTCATGTTGAGTGTATCGATATGTGGTTTCTTTGGTATTCCACTTGTCCCCTTTGCAGAACCGCCGCCCAGCCTGAACATCCAGTTTTGGAATCCGCTAGAATAGGGCAGGTTTCGGCTACAATTCCGACACCAATTGCTTCAGGGCTCGATCCTAATCTGAATTCGGAGCAAGGGCAAACTGCAAGCTCTGAAGAAGAATATGATCCGCAATATAGCCCACCAAATACATTATCTTCGTGTGGGCAGGACCAGATGAATGTAGATATGGATGAGGGAACCGCGGGTGGAAGAGCATTAATGCCTCATATTGCCATTGATATACCCAAGAGGCCCCATGTCTTCTGGTCACCTGGCGAAGGCCATATGCCAAATGATTCGCAGTCATCTTCGAAAGCTCCGGTGTCTGACCTGCGTTCGCTTACCAACCAGTTTACCAGAGACAGCGAGAGGAAGATATCCCCATCGGATCATCCTGGTGAACGCGATCTTGAACACGACGGCGCGGCGCAGAGCCAGTAGAGTGGGGAAACCCTAATTTGTAGAGAACATACACATATGTTATCGATGGTAGATGGTGATGTGCCGTTCTGTCGTTCTTTTTTATGGTATGCCTAAGTAAAATGTTTCACAAAAGTAATAAGAATCGGTTCTCGTTGAATTTTGCATAACGTCAATCCGTTGATTTCAGTTCGAATCTTGACTCTTTTTGTTCGATTCAAATCAAATTCGTTTCATTTAATTAAATTGCATTGCAGATAGATTTTTGTCAGATTTAATTCAGATTATAACTTAAAATTTCAAGTAATGATGTGTTGCATTAAGGATGGGAGTATCCATTGCAGTGAATGAATTAATGAAATATAGATTAAATGATTTTTAGAGGTTACTTTTCATTAGTTATAGGTTTAATTCTCAGAGAATAGGTTGAAGAAGGGAGAATACAAACTATTTCTCCAAGTATTTAGATTTTACCTTTTAAACTCAACTTAATTTGGGGAAAAAATTACAATAATGCTTTCTCAGTGGTCTTGAAGATTTGCAACGTTTTGAAAATTTGTAATGCTTTTCTGTTTGAGAGAGTGTAAGATTGAGTGAGTTTTCGGACATGGTCAAAGCCCAAAGGGACTTGGTTAATCGCACTAGCTCCTATGGTCCTTTGATATTATTGTTTGGGACAGAAGATGGCACAAAACGCGTCCGCTAACACAATTGTTTGTCGCTGAAGATGGCGTAAATTAACTTAACTCTTTAATATATGAAACTTCATAATTGAGAAAACTCTTTGAAAACAATGTGAGGAGGCGCTCTTGATTTGTAGACTTATTTTGAGAAATAATATCTTCGACCACAGATAATTTAATAAATGGAGATCCAATTTGTTTGGCCTTCAAAGTGAGCATCCATAATAGAGAGGCTCACTTCAGCATTGGTTTGCCTTGTGATAAATTTATTTGGATATTTACAACTTTATGGAGAGAAGATCCAAAGTAAGCCCGAAGCTTATGATAAATTTATTTGGATGTTTATAACTTTATGGAGAGAAGATCAAAAGTAAGACTCAGATACTTCAGCAATCTTGGTAAACAATGAAATTAGTAAGAGGTATGGTGGAACCGTGATGGTTAAAAGGGAAATGGTTTTTTTTGGTGATTGTTAAATTATTATTAACTAACAAGTTTGGGAATCCATGGGAGAGAACCCAAGAATGAGATTTGTCAAGCACGAGACAGTTATAGATATTTAGTTACAGTACTCTCTCTTTTCCTCATAGAAAAGGCATCTCACTGGGAAAAGGGGTTGAGGAAAGGCAAAAAAAGAAAAGCTGAGGCACCTGAAGATAGAGAGGAGATGACAAAACTGCAGGCATGACGCTGCCATTAAGGGGCTCTTAAGATGAGCTGTGAACCAGTGGAGACCTTCAATTCCTGGCTCGGTTGGCAACTTGATGCCAGTGAATCAAACCCTAGAGGTCACTCTTCTCTACTGTTCTGGAAGCTTAGTGCTCCAGGGAGAGAAACAACCGTAATTTTAGTCCTCGTGCTGGGGAGGAGAGTTGTACTCTCAATTGGATTGCTTGGCTCTAATTGATTAGATAAATATGGTGACACAATGTACATGTTTTAAAAGTATAATGTACATGTTTTAAATGTATGTTGTTTATGTGTGAATGATCTATTTCTTTAGGGGTAGTTGAAAAATGCTCATTCAAATTACAACAAAGAAATGGTTGGAACTGTTATAGTTTTAAAAACTAATCGTGACAATAATATTTGACTGTAAATATCATGAATTCCAATACTCTATTACTGAAAATTAAAATCTTCAGAGTGTTCCTATACAATGGGAAGGTGAATAAGTGAAACCTCCCAGACAGCACGCATGCCCAAGATTAGCAAATACGTTGTTGCCATTGCACAGGATGAATGGCGTTGACGGTAGGGTTAATAGGGTTACCAACCAAGAAATTGAGTCAAAAAGAGGGAAGAAAACTAAGAGTCTGTCCAAACCCAGTTCAAATACTTGGGTTCGAGCACAAGCGAAACAAAAACTGTTTAAGAATCCGACAGAGACCCGTTTAGCTTCCGGGTCACGCTGACTTAAGTAAGCAACCCAAAACCCTGTCTAGACCGTAGCCAATAGGGACAATTATTTCCATAAATGAGCAGGATCGGGTCTGCTATAAAAACCCTTTCAGAACTGATTTAAAACCCTCAAGCCTAGAACAAATTTTGAGAACTGAAAGTAACAAATTCTATGAAACTTCAAAACGCCAGAGGAAGTAACTCTAGTAAAACCTGGTAGCAGAAGTAGTCATAATTAGGCAGTGATGCGTAGTGTACCCGTGTACCAATCAAAATGAAGCTCACAACATTCAAGGGTGAAGCAAGAACCTGTGTCGCTAAACTCTATGAACAATCATAAGAGGAAAGTAAGCGTGGGAGTAAAATGATCCAAAAAGTTACCAATAAATAGAACATTGCAAAGGAATTGAGGATACCCGAGTACATGGGTAACTCCTATGTTGCACAAGTTTCCGGTATGCAGGTACAGGTACTTCTGATATGGGGAACCAATAGCCAGCACGGCTAGAAGCATGGTTAGAAGTATTGCCCAAATTTACAGTAAATATCAAGTTGGGAGTGACAATAATATAATATATTAAAATTTAATATATATTAAAAATAAAAATAAAACAATTTATTTATTTCCATCCAAAACTTGCCAATCAAATTATATCTTGCAAAAAAACATGTAAAAGATTGAACTTTGAAGCATTTCCAGAAAAAATCAAAATATTAATGCATCAACAATTTCTCAATCAAATTCCTTCCGAGCAAAGAAACATGCAAAATTCCCAAACCGGAAAAAAGGTTGTTATTACTAGATTATTAGGTGATTTCATGCAACACTATATGTTAAGTCATTGGTTCAATTCTTGGCCCTTGATGTAACGTCACCAATATTATATATATTACATCTAATTATAATAGAGATGAAAAAGATAAAATATATATTAATAGTAATTAAAAAAAAATTAAAATAATAGAGTTTAAATCCAATGTTATTTTAAAAAGAGTTTGTATAATAAAATTATAAATTTCCAAGGTATCCTAATTTATTTTACGGGTATTATTTTCTTGCAATCATTTTGGTCATCGTGCTAGAAAATGTAAATTTTTCGCAAGAAAATAAAGTTTGTTGGATAATCATTGCTTCAAGTGTGAAAAATATGGCCACAAAGCTATAGGTTGTATATATGACAGAATCAAGCCAACAAAAAGAGCAATAACACCATTAAAGACAAAGAAGGTATGAAGGAGAAAAGATGAGTTGCAAAGAAATAGGTCTTCAAAGGACATCAAAGAAGAATGTTTTGGTTTGAAAAATGATATTCTACTCGGGGGGAATAGATCTTTATCTTGTGAACAATAGGAGATGGCTTCATGAGAAACCAAACTTGATAGGCGCATGTGACTAATAAGGAGGAAATTTCAACCTCGTGCATCTATTCATTTCAAGTCCACAAGATCTTTTTGAGGCATAGAAGGAGAGTGTGTGAGTCTAGGGGGAGTTCTACAAGGTTAATGCATTATATATCATTTTATCCTTTTGTCTCATGATTGTTGATAGTTGCAGCCATGTTCTGAGAAGTTTATTTTCCTATTTTATGAACATTAACAGAATTTCATGTAGCAAGCAACAATTGTTGATGGAAAGACGACATATTCCTGGAGGGAATTTGATTTGGATTTATGATTTACATGTATAACACTTATGCCATGCATGATACTATGTCTTCCATGGGAATTTTGGTGATATTTTGTGAGAATGATGCTTCTCTCATTGAAACCCTCACTCTTTTACTTCATTATAGAGTCATTTTTCACATGAGGAAGGGTCATTGATACATGCATGTGTATTAGGAAGTTGTTGGTCGATTTTTGTGAGTTGTTTGAAGAAAATTGATACATCATTCAGTACAGTTGTAAAATGTTTGAGAGTCCATTACATGTGTATTCACATGAGTCATATTTCTTACGTTTCATTATTAAGTGGCCATGCATCCTATTTTCATATCATATTGTCATAAGGATCTCACCTTGAAGACTATCACATATATTTGTTAATGATGACGAGGATTGTTCTTTGTAGTGCACATATGATATCTAGAGAGAGTGGATGAAGTTTATATTGCAGATTTCTAACTTTGATGATAGCCATCTTATGCCTAGACGTTGTGCTAAAAAATCTTGGTTGCATGGTTAGTACTATTGATTGTATTTGAGGATTACTTGCATATGTTGATGCTGCATTATTGTGTTCAGATCAGATTATTGCTCATGATGTATATGTGTTGTTGGTGCGAGAAAAAGAAAGGTTGTATTAATGGTATATATATGATAGTTTCCTAATGATTAGAGGCATGTTGTTGCTTTCTATTTAGTTGGAGTTTATAGTATCGATTCATTCATATGGACGGCTAATAGTGTTTTGTTACTTATTTTTATATATGAATGGATTGTTTTTCTATAGTTCATTCATGGAGGCTTGTGTTGTTGGGGTTGCCAACTATTAGTGTTGCAGCTTGGTAGTTCAGGACATGTTCTGACAAATCTTTAGAGAGAGTTGTGCACACTCTTTTTGGCATGCATTTATTCACTTTTGATCATGGATCAAAGACTTGTATTTTCACTTCTTATCGTCATTGTGTTGATTGAGTGATTTGTGAAATGGAATTTATGTATCGTCATGAATCAAGATTGTCTTGAGAGAGAGCACCATGAGATTTATTTCAGCCTTATATCAGCTAGTATGTGTTATGTTTTTGTAGTCATGTGTGGGCGTTCATAATTATTTTGTAGTCATGTAACATCATGTATCACTCTTGGGTCATCGGTAGAATCATACAAGTGATGTTCATGTATATGTGAGGAGTCATATTTCATATTTGATGAAGCATTATACAGTCACACGCTATCATTCATGTAGCCATGTAGTAGGATTATGAAGCCCTATACTTTCATTGCAATATTTTTGAGTCATAGTCCTTGGTTCTCTTGGAGTACCCTCCTGCTTGTCACTTAGAGGAAATTATGTGTTGTTTCTCACACCATATTGGATGATGGTCATCATATTCCTTGTTGGTATTGTTGTTGGTTATGATATGTTGATGCATGGGAGGATGTTATTGTCATTGTCTAACTATGTTATTACTGATGGATGTAGTGTAGTCTTGCTTTATGATGGTGATCAATTGTTTTGTTGTTGTTGTTGGTGATGTTGATGGATAGAGTGCCACTACTCTAGTTGAGAGTGGTGATCTTGGAGTTCTTGATTTTTTTTTTTCTCTATTGCTTCTGACGTGTTGTTTCTGATTTTTATACTGTTGATTACTCTATATTGTTGTTGCTGCAAGAAACAATATACTGTTGTTATTTGGGCCTTGACGATATTGTTCATCTAGATGGTGTTATTCCTTGAAAATACTGTCATTTCTTCAAGAGAGAGAGAGACCCATTACTTCTATTGTTTTATGTCATTCTTCCATCAGGAGTGTTATTGATGCATTATGATATGACCTTACTGGTGCATATGATGACTTGTTGGTTACAGTATATTGCTGGCCACGCTATGTTGATGCTTATGGTTGTTGCTTCTTACTGAGACATAGTTAGTGTCTAGGGGTAGTAGCTTCTATTCAACTATAGTTATTGGATGAGCTCAACCCTTTTCCATTAATGTCAAATGGGGAGTGAATGATGAGTTTTTTAGAGGCTAGTTGGTTGGCTTAGAAGGGGTTTCCATCAATGCCAAAGGGAAGATTGTTGGCATTAGAGCTCAGTTGGTTGGTTGGCATATATTTCAACCTAGTAGAATTGGTGTTAGATGTTTCATTGGTATTGGTTGGCATGGATGTCAACCGAGTAGTATGAGATTGTTTATGCACATGATTGTTTGGTTTATGGTCTCTGATGTGTGTGTGTATGGTGAGATACTACATGATTGATTAATACAAAAATGGAATTATGCTAGTGAGATGGTACTTGTCTTATAAATTTGCTGCAGACCTTAGCTTGATATTTGCAGATGTTAGTGTTGGTTGTTGTATGGATGCCTTGGCAGGTTGTGGAGTTGCTACACCTAGTTGACAGTATTGGAGACATTCAAGCATGTCTATGGTACTTGGTGTATATATGGATGGGTTTCAGCTTGTATGATTAGTTGCAAGGTTAATTATTGATGGTTGCAAATGTTGGAGTAGTTTTGGTGAAGTTTGATGGCTTGAGTGTTGGAGCAGCTAATGGGTGGCATACAAGTCAACCTAGTTTGACTGATGATGATAATGGTGTTGCTGTAGTGTTTTTCTGGAGTGTTGCAGAGGATACAATGGGTCCTTGAGGTCTTACAGAAGATGATTTTTCAGTGGGTCAGGTTTGATCAGGTTATGAGCTTATTTTGGATGAGTTCTCCTAATCCTCTGCCCCAGTCACATGGAGGATGGGTCATGGGAGTGACTACAAAGCTCCAGTAACTTGGAGATGGGCCCCATGAGAGAGATTGCATCTTCGAGTTGATTTGGCTCAGGCCTGTGCATGCAACTTAGACTTACAGTGAAAATTCCTCCACATTCCTCACGTTGATCAATTATTTATTTGTTTTTCTAGCTTACCTTGTTCGGGACTGTTACACAGTAATTTGTCATTGTCCTCATCTCAGTCCCTCTGCTGTGTCATACATCAAAAATACACATGTCCATATCTTCCAACTCATGTAAGAAGATTAAGCAAATGCTCTCTGATGCTAAAAGTTGACCCTTATTCCCTAAGTTTCTACCTTGTCACGAGTAAGCCATTAATATACGCGATGATCCCTTGTCATGAATAGTCTCATTGAGACACCCTCGCATGTGTACACCTGTTTCCCGTGACAGACGAGTTTTAGGGCCCGATGCGAGTCCTCCAGCTATTTTTTGCGACGATTGGTCTAAATTCATTGCCTCCTTGTGATGCCATCACTGAGACTTAGTTCATGACTAGCGACGATCCAGATTTGCTGAATTTGTTCAAACAGTCGGCCTTCTGGACATCTCTAGAGCTGGTTGTTGGGTTAGTTTGGGTCGCCCTTCCTCCTCTGGGATGGTGGTTCCGTCTCTTGTGCAACCTCCCTTGAGGATAAGCTCCCTCTCCCTCATTTCATGGAGACTCCTTCTCCTATAAAATCGCTCACCATTGCTATGATCTGCTAGTTCTTTTAGTTGGGTAGTGCTGCTAGTTCTTTTGAGTTTGGTAGATAGCTTTGGTGTGAGTGTGACAAGTGTAGGATTGCTAATGGTTTGGTAAGAGGTTGTGGAATGCCTTAACCTTGTATTAGAGCTTATGAGTGAGAGAGAGATATTGTCTATTTGGGAGACCCATTCTTGAGAGTGAATATTTGAATAAACATACTGGCTGGACCCTTCGAGAAGGCTTGCGATGTTAAGACTTGGTTGTAAGCTTTGCTCTTGATTCATTTTAATACAATCAATGATGATTTCCTATATCTTGTGTACAATTTACTTGATATATTATGATTTCTTGACTTTATAAGTAAATAGATCATTGTTGTTCTCGTTTATGTGCTCTTGTGTTTTCTTGTGGTGTTTCAGGTTGATTGCTTATCAAGGAGAAAGAAACGAGATCTGGAGCAGCGCAGCGGAACTTCATCAACCACTGGTTTTAGGTAGGCCTCCAATGATGACTATTTAAGGGAATCGATTGTTGTTTTGTCTTTGATGTGACTAGACCCACTCTAGGGCTAGAGGGGTTGCCTCTATCTGCAGAGGGAACACTTTCCTACTTCACAAGTGGCCAACTCCATTGGGGAGTCCTTTGTATGTTTTTCTCTTGTTTTCTTTTTTTTTGGTTTTGATTTAGTGTCTCTTGAATTTTGAGTTAAACCATCAGTTTTTTGGGTTACCTAGGTTAATCTGGGAATTCCCCTTTCTATCTGGAAGAATAGCTTGGTGTTTGTTTGGGAGTTTTCACTTGTTTTTCCTTGTTTTCGAGCTCGTCGCTAAAAAAATCTTGACAGTCGCGACAATGTCGCCCTGTCTTCATTTTGTAAACCTGTGCGTCACTGAATCCTATCATACAGTTGTGACTATTCCTGAAATCGGCACATCGTGGAATATAGGTGTACTCCCGCGACGACGTCGCTCTGTTGCTGCGACTATTGGCTTATCGTCACTAGTTGCTGGTTATTATACCCGCGACGATTCCTGTGTAAGTTGTTTTTATAGCTTCACCTCCTGGATTCACCAGTCTTATTTATCCCTTGTTGTTTTCCTCTCGCCCATTAGCTTGTTTTAATTTTTTTTGGTTAGGGTGCTGTCTCTTTGGTTTCATTGAGTGAATCTTGTGTTTTTAGGCCTTGTGACCTAGCTCTTTCAAGTTTTTGAACCATTTGTCCGAGTTGCTTGTCTATCCAAGGTTCATCTGCAACCGTCTTATTGATTTTGCTTGAGGCTTTTTCATTGCTTGTTTCTTTCTGGTTGATTTTTAGTGTCGATTATTGAACCAATTTTTTATATTTGTTCGATTTCTTCACTACCAAGCATAGATCACAATTGTTTGGATCAATCAGTTCACACTTGCTTGTTTGTCTCTTTAAATTCAAAACAATCAAAATAAAAAGATTGCATTCATTTAGGATATGAAAGTGAAAGTACATTTTCATTTCAAATTTTCATGTTTGAGAAATTGGAAAGCGAACTTTAAATTTATCATTAGTAGTATCAATGCACTATAGGATTGGTGTGTTAATGCATTGTGTTTCTTAGTGCTTGCATTTGCTTGTCTTGGTTTTGTCTCAATTTGGGAATGAGCTTTCTACCTTTCTGTAAGTAGGTGTTCATCGAAATGAAAGATGCTTTACTCATTCCAGTTGCATCCTAGAGTTTTTGATATACATACGGCAGGGCCTGGAAATTGAAACCTAATTCAAGATCAACTCTAAAATGAACTGAATGAACTTAACAATGCATTGGAACTTAACACACATTACTTAGAGGTCTAGGCTAGAGACGTGCTCCGGTGTCATTAAACCTAGTCATTATTGCTTTCACTTAAGGTTAGGTGATTCCTCCTTCTGTGACTCAATAGCTGCTAGTACGGACTTGTGCTCCTAGTACCGTCGAGTATATATCGGGAGACCCCACTAGGTTATCATCCTACATCCATAGGAAGCCGTGTCTGTTGCCTTACAAACCGTAACACACCGAACACAGCATTCGGGAAGATTGACTACCGTACGGAAAGTCCTTGGTCATTTTTTCTTTCATTTGATCACCAAGGTGTATATACAGTTTTACGGGTTGTTTGGTAAACCTTTTGCCTAGCTCTCTAGAGTATTCACTTTCGTTCCTTTTCGACTCCTTAAAAGAAAAGGTCCATTTGAGCACTTGTCCTTTCAGGCTCATTAAATATTCGAAGGCAACTAGAGTCATTTTTTGTCCTTTTATCGACTCTTTAAAAGTGAAAGGTCAAGTTCTGTTCCTGCGTCGTAAAATTTATTCGACCGCGTTCACATTTATCTTGTTAAATCTTCACTGCGTCTTAGTTTGCATAGGATTGTTTTCCTTACTCATTTATTTTTCCGTAGAACTTTTGAGTTAAATCATCCTGGCAGAATTGTTATAGACATTTTTGGGCACCACAACCCCAAGCATGAAATGTCCATAAACCAAGGGCTCCTAAGTCCCTAAAAGTGTTGTTCTAACCCCTAAAGGAACAAGGTCAATAGATTACAGCTTCTCCCAGAAGTTCTCCATGAAAAACTACTCAAAAGTGGTCAAAACAGGATCATTTCAGCTGCTCCACTGGCCAAGTGCGTTGCATCTCACCTGAGTACACTGTGTGGGTGCATTGCATTTCAAAAAGCCCTTCTATGAGGTGCGATGGGTGATAAATGACAAATGGTAGTGTCATTCCGCGAGGTGGAGAGGTAATGGAAGCTTCCAGAAACTTCTCCTGTGACACTTGCCTCTCTGAATTCGACCAAGGATGAGTAAGACACCATCAATCTCCAAGCGGAAGCAAGAACTATCAAAGAGAAGACACTAATCAAATCACAAGCTGACTCATCCCCCTTACAGATATCTATATATGGATCCCTCATCCCAGAGATCCAGAGGCTGGAATTTTGCATACTGTAAGGAATTGTTGTTGGTTTCTTGAGACAAACATCAGATTGTTGGGTGATCTAAGCTTTGTATGAGGTGAAGAGGGGCTTCCTTGCTGAGAGGTTGATGCTGGGTCAGAACAACTGGTTGTAACTCCTCTTGGCTCTTTCTTGTTTATCAATAAAAGCTATTCAAGTTTTCCTCCATACTCTTGTGTCATTTATGTTTGCTACATTTGTATGGTCAATTTACATCTGATCCTAGATTGTTTATGATTATAGATCCATGTCTTTGTATAGTGCTATGCTACTGTGATCTTATAGGTACTTTGTGAAGTTGGGCGTGCAAGGGAACAAGTAGCGGAAGACTATCAAGGAAGAGAGGAATCAAATCAAGGGATTAGCGCAAGATAGAGGTTGGTCCTTCTGTTCCTCTCTATCTATAATTCATAAAGGAAAAATGAAAGTAGCTTTACTCTGTTTGTTTCTAAGGCAACTGTCACACCTTAGTGGGATAGAGTCGTTCTACATAGACACTTTTCCCTGTAACAAAATGGCGACTCCACTGGGGAAGAATTAGTTTGTTTGTTTATCTTCCTTGTTGTCTATTTCATAAACTTACAGACGGAGTCTGAAGTTGTGCCAGGTAGCATTCGAACTGCATTTGCTATGCAAATGCAAAGTAGATAAATGCCACTTCAGTCCATCTCCGGGATCTGTTTATGATTTAAACAACTGATTCACAAACTCTCTGATTGCCCTTGTGATAGCTCTTAGATCCTCCTTAGATCTACCCCTGATTGTTGCATTACTGATTACCTTTTGCTCGGCCAAAACCCATGAACTGAACTGCAAACTGTGACCCAGAACCCAAACAGAGTCTCATTTCTGGCCCAGCGCAGGTACTGTTCAGAGAATCTGAACTTCAGCACACTTCCTGAGTGGAGAAGGTGCGCTAATCAGATTAGGCTTTGTGCAGTTTTGGTTTCTGTGATTCATTCTTTCCAGTTCTATTCCTGAATTTTGCTGCCTGTGATCAATATATGTCTGTTTGAAACCCCTTTTCCTTGCTGTTATTCCGCCTCCTTTGTACAAAAGAACTGTAAATGTTTTTGTGTGTTTGTTTAGTCATTTTCAGTTCTCCTTTACAAAAGTAGCATAATCGTACTGTCGTCCTTTGATTTGAAACTGTCGCAAGTGTCGATTTCAATCATAGGAAAAGCTTTGATTGTTGTTGATGGTCGATTATCCTGTTACTATTGTTTTTGGTCTGAATTTGTAATTTTTCTAGTGACGAAAACAAGTATTCATTTCAAAATCGTAAGGTGTTGTGATCGTCTCCATTTTTTATTTCGAAAAGAAACTTGTTGATATTTGTCGCTTGAAAAGAAATTCAGATTTGTGCATCAGCTTTCTTCTTATCATTCATATACTAAGAAATTCGAAAACAAATACATGCATGTGCATTTGCATATAGACAGTCTGATTGGTTTGATTTAGGAAAGTGCATTTAGAGTGTGCTCTTTGCTCTTTGTGAAAAGATTATGTCTTTCTTTCCTTAGTAGCTAGGATTTTCATTGCACAAAGAAGATAAAAAGATTGTTTATCATCTTAGATTGCATTTTAGGAATTACATCTACATCTCGCGGTGAACCTGAAAGGCAAACTTCATAAACAAGATCAACTATAAAATAAATTCAATGAATCTAACAATGCTTTGGAACTTAACGCACAACATTTAGAAGTCTAGGCTAGAGACGTATTTCGGCATCGTAAAGCCTGGTAACTGTTGTTCTCACTGATGGTTGGGTGATTCCTCCACTTTGAGATGATAAGTGCCAGTACGGACTTGTGCTCCCACGTACCGCCGAGTATATTTTGGGAGACCACAATAGGCTTAATCCTTTATCCATAGGAAGTCGTGTCTGTCGCCCTATCGATCGCAATGCACTAAACATAACATTCGGGAAGATTGACTGTCGTACCGTAAAAAGTATTCTGTAGTTTTGCGATTGGTTTGGTAATCCCTCTACCTAGATTTCCATAGCAGTCCCTTTCGTTCCTTTTCAGACTCTTTAACAGAAAAGGTCCATCTGAGCACTTGTCACTTCAGGCTCATTAAAAATCGAAGGAGACTAAAGTCATCTTTTGTTTTTTCTCGACTCTTAAAAATTGAAAAAACAAGTTGTGTCAAAGCGTCTAAAATTTATTTTAAACGGAATATTCATTACCCTTTCCTACATTGATCTTGGGCTGAGAAAATGGAATCCACCAACCAAGGAATTACCCTTGGAGGAAATCCTAGTCCCTTCTCCTCTTGGGGAGATGTTGGTGCACCCTATATGGCCACATTGTCGCTTCCAGGACTGACGATCGGCTTGCCTGTGTGGCTCTTCTCAACCTCTGTCATTCAGAACACTGCAATTCCTGAACAATCGAATCAACAACTAGACGAGTCCAGAGTTACCCACCAACCTTCTACTTCCTCTAATTCTTCCTCTCCTCCTTCCTCTTCGCTTGATGGGGCTTGTAAAGCCAAAAGTCAACTACCTGAGAAGAAGAAGGAAAAGAAGAAGAAAGAGAAGAAGAAGAAGGAACCAAAAGCGAATGGGGGCAAATGAGCGTCGTCTGGCGAAAATCCACACACTGCACCGACCAGGCCTAAATCGCCATGTGTCATTTGCAAAGGAGACCACTATCATAGAGATTTTCCTTGCATCCCTCGGATCTTAAGGGACTGGTCTCCTCGTTTACACAACCCGGTGTCGTCAACCTCTGATGATCATGTTGAAAACACACCGTCGACTAGTGAAAGTGAAGCCCCACGACAAAAAGGAAAATATTGATTTCCTTGTAAACTGTGCGAAGGTGATCATGCCGTCCACCGTTGTCCCTTCTTAGACGAGGCTAAAATAGTTTTGGATGATCGTCCGGTTTCACTGTTACAACTTCCTCCTGGATATAAAAAACTCTTGCCGAGTCCGTCACAGGTTGAAAATTCGGCTGGCCCACTGAGGTGGTCGGCTGAAGCATCTATCATTGAAGACAAACCATCTAAACCCATACTAGACGAAAGTCAAAAGGTCGAGGCGGCAGTTGACCCGGTCTTGCCTTCAGAGGTTCCATCTTCAGATGATACAGTCACCGAAGAGAACAAGGATGACACCGTCCAAATTCTTTTCATAAGCACAGACTCCAATGAACATGGGGGCAATTTACCCGTTCCTTTACTGCAGGAAGGAAGTTTGTCAGAGTCATATCTGGCCGTCTATTCGGTCCCACTTCCAAGCAACCTAGTTGTCTCCTTCAATTGGAATCAGCTAGGCAGACCCCATTTACCAGCTAGTGTACCATTCTGAATCATTGTTCAAATATATAGAAAGGTTATGGCTGGTACCATCATAGATGAAGGGGCTTCTGTGAGTATCCTTTCCTCGACTGCTTGGAAAGCGCTTGGTTCGCCATCGCTTTTGCCTGAGATGAGAAATCTAACAAGTTTTGATAAAGGAACCAGTCGACCGTTAGGGATCCTTCCCAATGTGCCCATAACATTGAGAGGAAAAATTGTTCAAATGAACGTAATGGTAGTTCAAGGACCCCTGGATTATAATCTACTCCTTGGACGAGACTATATTTATTGCATGGGAGCGATTGTCTCCTCACTCTTCAGAGTAATGTGTTTTCCGCACGAAGGAAGAGTGGTCAAGCTCGTAGACCAGCTTTCATTCCCCGGTTCACGCATAGCAAATAGTCATATACCATCCCTGAATGGTCTTTTCACGCAAGAGATGTCTTAATCTCTAGTCCGCCCACCTGATGAGCGCGAGTGATTCGGGGGACATGACTGAAACCCAGGGGGCATGCACCCTGGGCTGCTTCAGCAGGAAAACCTCGGGTATAGGGTAGGTTTCCGCGAGAGAATATGACTAGTCTGTACTCCCATCCGTGATTGGAAGAGGGGGTTATTCTAGAACAAGATTCTCTTGTCAAAGTTATGTGAGTGAAGTAGCCTCCTTCACTCACCTTTGTCTATTTCGGTAGACATCGCCGAAGAAGTGTTTTGTTTACGCCGTAAATGGAACAATCTTTGGTAACCTGTAAGGGGTAGGCCTCTCCCGGCAAAAGAAATGTTTTGAAGGAAAGAAGTAGGGGTAACCTTGAAATTCTATTTTATACCTGGGGCATGCAAACCTTTTGGCGTGCAAGCAAAGAGCGATCATTTATCTGTTTTTTGGATTGGTCGTTTCCTAACTTGCATTAAGAAAGGATGTGGGGCAAAACTCTAAAAATTGCCATTTTATATATGAGACATTCTTATTATACGACTGGATTAATCGAGTAGTTTTAGCACATAGTTCAAGGTCATTAAAAAATAAACATAAGCCATGAGCAAATGTTTCCCCCCGCATTTAAGCTCATTAAAAAATGAAATATTCCCCAGTAAATAACCATCGTGAATGTAGTACTTCAGCCATTAAATCCTTGGTCGTGTTTGCATCGTCACCTCCACTTTTGCATCGGTCGATCATTCACCTCCATTTGATTGTTTACCCATTTTGAGGAACAGCTGCGAAGAGTGATCTCACTAGCCATCCTTGTAACACTGCCATGATTGGAAAATTCCAAACCTTACCTGGAATCAGTTGCTACCCATTTTATCACTCGTTCCTCAAAAGACGAGTTTCCTTAAAGCTCTTTTCAACTGACTTGTAAAATATGAAAATATTGCCGAGCCATTGGCCTCTCCAGCTCGTTAAAGGGACCGAAAGTGCTGTCCCTCCTCTAAATTTTAATATTTTTGGACTTGAGGGATTATTACACAAAAAGATCGAGTGCTTGTTTTGTTTGGCTCATTAAAAGTATCGAAAATCCATCCCTTCTGTATTGTTTTATACTTTTTCGGACTTAAGGGATTAGATGACGAAAAAGGAATTTTGGAGTTTCCTTTACGTTCCTTTTCAGACTCTTTAAAATTGAAAAGGACCGAGTTATCTTTGTTGTTAAACTCGTTAAAATTCTTAATAGCGACAAACTTGTCTATAGATGAGAACGAGTTTCACTATCGCTAGGCTCGTTAAAACATAGCGATGGGTTTGCCCGAAGGGCAAATTATAGAACAAGCATATGTTATCCTCCTCAAGCTTGATAAAAATAAAGAGGTACTGGTTAGCAATGACTGGGGAAAAATTGGGAAGAAAACTTGAAGAAACTTTGTTTGTAGCAAGTCGCTCTTGAACATGACACTTTCACTCCACATCCAAGTCGGGTTGGGTTGTTTCATTCACCGGTCACATCACCATGGTCCCATCATACCATCCACATTTGGGGTTAATGCTACCAATCCATCACGTCAGTGTCATCGATATGTTCAAGAGAAGTCATTCAGAGAATTCACCTGTGTCTCACCCACTACAATACATTTATACTCCATTCTTTCATGACCGCCACCCTGAACCTTATATCACCAGATCGTTTTCATCTCCATTAAAATCATTTGCTCCATTCCGTGTCATTGATGTGGGATTCATTAAGGCCCTCCTGTGACGGATCACTTCTTGTCGACATCAGCTCATTATCCGAGAAGTTGATCTAGGAACACCCCATTCAATACTTTGAAGCTTGCATGCCTCAATGGCAAGTTTCTCACTTCCGGCGATAGGCTTACATCAATGACCTTCGACCGAAAGATTTTGCGTGGTGTTCGACGCCAAGTCCTTTATTCACACCACGTGAATTGTACTGCAGTACCTTGAGGGTCATTATCATTATCGGTGATTCCTCTCGCGCTTGTTAACAGCTTACATCATTGGCTGGTAATCAAGCAATGTCTTTCCATGTTCGACTTCAGAAAATTTATCACATGGATAGACTTGTACTTCGAGTGAAGATCGAACGAGATTGAAGACCCCAGATCTAGTTTCATCCATCCGGGCTGCGATATACATTCAGGAAAATAAAAACATCAAATGTACATCATTGCTGCACAGATAATCATCCAATCAAAGGGATGATGGCTCTATCAGAATCATCAGTCTACACTCAGACGATTGTCTGTCCTATGTACATGAAAATGAATTTATAAAGCTGAGCATGGGAATGCCCGCCTCAGCTAGATCATGAAAATATTATGAAGATAATGTATTGTATTGTATCTTATTACTGGTCTCCTCCAAGCTTGAAAGAACTTCGGATCCTCATAATAAAGAATTTCACCCGACATCAAAAGATTAACGACCTCATGCTTTAGGGGGCAACTGTTATAGACATTTTTGGGCACCACAACCCCAAGCATGAAATGTCCATAAACCAAGGGCTCCTAAGTCCCTAAAAGTGTTGTTCTAACCCCTAAAGGAACAAGGTCAACAGATTACAGCTTCTCCCAGAAGTTCTCCATGAAAAACTGCTCAGAATTGGTCAAAACAGGATCATTTCAGCTGCTCCACTGGCCAAGTGCGTTGCATCTCACCTGAGTACACTGTGTGGGTGCGTTGCATTTCAAAAATCCCTTCTATGGGGTGCAATGGGCGAGAAATGACAAATGGCAGTGTCATTCCGCGAGGTGGAGAGGCAATGGGAGCTTCCAAAAACTTCTCCTATGACACTTGCCTCTCTGAATTCAACCAAGGATGAGTAAGAGACCATCAATCTCCAAGTGGAAGCAAGAACTATCAGAGAGAAGACACTAATAAAATCACAAGCTGACTCATCCCCCTTACAAATATCTATATATGGATCCCTCATCCCAGAGATCCAGAGGCTGGAATTTTGCATATTGTAAGGAATTGTTGTTGGTTTCTTGAGACAAACATCAGATTGTTGGGTGATCTAAGCTTTATATGAGGTGAAGAGGGGCTTCCTTGCTGAGAGGTTGATACTGGGTCAGAACAACTAGTTGTAACTCCTCTTGGCTCTTTCTTGTTTATCAATAAAAGCTATTCAAGTTTTCCTCCATACTCTTGTGTCATTTATGTTTGCTGCATTTGTATGGTCAATTTACATCTGATCCTAGATTGTTTATGATTATAGATCCATGTCTTTGTATAGTGCTATGCTACTGTGATCTTACAGGTACTTTGTGAAGCTGGGCGTGCAAGGGAACAAGTAGCGAAAGACTATCAAGGAAGAGAGGAATCAAATCAAGGGATTAGCGCAAGACAGAGGTTGGTCCTTCTGTTCCTCTCTATCTATAATTCATAAAGGAAAAACGAAAGTAGCTTTACTCTGTTTGTTTCTAAGGCAGCTGTCACACCTTAGTGGGATAGAGTAGTTCTATATAGACACTTTTCCCTGTAACAGGAATCACCGATCCCATCTCCCATACCGAGTGAACAAGGCTCTCCATCTTCTGTCACTTCTGAGGTATAGGTTGTTAGTGATACTCTTCTTGTTATTTCGAGTATTCAACTGCTTAACTCTCGTGCTCCCGAAGATGAGTTTTACGATATTCATTAGAACCCCATCTGGGAACCTTCCGAAGAAGATTTCCCCATTACTCCTTCTGGTGTTTCTGTCCCAATGTCTTCCTCCGACGTGGACGAGACGAACCCCGTCTCTGGTGAAGAAACCTTTATGGAAAGTGGTGAAATCCCTATACCTACAGAAAATTCACCCTTCTGTGTCACCCCTCTTGGTATCACGTTGCCTTTACGCTACCATGCTTTGGCTGATATCATGAGTTCCAGGTCTCCCCTTATAAGTTCCATGTGGTCTCGTACCATCACTCCAACCTCAGAACCTTTCACACCCCAGATTCACAATGTGACTGTCACATCTGTCCCGACTATTCCGACTGTTTATGTAGCTTCTTCAACTCTTGTTGTTAGTGCCGTCACTACATCTTCAATCGCGACCACTATTGCTAGACCTTCAGTAGGTCCTACCGATGGTGGTTTGTCGGCATTGGCATCTGGAGTTGTTAATCCCTCCCATAGTGTCCCACCTTTTTCTGGTTCCATTCTGGCAGGGGGGGCCTATGACCAGTACTTGCATGCTCTTCAGAATCTGGATCCGCAGAATCCATTTCATTACTATGATTCTCAAGGAGCGCATATTTATCACCCTGGACCCATCCCGTCTCATCCTGCAGTTGAGGTTTCTGTTCCGTTATCTATTGCTTGGGGCCCGACCAGTTATCATGGTGGCCAAGCACAGCCTTCAACTTTTTAGGGTCTGCCCTATCAAGGTTAGTCGTCTTACGGGCAACCATCTTACAGACAGCTGTATTACAGGCAACCTTATCCAGGGCAGCGTGTTGGCCCACAAGGACAACCCTTACAAGGACAACCTTCGGCCTTCAGTGGTTCCTCTTTTACTTACTTCGGGCAACCTTCTGGTCAACCAGGACAACCTTACATCTAAGAAGGCCAACCTGGTGCCCAACAAGGTCACCCCTCTGGACAAGTGGGTCAGCCTCAAATCCAGCAAGGCCAACCTGTTGTCCAGCTTGGTCCATCTTCTGGACAAGTGGGTCAGCCTCAAATCTAGCAAGGCCAACCAATTGTTCTTTCAGCTCAACCATTTGGTCAGTCAGGTCAGCCTTCAGTTCTGCAAGGTCAACCCCTTACCCAGCAAGCTCAACCTTCTGGGCAAATGGGTCAACCTCAACATCAACCAGGCCTACCTTCTAACCAGATGGGTCAGCCTCAGTTCTCGTAAGGACATCCTTTTGGGCCAGTTGGGCCCACTCAACCTGGCACTTAAACGCTCGTTGTTTCTCAAGCTCCACCCAGTTTCCGGACCCAGTCTAGGCTCCAGACCCAATCTGGTCTCCAAACTCAAGTTGGCTCTCAAACCCAACCTGCTTATCAAATGCAGCCTAGGCCCCAGGCATGGTTTGGAGCCCAGCCGCCACATAGTTTTCAAAACCTCCAGCAGCCCCAAGGGCAACCTCAAATTGCCCCATACCAAAATTATCAGCAACCACAAGTTAATCCTTATCAGAATTTTCAGCAACCATATGTTGCTCCTGTTGGTCAGGTTGGTAATCAATGTGCTGCTGGTGTTCAAAGCTAGGGTCAACCATCTGGTTACACTTATAATCCCTATGGACAAAACCCTTATGGGCCAAATCCATCCCGGCAAAATCAATGGGGACAACCGGGAACTGGATGGAATTCTAATGTTATTTCTTACCCGCGGCCTCAGATATCCTTTAATCTTCAATTACCTTTCTTGGCAACGTTGGAACTGCCTGATGTGTCCAAACTGACAAATGATCCCATTCTTCATAATCTGTATTGGCCACCAGTTCCAACTAAGACTCTTGGTGATTGTCCCAAATTCAACGGTAGGTTTGGAGAAGATCCCTAAGCTCATGTCATGACCTATCACCTATGGTGTTCATCTAATTCATGGCTTGACGATTCCATTCTGCTCTGTCTCTTCCAATGGACTCTCACTAGCTCTGCCATGAAATGGTACATTGAGCTAGCTCGCGGAACTTTTCGGGACTTTAACTCGCTTGCTATGGCATTTTTAACTCATTTTCAGTTGCCGATCTGATATGAAATGGGCACACACCTCCTAACATCCTTGAAACAGGACATGGTCACGTATATCTCTGATCATATCCATGAATGGAGGAGGCGTCGTCGTCTAATTAAGTTCTGGATCCCTAATCAACTACTGATTGACTGGTTTACAACCTCGTTTGTCAGTCCGATAGCCCGAGACATTGCTATGGGAGCATGTGTAACTGAAGAGCAAGTTATTGCGCGTGCTCAGTATATTGACTTGGTTTACTCCCAATCCGGTACCCTATATGATTATTTGCTTGATGCTCCGCGACCCAAAACTTCCAAAGCTCCATCAACGCCATCTGTTGACGGTGTCATCGGTTCCGTTAATGCATCCTCCAGAAAATCTTCTGCAAACCCTGCGAATCAAAAGTCTACTACTCCAAACGAAAATGCTTCTCAGGCTCCACCCAATCCTGGTAAAACTTCCGAAGTTAACGCCGTCCAGTCCATCGTGGCGGACAAAACTTCGAAAGGTAAGAAGAATGGAAAAGGAAAGAATAAAGCTGATCAACCGAAGCAAGATCCACTTAAGCCTCCGGCCGAAGAAGGTGCCAAGCACAAGCCTAAGTATCCCTGTCTCATTTTTGATGAGGGTCACTACACTAAAGCCTGCCCTAGGTGGTCTGAGGTTAGTCATTTGCTAAAAGGTGCCCCTGGGACTCCTACTGTGCTCAAAGATTCTTTTCCCTCACAACAGACTCAAATGGTGGTTGATCAACCTCAATCCTCTTCCACCTTTGGTTCTCAAGTCTTCATGGCTGGGACGATTCCCATCCATATTAGTACACGGTTAAAAGAATATCCTTCACTCACCAGGAAGGAAACTGGAGTCCCCTCCAGTATTCCTTCGTCCAGTACTGGTCCATTCCATATCGAGCGGCCTAGTACCGAGCTAGTCATTCGACCTCGTCCCAAAGGAGTGCTCTGGAAGTTTTCGTACAACCCTAATGCTCGTACTGCCCAGCACTATAGCATTGTTGAGGACTTAGCCCAAGCTCCTTCAGCTATGTCTGCATTAGAAGTCCTCCAGAGATGTCCCTCCTAGAGGAAGTCTCTGCTATCAGCCATTGGTGGCATTGACCCGACCGACTCGGATTTGCTTACTTTTGACCTGGATAATCATGTACCGAGACTACCTCACCAGATCACCTTCCTCATTCAAGTCATCATCAACTCTAAGAATATTCACTGCACTGTTATTGATGAGGGCGCTTCCACTTGCATCATGTCTAGTGCAACCTTGAGTCAGTCTCCCATTACCTTGGAAGCCTTCGATGGGAGAGATTCCCATCCTTATGGTATCCTCCCATGTCTGCCTATTACCCAAGAAGGGAAGACAGTTGAAGTTGAGGTCAAGGTTGTCGATGCGAATTTAACTTACAACCTCCTCTTAGGACGAATCTTGACATATGCCATGCAAGTCATGGCTTCATCTCTATTTCGTGTCCTTTGTTTTCCCCATCAAGGGAAAATTGTCACGATAGACCAATTGTCCTTCTTCGCTTCTTCTTCTTTCGATGGCAATGTGCCTTTCATGGAGCATACCTCTGTTCCATATGAGAGTGTGGGTGCTGGACTTTTTAAAGATCCTACCCTCATGGGTGTTTTTTCACTCCCACCTCCCAACATCGCTCCCATCAATATGATCTTTGTCCACTCTGATCCTTGGGTCCTTCCTCCCGTTGATCAGGTCGAATCTTGGGGCGATGTCATGTTGTTGAGTCCTACCGAGCTCAGCTATGTCGAAATTGTTTCTGCCTCAGCTTCATCTTCTGAGCCTGCTCCTTCGAGCAGAGCTCTCGACACGTATATACAATCCCCTTGGCTCGGAGATAGCACTTCTTCAGATCCCTTTTAGGAAATCCTTCCTTCTGATGAAGCGATTATCGAGACTATGTCTTTTGAGGAACCTCCTTGGTTTGATCATCATCATCATTCCTCCTTTCTCCCTAGCCATAGGGCTATGATTACTTGTCTTGAGTAGTTTGCTTCATGTGTCCCCTCCCAACCCCTTCAGACACCTATTCAAATCCATCAAGTTTTCTCTGAAGGCAACATGGGGAACATTACGCAAACCATACCTATCGACATCTCTATTAAGCCAAGGGTTGTCGAGAATATTCACATCGGAATAACCTGTACTCCGAAGGAGATTCAACTTTATACCGATCTTTTTAGAGAATTTCATGACATTTTTTCTTACTCGTACGAAGAGATGTCCGACATTGATCCTAGTATCGTGGTGCATGAAATACCTACGTATCTGGGTGCTAAACCTGTTCGATAGTGTTTACGCCCTGTGCACCCCTGAAAGGCTACAACTATTAAAGGAGAAGTTGAAAAACTTCTTAAAGCTGGGTTTATTTACCCTATCCCGCTCACTGATTGGGTTTCTAATATCGTCCCTGTGACCAAGAAGCAAGGCACTATTAGAGTTTGTGTTGACTACTGTGACATTAATCGTTCCTGTCCCAAAGATAACTATCCTATGCCTTTCATTGACCAGCTCATTGACGATTATGCTGGAAGTGAGATTTATTCATTTATGGACGACTTTTCTGGTTACAACCAGATCAATATATCACCAGCGGATCAACACAAAACTACCTTCATCTACCCGTGGGGTACCTTCACCTATAAGAAGCTCCCTTTTGGTCTTAAGAATGCTGGAGCTACCTTCCCATGCACAATGTCTTATGTGTTTCATGATATTCGTCACATTGTGCAGCCTTACCTGGATGACCTTTCGGCCCATTCAGCAAAGCACTATGACCATCCAAATCACCTTCACGAAATTTTTCTTCATTGTCGACACTACCGTATCTGTCTTAATCCGCATAAATGTGTCTTCTGTGTTGAATCAAGCAGACTTCTTGGGTTTGTCGTCTCCAAAGAGGGCATCTACCTGGATCCCCTCAAGGTTGAAGCCATTCTAAATCTTCCTCCTCCTGCTTCTTTGCAACAAATGTAGAGTTTGCAAGGTAAAGAAAAAAATTTATGCCGTTTTATTCCGAACTATGCTGAAGTTGCCAAGGGCTATACGCGGTTATTAAAGTGGGATACCTCCTTCATCTGGGATGCTGCTGCACAAGATTCATTCGAGCAACTCAAGGCACTCCTTGTTTCTACTCCGTTGTTACATCTACCTGATTATCACCGTCACTATACTCTTTATTTGGCCGTCGCCGATAGCACCATAGGCATGGTTTTGGTTCAAGACGATGATGATGGTACCGAGCATGTTGTCTATTATCTCAGTCGCAATTTACTTGACACAGAAACTCGGTATGCTTATGTTGAGAAGCTGACATTAGCAGCCGTTCATGCCGTCCAACGTTTCTGCCATTATATACTATTGCGTACAATGACGGTGATTTCTGACTGCAACCAGATGATGTACATCTTGTCACGTCAGTTGTTGGGGGGAAAATACTCGAAATGGATTGTCATCCTTCAAGAGTTTGATTTGGAGTTTCCTACGGCCAAATCTAAGAAATCTCTCGTTCTCGCTGAATTGCTCTACTCGCTACCATCTGCTACCGCACCCTCTCGATTAGAGGAGCATATTCCGGACGAGTCTTTGTTCTTGATTAGCACTATCGATCCCTGGTATGGGGATATTATTATCTACCTTTAGACGTCCTCCTTTCGTCTTGATTTGTCCAAGGATGCTTGGCGATGTATTCACCATCATTCTCAGCCTTATCACATTATCGGGGACACTCTGTATGGTCTCAGCGTTGACTCTATTCTTTGCCATTGTCTGACGTTCGAGGAAGTCGAACGAGTTTTGAATGACTGCCACTCTGGCACTTGTGGTGGTCATATGTCCGGGTATGCTACTGCCCAAAAGATCCTCCGCGCTATTTATTTTTGGCCATCTATTTTTACGAATTGCATTCTCGTCGTCCGCTCTTGTCATGTGTGCCAAATCTGCCAAAGGAAGACGTGTGCGCCTCCCTCTCCTTTACACTTTGTCATTACCGTCGGCCCTTTTGCCAAATGGGGCATTGATTATATGACTTGTAACCTTCGCTCGGCTAGGGGGCATTGGTATATCATCATTGCCATCGATTATTTCACAAAATGGGCCGAGGCGATGCCTACATTATCTAATGATGGTAAGACAGTGGCTCAGTTTTTATTCAATCATGTAATTTCTCGATTCAGAGTCCCTCAGGCTATTGTCATTGATCATGGTCCTCATTTCCATAATCATATGATGACTGAGTTAACAACCCAGCTGGGCTTGCGTCATGATAGTTCGACGCCGTATTATCCTCAAGCCAATGGCCAAGTAGAAGTTGTCAACAAATTTTTGGTCACAATGCTTCAGCGCACCATTGGCATGCACAAGTCTAACTAGCATTTGATGTTGTTTTTTGCCTTATGGGCCTACCGTATTTCAATGAAGGATGCCACTAGATTCACCCCGTTTCGATTGGTTTATGGTCTAGAGGATACCCTTCTGATTGAATGTGAGATCCCGTCTCTTAAATTAGTTATCGAGTTGCTCCCAAACACTACTCTGGTAGAAGAATGTCTTCTTTAGCTAGAGCAGTTAGACGAGACCCGTCGACTAGCCTTTTTAGTCATTGAAGCATGAAAGAAGAGAGTGAAAACTCACTTCGACCAAACTGTCACCCCTAGTTCTTTCGTCGAAGGAGACCTAGTCCTGCTCTACGATCAATCAAATGATAAGCTAGGGGTAGGCAAATTTGACCCTATATGGCATGGGCCTTGCATTGTGAAATGCATTTTGCAAAAAGGGGCCTATGAGCTGATCGATTATGAAGGGAATCCTCTAGAAAAGCCTCGAAATGGGTTTTATCTTAAGAAATATTATGCATGAACTTCGTGCATTTTCTATGTACATACGTGTGTTTTCAGTGTGTGTTTACATGTGTGGCTTGGTGTGTAGGCATAATTGCCACTTATTGTGTCTTTTTACTTCTTGTGCAAATGTCTGGTACACCTTACATTGGTTTCGCTGATGGTGCTTGCCGTAGTACCCGGAACCTTTCCTCTGCAGCATGGGTGATCTACGATCCTCATAGTGAGTTAGTAGACCTTCAAGGTGTTTGTCTGGATTGCACCACAAACAATGTCGTTGAATATAGTGTTGTCACTGAATTACTGACCGAAGATGTTAACCTCAATATTCGTGCATTGGCTGTGAATCTGGATTCTCAACTTGTTGTCCACCAACTTAACGGGCGTTATTCCGTCAGAGATATTTGGATTTTAAGGTTGTATAATTTACGTGTTAGATTATTGGAAAGAAATTTTGATTTTATCACATATCAACACATTCCAAGAGGATTAAACACATTAACTGATGCATTAGCAAATCATGTATTAGACAGATATTTATGCAACATGTAATAAAACATTGTATGAAAGCATTTAGACACAATAATAAACCATAGATAGCATATATATATAGATATATATATATATATATATATAGATATATATATATATATATATATATCGTGTGGCGCACCGAGGCACTCAAAAATAAGCATGTATGTCAAAAATAGAGTATGTGTTCACGATACATCTGAGACACATGTCTCTCAAAAATAGCAGACCACCACCCACACTACTCGTCTCAAGAGCCTGTGTATCCTAGGTGTCACACCGACAGTATGTCTCTGATACTCCACTGGGACCTCCTCGATCCCCCTATAATCTGGGATCCCATCAGTCAGGCCCTCGAGGTTCTGGGCAATCTCCTCCTCCACATTACCGCCCGGGTGAGCCAAAGCTAGCTCTCTGTTGCCCTCCCTTTGCACCTCAGGAGCCAGTCCCATGGGTCTCTCTGGTCCCACATCTGCAAATAACATAGAAACGACAATTAAGACATATGCATGTGAAAATCCAAAAACATTATAAAAAACAAAACACATAAATAGTGTGGTGTTTAACCAAGTGTTTTACCTCCCTCATCCCACTGCTCACCAGGTGGGAGCAGCATGTCAGGATCTCCTTGGAAATCTATGCCCACATATGGCCAATCCTCGATGATGATCTTCTGACGGTCCAGCCACTCCCGAAACAGTACTCCCCATGATACTAGCCGACCACCACCTCCTCGTGGCATCACATGTGCCCATCGAGTGATGTGAGTCTCTCGCAATCCCGGCACATATAGGTCCATATCCTGTAGCTAAAGTGATGGCACTCGCTCCAGCATGAACGGTATCAGAATGGATCCATATCCAAACTGTTTCGTCTCCCCTCTTCAGCACTTAGTAAGTTGCCTCTTCATGTTAATAGATACTGCGTCAGCCCAATTGTACATGATCGGAGTGAGGCAATCAAGGGCCAGCCGTAGATGGGTCTTCATTGCCTCATGCTGTGCTTGAGAGCCCGCGGCTCTCGTAACCATAAACAGTACTGAGTGAAGGGTCAAATATCCCACTGTCGGGATCTACAGTTTCCTGCTAGTGGATAATTTGCGTGCCCCTGGGAACACCTGCGCTATCAACATATCAAGAGTCTCGTCGGTAGCCCGTACACCCTCCATTATTGGTCTCTCACTGCAACGAGACAAACCAGTCAAGAAATATATGTCCGTTTCGTCAAACTCAATGTCCTTACCACGGATGACGAACTTCCCCTCTTTCGGGTTCCAGGAGCGGATCAGCAGCTCAAGCAAGTCTGGCTATGCCCGAAGGTGTGGTGTAAGGAAAAATTTCAATAATCCACAATCACGTAGGGCTCTTCTACACTGAGGGTTGTTAAATACCAGTTTGTAACTGTCATCGTGGGTTCTCTCTTGCCATACGAATGCCATTATTGCCCTGCATTGAAGGAAAAAATAATAACAATCTTTTTCATGGGCTTAAATGCACATTTTATAAAAGAATTCAATCTTTACGGCATCGTCGCGACTGTTTTTCAAACAGTAGTGACAACTCAAAACCAGAGTTCATTTTTTCCTCGATCATCACGATAGTACACCTGTCTCTAGCGATGACCCCGACGGTGGTGTGTGTTAGCGTGCTCGATCCTTGCTAACCCGTGAGGGATTTCCGCAACGACCGTGGAGTGGATTTGAAACAAAAAATTCGTCGAAATCCACTTATGGAACATGAAATTGAACTTAAAAATGATGGAAATGTAGCACAAAAGATGGTTTACTTAATTGGTAGAAGTCTCGGGCAGGATGGTCAATCACAGATGCTGGAATAAAGCTCTGAACTTTGCACAGGTTTGCACTCAAAATCACCAAAGGTAAAAAAAACTCAAAGTGTAAACGTAAAAATTGAATTACCATGAGCCCTTTTTATAGTATTTTTTCCAAAATTTTAAGGTTTTTCACTATAGGGTTTAGGGTTTCACCATTTACTTTAAGTTTTTGTTTAGGGTTTTGAGTTTTTAACCTAATTTCCATATATATAATGCATTTGTATCGAATAGATTTTATGACATGGTTTTTCTGTACAAAAACAGGGACAACGGATACATTTAATGATTCATATATGCTTGGTCCATATTTTCTACAAGTCTTCTTTAAGCCCTTTTCTGACTTACAAAAGACGAAAAGATTGCCGAGTTTTCCCTTTTAACTCATTAATTGGAATAAAAGGTGGTCCACTTTCAGCTCTTTTCTGACTGTATAAACATGAAAAGATCACCGGACTTTTTTCGTTTCAAGTTCAATACTGGTTATGAAACGACATGTCTTCGATCGCTTTTTTACTTTTTTCGGATCGGGGCCACTAATTATGAAAAGTACTCCTTGATCATAATGGTCAAGCAATTCTCTTGAGTATTATTTTATACTTTTTTGGGCTTGACGGACACAAATTTACGAAAAAGGACCCCTCTGGAGTTTTCTTTTCCATGTCTTTTTCAAACTCTCTGAACATGAAAAAGACTCCGAGTTTTCCCTATGTCGGACTCGTTAAAACCTAACGACATTGGACTCATCACCATGACAAGACTTGAGCTTCTCCTCCCTAGTGCTCGTTAAACTATTACCAGGTTGGATTTGACTGAAGATTGAACTTATATTACAAGCATATGCTATCCCCTTCAAGCTTGTTTTTCAAAAATAATTGGGGTACTCGCCAGAAATGGTGGGGGAAAATTTGGAAGTCATCATTGGTTACCTACGGCAGCTAGTCACTCTTGAACATCGACACTTTTGCTTCTCATTGGGTTGGGATATCCTCACATCGTCATTGGCCTTCTGGGGTTTTGGGTTGCCATTTTGCCTCATTCCATCTGATCCATGTTGTCTCTGTCAGACCTCTGATCCCTTAATACCAAGATGCTGCCACATTCCGGAGTCGTGTCACCGATATGTTCAAGAGTATAAACCTTCTGCAATTCACACCCTTACCTCCTCTTTTGATACTGTGTTTCACCATCTACCACTTGTTCCTTATCTCGCATCATTGATGGGGGAAACATTATGGCCCTCCTACGACGGATCATCTCCTGTCGACACCAGCTCATTATCCATGAGTTTGATCTAGAGATCCCCTTCGGTACCTTGGAGCTTGCATGCCTCAATGGCAAGTTCTTCGTGCCTGACGACAGACTTTCATGATTGGTCTTCGATCGGGTGATTCTATGAGTGTTCGACTTCAGCTCATTTTTCACACTTAGTGGATTGTACTAGATAGTGCCTTGAGATCCATTGGCATTACTGGTGGTTTCTCTCGTGCTTGTAACGATTTTCATCATTAACTGGTAATCAAGCGACTTTCTATCATGCTCGACCTCAGCACATTTGTTCGCATGCTAGAATTTGTACTAAGATCGATTAGGGTTTCAAGACCCCGAACTAAGATTACATATGTTCGGGCTACGTGGATTGGTTCGTGATTACATACATGACTCTTTGATTGGATGGCTGTGACCATACCTGAGTCTTCATGGATGGCTGCGACCATACCTTTATCATTATATATGGTCTTATCAACTAGGTGGCTGCATCCATACCACAGACCAAGTTTCATATGTCTTTTGGATGGTTACGCCCATGCCTATACTACATGTATTTCACTATCAGAGATATCAGTTGTACTTGCATCTACAGGTTCTTCAAGGTGGTGTTCCAATTCAGTCATGGTTTCGTAAAGCATTTCACTCCTCCCACTCTCTCGAGCTTCGTGCTTTAGGGGGCATCTGTTACATAGTAATTTGTCACTATCCTCATCTCATTCCCTCTGCTGTGTCATACATAAAAAATACACATGTCCATATCTTCCCACTCATGTAAGAAGATTAAGCAAATGCTCTCTGATGCTGAAAGTTGACCCTTATTCCCTAAGTTTCTGCCTCGTCACGAGTAAGCCATTAATATACGCGACAATCCCTTGTCACGAACAGTCTCATCGTGACACCATCATAGGTGTACACCTGTTTCCCATGACGGTCAAGTTTTAGGGCCCGTCACGAGTCCTCCAGCTATTTGTTGCAATGATTGGTTTGAATGCATTGCCTCCTTGCAATGCCGTCACTGAGACTTAGTTCATGACTAGCGACAATCCAGATTTGCCAAATTTTTTCAAACAGTCAACCTTCTAGATGTCTCTAAAGCTGGTTGTTGGGTCAGTTTGGGTCACCCTTCCTCCTTTGGGATGGTGGTTCCATCTCTTATGCAACCTCCCTTGAGGATAAGCTCCCTCTCCCTCATTTCATGGAGACTCCTTCTCCTATAAAATCACTCACCATTGCTATGATCTGCTAGTTCTTTTGAGTTTGGTAGATAGCTTTGGTGTGAGTGTGACAAGTGTAGGATTTCTAATGGTTTGGTAAGAGGTTGTGAAATGCCTTAACCTTGTATTAGAGCTTGTGAGTGAGAGAGAGATATTGTCTATTTGGGAGACCCATTCTTGAGAGTGAATGCTTGAAGAAACATACTGGCTGGACCCTCCGAGAAGGCTTGCGACGTCAAGACTTGGTTGTAAGCTTTGCTCTTGATTCATTTTAATATAATCAATGATGATTTCCTATATCTTGTGTATAATTTACTTGATATCTTATGATTTCTTGACTTTATAAGTAAATAGATCATTGTTGTTCTCGGTTACGTGCTCTGTTGTTTTCTTGTGGTGTTTCAGGTTGATTGCTCATCAAGGAGAAAGAAACAGAAGCTGGAGCAGCGCAACAGAACTTCATCAACCACCAGTTTGAGGTAGGCCTCCAACGATGACTATTTAAGGGAATCGATTGTTGTTTTGTCTTTGCTGTGACTAGACCCACTCTAGGGCTAGAGGGGTTGCCTATGTCTGCAGAGGGAACACTTTCCTACTTCACACAGGACTCATCACGTAAAGGTCAGAAAATGGTCATTGGACTTCTAGAAGATGTTTTAAAAGGAATATTCACTACTAAATGAAGTTATTTGCTAGAATGAGTCAAGGATCATTAAACCAAACCACTTTTAGCATATGAATAAAGCTCCATTACATGATTGAATTTAATTGATTTAATAATCTTCAACAACTACAAACATGTGGAGAAAGGTTTCTCATTTTGTTGGTTCTCTTGTGTGAGAAAATTTTCATAGTGTTTTAGAGAGCCATTGGTGAGGAGTGTGAATTTGATGAAGCAGAGTGTGCATGGAGGTATTACTGGAGCAGAGACAAAAGTATGCATGGCTAAAGACTATTCTTATGCAAAAGACAAGTGTCAGGGCTACAAAGGATTTTGTTAATGCATTTGTGATTGGAGGGGAAAATTTATTGTTTGAGTTTATATGATTGTGATAGATTGGTTGTAGTAGTGTCTCATGTTTTCATATAGCAGTTATGTACTGTATTGTTGAGTTTCTGCATCTAGTTTATTTGCAGAAAATGTATTGAGGACATGTGAGTTGAGGATGTGATAGAGGGCTATGATTTGAATTGATTCAGGAGTTGATGTTTTGTGTTTTGATTATGTGCTATGGATATATTGTTTTTGTGATTTTCATGTTGATCAGCTCAAGTGTTCCAGTTTGAAAATGCATGAAAGATGAACTGCATAAATAAGTGGGGTGGGTGATCTGGAAAAATAAGTATTGAGAACATATTTCTTCATAAGTCCAATGGGTGTTGGGCAAGGCTTGCTGATTATATGGGTGTTTGTAGAGTCATAGATGGAGATCATAGATCCTTTCAGATAGTTTCCATATTGTACTCTCTACATAATGATTTGCAAAACAGATAATAAAATATATTGAATAGTTCAACAACATTAGGTTGGTTTTTTTCCTAGGGAAGGTTTTCCACCAAATATCTTGTGTTCTTATGTGATGTGCTGATTTTGATTCATTATGCATGTTTATTTCTTATACTACGGCTCTCGTGTGTTGATTCTAGTTGAAGTGGCATGTTCACATCTAATGTTTATTTTTGTAGTAACAGATTGATTAATATATTGGAGTAAAAGTTTTACGTGTAGGTTTTAACCCTATACAAAAATTTCTTGCATACGAATTCTAAAAAATAAAAAATAAACAATAGTGAGAGCATAAAACATAAAATAGATATACACAAAGATTTTCCCCTGGATCACAAAACTGGGGCAATCAGATTGTTTTTTCACTATGTTCCTTTCAATGAAACAATACATATATATACATGTTGAAGCATCCATAAATCCCAATCTATTAACTGTAGATTAGAACATAACTGTAGTTCCCTTGACCGGATCTACAAAATACCATGGATCGAAAACCATCGTGCCCAAAACCATGTGTGAAATCCATGCACAAAACTATAGGTAGGTCTTCCCACCTAATATAGGGTCCATTTTTTTTTTTTTGAGGCGCTGCCCCTCTCACCCCCCCGCACGTGCGGTAGTCGTGGAAAGAATATAACACAACCCAACATTCTCCCACTTGTTGTTTTCTTTCCACAAGGGGCCATAGGAGAGCTTATTCATTGATCCAACCCTGCAATGTCCATTTTTTCTCTACAACAAGAGAACTTCTCAATGCTCACAAAATTTGTCAATGCATTTGCAGTATTCTTCATAGTGTTCACCTTTACCAGCAACACCTTTTTGTCCTCAACCATATCCCTCACAAAGTGATACTGAACATCAATGTGCTTTGTCTATGAATCATAAGCAGGGTTATTTGCCAAGAAAATTTCACTTTGGCTATCACATTCTATCCTTATAGCTTGTTGTACTAACCCCATACCTCAACACAATCTTTGCAACCAAATTGCTTCCTTGCTTGCATGAGTGGCTGCCATGTATTCTGCCTCTGTAGTTGAAAGTGTCACTACAGATTGTCTCTTACTCATCCAACTGACTGCAACTCCAAATAGATTAAACACATACCCACTTGTAGATCTTCTCTAATCCATATCTCCAACCCAGTCTGCATCAACAAAGCCACAGATGTCCAAAACTCTATCTAATCCTAGTATTCCTTGGCAGAAAAAACCATAATCACTAGTGCCACGGAAATACCTAAAAACCCACTTCACTACGGTCCATTGCTCCTTCCTTGGTTTTGACATAAACTTGCTCAATACTTCCACTGCATGTGTAATGTCTCATCTAGTATGGACCATTTCATACATCAGGCTACTGTCAGCACTTGCATATGGAACATGGGACATGTCCTCTTCCTCTTCTTATGTCTTGTGACACTGTTCAATAGCTAACTTTACACCTATAGGGATAGGAACCTTCACCGGTTTACTATCCTGCATATTAAACCTCTACAGTATTGTCTTGACATACTTCCTCTAGTTTAACCAGATCTTCCTCTTTCCCCGGTCTTCTTTAATTTCCATGCCCAAGATATAGTTTGCAACACCAAGATCTTTCATGTCGAATTTGGAGGACAATTGAGTCTTCAAATCCTGGATAATTTCTTTATCGTTTCCAACTAGCAATATATCATCCACATACAAGACTAGATAAATAACACGGTTGCCAATTAATTTAAAATACACATAGTGATCTTCTTTGCTTCTGGTGAAGCCAAGTCCCCATATAAATATATCCAATTTTTGATACCACATCCTTGGTGACTGTTTTAACCCATACAGATAATTTTTTAACTTGCATACCAGTTCTTTCTTACCATTGACCACAAAGCCTTTGGGTTGCTTCATGTAGATCTCTTCTTCTAGATTCCCGTGAAGAAATTTTGTCTTCAAATCCATCTTCTCTACCTCAAAATAAAAAGCAACAACAATAGATAAAAGTAATCAAATAGAAGCTACCTTAGAAACAAGAGAAAAATTATCACCAAAATTAATTCCCGGCACCTGGGAATAAACTTTTGCTACTAACCAAGCTTTGTATTTATCCACCTTTCCTTCTACATTCATCTTTTTCTTGAACACCCATTTTTTTCTTCTTGATGGTGTTGGACCCGCCAACATGTCAAGGGAATCTCCTCGGTAAAAGGTCCCAATTAGACCTCAGATTGTTTGGTGTAGGAGTCCCAACAATGGGTCGTATATCAATGCCTTGACCGTGATTTCACACAGAGGCAAGTAACGTAGCTCTGTTAGTATCAAGGGTGTGACTGTTGTGGTGAGTCAAGGAAGGTGCATGAGAGGTTCTAACACATGTGGGTTCAGATGAGTGTGCCTCTTGGCAACCTGTAGTAGTACTCGGATGGAAAGGGAACACACGAGTGAAGATGCATCACAACCTGGAAAGAAATTGAGTTGGCAATCCAAAGTGATGGTTAAATTGATCAACACATTTCAAAAATATTCATACATGCTCATATAGAATAGTCCATACATGTGTGCGTAAGAAAGCAAATACATATGTCATTTAGAGTAAACAAGATAGCTGGAATAAAATACAACGTACGAATGAAACATGATGGATCTTATTATATGAAGAAGTGTAGTTCCAGTCATACAATACATCCACGTACACCCACTAGCCCCAACAATGGAACATTATAGCCACATCCACCTCCTCCTCCAAAGAGATGTACTAGCTCCGGGCAATGGAGAAGCCAAGGTATGTTACAAGCTCTCTCCAAGATAGTCTTATCAGAAGCTTAGCTAACCAAAAGCCTATACAATGAGTTATGAGGGACTATTTATAGCAAAGGGTGGGGTGGCCCTTGACATTCCCCTTTATGACCGTTCAACTACCCTCATGACTCTTCACCTACTCTAAGACTATTACATTCACTATTGACACTTGACTTACACTTGACATGACTTAACATTACAATGCACATGCACCCATGTGAACACAATGGCTTGAGCAAGATATTCTAGACACCACTCTAACTTAGACAACCTTAGAAGTGCAAATCCTCAACATCCTCATGCTAATAAACAGTAACAAATTGATGCCAGGATCTGTAGTCCTTGATGGTGTCTGTGTGTTCTGCGATGACATCTATCTAAAACCTGACTCTTGCCTCCATATCACCTGGGCACACTACTCAGGCTCTTATGTCCAACTCATCTGAAAGCATGTGCATCATTATCTTCAATGTGGCTGGACCAGCAACATACTTGTGCATGATGTCTGCACTGGTGGGCAACCCTGAGCTGGTGGGAATGCACATTAACTCATCGAAGTATGAGTCAAACTCGAGTTGGACATGTTTCATTGTCTTTGCCTGGGTGAGAGTCCCAATTGATGGGATTGCATGTGCGTGCACCACAACATCCATACTCTTGAATACTCATGCATGGGAAGCCTATATGCTAGTGATGAACTACGGGATCTCTTCATAGTTCTGGATCTAACTCTGGATACGTGCTTTCAACTCGACTGCATTGACCCTCATCATATTAGGCAAGTGAGGTGGGGCTCCCTTCTACTTCATCGTCCATGTTTGCATGTCATCAACAACAGCATGCAAGTTCATCAAGATACGTGTTCTTCTAGCACATCACTACTCCCATTCATTGAGATGGATGACTACCTTGTGCATGGTACCCAACTTGGAGTACAATGCTCAGATAACTGTGTCAAGGGACAATACTTCATCTAGTATTACCTTCTTCAGTTCAGCTCAGGCGGACATTGTCATCAGGTCCTCTCCTTGCTTGACCATTTGTAGTTCCTTTTCCATTCATTCATTATCAGCTATTAGGAAGTGAACACTTGAGCTGGTGGCTTCAACATACACTCTGGCTGCATCAGCCAAGGTAGCTTGATGTTTGTGCACATCAGTGACAATCACTCATTCCTCAACTTGCGTAGGAGACATATGATCCTCCGAAGTTGACACTCTACGAGACTACACAACCCTATGTTGGGATTCCTTGAATGTGATGTTGTGCAATTCTTCTTTTGGTTGACCACCAAGGATCTCAGTGCCTCCTTGGCCATTCAAGACTTGGTCATCATCTAGATGCATTGAAGCGAGTGAGTTGACCTCTTTGTTGTGAGGCATGAGGTTGGTGTTCTTTTCCAACTCCTGTTGCTTCATGTTTGCATCCAATTGTTGAAGTGCTTGTTCTATCTCATGAGTGAATTCTTGCCCATACGATGGTTCACCCTATTCGCTTGAGGCCAATTGTTCAGATGAATCAACTACTTGTATGGGTGTTGCTTCGTCTAGTTGCACATGTTGCGCCCCCTGCTGTATCTATTATTACTGCACTTCCCTCTCTTGTTCGCACAACTCTTGTTCCTTTCAGAGTTGCTCCCTCATCTCATGCAACTCCTTCTTTGCTTCTTCCATTCTCTTCTTATCCATCTATATTCACACTATTCTCTTGTCGCGATGCTGCCTCTTTGCCTCTATAGCCATAACTGCATTCTCTACAAGTGGATCTGCTCGAAACTTTCAGCTTTGATCCTCCTCCATGTGATCGACAATCTTCCTCATACCTTTGTTGTGCACTGGTATGCTTGCCTCTACTACCACTGATGCTACTGCTACTGTTGGTGCTCTTCGTGATGTTACTTTATGTTGTTTCGATAACCACTCCATAGTGAAGTCGACCGGTTCATTGGGTCTAGAGAAACTGTAGAAATATCTCCATGGGTCCTTCTCAGCCCAATGACATGCCCCATGGATCTAGTTGAACTGAACTCTCGTGCAATGATCTTTCACAATGCAATATGGGTGATACAGATTGTAGCTTCGAAGGTCGAATAGGTACTTCTTCGACATCCACTTGCTTGATACTCCAGATCTCATATAACCCAATCCGCAATGGAAGAGCGGGCCAAGGTGCCTTCTTCTTCCGATGCAGTCTATCTGTCAATCCTGCCAAGATGTGATATGCTAATTCCTGCATGACAAGTACGTCCAAGGAAAACTTCGGAAGGACATGTGGAGGCTTCTCTACACTGAACATTCGGATGAAAGTGCCAGACAGTGAGGCATACCAATCTGCAATGCCTATCAATGCCTCAATTGCTTCCTGTCACATGCAGGGTGGATCCTATTCAAATATCATCTTGTACACAGGGGTGACAAAATTGTCAGAGTGCCTTGTGATTACTCCTTTGAAGCTGCATTTGGACAACAACTTGGAATACGTGTTCACAGCAGTCTCCACTAGTGACCATGCCCACTCCAAGCCCGGGAACTCCCATCCAGCACAGACTACATCTAAGATGTAGGCAGACATGTAAATCTCTGCATGTATACCTCCGAGTGATTGTCGAGCCTTCGTTACTTGTTCCTTCAGCTGATGAGCCAATATGTCGGACCAGTTACATAGTTTTCCTTCTCTAGGAAATTGGTCCACTGAAACCACCAAACCTTGTTGGAAGGTTTCCATGCTTGCTTGGCCATACAATTGACATGCAAATATGACCAAGTATTGGTACGCCTTCCTCAGTATCTTTTTCTTGTAGATCTGGTTGGGTGTCAACCTGAATCAAGCTGGCTCCTTTAACCAATTCTTCAGAATGTCTCTGGAATTAGTGCTACTATTGGGTAAGCCGAATGGAGTCTTCATGACAATCACGGGCTCTAACATCTGATACATCTCATCATAATATTATGCCCAGAAGGTTTCAAGCTTCGTCCCAGTGACACTTCTCAAGGTCATCGTCTCGGGATCAGCGTGAGAGACGATCTAGTGTAACATGTCCACACATGGGAATGCGAGATATCTTCATTTAATCTGGTACAAGCGAGACTTGTGAATATTCATGTACACCTGGTGATATTCAAGGTCTTCCCCAAACTTTCGACAAATCTTTCATTGACCTCTTGCCACTTTAGTTTGATGTCCTTGTCTAGATACAACTTTGTATCTTCATAGATCGGTAGACTAGAAGACACTCGCTCAACTACTTTTCCAGCTACATTTCCATCAGTCTCTTGTTATCATGTTCTCTTGGAAGCCATTGAGACGGATGAACACCATAAAGATCTAGAGAAAAGAAAAATGCATGGCAAGAAACCTGTTAGCGAAAAACAAAGCAAATTTGAGGAATGACATAGCACATACATGGGAAACTAATGGGCAAGATTGTGCAATTTCTTCTGGGAGGTTTGGTGACTAGATGCCAGAACTGTTCAAAAGGAAGTCTAGGATGTTTGGGAGGCAAGATTGGCTACTGGATGTGTACAATGCACAATCCATATTGGCTGTTGTCCGCTAGGATTGCGTAATGTGCAATTCCAACTAGGAGTGACTGCAGGCTCAGGGATGCATTGTACAGTTTTCTGGGCTAGCAGTCACTGTCCCTTAGAAATGTGCAAAATAGTCTTGGAGGATAGTGCTGGGTAGAAATGCACATTTCTGGAGAGGAAGATAGAGCCTTCCTTCCCCATATTATGCAATGTTGTCTCAGTGAAGGCAGAGACTGGGGCGAGGTTTGCCCGACTCGCCAATGGGAAACTAAAAGAAAATAAGAGAGTGAATGCATGGTGACACTAAGTGAAAGAAAAAGTGATTGACAGTGCATTCAAACATTAATGAAATATTCAACAAACAGATCAACATACATGTGGGTGAAGCGATTCGCCGATTTGGTGAACACTCATGCAAAACAGTTTCATGCATGCGACAATAGTGAGATAGAAACGAAAACTGAAACAAAGCTAGGACAAGCTAGCATACATGAAAATGACAAAAAATGTTCAAAAAAGTCAACCAAACAACACTCACACAAGTGAATACACAAAAAGTGACAGAAATGTTGAAAAAGACAAGTTGAGGCCACTTACCCATGAACAACTAAGCTGGATGTCTTGAAGAGTCTTGTATGTGTTGTGGGATGTTAGAGCTCCAAGATCGATGTGAAAGAATGATCTAAAAATGAGATCTTAGACAATTATTAAGGTATTATAGACTCATGTGCATGGATTTGCCTATGTTACTTTGTCCAATGGATCGATAAGATTATGAAATACATAGACAATGAAGCAGTTAAAGAACATAATAAACAAACACACATAAACACAACAAGTTTAATAAGGAGTTCACCCAACACTCTTGGGTTATGTCTCCTGGTCCAACCTTCAGTGGTAACCTCTCTATTATGTCTTCAAAAATAAAATTTTACAGAAGTGAGCTCAATTTGAGTCTCACACACAGATACAAATGACAAGGCTTTACTTGGATTCCCTAAGTCTTTCTGAGTACACTGACTCTCCTCACTGACTCTGTGTCTCTGTTTTCTCTCTATCTCAGCACTGCCTCTGTTTCCTATCAGTCTATGGATTTAAAGCCAATTGGGGTTGTCTGTTCATTTCTCCTTCTTGGGCTCTCTGGCTTCCTGGCCTCTGTCTGCTCAGATCCCCCTCTGAGCGTTAGCAGTCATTGCTAAATGCTTTCATTGATGGTGGCCACCTGTTTTGTAATGGAATGGGTCATCCGGCCTTCGAAATCCCTAGAAGCAGTGTTCTCTATGTTCACAGAGAAATACACTAAAAACATAGGAAATTAGCCAAACTGTCATTTATCGCATTGGAAATATTATAAATTCCCCTTATAACTCCTATCGGGTCCGCCTTTATGTCTCTTATTGCATCTCCACCGTTGATTTGGAAGATCTAGATCTAATGGCTGTGGTTCATTTCAGACAGCCCATGCGCACGGGAGTTAACTACCCGAAAAGAGTGGTTTTCTCTCTCTAGGGCCTGGACATGTGGCAGCTAATGTATGGGCTCGAGCAAAGCCTGGCCAAAACCTCTTACCGCCCACGGCCGGCCCAAAATCCCACTTGTTTTGTGATTTCCATTTTTATTTAAAAATACATTGAATCATGAAAATCCTGCTCATATCATACTTGAAATAATATGTAACAACATTAATAAACCCTTTTGGGTCTGGAAACATCGCCCAAATCATGTTTCCTTTGGTTTTCGTTTATTTAACGAAAACACAACTTTACATAGAAAAAGCCCTTTTTCACGGATCTGAAACTATATCAAATATCATTTATGATCCCGTCGGGTCCAGCCATCGCATTGTATATATACATATAACCCCACTCCATTGTACTTCTCTGACGCAATATGGTGATATCGCAATTGCACATCGCATAAGCCCCCAGGCCGTTGGGTAACCGCTCCTCTGTAATTGCCGATTGCGATATTGCAATTCAACTTGGGCCATCGATCTGTGCGCTTGATCGATGACCTTCATTGACCCACGCTGATCGCGATCGCAACAATCATATGGTCAACTCTGATGGCCTTTGCCTTTCACTGCCGACTACAATATGCCAATCGGATCTGGATCGTTGATCGGCTAGATCTGACGGCTTCGATGCATTGTAGTTTTAAGCTGACGATACTTTGTTTTTCAATGTTTTCTCTATGTTCTTGCCTCCCAATAGTGTAATCCACCTTTTTGAAAGGTTCTTCTTAGGTGACAGTTTTGAATGTCTGAAGACTTAGAGGGTTTTCTAGGATCCATTTGGATCACACCTTCCCACTAAAAAGGATTTTGGACCACCAAAAGTTGGTTTTTAAGCATCAATCAAGTGAGGATACAACTTCCTCACTTGCCCAATCTCTATCCATCTTGCACTACTTGGTTTTGAACCTTTGAGTCTGATTCTGAGGTACTCAACATCTGCTGTGCGCGTAGTTCTCACCTTCCTGTTCAAAACTATATCTTTCTACAACTCATTGAGATATTCAGGCAACAGATCATCAATAGAAGGCAACTGACTTTTCTCTTCGAGATCTTCAATCAATAAAAGTTCAAATAGTCTCAAGTTCTCTACATTAACTACAGAATAGATGTGGATGTAAGTTGGTAAATCAAGGCAAAAAGCATTCTTGCTAATTTTCTCAAGTATCTTGAAAGGCCCATACCTTATTGGCTTCAACGTTTTACTTTCACCTTGCATTCTGTCTTTGCTGATGTACAACCAAACTTGATCACCAACTTGGAAGCTATGCTCAATTCAATGCTTATCATGCCTTGCCTTATACTTGGCCTAGCTCTATTCCAGCTGTTCTTGCACTGCGTGGTGAATTTCTCCGATCCATTCAATGAACTAGGTTGCTTTGTCCACATCACTGTCTCCATCAACTGCTACGTCTTTTTCAAAGACAAAATCCAAGGAAGATCTTGGTGTACAACCAAAACAAGTCTCAAAAGGAGATCTTTGTGTAGAAGAATGTTTAGCATGCTTGTAAGCATGTTGCACATAACACAAATGTTCATCCCAAAGCTTGGGATGCTTGCTGCAATAACCCCTGAGCAACTGGATCACTGTCCTGTTGACCACCTCTGTTTGGCCATCTATTTGTGGATGAAAGGCTGTGCTCTTCTTCAGTCTAGTGTCCATTAATTCCCACAGACTTGACCAAAACTTCCCAAAAAATCAGTAATCTCGATCAGATACAATGGAAGTGGGTAACCCAAAATGAAACCAGACATGCTGAAAGAACAACTTCGCTATTTATTCAGTTGTAATCTGCTTGTTATAAGGTATTAAAATACACATTTTGTTGAACCTCTCCACAATAACATATAAATAGTCATGACCTATTCTAGATTTTGGCAATCCCCCAACAAAGTCCATGGAAACACTTTCCCAAGGACGAGAAGGAACTGGAAGTGGAGTGTACAAGCCTAATTTTCTATTGCTGGGCTTGATTTTAGCACACATGGTACACCCTTTAATATATCTAGAAACTATTTCATGCATTCTTGGCCAATAACAGAATCTTTGCAGCTATGCAATTGTCTTAATTACACCAAAATGACCTGATATTAGAGAAGTATGTGCTTCTCAGATTATGTTAACTCTTTTAGTTTGAGGAATGCATAACTTTCCCAAATGATATAGGAGGTTGTTCTTAACATGATAATCCAATTCTTCTACTTGTTTTCCATGACTTAAAGTTGCATATACATCTTTAAAATCTACATCTTGAGCATATTGTTCAATGTAGCTTTCATGCAATACTAAGTTATGCTTAAGTATAGTAGATACATTTATGATTGGTCTGGATAACATATCTGCAACCTTATTGTGTATGCCTTTCTTATATATGATGACAAGATGAAACTGTTGTAGAAAACCCATCCACCTATAGTGTCTTGATTGCTACAATTTAGTTTGTGAGTGCAAATATTGAAGTGGTTTATGATTAGTATGTATAACTATTTCTTTGCCCATTAGGTAATGTTTCCACTTTTTCACACTCTGCACTAATGCATACAATTCTTTATCATATGTGGGATAATTAACTACTGCAGAATTAAATGTCTCAGAATGATAACATATGGGTTTACTGTGTTGCATCAACACTGCTCCCATGGCATAGTCACTGGCATCTGTTTCAATCTCAAATGGTCTTTGAAGATCTGGCAATGCTAGTACTGGTGCTGTACTAATTTTTTATTTCAAGGTGTCAAAGGCTTTCTACTGTTTGCCTCCCCACTGAAACACCTTGTTCAATCCTGTTAAAGCATGTAAGGGAGCTGCAATCAAGGAAAAGTTAGCAATAAACTTTCTCCAATATTGTGTTGCTCCTAGGAAGCTCCTAACTTCTATAGTAGATTTGGGTTTAGGCTAGTTTAAAATGACTTCAACCTTAGAGGGATCTATCTTCAATTCACCACCCCCTACAATATGACCCAAATAATTTAAAGATGTTTTGCCAATTCACATTTTGACAACTTGACATAGAGATTTTCTCTTTTCAAAACATCTAGAGTCTCCTTTACATGCTTTAAATGTTCTTCCCATGTTTTACTGAAAACAAGAATGTCATCTTAATATACAATTACAAAATCATCAATAAAAGGTCTGAGTACATCATTCATAACTCTCATGAAAGTGGTAGGAGCGTTAGTTAAGCCAAAAGGCATAACCAGCCATTCATATAGCCCTTTCTTTGTTTTGAAAGAAGTCTTCCATGCATCTTGTTTTGCTACTCTGCCCTGATGGTAGCCACTATGCAAGTCCAACTTGGAAAAGTAAACAGCTTCTTTCAATTGATCTAATAGATCATCAATGCGAGGAAGAGGATAACGATTCTTGATCGTTATTTTATTCAGTGCTCTGTAATCAATGAACATCCTCCACAAACCATCTTTCTTTCTCACCAACATGATTGGAGATCTGCATGGTGATGTGCTTGGTCTTATTAACCCTTTCTCGAGTAGTTCCTGTACCTACTTCTTGATCTTTGCATTCCCTAAAGCAGATAACTTGTACATTCCGATGTTAGGCAATGGACAATCTTGCTGCAAATGAATATCATGTACAATTTCCCTTTTGGGTGGCAGACCTTTAGGTTCTTGAAATAGGATATCATATTCTGAAACAACTTTTTCTAAATCAGCTTTCTGTTTAGCATCGCATCCCTCAAATACATTGGTTTTATCAGGTTTCTTTTTCTTTACAACCATTAGTAAAAATTGCTTGCATGAATTTACAATTCTTTTCATCTACCCTGAGTTTATGAGAGTGTAATTATTTTTGAGTTTATGAGCTCTTACAATATATTCTATTCCATCTTTGGTTAGTTGATACTTATTTTCATCTCTATATAAAATGGCTTTTCTATCATACAAGTAAGGACTTCCTAAAACAATACCACATATCTCAAAGGGAATTATATCTAACTCAACCTCATCTACAAATGCTGACCCAATAGCAAACCTAAGTTTACATTGTCTAGTCACTTGTAGCTTTGCTTTATCACATACCCAACCTAATGGATATGGCTTCTTGTGAGGCGTGGTTAGTAATCCCAACTTATTTACAATTGCTTCAGAAATCAAGTTTACTTGTGATCCACTATCAAATAAAGTATCAATCTTTTGATGCTTGGAAATAACTCTAATATGAAAAAGCTCATGTCTTTTCCTTTCGTTTTCTTCATTATTAACAATTTGTGCAAAATTATTAGTAGGTTCTTCAGAATTTTTACCATTTATACCTATGGTTGTCACTATTGTTTCATCACCTGAGTCTGACCCAAAATCTTTCTGTATAGCAGCAATAGTCTTCTTCTTCTTGCCATCAAAATTTTTGGGTTTCAGCTCCGGATGCAAGGACCAACAATGTTCATCATCGTGTCCATCCTTCTTGTAGTGAGGCCATGAAGGTTTTCCTTTCTGTACAGTGTTTTCCTTCCTCTCTTTCCATTTCTGCTTCTTCTTTTCCTTGCTCTTGCTTGCAGTGGGTTTCGATGATCCCCCAATCTCTAGGTTCACATTCTCACCTCTAGCCTCTAGATGTGTAGCCTGAACTGATACCTCATCTATGCTAGTAGGGTTAAACATGAGAATGGTGTGCCTCAAATAGCTATGCAGACCACCTATATAATTCAACAAAGTTTCAAGTGAGTCTAGAGAAATGCCTAGAATTAAAGCTATTTTTCTAAATTCTCGGTTATAGCTTTGTGCTCTTTTCCCCTTTAATTGGCGAAGAGTTTTCCAACTCATCATTGCTTGCTGCATATAGGCTAGTGGATAGAATTTCTTTTTAATGGCATAAACAAATTCATTCCAGGTAGAAAGAATTTTACCATGCTTCTTCAAATCAGCTTGTGTCTTGCCTTCCCATCACACTAGGGTAGTTCCTCCAAGGCGAAGGCTAGCCAGCTAAATCTTTCTCCTTTATGAATTGATGTTCTGCACCTTGCAATATACATCAATTTGTCTAATCCAGTTATCTAGCTTTTCTGCATTTAATTCACCATCATAAATTGGTAAATCAAATTTCACATCTAATTTAATCACAACAGTTTTCTTCTTTTTCTTTTCAGGGCTAGTTTTATGTGAAGAAGATGATGAGGATGGTGATGATGGAGTAGATGGTGGAGAGGGCTTCTCTTCTTTCCCTTTGCCTTCTGGATGGCCATCTAGAAGAGGTTCCTCTGCTCCTTTTTCTGTTTGAGATGTTGAAGTGCTTTCACCTCTACCTTTCTTAAATTATCTATACATCTCTTCCACCATGGATCTCATGGTCATGAAACTATCCATGAACTGAGAGTCTGATTCTGATGAGGTTTGTTCTTCCATCCTTGTCCTAGGATAGACTCTTCCAATTTCTGGATTAGTCTCAACAAGTTCTCCTTCTCCTAGTTTGAGCTTTGACCTAGTTAGCATTCAACAATCCAGCACAAGCTTGTCTAACCTTAGCAAACCTAAAGCTCTGATACCACTTGATCTGAAAATGAGAACTTAGACAATTATTAAGGTATTACAGACTCATGTGCATGGATTTTTCTATGTTACTTTGTGCAATGGATCGATAAGATTGCGAAATCCATAGACAATGAAGCAGTTAAAGAACATAATAGACAAACACACATAAACACAACAAGTTTAATAAGGAGTTCACCCAACACTCCTGGGCTACGTATCCTGGTCCAGCCTTCAATGGTGACCTCTCTATTATGTCTTCAAAAATAGAGTTGTACAAAAGTGAGCTCAGTTTGAGTCTCACACAAAAATACAAAAAACAACGCTTTACTTGGATTCCCCAAGTCTTTCTGAGTACACCGATTCTCCACACTGACTCTTTGTCTCTATTTGCTCTCCGTCTTAGCATTGCTTGCCTATGTTTCCTATTTGTCTGTGGCCTTAAATCCAATCAGCGTCGTCTATTCATTTCCCCTTCTCGGGCTCTCTGGCTTCCCGGCCTCTGTCTGCTCAGATCCCCCTCTGAGCATTAGCAATCATTGCTAAACGCTTTTAGGGATGGTGGCCACCTGTTCTATAATGGAATGGATCATTGGGCCTTCGAAATCCCAAGAAACATTGTTCTCTATGTTCACAGAGAAATACACTAAAAACATAGGAAATTTTCCAAACTGCCGTTTATCGGATTTGAAAGACTATAAATTCCCCTTGTAACTCCTATTAGGTCTACCTTTATGTTGCTTATTACATCTCCACCGTTGATTTGGAAGATCTAGATCCAACGGTTGTGGTTCATTTTAGGTGGCCCATGCGTACAAGAGTTAACCACCCAAAAAGAGTGATTTTCTCTCTCTAGGGCCTGGACATGTGGCAACCAATGTATGGGCTCAGGCAGAGCCCGACAAAAACTTCTTACCAACCATGGCGTGCCCGAAATCCTGCTTGTTTCGTGATTTCCCTTTTTATTTAAAAATACATTGAAACATGAAAATCCCACTCATATCAGAATTGAAATAATATGTAACAACATTAATAAACCCTTTCAGGTCCAGCAACATCGCCCAAATCACGTTTCCCTTGGTTTTCGTCTATTTAATGAAAACACAACTTTACATAGAAAAAGCCTTTTTTTACAGATCTCGAGCTATATCAAATATCATTTATGATCTCGTCGGGTCCAGCCATCGCATCACATATATACATATAACCTCACTCCAATGTACTGCTCCGACACGATATGGCGATATCGCAATCGCACATCGCATAAGCCCCCGCCCGTTTCATAACCGCTCCTTTGTAATTGCGATTCAACTTGGGCCATCGATTTGCATGCTTGATCGATGGTCCTCGTTCACCCGTGCTAATCGTGATCGCAACTGTCATATGGTCACCTCCAATGGCCTCCGCCTGTCACCACCGACTGCGATATGCCGATTGGATCTGGACCGTTGATCGGCTAGATACGACGGCTCCAATGCATTGTAGTTTTAAGCTGCCAATACTCTGCTTTTCATTGTTTTCTCTATGTTTTTGCCTCCCGATAGTGTAATCCGCCATTTTGAAAGGTTCTTCTTAGGCAATAGTTTTGAATGCTTGAAGACGTAGAGGGTTTTCTAGGATCCATTTGGATCAAAGAATGAGCTTTGATGCATCAAATAAATAAGTTTGGGTTCATGATGCACATGCTACAAATCTAGGAAAGAACGACACTTGGAGGAAAGTTTCTAAAACAACTTTGCATGTAACCTCTAGCTGCTAAAAATAGCTCCCTAAATCATGGGATGCCTTTTTCATGTTTCCTTTTTCTATTCGAGAAAAGCAAGCTATGCATGCAAGTCAAGTTTCCTTGGTCTCGGGTAAAATTGGTCAACCAAACTTCTCATGCATGAAGCTACTCAACTGCTTGAGAAAAATGCACATTTCTGGCTAAGAGTTGAGCTACCTACCTAGGAGATTTATGTAATTTCTGGGTAGAGCAGCTGACTGCTACCTAGATTTGCGCAAATTCTGGGCTGAGCAGCCTTGCTGGGGAAAAATGTGCAATTTTCACTAGGAGTGTTGACTCGCAGAATTATGCAATTCTGGAGCCCAGCAGGCTGCCAGATAGGATTGTGCAATTTTTGGAGGGAAGGTTGGTTGCCCTCTAGAAATGTGCAATTTCTTAGGGGAGTTTCTCAGCTTGCAGCTGGAGTAAGTCCAGGTGACCAGCCTGTGAGGGGAATGCATCAAGCTGTGATTGACAGGTTATCTTTATGAAAGAAAAACATTGAGGCTTATGTAGTTTACGAAGCAAGACAAATTGCTATGAAAGGTTGGTAGGGAGGCTCCAAAACGAAGCTAAGGAAAAAATTTTGAGGGTGGTTGTAGCCGCTACAACACTTGGCGACACACTGGTATAACTCCAGCTCTCTGAATGGAGCCTGTTCATGAAAAGCAAGTCTAACACCTCCGGAAGCATTTTTTAGTTCTCAGTTCATCTTGGTTTCATACTAGCTTGATTGTAGGATGTAGCATCTGCCAAACTCTTGGTCGATTGACACAGATTCCAAGCCAAGGCAACATAGTTATTTTGATTAGGATTGAGGGGTATATTGGTGTACAAACAGTATGGTCGTCAAAGTCTTAGTTTCATCTCTGGTGTTGCTCCATTGCGAGCAGGCTTGGACAGTACCCCAGCGGAGTCACATAAGAACACAAGTATGGCTTCGCTGCCAATGAGCCTGGTTAGTACCCTGGCAGATTTACTTGCATCATCTCCCTACACAGGAATCCTTTCTCTTCTTTTGCCTTATTCATTTTTCATTTTGAATTTTTTGACTTTTCATTCTTCATTTTCTTCATTTTTTCAACTATGCATAGAACTTATTCATTTCAGAGGTGGAAGAGGGATCTTGAGTTATTGAGAGCAAAAGAGGTTGTTCTAGCAGAGAAGTAGTTTATTGTATCTCTAATGTGCCTGTTAAGGTTTTTCCCCTCACCTTACTCTACTTGACTAGGCTAGCAAGGGTTAACCCAAAAACAACCCACTAGAGAAGGTGACACTAGCTAGTGTGCGAGCATTGTGTTTTCACCAAGGTTCATTTGAATAGTACGTATTTTCCTTTGACATATCACGGACTAAATATAACAAGTTCTTCATACAGAGGCAAGATGATAGATAACCAAGTAGTTATAGTTGTACAAGCCCTCTTGTACTTCGCCTAGCTCGTTTCAAGCGTCATACATGGTTTCATGTGAAACTAACCTACGAGCGAAACAATTGAACTAACAAACAACAAGGCAAAGCAAGAGCAAAAGCAAAAGTGGAAGCAAAGCAAGTAAGAAAACAAGCAAGTAGACAAACAAACAAACAAAGCGAGTAAGCAATCAAGCATGCAAGCAAACCGACTGAAAATAAATACTACCCCTACTCTTACACTAATAGTGCATGGGCATGATCATGTGAAGTGATATTTCCAATGCAGCCACAGGCGCATTGGTTGACGCATGTTGGTAAAGGCTTGGTCCACGAGAAACCCAGTTGTGCGAACCAGCAAGAAAGAAAGATATAACAATGAAGACAACCACACTTCGTGTTTCAAAGTGCCCACAAGACATAAGTGAGTACAAGTGCATGACGAGCAGTCTGTGGGCTTATAATGTTGTGTGACACTGCGTGCAACTTTGGAGCATAAGCACACTCTTTACTATCACATGCAAGTAAACGAAAGAAACAAAGACAACTTGCGTCATGAATGAGTGCTTGCAATGTAAGATTCGTTCAATGCATGAGTGATGGAATCATGCAGTTCGAGTGGAGGAAGTATGATCTGTGTGTGAGATGGATCTTCAATGCATACAGATGAGTGATGAGGAGCCTTGGGTGATTGAACAGTTTCATGATCGAAAGTTTTGACTAACCCCAAGAGAGGGAGGACCTAACATAACCATAAGCTTGGGCTGAAATGCCTCAACGATCTTGGGTGTTTCAAATTCATCATCAGATAGATCATCATAAACCAGTGGCTTCGAAAGATCAACTGCGATAGAGTCATGATCGTGATCAAATATGGAAACAAACAGATCACAACCTCCACGATCAGAAAAATCAATGACTGCATCGACATCCTCATTATCAGATGAATCAAACAGAGGGGTAGACGAAAAGTGAAAAAACTCATCCTTTGTGTTTCTGGAAAATACATATGAAAGATCATGTGGATTTTCAATGAATAACTTATCCTCTCCATTATCGAGTGATGGAAAAACATCCGGCGAGTCCAGTGAGTGATCAATAATGGGTGCATCTGTGGATGAAGACACACATGCAAAATCATTGATGGAGGGTTCACCAACGTTGTTAAGAAAGAATGGAGGGGGCTCAGATGGAAGGGAGTTATCCTTCCCTAAGTGTTGATGCTCAAGCTACCACTCATACTCTTCATGAATGAAAATGCATGTTGATTGTGCAACACCAACTCTGTCAGTGGCTTGTTCCTCGTTCACAACAAGTGAAGAGTCTCGAATGGATGAAAACAAGATAGTATCATCCAGAGGAACACCCGAGTGCGAATATGGAGGTCGTAGAACATAAGGAATATGAGAAATCCAAGGACTCACAACCAAATATGTGCAAAAATTGAGTGAAGTGATGTTGGGAGGATGTGAAAGTTAAACAAGTGTGTGAGCATGATCCTCAACATCACTCGGCGGTGGTGGAGCTGTTGAATGAGGGGAAGGCAGAAAATCAGTTGAGACAGTTATCACATCCACATGATATTGCGCAACTCGCTCACTGAAGAATGTTGAGCAAGGCTTGATCTCAAGCTTCTTCTTGGGATGGGTAGATTTCTTAAGGCAATACTTGAACCGGTCCCAAAGATAGGAAAAGTTCATCTGGCTCCTCGGAGCTTGAAACTGCAAGTCACGGAAGCATTGCCAGAAATACATAACTGATTCATGCGGAGCCTTTCGTTGTTGTATCAGTTTTTGGTCAAGATGGTCTGGATCAAAATGATAGAAAGTTTCTTCAATTAGATCACAAAAGTGCTCAAGTGAGTGTACGTTGTAAGCCGATAGGCTGAGCAGCCATCGACGTAGAGATTCGTGAAGTGTGTGCGTAAGAAGCAAGATGTCATGTTTGTCAGAACACCCATATTCCTCATGAAGCATGGAAAGAAAGTCATTTAAGTACTCAAGTCAGGCCACTTCGTCTTCACCATCATAAGTGTAAGTGGACAAGAGATCGAAAAACTCCCCCGTGATGGAGACATCTTCACAATTTGAGAAACATCACGAAGGGAGAAGAGTGCAAGAATCCATGAAAGGTATGAAAAGGTTCAAAACTAGATGAGAGGACACAACTTGTCATTAGGCTCTCCTTCTAGCATAATAATTGTTGATGGTGCTGGACTTGCCAACATGTTAAAGGGATCTCCTACGTAAGAATTCCCAATTAGACCTCAAACAGTTTGGTGTAGGAGTCCCGACAGTGGGTTGTATAGCAATGCCATGACCATGATTTCACACAGAGGCAAGTAAGATAACTTTATTAGTAGCAAGGGTGTGACCATTATAGTGAGTCAAGGAAGGTGCATGAGAGGTTCTAACACATGTGGGTTGAGATGAGTGCGCTCCTTGGCAACTTGTAGCAATACTCAAATGGAAAGGGAACACATGAGCGAAGATGCATCACAAGCTAGAAAGAAAGTCAGTTGGGAATCCAAAGTGATGGTTAAACCAACCAATACATTTCAAAAAGATCCATACATGCTCATACAGAACAGTCCATACATGCATGCGTAAAAAAGAAAATGCATATGTCATTTAGAGTAAACAAGACAGCTGGAATACAATACAACATATGCATGTAATGCGTTGGCTCTTATTATATAAAGAAGTGTAAGTTGCAATCATACAATACATCCATGTACACCTGCTAGCTCCAACAGTGGAACATTACAGCCACATCCAGCTGCTCCTCCAAAGAGATGTACTAGCTTCATGCAGTGGAGAATCCAAGGCATGTTACAATACTGTCCAAGCTCTCTCCAAGATAGTCTTATTGGAAGATTGGCTGACCAAAAGCCTATACAATGAGTTATGAGAGACTATTTATAGCGAAGGGTGGGATGGCCCTTGACATTCCCCTTTGTGACCGTTCAACTACCCCCACAACTCTTCACCTACTCTATGACTATTAAATTCACTATTGACACTTGACTTACATTTGACATGACTTAACATTATAATTCACATGTACCCATGTGAACAAAATGGCTTGAGCAAGCCATGCTAGACATCACTCTAACTTAGAAAACCATGGAAGCCCAACTTCTCAACATCGTCATGCTGGTCAACAATAACATATTGATGCCAAGATTTGTAGTCCTTTATGGTGTCCATGTGTTTCATGGTGACATTCGTCTGAAACCTGACTCTTGCCTCCATAGCATCCAGGTACACTGCTCAGGCTCTTCTGTCCAACTTGTCTAAAAGCATGTGCATCATTGTCTTCAATGTTTCCAGATCAGCAACATACATGTGCATGATGTCTGCACTCATGGGAAAGTCTGGGCTAGTGGCAATGCACATTAACTCATTGAGGTACGAGTTAAGCTCGAGTCCAACCTGTTTCTTTGTCTTCACCTAGGAGAGAGTCCCAATTGATGGGATTGCATGTGCGTGCACCACAACATGCATACTCTTGAATACTCATGCATGGGAAGCTTGTATGCTAGTGATGAACTATGGGAGCTCTTCATAGTTCCAGATCTGACTCCGATACGTGCTTTCAGCTCAACCACATTGACCCTCATCATCTTAGGCAAGTGAAGTGGGGCTCCCTTTGGACTTCATTGTCCATGTTTGCATGTCATCAAAACCAACATGCATGTTCATCAAGGTACGTGCTCTTCTGAGGAATACCAGAACAATTTTGAAGAAGATGGTCTCCCATACATAGTTCGCAAGGGTCGAATTTGCTTCTTCTTCTTCTTCCTCCCCTTTTATTCTTCTTAGCCACCTGGTTACTAGTACCAATACTTTCACCAAGAGAAGAGGAATAAGGGGAGGAAGAAACAACCGAGGAAGAAGGAAAAGGGTCAACTTTAGGATTAAATGGAGGTTGATTTTGCCTAGATGTAGGAATATTCAATTACGGGGCCAAGGAGGTTGAGAACAACCATACTGGCAATCCGATGGTAAGTCTCGGAAGGGACAATGTAGCCATACAAGGAGCACCAATATTTTTGAAAGGAGGAAAAGGACTAGGATTCCCATTAAAAGGAATTCCTTGATCGGTGGACTCTGGAGTTGTTGCCATATGTCTCAACCTAAGATCAACTAAGGAGTGACATGGAGAATTTTATCCACGGTCAATTAATTTATTTTAATCAAAATAACATAACAAAACAAAAGAGGGATAATCTAGGCAATAGGATTACCAACCAACTATGAACTCCAGAATACCTCCCGGCGAACCAAGAAGTATGGGCAGGCAATCTCCCCAAATGCTATGTTCGGTGTATCACAGTGTACAAGACGGCCGAGTCGGTTACCTAAGGATGGATAGCAACCTAATGTGGTCCTCCCATATATACCCAAAAGTACGTGGAGGCCCAATTCGTGTTAGCACTATCTAATGTGAAACCGCATAGTGAGAGCATTCCCTTATAATTTACGTACTGTAACACCGCCCTATATACCTAAAGGTACATGGAAGAGCTACAATATACTCACGTACGTGGAATGAGGTATCACACTTGGAATGTATCACAGACAAGTTAGCGATAGCTGCTATGTTTTACCATGCCGAAACATGTCACTAGCCTAGACCTCTAAATGTTATGCGTTAAGTTACAATGATCCATTAGGTTAATTCAGATAAATTTTAAGTTGATCTTCTTAAGAATTTACCTTTCAAGGTTCACCATGTGATGTCTTTGAAATTCCTAGAATGCAAGTAATATTATAAGCATTATTTTCATTCAATTTGAACAATGAAAACCTTAGCTAGTAGGGATAGAGAAATCAAATTATTTTAATCAAAGAGCAAAGAACCCATCTAATGTAATTTCCCTAAACTATTCCTATGAGCACACACGAACTCTTTCAATGCACAATGCATGTTTTTCTTTTCAATTCCCTTAATGTTGAAATGAACAAAAGGAAACTAATGCACATACAATCAATCAATCTTTTCGAAAGAACGAAGACTTTACGATAGTTCCTTTTCAAAAGAAATGAAGACTTTTATGACACTTTCCTTTTAGCAAATATTAATCGACTATAAGCTAACTTTGACAGTGAATTGATAGTGATAAAGAAATCATTTAAGAAACACTAAACAATCAAGGCCAAAGTAGGGCTAGCAAAGGAAACACAAATTGATTTCAAAGACACAAGCATCATTGATCTTTTAGCAAGAAGAAACAGAAGGAAATTTGGGAAAAATCAAGTCAAAGGAGTGATTTTTTACATAAGGACGATTAGCGCAGCCCTGAATGGGAGACAATGTGCTTCAGAGCACTATCCTCAAGCCAGGGGTGCTCTGCAGTGCTCTGTCTCTTGACCAAACCTGCTTTGGTGCCAAAGAGCCCATCCTAGGGGATTTCAAGCACAACTTTTACGAAAAAACACTTCAAAAAGGTTGAAACAAGATCAATGGAAGCAAGTAAAGTCTACTAGGGTGTACTAGGATGAAGGTAAACTACCCAAAATGATGATCATTCCCTAGTGGAGTCGCTAATTTGTTATGTGGAATTTTACATCTATGGATAAACACAATTTCCCTACGTGGGTAGCTACACCTAGAGAACATATTTAAAGTGCTTAACCTTTTTCTATAGAAGATAAATAAGACAAGGGACCTACTTGTTATCTTTCTCTTTCCCTTTGTCTCCTTTGTTTGACTCTTGTCGCTCCTTCTCGAATTGAATCCACTCAACAAGTACCTGCAATTATAAACAGAAGACAGAAACCAATCAAAGCAAGAGATATATCTACTATAAGCAAATGGAATTGAAAGCAATTACAAATATCATCATCATACATAAAGAAAAGAATATGGGAAAAGGTGTAAACAAATTTATTAAGTAGAATGAAGAATTACAACCATGAAGTCCAATCCATTGTCACTCTTCCAACTTGGGTTCCAACCAACATCACATCAAAAGCACAACACTATGGTAGCATAACAATACTTGCTTACAATCTCAAACCTCACACCAACAGTATCTCATTACAAATTCTCAAAGTCCATCCCCTGATCACTTAGATGAGTGCTCAATTTATAGGAAAATTGAGGAGGTTTGGTCATAAATGAGGGTATTGAATGGCCTTCCAAACTTAGAGTTAGTTTCCATGGAGGAAGGGATGAGAGGATAGGAGGTTACTTAACTCATTCCCTGTCCAATTTCTAGGTCATAGGAGATGATAAGTGTTGGAATCTTCTAAATGGCTCCCGAACATAAGAATATTCCTAGAACAATATGATGATTTCGCACAATCTCGCCCATCGCAGGTCAAAGTGGGCCTAAGTGCTCTGGAAAGCACCCTGACATGGATCTACCTTCACTGAAGCGCACTTACCCCTGACCAGGGCCATGCTATTGTCTTCAGGAGGCATTTCTAGAGGGCTTCAGACCAAGAAACTCCTAGGGAAGGAGGCATTCAAAGTGATGACTTGTCTAGGGCATGTAGCAACTGAATTAGGGTTTGATGAGCCCTAATAATACTGATCTGAATGATGGGATTGATGTGCCCAAATGGATCTGTAAGAGTAGTGAGTAGATGATTCATGTGTTCGAAACTCCACAGACACTTATCATCCCACAGAAAATTCCTTCATTTCTTTTGTAACGAGGTTATAGGATAAGCTATTTTCAAGAACCCCTCAATAAACCAACGTTAATATCCTGCCAACCCTGTAAAGGACCTAATGTCTGCAACATTTTGAGGAATGGGCCATTCCATAATGGTTTTAATCTTCTCAGGTTCCACAGTTATACCTTCTGAGGAGATAAAATACCCAAGATATTGTATCTAGTCTTTGCAAAAATCACACGTACTAAATTTGGCTTAAATATGGTTGTCTTGCAAGGTTTGCAACACAATCCTCATATGATTCTCATGCTCTTCTTAGTTCTTCCAGTAAATTAGTATATCATCAATGAAAATCAATACTAATTTATCTAGATACGACTAGAAAATATAGTTGATTAAACTCATAAATGTTGCACGTGTGTTACTGAGTCTGAAAGGTAAAACCAAATTCATAATGGCTATAGCGAGTGTGGAAAGCAGTCTTACAAATATATTAATCCTTAGTTCTTGTTTGGTGGTATCCATATTGTAGGTCAATTTTTGAGAGCACACAAGAACCTTGAACCTGATCAAATAAATCATCAATTCTAGGTAAGGGGTATTTATTTTTAACAGTCAGCTTATTCAGTTGTCGGTAATCAATACACAATCTCAAAGTTATATATCTTTTCCATACAAACAACACAGGAGCCCCCCAAGGCGACACACTAGGGCAAATATATTCCTTGTCAAGAACCTCCTGAAGTTGCATTTTGAGTTCTGTTAATTCTAGTATACTCATGTGATAGGGAGTTCTTAACACCAGGGTTGCACTGGGAACTAACTCTATTGCAAAATCAATGTCTCGCTTGGGTGGAAACCCAAGTATAGGCTCAGAAAATACATCCACAAATTCTTGGATAACATGTAAGTGTTCGAGGGAAGTCATTTTGTCTCTAGAAAATGTATATCCTACTCGTAATGCATAAATCTGGTAGCATTTTCTAGTGCATTTCATTAACTGATTAGCAGTAATGAGGCGTAACTTAATATTTTTCATGATTCCATAAATTTATTTTCTTTCACCTACTTCAGTAAGAAAGATAACACTTTTATCTTTACAATCTATGAGAGACCAATGGCTCTCCAACCAATCCATTCCTACCAACACATCATAGGACCCTAAGGGAAGCACATTCAAGTTCACAGTAATTTTTTGTCCTGAAATTTCAATAGGACAATGTTTTGTTTTCGTAGTCACTCCTTGTTTAACACCTATAACCAATTGGACTAACAATGGTTTCTCAAATTTATGACTTCGTCGCTGACATAATTCTATAATTCTCAGGCTAATATAGCTCAAACTAGCACCCAGGTCAATCAAAATGGAGACAGATTGATTAGAAATCTTACCTTCACATTCAATCATCATGGCCTGGTATTCTGCTTAGTGATCATCTAGCGCTGCATTGATCTGGGGTATACTCCTCGCCACCTCTCCAACCGTAGAGGCCTCCTGTACATTTGCAACCTATTCTGTTTGTGTTCCTTGTGGACAGTTCTTTTAGTAATGAGGTTCTTTGTATCCCCAACATTTCAAGGAAGGTTTCTACTACTGGTCATAGACCGATTTGCTAACTAGTTCACTTTGTCTAGCCTCATTTTCTGTTGGGAATTTTTGTTGGTTTCTCACTAGAAATTTATTAAACGATTTTGGATGCTAGTTCCTTCCCATGGTAGCTTTTGCACTTCTATGGTTTGCCACATTTCTCATTCCTTTCCTATTCGAGCCACCCTTGGTACCTTAATTTTTCTCCTTCATTTGCTGGTAGAAAATGCAGGATTTCTATATTGCTTAGTCCATTGTTTTTGGGTAATCAAACTCTATCTTTTCTTTCATAAAATTAGGTATATTTCTAATGAAGCATTGGACCTTAGCTTTTTCCTCCCGAATATACGACACATATCGCAACAACGAGGTAAATTTTGTTACGAATTCATCCATGGTTGAGGGCCCAAGTCTCAAATGATGAAACTCCTTCGCTTTTTCATCGTAAAAACGCTCTGTCAAGTACTTGTCTTTGAAGTGCTTCTGAAAATCATTCCAAGTGATTTGTTGTTCATCGATTTCCCGCAAAACTTTTGCCTCTTCCCACCATAAGGTGGCCTTGCCTTGCAACTAAAATATAGCTAGCATGGATTTCAAATTATCATCATACTCATAGACCTAAAAATATTTATCCATGTTAATCAACCATGCTTCAGCTGCTTCCTTCGATTCACCATCGAACATTGGAGGTTTTTTTTTTTGAAATTCCCTTGAAGTTTAGTCTTTTGCCTTTCGGTTTTCCTGTCACCTAGGACATTGTGAGAACGTGCTTCATCCTCCACTGTTGATTCTGCATTCTCCTCCCTATGATGAATATTTGCAGTTATGTTTCCATTACCAACACTGGGGTTTTGTCCCCGCTGATTCTATGTATCAGAGAGACTTTTTGAGATCATCTCTTGCTTATGCCTCAATATCTCATTATCGATTCTCAGATTAACCATCTTAGCACTCAACTGTTAGACATTTTCTAGCAAGGCATCATTGGTGTGGTGAGATTCCTTTCCCAATTGTATCCACATTTTAGGATCAACCCCCACATAAGTGCGTCTAGCCGGTTTGGCAGTCTATGTCCTATTTACATTTTGTTGTGCTAACTCCCTGTTCATTCAGACGTTGTTCCTTCAATTCCAAAAAAGCCTCAGCGTTGGAACCTAGGCTTTGATACCACTTGTAACATACATTTCACTTACAACATCTAACCAAATAAAAAAAAATAATAAACTTCGAATTACCCTCTCTATAATTAATGTTCATTGCGTAAACAAGGGTTTGATATGACAATATTTCAATTGGTACTATGGTATTTGGTATGTAGATTTTCTAGGTTATTAATTTCCACCATGTGCATAGTACGCAACATACAACACAAATTTATGTCTATGTACATGATTCCAGAGAGGTCATTCGACCCATAACACCTGGCATTCACTGTTCCGTGCGATTAACCCTTCTGAATCCAACAGTCAGCATCGACGACGGTTTGATGTGGTAATTAACTCATCGGCTCAGTGTCACGGTCAATGTCATTTGCATATAATTGCTTTCAAGTTGATTTATCTACAAATGAGCAAGGTTTTTCTCCATGGCGATGAGGGTTTTTTCTCACTGGAATCTCTCACTCCTGCATTTTGCTACACCCACCATCCCTTTGGTAAAATGTGGTTTCTTTTTCTTAGGATTATTGTTTCCTTCATAATTTCTCCATAGCTGTAAATTACGAAAAGCCCTTATTTGTTTCTTGGACTATGCAGGGGATTCTTGCCAACATTGGCTCCACATTAATTGATGGAAAAGAATTTGGAATCGAAAGTTCTTCCTCAGTTATCCATTGCAACTATTTTACTTGGACAGTTGGTTCTATGTTTTTTCTAGAGAGGAAAATTCGTGGATTTCACCAAAGAACCTTGTTTACCCACACAGGTGTTAGAGGTAACATAAGGTTCTTTAATCTCGTTCTTGTTCTATTTCTAGTAAATACCCCATTAAAATTCCTCCTAATTCCTTTTCCTATTCTATTTCCAGGTAATAATTTCCTTAGAGCCTCTTACGGAGGTGAGCCATCACCAAGGTTAAGGTGCAATGGAAGTAGTTTATTCTGGAGGAAGCAACCTGGGAAGAGGAATATTTTATATGCAGATCTTATCCTGCTTTATTCCAAGAAAGTGGAATGAACACCGAGGGCGATGTTCCCTATAAGGAGGGGGAAATATAACACCCCAAACTATATCATTGAGTTACTTTCTTTTACTATTGTATTATTTTACTTTTATAATGTCGTGTTTAATTGAAATTGGGGAACTCGTGGATGAGTTACCCAAAGTGACTTTCATAAAAAATGTTTGATAGAAATAAAGTTCATGTTTCAAGAAAAATAACCTCCTAAGAATTTTAAGGATAGTTACACATCTTTATTTGAAACGAGGGGATTCAAGGAAGGTTGGGGGCTGGATAATCAAGAAAAGAAAGAGGGAAGGGATTTAGTGTTGAGTCAGGATGCTGCTGGAAAACCAAGACACTTCTTGAGCTTGGTGAAATAAACCAGTGGAAGTTTTGGTGAAAACCCGCGAGGGTGGAACTCTGAACTAGACTGGGGGTCTTGATGTTCAGAGTGACTTAATCCATTGTGAACTATCGTTGTCTGGAGGGGAAGAGCTCAGGGGGGAGTCTCAACGTAATTGCCAGACTCATGGCTAGGTGGTGAGATCTTCTTGAAGAGAAATTACTGACCACAAGACTGTGAACAGATAAGTACCTAAATATTTCTTATGATCTGTTATTAAGGAATGGTAATTTTTACTATTGTTAGGTTACTGTAATCAGATAAAAACAAATTCTGGAAAACTGAAGTTTTAATTTATTCTATGTGTGGATAGATGTTATCTCTTTTTCTTGATCCAGAGAATTTTTCTAAAACTCTGTTTACATTGGTATAATTATTATGGTGTGTGAGCACTTGTCAATCATTGGGAAATGAATAGAAGTTGTAGATAAAACCCAGAAAATTCATGAATAGTGACGTAAAACGAATACTTGCATAATCGGAAAGAACAAAGAATTTGTGAGCCCTAGAATTTAGAAGTTAAGAGCAATCCTAACAATATTTTCCATGATTTTGCTTGAAACATTAGTAGACATTTCATGCACAAATAATAAGAAGAAGAGAGTTTGTTTCAATATTTACTATTTAGAATTTAATTAAGTACCAATACACAAATATAGATATTGTAAGGAGAAAAAACTATTTTATGCTTATAATGAGAAATTAGCTATCTATCTATCTATCTATCTATCTATATATATATATATATATATATATATATATTTCTTATCAAGTAGAACAATTAATTAAAAGAACCTCTTTACAATGTCCCAGGTATTGAAACAGAGAAACAATAGAAATTGATAACCGAGCCAGCACCTCGATTTTATACAGTAAACATATGCCAAATCTGCTTCTCCATCTTATGAACCATACTAGATGGTTCTAAAAGCATCAACCAAAAAAAATTTGATGTGATTTTTTCTGAAAGAACCATTCCATTATACATATTATGGATCACAAAAGAGTTAATTCACATTTTAACTCACTCAAAATAAAATAACGAAATAAAAATAACCCTATAAAAATAAAATAGTAATCATAATAATAATAATAGCTCATGGTATTGACTCATGGTATTGAGAACTCATATTATTGACCCATGGTATTCATGTGGAATATAACCTATTTAAAGGGGGAAATTAAACCAAATTAGATTCATCTCAACTCTGGATCTACCAAGCACCGAGAGGGATCAAATACCTTGATATGAAAACCTCTTTTAGAGTGAAAAGAGATTTGATCCCTCTCCACGCTTGGTAGATGTAGAGTTAATCTCTTGATGTGCAAAGCTCTTTTAGAGTGAAAAGAGATTTGATCCCTCTCCGCACTTGGTAGATCTAGTGTTAATCTCTTGATATGAAAACCCCGTTTAGAGTGAAAAGAGATTTGATTCCTCTCCGCGAGATCAAATCTCTCGATATGAAAACCTCCTTAGAGTGAAAAGAGATTTGATCCCTTTCTGGGCTTAGTAGATTAGATCTAGAGTTAAGATTGCAACTGAGAGGGATCGAACTTCTCGATATGCAAACCTCTTTTACAGTGAAAAGAGATTTGATCCCTCTTTGGGCTTGGTAGATTAGATCTAGATTTAAGATCCCTCTTCGGGCTTGGTAGATTAGATCTAGAGTTAAGATCGCAACCGAGAGGGATCAAATCTCTCGATATGAAAACCTCTTTTAGAGTGAAAAGAGATTTGATCCCTCTCCTCTCTTGGTAGATCCAGAGTTAGGATGGGATCAAATCTCTCGATATGGAAAACTCTTTTAGAGTGAAAAGCTATTTGATCCCTCTCCGCCCATGGTAAATTAGATCTAGAGTGCAAGCATCAAGAGGGATCAAATCAATATGCAAACCTCTTTTAGAGTGTAACAAACAGCCAGACATCATGCGTTGTTTTTACCAGGTTTAATTTCATTTATGTTATTTAACTATTAAAACTATTGGGCTTAAAATAGATAGAACAAATACTATTAATTATTATTTAAAAGACTTTGAACCAGATTATTAAAAGAATCAAAGAAACAGTTGAACAAACTTTTGAGAACAGTTACAACTGCTCCTTCACCCTCTTTCCTTAAAGGGAAAAGAGGGTAGAACCCTGGGGGGTTGGAAGAGGAGGACTGTGTTGCATTCTTCCTTGAGTTGGCGAACATAACCAGTGGAAAAGAATGTTGAGGTAACAAGCTATGAGGTACGGGACTTGAGGTTGGACAAAGTCCTGACGCCCAAGGTAACTAACTGTTCCTTATTGGCAGAAGTGGAAGGGCTCGGAGGGGGAACCTGGAAGTAATTGCTAGTTCTGATGCTGGGTGGTGAGATCTTCCGATTATTTAATATATACGTAACGAAATACAAATAAGTGATACTAACACGGTAATCATTTGCAGTAGAATAGTTTGAATGTTTACTGTAAATTGAAATAACATAGTAATAGTGAATGACCTGTTTACTGTATGTAGACAGTTTGGAAATGGTTTAGCATAGATAACGATCATTCACTAATTTCCGAGTAGAATAGTAAGGCAAATAGATGGTGCATGCTTTCCTAATGGATACTGATATACATCTAGAGAACTGTACAACTGTCAATTAGCAATCAATGCTGAACTAATAAGTAAAATAACATTACAAACGAATGTCGATTTAACCTGGAAACACATAAGTATATAAACTGTAAAGAAAATGCTTATCTGTTTTCTGCTATAAATAAATAAATAAATGATACAAATTGTAAACATATTCATATAGCAATATATATATATATATATATATCTAAATATCATACCTCTGTCATACACAGGAATTTCCTTAAATTGTAGAAAGAAGTCAACTCAGCAACCCTTCTCCATGCTTCTGGTTAATTAAATGATTTCTTTATAGTTCTTTACATACCTAGGGTTTGAGCCACAGACGAGTTCGTAAAGAACCAATCCATAGCCATGTACCCTGATTTCTTAAAACTAAACCATAAATTCTAATCATACCGATCAAAAATATGTACATAAAGCACTTTAAACAAAAATGAATGCTATAGCTTGCTCAACGACTAAGAAGAAAATCATGCACAACAAATAACCCTCGGTAATCAAACAAATCCAAAATCGCAGCAACTTATTATACAAGAATGAGGGTTTACATAAATAAACACCAAAATTTCATTAATTAGTTTGATATAATTATATTCCGTCAAATCCAGTCCAGTCGAAAAGAATTTCACAAAATTACAATAAGTTATGTTATATGCTTGACATAGAATTGAACTATATTAATTCTGGGTGGCTAGTATGAGCAGAAATAAACCCAAAACCTTAATTAATATTACAATTCATAGTCTAGAACTCATCTTGGCTGAAGGCGCAACATCAAACAAGTTACAAATCTTGAAATTTTCTATCTTAGAGAGTGATTCTCTGAACCAAGGCACAATAAACGAGTTTTCCAACACACATGGAAGGAGTAGGAAGAAGTGGAGATTAGCACTGGAATCGTCCTCAACAATGCACAAACTAAACGAGGGTTTCAAACCAAACCCTGAGGTAATATCTGCACAACAAGCAACCATGAGAAAAAGACCACCTATGTAATAACTCGACAACAACATCAACCACGAAATGTAAGTAGGCTTACCTGTATGTGAGCTAGGAAGCCATTAAAGTGGCGACCAAACCTGTATGGAACCAGACCACCTCAGCGAGGAAAGAATTGGAAAATAATTGCAAGAAGACTCAATGACATTATCACAGTGGAACAGATGTTACCTCGAAACGTCAGAGTAATGATCCTTTCTTCAAGATTGCTAAGGACTAGGCCGAGTTCTCCATTGCTGCCCAAAATGCCAATAACCCATTAAACAACTCCAGAACTGTCATAACCCAACCTTAGCAGAAGAAATAAGGCATAACAACATAATACGAGTAGAATGGGGACAAGGATGACACTTGGAGTCTCAGAGGCGAATTGGGCGAAGAGTTTCATAAGTTCTTCATGACAGAGCAGAGCGTCGAAGCAAAGACTAACCAAATGAATTATCCCTTCTGCCAAAACAGTCGATAAACCCTTCAACCAGGCTTGAACAATCAAGACCATCAATTGACACCAATCGGACAACAGACAGATAACCAACCCAACCTCGGGATCCTTCCACGGTAAGTTAGGTAACGGCATAAACACCATCACAGGTGGCAAGGACGAGCACACGTAATCTAGGCAGGAGGACACCTCGGGACTCTGTGACTTTAATGGAAGGCAGCCTACTCAGGGACGATGAAGGAGTGCGGGAACAATACCGGCAGTGGTGGAATGTACCATGTAGGCTGCCAGCATGGTGATCCCTTTTCAACTCCACAGCTCCAACTCTAACCCAAATCACAAACATTAACCCAATTCATTACCACAACGATCACACAAGTCCACATTATGATGGACCAAGGGGTAGATAAGGCATTAGTATTATAATGATTAATGCTTGTTAGATTAACGAAATAATATATATATATATATATACACACGATGTTACATAGAGTGAAAAGAGATAGAATTAAGATGGATAAAATGTGTCTGAAAAATTGTTGGGAAAAGTGAAAAAATGTATGATGTTTAGATTTTGATCATCTAAATATGAATTAAAATACTACAAAGCAAAATTTAACACAAAATTTGTTAAAAAAAATTAACTATAAAGCTCATTTTATTCATTTATTATTACTTGTGACTCTAGAAATACATTTTATCGTTGACCACTATTAGTTTAGCATTGGCCAATTCAACTTATAATTCTTAACTTAAAAAATTAAATATTTATTTTTCAATATTATTAAAAAAACTATTTTTCAAATAGTTGACTAGACTATAACTTGAAAATTGTATTGCAATCTTTTCAATTACTTCCCACCATAATTTAAGCAAATCTCTGCATAAAAAATGGATTAAATAAGAGAATTACTTCTCACCATTATTTAGTAGTGATTACTACCCACCAAAATTTATGCAAGTCTATGTGTTTCACCAACCAATTAATTTATCCTCCTCACATCTTAGTTTATTATTTTTTCGAAAAAAAATTATAGGGTTCCATTTCACTACTAACCGTTATTAATTTAGGAAATATTGACCAATATACATTATAATTTTTTATACATTTTTTTCCATAACATAAACTAAAGTATCCTGCAACACTTGTTAACTTATATTTTTACTCACTTATTAATTTACTTTATTTAAAGATAATAAACTAATAAAAGCATAAACATAATTATTAAAAAAATATTTTTTAAAATAAAATAAAATTCAAAATAATAAACCTATTTAATTGAAAATTTTAATAGCTATTTTTTTGAAATAAATCAAAATATTTAAAAATTTACTTGAAAAATTATCCGAAAATTGAATCATCTCATCAAATTCATTTTTATAATATTATTAATGTTTTAATAATAATATTTAATTTAATTAAGACTTTACATTTTAATAAAAATATTTAAAAAATTTATATTGAAAATTATTCATTTTATTAGATATTTTTATTTAATAAAATAAAGTTATTTAAATATTAATTATTAATTAATTAATATTTACTGTTATGCCCGATGAAAGTGAGGAAATATATACAGACCTATGAACATTAATTATTAATTCATTAATATATAATATGCGGAAAAGTTACAAAACATTGCCGAAGAAAATTGTTATTCCTTGCTAAACTACATCCATTTTCTCAAGTAACACTTCTTCATCACATGAATGTTAATAATTCAAAACTGCTAATAATTGCTAATTAATCGTTGATCAATATGCAGAAAGGATGTGTGACCTAGAAATGTGTAGACAAGGAATGTATGCAAAGATACAAACATTGTGAATGAAAGTTTTTATTTAGTGTTTTATTTCATTGATAGATGTGAAATGACAAATGTATTTAATATTTGGGAAGCTCAAATAAAACTATACTTAGTGGGCATTATAGTGGAGACATGGTGCCAAATTGTATGCAGAAATATGAAACATTGTAGAAGAAATATAACGAACTGAGTGGACATTACAGTGGAGATATTGTAAGAAAATGTATGCAGAAATATGAAACATGATCCATGCTCTAAACACCCATTCTCCCACAAAACACTCATTCCTCAAAGATTAATAAACCAAAATTGCTAATTAATTGATTAATATGTAACGTTATGCTAGAGAGAGATATGTGGTAGGAGAGTTCAAAGGAGGGCAAGTTTATGTTCCTTGTTCTTGTCATCCATTATCCCACACAATAGGCTCAAGACACCTGTTCTCCCACAATACACTCATTCCTCGCAGATTAATAAATCAAAATTGCTAATTAATTTATTAATATGTAATGTTATGCTAGAGAGAGGTGTGTGGTAGGAAGGTTCAAAGGGAGAAAGTTTATGTTCCTTGTTCCAGTCACCCATTATCCCACATAACACTTCTTTCTCATGGGCATTACAAAGACACTTCATTTAATATTGGATAATAACTATGTAATTGTCAAATGTCAAATCACAAATGGGCTTAGTATTCGATAAGATCAAATAAAAAAAACCCGACATATTAATAGGAACAATTAATCATCTACCCTTATTTTTCACCATTTAAACACTGAAACTTTTCATGCCCAAAATTGAATAGCGCAAAACCACTAATTAATATATTAACATGTAGTGTATGGAAATGTATGTGTAAATACATAACGTTGTAGTAGAAAGTATTATTTGGAGGATTTGTTGTTTTTTTCTTTTATACGGTTCCTTCACATATCGATATCAAATAAAACATGAATGGTTAATATATAGTTTTTTATGAGATAGAGTACATTGATACAGTGCCTTCACATATCGATATCAAATAAAACATGAATGGTTAATATATAGTTTTGTGTGAGATAGACATATGCAGAAGAAGTATACGGAGGTATGGGAACATTAAGGGAATTTTGTATTTTGGTTATTTTATATCACATTTTTTCTTTATACATATTACATTTTTTAATTTAATATTAGATAATAAATATTTAATTCACAAATATGACTTTACAAATGTAATAGTATTTGGAAAACTTGAATACCAAAATTAGTTATTTTTACTTTGATACACATATCAAAGCATCGAGAAAGCAACTTTGCCACAACTTCATTGCATCCAAAAGGAGCCCACATCAACATAACTTGATGTACATAGAAAACAAACTTTTATTCCCCAAATTTTTCATATGATAGTGTTGTCAAAAAATGAAGTACTTGTAGAGAGACGTTGACACTACAGTGTCCCTTCAAGGAGCGTTTCACAAGGCTTTCGAAGAATTTACATGCAAAGGATACAAAGTCCTTAAGGGATGGAAGCTAAGCCCCTACACGAACATGAAATCAGTGAAATCAGTGTTTGGAAAGAAACACTTATGAGATTAGCTTATTGTTATTGTGACGGGCATGTACAGGTGCTTTGGACTGTGAGCACCGAAAATCCCAGTGTTTTACGATTTTAGCAATCCAAAGAAATTTAATACATTGAGGGTTAATTTGGAATGTTGAGTGGAGCATGTAGGGAAGTTGTGACTGATAACATGTTGCATGTTCGGAGCAAGGAACTCAGATGTACGTAGCAGAAAGTTTGCGTAACTATTTTCTACATATATTTTCTCTTGCATTTTTTTTTGTTTGTGCCACCATTTTACACATTCATTTTTTCTGGCACACACTTTTTTTCTGCACAATAAAATAATAGCAGTTTGATATTAAATTAATATTAGAATTTCATCATTTATGGTATTATTGGGCATAGCATAGCAATGTCAGGGATAATAGTGTCGTAGCACTCACCCATGGATTAAACACATAAAATTAGTCTTTTCTTGTTTTAAAATGATTTCTTAGGCACTAACTGAAAATAAATCACTCTTCACCAGTGGAATTATGTCACATCATGGTTTGCTCTGCCAATAGAAAATTAAAAATAAGATTTTTGAAAATTAGAAAATTATATTTTAATTCATTTGAAAAAAGAGATATTCAGGATTTTACGGAAACTTTGGTTAATATTGCAAAAAAGACACAAACTAATCAAATGTCAATGAAATTCAATTGGAGGAAAGTGCAATAGTCCAGGGCCAAAAAAATATAGTCAATTTTGTCATGTGATAGTCATTCTTTTCATGTAGTTTCAACTCTTAACTCTGGATCTACTAAGCACGGAGAGGAATCCCATATTTTTTTATGCTAAAATACTCAAGATATTTGATCATTGTCACTACCTGATAGACTAATAAAGATGGATCTAATTTGGTTTAATTATTAATTTTATAATTCTAATTATTAATTTTATTTTATTTTTATTTTTTATTTATATGTAATTTTGTCTAGTTAAAATGTTTTTACTAGTAATTAGTAATTTTATTCTTATATTTTTATATTTTATTTTATTTTATTTATATTGTTATGTAATTTCATTGAATCAAAATGTTTACATAACATAACATCATATCACATATCGCCTGGAGTATGCCGTAAAACTGCTTCTGCTTGGCTAAGAGCTCGTCTTCCTCGGACGTAAGGAAACAGGTTAACGGCCCAAGACTCAGAGGCATCTGGCAGAGTGAAAGCCTGCTCCCTTACGGACCACCAGCGGGTTATTACAGGTGGCGTGGTTTTCTTGATAACGGTGATGAGTCAAACCGATATTCGTGGATAGCAGCCAGAAATGGTTGTCCTCACTATTGGTTTGACACCTGAGTTTGATAGGTTTTGCCACCTTCGGAAAAAAAAAAAAAAAATACATCATATCACATAATATAGCCATACAATATCTCTTCTATACTAAGCTAGGGAAGGCCTCTTGACATAATCATAATTTATTTTTGTAACTATTTTTTATTTTACTTACTAACTCATATTTAAAGTGTGCTTCATTTTTGTGATATTTCTTAGATTTCCTCACTAACTCGTAATTTCTTCATTTCAGTAATCTATCCAAACTATTAACTCATAATTTCTTCATGTTAATACTGCTACCAAAATATTGTTTAAGATAAGGAGTTGTCTTTAGTGTGACTTTTTGGACTTTCGGGTGCTAGAATCTAGCTAAAAATTTTGAGTTGAAATCTTGATTTATGTTATTTAAACGGGTTTTTTGACTGTATATATGGATTCAGCGCTCTCAAAAACTCCTACGGCACCAATCTAGCAGAAAATTTTGAATTGAAATCTTGATTTGTGTTATTTAAATGAGATTTTTGAATGTATATATGGATTCAACACCCTCTTGACTGTATATATGGATTCAGCACCCTCAAAAACTCCTAAAGCACTTTGATTGTGCGGGAGTTAACTAACAAACTTGTGATTTCAATAAATTCCTATTAAATTTTAAAGATATTAAATCCAAAAAACCCAAAAAAAAACTTCCAAAAACCCTCACTAAAAACAACTTATTTAAAATAATAAAAATTTCATCAATCAAATCAAACTGTAGAAATATTTTTTCCCATTATGATTTATAAAATTAATCTTAATAAAATCACAATTTTCCTTTGACTGAAAAATTTAACCAAATTTTAATGAGTGAGGATGCCGTGCTCCGTATGATGACCGCGTATCCCATGTTGACCAGCGTTAGGAGGAATGAGTGGTCCAAGGTCAAAGTGGAAACAGGTGTCGGGCCTGCTCTCGTAACTGGAGACCATTTTTCTCCTAGTAAATCCAAGTATTGTAAAGCAGCTCACTACGTGCCTATGGAATAGGCGACTCTTTCCAATGGTGAGCATTTGACCATGTGGTATGATTTTTCAATATTGAAAGATTTATGATTTGAAAGGTTTTAATAAAAAACGTTATATTTTTATTAGTTCAAGTGAAATTACAACGAAACAAAAATAATAAAAATTCGGACATCCTGTTATTTGTTTTTTAACAAATTTAATTCCATGTTTTGTTATTTAGATCAACACTTGTATGAAGTCGCCCTTTCGCAAAAATAAATTTTATTTTAATAATATATTAAAAAATTAAAAATATTTATTAATTTATTAATGAATTTATATTTTATTTATTTATTCTAAAGTAAATTTAAAAAATTATTAGATAAATTTTCCAGAGCTCTTATTTATTTATAAACTTATTAAATCTAAACATAAAAGACAATATACTCCCTTATTAAAACTAAAAATTAAAAAATAACATACTCGAACTGGAATTCCAAAGGATAAACTTTTAAAACCTTGTCCATTCCCCATTTTTTTATATTATTGCAAAATTTTTAAAATAGTTTTAAAGAGGTGAGTATATAAGTACACATAAGTAATATTTTTAATTAGAAAACAATTTTATTTAATGATAAAAGGTTTAAGTTTCATTTATTTATTTTTACGAAAATTATTATAATTTAAGTTAAGGCAACCAAGTTTAATAATTTTATGTTTTTTTTGGTTTTTTTTAATTGAATATAGTGATATAATTTTATATTTTTTATTAAGTGAAATTTATTTTAAATATATAAATAGATTAGAAGTATTTTTTTTTGTGATAGTGAGTTTGTATACGTCTAAAACTTTATATTTACAATTTTTTTCAAATTTGAAAATTTGCTGGAAAAAGTGTAAAAATGTATGATGTTTAAATTTTGCTCATTAGAAAATAACTAAAATATTATAAAACAAAATTTTACACAAAAATTGTAAAAAAAAAATTAATTATAAAGTTTAATTTATTCACTTATTGCTTCTAGAGGCCTCTCGAGCCCAATATGGTAGAGATTTGAAATGCAATGTTCAACATTTTGACTAAGTCAAATTACCTCAAAACCAAAATAAAATTAAATAAAAATATTAATGTACATTTGTAAATATTTTTAATATGTTTAAATTTTAGGCATTAGATTCTAATGGTTATATTATGGGTCTCTACATTGTGCTCTCTCTATTTTGAAAATGAACCACACTTATGGTTAAGAACCCATCGACCCAAAAAGTGGCATGTGATTTTTTCTGAAAAAAAAACTTTCCTTTAAAAAAATTATGGATCATAGAAGCTTCAATTCTGACATTTTACCTAGCTCAGAAAAAAATTAAAAAAAAAAAATAATGAAATAAAAATAACCCTATAAAAATAAAATAAAACTAGTCCATGCTATTGACCCTTGGTATTTGTGTGAAGTATAGTTTATTTAAAGGGGGGAATTAAAGGAGCGTAGATGTATCTCAACTTAGGATCTACCAAGCAGCGAGACGGATCAAATGTGTATATATCCAAGCCTCTTTTAGAGTGAAAAGAGATTTGATCCCTCTATGCGCTTGGTAGATCTAGAGTTAAGATGAATAAAAATTGTCTAAAAATTTGTTGGGAAAAGTGAAAAAATGTATTATGTTTAGATTATGATCATCTAAAAATGAACTAAAATACTACAAAGATAAATTTTACACAATTTATTTTATAAAAAAATAACTATAAAGTTCATTTTATTCATTTATTTTTCCCTAGACGATTATAGAAATCCATTTGCTCCTTGACCACTATTATTTTAGCATTGATCAATGCAACTTATAATTTTTAACTTTGAAAATTAAATATTTATTTTTCATTATTATTAAAAAAATATTTTTTCAAACATTTGACCAGACTATAACTGGAAAGCCTAATTGCAACATTTGCACAAGATAATGGCATATGACTAACTATCTTACATATTTTATGCAATAATTTATGGATACAGTTGTAATATTGATATATTATTTTTAGATATTTGTGTAGTAATTTTTTACCATAATTAAAAAAAGTCTTTCAATAAAAAATGGATAGAATAAGATGCAAATAAATATATTTTTTCGGAGTTACTTCTCACCATTATTTAGTAGTGATTACTACCCACCAAAATTCATGCAAGTCCATGTGTCTTAGTAACCAATTAATTTCACCACTCACATCTTAATTTAATAGTTTTGCGAAAGCAAGACTATAGGGTTCCATTTCCTTATTAACCATTATTCATTTTTTTCCTTAACATAACTAAGCTATCCTGCAACACCTGTTAACTTACATTTTTATCCACTTAAAAAAAGAAAGAAAGAAAATTATTTTAACGTGCACGAAGCTAAAAATAGCCTACGAGATAGATTGCTTCTTCCTCTCATTGATGTATTGGGCCCATTTCCTATGAAGCCTCACAATAAGCGCTCCCAGCTTGTCAAGAAACCCCTTGCTAAATAGATTATCCCTATAGCTAGCTGCCAGAATATCTACATAATACATGAAAAATCATCCCAAAATTTAATCATCTCTTCATATTCATTTTTTTTATTATTATAATTTTTTTAATAATAACATTTAATTTAATCAAAACTTTAAATTTTAATCAAATTATTTAAAAAGTTTGTATTGAAAATTATCCTAAAAATTATTCATTTCATTGGATTCTTTTTCTTTGAAGCCTAGTCAAAACTAGTCGTCCCTCCTAGTCAAAAGTAGCCATTTGAATGGATTGGTTTTTCTATTTAACTTGCTACCTTGACCTGATCCTTCATCTTGTCGTGACGATGAACCACACTTGCTCATTCGAAACGCATGACAAATGAATTTTGATGTGATTATGACTAAAAACTTGTCTCAAAAACTTGATATAGATTACAAAAGCCTTAATTCAATCAAATAAAATTATGTGAAATATATTTATTTATAATTTTTTTTAAGACAATCTCTAAATTAATTATTCTAGTGTAACTCAATCCATAATCAAAATGAAGTGAACTAATCTGAATATTGTGTAAACTAAAATAAATTAAAAATCTCAGATTCACTGTTCTCAAAATATCTACGGAAAGAAAAACAAGTCGTAAGCCCCAACAAAAATAATGAAACATAAAAATCTAAAACTAATCCAATAGCTAATTCCTCTCGTTACGAAATAAAACATAAAACAAAAAACAAAACTTTAAAAATAAAATTCATTACCAAAATTTATATTAATGAAATAAAACAAAAACAATACTTAAAAAATAAAATTCATTACCAAAATTTATATTAATAAAAAATTGCGAAAAAACAAAACTTTAAAAGTAAAATTCGTTATCAAAATTTATATTAAAAAAAATACAATAAGTTTACATAATTTTAATAATATCATTTTAAAAAATGACGTTTCAATTTACAGAAATTTAATAATTATTATTTAAAAAAAATCTATGTATCGATTTACAATTTTTTTAAACGATTATCTCTTACATCTTTTATTTAAAATGAAATATGTCCAAAATAACACCGTAGATGCAGCTATTCATCGAAACCATTAAACCCTACCTTATTTTCGGGTCAATTTTGGGAGACGCTGCTTACACAAATTGAGGGGCAGTGTGTCTTCTTGGCAGCGCAGGCAATCCACGGGATTTGAGTGGTAGTGTGTCTTCTTGGCAGCGCAGGCAATCCAAGGGATTTGAGGGCCGAGAGGATCTCCATTCGGAAAACACTTTCCTGCTTCAATTTCATATATAAAATGACCCAGGGCAGTGACTTCAATCAGCGGCCTGGCAATGATGGCATGAACAAATATGATGATATGATGCTGTTTGTCAGAATCTGTGTTATTGTGATTTTAATCGCCACTTTGCTGCGCGTTTATGGCAGAATTATTTTACAGTGTGCTAGATTTATCAGACGGAGTCGGCAGAGATCAGGTTTTACGCAGCATCAGTTTTATTTTACAGGAGAAGAACCGACGACGCTGCAGAACGTGGGGCTGGATTCTGCGATATTAGAGACGCTGCCCAAGTTTGTGTATAGATCGCAGATTGGCACGGATGGGTTAGAGTGCGCAGTCTGCCTGTGCGAGTGGGAGGAGAATGAGAAAGGCAGGCTTTTGCCCAATTGCGGCCATAGTTTTCATGTTGAGTGTATCGATATGTGGTTTCTTTGGGATTCCACTTGTCCCCTTTGCAGAACCGTCGCCCAGCCTGAACATCCAGTTTTGGAATCCGCTAGAATAGGGCAGGTTTCGGCTACAATTCCGACACCAATTGCTTCAGGACTCGATCCTAATCTGAATTCGGAGCAAGGGCAAACTGCAAGCTCTGAAGAAGAGTATGATCCGCAATATAGCCCACCAAATACATTATCTTCGTGTGGGCAGGACGAGATGAATGTAGATATGGATGAGGGAACCTCGGGTGGAAGAGCATTAATGCCTCATATTGCCATTGATATACCCAAGAGGCCCCATGTCTTCTGGTCACCTGCCGAAGGCCATATGCCAAATGATTCGCAGTCATCTTCGAAAGCTCCAGTGTCTGACCTGCGTTCGCTTACCAACCAGTTTACCAGAGACATCGAGAGGAAGATATCCCCATCGGATCATCCTGGGGAACGCGATCTTGAACACGACGGCGCAGCGCAGAGCCAGTAGAGTGGGGAAACCCTAATTTGTAGAGATCATACACATATGTTATCGACGGTAGATGGTGATGTGCCGTTCTGTCGTTCTTTTTTATGGTATGCCTAAGTAAAATGTTTCACAAAACTAATAAAAATCGGTTCTCGTTGAATTTTGCATAACGCCAATCCGTTGATTTCAGTTCGAATCTTTACTCTTTTTGTTCGATTCAAATCAAATTCGTTTCATTTAATTAAATTTCATTGCAGATAGATTTTTGTCAGATTTAATTTAGATTATAGGTTAAAATTTCAAGTAATGATGTGTAGGATTAAGGTTGGGAGTATCCATTGCAGTGAATTAATTAATGAAATATAGATTAAATGATTTTTAGAGGTTACTTTTCATTAGTTATAGGTTTAATTCTCAGAGAATAGGTTGAAGAAGGGAGAATACAAACTATTTCTCCAAGTATTTAGATTTTACCTTTTAAACTCAACTTAATTGGGGGAAAAAATTACAATAATGCTTTCTCAGTGGTCTTGAAGATTTGCAACGCTTTGAAAATTTGTAATGCTTTTCTGTTTGAGAGAGTCAAAGATTGAGTGAGTTTTCGGACATGCTCAAAGCCCAAAGGGACTTGGTTAATCGCACTAGCTCCTATGGTCCTTTGATATTATTGTTTGGGACAGAAGATGGAACAAAACGCGTCCGCTAACACAATTGTTTGTGGCTGAAGATGGCGTAAAATAACTTAACTCTTTAATATATGATATTTCATAATTGAGAAAACTCTTTGAAAACAATGTGAGGAGGGGCTCTTTGATTTGTAGACTTATTTTGAGAAATAATATCCCCGACCACAGATAATTTAATAAATGGAGATCCAATTTGTTTGGCCTTCAAAGAGAGCATCTATAATAGAGGCTCACTTCAGCATTGGTTGGCCTTATGATAAATTTATTTGGATATTTACAACTTTATGGAGAGAAGATCCAAAGTAAGCCCCAAGCTTATGATAAATTTATTTGAATGTTTATAACTTTATGGAGAGAACATCAAAAGTAAGACTCATAGTTCAGCAATCTGGGTAAACAATGAAATTAGTAAAAGGTATGGTGGAACCGTGATGGTTAAAAGGGAAATGATTTTTTTTTTGGGTGATTGTTAAATTATTATTAACAAGTTTGGGAATCCATGGGAGAGAACCCAAGAATGAGATTTGTCAAGCACGAGACAGTTAGAGATATTTAGTTACACTCACTCTCCCCTCATAGAAAAGGCATCTCACTGGGAAAAGGGGTTGAGGAAAGGCAGAAAAGAAAAGCTGAGGCACCTGAAGATAGAGAGGAGAGACAAAACTGCAGGCATGACGCTGCCATTAAGGGACTCTTAAGATGAGCTATGAACCAGTGGAGACCTTGAATTCCTGGCTCGGTTGGCACCTTGATGCCAGTGAATAAAACCCTAGAGGTCACTCTTCTCTACTGTTCTGGAGGCTTAGTGCTCCAGCGAGAGAAACAACCGTAATTTTAGTCTTCGTGCTTGGGAGGAGAGTTGTACTCTTAATTGGATTGCTTGGCCCTAATTGATTAGATAAATATGGTGACACAATATAAATGTTTTAAAAGTATAATATACATGTTTTAAAAGTATGTTGCTTATGTGTGAATGATGTATTTCTTTAGGAATAGTAGAAAAATGCTCATTCAAATTACAACAAAGAAATGGTTGGAACTGTTATAGTTTTAAAAACTAATCGTGACAATAATATTTGACCGTAAATATCATGAATTCCAATACTCTATTACTGAAAATAAAATCTTCAGTGTGTTCCTATACAATGGGAAGGTGAATAAGTGAAACCTCCCCGACACCACGCAGGCTCAAGATTAGCAAATACGTTGTTGCCATTGCACAGGATGAATGGTGTTGGCGGTAGGGTTAATAGGGTTACCAACCAAAAAATTGACTCAAAAAGAGGAAAGAAAATTAAGAGTCTGTCCAAACCCAGTTCAAATACTTGGGTTCGAGCACAAGCGAAACAAAAACTGTTTAAGAATCCGACAGAGACCCGTTTAGCTTCCGGGTCAAGCTGACTTAAGTAAGCAACCCAAAACCTTGTCTAGACCGTAGCCAATAGGGGACAATTATTTCCAAAAACGAGCAGGATCGGGTTTGCTATAAAAACCCTTACAGAACTGCTTTAAAACCCTCAAGCCTAGAACTGAAAGTAACAAATTTTGAGAACTGAAAGTAACAAATTCTATGAAACTTCGAAACGCCAGAGGAAGCAACTCTAGTAAAACCTGGTAGCGGAGGTAGTCGTAATTAGGAAGTGATATGTAGAGTACCCGAGTACCAATCAAAATGAAGCTCACAACATTCAAGGGTGAAGCAAGAACCTGTGTCGCTAAACTCTAAGAACAAGCATAAGAAGAAAGTAAGCGTGGGAGTAAAATGACCCAAAAAGTTACCAATAAGTAGAACATTGCAAAGGAATCGAGGATACCCGAGTACAGGGGTAACTCCAGCGGAAAACCCTTGTAGAGTGTGAGTCCTGTAGTAAGATTGCATACCGAAAGAATGGACAACATAAGTATCGGTCCAATAAAATCAACCTGTAAAACCGTAAGTAAGGATATACTACCAGTCCAATACAAGTAGCCAAGTCGTGCAATGAAAGGCACAAAACGAGGAAGCGTTCTTTCCCATCACTTATCTTGTAACCAGCAAAAGAAGTATCTTAGTTCAAAGGGAGCAATAAGGAATTAAAAGAGAAAGAAAGCTAATTACGAGGTAGATGGAGTTTTTTTTCTACATGGATCAGATTATATGCTTTCGAAGGTAAAATTTGAAGCATTTCTTTTAACTCTTGATGTGGATATTGTGTTCTCAATTGAATATGGTACACGGGATGATTTGAATGAGGAAGCCAAGAAGATATTGTCAAATCAAGATGTAGCAAAACTGAGACACCGAAACACTACAAAATAAATTATGGACAAGCTGCATAGTTTGTATGGAAGAGATAGGATTCAATATTCTGAAAGTATTGAAAAACCCCATTGCATTCTTAAAGAGAAAGAGAATAATAGAAATGAGTCTACATTCATAGCAGTAGCAGATCTGAGTTTATCTGAAGAAGATAGTGAGAGTATCCATGAGAGTAATGACATGCAAATCATTGATCTCAAAATCCAGCATGATGAAGTCATTAAGGAAAATGAGAATTTGTCAAATCAACTACAAAACTCGGAAGCTTTTTGTGCAAGCCTAGAAAAGGAAATAGTCTCTCTGAGATGTGAGGTTGAAAAGGAAAATAATTAGCTATCTCAGTATTGAAAGTTGGAGAAAAGCACCGAAATTTTGAATGAAATCCTGATCAGCCAAAGATCTCCACTTATTAAAACTGGATTGGGCTTTGAAGAATAATCATGCCTTGTGAAAGAAAAAGAGAAAGTGGAGGATAGCGAAGTAGAATACAATCAAAATTCCACCACCTCTAAAGTCAAGGTTCTAGGAAGCAACATCATCAAAGGAAGCAAAAGAAGAAAATAAATTATCAGCAAAAGAAAAGAAAAGAAGATCACAATCACAACATGTAGCAGTTCAAGAACGTGACAAAGCATCCAAGCATTCATGGTCCAACAAAGAAAAACACAAGGTATCCTAATTTATTTTACGGGTATTATCTTTCTTGCAATCATTTTGGTCATCGTGCTAGAAAATGTAAATTTTTACAAGAAAAAAAAGTTTGTTGGATAATCATTGCTTGAAGTGTGCAAAATATGGCCACAAAGCTATAGGTTGTAGATATGAAAGAATCAAGCCAACAAAAATAGCAATAACACCATTGAAGACAAAGAAGGTATGGAGGAGAAAAGATGAGTTGCAAAGAAATAGCTCTTCAAAGGACATCAAAGAAGAATGTGGTGGTTTGAAAAATGATATTCTACTCACGGGGAATAGATCTTTATCTTGTGAACAATAAGAGATGGCTTCATGAGAAACCAAACTTGATAGGCGCATGTGACTAATAAGGAGGAAATTTCAGCCTCATGCACCTATTCATTTTAGGTCCACAAGATCGTTTTGAGGCATAGAAGGAGAGTGTGTGAGTCGAGGGGGAGTTCTACAAGGTTAATGCATTATATATCATTTTATGCTTTTGTCTCATGATTGTTGATAGTTGCAACCATGTTTTGAGAAGATTATTTTTCTATTTTATGAACACTAACAAAATTTCATGCTGCGAGCAACAATTGTTTTATGGCGTATTCTTAGGGGGAATTTGATTTGGATTTATGATTTACATGTATAACACTTATGCCATGCATGATACTATGTCTTCCATTGGAATTTTGGTGATAGTTTGTGAGAATGGTGTTTCTGTCATTGAAACCCTCATTCTTTTACTTCATTATAGATTCCTTTTTCACATGAGGAAGGGTCATTGATACATGCATGTGTATTACGAAGTTGTTGGTTGATTTTTGTGATCTGTTTGAAGAAAAGTGATACATCATTCAGTACAGTTGTAACATGTTTGAGAGTCCATTACATGTGTATTCACATGAGTCATATATCTTACATTGGATAATTAAGTGGCCATGCATCATATTTTCATATCATATTGTCATAAGGATCCCACCTTGAAGTCTACCACATATATTTGTTAGTGATGATGAGGATTGTTCTTTCTAGTGCACATATGATATCTAGAGAGAGTGAATGAAGTTGATATTGCAGATTTCTTACTTTGATGATAGCGATATTATGCTTAGAGGTTGTGCTAAAAAATGTTGGTTGCATGGTTACCATTGTTGATTGTATTTGAGGATTACTTGCATATGTTGTTGCTGCATTATTGTGTTTAGATCAGATTATTTCTAATGATGTATATGTGTTGTTGGTGCCAGAAAAAGAAAGGTTGTATTGATGGCATATATATGATAGTTTCCTAACGCTTAGAGGCATGTTGTTGATTGCTATTCAGCTGGAGGTTATAGTATTGGTTCATTCATATGGATGGAAAATAATTTTTTGTTACTTATTGTTATATGTGAATGGATTGTTTTTTCTATAGTTCATTCATGGAGGCTTCTGTTGTTGGGGCTGTCAACTATTAGTGTTGCAGCTTGCTAGTTCAGGACATATTCTGACAAATCTTTGGAGAGAGTTGTGCACACTCATTTTGGCATGAATTTATTCACTTTTCATCATGGATCAAAGCCTTGTATTTTCACTTCTTATCATCATTGTGTTGATTGGGTGATCCATGAAATGGAATTTATCTATCATCATGAGTCAATATTGTCTTGAGAGAGAGCACCATGAGATTTATTTCAGCATTATATCAGCTGGTATATGTTATGTTTTTGTAGTCATGTGTGGGCGTTCAGAATTATTTTGTAGTCATGTAATGTCATGTATCACTCTTGGGTAATAGGTAGAATCATATGAGTGATGTTCATGTATATGTGAGGAGTCATATTTCATATTTGATGAAGCATTGTATAGTCACAATCTATCATTCATGTAGCCATGTAGTAGGATTGTGAAGCCCTGTACTTTCATTGCAATATTTTTGATTCATAGTCCTTGGTTCTTTTGGAGTAGCCTCCTGCTTGTTACTTGGAGGAAATTATGTGTTGTTTCTCACACCATATTGGATGATGGTCATCATATGCCTTGTTGGTATTGTTGTTGGTTATGATATGCTGATGCATGGGAGGATGATATTGTCATTGTCTAACTATGTTATTATTGATGGATGTAGTGTAGTCTTGCTTTATGATGGTCATCATTTGTTTTGTTGTTGTTGTTGGTGATGTTGATGGATAGAGTGCCACTACTCTGGTTGAGAGTGGTGATCTTGGAGTTGTTGATTATTATTTTCTCTATTGCTTATGATGTGTTGTTTCCGATTTTTATACTATTGATTACTCTATATTATTGTTGCTGCGAGAAACGATATACTGTTGTTATTTGGGCCTTGACATTGTTGTTCATCTAGATGGTTTTATTTCTTGAAAATACTGTCGTTTATTCAAGAGATAGAAAGACCCATTACTGCTTTTGTTTTATGTCATTCTTCCATCAGGAGTGTTGTTGAACCATTATGATTTGACCTTATTGGTGCATATGATGACTTGCTGGTTATAATATATTGTTGCCCACACTATGTTGATGTTTATGGTTGTTGCTTCTTACTGAGACATAGTTAATGTCTAGGGGTAGTAGCTTCTATTCAACTATGGTTATTGGATGAGCTCAACCCTTTTCCATTGATGTCAAAGGGGGAGTGAATGATGAGCTTTTCAGAGGCTAGTTGGTTGGCTTCCATCAATGCCAAAGGGAAGATTTTTGGCATTATAGCTTAGTTGGTTGGTTGGAATTGATTTCAACCTAGTAGAATTGGTGTTGGATGTTTCATTGGTATTGGTTGGCATTGATGCCAACCGAGTAGTATGAGATTGTTTATGCACATGATTGTTTGGTTTATGGTCTCTAATGTGTGTGTGTATGGATGAGATACTACATGATTGATTAATACAAAAATGGAATTATGCTAGTGAGATGGTACTTGGCTTATAAATTGGTTGCATACATTAGCTTGATGGTTGCAGATGTTAGTGTAGGTTGTTTGTTGATGTGTGGATGCCTTGGTAGGTTGTGGAGCTACTATACCTAGTTGACAGTATTGGAGACATTCAAGCTTGTTTATGGTACTTGGTGTATATATGGATGGGTTTTAGCTTGTATGATCAGTGGCAAGGTTAATTATTGATGGTTGCAGATGTTGGAGTAGTTGTGGTGAAGTTTGATGGCTTGAGTGTTGGAGCAGCTAATGGGTGGCATACAAGTCAACCTAGTTTGGCTGATGATGATAATGGTGTTGCTACAGTGTTTTGTTAGAGTGTTGTAGAGGATACAGTGGGTCCTTGAGGTCTTACAGAAGATGATTTTTCAGTGGGTCAAGTTTGATCAGGTTATGAGCTGATTTGGGATAAGTTCTTCTAATTCTCTGCCCTAGTCACATGGAGGATGGGTCATGGGAGCAACTAGAAAGCTCCAATAACTTGGAGATGGGCCCCATGAGAGAGATTGCATGTTTAAATTGATTTGCCTTAGGCCTGTGCATGTGACTTAGACTCAGAGTGAAAATTCCTCTGCATTCCTCATGTTGATCGATTATTTATTTGTTTTTCTAGCTTACCTTGTTCGGGACTCATCATGTAAAGGTTAGAAAAGGGTCATTGGACTTATAGAAGATTTTTTAAAAGGAATATTCATTAGTAAATGAAGTTAGTTGCTAGAATAAGTCGAGGATCATTAAACGAAACCACTTTTAACATATGAATGATTGGAATTAATTGATTTAATAACCTTCAGCAACTACAAACATGTGGAGAAAGGTTGCTCATTCTGTTGGTTCTCTTGTGTGAGAAAATTTTCATAGTGTTTTGGAGAGCCATTGTTGAGGAGTGTGAATTTTCTAAAGCATAGTGTGCATGGAGGTATTACTAGAGCAGAGACAAAAGCATGCATGGCTAAAGACTATTCTTATGCAAAAGACAAGTGTCAGGGGTACAAAGGATTTTTTTAATGAATTTGTGATTGGAGGGGAAAAATTATTGTTTGAGTTTATATGATTGCGATAGATTGGTTGTAGTAGTGTCTCATGTTTTCATATAGCATTTACGTATTGCATTGTTGAGTTTTTCCATCTAGTTTATTTGCAGAAAATGTATTGAGGACATGTGAGTTGAGTATGTGAGAGAGGGCTATGATTTGAGTTCATTCAATAATTGATATTTTGTGTTTTGATTATGTGATATGGATATATTTTTGTTGTGATTTTCATGTTGATCAGCTCAAGTGTTCTAGTTTAAAAATGCATGAAAGATGAACTACATAAAGAAGTGGGGTGGGTGATCTGGAAAAACAAGTATTGACAACATATTTCTTCATAAGTCCAATGGGTGTTGGGGAAGGATTGTAGATTATATAGGTGTCTGTAGAGTCATAGATGGAGATCATAGATCCTTTCAGATAGTTGCCATATTGTACTCTCTACATAATGATTTGCAAAATAGATAATAAAATATATTGAATAGCTCAACAACAATAGGTTGGTTTTTTTCCTAGGGAAGGTTTTCCACCAGATATCTTGTGTTCCTATGCGATGTGTTGATTTTGATTCATTATGCATGTTTATTTCTTATACTATGGATCTCATGTGTTGATTCTAGTTGAGGTTGCATGTTCACATCTAATGTTTATTTTTGGAGTAAAAGATTGATTAATATATTGGAGAAAAAGTTTTACGTTTAGGTTTTAACCCTATACAAAAATTACTTGCATATGAATTCTAAAAACAAAAAATAAACAATAGCGTGAGCATAAAACATAAAATAGATATACACAAAGATTTTCCCCTAGATCCCAAAACCGGGACAACTAGATTGACTTTTCATTATGTTCCTTTCAGTGATACAATAAATATATATACATGTTGAAGCATCCATAAATCCCAATCCATTAACCGTAGATTAGAACATAACTGTAGTTCCCTTGACTGGATTTGCAAAATACCATGGACCGAAAACCATCGTGCCCAAAACCATGTGTGAAATCCATGCACAAAATGATAAGTAGCTCTGCCCACCTAATATAGGGTCCAAAAAAAATTCTTGGGGTGCTACCCCTGTCACCCCCCCACATGTGGGGTAGTCGTGGAAAGAATATAACACAACCCAACATTCTCCCACTTTTTCTTTTCTTTCCACAAGGGGCCACAGGAGAGCTTATTCATTGATCCAATCTTGCAATGTCCATTGTTTCTCTACACCAAGAAAACTTCTCAATGCTCACAAACTTTGTCAATGCATCTGCAGTATTCTTCATAATGTTGACCTTTACCAGCAACACCTTTTTATCCTCAACCATATCCCTCACAAAGTGATAATAAACATCAGTGTGCTTTGTCGCTCAATGGTAAGCAGGGTTCTTTGCTAAGAAAATTTCACTTTGGCTATCACAGTCTATCCTTATATCTTGCTGTACTAACCCCATACTTGAACACAATCTCTGCAACCAAACTGCTTCCTTTCTTGAATGAATGGCTGCCATGTGTTTTGCCTCTGTAGTTGAAAGTGCCACTACAGACTGTCTCTTACTCATCCAACTAACTGCAACTCCAAATAGGTTAAACACATACCCACTTGTAGATATTCTCTGATCCATATCTGCAACCCAGTCTGCATCAACAAAGCCACAGATGTCCAAAAATCTGTCCAATCATAGTCTTCCTTGGTAGCACAAACCATAATCACTAGTGCCATGCAAATACATAAAAACTTGCTTCACTACTGTCCAATGCTCCTTCCTTGGTTTTGACATAAACTTGCTCAATACTTCCACTGCATGTGTAATGTCTCATCTAGTACGAACCATTGCATACATCAGGCTACCGTGAGAACTTGCATATGGAACATGGGACATGTCCTCTTCCTCTTCTTATGTATTGTGACACTGTTCAGCAGATAACTTTACACCTACAGGGATAGGAACCTTCACCGGTTTACTATCCTGCATATTAAACCTCCGCAGTATTGCCTTGACATACTTCCTCTAGTTTAACCAGATCTTCCTCTTTCCTCGATCTCGTTTAATTTCCATCCCAAATATAGCTTGTAGCACCAAGATATTTCATGTCGAATTTGGAGGAGAATTGAGTCTTCAAATCCTGGATAATTTCTTTGTCATTTCCAACTAGCAATATATCATCCACATACAAGACTAGATAAATAACACGGTCACCAATTAATTTAAAATAAACATAGTGATCTGCTTTGCTTCTGGTGAAGCCAAGTCCCTGTATAAATATATCCATTTTTTGATACCACAACCTTGGTGACTATTTTAACCCATACAGAGAATTTTTTAACTTGCATACTAGTTCTTTCTTACTCTTCACCGCAAAGCCTTCAGGTTGCTTCATGTAGATCTCTTCTTCCAGATTCCCGTGAAGAAATTTTGTCTTCAAATCCATCTACTCTACCTCAAAATAAAAAGCAACAACAATAGACAAAAGTAATCTAATAGAAGCTACCTTGGCAACAATAGAAAAAATATCACCAAAATTAATTCCTGCACCTCAGAATAACCTTTTGCTACCAAGCGTGCTTTGTATTTCTCCACCTTTCCTTCTACATTCATCTTCTTCTTGAACACCCATTTCCTTCATGTTGATGGTGTTTCACCTACCAACATGTCAAGGGCATCTCCTCGGTAAGAAGTCCCAATTAGACCTCAGACTGTTTGGTGTAGGAGTCCCAGCAGTGGGTCGTATAAGAATGCCTTGACCATGATTTTGCACAGAGACAAGTAACATAGCTCTGTTAGTAGCAAGGGTGTGACCGTTGCGGTGACTCAAGGAAGGTGCATGAGAGGTTCTGACACATGTGGGTTGAGATGAGTGCGCCCCTGGAAACCTGTAGCAGTACTCGGATGGAAAGGGAACACACGAGCGAAGATGCATCACAAGCTAGAAAGCAAGTCAGCTAGAAATCCAAAGTGATGGTTAAACCAATCAACACATTTCCAAAAGATTCATACGTGCTCATACAAAACAATCCATACATGCGTGCGTAAGAAAGCAAATACATATCTCATTTAGAGTAAACAAGATAGCTGGAATACAATACAACATATGCATGAAACATGTTGGCTCTTATTATATAAAGAAGTGTAAGTTCCAGTCATACAATACATCCATGTACACCCACTAACCCCAACAATGGAATGTTACAACCACATCTGCCTACTCCTCTAATGAGATGTACTAGCTCTGTGTGGTGTAGAAGCCAAGGCGCGTTACAATATTGTCCAAGCTCCCTCCAAGATAGTATTATTGGAAGCTTGGCTTATTAAAAGCCTATACAATGAGTTATGAGGGACTATTTATAGCAAAGGGTGGAGTGGCCCTTGACATTCCCCTTTGTGCATGTTCAACTACCCTCATGACTCTTCACCTACTCTATGACTGTAAAATTCACTATTGACACTTGACCTACACTTGACATGACTTAACATTACAATGCACATGTACCCATGTGAACACAACGACTTGAGCAAGATATGATAGACATCACTCTAACTTAGACAACCATGGAAGTCCAAATCCTCAACATCCTCATGTTTATCAACAGTAACATATTGATGCCAAGATCTATAATCCTTGATGGTGTCTGTGTGTTCTGCGGTGACATCTATCTAAAACATGACTCTTGCCTCCATAACATTTAGGTACACTGCTCAAGATCTTCTATCCAACTCATTTGAAAGAATGTGCATCATTGTCTTCAATGTGGCTGGACCAGCAACATACTTGTGGATGATATCTGCACTGATGGGCAATTCTGGGCTAGTGGGAATGTGCATTAACTCATCGAAGTATGAGTCAAACTCGAGTTGGACCTGTTTCATTTTGTTTGCCTGGGTGAGAGTCCCAATTGATGGGATCACATGTGCACACACCACAACATCCATACTCTTGAATACTTGTGCATGGGAAGCCTCTATGCTAGTGATGAACTACGAGAGCTCTCCATAGTTCTGGATCTAACCCCAGATACGTGCTTTCAGCTTGACTACATTGACCCTCATCATATTAGGCAAGTGAAGTGGGGCTCCCTTGTACCTCATCGTCCATGTTTGCATGTCATCAACAATAACATGCAAGGTCATTAAGATACATGCTCTTCTAACACATCACTGCTCCCATTCGTTGAGATGGATGACTGCCTTGTACGTGGTACCCAACTTGGAGTACACTGCTCGGATAACTGTGTCAAGGGACTATACTTCATCTAGTATTGACTTCTTCAGTTCAGCTCGAGTGGACATTGTCACCAAGTCTTCTCCTTCATTGGCCATTTGTAGTTCCTTTTCCATTCACTCATTATCAGCTATTAGGAAGTAAACACTTGAGTTGGTGGCTTCGGCATACACTCTGGATGCATTGGCCAAGGCAGTTGGATGTTTGTGCACATCAGTCATGATCACTCATTCCTCAACTTGCGCAAGAGATGTATGATCCTCTGAAGTTGATAGTCTGCGAGACTACACAACCCTATGTTGGGATTCGTCGAACACGATGTTGTGCAGTTCTTCTTTTGGCTGATCACCAAGGATCTTAGCGCCTCCTTGGTAATTCAAGACTTGCTCATCATCTAGATGCATTGAAGCGGGTGATTCGATCTCTTTGTGGTGAGGCATGAGGTTGGTGTGCTATTCCAACTCCTGTTGCTCCATGTTTGCATCCAAGTATTGAAGTGCTTGTTCTATCTCATGAGCGAAGTCTTGCCCCTATGATGGTTCACCCTGTTCGCTTGATGCCAATGTTTCAAATGAATCAACTACTTGTACAGGCATTACTTCATCTGTTTGCACATGTTGCATTCCCTGTTGTATATGCTACTGCTACCCTTCCCTCTCCTGTTTGCACAACTATTGTTCCTTTCGGAGTTCCTCTCTTAGCTCATGCAACTCCTCTGCTTCTTCCATTCTCTTCTTATCCATCTACCTTCACACGATTCGCTTGTCATGCTGCTACCTCTTTGCCTCTATAACCATAACTACATTCTCTACAAGTGGATCTATTCGAAATTTGCAGCTTTTCTCCTCCTCCATGCAATTGACAATCTTCCTCTTAACTTTGTCATGCACTGGTATGCTTGCCTCTACTACCAATGCTACTACTGCTGGTGCTAGTGCTCTTCATGATGCTGCTTCATGTTGCTTTGATAACCACTCCACAGTGAAGTCGACCGGTTCATTGGGTCTAGAGAAACTGTAGAAATATCTCCATGGGGCCTCCTTGGCCCAATGACATGCCACGTGGATCCAGTTGAACTGAACTCTCGTGAAGTGATCTTTCACAATGGAATATGGGTCATACAGATTGTAGATTCGGAGGTCTAATGGGTACTTATTCATTAGCTCTAATTTGACATCCGCTTGCTTGATACTCTGGATCTCATATAATCCAATCTAGAATGGAAGAGTGGGCCAAGGTGCCTTCTTCTTCCGATGCAGTCTAGCTGTCAATCCTGCTGAGATGTGATATGCTAATTTCTGCATGACAAATACATCCAAGGAAAACTTTAGAAGGACATGCAGAGGCTTCTCTGCACTGAACATTTAGATGAAAGTGTTAGACGGTGAGGCATACCAATCTACAATCCCTATCAATGCCTCAATTTCTTCCTTTGACATTCAAGGTGGATCTTGTTTGAATATCATCTTGTACACAAGGGTGACAAAATGATCAGAGGGCTGTGTGATTACTCCTTTGAAGCTGCATTTGGACAACAACTTGAAATACGTGTTGACAGCAGTCTCCGTTGGTGACCATGCCCACACCAAGCCCGGGAACTCTTGTTGGGCACAGACTACATCTAAGATGTAGGCGGACATGTAAATATCTACACGCATACCTCCAAGTGACTGTCGAACCTTTGTTACTTGTTCCTTCGGCTGATGAGCCAATATGCTGGACTAGTTACATGGTTTTCCTTCTCTAGCCAATTGGTCCACTGAACCCACCCAACTCTGTTGGAAGGTTTCTGTGCTTGCTTGGACATACAGTCGACATGCAAATATGACCAAGTATTGGTATGCCTTCCTCAATATCTTTTTCTTGTAGATTTGGTTGGGTGTCAACCTGAATCAAGCTGGCTCCTTTACCCAATTCTTTAGAATGTATCTAGAGTTAGCACTGTTGTTGGGTAAGTTGAATGGAGTCTTCATGACAGTCACGAGCTCTGAAATTTGATACATCTCATCATAATATTGTGCCCAGAAGGTCAAAAGCTTTGTTCCACTGACACTTCTCAAGGTCGTCGTCTCGGGATCAGTGTGAGAGACAATCTAGTGTATCATGTCCACACATGGGAATGCGGGATAATTGCATTTAATCTTGTACAAGCCGGACTTGTGAATGTTCATGTACACCTGACGGTCTTCAAGGTCTTCCCAAAAAGTGTCCGCAAATGTTTCATTGACCTCTTGCCACTTCAGTTTGATGTCGTTGTCTAGATACAACTTTGTATCTTCATAGATCAGCAGAGTAGAGGACACTCGCTCAACTGCTTTTCCAGCTACATTTCCATCAACATCTGTGATCCTATTCTTTTGGAAGCCATTGAGATGGATGAACACCTGAAAGATCTGGAGACAAGAAACATGCATGGAAAGAAACCTATTAGTGAAAAATAAAGAAAATTCAGGGAATGACACGGCACATACCTGGGAAACTGATGGGTAAGATTGTGCAATTTCTTATGGGAGGCTTAGTCACTGGCTACCAGAACTACGCAAAAGGAGGTCTAGGCTATTTGGGAGGCAAGATCAGTTGCTAGATGTGTGAAACGCGTAATCTAGACTGGTTGCTAGCTGCTAGGATTCTATAATATACAATTCCAGCTGGGAGTGACTGTAGACTCAGGGATTGCATTGCCCAATTTTCTGGGACAACAATCACTGTCCCTCAAAAATTTGAAAAATAGTCTTGGAGGACAGTGCTGGGCAGAAATGCACATTTCTGGAGAGGAAGACAGAACCTTCCTTCCCCATATTGCGCAATGTTGTCTTAGTTAAGGCAGAGACCGTGCCAAGGTTGGCCCGACTTGCCAATGGGAAACTAAAAGAAAATAATACAGTGAATGCACAGTGACACTAAGTGAAAGCAGAAGTGATTGAATGTGCATTCAAACATGAATGAAAGATTCAACAAACAGATGAACATGCATGTGGGTGAAGTCATTGGCTGATTTGGCGAATGTTCATGCAAAACAGTTTCATGCATGCGACAATAGTGAGATAGCAATGAAAACTGAAACAAAGCTAGGACAAGCTAGTATACATGAAAATGACAACAAGTGTTCAAAGAAATCAACCAAACAACATTCACACAAGTGAATACACAAAATGCAACAGAAATGTTGAAAAAGACAAGTTGAGGCCACTTACCCTTGAACAGATGGGCCGGATGTCTCGAAGAGTCCTGTATGTGTTGTGGGATTTCAGATCTTCAAGATTGATGTGAAAGAATGAGCTCTGATGCATCAAATAAATATGTTTGGGTTCATGATGCACATGCCACAAATCTAGGAAAAAACAACACTTGGAGGAAAGTTTCTAAAACAACTTTGCATGTAACTTCTAGCTACTAAGAATATCTCCCTGAATCATGGGATGCCTTTTTCATTTTTCCTTTTTCTATTCCAAGAAAAGCAAGCTATGCATGCAGGTCAAGCTTCCTTGGTCCTTGGTGGAACTGGTCAATCGAACTACTCATGCATGAAGCTGCTCAACTGCTTGAGAAAAATGCACATTTCTGGCTGGGAGTTGGGCTAGTTGCTTAAGAGATTTGTGCAATTTTTGGGTAGAGCAGCTGACTCCTACCCAGAATTGTACAAATTCTGAGCTGAGCAGCCCTGCTGGGGAAAACTGCGCAATTTTCACTAGGAGTGTTGACTGGCATAATTGTGCAATTCTGGAGCCCATCTGGCTACTAGACAGGATTGCGCAATTTCTAGAGGGGAGGCTGGTTTCCCTCCAGAAGTGCACAATTTCTTGGGGGAGTTGCTCAGCCTGCAGCTGGAGCAAGTTTGGGTGACTAGCCTGTGAGGGGAATACATCAAGCTATGATCGATAGCTTGTCTTTGTGCAAGAAAAACATTGAAGCTTGTGTACTTCACGAAGTAGGACAAGGTGTTGTTAAAGGTTGGTAGGGAGGCTCCAAAATGAAGCTAAGGAAAAATTTTGGAGGGTGGTTGTAGCCGCTACAACACTTGGTGACACACTAGTAGAACTCCATCTCTCTGAATGGAGCTTGTTCATTAAAAGCAAGTTTAACACCTCCAGAAGTATTTTTTAGTTTTCAGTTCATCTTGATTTCACACTAGCTTGATTGTAAGATGTAGCATCTTCCAAACTCTTGGTCGATTGACACACATTCCAAGCCAAGGCAACATAGTTGTTTTGATTAGGTTTGAGGGGTATATTGGTGTACAAACAATATGGTCATCAAAGTCTTAGTTTCATCTTTGGTGTTGCTCCATTGCGAGTAGGCCTGGGTAGTACCCCAACGGAGTAACATAAGAACACAAGCATGGCTCTATTGCCAAAGAACCTGTTCAATACCCCAACGTAGTTACTTGCATCACCTCCCTATGTAGAAAGCCTTTCTCTTATTTTGCCTTATTCATTTTTCATTTTTCATTTTGTGACTTTTCATTCTGTAATTTTCTTCATTTTTTCAACTATGCATGGCACTTATTCATTTCAGAGGCGCAAGAGGGATCCAAACTTATTGAGATCAAAAGAGGTTGTTCCAGCAGAGAAGTAGTTTATTGTATCTCTGACGTACCTGTTAAGGTTTTTACCCTCACCTTACTCTACTTGACTGAGCTGACAAGGGTTAACCCAAAAACAACCGACTAGAGAAGGTGACACTAGTTAACATGCAAGCGTTGTGTTTTCACCAAGGTTCATTTGAATAATACATATTTTCCTTCGATGTATCACGAACTAAAGATAACAAGTTCTTCATACAGAGGCAAGATGATAGATAACCAAGTAGTTATAGTCATGCAAGCCCTCTTGTACTTCACCCAGCACGTTTCAAGAGTCATACATGGTTTCATGTGAAACTAACCTATGAATGAAACAAGCGAACTAACAAACAACAAGGAAAAGCAAGAATAGAAGCAAAAGACAAAACAAATAAAGTAAGAAAACAAGCAAGCAGACAAACAAACAAACAAAGCGAGTAAGAAATCAAGCATGCAAGCAAACTGACTGAAAGTAAACACTACTCCTACTCCTACAGTAACGATGCATGGGCTTGATCATGTGAAGTGATATTTCCAATGCAGCCACCAGCACATTGGTTGACCCATGTTGGTGAAGGCTTTGTCGACGAGAAACCCAGTTGTGCAAACCAGTAAGAAAGATAGATATAACAATGATGACAACCACACTTCGTGTTTCAAAGTGCCCACATGACATAAGTGAGTACAAGTGCATGACGACCAGTCCGCAGACTTATCATAGTGTTGTGTGACACTGCATGTAACTTTGGAGCATAAGCACACTCTTGACTATCACATGCAAGCAAACGAAAGAAACAAAGACAACTTGCATCATGAATGAGTGCTTGCAATGTAAGATTCCTCTAATGCATGAGCGATGGGATCATGCAGTTCGAGTGGAGGAAGTATGATCTGTGTGTGAGATGGATCTTCAATGCATATAGATGAGTGATGAGGAGCCTTGGGTGATTGAACAGTTTCATGATCGGAAGTGAGACTAACCCCAAGAGAGTGAGGACCTAACATAACCATAAGCGTGAGCTAAAGTGCCTTGACAGTCTTGGGTGTTTCAAATTCATCAACAGATAGATCATCATAAACTGGTGGCTTCGAAAGATCAACTATGATAGAGTCATGATCGTGATCAAATATGGAAACAAATGGATCATAAATGCCACGATCAGAAAAATCCATCACTACATTGACATCCTTGTGATAAGATGAATCAAACAGAGGGGTATATGAAAAGTGAACAAACTCATCCTCTGTGTTTCTAGAAAATAAATATGAAAGATCAAGTTGATTTTCAATGAATAACTTATACTCTCCATTATCGAGTGATGGACAAACATCCGGCGAGTCCTGCGAGTGATCAACAATGGGTGCATCCGTGGATGATGACACACATGAGAAATCATGGATGGCAGGTTCACCGATGATGTTAGGGAAAAATGGAGGGGGCTTAGATGCAAGGGAGTCATCCTTCCCTGAGTGTTGATGCTCAAGCTCCCACTCATACATTTCGTGAATGACAATGCATGTTGGTTGTGCAACACCAACTCCGTTAGTGGCTTGTTCCTTGTTCACAACAAGTGAAGATTCTGGAATGGATGAACACAATACTATATCATCTGGAGGAACACTTGAGTGCAAAGATAGAGGTCATAGAACATAATGCATATGAGAAATCGAAGGACTCACAACCAAATATGTGCAAAAATTGAGCGAAGTGATGTTGGGAGGATGTGAAAGTTAAACAAGTGTGTGAGCATGATCCTCAACATCACTCGGTAGTGGTGGACTATTGAATGAGGGGAAGGTGAATAGTCAGTCAAGACAGTGACCACATCCACATGAGATTGCGCAACTCCCTCACTGAAGATTGTTGAGTGAAGCTTGATCTCAAGCTTCTTCTTAGGATAGGTATATTTCATAAGGAAATACTCGAACTGGTCCCAAAGATAGGAAAACTTCATTTGGCTCCTCGGAGCTTGAAATTGCAAGTCACGGAAGCGCTACCAAAAATCCATAACCGATTCATGCAAAGCCTTCCGTTGTTGTAACAATTTTTGGTCAAGATGGTCTGAATCAAAACGATAGAAAGTGTCTTCAATGAGATCACAAAAGTGCTCAAGTGAGTGCACACTATCAGCCGGTGGGCTGAGCAGCCATGGACGTGGAGATTCACGAAGTGCGTGTGTAAGACGCAAGTTGTCATGTTCATCAAAACACCCATCTTCCTCATGAAGCATGGAAAGAAAGTCATGTAAGTACTCAGGTCAGGCCACTTCGCCTTCACCATCATATGTGTAAGTGGACAAGAGATCGAACAACTCCCCCGTGATAGAAACATCTTCACAATTTGAGAAACATCACGGAGGGAAAATAGTGCAAGAATCCATGAAAAATATGCAAAGGTTCAAAACTTGATGAGAGGACACATCTTGTCATCAAGCCCTCTTTCTAGCACAAGAAATTTTGATGGTGCTGGACCCGCAAACATGTCAAGGGGATCTCCATAGTAAGAAGTCCCAATTAGACCTCAAACAGTTTGGTGTAGGAGTCCCAGCAGTGGGTCATATAGCAATGCCATGATCATGATTTCGCACACAAGAAAGTAAGATAACTCTATTAGTAGCAACGTTGTGACCATTGTAGTGAGTCAAGGAAGGTCCATGAGAGGTTCTAACACATGTGGGTTGAGATGAGTGCGCCCCTTGGAAACTTGTAGAATACTCAAATCGAAAGGGAACACATGAGTGAAGATGCATCACAAGCTAGAAAGCAAGTCAGCTGGGAATCCAAAGTGATAGTTAAACCAATCAACACATTTCAAAAAGATTCATACATGCTCATACAGAACAGTCCATACATGCATGTGTAAGAAAGAAAATACATATTTCATTTAGAGTAAACAAGTCAACTAGAATACAATAAAACATATGCATAAAACATGTTGGCTCTTATTATATAAAGAAGTGTAAGTTCTAGTCATACAATACACCCATGTACACCCGCTAGCTCCAATAGTGGAACATTACAACCACATCTGCCTGCTCCTCCAAAGAGATGTACTATCTTTGTGCAGTGGAGAAGCCAAGGCACATTACAATATTGTCCATGCTCTCTCCAAGATAGTCTTATCAGAAGCTTGGCTAACCAAAAGCATATACAATGAGTTATGAGGGACTATTTATAGTGAAGGGTGGGATGGCCCTTGACATTCCCCTTTGTGACCGTTTAACTACCCCCATGACTCTTCACCTACTCTATGATTGTTACATTCACTATTGACACTTGACTTACACTTGACATGACTTAACATTACAATTCACATGTACCCATGTGAACAAAATGGCTTGAGCAAGCATGCTAGACATCACTCTAACTTAGAAAACCATGGAATTCCAACTCCTCAACATCCTCATGTTGATCAACAATAACATATTGATACCAATATTTGTAGTCCTTGATGGTGTCCATGTGTTTCACAGTGACATCCGTGTGAAACCTAACTATTGCCTCCATAGCATCCGAGTACACTGCTTGGGCTCTTCTGTCCAACTCATTTGAAAGTAGGTGCATCATTGTCTTCAATGTGACCGGACTAGAAACATATTTGTGAATGATGTCTGCACTCATGGGCAATTCTAGGCTAGGGGTAATGCGCATTAACTCGTTGAAGTAAGAGTCAAGCTTGAGTCCGACCTATTTCTTTGTCTTCACCTGGGTGAGAGTCCCAATTGATGGGATTGCATGTGCGTGCACCACAACATCCATACTCTTGAATACTTGTGCATGGGAAGCATGTATGCTAGTGATGAGCTATGGTACCTCTTCATAGTTCTGGATCTGACTCCGATACATGCTTTCAGCTCAACCATATTGACCCTCGTCATCTTGGGCAAGTGAAGTGGGGCTCCCTTGAACTTCATCATCCATGTTTGCATGTCATCAACAACAACATGCAATTTCATCAAGATATGTGCTCTTCCAGCACATCGCTATTGCCATCCATTGAGATGGACGACTGCCTTATGTACGGTACCAAACTTCGAGTAAAATGCTCACATAATTGTGTCAAGGGACAATACTTCATCTAGTATTTACTTCTTTAGTTCATCTCGGGAAGACATTATCACCAAGTCTCCTCCTTGATTGGTTGTTTGTAGTTCCTTTTCCATCTGCTCATTCTCAGCTATTAGGAAGTGAACACTTGAGCTAGTGGCTTTAGCATACACTCTGGTTGTATTGGCCGAGGCAACTGGATGTTTGTGCACATCAGTCACCATCACTCATTCCTAAACTTGCGTAGGAGACGTATGATCCTACGGAGTTGACACTTTGTGAGGATGCACAACCCTATTTTGGGATTTGTCGAACGAGATGTTCGGCAGTTCCTCTTTCAGTTGATCACCAAGGATCTCAGTGCATCCTTGGTCGTTCGAGACTTGCTCATCATCTACATGCATTGAAGCAGGTGAGTCGATCTCTTTGGGGTGAGGCATGAGGTAGGTGTCCTGTTCCAACTGCTCCTATGCCATGTCTACATCCAACTGTTGAAGAGCTTGTTCTATCTCATGAGTGAAGTATTTCCCCTGTCATGGTTCACCCTATTCGCTTAATGCTAGTTATTGAAATGAATCAACTACTTGTATGGGTGCTACTTCATTTGTTTGCACATGTTGCACCCCTTTTGTATATGTTGTTGTTGTGCTTCCCTCCCCTGTTTGTGCAGATCTTGTTCCTTTCGGAGTTTCTCCCTCTGCTCATGCAACTACTTCTCTGCTGCTTCCATTCTCTTCCTATTCCTCTAACATCACACGATTCGCTTGTCGCACTACTACCTCTTTGCCTCTATAGCCATAGTTGCTTTCTCGACAAGGGGATCTACTCGAAACTTGCAACTTTGATCCTCCTCCATGTGATCAATAATCTTCCTCTTACCTTTTTCACAAACTGGTATGCTTTCCTCTCCTGCCACTACTACTATAGCTGGTGCTATTGCTCTACGTGATACTACTTCATGTTGCTTCAATAACCACTCCACAGCGAAGCCAACCAATTCATTGGGTCTAGAGAAACTCTGGCAATTTCTCCATGGGTCCACCTCAACCCAATGACACGTCCCGTGGATCCAATTGAACTAAAATCTTCTGCAGTGATCTTTCACAATGTAATGTGGGTCATATCGATCATAGCTTCGGAGGTCAAATGGGTACTTCTTCATCAGTTCTACTTCAACATCTCCTTTCTTGATACTCTGGATCTCATATAACCTAGTCTGCAACAGAAGAGCAGGCCAAGGTGCATTCTTCTTTTGATGCAGTCTAGCTGTCAATCCTACCGAGATGTGATATGCTACTTCTAACATGACAAGTACTCCCAAGGAAAACTTTGGAAGAACATGCAGAGGCTTCTTTGCACTGAAAATTCATATGAAAGTGCTAGACAGTGAGGCATACCAATCTGCAATGCTTATCAATGCATCCATTGCTTCCTTTGACATGCAAAGTGGATCTTGTTCGAATATCATCTTGTACACAGGGGTGAAAAAATGATCGGACAGCTGTGTGATTACTCCTTTGAAGCTGCATTCAGACAAAAACTCGAAATACGTATTCAAAACAATCTCTACTAGTGACCATGCCCACTCTAAGCCTAAGAAGTCCTGTCAGGCACATACTGCATCTAAGATGTAGGCAGACATGTAAATCTCTGCGTGCATACCTCTAGGTGACTGTCGAACCTTCGTTACTTGTTCCTTCAGCTAATGAGCCAATATGCCAGACCAGTTACATCTCTAGCCAATTGGTCCAGTGCAAGCACCCAACTCTATGGGAAGATTTCCATGCATGCTTGGCCATATAGTCGACATGAAAATATGACCAAGGATTAGTACGACTTACTCAGTATCTTTGTCTTGTCCATCTCATTGGGTGTCATCCTGAATCTAGCTCTCTCCTTTACCCAATTCTTCAGAATGTCTCTTGAGTTAGCACTCCTGTTTGGTAAGCTGAATGGAGTCTTCATGATAGTCATGAGCTCTAACATCTAATACATCTCATCATAATCTCGTGCCAAGAAGGTCTCAAGCTTCATCTGATTAACACTGCTCAAGGTCATCATCTCAGGATCAGTGTGAGAGATGATCCAGTGTATCGTGTCCACACATGGGAACGCGTGATATTTGCATGCAATTCATTACAAGCTAGACTCGTGAATGTTCATGTACACTTGACAGTCTTCGAGGTCTTCCCCAAAAGCTCCTGCAAATGTTGCATTGACCTATTGCCACTTCAGTTTGATGTCCTTGTCTAGATACAACTTTGTATCTTCATAGATCGGCAGACTAAAGGACACTCACTCAACTCCTACTCTTGCGGCATTTCCATCAGTGTCTTATGATCCTATTCTCTTGGAAGCCATTGAGATGGATGAACACCTGAAATATGTCAAGACAAGCAACATGCATGGTAAGAAATCTGTTAGCGAAAAACAAAGCGAATTCGGGGAATGACACAGCACATACCTAGGAAAATGATGTGCAAGATTGTGAAATTTCTTCTAGGAGGCTTGGTGGCTGGATTATAGAACTGTGCAAAAGGATGTATGGGTTGTTTGGGAGGCAAGACTGGTTACTGGACATGTTCAATGTGCAATCCAGAATAGTTGATGGATGTTGGGATTGCACAATGCACAATTCTAGTTGGGAGTGACTGCAGGCTCAAGGACTGCATTGCGCAATTTTTTGGGCCAGTAGTCACTATCCCTCATAAATGTGAAAAATAGTCCTGGAGGACAGTTCTGAGTAGAAATGCACATTTCCGGAGAGGAAGACAAAGCGTTCCTTCCGTAGATTGCGCAATGTTGTCTCAGTGAAGGCAGAGTCTGGGCCAAGGTTCGCTCAACTCGCCAATGGGCAACTAAAAGAAAATAAGACAGTGAATGCATGATGACACTAAGTCAAAGAAGAAGTGATTGGCAGTGCGTGCAAACATGAATGAAAGACTCAGCAAACAGATCAACATGCATGTGGGTGAAGTGATTTACCGATTCGGCCAACGTTCATGCAAAACAGTTTCATGCATGTGATAGCAGTGAGATAGCAAAAAAAACTAAAACAATGCTAGGAAAAGCTAGTATACATGTAAATGATAGCAAGCGTTCAAAGAAATAAAGAAAATAACTCTCACACAAGCGAATACAAAAAAAGGAATAAAAATGTTGAAAAAGACAAGTTGAGGCCACTTACCCATGAACAGTTGAGCCGGATGTGTCGAAGATTCCTGGAAGTGCTGTGGGATATCAGAGCTCCAAGATTGATTTGAAAGAATGAGCTCTGATGCATTGAATAAATACCCATCTTCCTCATGAAGCATGGAAAGAAATTCATGTAAGTAGTTAGGTCAGGCCACTTCGCCTTCACCATAATACATCTAAGTGGACAAGAGATCGAAAAACTCCCTTGTGATGGATACATCTTCACGATTCGAGAAAAATCGTGGAGGGAGAAGAGCACAAGAATCCATGAAAGGTATGCAAAGGTTCAAAACTAGATGAGAGGACACAACTTGTCATCAAGCCCTCCTTCTAGAGCCAAAAATATTGACGGTGCTGGTCCTACCAATATGTCAAGGGGATCTCCACTGTAAGAAGTCCCAATTAGACCACAGACCATTTGGTGTACGATTCCTAGCAGTGAGTCATATAGAAATGCCTTGACCAGGATTTCGCACAGAGGTAAGTCAGATAACTCTGTTAGTAGCAAGGGTGTGACCGCTACAGTGAGTCAAGGAAGGTGCATGAGAGGTTCTAACACATGTAGGTTGAGATGAGTGTGCCCCTTAGCAACCTGTAGCAGTACTCGGATGGAAAGGGAACGCATGAGCAAAGATGCATCAGAAGCTAGAAAGCAAGTCAACTAGAAATCCAAAGTGATGGTTAAACCAATCAACACATTTCAAAAAGATTCATACATGCTCATGTAGAACAACCCATACATGTGTGTATAAGAAAGCAAATACATATGTCATTTAGAGTAAACAAGACAACTGGAATACAATACAACATATGCATGAAACATGCTGGCTATTATTATATAAAGAAGTGTAAGTTCCAGTTATACAATACATCCATGTACACCCACTAGCCCCAACAGTGGAACGTTACAGCCACATCCGCTTGCTCCTCCAAAGAGATGTACTAGCCCTGTGCAGTGGAGAAGCCAAGGCGCGTTACAATATTATCCAAGCTCTCTCTAAGATAGACTTATCGGAACCTTGGTAGCCCAAAAGCCTATACAATGAGTTACGAGAGACTATTTATAGAAAAGAGTGGGGTGGCCCTTGACATTCCCCATTGTGACCGTTCAACTACCCTTATGAATCTTCACCTACTATATGACTGTTACATTCACTATTGACACATGACTTACACTTGACATGACTTAACATTACAATGCACATGTACCCATGTGAACACAATGGCTTGAGCAAACCATGGTAGACATCACTTTAACTTAGACAAGCATGGAAGTCCAACTCCTCAACATCCTCATGTTGATCAATAGTAACATATTGATGCTAAGATCTATAGTCCTTGATGGTATCTGTGTGTTTCGTGGTGACATCTATCTGAATCCTGACTCTTTCCTCCATAGCATCCGAGTACACTACTCAGGCTCTTCTGTCCAACTCATCTGAAAGCATGTGCATCATTGTCTTCAAAGTGGCTGGACCAGTAACATACTTGTGCATGATGTCTGCATTCATGGGCAAGCCTGGGTTGGTGGCAATGTGCCTTAACTCATCAGAGTACGAGTGAAGCTCGAGTCAAACCTGTTTCTTTGTCTTCTCCTCGGTGAGAGTCCTAATTGATGGGATCTCATGTGTGTGCACCACAACATCCATACTCTAGAGTACTCATGCATGGGAAGCCTGTATGCTAGTGATGAACTATGAGAGCTCTTCATAGTTCTGGATCTCACTTCAGATATGTGCTTTCAGCTTGACCTCATTGACCCTTATCATCTTAGGCAAGTGATGTGCGGATCCTTTGTACTTCATCATCCATGTTTGCATGTCATCAACAACAGCATGCAAGTTCATTAAGATACATCCTCTTCTAGCACATTGGTGCTGCCATCCATTGAGATGGATGACTTCCTTGTACATGGTACCAAAATTTGAATACAATTCTAGCATAACTGTGTCAAGGGACAATACTTCATCTAGTATTGCCTTCTTAAATTCAGATCAGGCAAACATTATCACCAAGTCTCCTCCTTGCTTGGCCATTTGTAGTTCCTCTGCCATTCACTCATTCTCAGCGATTAGGAAGCAAATGCCTGTGTTGGTGGCTTTAGCATACACTCTGGTTGCATCGGCTAAGGCAACTGGATGTTGGCACACATCAGTCATGATCACTCGTTCCTCAACTTGCATAGGAGATGTATGATCCTCTCGAGTTGACACTTTGTGAGACTGCAAAACTATATGTTGGGATTCATTGAACAAGATGTTGTGCAGTTCTTCTTCAGGTTGATCAAAAAGGATCTCAGTGCCTCCTTGGTCATTCGAGACTTGATCATCATCTGGATGCATTGAAGCGGGTGAGTCGACCTCTTTGTGGTGATGCATGAGGTCAATGTCCTATTCCAACTCCTATTGCTCCATGTTTGCATCCAACTATTGAAGTGCTTATTCTATCTCATGAGCAAAGTCTTGCCCCTACGATGGTTCACCCTACTCGCTGGATTCCTGCTATTCAGATGAATCAACTACTTGTACAAGTGCTTCTTCATCTGTTTTCACATGTTATGGCCCCTGCCGTATCTGCTATTGCTACACTTCCCTCTACTATTTGTGTAGCTCTTGTTCCTTTCAGAGTTGCTCCCTCAGATCATGCAACTCCTTCTCTACTTCTTCCATTCACTTTTGTCCCTCTTCCTTCACATGATTCTCTTGTCGCACTACTACCTCTTTTCCTCTATAATCGTAGTTTCTTTCTCTACAAGTGGATCTGCTCAAAACTTGCAGCTTTGATACTCCTCCATGCAATCACCAATCTTCCTCTTACCTTTGTCGTGCACTGGTATGCTTTTCTTTGATGCCACTACTGCTGCTAGCGCTCTTCGTGATGCTACTTCATGGTTCTTCGATAACCACTCCACAGTGAAGCCAACCAGTTCATTGGGTCTGGATAAACTGTAGCAATATCTCCATGGGTCCTCCTCGGCCCAATGACATGCCCCGTGGATCTAGTTTAACTGAACTCTCGTGCAGTGATCTTTCACAATAAAATGTGGGTCATACGGATTGTAGCTTCGAAGGTCGAATGGGTACTTCTTCATTAGTTCTATTCAACATCCACTTTCTTGATGCTTTGGATCTCATATAACCTAATCCACAACGGAAGAGCGGGCCAAGGTCCTTCTTCTTTTGATGTAGTCTAGTAGTCAATCCTATCGAGATGTGATATGCTACTTCATGCATGACAAGTATGTCCAATGGAAACTTCAGAAGAACATTTAGAGGCTTCTCTGCACTGAACATTGAGATGAAAGTGTCGGATAGTGAGGCATACCAATCTGCAATGCCTATCAATGCCTCCATTGCTTCCTTGGACATGCAAGGTGGATCCTGTTCGAATATCATCTTGTACACAGGGGTGACAAAATGATCGGAAAACCATGTGGCTAATCATTTGAAGATGCATTTGGAAAACAAGTTGAAATACGTGTTCACAATAGTCTCCACTGGTGACGATGCCCACTCCATGCTCGGTAACTCCTGTCGGGCACAAACTTCATCTAATATGTAGGTGGACATGTAAATATTTGCATGCATACCTCTAGGTGACTGTCGAGCCTTCGTTACTTGTTCCTTCAGCTAATGAGACAGTATGCCAGACCAGTTACATGGTTTTCCTTCTCTAGCCAATTGGTCTAGTTCAACCACCCAACTCTGTGGGAAGGTTTCCATGCTTGCTTGGCCATACATGAAAATATGACCAAGTATTGGTATGAAGTCCTAAGGATGTTTGTCTTGTAGATCTGGTTGTGTGTCAACTTGAATGGAGTTGGCTAATTTACCTAATTCTTCAGAATGTCTCTGGAGTTAACACTGTTGTTGGTTAAACTAAATGGAGTCTTCATGACAATCACAAGCTCTGACATCTTATACATCTCATCATAATCATGTGTTGAGAAGGTCGGAAGCTTTGTCCCACTAACACTGCTCAAGGTCATTGTCTCAGGATAAGTGTGAGAGATGATCCATAGTATCATGTCTGTACATGGGAACGTGGGATATCTACATGCAATCCGGTAGAAGCCAGACTTGTGAATGTTCACGTACACCTGGCAGTATTCGAGGTCTTCCCTAAAAGTTCCCTCAAATGTTTCATTGGCCTCTTTCCACTTCAGTTTGATGTCCTTTTCTAGATATAGCTTTGTATCTTCATAGATCAGAAGTCTAGAGGACACTCACTCAACTGTTGCTCTAGCTACATTTCCATCAGTGTCTTATGATCCTATTCTCTTGGAAGCCATTGAGAAGGATGAACACCTGAAAGATATGGATAAAAGAAAAATTCATGGCAAGAAATATGTTAGTGAAAAACAAAAAAAATTGAGGAATGACACAGCACATACCTGGGAAAATGATGGGCAAGATTGCTCAATTTCTTCTGGGAGGCTTGGTGGCTAGCTACCAGAACTATGCAAAAGGAAGTCTGGGATGTCTAGAAGGTAAGATTGGCTATTGGATTTGCACAATGCGCAATCCACATTGGTTGCTGGTTGTTGGGATTGCGTAATGCGCAATCCAGACTAGTTGCTGGTTGTTGTCATTGCACAATGTGCAATTCCAACTAGGAGTGACTGCAGGCTCAGGGACTGCATTGTGCAATTTTCTAGGCTAGCAGTCACTATCCCAAAGAAATGTGAAAAACATTCCTTGAGGATAGTTCTGGGAAAAAATGCACATTTCTGGAGAGGAAGACAGAGCCTTCCTTCCCCAGATTGTGCAATGTTGTCTTAGTGAAGACAGATTCTGGGCCGAGGTTGGCCTGACTCGTTGATGGGCAAATGAAAGAAAATAAGATAGTGAATGCACGATCACACTAAGTCAAATCAGAAGTGATTGACAGTGCATGCAAACATGAATGAAAGATTCAACAAATTGATCAACATGCATGTGGGTGAACCGATTCACCGATTCAACAAATGTTCGTGCAAAATAGTTTCATGCTTGTGACAACAGTGAGATAGCAATGAAAACTTAAACGGATCTAGGACAATGTAGTATACATGTGAATGACAGCAACCGTTCAAAGAAATAAAGCAAACAACACTGACACAAGCAAATACACAAAAAGCGACAGAAATATTGAAAAAGACAAATTGAGGCCACTTACCTATGAATAGCTTAGCTGGATGTGTTGAAGAGTCCTGGATGTGCTGTGGGATGTTAGAGCTCCAAGATCAATTTTAAAGAATGAGCTCTGATGTGTTGAATAAGTAAGTTTGGTCTCATGATGCACATGCCACAAATGTAGGAAAAAGTGACACTTGGAGGAATGTCTCTAAAAAACCTTTCATGTAACCTCTAGCTGCTAAAAATATCTCCCTGAATCATGGCATGCCTTTTAGATGTTTCCTTTTGTTATTTTGGGAAAAGAAAGCTATGCATGCAAGTCAAGTTTTGTTGGTCCCGGGTGGAACTGGTTGACCAAACTGCTCATGCATGAAGCTACTCAATTGCTTGAGAAAAATGTGCATTTCTACCTGGGAGCTGGTCCGGCTGCCCAAAACGTTTGCACAATTTTTGCGCAGAACAACTAACTACTGCCTAGATTTGCGTAAATTCTGGGCTAAGCAGCCCTGCTCGCGAAAATTGCACAATTTTCACTGTGAGTGTTGACTGGAAAAATTACACAATTTTGGAGCCCAACAGGCTGCCAGATATGATTGCGTAATTTCTGGAGGGAAGGCTAGTTTCCCTCTAGAAATGCGTAATTTCTTGGGGGAGTTGCTCAACATGTAGCTAGACCAAGTCTGGGTGTGTTGGCCCTCATTTTTGATCAAATTTTTCTTATTACAATCCACCTAATTTCCATCATTTTCCACCATATACCATCCATGTACACCTTATTTTGACCTTATTATGGATATTCAAGCAAATAAATTATGTTTTTCAATTTTTAGATATTTTTGCAAAAGTTGGGTTTTAAGAGTATTTTTGGACAGAATCAGAAATTCTCGTAATGGCTATGTGGATGACATATTTGCAGGACACTTGGGCTCGAGCTAGATACATGAATGGAAAGCTTGGGAACTAGGACTGAACTATTTCCAATTGGATTGGTCAAAACAAGCTAAATCAAGCCCAGTCAAGGCTGGTCAAACATCACTAGTCATCTAGAAAATCCCTAGGAAACAGGGCAGTTTTATGATTTCATGGGATTGTCCATATTTCTAGTGATAGATTGGATGTATTCGACTTGGATAGATAGATATGAATATATATAGTTGTTAGAGAGACTTTAGATTAGTTTGTTTCATGATCTTCTATTTAAGCCAAAACTGTCAAGGCTTATGATACGTGATTTTTATATAACTTTATGCTGAGACATTTGAATATTGGAGATTAATTATAAGAACCTGTTCTACTTTCATTTTGCTGTTCATTTGTGTGGATGATTGATTGAAGTTTCAGCATTTGATAGCAGCCTCAAGTGTGAATGGCAAGGGTGGAGGGCCCCCACTCCAAGCTAAATACACTTCATTCTTAAACTAACTTCATTTTCATGAACTAGTTGTTTTAGATTTGTTTACTTATTTTGTTTCAGATTTGCTTATTTGAATTAATGTGTGATGATTTCTGAATGAATATTGGTTTAATTCTAATCTACATATGAAGGGACACATAAGAATTTAACTTAAATTCCCCTTCTATTTGATCTTGAACTAAAACTGAATTTCATTCTCCTTTTCCTATTTGAAGTTATTTCTACATTTTTGGTTTGAAGCAATGGTGATTATGAAATAGTAGAATTGTGAAGAAGGACAATCTGGTCCTCCTTAGTTAGGAGCCTCTTCTTTTACATCTTCTGCGTCATAAACCATTGTTAATTAGTGATTTGGATTTATTTTCATGAAAGTAGTATTGTAGGGAAGGACAACCTGGTTCTCCTAAGTTAGGAGCCTCATCCCTCACATATTACATAAGTGAATTAGAAATTGTTAAAATAAGTTTATATTTGTAATATGTACTTCCTTAACTCTTCAAATTTTATCTTCTAAGCTTGGCTACATCTGATATCCATACACTGTGGACTTGCCTCCAAGTTTTACAAACCCGGATTGATAATTAAATACTTGTGTTAATTTTTGTTAATAAATTAGCTCAACATTTTGGAACCGTTGCCGGGGAGGCAATTATTAGCATAGTCAAATAGAAGATAAACAAAAACACTAAAAATTTGATTAAAAAAAATTTAGTTAAGATACATTTCTCTTAGTTATGTTTCTTTATGCCAAGAAATAGAGATCCTAAAAGTAAATTCCCAAAACAAAACCCCCCAAAAAAAACGATAATAATAATAATAATAAAATAAAAAAATAACTACAAAATCCATTTGCAAGACAAGATCTAAAAAAATGATGTTAAAGAAATCATTTAGAGAAGGAGGGTATGCCACCACAAAACTATTCTCAAGTCCTTGTCCTCAATTTAGAATGCTCACTAGGGATGATTCTTTATGTCAAAGGATAGAAGAGCAACAAAACATCCATGAAAATGATCCACAGGAAGAGAATCTAGAAGTTTCTTCTAGCTATCTTTGTGAGGAGGCGAATGAGTCATGGATCACATGCAATGAAGATCAAATATTAGAGCCAGAAATTGAAGAATTTCTAGCATGTATATCACAAGATCCCTTGTGCATACAAGATTTTGAACAAGTACCACAAGAAGAGTTTTGTGCAATGACAATTCATGAGAGCCAAGCAAACAAAGATCATCTTAAAACTTGGTTTCAACTAGTCATTAGCTCACAACACTACTCTATTCTTCAACATTCTTTCTAATCAAATCTTTATGATCAAATAATTTTTCATGTCCAAACATTCATTAATGTATATGTTTCAAATTTGGATATGAGTTTACTTATGATCTTGTTACGAAAATGGATGCATTGGAAATTATATTATACTTGAGAGAATGAATTATTTTTCTAAAATAGAATAGGATAGAATAGAATAAATAAACAAGTAGAAAGAATTCACAATAAGACTTCCATAATAATTTTGTTTCAAACTGTCATGAATATTTCTTCAAATCATTGTTCAATATTCATTTGAAAGGACTACATGGCAAAATGCAGTAAGAACAATCCTATTTTGGGTAACCATATAAGATCATTTTTAAATCATATTTCTTTTACATATCTCTTGAAATTTAGTTTTGGAATCCATTTTTAAAATTCCAATTTATATCACAAATAAAAATGTGATCAAAATCAAAACTAGGTCTCAAGTGAAATGTCAAGGACAGAGTTAGTACAGCCTTGATTTGAGGTGTCTAATGGAAACATTTTTACCTGAAATTAATAGGGAAGATAGACCTTGGAATCTAGTTTCCAAATCAATTTGAATCACATCAATCAGGGATCATATGAAAAAGTTATTCTTGAAATACTAATTGTTTCTTGAAAAATCTGCATGGTGACAATTCTAGGTCTTGACTGTTCATCAGCATATTTGACATACCAAATCATCTTATTTTCAAAACCTGTTTATATGGGAGATATATATTCAAGTCTAGTTTAAGACAAAAATTGAATTATCTCATTTGAAGGTGAAATGAAAAAGATATGCTACATTTAATGACTGCATGTTTTCAAACCAACATAGTAAAACTCTGCCTCCTAGGTCTGTTCATCACCAATTTTGTGATATCAAACCTAATGATTTTTAAAACCTGTTTCTACTGAAAAAACAAAAATGAATCTACTTTAATCTCCGAGTGGAATCACATCGATCCGATCTTTAACGAAAAATTTACACTCTAAATAGTGACTGTTTCTCTAGATAAAAATTAGCAAGTAGCTCTATCAAGCATGGCACTCCTTATAATTTTTACCATATCATTTTAAACCATTTTAAAAATCCTTTTATAATAGAGGTAGCCATATGAATTCACTTCAATTTGGATTTGGAATCACTTTAATTGGATATAAAATGAATATTTTGTAAACAAAATACCGCTAGGAGGTCTAGGCTGGCCACCATTCCTCAAAGGGCAAACAAATGCATTTTCTTTGTATATCATATTAGGCCTGTGCATGTGACTTAGACTCAGAGTGAAAATTCCTCTGCATTCCTCATGTTGATCGATTATTTTTTTTTTTTCTAGCTTACCTTGTTCGGGACTCATCATGTAAAGGTTAGAAAAGGGTCATTGGACTCATAGAAGATTTTTTAAAAGGAATATTCATTAGTAAATGAAGTTAGTTGCTAGAATAAGTCAAGGATCATTAAACCAAACCACTTTTAACATATGAATGATTGGAATTAATTGATTTAATAATCTTCAGCAACTACAAACATGTGGAGAAAGGTTGCTCATTTTGTTGGTTCTCTTGTGTGAGAAAATTTTCATAGTGTTTTGGAGAGCCATTGTTGAGGAGTGTGAATTTTCTAAAGCATAGTGTGCATGGAGGTATTACTAGAGCAGAGACAAAAGCATGCATGGCTAACGACTATTCTTATGAAAAAGACAAGTGTCACGGGTACAAAGGATTTTTTTAATGAATTTGTGATTGGAGGGGAAAAATTATTGTTTGAGTTTATATGATTGCGATAGATTGGTTGTAGTAGTGTCTCATGTTTTCATATAGCATTTACGTATTGCATTGTTGAGTTTTTCCATCTAGTTTATTTGCAGAAAATGTATTGAGGACATGTGAGTTGAGTATGTGAGAGAGGGCTATGATTTGAGTTCATTCAATAATTGATATTTTGTGTTTTGATTATGTGATATGGATATATTTTTGTTGTGATTTTCATGTTGATCAGCTCAAGTGTTCTAGTTTAAAAATGCATGAAAGATGAACTACATAAAGAAGTGGGGTGGGTGATCTGGAAAAACAAGTATTGACAACATATTTCTTCATAAGTCCAATGGGTGTTGGGGAAGGATTGTAGATTATATAGGTGTCTGTAGAGTCATAGATGGAGATCATAGATCCTTTCAGATAGTTGCCATATTGTACTCTCTACATAATGATTTGCAAAATAGATAATAAAATATATTGAATAGCTCAACAACAATAGGTTGGTTTTTTTCCTATGGAAGGTTTTCCACCAGATATCTTGTGTTCCTATGCGATGTGCTGATTTTGATTCATTATGCATGTTTATTTCTTATACTATGGATCTCATGTGTTGATTCTAGTTGAGGTTGCATGTTCACATCTAATGTTTATTTTTGGAGTAAAAGATTGATTAATATATTGGAGAAAAAGTTTTACGTTTAGGTTTTAACCCTATACAAAAATTACTTGCATATGAATTCTAAAAACAAAAAATAAACAATAGCGTGAGCATAAAACATAAAATATATATACACAAAGATTTTCCCCTAGATCCCAAAACCGGGACAACTAGATTGACTTTTCATTATGTTCCTTTCAGTGATACAATAAATATATATACATGTTGAAGCATCCATAAATCCCAATCCATTAACCGTAGATTAGAGCATAACTGTAGTTCCCTTGACTGGATTTGCAAAATACCATGGACCGAAAACCATCGTGCCCAAAACCATGTGTGAAATCCATGCACAAAATGATAAGTAGCTCTGCCCACCTAATATAGGGTCCAAAAAAAATTCCTGGGGTGCTACCCCTGTCACCCCCCCGCATGTGGGGTAGTCGTGGAAAGAATATAACACAACCCAACATTCTGCCACTTTTTCTTTTCTTTCCACAAGGGGCCACAGGAGAGCTTATTCATTGATCCAATCTTGCAATGTCCATTGTTTCTCTACACCAAGAAAACTTCTCAATGCTCACAAACTTTGTCAATGCATCTGCAGTATTCTTCATAATGTTCACCTTTACCAGCAACACCTTTTTATCCTCAACCATATCCCTCACAAAGTGATAATAAACATCAGTGTGCTTTGTCGCTCAATGGTAAGCAGGGTTCTTTGCTAAGAAAATTTCACTTTGGCTATCACAGTCTATCCTTATATCTTGCTGTACTAACCCCATACTTGAACACAATCTCTGCAACCAAACTGCTTCCTTGCTTGCATGAATGGCTGCCATGTGTTCTGCCTCTGTAGTTGAAAGTGCCACTACAGACTGTCTCTTACTCATCCAACTAACTGCAACTCCAAATAGGTTAAACACATACCCACTTGTCGATATTCTCTGATCCATATCTGCAACCCAGTCTGCATCAACAAAGCCACAGATGTCCAAAAATCTGTCCAATCATAGTCTTCCTTGGTAGCACAAACCATAATCACTAGTGCCATGCAAATACATAAAAACCTGCTTCACTACTGTCCAATGCTCCTTCCTTGGTTTTGACATAAACTTGCTCAATACTTCCACTGCATGTGTAATGTCTCATCTAGTACGAACCATTGCATACATCAGGCTACCGTGAGAACTTGCATATGGAACATGGGACATGTCCTCTTCTTCTTCTTATGTATTGTGACACTGTTCAGCAGATAACTTTACACCTACAGGGATAGGAACCTTCACCGGTTTACTATCCTGCATATTAAACCTCCGCAGTATTGCCTTGACATACTTCCTCTAGTTTAACCAGATCTTCCTCTTTCCCCAATCTCATTTAATTTCCATCCCAAATATAGCTTGTAGCACCAAGATATTTCATGTTGAATTTGGAGGAGAATTGAGTCTTCAAATCCTGGATAATTTCTTTGTCATTTCCAACTAGCAATATATCATCCACATACAAGACTAGATAAATAACACGGTCACCAATTAATTTAAAATAAACATAGTGATCTGCTTTACTTCTGGTGAAGCCAAGTCCCTGTATAAATATATCCATTTTTTGATACCACAACCTTGGTGACTATTTTAACCCATACAGAGAATTTTTTAACTTGCATACTAGTTCTTTCTTACTCTTCACCACAAAGCCTTCAGGTTGCTTCATGTAGATCTCTTCTTCCAGATTCCCGTGAAGAAATTTTGTCTTCAAATCCATCTACTCTACCTCAAAATAAAAAGCAAAAACAATAGATAAAAGTAATCTAATAGAAGCTACCTTGGCAACAATAGAAAAAATATCACCAAAATTAATTCCTGCACCTCAGAATAACCTTTTGCTACCAAGCGTGCTTTGTATTTCTCCACCTTTCCTTCTACATTCATCTTCTTCTTGAACACCCATTTCCTTCATGTTGATGGTGTTTCACCTGCCAACATGTCAAGGGCATCTACTCGGTAAGAAGTCCCAATTAGACCTCAGACTGTTTGGTGTAGGAGTCCCAGCAGTGGGTCGTATAAGAATGCCTTGACCATGATTTTTCACAGAGACAAGTAACATAGCTCTGTTAGTAGCAAGGGTGTGACCGTTGTGGTGACTCAAGGAAGGTGCATGAGAGGTTCTGACACATGTGGGTTGAGATGAGTGCGCCCCTTGGAAACCTGTAGCAGTACTCGGATGGAAAGGGAACACACGAGCGAAGATGCATCACAAGCTATAAAGCAAGTCAGCTGGAAATCCAAAGTGATGGTTAAACCAATCAACACATTTCCAAAAGATTCATACGTGCTCATACAAAACAATCCATACATGCGTGCGTAAGAAAGCAAATACATATCTCATTTAGAGTAAACAAGATAGCTGGAATACAATACAACATATGCATGAAACCTGTTGGCTCTTATTACATAAAGAAGTGTAAGTTCCAGTCATACAATACATCCATGTACACCCACTAACCCCAACAATGGAATGTTACAACCACATCTGCCTGCTCCTCTAATGAGATGTACTAGCTCTGTGTGGTGGAGAAGCCAAGGCGCGTTACAATATTGTCCAAGCTCCCTCCAAGATAGTCTTATTGGAAGCTTGGCTTATTAAAAGCCTATACAATGAGTTATGAGGGACTATTTATAGCAAAGGGTGGAGTGGCCCTTGACATTCCCCTTTGTGCATGTTCATCTACCCTCATGACTCTTCACCTACTCTATGACTGTAAAATTCACTATTGACACTTGACTTACACTTGACATGACTTAACATTACAATGCACATGTACCCATGTGAACACAACGACTTGAGCAAGATATGATAGACATCACTCTAACTTAGACAACCATGGAAGTCCAAATCCTCAACATCCTCATGTTGATCAACAGTAACATATTGATGCCAAGATCTATAATCCTTGATGGTGTCTGTGTGTTCTGCGGTGACATCTATCTAAAACATGACTCTTGCCTCCATAACATTTAGGTACACTGCTCAAGATCTTCTATCCAACTCATTTGAAAGCATGTGCATCATTGTCTTCAATGTGGCCAGACCAGCAACATACTTGTGGATGATATCTGCACTGATGGGCAATTCTGGGCTAGTGGGAATGTGCATTAACTCATCGAAGTATGAGTCAAACTCGAGTTGGACCTGTTTCATTGTGTTTGCCTGGGTGAGAGTCCCAATTGATGGGATCACATGTGCACACACCACAACATCCATACTCTTGAATACTTGTGCATGGGAAGCCTCTATGCTAGTGATGAACTACGAGAGCTCTCCATAGTTCTGGATCTGACCCCAGATACGTGCTTTCAGCTTGACTACATTGATCCTCATCATATTAGGCAAGTGAAGTGGGGCTCCCTTGTACCTCATCGTCCATGTTTGCATGTCATCAACAATAACATGCAAGGTCATTAAGATACATGCTCTTCTAACACATCACTGCTCCCATTCGTTGAGATGGATGACTGCCTTGTATGTGGTACCCAACTTGGAGTACACTGCTCGGATAACTATGTCAAGGGACTATACTTCATCTAGTATTGACTTCTTCAGTTCAGCTCGAGTGGACATTGTCACCAAGTCTTCTCCTTCATTGGCCATTTGTAGTTCCTTTTCCATTCACTCATTATCAGCTATTAGGAAGTAAACACTTGAGTTGGTGGTTTCGGCATACACTCTGGATGCATTGGCCAAGGCAGTTGGATGTTTGTTCACATCAGTAATGATCACTCATTCCTCAACTTGCGCAAGAGACGTATGATCCTCTGACGTTGATAGTCTGCGAGACTACACAACCCTATGTTGGGATTCGTCGAACACGATGTTGTGCAGTTCTTCTTTTGGCTGATCACCAAGGATCTTAGCGCCTCCTTGGTAATTCAAGACTTGCTCATCATCTAGATGCATTGAAGCGGGTGATTCAAACTCTTTGTGGTGAGGCATGAGGTTGGTGTGCTATTCCAACTCCTGTTACTCCATGTTTGCATCCAAGTATTGAAGTGCTTGTTCTATCTCATGAGCGAAGTCTTGCCCCTATGATGGTTCACCCTGTTCGCTTGATGCCAATGTTTCAAATGAATCAACTACTTGTACAGGCATTACTTCATCTGTTTGCACATGTTGCATTCCCTATTGTATATGCTACTGCTACCCTTCCCTCTCCTGTTTGCACAACTATTGTTCCTTTCGGAGTTCCTCTCTTAGCTCATGCAACTCCTCTGCTTCTTCCATTCTCTTCTTATCCATCTACCTTCACACGATTCGCTTGTCATGCTGCTACCTCTTTGCCTCTATAACCATAACTACATTCTCTACAAGTGGATCTATTCGAAATTTGCAGCTTTTCTCCTCCTCCATGCAATTGACAATCTTCCTCTTAACTTTGTCATGCACTGGTATGCTTGCCTCTACTACCAATGCTACTACTGTTGGTGCTAGTGCTCTTCATGATGCTGCTTCATGTTGCTTTGATAACCACTCCACAGTGAAGTCGACCGGTTCATTGGGTCTAGAGAATCTGTAGAAATATCTCCATGGGTCCTCCTTGGCCCAATGACATGCCACGTGGATCCAGTTGAACTGAACTCTCGTGAAGTGATCTTTCACAATGGAATATGGGTCATACAGATTGTAGATTCAGAGGTCTAATGGGTACTTATTCATTAGCTCTAATTTGACATCCTCTTGCTTGATACTCTGGATCTCATATAATCCAATCTAGAATGGAAGAGTGGGCCAAGGTGCCTTCTTCTTCCGATGCAGTCTAGCTGTCAATCCTGTTGAGATGTGATATGCTAATTTCTGCATGACAAATACATCCAAGGAAAACTTTAGAAGGACATGCGGAGGCTTCTCTGCACTGAACATTTAGATGAAAGTGTTAGACGGTGAGGCATACCAATCTACAATCCCTATCAATGCCTCAATTTCTTCCTTTGACATTCAAGGTGGATCTTGTTTGAATATCATCTTGTACACAAGGGTGACAAAATGATCAGAGGGCTGTGTGATTACTCCTTTGAAGCTGCATTTGGACAACAACTTGAAATACGTGTTGACAGCAGTCTCCGTTGGTGACCATGCCCACACCAAGCCCGGGAACTCTTGTTGGGCACAGACTACATCTAAGATGTAGGAGGACACGTAAATATCTACACGCATACCTCCAAGTGACTGTCGAACCTTTGTTACTTGTTCCTTCAGCTGATGAGCCAATATGCTGGACTAGTTACATGGTTTTCCTTCTCTAGCCAATTGGTCCACTGAACCCACCCAACTCTGTTGGAAGGTTTCTGTGCTTGCTTGGACATACAGTCGACATGAAAATATGACCAAGTATTGGTATGCCTTCCTCAATATCTTTTTCTTGTAGATTTGGTTGGGTGTCAACCTGAATCAAGCTGGCTCCTTTACCCAATTCTATAGAATGTATCTAGAGTTAGCACTGTTGTTGGGTAAGTTGAATGGAGTCTTCATGACAGTCACGAGCTCTGAAATTTGATACATCTCATCATAATATTGTGCCCAGAAGGTCAAAAGCTTTGTCCCACTGACACTTCTCAAGGTCGTCGTCTCAGGATCAGTGTGAGAGACAATCTAGTGTATCATGTCTGCACATGGGAATGCGGGATAACTGCATTTAATCTTGTACAAGCCGGACTTGTGAATGTTCATGTACACCTGACGGTCTTCAAGGTCTTCCCAAAAAGTGTCTGCAAATGTTTCATTGACCTCTTGCCACTTCAGTTTGATGTCGTTGTCTAGATACAACTTTGTATCTTCATAGATCAGCAGAGTAGAGGACACTCGCTCAACTGCTTTTCCAGCTACATTTCCATCAACATCTGTGATCCTATTCTTTTGGAAGCCATTGAGATGGATGAACACCTTAAAGATCTGGAGACAAGAAACATGCATGGAAAGAAACCTATTAGTGAAAAATAAAGAAAATTCAGGGAATGACACGGCACATACCTGGGAAACTGATGGGTAAGATTGTGCAATTTCTTATGGGAGGCTTAGTCACTGGCTACCAGAACTACGAAAAAGGAGGTCTAGTCTATTTGGGAGGGAAGATCAGTTGCTAGATGTGTGAAACGCGTAATCTAGACTGGTTGCTAGCTGCTAGGATGCTATAATATACAATTCCAGCTGGGAGTGACTGTAGACTCAGGGATTGCATTGCCCAATTTTCTGGGACAACAATCACTGTCCCTCAAAAATTTGAAAAATAGTCTTGGAGGACAGTGCTGGGCAGAAATGCACATTTCTGTAGAGGAAGACAGAACCTTCCTTCTCCATATTGCGCAATGTTGTCTTAGTTAAGGCAGAGACCGGGCCGAGGTTGGCCCGACTTGCCAATGGGAAACTAAAAGAAAATAATACAGTGAATGCACAGTGACACTAAGTGAAAGTAGAAGTGATTGAATGTGCATTCAAACATGAATGAAATATTCAACAAATAGATGAACATGCATGTGGGTGAAGTGATTGGCTGATTTGGCGAATGTTCATGCAAAACAGTTTCATGCATGCGACAATAGTGAGATACCAATGAAAACTGAAACAAAGCTAGGACAAGCCAGTATACATGAAAATGACAACAAGTGTTCAAAGAAATCAACCAAACAACATTCACACAAGTGAATACACAAAAAGCAACAGAAATGTTGAAAAAGACAAGTTGAGGCCACTTACCCTTGAACAGATGGGCCGGATGTCTCGAAGAGTCCTGTATGTGTTGTGGGATTTCAGATCTTCAAGATTGATGTGAAAGAATGAGCTCTGATGCATCAAATAAATAAGTTTGGGTTCATGATGCACATGCCACAAATCTAGGAAAAAACAACACTTGGAGGAAAGTTTCTAAAACAACTTTGCATGTAACTTCTAGCTACTAAGAATATCTCCCTGAATCATGGGATGCCTTTTTCATTTTGCCTTTTGCTATTCCAAGAAAAGCAAGCTATGCATGCAGGTCAAGCTTCCTTGGTCCTGGGTGGAACTGGTCAACCGAACTACTCATGCATGAAGCTGCTCAACTGCTTAAGAAAAATGCACATTTCTGGCTGGGAGTTGGGCTAGTTTCTTAAGAGATTTGTGCAATTTTTGGGTAGAGCAGCTGACTCCTACCTAGAATTGCACAAATTCTGAGCTGAGCAGCCCTGCTGGGGAAAACTGCGCAATTTTCACTAGGAGTGTTGACTGGCAAAATTGTGCAATTCTGGAGCCCATCTGGCTACTAGACAGGATTGCGCAATTTCTAGAGGGGAGGCTGGTTTCCCTCCAGAAGTGCACAATTTCTTGGGGGAGTTGCTCAGCCTGCAGCTGGAGCAAGTCTGGGTGACTAGCCTATGAGGGGAATGCATCAAGCTATGATCGATAGCTTGTCATTGTGCAAGAAAAACATTGAAGCTTGTGTACTTCACGAAGTAGGACAAGGTGTTGTTAAAGGTTGGTAGGGAGGCTCCAAAATGAAGCTAAGGAAAAATTTTGGAGGGTGGTTGTAGCCGCTACAACACTTGGTGACACACTAGTAGAACTCCATCTCTCTGAATGGAGCTTGTTCATTAAAAGCAAGTCTAACACCTCCAGAAGTATTTTTTAGTTTTCAGTTCATCTTGATTTCACACTAGCTTGATTGTAAGATGTAGCATCTTCCAAACTCTTGGTCGATTGACACACATTCCAAGCCAAGGCAACATAGTTGTTTTGATTAGGTTTGAGGGGTATATTGGTGTACAAACAATATGGTCATCAAAGTCTTAGTTTCATCTTTGGTGTTTCTCCATTGCGAGTAGGCCTGGGCAGTACCCCAACGGAGTCACATAAGAACACAAGCATGGCTCTATTGCCAAAGAACCTATTCAATACCCCACCGTAGTTACTTGCATCACCTCCCTATGTAGAAAGCCTTTCTCTTCTTTTGCCTTATTCATTTTTCATTTTTCATTTTGTGACTTTTCATTCTGTAATTTTCTTCATTTTTTCAACTATGCATGGCACTTATTCATTTCAGAGGCGCAAGAGGGATCCAAACTTATTGAGATCAAAAGAGGTTGTTCCAGCAGAGAAGTAGTTTATTGTATCTCTGACATACCTGTTAAGGTTTTTACCCTCACCTTACTCTACTTGACTGAGCTGACAAGGGTTAACCCAAAAACAACCGACTAGAGAAGGTGACACTAGTTAGCATGCAAGCGTTGTGTTTTCACCAAGGTTCATTTGAATAATACATATTTTCCTTCGATGTATCACGAACTAAAGATAACAAGTTCTTCGTACAGAGGCAAGATGACAGATAACCAAGTAGTTATAGTCATGCAAGCCCTCTTGTACTTCACCCAACACGTTTCAAGAGTCATACATGGTTTCATGTGAAACTAACCTATGAATGAAACAAGCGAACTAACAAACAACAAGGAAAAGCAAGAATAGAAGCAAAAGACAAAACAAATAAAGTAAGAAAACAAGCAAGCAGACAAACAAACAAACAAAGCGAGTAAGAAATCAAGCATGCAAGCAAACTGACTGAAAGTAAACACTACTCCTACTCCTACAGTAATGATGCATGGGCTTGATCACGTGAAGTGATATTTCCAATGCAGCCACCAGCACATTGGTTGACCCATGTTGGTGAAGGCTTGGTCGACGAGAAACCCAGTTGTGCAAACCAGCAAGAAAGATAGATATAACAATGATGACAACCACACTTCGTGTTTCAAAGTGCCCACATGACATAAGTGAGTACAAGTGCATGACGACCAGTCCGCAGACTTATCATAGTGTTGTGTGACACTGCATGTAACTTTGGAGCATAAGCACACTCTTGACTATCACATGCAAGCAAACGAAAGAAACAAAGACAACTTGCATCATGAATGAGTGCTTGCAATGTAAGATTCCTCTAATGCATGAGCGATGGAATCATGCAGTTCGAGTGGAGGAAGTATGATCTGTGTGTGAGATGGATCTTCAATGCATATAGATGAGTGATGAGGAGCCTTGGGTGATTGAACAGTTTTATGATCGGAAGTGAGACTAACCCCAAGAGAGTGAGGACCTAACATAACCATAAGCGTGAGCTAAAGTGCCTTGACAATCTTGGGTGTTTCAAATTCATCAACAGATAGATCATCATAAACTGGTGGCTTCGAAAGATCAACTATGATAGAGTCATGATCGTGATCAAATATGGAAAAAAATGGATCATAAATGCCATGATCAGAAAAATCCATCACTACATTGACATCCTCGTGATAAGATGAATCAAACAGAGGGGTATATGAAAAGTGAACAAACTCATCCTCTGTGTTTCTAGAAAATAAATATGAAAGATCAAGTTGATTTTCAATGAATAACTTATACTCTCCATTATCGAGTGATGGACAAACATCCGGCGAGTCCTGCGAGTGATCAACAATGGGTGCATTCGTGGATGATGACACACATGAGAAATCATGGATGGAAGGTTCACCGACGATGTTAGGGAAAAATGGAGGGGGCTTAGATGCAAGGGAGTCATCCTTCCCTGAGTGTTGATGCTCAAGCTCCCACTCATACATTTCGTGAATGACAATGCATGTTGGTTGTGCAACACCAACTCCGTTAGTGGCTTGTTCCTTGTTCACAACAAGTGAAGATTCTGGAATGGATGAACACAATACTATATCATCTGGAGGAACACTTGAGTGCAAAGATAGAGGTCATAGAACATAATGCATATGAGAAATCGAAGGACTCACAACCAAATATGTGCAAAAATTGAGCGAAGTGATGTTGGGAGGATGTGAAAGTTGAACAAGTGTGTGAGCATGATCCTCAACATCACTCGGTAGTGGTGGACTATTGAATGAGGGGAAGGTGGATAGTCAGTCAAGACAGTGACCGCATCCACATGAGATTGCGCAACTCCCTCACTGAAGAATGTTGAGTGAAGCTTGATCTCAAGCTTCTTCTTAGGATAGGTATATTTCATAAGGAAATACTCGAACTGGTCCCAAAGATAGGAAAACTTCATTTGGCTCCTCGGAGCTTGAAATTGCAAGTCACGGAAGCGCTACCAAAAATCCATAACCGATTCATGCAAAGCCTTCCGTTGTTGTAACAATTTTTGGTCAAGATGGTCTGAATCAAAACGATAGAAAGTGTCTTCAATGAGATCACAAAAGTGCTCAAGTGAGTGCACACTGTCAGCCGGTGGGCTGAGCAGCCATGGACGTGGAATTTCACGAAGTGCATGTGTAAGACGCAAGTTGTCATGTTCATCAAAACACCCATCTTCCTCATGAAGCATGGAAAGAAAGTCATGTAAGTACTCAGGTCAGGCCACTTCGCCTTCACCATCATATGTGTAAGTGGACAAGAGATCGAACAACTCCCCCGTGATAGAAACATCTTCACAATTTGAGAAACATCACGGAGGGAAAATAGTGCAAGAATCCATGAAAAATATGCAAAGGTTCAAAACTTGATGAGAGGACACATCTTGTCATCAAGCCCTCTTTCTAGCACAAGAAATTTTGATGGTGCTGGACCCGCAAACATGTCAAGGGGATCTCCATAGTAAGAAGTCCCAATTAGACCTCAAACAGTTTGGCGTAGGAGTCCCAACAGTGGGTCATATAGCAATGCCATGATCATGATTTCGCACACAAGAAAGTAAGATAACTCTATTAGTAGCAACGTTGTGACCATTGTAGTGAGTCAAGGAAGGTCCATGAGAGGTTCTAACACATGTGGGTTGAGATGAGTGCGCCCCTTGGAAACTTGTAGCAATACTCAAATCGAAAGGGAACACATGAGTGAAGATGCATCACAAGCTAGAAAGCAAGTCAGCTGGGAATCCAAAGTGATAGTTAAACCAATCAACACATTTCAAAAAGATTCATACATGCTCATACAGAACAGTCCATACATGCATGTGTAAGAAAGCAAATACATATTTCATTTAGAGTAAACAAGTCAACTAGAATACAATAAAACATATGCATAAAACATGTTGGCTCTTATTATATAAAGAAGTGTAAGTTCTAGTCATACAATACACCCATGTACACCCGCTAGCTCCAATAGTGGAACATTACAGCCACATCTGCCTACTCCTCCAAAGAGATGTACTATCTTTGCGCAGTGGAGAAGCCAAGGCACATTACAATATTGTCCATGCTCTCTCCAAGATAGTCTTATCAGAAGCTTGGCTAACCAAAAGCATATACAATGAGTTATGAGGGACTATTTATAGTGAAGGGTGGGATGGCCCTTGACATTCCCCTTTGTGACCGTTTAACTACCCCCATGACTCTTCACCTACTCTATGATTGTTACATTCACTATTGACACTTGACTTACACTTGACATGACTTAACATTACAATTCACATGTACCCATGTGAACAAAATGGCTTGAGCAAGCCATGCTAGACATCACTCTAACTTAGAAAACCATGGAATTCCAACTCCTCAACATCCTCATGTTGATCAACAATAACATATTGATACCAATATTTGTAGTCCTTGAGGGTGTCCATGTGTTTCACAGTGACATCCGTGTGAAACCTGACTCTTTCCTCCATAGCATCCGAGTACACTGCTTGGGCTCTTCTGTCCAACTCATCTGAAAGTAGGTGCATCATTGTCTTCAATGTGACTGGACCAGAAACATACTTGTGAATGATGTCTGCACTCATGGGCAATTCTAGGCTAGGGGCAATGCGCATTAACTCGTTGAAGTAAGAGTCAAGCTCGAGTCCGACCTATTTCTTTGTCTTCACCTGGGTGAGAGTCCCAATTGATGGGATTGCATGTGCGTGCACCACAACATCCATACTCTTGAATACTTGTGCATGGGAAGCCTATATGCTAGTGATGAACTATGGTACCTCTTCATAGTTCTGGATCTGACTCCGATACATGCTTTTAGCTCAACCGTATTGACCCTCGTCATCTTGGGCAAGTGAAGTGGGGCTCCCTTGAACTTCATCATCCATGTTTGCATGTCATCAACAACAACATGCAATTTCATCAAGATATGTGCTCTTCCAGCACATCGCTATTGCCATCCATTGAGATGGACGACTGCCTTATGTACGGTACCAAACTTCGAGTAAAATGCTCACATAATTGTGTGAAGGGACAATACTTCATCTAGTATTTACTTCTTTAGTTCATCTCGGGCAGACATTATCACCAAGTCTCCTCCTTGATTGGTTGTTTGTAGTTCCTTTTCCATCTGCTCATTCTCAGCTATTAGGAAGTGAACACTTGAGCTAGTGGCTTCAGCATACACTCTGGTTGTATTGGCCAAGGCAACTGGATGTTTGTGCACATCAGTCACCATCACTCATTCCTAAACTTGCGTAGGAGACGTATGATCCTACGGAGTTGACACTTTGTGAGGATGCACAACCCTATGTTGGGATTCGTCAAACGAGATGTTCGGCAGTTCCTCTTTCAGTTGATCACCAAGGATCTCAGTGCATCCTTGGTCATTCGAGATTTTCTCATCATCTACATGCATTGAAGCAGGTGAGTCGATCTCTTTGGGGTGAGGCATGAGGTAGGTGTCCTGTTCCAACTGCCACTGTGCCATGTCTACATCCAACTGTTGAAGAGCTTGTTCTATCTCATGAGTGAAGTCTTTACCCTGTCACGGTTCACCCTATTCGCTTAATGCTAGTTATTGAAATGAATCAACTACTTGTATGGGTGCTACTTCGTTTGTTTGCACATGTTGCACCCCTTTTGTATATGTTGCTGTTGTGCTTCCCTCCCATGTTTGTGTAGATCTTGTTCCTTTCGGAGTTGCTCCCTCTGCTCATGCAACTACTTCTCTGCTTCTTCCATTCTCTTCCTATTCCTCTAACATCACACGATTTGCTTGTCGCACTACTGCCTCTTTGCCTCTATAGCCATAGTTGCTTTCTCGACAAGGGGATCTACTTGAAACTTGCAACTTTGATCCTCCTCCATGTGATCAACAATCTTCCTCTTACCTTTTTCACAAACTGGTATGCTTTCCTCTCCTGCCACCGCTACAGTGAGTCAAGGAAGGTGCATGAGAGGTTCTAACACATGTAGGTTGAGATGAGTGTGCCCCTTAGCAACCTGTAGCAGTACTCGGATGGAAAGGGAACGCATGAGCAAAGATGCATCAGAAGCTAGAAAGCAAGTCAACTAGAAATCCAAAGTGATGGTTAAACCAATCAACACATTTCAAAAAGATTCATACATGCTCATGTAGAACAACCCATACATGTGTGCATAAGAAAGCAAATACATATGTCATTTTGAGTAAACAAGACAACTGGAATACAATTCAACATATGCATGAAACATGCTGGCTATTATTATATAAAGAAGTGTAAGTTCCAGTCATACAATACATCCATGTACACCCACTAGCGCCAACAGTGGAACGTTACAGCCACATCCGCTTGCTCCTCCAAGGAGATGTACTAGCTCTGTGCAGTGGAGAAGCCAAGGCGTGTTACAATATTATCCAAGCTCTCTCTAAGATAGACTTATCGGAACCTTGGTAGCCCAAAAGCCTATACAATGAGTTACGAGAGACTATTTATAGAAAAGAGTGGGGTGGCCCTTGACATTCCCCATTGTGACCGTTCAACTACCCTTATGACTCTTCACCTACTATATGACTGTTACATGCACTATTGACACATGACTTACACTTGACATGACTTAACATTACAATGCACATGTACCCATGTGAACACAATGGCTTGAGCAAACCATGGTAGACATCACTTTAACTTAGACAAGCATGGAAGTCCAACTCCTCAACATCCTCATGTTGATCAATAGTAACATATTGATGCTAAGATCTATAGTCCTTGATGGTATCTGTGTGTTTCGTGGTGACATCTATCTGAATCCTGACTCTTACCTCCATAGCATCCGAGTACACTACTCAGGCTCTTCTGTCCAACTCATCTGAAAGCATGTGCATCATTGTCTTCAAAGTGGCTGGACCAGTAACATACTTGTGCATGATGTCTGCATTCATGGGCAAGCCTGGGTTGGTGGCAATGTGCCTTAACTCATCAGAGTATGAGTGAAGCTCGAGTCAAACCTGTTTCTTTGTCTTCTCCTCGGTGAGAGTCCTAATTGATGGGATCTCATGTGTGCGCACCACAACATCCATACTCTTGAGTACTCATGCATGGGAAGCCTGTATGCTAGTGATGAACTATGAGAGCTCTTCATAGTTCTGGATCTCACTTCAGATATGTGCTTTCAGCTTGACCTCATTGACCCTTATCATCTTAGGCAAGTGATGTGCGGATCCTTTGTACTTCATCATCCATGTTTTCATGTCATCAACAACAGCATGCAAGTTCATTAAGATACATCCTCTTCTAGCACATTGGTGCTGCCATCCATTGAGATGGACGACTTCCTTGTACATGGTACCAAAATTTGAATACAATTCTAGCATAACTGTGTCAAGGGACAATACTTCATCTAGTATTTCCTTCTTAAATTCAGATCAGGCAAACATTATCACCAAGTCTCCTCCTTGCTTGGCCATTTGTAGTTCCTCTGCCATTCACTCATTCTCAGCGATTAGGAAGCAAATGCCTGAGTTGGTGGCTTTAGCCTACACTCTGGTTGCATCGGCTAAGGCAACTGGATGTTGGCACACATCAGTCATGATCACTTGTTCCTCAACTTGCGTAGGAGATGTATGATCCTCTTGAATTGACACTTTGTGAGACTGCAAAACTATATGTTGGGATTCATTGAACAAGATGTTGTGCAGTTCTTCTTCAGGTTGATCAAAAAGGATCTCAGTGCCTCCTTGGTCATTCGAGACTTGATCATCATCTGGATGCATTGAAGTGGGTGAGTCAACCTCTTTGTGGTGATGCATAAGGTCAATGTCCTATTCCAACTCCTATTGCTCCATGTTTGCATCCAACTATTGAAGTGCTTATCCTACTCGCTTGATTCCTGCTATTCAGATGAATCAACTACTTGTACAAGCGCTTCTTCATCTGTTTTCACATGTTATGGCCCCTGCCGTATCTGCTATTGCTACACTTCCCTCTACTATTTGTGTAGCTCTTGTTCCTTTCGGAGTTGCTCCCTCAGATCATGCAACTCCTTCTCTACTTCTTCCATTCACTTTTGTCCCTTTTCCTTCACATGATTCTCTTGTCGCACTACTACCTCTTTTCCTCTATAATCATAGTTTCTTTCTCTACAAGTGGATCTGCTCAAAACTTGCAGCTTTGATACTCCTCCATGCAATCGCCAATCTTCCTCTTACCTTTGTCATGCACTGGTATTCTTTTCTTTGATGCCACTGCTGCTGCTAGCGCTCTTCGTGATGCTACTTCATGGTTCTTCGATAACCACTCCACAGTGAAGCCAACCAGTTCATTGGGTCTGGATAAACTGTAGCAATATCTCCATGGGTCCTCCTCGGCCCAATGACATGCCCCGTGGATCTAGTTTAACTGAACTCTCATGCAGTGATCTTTCACAATGAAATGTGGGTCATACGGATTGTAGCTTCGAAGGTCGAATGGGTACTTCTTCATTAGTTCTATTCAACATCCACTTTCTTGATGCTTTGGATCTCATATAACCTAATCCACAACGGAAGAGCGGGCCAAGATCCTTCTTCTTCTGATGTAGTCTAGTAGTCAATCCTATCGAGATGTGATATGCTACTTCATGCATGACAAGTATGTCCAACGAAAACTTCAGAAGAACATTTAGAGGCTTCTCTGCACTGAACATTGAGATGAAAGTGTCAGATGGTGAGGCATACCAATCTGCAATGCCTATCAATGCCTCCATTGCTTCCTTGGACATGCAAGGTGGATCCTGTTCGAATATCATCTTGTACACAGGGGTGACAAAATGATCGGACAACCATGTGGTTAATCATTTGAAGATGCATTTGGAAAACAAGTTGAAATACGTGTTCACAATAGTCTCCGCTGGTGACGATGCCCACTCCATGCTTGGTAACTCCTGTCGGGCACAAACTTCATCTAATATGTAGGTGGACATGTAAATATTTGCATGCATACCTCTAGGTGACTGTCGAGCCTTCGTTACTTGTTCCTTCAGCTAATGAGACAGTATGCCAGACCAGTTACATGGTTTTCCTTCTCTAGCCAATTGGTCTAGTTCAACCACCCAACTCTATGGGAAGGTTTCCGTGCTTGCTTGGCCATACAATCGACATGAAAATATGACCAAGTATTGGTATGAAGTCCTAAGGATGTTTTTCTTGTAGATCTGGTTGTGTGTCAACTTGAATGGAGTTGGCTAATTTACCTAATTCTTCAGAATGTCTCTGGAGTTAACACTGTTGTTGGTTAAACTAAATGGAGTCTTCATGACAATCACAAGCTCTGACATCTTATACATCTCATCATAATCATGTGTTGAGAAGGTCGGAAGCTTTGTCCCACTAACACTGCTCAAGGTCATTGTCTCAGGATAAGTGTGAGAGATGATCCATAGTATCATGTCTGCACATGGGAACGTGGGATATCTACATGCAATCCGGTAGAAGCCAGACTTGTGAATGTTCACGTACACCTGGCAGTATTCGAGGTCTTCCCTAAAAGTGCCTTCAAATGTTTCATTGGCCTCTTTCCACTTCAGTTTGATGTCCTTTTCTAGATATAGCTTTGTATCTTCATAGATCAGAAGTCTAGAGGACACTCACTCAACTGTTGCTCTGGCTACATTTCCATCAGTGTCTTATGATCCTATTCTCTTGGAAGCCATTGAGAAGGATGAACACCTGAAAGATATGGATAAAAGAAACATTCATGGCAAGAAATATGTTAGTGAAAAACAAAAAAAATTGAGGAATGACACAACACATACCTGGGAAAATGATGGGCAAGATTGCGCAATTTCTTCTGGGAGGCTTGGTGGCTAGCTACCAGAACTATGCAAAAGGAAGTCTGGGATGTCTGGGAGGTAAGATTGGCTATTGGATTTGCACAATGCGCAATCCACATTGGTTGCTGGTTGCTGGGATTGCGTAATGCGCAATCCAGACTAGTTGCTGGCTGTTGTCATTGCACAATGTGCAATTCCAACTAGGAGTGACTGCAGGCTCAGTGACTGCATTGTGCAATTTTCTAGGCCAGCAGTCACTATCCCAAAGAAATGTGCAAAACATTCCTTGAGGATATTTCTGGGAAAAAATGCGCATTTCTGGAGAGGAAGACAGAGCCTTCCTTCCCCAGATTGTGCAACGTTGTCTCAGTGAAGACAGATTCTGGGCCGAGGTTGGCCTGACTCGCTGATGGGCAACTGAAAGAAAATAAGATAGTGAATGCACGATCACACTAAGTCAAATCAGAAGTGATTGAGAGTGCATGCAAACATGAATGAAAGATTCAACAAATAGATCAACATGCATGTGGGTGAACCGATTCACTGATTCAACAAATGTTCGTGCAAAATAGTTTCATGCTTGTGACAGCAGTGAGATAGCAATGAAAACTGAAACGGATCTAGGACAATGTAGTATACATGTGAATGACAGCAACCGTTCAAAGAAATAAAGCAAACAACACTCACACAAGCAAATACACAAAAAGCGACAGAAATGTTGAAAAAGACAAATTGAGGCCACTTACCTATGAATAGCTTAGCTGGATGTGTTGAAGAGTCCTGGATGTGCTGTGGGATGTTAGAGCTCCAGGATCAATTTTAAAGAATGAGCTCTGATGTGTTGAATAAGTAAGTTTGGTCTCATGATGCACATGCCACAAATGTAGGAAAAAGTGACACTTGGAGGAATGTCTCTAAAAAACCTTTCATGTAACATCTAGCTGCTAAAAATATCTCCCTGAATCATGGCATGCCTTTTAGATGTTTCCTTTTGTTATTCTGGGAAAAGAAAGCTATGCATGCAAGTCAAGTTTTGTTGGTCCCGGGTGGAACTGGTTGACCAAACTGCTCATGCATGAAGCTACTCAATTGCTTGAGAAAAATTTGCATTTCTACCTGGGAGCTGGTCCGACTACCCAAAACGTTTGCACAATTTTTGCGCAGAACAACTAACTACTGCCTAGATTTGCGTAAATTCTGGGCTAAGCAGCCCTGCTGGCGAAAATTGCACAATTTTCACTGTGAGTGTTGACTGGAAAAATTACACAATTTTGGAGCCCAGCAGGCTGCCAAATACGATTGCGTAATTTCTGGAGGGAAGGCTAGTTTCCCTCTAGAAATGCGTAATTTCTTGGGGGAGTTGCTCAACATGTAGCTAGACCAAGTCTGGGTGTGTTGGCCCTCATTTTTGATCAAATTTTTCTTATTACAATCCACCTAATTTCCATCATTTTCCACCATATACCATCCATGTACACCTTATTTTGACCTTATTATGGATATTCAAGCAAATAAATTATGTTTTTCAATTTTTAGATATTTTTGCAAAAATTGGGTTTTAAGAGTATTTTTGGACAGAATCAGAAATTCCCGTAATGGCTATGTGGATGACATATTTGCAGGACACTTGGGCTCGAGCTAGATACATGAATGGAAAGCTTGGGAACTAGGACTAAACTATTTCTAATTGGATTGGTGAAAACAAGCTAAATCAAGCCCGGTCAAGGCTGGTCAAACATGACTAGTCATCTAGAAAATCCCTAGGAAATAGGGCAGTTTTATGATTTCATGGGATTGTCCATATTTCTAGTGATAGATTGGATGGATTCGACTTGGATAGATGGATATGAATAGATATAGTTGTTAGAGAGACTTTAGATTAGTTTGTTTCACGATCTTCTATTTAAGCCAAAACTGTCAAGGTTTATGATACGTGATTTTTATATAACTTTATGCTGAGACATTTGAATATTGGAGATTAATTATAAGAACTTGTTCTACTTTCATTTTGCTGTTCATTTGTGTGGATGATTGATTGAAGTTTCAGCATCTGATAGCAGCCTCAAGTGTGAATGGCAAGGGTGGAGGGCCCCCACTCCAAGCTAAATACACTTCATTCTTAAACAAACTTAATTTTCATGAACTAGTTGTTTTAGATTTGTTTACTTATTTTGTTTCAGATTTGCTTATTTGAATTAATGTGTGATGATTTCTGAATGAATATTGGTTTAATTCTAATCTACATATGAAGGGACACACAAGAATTTAACTTAAATTCCCCTTCTATTTGATCTTGAACTAAAACTGAATTTCATTCTCCTTTTCCTATTTGAAGTTATTTCTGCATTTTTGGTTTGAAGCAATGGTGATTATGAAATAGTAGAATTGTGAAGACGGACAATCTGGTCCTCCTTAGTTAGGGGCCTCTTCTTTTACATCTTCTGCATCATAAACCATTGTTAATTAGTGATTTGGATTTATTTTCATGAAAGTAGTCTTGTAGGTAAGGACAACCTGGTTCTCCTAAGTTAGGAGCCTCATCCCTCACATATTACATAAGTGAATTAGAAATTGTTAAAATAGGTTTATATTTGTAATATGTACTTCCTTAACTCTTCAAATTTTATCTTCTAAGCTTGGCTACATCTGATATCCATACACTGTGGACTTGCCTCCAAGTTTTACAAACCCGGATTGATAATTAAATACTTGTGTTAATTTGTGTTAATAAATTAGCTCAACATTTTGGCACCGTTGCCGGGGAGGCAATTATCAGCATAGTCAAATAGAAGATAAACAAAAACACTAAAAATTTGATTAAAAAAAATTTAGTTAAGATACATTTCTCTTAGTTATGTTTCTTTATGCCTAGAAATAGAGATCCTAAAAGTAGATTCCCAAAACAAAACCCCCCAAAAAAACGATAATAATAATAATAATAAAATAAAAAAATAACTACAAAATCCATTTGCAAGACAAGATCTAAAAAAATGATGTTAAAGAAATCATTTAGAGAAGGAGGGTATGCCACCACAAAACTATTCTCAAGTCCTTGTCCTCAATTTAGAATGCTCACTAGGGATGAATCTTTATGTCAAAGGATAGAAGAGCAACAAAACATCCATGAAGATGATCCACAGGAAGAGAATCTAGAACTTTCTTCTAGCTATCTTTGTGAGGAGGTGAATGAGTCATGGATCACATGCAATGAAGATCAAATATTAGAGCCAGAAATTGAAGAATTTCTAGCATGTATATCACAAGATCCCTTGTGCATACAAGATTTTGAACAAGTACCACAAGAAGAGTTTTGTGCTATGACAATTCATGAGAGCCAAGCAAACAAAGATCATCTTAAAACTTGGTTTCAACTAGTCATTAGCTCACAACACTACTCCATTCTTCAACATTCTTTCTAATCAAATCTTTATGATCAAATAATTTTTCATGTCCAAACATTCATTAATGTATATGTTTCAAATTTGGATATGAGTTTACTTATGATCTTGTTACGAAAATGGATGCATTGGAAATTATATTATACTTGAGAGAATGAATTATTTTTCTAAAATAGAATAGGATAGAATAGAATAAATAAACAAGTAGAAAGAATTCACAATAAGACTTCCATAATAATTTTGTTTCAAACTGTCATGAATATTTCTTCAAATCATTGTTCAATATTCATTTGAAAGGACTACATGGCAAAATGCAGTAAGAACAATCCTATTTTGGGTAACCATATAAGATCATTTTTAAATCATATTTCTTTTACATATCTCTTGAAATTTAGTTTTGGAATCCATTTTTAAAATTCCAATTTATATCACAAATAAAAATGTGATCAAAATCAAAACTAGGTCTCAAGTGAAATGTCAAGGACAGAGTTAGTACAGCCTTGATTTGAGGTGTCTAATGGAAACATTTTTACCTGAAATTAATAGGGAAGATAGACCTTGGAATCTAGTTTCCAAATCAATTTGAATCACATCAATCAGGGATCATATGAAAAAGTTATTCTTGAAATACTAATTGTTTCTTGAAAAATCTGCATGGTGACAATTCTAGGTCTTGACTGTTCATCGGCATATTTGACATACCAAATCATCTTATTTTCAAAACCTGTTTATATGGGAGATATATATTCAAGTCTAGTTTAAGACACAAATTGAATTATCTCATTTGAAGGTGAAATGAAAAAGATATGCGACATTTAATGACTGCATGTTTTCAAACCAACATAGTAAAACTCTGCCTCCTAGGTCTGTTCATCACCAATTTTGTGATATCAAACCTAATGATTTTTAAAACCTGTTTCTACTGAAAAAACAAAAATGAATCTACTTTAATCTCCAAGTGGAATCACATCGATCCGATCTTTAACGAAAAATTTACACTCTAAATAGTGACTGTTGCTCTAGTTAAAAATTAACAAGTAGCTCTATCAAGCATGGCACTCCTTATAATTTTTACCATATCATTTTAAACCATTTTAAAAATCATTTTATAATAGAGGTAGCCATATGAATTCACTTCAATTTGGATTTGGAATCACTTTAATTGGATATAAAATGAATATTTTGTAAACAAAATACCGCTAGGAGGTCTAGGTTGGCCACCATTCCTCAAGGGGCAAACAAATGCATTTTCTTTGTATATCATATTTGGACTTGTTTTCTAAGAAATGCTTGTAATGATTTACATATTTCTTGGAAGAAGAGAGACCATACACCTCTCTTCCTCCATCATCTAATATTGTATTGCAGGCAAGTGCTATGTTTTTGCAGGTCATAGGAAGAATGAATGAGTGAACTCCATGGATAAAGTACTTTAAGAATATGAATACAAATGTTCAAGTCAAAGCAAAGTGAAAATTCACCTGATGTTGAGTTCATCCAATGAAACTAAAACTCTTGAAGGTTGTCTTTAGTTATTGACCAACAACACCAACAAACCCTACAACATGATCGAGATCGAGGCAAAAAGACATGAAGCTAATCATCAGAAGAAGAAGTCAAGGTTTTTTACCATGAAAAGTTACATCTATTGCCAAAGAAGTCTTTCATAATCCATATTGTTCATGATTTCATCCATCATCCATATTGTATGTTAAGCTCCACGATCATGCACATTGAAGTCCAAACTTATTATTTATCCATTTACTACTAAATCATGATTTCAATACAACCTATTTTCATAAGCTTTTCATACTTCGCTACTCCATTACACCCCACCTATATCTAGAAAAAAAAGAATAAAAAAACTAGAAAAAGATAAAAAATAATAGAGTTTGGTTGTGAAAATCGAGGAAACTGGCACAACATAAACTCAAATTGATATCGGAAAACCAACTTGTTTGGCCAATATGAATTCTCTATTTTATTTTACCATTTCTTCAGTTTGATTTTGCAGGAATCATCCTCCAGAATAAGCAAGACTTGGGGACAAGTCTCAGAATAAGCAAGGGGGAAGATTCGTAATAAAACTATGCAAATAGTTTGAGCAATGGTTTGATAAGGGACTTGAATAAAGCACCCGCATTGACATCTAGTAGTTAGGGACCTGAATAAAGAATATGCATACAAATTCATCAGCGAGGGACCTGAAGAAAGACAATATAAAGGGACCTGAATATCAGATGCAGAAACTAGTGTCTACATTTCATTAAAGAATACCCTTGAAGAACCATTATCATGAGAAAAAAATGAACCAGCAAAGGACATCATCAGTTAGCATTGACATCAAGCTATTATGGAAGTACAAGTATAGTAAGTGTAAAAAAAATTGCTCTTAGAACCTTTGATTTTTGAAAAAAATCTAGAAATTGATAAAACTAGTTTAACTTGATATGCATTCCACTACATTTACCATTCCTCCACTACATTCACCATTCCACATTTATCATAATAAACTATATTACAAACTAACATTTACCCTATTCCTACCATACAAAAATCATTTCCCTATACATTATCCAACCATATAAAAAAATTCATTTCCCTATACATTTTTATAAGCATTTTTTATTGAAAAATAAGGACAATGTTTTTCCCCTTAGAATTTTTGTTGACCTACATGAACCATACAAAGGTTAAATGTCGAAAAAAATTGATTTTAAATGACCTATCCTATGGTCATTTTAAAACAAATTTAAGGCATAAGAGACAAAGTGACAAAGTATGGGCGCTAAGGTATATGCCTAAAGATATATGCGAAGAATTACAATGAAAAATGTGCAAAAAAAAAAGGAACTAATGGGGATATAATACGAAGTGGGCATGAAATATAATGAAAGGCATCCATGAAGAAATCATGATAAAAAATATGATGTTGCAGTGACAAGATAGGCATGTACACCGTGTAATCCAAAGGACGTAGCCACGAGGAGGATGCAGTCATGATAGGTACAATGAGCATTGAGTTGGCATAATTGAAATGGTCAAATAATGTTCAAGTGCTCTAAAAAACAATTACAGTGCTCTGTATTACGTCTTTTTTGCATAGTCCAGACCTGCATTACATATTTCTTTCACCATCACAGCTCAAAGTAAGCCCAGGAAAGAGATTTCAATGTTGTGTATAGTCAAAACCTTGTGAGAGAAACCGGAATTGAGAGAAATGCAGAGCATAGTGCTGAAGAAGAAGTGTGGAAATAAGTAGGGAAGTTGAACATTGGTTTTAATGAAGAGGATTACAAGCCAAGATATTTGCTACGCCAATTTGACCAAGCTCACCAACAAATTCTAGAAAATTCGTAGAATGAAGAGGAACCGCGAGTTAATAACTCATAAACGTCTTCAAGTCACTGCCAGATCAGAGAATTTTTAAAAGCAGAGAGGAGAATTTTGTGATTTTTTTTTTTAAAATGGAGCAAGCGGAGTTGACCGGGATTTAAGCCAAGAGATCTGGCAGTCATGTAGCAAAAACACACCACCTAAGTGCAGAGATCTCGTGAAGCAAGAAGGTAAGAGAAAAACCCATATTTTTCTCATAAATGCAACATATATTTAGATAAATAAATCTCGGGATTCAAGTTATAAATTAGTGCCTCTGCCACTGTTTAAAACTTGTCACTGCCACCATTCACTTAAACTCTGCCACCAATAAACACGTATTTTCCATTGGTTTAATGAACGAATCCTTGGAAATATTGAGGGAGAATTCTGATTGAAATAGCGTTGTCTAAACATAGGAACTCAAGTTATCTCAAAGATAACTCAAAAATCACTTTCAGATCAGGTAATCCCATAATTTTCTCATGCATGGTTACACAGAGTTTTTGATTTCGATTTTTATACAAACAGAGAACAAAATTCTTCTTATTTTCAACACAGTGGGCATAATTCATTACATTCATGTATGGTTGTGTGGGAAAATTTGTTCCATCCATGTGCACAGTGAGAATTTCGATACAGGTGAAGATTTAAATGGAACTATGAGAGAAATGTCTACTCGTGAAAAGTTGTTGCATGATCAACCAAAGCTTTTGTTGCAATTTGGATTAGATATTTTTCCTATCCTAGTCCAGGTTTATGGCTCAAGCATGAGCACTCCTATTTGACACAAGTCTATTTACATCATTAGCAAGTGGGTATATTTTAGCAATGCTGAAATGCTTATATCTTTTCTTCACGTGACAAACATATCAAGTTTTTTGGTTGGTGTTCTAACATGGAAAGATCCCCATGTTTTGGTCCCTGATCTACAGATAGCAGAATTTCTTATAAAAAAATTCATGATACTTTTCCCAAGTTGTTCATGAAAGAAGGGGTTGTTCATGCAATAGATACATTGATATCAGCAAATCTATCAAGTTCATTTTCAGTACAGGTCTTTGTCTCGCAGAAAGGTTGTCTTTCAGGATCATCTGTCCCAAATTCCACATGTAATATTCTGCATTCGAATAGGTCAAATAGTGAAACAACTGGAGAGGAAGAATCTGGTGGTTTAAATACTGGAAGAGTTGGTTCACTATTGCCTTCTGGAGATGAAACAATTCAACTATAGTTTTAAAAAAATTCGAAATTGTTAAAAAGCCACTATTTTTCGTTGCTTTTTCTAAGCAAAATAAAATGAAATTTGAAAAATGAAAACATGGGTTTTTTTTAGAACGAGCCTAATTAGGTTCCACATGAACAGTTTTCTCAAATTCATTTCTATTTGGGATATTTTTATGGTTCTTTCAACCCCTATTTTGCAGATTGCGTGGGTAAAACAGTGGCTAAATTGAAAGTGAATGCCTAGTCATAAAAAGAATTGGCACAAGTTATTTTGTAGAGGAATTATACAAGAAAAAAACCCCCTGCACAAGTGAAGGAAGCTTTGATTTGTTCGATTGGTGTTTTCTCTGTGACTGTGTGACATATCAAAGTTGGCTTCTTTTAGTGAAGATGTGAGGGCAAATGGATATTGGCTCCTTTAAGTGAAATTGTTGATATTGTGAGGGACATGAATGTTGTGTCAGAATGTATTACAAAATTCAAGTTTTATTTGTTGTCTTCTCTGAAGCTGCTCATCCAAAATGATTTATTGGTGTTATTTTTGGTGTTTTATCATGAGAGGAAGAATAATGTAAAGTTGTTGTATTTGTATATTGGTGGTGAAACCTCATCACACATCAGAGACATTCTTGTTCCCATCACTCTAGAATACATAGCCTAAGCCACAAGTTTTCCACTGACAGGTGAAGAATACTACAAAGGACAACATTTCAAAGAGAAAGGATGAATTTTTATTTTTATTTTAGAAAAACAGAGAAAAGGAAAGGAGAAAAAGTACATGAAGGCATAGATATCCTTTTACAGGTAGCTCAAGAGAAAGTTTCATCTTCAAGGGTCAGAGCCACAGGTACATCAGCAATCTAGTCAGCATATAGAAGGAAAAGGTCAAGGAGACAAAGGCAAGCATGAGGACATCGTTGAGAGTAAGCAAGGGGGAGATGTTGGCCCTCATTTTTGATCAAATTTTGCTTATTAAAATCCACCTAATTTCCATCATTTTCCACCATATACCATCCATATACACCTTATTTTGACCTTATTATGCATATTCAAGAAAATAAATTATGTTTTTCAATTTTTAGATATTTTTGCAAAAATTGGGTTTTAAGAGTATTTTTTGACAAAATCAGAAATTCTCGTAATGGCTATGTGGATAACATATTTGCAGGACACTTGAGCTCGAGCTAGATACATGAATGGAAAGCTTGGGAACTAGGACTGAACTAATTCCAATTTGTTTGGTCAAAACAAGCTAAATTAGGGCCGGTCAAGGCTGGTCAAACATGACTAGTCATCCAAAAAATCCCTAGGAAATAGGGCAGTTTTATGATTTCATGGGATTGTCCATATTTCTAGTGATAAATTGGATGGATTCGACTTGGATAGATGGATATGAATAGATATAGTTGTTAGAGAGACTTTAGATTAGTTTGTTTCATGATCTTCTATTTAAGCCAAAACTGTGAAGGCTTATGATATGTAATTTTTATATAATTTTATGCTGAGACACTTGAATATTGGAGATTAATTAGAAGAACCTATTCTAGTTTCATTTTACTGTTCATTGGTGTGGATGATTGATTTAAGTTTCAACATTTGATAGCAACCTCAAGTGTGCAAGGCAAGGGTGGAGGGCCCCCACTCCAAGCTAAGTACACTTCATTGTTAAACTACCTTAATTTTCATGAACTAGTTCTTTTAGATTTGTTTACTTGTTTTGTTTCAGATATGCTTATTTGAATTAATGTGTGATGATTTCTGAATATATATTGGTTTAATTCTAATCTACATATGAAGGGACACAGGAATTTAAGTTAAATTCCCCTTCTATTTGATCTTGAACTAAAACTGAATTTCATTCTCCTTCTTTTATTTGAATTTATTTCTGCATTTCTGGTTTGAAGCAATGGTGATTATGAAATAGTTGAATTGTGAAGAAGGACAATCTGGTCCTCCTTAGTTAGGAGCCTCTTCTTTTACATCTTCTACATCATAAACCATTATTAATTAGTGATTTGGATTTATTTTCATTAAAGTAGTATTGTAGGGAAGGACAGCCTGGTTCTCCTAAGTTAGGAGCCTCATCCCTCACATATTACATAAGTGAATTGGAAATTGTTAAAATAGGTTTATATTTGTAATATGTACTTCCTTAAAGCTTCAACTTTTATCTTCTATGCTTGGCTACATCTGATATCCATACACTGTGAACTTACCTCCAAGTTTTACAAACTCAGATTGATAATTAAATACTTGCGTTAATTTGTGTTAATAAATTAGCTCAATAGGGTGATCAAACTGTGAGGGGAATGCATCAAGATGTGATCAACAGGTTGTCTTTGTGCAAGAAAAATACTGCAGCTTGTGTACTTAACGAAGCGAGACAAGGTGCTGTGAAAGGTTGGTAGGGAGGCTCCAAAATGAAGCTAAGGAAAAATTTTGCAGGGTTGTTGTAGCTGCTACAACACTGCCAATGGGTTTCCTTCCTACCGGGAACTCCCCCATATCCAAATCCTCATTTTTGTGCAAAGATGTCATTTCATCAACCATGGCCTCTTTCCAGAGTTTTTCATGCTCAAAATCTATTGCTTCCCTCACAGTTATGGGATCATCATCAATAATAGATAAAGCAAAATTTGAACAGAAAGCAAATGGACTATACCTTTTTGGTTGCCTTGTTTCTCGAATTGATCTTCTCACAGCTGGAGTTTGTGGCTTTTCATCTTTTGATTCCTCTTCTGTTGTAGAGTCTAATTCTTCCTCCTTTAGCTCAAACTTTGTCTTCTCAGGTTCCTTTGGTAGGACTTCATGTTTAATAACATCTTTCACCTCTCTAAACACCACATCTCAGCTTTACACAACCTTTCTTGTTTCTAGGTTACAAATCTTATAACCTTTTAAACCATCCTTATACCCAATAAATATGCATGTTTCAGATTTACTATTGACCTTTGTTCTTTTCTCCTTTGGAACATGTACATATGCATCACATCCAAATACCCTCAGATGTGAAAGATAATGTTTCTTACCAGTCCATACATCTTGTGGAGTCTTATCCTCCAACGCTGATGAAGGTGACCTGTTGACCAGGTAACATGCAGCCTCCACCGCCTCGGCCCAGAATTCTTGTCCTAACCTGGCACCACTGAGCATGCTTCTTTCCCTTTCCATCAATGTCTTGTTCATTGTTTCTACAACTCCATTTTTCTCAAGTGTGAATGGAGTAGTCTTCTACTGTGCTATACCACACTTCTTACAAATCTCTTCAAATTCCTTCTTGCAAAAATCTCCACCGTTATCTATCCTTGGCACCTTTATCTTCTTCTTTGTCTCATTTTCCACCAGAGCCTTAAATTCTTTAAACCTCTCAAAGACTTCAAATTTCTTCTTGAGGAAATATATCCATGTATTCCTTGAGAAGTCATTTATAAATGATATGTAGTACACAGAATTACCCAGTGATGGAACTAACACACGTCCAAACACATCACTATGCACAAGCTCTAATATATATTTTTCCCTCTTACCACTAGAGAGGAAACTCATCCGATTCTTCTTCTCATATACAAAATTTTCACAAAAATCAAAATCCAGAGAGAAATTAGACATACCTTCTACCATATCATTATGAGGAAGTATTCGAAGGCCCTTCTCTCCAGTACGTCCAAGCCTTTGATGCCATATCATGGTCCTTTCTACAGAGACCACTACATTTTTTGCTCCACTTTCAAGAACCGCAGAATTGTTGCACGCATCAATAACAGTGCTACCTTGAAGCTTGTACAGAGTTCCAATTTGAACTCCCCAAATCAATACCAGTGCTCCCAAAACCATCTTGCAGGTATCTTTCACAAAAACTATTTTTACACCTCCATCATCCAGCTTTCTTATAGAAATTAGATTTTTGGCTAATGTAGGAATATGAAGAACACCTGGAAGTGTTCTAATCCTTGCACCTTGCAACTTCAACTTTAATTTTCTGCTAGCAATGATTCTAGCCTTCCTATCATCCCCTAAGAAGACATCACAACCATCATATTTATGATACTCACAGAACCACTCTCTATGGGGAGTGAAGTCAAAGGATGCACCTGAGTCAATCAACCATGCCTCATGGTCTACATGTGTAATTGAAGAAGAAGCCAAGTACACATCCCCACTTTCATCTGAGGTGGTTTTCACCTTTCCAGAAGGAGCATCGTCAGAGCCCTTTCCTTTCTTAGCAGCTTTATATTTACAGTCCCTTTGTGGTGCCCTTCCTTTCCAAATTTTCAGCACACCTTTACAAGTTTTCCTAGAGATTTAGATCTCCCACTTGAGGACTTATTTTTGTTTCTATTTTGGGACCGTCCTCATACACGAAAGGAATCACCATTCTTTCCCTCCATATTTTTCTGTCTCATTTCTTCCGACAGTAAGGATGAGACTATTTCATCAAACTGCAAGGCAATTGCATTGATACCAATTGCAACAACTAGGATATCCCATGAATCTGGTAGAGAACACAACAAACTGATGCACTTATCTTCATCTGAAATTTTAATATCAACAGATAATAACTGACTTACCACAATGTCAAATGCATTTAGATTCTCTATCACTAAGTCTCCATCTTTCATCCTCAAGTTATACAACCTTTTCGGTAGCAACACTTTATTCGCCTGAGACTTAGATTAGTACAAAGTCCCTAATTTGTCCCACAAAACCTTTGTCTTCCCTTGATACATTCAGCAATACTAAATCTGAGACACACAACCGTATTGTTCTCTTTGTCTTTTCATCCAACTTCGCCCAATATTTAGCCGACGTTGTTGTTGGTTTAGTACCCGGGTCTACTGCAATGCACTAATATTTATCCACTAGCAGATCCTCCATGTTGAGTTTCCACAACTCAAAACTCTGACCATTAAATTTCTTGATCTTTATATTCCCATTGCTCACCATCTTATTTCACCACAAGAATCGATCCCGCAAATCTCCCATTCAACAGGATCTACCACAAGCCCAAGCAAAAAATGCCTCAACAAAAAAGGTGTCCCCTTGAATCCAAAACAGCTCTGATACAAAATCCAAATTTTAACCCTGTATAAAAAATACCTGCATATGAATTCTAAAAAAAGAAAATAAACAATAGCAAGAGCATAAAACAAAAAACAGATATACAGAGAGATTTTCCCTTGTATCCCAAAATCAAGACTACCAAATTGAGTTTTCATTATGTTCCTTTCAATGACATAGTAAATATATATACATGTTGAAGCATCCATAAACCCCAATCCATTAACCCTAGATTAGAACATAATCATAGTTCCCTTGACCGGATCTACAAAATACCATGGACCGAAAACCATCGTGCCCAAAAACATGTGTGATATCCATGCACAAAACCAAAGGTAGGCCCGCCCACCTAATATAGAGTCAAAAAAATTTCCTTGGGCGTTGCCGCGGACCTTGTGCCATGGGGCTACCACCCCCATGCATACCCCTTCATGACATCCAGGAAGTGCCTGACACAATGTACAGGGAAATCTACTTCCCCCTAAGCATGGGGTAGCTGTGGAAAGAATATAATACAACCTAGCATTACGATTGTTGAATTTTTTTATCACTTCTAATTCAACCTCCCCCTCCCTCGTAGTAGTGATCTTGGTTCCAACAATATCAACACCATAAAAGTCGAATGTCCAGAGTGAGATCATAGCCATACAATATCATGCCAATACATCGCCACTCCCATGTGAGATACATCCACAGAGAATAGTGTGAAGAACAAGACCTATCCACATAAGGTAGTGTGAACAACCTTAGATACACAGAGCCTTGTGAGATACTCTCACACATTATTAACTTGAGCCATAATTATTATAAATTTATAGTCGATTCCATGAAGGGTTACGACCCATTTAGAGGAGCGAACATGAATCCTTGGAAAGAACCATTAAAAATTTAAACTCAAATGATCATTTGAATATAAACGCCTTCACAATTATTTTCAAAAAAAATTGTACCAAATAATAATAATTTTCTTTGTCAATTTGAATTTCACCTTTGGGGTTTAATTGATTTCTCAAGGGAAATTATTGGTGACACAGATTCATATTTTAACACTCCTTGTCAACTAGGGAGGAATTTCCATTAACATTATAAGCCTTATCTAGGATGTTTTATCATAGTTGCATCATGATGTATCTTGAATGTACATATGTCAGACATAAGGAATAAATACAATTATATTATCAATAAGGCACATCTCTCAACGTCTCATGAAAGAAGAGGAATCCATAACCAATGGTAGGGGAGGTTAGCCCTCTAAATCCTACCTATATTTAGGTCAAGTCTCATGAGTTTTATCTTAGCTATATCTCATCACATAGAAGAAGAAGAATGCATAAGAAAAGGTATGGGAGATCAATCATCCAAGCATACCAGTCGCAAAGTCATATACATCCATATCGTCATATCTCGACATAACTTGTTTGCTTTTATCATCAGTTTGACAATGATGTATCTATCTAAAGAAGAAGAATCATTATAGGAGAGATCTATCTACCACCCTATCAACTCAAGCATCATCATAAGAGAGCATCTGAATTCAACTATTAGGTCCCTATACTACTAGTGTAGCCCCTTATTGTTATTAGTGCAACCCCTTATTGTATTGTTGTGCCCATGCAGTCCCCATATTGTTATTATTGTGCCCCATAGAAGCCCACTATTGTTATTGTTGTGTCCTTACAATATTATTGTTATGTCAGCTCTAATTATATTGTGATCCCTTAGACTCCTATATATAGAAAGGTGGTCCTGTCATTTGTATCATCCAAGAATTGTTTATTTGTGTAATGTAAAGGAGGTTGGCCCCTCTTAGAGGCTTATTTTGAAGTCATTTATCTGTCTATTTTTCTATTTTGTGAGTTGGTTTCATAACATTTGGTATCAGAGCTTTGGAACCTAGGGTTTCGCTACTTCAAACATATCCTCGCGACATTGTCTCTATAAAGTTTTTTATACAAAGATTTCAAATTTGAAAAAAAACCCATTTGAGAAAAAAACTTGATGAACTTCATCTCTGAATTTCAGGGGTTGTTCCACTATAGTTTCAGAGATATGATCCAAGGAAGTTATGGTTTTTGCAGGCTCCCGAATTCCATCTCAAACAGGTGACCTTGGGAAAATAGTTATAACTTTCTCTTTGAGCATAGGATTTGAATTTTGTAAAAAGTGATAGAACAAGGAAAGAATGTAGGTTGTTGGGTATTGTTTTAAGGGCCAAAGGAAAGAAAATGGACACGTGGCATGTCGTACATGGCCTCTCTACTGAACTAGTCTATAATTAGGTCATTGTGAGAGAATTGGTATAAGTATTTCTTGGAGAATCCAATCTCAATCTGAATTGTAAGGTTATTAAGAGGATCATAGGGCTACCACAAGCTGCAATTTCAAAACTTGGAGATCTAAAATTATAGAGTTACAGTCATTTAAATATTGAGCTCCGAAAAGAAAGAAAACAAATGACTCGAAGCAAGAAAATAGAAACACTTTGTAAGAAAAATTGGATGGATGATTTGAAGAATTCAATAGAAGTTAAGATAAATAGTTTTATCGATGTCATGGAAGCTAATATCGATGGTATGGAGGAATATTTGAAGAAAGGCATGAGATATTTGAAGAAAGACATGGAAGGTTTGAAGGAAGGTTGGACAAAGCTGCTACAAGAAAGGCCTTCTAATGGCAAAAAGGTAGTAGAGGAAAGTCATGATGAGAAAAAAATAAATGTTAATCATGATTTCATAGAATCTAACATTGGATTGAAGACCCACCATATTCCAAAGATCGATATGAGGAAGTTTGATGGCAAGGATACTGTAACATGGATAGTATAGATGGCGAAATATTTTGATCTCCATAATGTGCAGAACACACAAAAGGTATGTATTATAACGTTATATTTATAACTTAGTTAGTTTTCATGGTATCAATCACTTTTCTCTTGTAAAAAAATGGTCACTTGGTTCATTTTTATGTAGGAAATGAAATCACATTATGAGGATACAAAGATCAACACCTTCTTTAGCTAATTGATAAATCTCAAACAAAATCGTTCAATGGAAAAGCACATTAAAGACTTCCAAAAATTGAATATTAGGCTAACCGATATTCTAGAGGAGCATAGGATTGATGTTTTCATATGGACTTTAAAAGATAACATCCAACATGAGGTTTTCCTTTGGGGACCTAATTCATTGGAGAAGGCATTCAAGATGGCAAGAAAAGTTGAAAGAAAAATTGTGGAAACAATGAAATCTACCACTCATCTCTACAAAGATGGAAGTGTTGATGCTCTTAGTCTTCCACAACCTACAAGGTTGACACCACAAAAATTGGAAGAAGAAAGAGAAAAATGGCTTTGTTATAGTTGTGATAGCGAATACATTAAAGGTAATAAGTGTGTTGAGAGTAAATTAATTTACATAAATTTTGAAGAGGAGGAAGAAAAGGATCAAGAAATGTCAAAAGAAGAGGATATACACCAAGAACAAACCCTAGAGAAAGAATAAATGAATCTGACCATATCTTGTAATGCATTGACACTTTATGGATATCATCCACCATCCATCACATCATATTTAAGAGAAAATTATAAGGTTCAAGCACCAGAATATCACATCAAGCATCAACAAGAAGTTCTCCAACTCTTAAAGGATAACCTCACTTTGGTGCAGAATCGAATGTAACAATAGGTAGATCAACATCACAGTGAAAGAATTTTTGATGTAGGTTACTCGGTATTTTTACAGTTACAACCATACAAACAAATGTCCCTCGAGCAAGCTAAGAAGGATAATAAATTATTACCAAAGTACTATGGTCCTTGCAAGGTGTTGCAAAACATTGGTACTATGGCATACAAATTGGAGCTTCCTACATCTTCTTGAGTGCACCCAGTTCTCCATGTTTCATGCTTAAAGAAGGTTATAGGTCACAAGCTCCCAGTTCAAACAATGTTTTTGGAACTTGATGAGGAAGAAAAAATCATATTGCAACCTGAAGAAGTCACGAAACAAGAACTCGACAGCTATGAAATTGATCAATTTCAGAGTATCTCATCAAGTGGAAGAACTTACCTGTTGAAGATTCCACATGGGAGGACTAGAATGTTATACAGACACATTTAGAACTACTCAAGCATTGAGGACAACACTTTTTGAAAGAGAGGGGCATGTTAGGTCCCTATACTACTAGTGTAGCCCCTTATTGTTATTAGTACAACCCCCTTATTATATTTTTGTGCCCATGTAGTCCCCATATTGTTACTATTGTGCCCCATAGAAGCCCACTCTTGTTATTGTTGTGCCCTTACAATATTATTGTTATGTCGACTCTGATTATAGTGTCACCCCTTAGACTCCTATATATAGAAAGGAGGTATTGTCATTTGTATCATCCAAGAATTGTTCATTTGTGTAATGTAAAGGAGGTTGCCCCATCGAAGAGGCTTATTTTGAAGTCGTTGATCTATCTCTTCTTCTATTTTGTGAGATGGTTTCATAACATCCACCATATATCCAATTATGAACTCAACAATTTGATGTAGAATAATCATCATCAGCAAGTCATATATCATCTCAAATAATCTCCATTTGTTGAAAAAGGAAGGAGAATCATTGCAAGGGATCTCTCACTACCACCTTGAATCCAATACTAAGAATCACCATCAAGGAGCCTTTGCTACCACCCATAATTCATAGATAGTAGGAATGATGCCACTTACCATAAGAGGTGATGAGCCTTGGTATTGCAACAAGAAGGCTGGAACTCCCAAGGCTACCAACTTTAATTATCAGCTCGGGGTTCGTACAAACTTAAGAGGTGTCGAGACTATATGTGTGACATACAATGTGTCCTTCCTTTGCTGTCATGATCTAATTGAGTGCATGTACTGAAGTCAAATCCTAAACTAATTGCAGAAAATGAAATGTTTGAAATGGAACCTTAACCTATTGCAAGAGAGAAAGTACAAGGAAAGAGACGGAAATTCAATGCTAAATCACACCATTTCTAATTAACTTCTAAGAAACTATGCGTTGCAATAATGATAAATTATCATGAAAAAAATGCTACAATCTAAGCATGGAAGTAAGAAGCATCAAACACCACTAATGTGCAAGTAAAGGGACTCAAATAAATTTGTTTTTGTCTTTTTGTCTTTTCACGCAAAATCAATTATGCAAACTAATTTCATTTGGTGATTTGGCAGGTGAATTAAGGATGTTGGAGGTTGGATGGGAGGGTTAGGAGATCGTTGGATGGTGTGGGAGACTCTTGGGAGGATTTGGGTGACTTCCTAGACGTTTTCCATCAATTCAGCCTCAAAACAGGCCGTTTCAGGAAAACCTACAGGATGTACTAGAAACCTACAGGATGATCTTGTAGGAATTACAGGAAACCTACAAGATACAACCGAGAACAAAATGTGAGGTGTTGGAGGTGATGGGAGGCATAGGAAAGGTGGTATATGGGTGGAATGGAATGGGAAAACTCATAGGATCACTCAAAACTCAAAACCAATGTTGGGAGATGGATGGATTCACTCAAAACGCTTGGAGAAGTTTCCTTATGAAATGATGAAATTGTCGAGGGTCTAATGACCAAGAAAATAAAATCCAAATTCGATGGGACAAATTTTTTTATTAACTAAGATTTATTAGGTCCCTATTCCAATTGGAATCACTCAAAAATACCTCTATTAACCCATGCAAAAAAAAAAAAAAACATTACTAGTCGGAAATCAAAAAATTCGAGAACTAGTGAGCTCGTAAATCTAAAAACTTCCTAACCAAATCAAGTGAAAATGCAGTGGGGTAATTTTTGTTATGAACTAGAATGTTTCTATGATCTAATGCAAGTGGAATGAATCTTATTGAAGCTCGTTAGCATGCTCTAAAAAGTAGTATAAATTTACTGTTCTTTGTTAAAAAGGAGGTCCAACAATCTAGATTTCGGAATAAGAAGACTAATCCAAGCAACTCAATGATTCCTATCAACTTCCAAAGATTTTAAAAGGATGAAATAATTCTTGTGATCCTGCAAAAGAGCTTACATCAACCATTTAACTCAATCCTACAACAAGAAATCACTAATTCTAAATGCAGAAATGGAAAGAAATAAAAACTAGAGATGCATGTGAATAAGCAATGAAAAGAAGGAAAGAAAATGATACAGAAGGGCTCTGAGGCTCCTGGGATGGCCAAGCCCAAGCAAAATCAGAGACCTAGGAATGAGAACAATATTTATAAGCTGAACATGACACCAATCTTCATTATTTTCTTCAATAGAATTACATCCCTGTAAGAAAATACATCAAAGCTGCAAAAATACAAGCTCTCTCCACAATAACACCAATGAAAAACTTCCAGAGGAAAATTCGACATGGTACTTATAAAAAATTATTAGGAATCATTCCCCATGAATGGAGAAAGATTTCCCGAACAAAATCACTTGATTAGTGGATCTAGTCCCCAATACTAGGAATTTGCATTAAATGGCAAGGAACACATTCCTAGATTTTTTTAGTCATTCCCTAGAGGAAAATTTGACTTGGAACTTATACAAAATGATTACGAATAATTCCCCATGGATTGATGAAGCTTTCCCCACCGAAATCCCTTGGTTAGTGGATTTGCTCCCTTGATTGGTGGATCTACTCCATTGATTAGTGGAAGACATTCCTAGATTTTCTCAATCATTGGAGTTCCACAATTTGTGTCGTAATTCCATAATATCTTGTTGACTTATTTTTTATTATTGATCCTCCAGTAGTAGGGAACAAGTCCCTAAATTATCTCCTCCTCCAACGCTTCATAATATTCCCAATATTCTCATAATATTCCATAAAAAATAAATAATATTAGGCAGAAATATTCAATTATTAATAAACCTTCCCAATGAATATATTAAAGTTAAAAATAAATTATCTAATGCAAAAATAGAGGTTTAATGTGCTAAAAGATGGTTATAGGCCTTAATTTATGTTTTAAATTAGAGGCATAGGCCTTAATTTATGTCTAATTTAGAGGTCCGTCATACCCCCTTGTTGAAAGTGTTGCTCATCCTCTAAGCAACTTAGTGACCTCATTGTGCCTCATCCATGACCCTGGTGGCCTCTCTCTTGTGCATTAAGAATCTTGGCTGTAATTTCTGCAAGGACAAGCCCAAAAACATAATTGTGCAAAGAAAAATCGTTCTTTCTTGAGACCATTTTCTTGCCTTCTTGCCCTTTATTCAAGATGGGTTCTTGAATATTTTTCAGTTTGGCAAGGTCTTCCACACCCTTATCATCCTTCTGCTACCTTGTTCTGCCATTTGAACACCTCTAACACCTTTAAAATGCATTTAGATGATAACTGGGATATCCTATAGGAATTCCTGTCAAAACTACAGGAAACATTGTTAAAACTAGCGGAAACCATTTTTGAGCATAAATGATAGACTAAGGTTAGGGCAGGCCCTCAACTTGACTCCCATGCATTTCTCCCATTTTTAGGTCCTAGAAAAAAGCTAGAAAGATATTGGAGACCTCTTGGAACACCTCTTTTCATCATTGCATTTTGATTTATATTTTGATGGTGAATACCTTATTTCTTTTTGTTGCCTTATTCTTCTCTTTTGTGGCCTAGGTGACTCCCTAATGGCCTTGGAGTTCTCTGAAAAATCTTTGCCATCTTGGGTTTTAGCATAATTTTTTCATTTCTTCTTTCTTGTAGCAACATTCCGCCTTCCTGTAGTAGTCATTCCTCCTCTTTCAGGGTCTTCTAACTATATGAGAGTGATGAGTAATGATGAAGAGGGATTGGATGATGATGCTAGGGCTTAAAGGGAGTAGTGTAGGTTTGTGAAAATGGAGAGGATACTCTTCTTCTTTTCTCTCAAGAATGAAATGGGATGGATGAATGATGAATAGGTAGTGAATATGAAGTGGATGGAGGGCTTTAAGTATTGTGGTGGCTTTGGTCTTTGCAACAATTTTTTCTTTTAACTGCTGTCATCATTCCTTGAAATCATCACCCTTCATAATTTGACTTTTCAACATTGGATGAGTGCATTGCAATCAACTAGTTGAAGGTAGCTGAGACTGCTGACCCATCCTTAGCTTATAAAACCTCATCTCTCATGCATTGACAAGAAATTTCTAACTATAATATGCTCAAGAGAAGAGGTGAAGAATATTGCATACTTGTACCTACTTGATGGTTGTTGGAGAGACATGCATGCTGCTGTTGAGTTAATGTTGATGTGCAGGTGTTGGATGGTGATGTTGAACATCCTAATGCTGCTACTAAGCTCTGAAGGAGCTTCTTTGACCTCTGGATCTCCTTTAAAACTGCTCACTGTCAATCCTATAGGTGACATTATGTACCCTGTAGGTTTACAGGACAATGACTTATTTTGTCTATATCTCCCAAACGGTAGACTAGATTGAGCTGAAACATTTTGAGTATGTTTCCATCATCATTATGCACCTCCCCATAGAAAAATTTTGGCCAATGGATGCAAGGATCTTAAGAAAAACTAAAAATGGTTGAAGGTGTGATGGAGGCCAATTTCTTGGAAACTATGCATTGGAATTTTCTGAAATTTCTTGGGTATGTTACCATCATCCATAAGCATCTCCCCATGAAACAAGTTTTTAAATGGATGCATGGATATTGAGAAAATGTAAAAATGGTTGAAGGTGATGGAGGCCAATTTCTTGGAAACTGTGCACTGGAATTTGCTGAAATTTCTTGAGCATGTTACCATCATCCATATACATCTCCCCCTGAAACAGCTTGGCAAATGGATTCATGGTTTTTAAGTTATCTAAAAAACACATTTCTGCTCTATGTATTTTTACATCCGATAGTAAAATAGAGCATCTTGTAGTTTTATAGGACAATAAGGAAAATGAGTGGTAGAAGCTTGAGAATGATGGGTGGATGGTGAAAATAGATGAGGGTGATGGATTGGCATGGCCTTGGCCTTGTTGGAGAATTTGAGTGAAGTAGGAGAAAGTCAAAATTTGACTTCTTTTGAGTAGGCTTGACCCATTTTCCTTTTGGTACCAACTTGTTCTTGTTGCTTGCAGATGTTGGAGAGTAAGTGCATGCATGGAGCAAGGATTATTTTATGTTTTCTCTTTTTTTTTTCTTCTAGGCCTACTAGCCACCTCAATGAGGTTTTAAACTAGTGGGTCTGCCTAGGCGCCTCAAAGGAGGTTTCCACCTAGGATCTTCTTTTTTCTCTTATTTTTCATTTTTTTTTTTTTTTATTCTACCCTACCCCACTTGAAAAACAAAATCACTTTCAAGTATAAGAATACTTCCAATGGAGCCATGTGCACATCAAGATGATAGACAAAATGATGTGGAGGGTTGAAATGCATGCTTTGACATGTACCTGTATTTCAGAGACCAAATGATTTGACTTTGAAAGGATCAAGCATAGTTGAAGGAGAGAATGATGCTCAATCTTATTGATTTTCTGGAACCAAACCTCAATATAACTTTGATGTCCTTGTTTTTCTTGCTTATCTGGATCATTCTTCATGTCTTCTTCTACCATGACCTTCAAATCTTCTTCTTTTTGTTGATTGTTCTCTTGAATACCTGAGGGATCTCTCTCGATCTCTGATTTTGATGTCTACTATTCATCAAGTGCAACCCATGATTCCATGGTCTTCTCATTTGAATCTTCTTCTTCTGGATGTGGTCCTTCAATAATATCAAGATTATCTCTCTTTTGCAATACTCTTCCGGAGCTATGGTGAATACCATTGATCTCAAGAGGAGATGTTTAGAAGTGTTGTACCTCAACATTGTAAGTGGGCTGAGCTACTTCAATGTGTGGGTTTGGACATGGTGGTACAGGTAGTTAAGTGGGAGTGTATGTTTGAGATGAATGTGGTTGGGATTGTGGTTGTGGTGGAGATGAATGGTAGGGATAACATGGAGTTCGGTATGGAGGATATTTAGGAAAATACTGAGAATATTGTGAATGGCTCTCGTAAGTTCCTTTCCAACCTTGTTGCCAAGATTGATTTTGGGGTTGATATGGCCATTGTTGCCAAAGAAAGGGTGTGTTCCAATTACTTTGAGGTGGATATGCATAACCTTGAAATTGTGAATTAGGCTCTTACATCATATCAGGCTGAATAGGTTGCCATGGTCCTCTTGGAGCTATGCAACATTGTGTTGGAAATAATACTAAGAGGGGGGGTGAATCAGTATTATCAGGTCAATTATTTTTCATTTCACAATCAGATTTGCATACGCTACTTCAGTTAGTGAAAACAACGTATATACACAACTACAGTTAAGGAAATTCATGTATAACTTGCAAACTTGTAATTTAATTTATTCTTCTGATGTTGATCATTAATTTGTGTGTTAGAACCATATAAATAGTAACCAGGAATAGTAAAAACAGATCAGACAATCACACACAAGAACACAAGATATAAGGTGGAAACCCAATGTGGGTGAAAACCTCCTGCTGCAATTAGTCTCTATCTTCTTTCAATTAGAAACTTCTTTTTACAATGGATCTGTACTGGTGCAGTCTTATACCAGTACACAGGCTTCTACCTACAGAAGGCTACAACCTTCTATTTTCTTCTAGGGACCATGTTTCATAAATTTTCAAACTGGATCCATGAATAACATCAATCAAACATCAAGTATATCTGCATCAACCAATCTCCTTTGCACCAAACAAACTGAATCAAATAGTCACTTCTCTGAATGTTGTACCCAAAAAATAGTAACAGTAACCAGACACCAATTCTAAACCCAGAACACTGCAGCAATAAACAAAAGTAGCTAAAACATATTTCAAGAGACGTACGCTACTTCAATATGCAGAAACCTGCATGCATACGCTTCTATATTAAGGCCAACGAGCGTATACACTGTTTTGATTTACTGAACCAGCGTGTATACACGCCTCTGGTGTGTCGAACCTATGTATAGATCTATAAAAGATAATTCACTCTTTCAAATATTCAGACATCATTTATACCCAGATTATTAGATTTATAGATCAAGTTATGCGCCAAATATAACAGATCAAAATCACACAAAGATACTACTATTCAAGACTTGAGTTTTGACCCATCAATAGAACTTATCCATTTTCTTGCACTCAGGTTCCTCCTTCATTCAGATTCAGCTATGCACCATAAACCAATCATCAGTATTTCAGATCTTGCTTTTCATAAGATATTCAATGCTTGAGTCAATGTCCATGCCTAATGATTTCTTTCCCCTTTTATAGTCTTAGGCCTTACACAATACCATGGTCCAAAACCATTTAGAACCAATACTAGGGACCCAATACTTGGGTTCAACACTTCGAACGCAATACCAAGGTCCGAAACCATAGGTCTAAGTACCACAGACCCAAAAATAAGCTTTCCCTCATGTACGCCCTTTTCCATGCATGAAAGTGCGTGCATACGCATATGCGACTTTTGATTAGTAATCCCGCGTGTATACGCGACCTGGTAAAGAGGAACCTACGTATATGTATTTTTCTTCCATTTTGAGAGCCTGAACTGTGATTTTCCATCTGAGTGAGTTTCCATCAAGGAAAACACCTGTGCCATAGTGCCAAACCTGTGTCATAATGCCAACAATCTCCCCCTTTGGACTTGATGGCAACCAAATCATTCAAAGTCATTCTCCCCCTTTGACATCAAGGGCAAAGGGTTATGCTCCCCCTGAATACATGCTGGAATCTCTGTTCTGTTGTACTGTCCATGCTCCCCCTGACTGTAGGCAAGGTCTGCAAGAAGATGTTCTACAAGAAGATACATAACCATATACATCATAAATGACCTTCCTACCACCAAAGACTCATACATACATCCATCTCCCAACCAAGTGGGGATACACCAAAAGTTTACACAAGATAAAACAAGAACGTTACATTATCCATCCCAGGCATAGTGGGGAAATCAAAGTAGGCCATTACATGACCTTGACAAGAAAAGAAATTCATGACATAGAGACGAAATATCTACAACCAAATAGTTATCAACAACTATCATTAGCAGCATCTGTCAATCATCATTCAGATCAGCAACCATGTTCTCCTTCTACACCTGTTCCCCCTGAAACCAAAATATTGTGAACTTGAACCAAGATCTTCTAGGATAATGCCAACAATGCATTATTAGAAGAATATGTATGCTCCCCCTGAACCTATGCTAGATGGTCTCTATCAGATCCATATCAGACTCCTTTCATCCTAAGCCTGGCCCACTGTTTGTCTTCAAACCAACATGTACGCGACTGTATCCACATAAACCGACGTATGTACATGGATTCTCCTCATTAAACTCACATACAACCACTTTTCTCTGAAACAGAAAAGTTTCAACAGCAAGATGATGCATCAAATACTCCCAGCTTCTGTTTGAGATATTCAAATGTCTCCCTAGGTAGTGGTTTGGTGAGTATATCAGCAACTTGTTCCTTAGAGGGAACATAATCCAATTTGACCTTTTGTTCAAGCACTTGTTCCCGGAGAAAATGATACTTGATAGGTATGTGCTTAGTCTTTGAATGCATGACATGATTCTTTGAAATACTGATTGCACTTGTATTATCACAAAAAATGGAGATAGGTGGAGTAAAAGTAATTTGAAGATCTTGCAATGTTTGCATCATCCAAAGGTTTTGTGTGCAGCAAGATGCAGTAGCCACCTATTCTACTTCAGTTGTAGATAATGCAATTGAACTTTGTTTCTTGCTAAACCAAGATACTAATCTAGAACCCATAAAGAATGCACTACCACTAGTGATTTTTCTGTCATCAACGCTTCCTGCCCAATCTGCATCAGTATATGCATGAAGTGTGAGATCTGTATCTCTAGGATACCATAAGCCATAGTTTTGAGTTCCTTGAAGATACTTGAAAATTCTCTTAACTGCCCGAAGATGAGTTTCCTTTGGATTTGCCTAAAACCTTCCAACTATTCCCACTGCATGCATAATGTTTGGTCGGGTACCTGTTAGATAGAGCAGACTACCAATCATGGATCTATAGGTTGGTTGATGTACTACTACTGAATCATCATTTGCGCTGAGGCTACATCCTGTTACCATAGGGGTACATACTGGTTTTGAATCCTCCATCCCATATTTCTTCAAGATCTACTTGAGATACTTCGTTTGTGATAGAAAATTACCGTTTTTGTTTTGTTGGACTTGTAAACCAAGAAAATATTTGAGCTCACCAAGCAAGGACATTTCAAATTCTTTTTGCATCACCACGGCAAAGTTTTCACTCATGTCTTCTTCATTGCTACCAAGGATGATATCATCAACATATACAACAAGTATTAGCAACTTATCATTGTCAATTTTTATATATAGATTGCTATCTATTGATCCTTTTGTAAAACCTTGTTGATGGAGATACTTATCCAAATGATAATACCAAGCCCTTGGAGCCTGTTTAAGGCCATAGAGAGCCTTTTTGAGTTTGCATATAAGTTTTAGATCATTTCCAAGGATAAACCCATCTGGTTGCTCAATATATACTTCTTCATCCAAGTCTCCATTCAGAAAGGTAGATTTCACGTCCATTTGAAATACTTTGAACTTCTGAAAGCTAGAAAGAGCAAGGAACATTCTTATGGCCTCAAGTCCGGAAACTGGTGCAAAAGTTTCTTCAAAGTCTATAACTTCTTGTTGCGCATATCCTTTACAAACAAGTCTGGCCTTGTTTCTAATAACATCTCCATTTTCATTCAGCTTGTTTTTGAATATCCATTTTGTCCCTATGGCATTCTTATCTTTTGGTCTATGGACCAACTCCCAAGTGTCATTCTTTTCAATTTGCTCCAGTTCTTCATTCATGGCCTTGACCTAGCATTCATCTTTGCATGCCTCACTTACATTTTGTGGTTTAGTGGAGGAGAGAAATGCTAGATAGCTTGAAGCTTCTGAAACGGTTCTTCTTGTTTGTACACCTGCCTCTTTCTGCCCCAAAATTTGAGTTTCTGGATGATTCTTCTGAACGTACCTGGATGGAGTCTTTTCTTCTATCCTTATTTGTTCTTCTGGTGCCTCATGGTTTTCTTCTTCATCATGAGTCTGATTTGTTGTTGAAGGATGGTCCTCATCATCTTCAAAATCTTCATATTTTACTTGCCTAGGAATGTTTCCTTCTTCATCAACCATTACATCAATACTTTCAACAATTTTTCCAAGTCTTTTATTGTAACATTTATATGCTTTGATGTGGGGAGAGTAACCAAGAAGAATGCCTTCATCTACTCTAGGTTCAAACTTACCAAGGTTTTCATCAGTCTTTTTGATGTAACATTTGCTTCCAAAAATTTTGAAGTATTTTACTGTGGGAGTCTTACCATACCAAAGTTCATGAGGAGTTTGAGTGCTATTTACCTGGACGTTTGTCTTGTTGAGAATAGTAACTGCAGCAAATGTGGCTTCACCCCAGAAGGTTGCGAGAGTTCCAGACACATCAAGCATACCAGGAGCCATTTGCTGAACCATTCTGTTCATCCTTTCCACTACTCCATTTCGCTGAGGAGTCCTTGCAGTAGAGAATTCCCTTCTTATTCCATGTTCTTCACAAAAATCGAAAAATTCATCTGAGGTAAATTCCCCACCTCTATCAAACCTGAGGCATTTGATTCTACGATCTGATTCATTTTCAACCAAGGCTTTGAATGCTTTGAACTTTTCGAAAGCTTCGTCTTTATGCTTCATAAGTCCTATCCGAGACATCCTGGAAAAGTCGTCAATGAACAATATAAAGTATTCTTCTCCTTGAGGTGACCTTTCCCTAGATGGACCACATACATCAGTATGGACAAGTTCAAGTGGCCTACTAGCTGATCCTTCCTTCTCAGGGAAATTAGTTCTGGTTCGCTTCCCAAACTGACATGATTTTCATATTGTATTGTCTGGAATTCTGATGTCAGGGAGATCATGAACTGCTTAATATTTGCACGCTTTACTTATCTGAGACAAGCTTAGATGCCCCAATCTTTTGTGCCATAGCCAGTGTTCATCATTCTTTCTTAGATAGCAATGTTGTTGTCCTCCCTTGAGTATGTATAAATTATTTGGTGTTCTTATGCCTTTGATCACTGTTTCTCCTATATCAAGCTCACGAAAAATACATCCATTTGATCGAAATATTACCTCATTTCCTTGATCACACATTTGACTGACACTTAATAGATTATGCTTTAAGCCATCAACATACATAACATTCCCAGCTTTGACCTTTTCTTTCAAAAGAACAAAACCTTTACCTTTTATGAATGCAGGGGTGTCATTTCCAAATGAGACCTTCTTTTCCTTTTCTAAGGCACTATATGATTGAAGTTTTTCTTTATCACCTGTCATATGTTTCAAGCATCCACTGTCGATGTACCACTGATTTTCTTGCCCTTTCGCATATAAGGCTATACCACATCTTTCTGGTTGCGGTTCTTTCTTCCTCCATGTTTTGGGGCTCAATGAAGCTTGCTCCTTCTGAGTTGTTTGCCGAAACCTACTCCTGCATTCAGAATCTTCATGACCAAAGTTGTTACAAATAAAACATTCTATTTCATTTTCAAGAGCAGAAAAGTTATTGTAGGTTCTTTTCATGATTCTAGTCGCACTCCTTTGATTTCGTGCTTCTCTGGTCATGATGGTCTTGTAGGCAACACATTGAGCTACTTTATGTCCAAAGTTATGACAAGAGAAACATTGGCAATTGAAGAAATTCCTGCGATCATCAAACCTTCCATCTGGGCTATTGTAATAGCATTCATTCTTGAGGCAAATTGAGAATGATTTACATGCGGTTGGTTGTAGCTTCTGTTCATCCTTGAAGTAGATTTCCATTGATTTACTTGGTGATCTCTATTCATTCTGGAAGTAAATTGTCCCTAATTTACCTTATGATCTTCATTGTGCCTTTGCTATCAATTGTCAACCTGTTCACTTCTCCTTGCTGCTTCAAGATAACTTTTGGAGGAGGATGGCTTCTGTGCTTGAGATGTTTCTTCAGTATACCCAAGACTAGTCTTGATTAGAGGAGAATGTTGCACTTTGATAATCTCATCTAATGTTTCAGATCCTTTAGCAAATCTAAGATTAAGAGCTTTTGTTTTCTCAATGTCTTTTCTAAGTCCCACAATTTCACATTCTAACTTTTCATTGTGTTTTTCCCTTTCAGCAAGTTGGAATGTCAGAGTATCTATAATCATATTCTTTTCTTCTAAACAAATTTTGAGTTTAGAAATTTCTTCATAAAGACCTTCTTCATCTATAGCATCCAAGAAATCATCATCTTCAAAAGCCATCAAAAGTCTATAATCATTACCTTGTTCATCTTCATCACTATTTGAAAATCCATCATTGTCTTCATGTGTGTAATAGCTCTTCTTACTTACATTATGTTTTCTGTTCCATCTAGCTGGTTCCTTACCTTTTTCAAGCTTATATTTATGAGGACACTGTTGGCATTATGAGATAAGTGTTGTCCTTGATGGCAAACCACACTGATGACAAATCATAGTGCAGAAGGTCAGCAGCAAGGAATTGATGATCAGACTATAAGAAGAAGAGAAAGTTCATACACGCAGGTTCATTAAGCCCAAGTCGCGTATACAAGCAGGTTCACTATATACCAGGTCGCGTATACGCAGGTTCGCTATATACCAAGTCGCGTGTACACGCCGGTTGGCTTCAGTAAAAGCGCGTGTATGAGGAAAACTTATCTTTGGTCCACAGCGGTTATTCCTTGGAAGTTTTGCCTATGGTTTTGGACCTTGGTGTCTCGACGAACGTGTTGATCCCTAGTTTTGAAGTTGATGGTATTGGATTTCTATGGTTTTGGCTCTTGGTATTGAACAAGGCCTAAGACTATATAAGGAGAAGGAAATCATTAGGCAAGTGTATCTAAAATGTCTTGAATATCTCATGAAGTATTAGATCCAGTATGCAGGTTATGGGTTGATAATGCATTGCTTGATCTGAGCTAAGGAGAGATCTCACCGGTTGATGGAGAATAAGATCTAAGGAGAGATCGGAATCAAATGGTTTGAAATGAACTATCTTTATGATGCTTATTCTAGATCTACATACTGACGCATGTATTGTTCTATAAGTGTTATGAGTATAACTGATGTCTGGTACAGCTGCAAGTTATGAGAAATTATTTTTAGATCTGTACGCGGATTGTCTTTGGCAAAAGCGCGTATACACGCGGGTTTGATTCATCGAAGTAGCGTATACATTGTAAAGCTTGATATTTGAAGTTGCAGATGGGTCTGATGGTTATTACAGAGTTCTGTGTCTGCTCTGTGTTCTGGTGACGGTGTTGTTAACAGGGTTTCAGTGATTCAGAGTTTGATGATTGTTTTGAGCTTCAATGATAGTTATGGGTCCAGTATGAAAATTGGATGAAAAGTGGCCTTTTCAGATTTTGTGTTGTGCTTCAGTGTATCCAGTCTGAAAATTGATGAAACGTGGTACCTGGAGGAGAGAAGACTGTAGGCAAGCACCTACGTACTAGTATCTAAGCTAGTACAAAAGCTAAGGAAGATCTTTGGAGCATTGTAGCAGGTAGCAGCCTGTGTACTAGTAAATGGATCGGCTAGTACAAGAGCAAAGGGGGTTGTAGCTCCCGTACTGGTATAAGACTGCACCAGTACAAATATTGTAAAAGGATTTTCTTATTAAGAAGAAGATTGATATGACTTGCAGCAGGTGGTTTTCACCCACATTGGGTTCCCACCTTATATCTTTGTGTTCATGTGTGTGGCTTTTGTGTGATGATCTGTTCTGTTATACTGCACCTGTTTACTGTTAATATGGTTAATAATGTTCAGATACATTTACTGAAGATAAGCTAACTGAATCATAAGATCTCTGGATATACGCTAGTTGCATTAGACACAGTAGCGTGTACACGCGGGTTCACTTAACTGAAGTAGCGTATATGTTTCTGAGTATGAAATTGAAAAAGTTTTATTGATCTGATAATACTGATTCACCCCCCCCCTCTCAGTATTATTTCCAACAATTGGTATCAGAGCAGGTCCTTTGGTAGAAGCTTGATCGCTTGAAGGAGATCCGTGGAACAATGGGAAAGAAGCTTAAGAAGAGAGCTCATAAGAAGAAGAAGACATCTCAAAAGATCTATGACAGTGGGAGAGTCGATTGGGGATTAGGTATAAGAAGTTCTTCAGATTCAGAATCATTATCAGGTATGAATGTGTTATCCTCTGATGTTCCTGCTATATTTCCTTGTGAAAGTGATGGAAGTGATAGTGAAACTACTGAACATGCTTTTATGGGTGAGCAACAAAAGTATCAAATAGAGGCAGTATTTAGAAGGCTTGCAGACAAAGTTAAAGATCAACAAGATCTATTAAACAAAAGGGAATGTGCTTTCAAAGAAGAAGTTACCAAACTAAAGGCCCAACTAGAAGAAGGAAACAAGGTAAGAAAGCTACTCAAGGACAAGGAAGACCAATGTCAAAAATTGCAGCATGAAGTGACATCATTAAGAAAAGAAGTCAACGAAAGAAGCACAACCATCAAGAAACTCAAAGATAGATCCAGCTACTATGAAAATCTTGAAGCTACAATCCCCTCTCTAAAAGGAGATCTTGAAGAATCAAAGAAGCAGAATACAGATCTACTCCAAGCTATTGCAAAACAAGAAAACGAAGTCACCAGCTTAAAATCTCACCAGCTTAAAATCTCAACTAGAATGTGCCTTCCGAGTTCGTCAAATGCAGCAGGATCTAAATGAAGAACAAGAAAAGGAGATTCTCAAACTAAGGCATCAGTTGGAAGAAGGAAGGAAAGATGGAGAAGACATGAAGAAGCAATGTCTAGAAAAGGAGGAACAACTTCAAGTTGAGGTAAATATCTTGAAAGGTAAATTAGAAGAAAAGGATAAACTTTTGAGATTTCAAGATAGTACTAAAGCCTTGGATGATATTCTTAGTAGTCAAAGGTCTCCAGCTATCAAGACTGGTCTTGGTTTTCATGAATTTGTTGAAGGTGAATCTAGCTCACAAGGTGAGGCAAGGAACTCTAAAGAGAAAACCAAAATGATCAACAAGGAGATGAAAGGTCAATCCCATCAACAAGCAAGGAAAGAGACTCCTCAAAGAAAATCCTTTACTCCTCCTATGAATAATGTTGAATGTTATGTATGTCATAATCTTGGACATATTGCAGCTAGATGTAGAAGAAGAAGAGTTCAAGATCATTATGCGAACAGGTCATCTCAATCAAGGTACTTTAATGGATATTGTTTTTCTTGCAATATGTTTGGTCACAAAGCTGCTGATTGCTACAGGAGGAACATGAAACATGTTAGATGTTATGCATGTAACAAGCTTGGACATATAGCAAAGGAATGCAGGAACAAAGGATGGACATCCCACCAAAAGGAGAAAACCACATCACACTTGAAGATATGGAGGAAGAAGGAAGTATAGTCAGCACAATGTACTGAGACACAGCACAGCACAGACATATCAGACTCAGGGGGAGCTGAAAGTGTAAAACTTCAGTGTTCTGAATATCATATGCAAGTTCCTTAAAGGGAAGTCACGTGTATACGCAAGTTATACACTGCAAAGTCGCGTATATGTCAGTCTGAGGAAAAGCAGTGGGGACAGGATCAGAAAAAGGATCTGATATGATTCAGTCTATTATTTGCTCTATTGGTTATAGTCTGCTGAGGATGCGTGGAAATGTTTTGTTACTTGTATGATGTCTAGAGTGTTTTTGATCCTAACTTGATGATGATGATGTCTTGATGCTTACTGCTGATATATGCATGATCAGATCTAACAGATGGCACAGGTTGAGGGGGAGCATATGCCTATACTATTTCATTGTTGGCATTATGGTTAATAGCCTTGGTGATGATGCTTATGATATATCTTGCAATGATGTGGTTGTGAGTTGTCAATGATAAAATCTCATATGACTCTTGGGGTTACATAGTTAATGATCAGATCAAATTTATGGTTGATTTCTTGATGATGCATATATGGTGCTTACATGGTGATCTTCATAAGGACAAGGAGAAGTACAAAGCTTGAATACACATCTTCCTCACTTGATGATGAGTCACTTATATACTGTTGTTGTCATATGCATAAAGATCATACAGTTATGATGCAGGCACTCTTGTGGATAAGGATTGTTGCTGTTGATGATATCAAGAAGATTTGTCAAATGAGCTTGAGCTCAAGATACATAGTGCTGATACATGGATGACTACTCAAAGTTGCTTTGTTGGAGACATGGTGATGAGTTCTTATCTATATGATGATAGGTGATACTTACATATGTTGATTGATGCAGATGTTCCCAAGTAATGATACTTGGATCATGAAGATCTTGACGTTGATGTAATGGCTATGGTGGTTTCACATGTAATGTGAATGATTTCATGATGATGTTTAAAAGGAGGAGTTGACATCTATGTTTAGATATACCTTGCTGCAGGACATTTACAGGTTGCTGATATGAAAATGGTTGTACGCGAGTTTCATAAGGCCTATCCGCATATATACTCTTGTTTATGTGGATGCAGACGCGTATATGGAGTTTTGAAGGAAATCAGCAGGGACAGATGTTGGTTGCAGAAAGTCTGATATGGGTCTGACAGATAACATCTGGCATAGGTTCAGGGGGAGCAGATAATCTTCCAATGATGCATTGTTGGCATTATCTTAAAGCCTTTGGTTCTAGTTCACATTTGTTGTTGATTCAGGTGGAACAAAGGCGAAAGGAGAACAGAAGGATCTCTTGGTTGCTGATCTGAATGGTGATTATCAGATGCTGCTGGTGATTTTCATAAGTCTTGGTCTAGTTCTTTCGTCTCTATGTCATATATCTCTTTTGTGGTATCTCTTTCATGGTGTCAAGGTCATGTAACGGCCTATTTTGGTTTCCCCACTATGCCTGGGATGATTGATGCAATGTGATTGGTTGTCATATGTAAACTTTTGATGTATTCCCACTTGGTTGGGTGGATGAGTCAATTTTGTATATCCTCACTTAGTTGAGAGATGGATGTATGTATGAGTCTTTGGTGATAGGAAGGTCTTTTATGATGTATAGAGTCATGTTCTTCTTGAAGAACATCTTTTGCAGATCTTGCCTACAGTCAGGAAGAGCATGAACAACACACTTCAGCGGTACAGAGATTCAACATGTACTCAGAGGGAGCATGGACAGATTGGTACACCTTGGCATATACAAAGGGGGAGACTATTCAGAGATTTCAGCAGGTACTCAGGGGGAGTATGGACAGTGGAATGATTCAGCAAAGGAAGAGAATATCTTGGTCCACCCTTTGCCCTTGATGTCAAAGGGGGAGAGTGATTTGGTGTTGTTGCCATCAAGTCCAAAGGGGGAGATTGTTGGCATTATGATGCATGTGTTGTACTTGATGGCAACCCTCTCATAGAAGAATATCTCACTTATGTATAACTGGATGAATCTTCAGAAGAGATATCAGATGTGACTGATGGAGGACAACTCAAAGGAATCAGATGATAGTTCTAAGTGTGACAAGTTAGCTTTGCCATCAAGTCCAAAGGGGGAGATTGTTGGCATTATGAGATAAGTGTTGTCCTTGATGGCAAACCACACTGATGACAAATCATAGTGCAGAAGGTCAGCAGCAAGGAATTGATGATCAGACTATAAGAAGAAGAGAAAGTTCATACACGCAGGTTCATTAAGCCCAAGTCGCGTATACAAGCAGGTTCACTATATACCAAGTCGCGTATACGCAGGTTCGCTATATACCAAGTCGCGTGTACACGCTGGTTGGCTTCAGTAAAAGCGCGTGTATGAGGAAAACTTATCTTTGGTCCACAGCGGTTATTCCTTGGAAGTTGTGCCTATGGTTTTGGACCTTGGTGTCTCGACGAACGTGTTGATCCCTAGTTTTGAAGTTGATGGTATTGGATTTCTATGGTTTTGGCTCTTGGTATTGAACAAGGCCTAAGACTATATAAGGAGAAGGAAATCATTAGGCAAGTGTATCTAAAATGTCTTGAATATCTCATGAAGTATTAGATCCAGTATGCAGGTTATGGGTTGATAATGCATTGCTTGATCTGAGCTAAGGAGAGATCTCACCGGTTGATGGAGAATAAGATCTAAGGAGAGATCGGGATCAAATGGTTTGAAATGAACTATCTTTATGATGCTTATTCTAGATCTACATACTGACGCATGTATTGTTCTATAAGTGTTATGAGTATAACTGATGTCTGGTACAGCTGCAAGTTATGAGAAATTATTTTTAGATCTGTACGTGGATTGTCTTTGGCAAAAGCGCGTATACATGCGGGTTTGATTCATCGAAGTAGCGTATACATTGTAAAGCTTGATATTTGAAGTTGCAGATGGGTCTGATGGTTATTACAGAGTTCTGTGTCTGCTCTGTGTTCTGGTGACGGTGTTGTTAACAGGGTTTCAGTGATTCAGAGTTTGATGATTGTTTTGAGCTTCAATGATAGTTATGGGTCCAGTATGAAAATTGGATGAAAAGTGGCCTTTTCAGATTTTGTGTTGTGCTTCAGTGTATCCAGTCTGAAAATTGATGAAACGTGGTACCTGGAGGAGAGAAGACTGTAGGCAAGCACCTACGTACTAGTATCTAAGCTAGTACAAAAGCTAAGGAAGATCTTTGGAGCATTGTAGCAGGTAGCAGCCTGTGTACTAGTAAATGGATCGGCTAGTACAAGAGCAAAGGGGGTTGTAGCTCCCGTACTGGTATAAGACTGCACCAGTACAAATATTGTAAAAGGATTTTCTTATTAAGAAGAAGATTGATATGACTTGCAGCAGGTGGTTTTCACCCACATTGGGTTCCCACCTTATATCTTTGTGTTCATGTGTGTGGCTTTTGTGTGATGATCTGTTCTGTTATACTGCACCTGTTTACTGTTAATATGGTTAATAATGTTTAGATACATTTACTGAAGATAAGCTAACTGAATCATAAGATCTCTGGATATACGCTAGTTGCATTAGACACAGTAGCGTGTACACGCGGGTTCACTTAACTGAAGTAGCGTATATGTTTCTGAGTATGAAATTGAAAAAGTTTTATTGATCTGATAATACTGATTCACCCCCCCCCTCTCAGTATTATTTCCAACAGACACTTGGCAGCATAGTGACCAACTCTTCCACAAGAAAAACATTTGAAAGGTAGCTTACCTTTGAACCTTCCAGAACCCCGTTGAAGGTTCTTGACAAAATTTGATTCTTCCTCTTCTTCTGACATATGTCCTGAGTCATTGTAATCTCCTTTTCTTGAGGCTTTGAATGTGGCTTCTATCTTGTTTGATGGTCCCCCTTTGCTCATTTCATAAGCGGTTAGGATTCCGTGTAGCTGTGACATGGTAATGCTCTGTAGATTCTATTTTTCTTCTATGGCAGAAACTTTTGATTCAAACTTAGAAGACAAAGATCTTAGAACCTTTTCAACCAAAACAGCTTCTTTTATTTCTTCACCCAATTTTTTCATACAATTAACAATCTCATCTATATGTAGGAAATAGTTAGCCACACTTTCATCATTGTGCATTCTGAGATTTTCATATTGAATTCTGAGAGTTTGTAGTTTTGCTCGTTTTACCTAATCATCTCCTTCATAGCTCAAAATGATCTTGTCCCATATTTCTTTCGTGGTTTTGAGTGACATAACCTTGACGAATTCTGATTGAGATAAACTCCCCAATAGAGTATTGTCAGCCTTTGCATTTGTTTCATACTGCTTCTTACCAGCCATATGTGGGTGAAATACTCCTACTGCAATTCGTCTCTAACTTCTTTCAATTAGAAACTTCTTTTTACAATGGATCTGTACTGGTGTAGTCTTATACCAGTACACAGGCTTCTACCTACAGAAGGCTACAACCTTCTCTCGTTCTCCTGCTTCTCCTAGAAGGGAGCTACAACCCCCTTAGCTATTGTACTAGTTGAGGTACTAGTACGTAGGTGCTAACCTAAAGAAGGCTACAACCTTCTCTTTTCTTCCAGGGATCACGTTTCATAAATTTTCAGACTGGATCCATGAATAACATCAATCAAACATCAAGTATATCTGCATCAACCAATCTCCTTTGAACCAAACAAACTGAATCAAATAGTCACTTCTCTGAATGTTGTACCTAGGAAATAGTAACAGTAACCAGACACCAATTCTAAACTAAGAAAACTGTAGCAATAAACAAAAGTAGCTAAAACATATTTCAAGAGATGTACGCTACTTCAATATGCAGAAACTTGTGTGCATACACTTCTGTATTGAGGCCAACCAGCATATACGTTGTTTTGATTTACTGAACCAATGTGTATATGCACCTCTGGCGTGTCGAACCTGTGTATAGATCTATAACAGATAATTCACTCTTTCAAATATTCAGACATCAGTTATACCCAGATTATCAGATTTATAGATCAAGTCATGTGCCAAATATAACAAATCAAAATCACACAAATATACTACTATTCAAGACTTGAGTTTTGACCCATCAATATAACTTATCCATCTTCTTACGCTCAGGTTCCTCCTTGATTCAGATTTAGCTATGCACCATAAACCAATCACCAGTATTTCAGATCTTGCTTTTCATAAGATATTCAATGCTTGAGTCAATGTCCATGCCTAATGATTTCTTTCCCCTTTTATAGTCTTAGGCCTTACACAATACCATGGTCCAAAACCATTTAGAACCAGTACTAGGGACCCAATACCTAGGTTCAACACTTCGGATGCAATACCAAGGTCCAAAACCATAGGTCTAAAAACCACGGACCCAAAAATAAGATTTCCCTCATGTACACGCTTTTTCATGCATGAATGTGCGTGCATACGCATACATGACTTTTGATCAGCAATCCCATGTGTATACGTGACCTAGTCATGAGGAACCTGCGTATATGTATTTTTCTTCCATTTTGAGAGCTTGAACTGTGATCTTCCATCTGAGTGAGTTTCCATCAAGGACAACACCTATGCCATAGTGCCAAACCTGTGTCATAATGCCAACACATTGTTGCATCGGCAATTGACATGCTCCATTTTCCTCTTGGTGAACTTACTTCAACCTTGGTAATGAGGAGAAACATTTAACATCATGTGATTCTGCATCGACAACAAAAACATATTCTTTTTGCTCATTTTGTATTCTTAACATTTCTACTTGTTTGGTTAGATTGCTAAGAATTTCTATTTTAAGGTCATCAAACAAATTTCCAAGTTTAGCTTGACTTATTGATCATGATGTTGATTTACCTACTCTTGCTTTTCCTCTTGATATGTGTTGGCATGTTTCACAAATTTCCTCAAATGATAATTGATAGACATCACCTCTACTTATAATATTAAGGAGATCAATCCACTCATCCCTAATTGTTCTAAGTAAGAGGGTTTTTAGTGTGTCGGATCCTAAATGATGTAGTTTTTCCCTCTTAACATTGTGCATGAACCTCTCTGTTAGATCCTCAAGGCTCTCATCTTCTCTTTGATTCATTCTAAATATTTCTTCTTTAATATCATGATCTTCATATTTGTCTAGAAATATTTTTTTCATATCATTCCATGATCTTATTGAAATAATCCCTAAACTCATGGACCATCTAAGAGCTCTATCCTTCAATGTTGCTGGAAACAATCTCAGTTTCTGAGTTTTTAATAAGTAACCATAAGATCTACAAACAATTTCAAATTCAAAGAGAAAGGTTTCTGGATCCTCTAACCTTAGACCATGAAATTTTGGAACAAAAGATGGAGGGATGTTCTTTGTGTGCACATTGATATCAGTATCTTGAATGGGAAATCCAATAGGATCTTCCTCATTGCCATCATCGCCATCAATTTCTTCTACATTCTTTTCCATCTTCTTCTTCTACTTGCAAAAGTGAATCGTGATGTGGCTCTTACTGCACCACATGATCAAATGGGGAGGGGTTGGTGTTGGAGATTTTTTTGTTTTGTTTTTATGATTGAATGAAAACACTAATGCAATGCACTTTTGAAATGAAATATGCCTAATGCAATTAATTTTTTGTTTTTTTCAAAAAATAAAAAGAAATAAATCAACTACAGAAGAAAACAATGCATACTTTGACATCTCCCTGACAACGGTGACAAAAAGTGATGAGCCTCAGTATTGCAACAAGAATGCTGCAACTCCCAAGGCTGCAGACTTTAATTATCTACCTGGGGTTCGTACAAACTTAAGAGGTGTCGGCACCATATGTGACGCATACAATGTGTCCTTCCTTTGTTGTCATGATGTAATGGAGTGCATGTACTGAAGTCCAATCCTAAGCTAATTACAGAAAATGAAATGTTCGAAATGGAACCTTAACCTATTGCAAGAAACAAAGTACAAGGAAATAGACAAAAATTAAATGCTAAATCACACCATTTCCTAATTAGCTGCCAAGAAACTATGTGTTGCAATAATTCTAAATTATCATGAACCAAATGCTACTATATAAGCATGGAAATAAAAAGCATCAAACATCACTAATGTGTAAGTAAAGGGACTGAATTTTTTTTTTTTTTTTCTTTTTGTCTTTTCATGCAAAATCAAGTATGCAAACTAATCTCCTTTGGTGATGTGGCGGGTGAATTAAGGATGTTGGAGGTTGGATGGGGGGGTTAGGAAATCGTTGGATGGCGTGAAATACCCTTGGGAGGCTTTTGGTGACTTCCTAGAGGTTTTCCATCAATTCAACCTCAAAACAGGCCGTTTCAGGAAAACCTATAGGATGTACTAGAAACATACAGGATGATCCTCTATGAATTACAGGAAACATATAGGATACAGCCGAGAGAAAAATGTGAGGTGTTGGAGGTGATGGGAGGCATAGGAAAGGTGGTATATGAGTGTAATGGAGTAGGAAAATTCCTAGGATCACTCAGAACTCAAAACCAAAGTCGAGAGATGGATGGATTTGCTCAAAAAGCTTGGAGAAGTTTCCTTGTGAATTGATGAAATTGGTGAGGGTTTAATGACCAAGAAAATAAAATTGAAATTGGATGGGACAAATTTTGTTATTAACTAGGATGTCTTAGGTCCCTATTTCAAGTGGAATTACTCAAAAAGACGTCTGTTAACCCATGCAAAAAATAAATAAAAATCATTACTAGTCGAAAATCTAGAAATTCGAGAACTAGTGAGCTCGTAAATATAAAAAATGCCTAACCAAATGAAGTGAAAATGCAATGGGGTGATTTTTTTTATGAACTAGAATGTTTTTGTGATCTAATGCAAGTGCAATCAATTCAATTAAAGCTATTAGCATGCTCTAAAAATAACAGAAATTTATTGTTCTTTGCTAAAAAGGAGGTCCAACAATCTAGATTTGGGAATAAGAAGACTAATCCAAGTAACTCAATTATTCCTATGAACTCGCAAAGCTTTTCCAATGATTAAATAATGCTTTCAATCCTGCAAAATAACTGACATCAACCATTTAACTCAATCCTACAACAAGAAATCATTAATTATAGATGTAGAAATAGAAAGAAATAAAAACTAGAGATGCATGTGAATAAGCAATGAAAAGAAGGAAAGAAAATGATACAAAAGGGCTCTGAGGCTCTTGGGATGGCCAAGCCCAAGGAAAATCAAAGATCTGTGGAGGAGAACAAGATTTAGAAGTTGAACATGACACCAACCTTCATTATTTTCATTAATAGAATTACATCCCTACAAGAAAATACAATGGAGCTACAAAAATACAAGCTCTCACCACAATAACACCAATGAAAAACTTCTAGAGGCAAATTCGACTTAGTACTTATACAAAATGATTAGGAATAATTGCCCATGAATGGAGGAAGCTTTCCCCACCAAAATCCCTTTATTAGTGGATCTAGTCTCCAATACTAGGAATTTGCATTAAATGGAAGGGAACACATTCCTAGATTTTCTCAATCATTCCCTAAAGGAAAATTTGACTTGGAACTTATACAAAATGATTAAGAATCATTCCCCATGGATGGAGGAAGTGTTCCCCACTGAAATCCCTTGATTATTGTATTTGCTCCCTTGATTGGTGGATCTGCTCCCTTGATTAGTGGAACACATTCCTAGATTTTCTCAATCATTCGAGTTCCACAATTTGTGCAGTAATTCCATAATATCTTGTTAAATTATTATTTATTATTGATCCTCCAGTAGTAGGGAACAAGTCCATAAATTATCTCCTTCTCCAACTCTTCATAATCTGCCCAATATTCTCATAATATTCCACAAAAAATAAATAATATTAGGCACAAATATTCAATTATTCATAAACCTTCCTAATGAATATATTAAAGTTAAAAGTAAATTATCTAATGCAAAAAGAGAGGTTTAATGTGTGGAAGGATGGTCATAAGCCTTAATTTATGTTTTAAATTAGAGGCAAGGGCCTTAATTTATGTCTAATTTAGAGGCCCATCAAGAGGTAATGATTGTGCCTATCGTATTATCTTTGTTGATCTCCCCAAATTGAATCTCAAGAATTAAGTGGTAAAACACCTGCATCCCATAATTTGAGTGTGATACTACTTACCATAAATTGCAAGGATCATGCCTAATTCAAGTAGCCAACACCCATTGGCTAGATGGGCGAGAAAAAATCCAAATAAGCCTATATTGTGTGTAGGATTCCAATTTTTGTATACTATGTCAACACCAAAGAGAGACAATAGGAAGGATAAAATTTACTGAGAGGTAAGGATTAGAGAAAATCCTATTGCTTGAAAATAGGTAGGATATAACTTACCAGGAGGTAAGGATCACATACTATCATATTTTCCTGAGTTCCCTCAACCCCAAGAACTCTAAGGCTCAATTCCTCACCCTAGGAGGTCAAACAAGGGGGAAGAGCATCTCTTAATATTCTCAGTCATCCCTAACCCTTACCCATGAGGGTCACATCTATCAGTTCAAATTGCACTTTGAAGATCAAAAGCTTTCATGCTCTTCCATAAGTCATGTTGGAGCCTCTCTGCTATTTTTTGTGGAATATCAATGTGCCCATATCCGACAATGTCTCAAATAACACAATGAAGATCTCAACCACACTACCTTATGGAGTAGTTTCGAGAAGAGATCCTATGATTTCCTGTTCATACTAGACATCAAATAAAATATTGTGTTAGACAAAAATCATAACATAAAGAAAAGAATACCATTTTCATCCTTTCTCCATCTCACACAAAGAGGAAAAAACAACAATCTTAAGCTTGTCTTATACAACAAAAATATCTTAATCCATGAATATGTATTTGTACCAACTATATATGTCTTAACTCTATTTGGCTTGAGGTACGTTAATACAATGATCCATATGCCTGATTTTTCATTGTGAGATCCATCATATCTAGAAATAGTAATCCATCAATGCAATTTAACATGCCATGATTTTGACAAAACAATTATACACGAGAGGAGGTTCCTGAAACCACTTGGAGTAAATAAATCCTGTCAAGAATGAATTATTAGCAAACAAGATTAGTTAGCAAAGACAAACCGTTCACAACAAAAGATTTTCATCAATATAAGTCCATAAGACTTGTTTCAATATGAAATCTTGGGTCTCCTATTCATCCATCGCAAAAATTTTGAGGTCTCCCTAGCTTTACAATTATTGCACAAATAATAATACGTGTTGGGATGTAATCAATGGTCTCTCCTTCTAAATGGGAAGCCTCTTCCCTCATCATCAATGCATCAAGATCATTGTTTCTTTAGGGAATAGCCATAACAATTCATACAAAACTAATTCAATATCACATCCCATGTCGTTAAGTAATCATAGATAGTACAACTAATCAAAGCCTTATAAAGATCAATAAGAAGATAGTGAGAAAATCCTGAGTATAATCTTATAGCCACACTATTTTCATCATGGTTACCATACTCATTACAAGAAATGAAAATAGTTTCAAGTTACTATATATAAAATTCAATGTTTTTGGCCATGCTTTATCTTTAAACAACATCAGGATATTCAAATATCAATTAGATTTAAACTTACAAAGTGCATCAATATATTACTTGTATTATGAATCAAACTTGCATATGCATATGAATGGCATGCATTACTCAAAAGTCTTATATGAATCAAGAATTTTTTGAAGGTAATATTATTTCCATACGTCAGGTCATAACTTTCCATCCCAATGTTGCAGCTACATACCTCGTAACATTGAGATACCTTAGCAATTTGTAGCTTATACATGATGTCATATCAGATATGTCTAGAATGTTTTTCACTAACTCCCATTATAAACCTACATCAGGTTCCCTTTCCTATTCTAGCTTCCTCTATCCTGCACCAACTCTTCTCTTCCTACATTGGCTCCCTTTCCCTATACCATTTAGAATCCTGATGATCCTCAATAAGGATTTACTTATCACATCTTCATCAGGAAGTTAGAGGCATCCAAATACTTAAAGATTCATGCAGGAAGAATAAGCAATGATATAAATGATATATGTGAGGAAGAGTAGTGTCATAAAGAGTAACATAAATCTAGAAGGTACTTATCTTTAATGAATATTTAAGGAAGTGATCAACTCCCTCTTGATCCTGTGCCCTCCAAGAGCCATTACTATCCCTCATCCACATGTCAATGTTTCATTTAGAAGAAATGCAACCTTTTGAGCATCCATAGTAGCCCAATTCCAGGTCCTTCCTTCCTTAATCACGAGATACCACATATCATCAACCATATATAGAAGTTATCAAAAGAGGATATGCCTCAACTTGGCATCTTCAATATTTTCAATTGTCTTCATCAGCGACGAGAACCAACTGTCAATAAGATGATTGCAACAACATATCATCTCACATATTGAGACTAGCCCATCTAGGGTTACACTAAATTTGTTACAGGAGATAGAACAACTTCTCATTGATCATGTTAGGGTTTCAATACTTATAGATATCAAGCCTTTATCAAACCCTAACCTCATGTTATCCAGTAAACCCTAACTTCTCTTGCTAGAAAAAAGTTTCCTAGGGTTTCCTTCAAAGTCTAGCATCATTTTAGGTCTCCAATATCTTCACCTCTTTCATCATTAGTGTCATCAAATGACTTTTCTTCTAGCCTAGCACTGATACCATGTTAAATTTTTCTTAGGACTATATTGTTCTGTTCTTTTCATAATTTCATTTCTAAACTTTCCATGCATTCACCTCATTACATCATAACATAGCTGGAAATTCTGTAGAAAGAACAATAACATTAACATTGCATCGGAACATAAAAGAACAATAGAAGGAAAGCATTCACAAATAGAGACACCAAGGTTTGGTCAGAGACTAGGGAAAAAAACCATAAACAGGAAAACCCATCCAAAGATTCTTCTTCTATTAGATATTCATCAATTATTCAAATGACATTAAAAGTACATCCAAAGAGAGATATATCAACCATAGAATAATGTCAATCAATATAACACCAAGGCCTCTACATATATCATAATCAATAATGAGTGTTTCTCTTGAGGAGTTTCTGTAGACAACGTCTCTACATAAGTTGACACTATTACAGGAATGCCACAAGATAGGTCATGTGAAACTATGTATTGATGATAAAATTAGATGTTACTATTGCTACAATATATATGATATAGATACCACTAATACCATATGATCATGCTATTACTACTCATGCATAGACTTCAAAGATGCCATACACATTGTGCAGGAATGCCATACTGTAATGTAAAGAATGCCACACATAATGTAGTGATATCATACATATGGAAATGCATAGGATGCGATACAGAACGTGAAGCTGAGGATGCCATACATAGAATGCCAAGTATAATTTCCAAGGAACTAAGCATATCGGTTGATGCCATACCAATACTAATTCTACAAATACTTACGATGCTAGAACATGAAGCCATACACATTATGTATATTTATGAGGAATTATGAGTCAAACACATGTCATATCGTAGAGGAACAATGAGCCATTCATACTACCATATTTCCAAGAAATGATGAGCCATACATATTGAGGAGTTGTGCTCATTGCAAATAAAGCAAACCATAATTATGTGAATATATTTATGGTGAATCAAGACCATAAGAGTGAGAAAATTTTCCATTATAGTGATGCCAAAGGTAGATATCATAAGATCATATGTGAAACCAATAATGTGACTACCATTACAATGAGAATAAGTGCGTTGCAACATATATTTGTGATGTTATGCAAAGGAACCATATATATACCTGTGGAGAGGATCCATACAAATAATTCCAAGGAACCAAGTGAATTGATGCCAACCATATCGCATATATTTCATGATGCTAACCATATTGCATAGGTGCCAAAGGAACCATAATAGTGAGATAGAACTAAGATGCGATGAATTCCATTAAAGTGACCATCCAAAGATGTGATGATGATACGCCATAGGTTCATGCCAAGGATGAGATTTAATGCCATTAAGGGTAAGACCGTAGTAAGATTATATTAGATGTCAGAGAGTTGTATCCATTACAGTTCTTTTATATCATGAGCGAGACCATTACAATGAGATTATATCAATAGAAAAACCATATAAAGCGAAAGTCTAGAGTGAGATCATAGCCATACGAGATCATGCCAATACAGGTCCAAACCCATGTGAGATACATCCATAGATAATAGTGTGAACAACAAGACCCACTAACAAAAAGCAGTGTGAACAACCTTAGATACATAAAGCCTTCTAAGCTACTCTCACACATTATTAACTTGAGCCATAATGAGTATAAATTTATAGTCGATTCCATGAAAGGTTATGATGCTTGTACAGGAGTCGACATGAATCCTTGGTAGGAACTATTAAAAAATTAAATTCAAATGATTTTTGGAATATAAGAGCCTTCATAATAATTTTAAAAATAAAATTTGTTCCAAATAAGAATAAGTTTCTTTATCATTTTGAATTTCATCTTTAGGATTTAATAGATTTCTCAAGGGAAATTATTTCTAACACTACTTCACATTTTAACATTAGAAGTATTTTTTAGTTAAGTGCAATATAAAATTGTTTTTGTTTTAAGTAAAAATTACTTTAAATGGAAACTCTATTAGGATTTTCAGACATGATTTTGGAAACTCGATCAGGATTTTCAGACATGATTTTGATATTCTTGGAATTATTAATTTGGCTTTTCATTAGAGTGTATCATAGTAGTTCAAGAAAATCGGTAACCCAAACTAAGTGTGGAAGCATGCTCTGTCACTTAGAATACCACCCTTTAGTTGTTACTATTGGATACTAATAGTGAGATAAATTGTCGAAGGGAGCTATGGAAGAGGCATGTAGGAAGATTTGTTTGCACTAAGCCAAGATATCTTAATGCCCAACCAGGATATCTTGATCCTCAACCAAGATATTTTAATGTTGGTGAATAACTTATTGGAACTTCAGAAAAGGCTTGGGAAGTTGGAAGATGAATAGGGTGAAATAATAACATAATTAGAAGAGCTATTGGAAACATGAATGGATCAAATACACCTCCATTCCTTATTCAAGATTTGTTTAAGAATTCACCTGCGATAGGAAAGTATATGCAAACATAAACTACGTCTGAAGGAAAAAAAATTATATAATATTATTTTACTAATCATAGGATTTGCAAATTTGATAAATATATAAAATAATGAAAGAAATAAAGTTGCAAAAAGAAAAGCACACATGACATAAGGTAATCAACTAGCTACAAATTATATACTGTGAATGTTAGAGTATATATAATGTAAGTAAATAGCATAATACAAAACATGTAACTTAAACAAACAAATTCATTGAAATACATCTTTATACAATGTTAATAACTACATATCAGGTAACCACAAGATGAAATCAGATCTCAACCATCCAACAGACCAGAAAATCTCTCCAACAATGGTCAAATCCTCCATGCATAAAGTAGAAGGTGGAGTTAAGATTGGAAGTGTGTATCTGCGAAAGGGCGGAAGTACATACCTCTCCCCCCTCTACCTCACCGCTAGTCAATGATAATTTAGTCTTACTAGTTACTAGTAAGAGGGATATCCACACCTTTCATAAAACACTTATTGATTTTGATAACTCGACAATAATACATGTTCATGAAGTTGAACACATTATATCAGCTCTCAAATACCTCCATTAAATTCCTTGATAGTGCAACTAAATAGAACCACATCGTCATTTTATTTATTGAAAATGCAACTAAAGAGAATCACAACATCACTAGATTCCTTGATAATGCAAATACAGAAAATCGTCATTGTATTTCCAAAATTTGTAACAGCCCCAGGTTAAAGTTTCATGCAATAAAGGATAATAAAGGGAAAATAAGACCAAGGTCATGGGACACATATTCCAAGCTAAATGTTGGGAAAACACTTTAGCGGGAATCACTTCTACTTTAGTTATGGCTATGGTAATTGGAAAAGGCATTGGCAAGGAAAAAGAGGTAATTTAATTATGAAAATAAATTGAATTAAGATAAAAGGGAGGTTAAGAGACACATATTTGCATGCAAGGGAAATTAGATGGAAAATTAAGAAAAAAGGGAAATAAAAGATAAAAAGGCATGAGAGGATCAATTCAAAACTTTTTCTCAATTTAGTTTGCCCCTCTTTTCATTTTATCTCTCATACACTCTTGGACACTTAGAGTATTCTTGGAGAAATTTGGCATTCACTTGGATTTGGAGAAAGGAAAGAAAAGGAAAATAAAGGAAATAAAAGGAAATAAAGGATAAGGTTGAAACAATAACTTCATTAGGAGGATTTTCTAGGTAATATGTTGCATGTGTGATTTCCTAGTTGAGGTGTGAATGCATGGTACATACATTTGTTTGTTTGGTTCATTTGTTGTCAATGGTATGGGATTTTTCAGGTTTGATAGTGGTTTCAACTTGCCTTGCCATTTCCTAGATAACAATGGAGTGATGGGATTCATTCTTGGTTGAGTTTTGGATATTCAGAAGGTTTTGAAACCGGGTGAGGTGGTCTCAAGAAAATTCCCAAGGGTTGGGTTGGAGATGGTTTTATTTGGGAAGCCCTTGATAGGTGGGTGGAGATAGGAAAATTCCTCAAGGTATGGTTAATAAATTTTGATGATTCCAATCTCAGTTTGGTTTTGTGATATTGGGACTAGTTTAGGTGATATCATTGTAGCTTGAGGGTGGAGGTGGTTTAACCTCTCGAGTATCTGGTTGATTATGTCTTGCCTTATCCTATGAGATCCCACATTCATGCTTGGAATATGGCATGAAGGTGATTGGTTGAAAGAAATATTTGTTTCTACCCAATATATGGTCGGGCGGTACATGGAAGTCCCTGACTTCGTTGGATTTTTCATATGTTAATAAGATTTATTTTACTACTATGATGTATGAGCACTTTTACTTGTTATTATGTTTATTTGACGATTGATTTGTCATGGTTAATATTTTTCTTATATGTTGGTTATAAGCATGGTTCTATGATGTGCTATAACTATGGATCTTGTTCATGATTTGATAAGTATTTGAATGGTTGATGAATTCATGGGCTAACAAGTGTTGTTGTAGCTACTTGAGAGTGATCACACTCTCTTGGTGATTCTCAAATGAAGTTCAGAAGCTTGTGATCATATATGCATTCATGACTTGTAAGTTATATGTTTACCATATGTATAATGTCTACTAGGAAGTCTAGGTCAAGTTCTTTCTTCGAGTTTTAATGTTTGGAATTATTAATACCTTAATCATGATTCAGGAAAGTTACAGGAAATTCTAGATGATGGTCTGAAGGCTTTCCTTAAAAATTGGCATAGATCTCATGAGTGTATAAATAGAACAAGAGAAATTAGGTCATAACTCCACACATGAAATCTTGTGAGTGCAGTTTGAGCCTCATAACTCCACGAATGTAGTGTTATGGGTGTTTCCCTAATGAAAAGTGGTTCTATCTCAGGGATTTACCACCTCGGGTGGTTTTCAGCCTCCTAAGTGGTTTGTGGTATCTGAGCGATGTGATTTTGTAGACATATTATAGGCCCAACTTCTATAACTAGAACTTGGAGTTTGAGTCATGTCATAGTAGCACTGAACCTCACATTTACCATAGGAGCTTGTAAAAGTTGGAGAATGTCAGAAGGGGTGGTTATAGATTGATATAAGATATTCAAGGTTCAAACACTTGGATTGGATGGGATATATGTGATTGTTATGCATGCATTGCAGTAGTTATGGTTGTCATGTATATAGTCATTTTTATACTTTGAGTTATCATGAATTATGTCAATAGGTTGATATGTTGGTGTCATTAGATATATATATATATATATATATATATATATATATATATATATATATATATATATATATATATATATATATATATATATATATATATATATATAGATATAGATATTTCGTGCTAGTCCAAACTGATTATGTAGACGAGATAGACTCCCCTTAACTTCACTATGGTATGATTTTCATTATGTCTATATTTGGTTTAACTAACATGGCATGCCTGTATGAAGAAGAATATCAAAGATGATGATGAAAATGGTGGATTACAGTGTAACACCCTCCTCCCACATCTACCCAAGCAACTGGTCATTCGGGGTAAATATGCGACGAGAGGCCACAATGATATGATTTGACCTCCTAAGTCACCTTAAGGAAGCGTAACCGACGGAAACATGCCATACAAACATCCAACATCATCAACAGAACCCTTAGAAGGCAATTCACCCACACAAACAGCCTGTCCCTGGGTCCCATTATCTTTTCAATTCTCTTGGGCCATATTCACTCTCATGTTATGGGAAAGGGAGTGACTAGCAACCTAAATTCGCTCTCACAGGCCTACTTGCCAGCGATTGTGGACCAAAATTGTTAGTGTTGTGCCAAAGACCCTGGGATTTTAGCCACTTTCTCAGGCTCAGAGCCTAGGACACTACCCAAAACTTATCCATCTCTTCAAATCTGTAAAGTATCATGGAAATAAAAGTACTAAAGCAAATACTTGTTGAAGAACTTAACTGGATCCCTACTAGCGATGGCATGCATTTCATCAAAAATATCATCGACATGCAATCTACAGGTGTAAACAACAAAATTAAGTGTATGGATCTCATACTTATCTCAGATCACTATGAACAATTATTCCCTCATGCCATTTTCTGCATTATCATCTATTAGGTTATAGGCACCTTATCCATTCACATACAAGTACAAACATGTTGAGAGCCATACATAGTTGTTGTCATAAAATGTGCAGATAACCAGGATAATAGAGACAGAAATACAATAAACATATTAGCCATCAAATCCATAAATACACCAGTGCCTTTACACATGAAAATAAAGGGAAAGGATTTCTCATTAATGAATGCAATGAACCAACCAAAGATGGGACTATGACATTCCACCCGACCATAGAATGGCTGAGCCAAATCTCTCTTCAGTCATTCATCCCCATGCCATATTCCAAGCATGAATGTGGGATCTCATAAAGCACATCAATCAAAACTCATCCAGAGCTTCCAGAGGCCATCCACCTCAACCCATCAAACAATTATTCCACCTCACGGTCTGACATCACCACACCATCCTCAGATCGCTCTCTATCCAAACCTTCCAGGGCTTCAGAGTGTTTGTACACCCAAGGCTTTAGGACTAGTAACTCAATCCACCAAGGGCTCCAGAGCATTAGTTCAACCAAGGCTTTAGGACTAGTAACTCAACCCAAGCTAGTACAAGGCTCTAGAGCATTTGTCCAACTAAGGCTCCAGGACTAGTAACTCAACGCAAGCTAAGGAAACAAAACAACCAACCAAAATCAAGAAATGAAAGTAAACCCACAATCACCGTGCTTATCTAGAAAATGGCAAGGCTAGGCAATCCTCCATGCCAATGATAGATCACAACCAAGAAACCACGTGGATTCAAAAACCAGTGAAGAAACTGTACATGCAACTCGGTACCCACAAGAAAATCTGATGCATTTGTTGATGCTAATACCTTCTTGTGCTTTCCTATGCTTCCTTTGCCTTCCTGCTCGAAGAATACAAGTATGCCACACCCTCGAAGAGTGCTCCAAGAAAACTTTAAGTATCCAAGAGTATGAGAGAGAAAGAATAATGAGGGAGAGGTCCAACGCTGAACTGACAAAAGGTTACCAACTGATCCTAAGAATCCTTTTTATGAATGAGGCCTATATTTTCTTCATTTTCCAATATTTTCTTTCATTTTCCTCCTCACGTGCAACCTGTGACCTTCCACCTCCCTTTTCTCCTAATTTCCATTATTTTCATAAATAAATGTGCCAAAAATGCCTTTATTTGCCTTAGCCATTGCCTTTTCCAATTTTCTTAGCCATAAACAACCAATTGAACACCCCTTATGATGTATTGCCCACATTCAGCTTGGAATAAGTGTCCCATTCTTCCGTGGTTATTGTTTTTAATATTTATTACATGGAATTTTCACCACGATTGTTACAAAACCATCCCCCTTGGGGGACATCATCCTTGGTATTCAATCACACTTATACCTCATCAAACTGCTAAAAGGAGACATACTACTTATGGGGCTTTATAACAAAGCTCGATGCAATGTTTACAATGAAAGATCTGCTCAAGACATAACGTCGTGACACTAGGACAACATACCAGATAGTGGAGCTTTATAACACAGCTCGTTACGATATTTATAAAGAAAATCTTTCTCAAGAAAAACTCATATGACACCATAACATCATGATAAAATAACCACATGATAGCATAATAACATAACACCCATACTGCATAGTGGGGATTTATAACATAGCTTGTTACGGTATTTACATCCATACATAGGTGTACATATAGCAACATCATAAAAATATATATACCAAACATATGCCAAATCTTATATCAAAACATATACTAACATCATATCTAGGCATATATCAAAACATCATAAAGCATATATCAACTATCATAAAGCATATATCAATCACCATAAATCATATACTGAACCAACATAAGAAAATACTAAACCATCATAAAGCATATACCAAGCCATCATAAGAAAATACTAAATCACCATAAGCAATCACCAAACTACCATAAGAAAACACCAGAACACCTATCAACGTTTCTTTGCCTCAACCGGAAAACAAGGAAGGATACATGACCCGTGTGTGAACCGCCATCTCCCATGTAGCTTCATCGAGCCCAAAGTGCTTCCATTTCACTTTAACTTTCTCGATTTCTCGATTCCATAGCATGAGCACCATTTTCTTCAATATACATCGAGGCTCCGACTGTAATTCTACATTTGGTTCCACCTGTAATACATACCAGTCAATCGCATGATCATCATCTTTAACATACTTCTTAAGAAATGAGACATGGAAAACATCATGGAATTTCACTATTAGAGGAGGTGAAAGTCAATAGGGTATTGGCCCAATCTGCTTAATAATACTGAATCGTCCACAAAACCATGGTGCCAACATGGCACATGATCCAATCTGCAAGGAGATCTTCTTCAGTTTGATGTGCAAGTACACTTGTTCCCCAACCTGGAACTCCTCGAACAACATGTTCCTATCAGCATAGACCTTCAACCTATCCTGTGCTTCCTGAAGATTCTTCTTGATCACCTACATCTCTTGTTCCATGTTTGCCAACATATTTGGTCCAATAATTACCCTACTAACTGGATCACTCTACTAATGGGAGTGTTTCAACATCGCCCATAAACTACCTCAAATGGCTCATCCTCAGTGACTCCTGATAACCATTGTTGTATGTGAACTCTATTAAGGGGAGATATGTTGTTTATGAATCACATACATCCTCAACATGTCCTCGAATATCCTGTTGACCCTCTCTGTCTGTCCATGCATCTGTAGATGATAAGTTGTCTTGAAGGCCAACTCTCCGCCCAAACCTGCAAATAACTCCTTCCAAAAACATGCAAGTGAATTGCACATCCCTATATGATACAATATTCTTTGGAATGCCATGTAATCTAACCATGTCTCGTATGAATACCTGTGCCACATCACTAGCTCAGAACATAGACTTCATTAGAACAAATTGTGCAACCTTTGTTAACATGTCCACAATGACCATGATGAAATCCATGGAAATGACCTCCCATTTTCACTCTAGAATCATGATCGGTTATAGTTGTCCACCTAGATGTTTACAGTCTACCTCTACTCGCTGACAATCGAAACATCTCACCACAAACTCTACTACATCCTTCTTCAGATTAGGCGAATAGTAATACCTCTTCACTGATGTGAATGTCTTCTGGTAACTTGGGTGACTGGAATATGGTTTCACATGAAAATCCTTCAAGATCACCTTCTTGAGCTCACTGCTATCTGGTACATATATCCTATCTCAGAACCTGACCAACCCATCTATTGTAAGAAAATAGTCCAAGTCTTATACACCTGCACTTGTACCTGTACCTGTGCCATTACCTGTATCTGTACTACTACCTGTACCTATACTTGTACATGTTCCATCACCTTTACCTATACCTATACTATCACTTGTACCTGTACCTATACCTTGATGCAACCTATGCACAAACCCCATATATCTGGCATCCTGCTATCTTGCCCAAAAGATCCTGTCCTGTAAATCTGTCCCATAAGAACTCATAGCTGCCAAATGATGTACCTGTATCCGTCTACCAAGAGCATTTGCCACACTATTCTCTCTGCCTTTGATGGACCTTGTCCCGAAATCCAACTTTTTGATCATGGCCAACCACGTAACCTACCTGGAATTTAGATTCGGTTGGTGAAACAAATACCTCAACCCAATGTGATCACTCATAAGAAAAAACCACCTTCCAAGAAGATAGTGCATCCACATCTGTAATGTAGGTCTAATCACTGCCAACTCAAGATCATGCTTTGGGTATTTCTGTTCATGTTTGTTTGGTTTCCGAGACTCATAACATACCACCTATCCATCTTTCATAAGGACTGCATCGAGCCCTCTCTTGCAAACATCTGTACATAATACAAACTATTTGTCTAGATCTGCAATTTGTAACATTGGTTCATGTGTCAGCAACTGGTTGAGCTACTCAAAACGAGCCTCACACTCTTCAGTCCTTTCTAACTTCTTACCTTTCCTCTACAATGATGTAATTGGATAAGTTATCTACAAGAAGTTCCTGATGAACTTCCTATAGTATCCTGCCAAACCCATGAAAGATCTCACCTCATCCACACTCTTAGGAACTACCCACTCCATGATGGCCCTTATCTTCTTTGGACCTACTGCAATGCCTTCCTTGGTGACACCATGTCCCAAGTAGTGTACCTCTTCCTAAAAAAACTACATTTTTTGAGCTTAGCATGCAACTGATGCCCTCTCAACAACCTCAACACTGCTCTTAAGTGCTCGACATGCTCTTCCTCATTTTCAAAATATACCAGTATATCATCAATGAACACAGTAACAAACTTATCTAAATATGGATGCAGCATAGTATTCATAAAACACATGAACGTAGCTAGAGAATTCATTAAGCCAAATGGAACAAGAAAAAACTCATAAGGCCCATACCTAGTCCTAAACATAATCTTGTATATATACTCCTCTTTGATGCGTACCTGATGGTATCCGGATCTCAATTCAATCTTTCAGAACATTGATTTTCCCTTCAACTGATCGAACAAGTCATCAATCCTCCCCAAAGGATATCTGTTATTGATAGTCACTTGGTTCAATTTCCTGTAATCAATGCGTAATGTGAGGGTACCATATTTCTTTCTCACAAACAAGACCGGTGCACCCCACAGTGATTCACTTGAGCTAATGTATCCATTTTCCAACATTTCCTTCAGCTGCAATTTTAACTCATTCAACTTAGGTGTGCTCATCATGTAAGGTGCTCTTGATGCTGGAGCTGCACTTGGAATTGACTCAAATGTACTCAAGAATTACATCCTAAAACTACTACAACACTGGATATCTATTCCACACATCCACATCCTCAGCCGCGTTACCCTTATCGCTAGAAATATGTATTGAAAATAGCTTGCACCCTTTCCTGTGGCTACACTTTGCTTGCATAGTTGTCACCATCCTAACTGATGTGGCTTTCTTCTTACCTCGCAAGACTCTTGTTTCTCCATTATCATCAACACACTCAATAGCTTTGTCATAGCAGTCAACCTTCATTCTATGTAAATCTAACCAATCCATGCCCAATAGCATATTGTATGAACCCAATGGTAATATATTCAAATGTTTTGTGGTAGGCATACTGTTTAAGTCAAATGCAAAAGCTCTTACCCAATGATGAACTCGCTTCTTTGTACTTGTAGTCAACTAGACTAACCAAGACTCTGCATGCAATTCCTTATTGAAACCAAACTTATCCACCCAGTCAGGACTAAGATAGCTATAATTAGATCCACGGTCAATCAAAATAGAAATAAATTGATCACAAATATTACCATCCATCTTAATGATAGATCCCTGATGTTCTGCCTACCTATTTTTCATGACTGCATAAATATGAGGAATACTTTGGATTACATCTCCGACAGTCTACGCCTCATCTCCCTTGTATATTTGAAGTCTACCACTCTGATGTTTTGGACAATCTCTCCTAAGGTGATATTTACCACAAGTCCAACAATGCATGGGCTCCTTACTCTGCTCTTGAGGCTGATTTCGCTATCCTCTATATGATGCATTGAACTTCTTAGGCGATGAAACATTCTCCTTGTTATCTGTACTCTATCGCCCTGCTCATTTTTTATCCCATTTTGCTTTTTTCTTTACATCACCTCTCTAGTATGACTTAGTCTCATTTCTACACTTCGATTATTCATAGCAATGTCTTAGCTTTCGAATGACCTCCTTCAATTATCTAGGCTCATCGAATTCAATCCTATCTTTGAATGCAACCGATAGTCTACTAATGAATCTTTGAATCTTAACCTTCTCCTCCTTGAGGTAAGGCACATACCTCAATAGTTCCAAGAACTTACTAGTGTACTCATCATTTGTCATGGATCCCATCTTTAGTTCATAGAATTCTTTTGCCCTATCATTGAAGTATCTCTTTGACAAATACTTCTTCTTGAATAGCCGCTCAAATTCACTCCAAGTTAGATCTTCCTCACTTATGTCCCTGACATTCTTCACATCCTCCAACCAGATGTCTTCTTTACCTTTAAAACTGAAAGTAGAAACTCTATCTTTCATATTCTCGTAGTAGTCATGCAACCTAAAGAACTTCTTAATACAAGGAAACCATGCCTTTTCATCCTGTGATCTCTTCATCTCTCCATCAAAAGTAGGTGCCTTCACTTTCTTAAACTCATCCCAAAAATACCCTCCATCACTCCTCCTGTAAGGATGATACCGAAGATGATCATAGTGCTTATTTGAATCAAAACTAGAGTCATACATGTGCCTATCCCTTCTTGTCTTCGGAGTGTCCAATAATCTTCCATCTCTAATTGTATCATGTCTATCTTATCGACAATCACCATGTGATCTACTCTCATGTTCCCTGTCTAGTCAATTTAACGTCTTAAATTGCTCTACATAAATTATCAATCTGGGTATCGTAAACTGATGAAGTGTGGTGCACCATATGTGCTTAGTTAACATTTTTCTTACTTCGTTGTTTTATAGTTTATGTTGTTTTTTGGGTTTTGTTCTTGTTGGTTTCCTAAAGTGTTTAATGCAAATGGAAATCCTATTCTAAGGTCTTAAGAATACTTTTAAAGGTCAAGTATGGATGTAGATTTCAAAACAAGGTTTATGTCCCTCATGGTAACTTCCAAAACTTAGCACTTCAAAATATCTCAAAACATGCTATTGATGAAATTAATACTTGAACAGGAATGTAAATATGCAGTTACTTAAATCAAACAAAAGATGAAATATTGATCATGAAATCACTATCTCTGTTGCCCATCTAATTACAAAAATAAAATCTAAACTATTCCACTCAAACAAAACAAAAATTGCAGACTAACGTAAGCAAGATCAATTTACTTCACTTATAATCCGATAGCTCGCCAAGTAGCTTTTCTGGGTTAAGCCATGGCTCCAGAGATAACATCAATAACATAAAGAATTGATATCTAAATTACCTACTTGCAAATGAAAGTAAAATCAAGTCACTTCACTTATAATCCGATAGCTCGCCAAGTAGCTTTTCGGGGTTAAGCCATGGCTTTGGAGATAATGTCAATAACATGAAGAACTTAATATCTAAATTACCTACTTGCAAATGAAAGTAAAATCAAGTCACTTCACTTATAATCTGATAGCTCGCCAAGTAGCTTTTCGGGGTTAAGCCATGGCTCTAGAGATAACGTCAATAACATGAAGAACCTGATATCTAATTGCAGAGATGAAAGTAAAATCAAATCACTTCACTCATAATCCGATAGCTCGCCAAGTAGCTTTTCAGGGTTAAGCCATGGCTCTGGAGATAACGTCAAATGACATGAAGAATTTGATATCTAAACTAACTAACAACAACAAATAAATAAGACTGAAATCAAAGCATAACTGAAATTGAAAAGCTTAAGAAAAAGTTCAGCAGAGAGGCAAATCTCATGTCACTATTTGATGCAAAAACATGTAAAGAAAAACTAATCTACAATCAACTGGTTGAACACACTTGCATGAATTAAAATTTCATGAATGGAAAATCTAAACTATCAAACTTGAAAGCAATAAAATGACATACATGAATGAAATCAAAGCAAAATTACAAAATAAAATCTACTCTACCTTACATTCTAATATGCTCCATGACATCTACTTCACATCTCCTTTCATGTTGAGATCATCAAAGCTTTATTCAAGTTCTTCAAAATTACAAAGTACAACAAAGCTCTCCAAATCTTTCCAAAGCCAACAAGGAAGAACTACAAACTCCAAGCTAAAGAACTAAAAGCCAAGTTAAGCTAAGACTAACAAGCTAACAAATGAAGGAGAGAGATCTCATATTTATACAAAAAGATGAGAAGCCATCTCATTAATGAGAGTCCATGAATCTCTCCCTCTACCTCTAGAGTCCTAATCAAAATAGGAACTGATAAGACACATGTCTTTTTAGAGTTTCAATATAATTAGGAGATATGACACATATCCTCATGATCTCATGATTCTCTCCGGTCAAATTCGAATTTGGCCTTAGGGTGCTACATAAAGGTCTTCTAGAATCCTCCTTTCAACCTACACATGTCAACAGTCTCAACCCACTTGTTAGGTATAAGCATATGCACATTATTTTCTAATTTTTAACCACAAATTCACTTAAAAAGGCTTAGAATTAATAAAGTTTGGAAAAACATAAATTTGGCCCGATGATAATGAAAGTGGGATGAATGTAGTAACATAGTAGTGAAATGAAGGTGATATAATGGACATAATAGTGAAAGTGTAATGGAAATGAATAACATTTTCAAGACCCAACATACCCCCCAACTGAAGTTATTGCATGTCCTCATGCAATATATATTACATTAACTTTTTTTTTATCCTTAAGCTTTGGCTTAACTTTGCATGATATCATTTGATAACTTCATATTTTTGCAAAGTGTTTTACTTGAATTGCAACATGGTTGGTTCTTGTGTTACAATCAATTTTTTGTTGTTGCATTCTATTTTGATCTTCGAACTTTGCATAATGATAATTTGATTATTGTTTGCAAAGTATATCTTTATTGGATTGCATGATGGTTGGTTCTTGTGTGACAACCATGATTTTGTTTGTATCCAATTTATCCTTTAAGAACTTTTTGAAAAGCCATTGTATGCTCATAATAACAATGTAATAGTTAATATATGTTGGAAATATGTGGGCTCCTGAGTATGATAAGGACATGGAAATATATGAAGATGAATATATCCCACCACCCCCCCAAACTGATGGTATTGGCAATTTTATGAAATGAGGAAGAGAAATGTTTTTCCAACAATTATCATTCTAGCTTTTTATGGAATTCTATGGTCAAAAGTTAGAAAATGACGTACCTTAACTTACCCTTTGGAATGGATGAGTTGTATATATGGTGGCTAGAAAATTCTGATCATATTCTTCTTCAAGTGGCTAAACAAGAGGAGTCATGGATAAAGAGTTAAGATGACTTTTTATTGCTTCTACTAAAACTTGTTGAATCTGCTCCAAATTGTTGAAAATAATAGTCTTCATGTCTTCAAAACACATTGGCACAATTTCTACTATGTGAAAAGATGTTCTGATGTCAAACATAGCAGTAAATGGTTAACTTAGTGGCCATTAATGGATGCCACTAGTCAACACGAGAACTCTCACCATTGATAACAATGAGAGTCAAGATACCCAAATACATCTTGCTAGGTACGAATAGTTTTGCTGATGTCAAGTCACCAAGAAGAGCTGATGAACAAGGGACATTAATGTATTCCCATTGTTTGTCAGCATGAGAACTTGCCATTAAGGCATGCAAGCCTTAAGGTGTCTTTACAAGGAACTTAGACTCAAAGGACTATGGACTCAATAGTTTGCATTGAAGCAAGGCTTATTTGCGGAATGAAAATGAAAGGAAAGGGAATATGGAAATGGAAGATGGAAATGGAGAGTAGAAATGGCAATGGGCAATAAGCATGTGAATGAGCCTCTTGCTTTTATTTGTGGGTTATGAATAGAAAAAAAGAGATGGAAAGTGGATGTGAATGTAAATGGAAAATATGAAGTGAAATGAGGTGAATGGTTTATTATGAGATATGGATGTGATGGAGACAATAGTATCTGAAAGTTTTTCAAGTGTTTGGATCTGATTTTGCATCAACATATTTCCTCTCTGTTGCTGATCATCTTCTTATGAAACAAATGGGTCTCTTAGAGAGACACCATTCTCTTGTAATCATTTGTCCTTCCTCCTAGAACCTGCAAAAAAAAACTAATACTTCTTCTACAATGGAATGTAAGATTATCAAAGGAGAGAGGTGATCAATCTCTCTAGTTATGATATTTACACACAAAACTAAGAATTTGTATTAATGAAACAATTTCTCAAAGGAAAAATCAAAAGAATTTATACCTGCTTTGGAATTGGTGCCCCAAGTTGAATGTTGCTTCTTTTCAGCAATTTATTTCATTATTCCCCATTTCAAACTCTAATGATGGATTTCTCATTGTGTGGATCTTGCTGAGATCTTTCCAATAATACTTGAATCATCAAATTCTGATTTTGTATAAGAAAGTTAAGTTGATTTGAACAATGAGGTTTTTCAGCTGCAAATTGATGTTTAGTTGCGGAATGTGCACAATTTCTGTAGCTAAAAATATTGAATAAAAAGTTAGCCATTCATCTTTCATTATTAGTCCAAAATTAATCAATACTTTTAGCAAAGTGAGCAAATAACTTATTCATTTCATTGTTTCAAAATTATTAATTTTTTTATTGACATGCAGCGACTTAGTGTGGCGAATTAGTGTGGCAACTTAGTGATAACACACACCTTGACTTCTCTTTGACTGGGGTCTTTTTCATCAACTTGGATCAAATGAATAGGACACCATCCATGTACTAACATTTTCCCAGCTACCCATGTGGTTTGTTTCGTCTCTTGACACCTATAACCTATAGAAGTAATAAAATGGCTGTGGAATTGCCAGTTAGCTGTGGAATCAGGCTGCATTCCATAGCTAAAAGACAGTCAACCATTAGTTTTCTGATTTAAGTTATTGGAAAAGAGATTTTATGTAGCCAAGTACCAGGGAGAGAGAGCCTAAGATCACAGCTGGTGGACCAATCATTCATGAGCCTCTGTTCTCTGCTTTTTTTTCAAATTTCCTTTCACTGTTGGAGAAATGACTGTGTAAAGAAGACTGTGTATGTACAGTGGAATAACTGGTAAATATGGATATGGAATGACAAAAACTATGAGTATGGGGTAAAACGGCTATACATACACGAAAGCAGAGGAGCTGTATGCATGAAATACGTGAAAACAGAGTGTAGAAGATACTGTGAAATGGAGTGGCTGTGTGCGTGAAAAAAAATGCGGAGGATGTAAGCAATTGCACACGTAGACAGAGTATGAAAACAGAGTGATGCTGAATGAATAATCCAAGCAATATGGATGTAAAAGAGTCGTATTCAACTTGGTCAAGTCATACAATTAGCCGTTAAACAGGTGCTTGGAGAAGTATCGTATTCAATTGGGATACGTCTCTGCTGTCGGCCGTTAAACTGAAATACAGTCACGGAGGTTGCATGAGACCATTAGCAATTAAAGACGCGTAAACAACATTGAATTCTAGCACATACTAGGTTCCCAAATTGGTTTTGTCTTCTCCAAGCACGCTGAGTCAAAACAACAGATTGTTCATCAATTAAATCTATTTTTCTTCACGTGGCATGCAAAATAGGCTTCAAAGAACCAAGGAATTCTCTTAAACCACCACAAATTTCTTAAAACCATTTCTGGGTTATCTAACTGACCATATTGCCGAAAAAACCCATGTTTTATTTTTTCTAAATTCACTTCCGTTTAGCCAAATAATGCATTCAAAGTTTGACATTTTTCTCTATTTTGTGTTTTTTTTTAAATTGTTGTGGCAAATGCGTTTTCTTCAGGTTTGCAATATCTACAGTAGCCATTGGCAGCAAGCGAACATATTTTACAGTAACTATCCCATGTTTTCATAGAAACAACTAAATCTTTAACATGTTGAGCTATGGGTAGTTTTGCAATTTTTAGCACAAAGAATAGCCTCTGTTGCTTCATCGATGACTGGATCAAGAAAAGAAACAACTGATGTAGCATAAGATGGTTTAGCTTTTGGCTTGACTGGCTTTCCTTCCCTTCCTCCAATGCAACATTATTTCAAACAAAGGTACACTCTCAGAATAATTTGATCAAGGAATTATAAATCGATTAACCCCAAATTCTAAGTCGACGGTTATGTCAGACTCCTGAAAGGTTCTTGGTTGATGAATTTGAGCTTGTCAAAGATATAATTTTTTTATTCAAATGTGTTTTCCCCTTATTTTAGAGCCAAAATGAAGACAATGTCTACAAGTAGGGTAGGAAGAGTTAGAATGAATCCATTTGTCTACGCATTCTGTGTGGAAGCCATGGTTGCAATTCAACAATATTGTGGCATCTCTTGTCATGAATTCTGCCAAATAGATAATGCACTCTATTCCAAGCTATGGCATAATTATTTGAGTCGATCTTAGTTAACTCCGCAGGTTTTTTTTATTTTCATTTTTTTTAATGCTTTTGCAGGTTTGTTTCTAGGCCAAAGCTCAAACAGGAATGCAGATTTTCTATTGAGGCCACAGTGGAAACTGGAATTGGGGATAGCCATTGATTGTTTTTCTTCTTTTTTTTTCTCTCTGAAATTGTAAATTTTTATAAGAAGGATTAATGATTTTCAATTTCAGGCGGAAAATACTTCAAGTAAAACATGCTAAAAACGGGACTTTGACTGAGGTATTAAGTTGATTTTTTATCAATCTGGGCTGGGTGACTAGGATAGGATCCATGTCGGGAGAATTCCGGAGATGCCCATGTGGTCGGCTTCTTCATTGGATGCCTGTAACCTGCTAAACCTTGAAATTAGCTGCGGAATTCACAATTCGTTGCAGAATCAGACTGCATTCCACGGCTAATTTGCAAAATCTTATTAAAACAGGACATAGTGTTTTGAGGACCACTACAAACCATAACCAGTCAATCTTGGACAGTTGAACCTATCACAGCAGTTGGGTTTCATTTTTTTATTTTTTATTGAATCAATTGAAATGATGAAGTTTATTTTTGTCTCCCTTTTTTCTTTTACATAACAATCCTTTTTCTGATCCTCCAGATCACACAAAGTGAAAGAGAAGGGCATATTCAAGAAATTATTAATTTTTTTTTTACATAACGATCCTTTTTCTGATTCTCCAGATCGCACAAAGTGCAGGAGGAGAGCATACTCTAGAATTATTATTATTTTTTTAGATGTAAGAAATAAGGTCTCCTAATTACACTTCCCTGGCAATGGCGCCAAAATGTCTAGTCAATTTAACATCTTAAATTGCTCTACATAAATTATCATTTCAGGTATCGTAAACTGATGAAGTGCGGTGCACCATATGTGCCTAGTTAACCTTTGTCTTACTTCGTTGTTTTATAGTTTATGTTATTTTTGCGGTATTGTTCTTGTTGGTTTCCTAAAGTGTTTAATGCAAATGAAAATCCTATTCTAACGTCTTAAGAATACTTTTAAAGGTCAAGTATGGATATAGATTTCAAAACAAGGTTTATGTCCCTTATGATAACTTCCAAAACTTAGCACTTCAAAAGATCTCAAAACATGCTTTTGACAAAATTAATACCTGAACAAGAATGTAAATATGCAGCTAATTAAATCAGACAAAAGATGAAATACTGATCATGAAATCACTATCTTTGTTGCCCATCTAATTACAGAAATAAAATCTAAACTATTGCACTCAAACAAAACAAAAATTGTAGACTAACGAAAGCAAGATCAATTTACTTCACTTATAATCCGATAGCTTGCCAAGTAGCTTTTCCGGGTTAAGACATAGCTCCAGAGATAACGTCAATAACATGAAGAATTGATATCTAAATTACCTACTTGCAAATGAAAGTAAAATCAAGTCACTTCACTTATAATCCGATAGCTCGCCAAGTAGCTTTTTGGGGTTAAGCCATGGCTTTGGAGATAACATCAATAACATGAAGAACTTGATATCTAAATTACCTACTTACAAATGAAAGTAAAATCAAGTCACTTCACTTATAATCCGATAGCTCGCCAAATAGCTTTTCGGGGTTAAGCCATGGCTCTGGAGATAACGTCAATAACATGAAGAACCTGATATCTAATTGCAGAGATGCAAGTAAAATCAAATCACTTCACTCATAATCTGATAGCTTGCCAAGTAGCTTTTCGGGGTTAAGCCATGGCTCTGGAGATAACATCAAATGAGATGAAAAATTTGATATCTAAACTAAATAACAACAACAAATAAATAAGATTGAAATCAAAGCATAACTGAAATTGAAAAGCTTAAGAAAAAGTTCAGCAGAGACACGAATCTCATGTCACTATTTGATGCAAAAAAATGTAAAGAAAAACTAATCTACAATCAACTGATTGAGCACACTTGCATGAATTAAAATTGCATGAATGGAAAATCTAAACTATCAAACTTGAAAGTAATAAAACGACATACATGAATGAAATCAAAGCAAAATTACAAAATAAAATCTACTCTACCTTACATTCTAATGTGCTCCATGACATCTACTTCACATCTCCTTCCATGTTGAGAACATCAAAGCTTTATTCAGATTCTTCAAAATTTCAAAGTACAACAAAGCTCTCCAAAGCTTTCCAAAGCCACTACAAACTCCAAGCTAAAGAACTAAAAGCCAAGCCAAGCTATGACTAACAAGCTAACAAATGAAGGAGAGAGATCTCTTATTTATACAAAAAGATGAGAAGCCATCTCATTAATGAGAGTCCATGAATCTCTCCCTCTACCTCTAGAGTCCTAATCAAAATAGGAACTGATAAGACACGTCTTTTTAGAGTTTCAATACAATTAGGAGATGTGACACATATCCTCATGATCTCATGATTCTCTCCACTCAAATTCGAATTTGGTCTTAGGGTGCCACATAAAGGTCTTCTAGAAGCCTCCTTTCAACCTACACATGTCAACAATCTCAACCCACTTGTTAGGTATAAGCATATGCACATTATTTTCTAATTTTTAACCACAAATTCACTTAAAAAGGCTTAGAATTAATAAAGTTTGGAAAAACATAAATGTGGCCGAATGGTAATGAAAGTGGGATGAATGTAGTAACATAGTAGTGAAATGGAGGTGAAATTAAGGTGATATAATGGACATAATAGTGAAAGTGTAATGGAAATGAATGACATTTTCAAGACCCAACATTCCCCATTAGTTTTATCTTCTTGCTCATGATTGATCCGTAGTGGTCCATGTCGCTGCAAATACGATAAGCTTTGAAGTATTACTCCATTCATCTCTACTAACTTTTCTTGTGATTGTATGATTATGTCATTATCTGCCTTGCAACTCCTTATCTCCTCCTTTAAACTTCTCAATGTAACTTCCAAGTCAGAGGGGTTCCCAACACCATACTTCTCTCTGGATTCATAGGGAGAGTCTTTGTAGTCAACCATCATTCTAGCCATTTGATATTTCTTCATGCAAGGCATAATATGTCAAATAAACGAAATCACAATAAACCAACATACCTTAGCATTGCTCAGGGAGGATATTTGTCTTCAATATCACCAAATCAGCATGATACATGTATAGCTTATCATAACAAGATATACATATACACCAATAAATGTATCAACACATAAACATCAATCTAACTAGGATCTAATCATCAATGCAAGGCCATATCAACAATGCATGCTATGACCTCATGCATGACAATGACCATCACTCCATTATACACATTTCCACATGCAACCCGTAGTATGCATAAGCAATGCCAAAACAACTACAAATGCGCATAACCGCATGTAGTCAGACATAATCGATTAGTTCTTGTAATCAACCTACAAGATTAATCTATGTAATCAAAATATTCAAAATGTAACCTAACATATAAGGATGTAAGTAGGTACCATGAAATTGACATGTAAGTGACATGTAATCCATAAACAATCAGTCGCATACACATTTTAAATATATTTCATGAAATCAATAACAAATTCTCTATGATAACCATAGTACAACCCTAATCCGACATCAAGCAATTTCAAAAAGTATATAAGTGTAAGAGACACAAATGAAATTGACATGCATGCATGACCAACACATAGCCCATCGAGTCTGAGGGGTGAACCATGTTCTGATACCACTTTATAACACCCTCCTCCCACATCTACCCAAGCAACAGGCCAACCAGGGTAAATATGTGACGAGAGGTCACTATGATATGATTCAACCTCCTAAGTCACCTTAAGGAAGTGGAACCAATGGAAGCAAACCATAGAGGCATATAACATCATCAACAAAACCCTTAGAATACAAGTCGTCCAATCAAACAACCTATCCCTGGGTCCCACTATTGTTTTAGGTCTCCTGGTCCATAGTCACTCTCATGCTATGGGAAAAGGGGTGACCAACAACCTAAATTCACTCTCAAAGGCCTGCTTGCCAACGAATGTGGACCAAAATTGTCAGTGTTGTGTGAGTGTCCTCGGGATTTAAGCCACTTTCTTAGGCTTAGAGCCTAGGGCACTACCCAGAACTGATACATCTCATCAAATTAGTAAATTAACATGGAAATGAAAGTACTAAATAAAATATGTGTTCAAGACCTTGACTGAATCCCTACTAGCCATGACAGGGATTTTGTCAAACATATCATCGACATGTAATATAGAGGTGTAAACAACAAATTTAAATGTAGGGATCTCATACTTGTCTAAGAATCACTATGAACCATTGTTCCCTCATGTCATTTGCTACATTATCCTCTACTAGGTCATAGGCACCTTATCCATTCACATACAAGTAAAGACATGTTGAGATACATACATAGATGCTCTCATAAAATGTGCGGATAACTAGCATAATAGGGACAAAAATACAACAAACATATCAGCCATCAAATCCATAAATACATCAGTACCTTTACCGATGAAAATAAATGGAAAGTATTTCTAATTAATGAATGCAATGAACCAACTAAATATGGAACTATGATGTTCCACCCAACTGTAGAATGGCTGATCCAAATCTCTCTTCAGCCATTCACCCCCGTGCCATATTCCAAGCATGAATGTGGGATCTCATAAAACAAATCAATCAAAACTCATCTAGGGCTTCCATAGGCCATTCACTTCAACCCATCAAACAATTATTCCACCTTATGGTTGGACATCACAACACCATCACCAGATTGGTCTTTATCCAATCCTTGCAGGGCTCCAAAGCATTTGTCCAACCAAGGCTCTAGGACTAGTAACTCAACCCACAACTTATACCGAGATCCAAAGCATTTTTCCAACTAAGGCTCTAGGACTAAAACTCAACACACTAAGGGCTCCGAAGTGTTCGTCCAACCAAGGCTCCAAGGATATTAACTCAACCCAAGCTATTATAGGGCTCTAGAGTGTTTGTGTGGCCAAGGCTCGAGGACTAGTAACTCACCCCAAGCTAAGGAAACATGAGAACCAATAGAAAACAAGCAATGAAAGTAAACCCACAATCCCCATGGCTATCTAGGAAATGGAAAGGTTAGGCAATCCACTTTTGATCCAAGAAATCCTCCATGCCAATGACAGATCAAAACCAAGAAACCACATGCATATGCCATGCATGCCAAAACTAGGGAAGAAATCATACATGCAACTTGGTACCTGCAAGAAAATCTGATGTAGCTACTGATGTACATACCTTCTTACACTTTTCTACTCTTCCTTTACCTTCTTTCTCCAAGAATCCAAGTATGCCACACCCTCCAAGAGTACTCCAAGAAAACTCTAACTATCCAATAGTATGAGAGAGAGAATAATGCGAAAGAGCTCCAACATTGAACTAACAAAAGGTTATCAACTGATCGTTATAAGCCTTTTTATGAATGAGGCCTCTATTTTCTTCATTTTCCATTATTTTCCTTCCTTTTACTCCTCACATCCAACCTCTTACCTTTCACCTCCCTTTTCTCCTAACTTCCATTATTTTCATAAATAAATGTGCCAAAAATTCCTTTTAATGCCTTAGCCATTGGTGTTTCAAATTTACTTAGCCATAAACAACCAAATGAACACCCCTTAGGATGTCTTTCCAAACATTCAGCTTAGAATAAGTATCCAAGTCATTCGTGGTTATTTTTTTTAACATTTATTACATGGAATTTTCACCAAGGCCGTTACATATAACTCATGTGACTCTCCTTATAGATCAACTGAGAAACAAGGATACGAGTACTCTCCTAATATAACATATACATCGAGAAGTCTGAACACAAAAATAAGAGGTTACAAGGCATATGATGGCAGGATAATTGAGTCATAGGAAGGGCTTTCCAAACTTAAGGAAAAGTAAGTCAAGGTTAATGCAGTTATCCTTCATCGCTTATCATATTTGGAAAGACAGGGGAAACTAAGATTTATTCATGGACATGAGGAAAGTACTAATGGGGCATATGGTAGCAGGTCTTGGTCAAGATATAGGTTGGACAAGTATGACACAATGACAAGTGGCAGACGATTGGATACACCTGAAAGGAGAGGTAGTTCTTATGGGTTTTATTCTAGTTCTGGTTCAGAGATACATCATTTCATCACCACCATCATCCTTATAGGAGGAGTGAGAAGCAATAATTTCCATATGAGTTCAAGAAAGACAAGCCTCCTATATTTGATGGAGAGATGAAGAAGCCAGAAGATGCAGAAACATGGCTTCTTAGGATAAAGAAGTTGCTTGAATTACATCATTATATAGAGAATTTGAAGTTGAGCATAGTTATTTTTAGTCTCAAAGGAAAAACATATATTTGGTGGGAAGATGTGAAGCATGTCAAAGGCATCAAGGTAGAAGAGTTGAGTTTACATGAGTTTAAAAAACTCTTCAGAAAGAGGTACTTGTCCGAGAGATATTATGATGGAAAGACTAAGCAGTGATATGAGTTGAAGATGGTTTCCATGAAAGATGAAGAGTACATGACCGAGTTTCTAGAGTTTTTGAGGTATGTGCCTTACCTCAAGGATGACAAGCAAAGGTTCAAATATTCATCAATGGACTTCCATTAGCATTCAAGGATCATATTGAGTATGATGAGTCTCAGTCATTGGAGAGAGTCATCGGGAAATTGAATCATTGTTATTAGTAGTCGAAGAATAAGTCTGAGCCTAACCAAGAATGGAAATGGAATGAGAAGGCTAAATAAAAATGGCCTCAGAAGCCAGAAGACCTCAAGATGGAGATGAGAAATAAAATGTGGCACCTTACAAGAAGTATAATGCAGTTGAGAAAGGATATTGACCTTAGCCTAAAGAGCAACATAATAAAGGTAGTGGCAGAGAACCGTTGTAGTGTTGGATTTGTGGCAAAGATCATCGTAAGAAGGATTTTCCTTTGTATCAGTGTGGCATACCACATATCTACAGTGCTTAGGAGGCACAGAAAATTGGGGATGTTGGTCATATCATTCATCAAATTTATGTAGCACTTGATAATAGGTAGGTGAATCAGAAGCCATCCATTATTGAGAAGGAAGGTAATCTCTGCGATCAAGTTGTTTCGATTTTGGTTCATCCTGTATCTAATTACAGTTAAGTTAGTCATGACCTGGTGGATAAGTGTGTCCTAAATAAATAAGTGCATGAAAAGTGTTGGTTGGCATAGTTGGCTATAGGGACCAAGAAAAGAGTTCATCATTGGGTGAGAGATTGTGCATTTGAGTTGAATGGTATGTCTACATCAACACATCTAAATGTGATTCTTTGGGTTAATATATTATGCTTTTGGGTATGGATTATTTTTTAACTCACAGGACCAACGAGAAGGCGATTGAGTGCTTGGATGATGGTGGAGAAAAGATAATATTGCAAGGAAAGAATAATCCTATGTTAGTGAGAATAGTTACATCCATGCAAGCTAAGATCGATTATGGGAATGGGTGTGTATTATTTGCAATGAATGTTTCCAGTGACAAGGGGAAGGATGTTCAGGATGAGGAAGTCTGAAAGAAGTATCTTATTTTGCAACAGTTTTAGGATGTGTTCCCTACAAAGATTTTAGAGTTATTGCATCAAAGGGAAGGGGATTTCTCTATTGAGTTGGTACTAGGAGAAACAATAGAATCAAAGGAACCTTATAGGATGAGCACTCCAGACTTAGTGTAATTGAAGTTGTAGCTTAAGGAAATGATTGATAAAGGATGCATACATCCAAGTGTGTCACCATGGGGAGCACTAGTGTCATTTGTGAAGAAGGATGGTACTCTTAGGTTCTGAATTGATTACAAGAAATTAAACAAGGTGGCCATCAAGGACAGGTATCCTTTGCCACAGATTGATGATTTATTCAATTACTTGAATGAAGTAGCAATATTCTTGAAGATTGATTTGAGATGAGGATATCATCAAATGCACATCAAAGAAGAATACATCTACAAGACTGCATTCCATACCAACTATGGGAATTATGAGTTTGTGGTAGTTCCTTTTGGTCTTACTAATGTTCCAGCTACTTTCATGTGTTTGATGAATAATATGTTTTGTCGTTATCTTGACAAGTTTGTGATAGTATTCATTGATGACATATTGATATTTTCTAAGAATGAGGAAGAGTATGTAGAGGACCTAGAAGAAATGTTAATATTTTTTCTCTATTGAGAGAGAATTAGTTGTATTCCAAGCTTAGCAAGTGTAGTTTCTTTCAGTCTCAAATTCATTACTTGGGACATGTTGTTTTAAAGGAATGGATAGCAGTGGACCCAGAAAATATTATAACTATCATGGAGTGGCTAACTCATAGGAATGTGGATTAGGTGAGATCATTCATTAGATTAGCAAGTTATTATGGGAGGTTCATCAGAAATTTCTTAAGGATTTCCTATCCTATCACATCCTTACAAAGAAAAGGAAAGACATTTGAATGGATTGAGGAGTGTGTAACTAGTTTCAAGAAGTTGAAGCATTTTATTGCAAATGCTCTAGTCTTGAGGATTGTAGATCCTGATAAAGAGTTCATGGTATGTAAAACTTTTTGCAAGAGAGGACTTGGTGGAGTCTTGATGCAGTAAGGAGAGGTGGTATTCTACGAGTGAAGGAATTTAAATGAGCACGTGCAGACGTATGTGAGTCATGATCTTGAGTTGGAAGCTATCATTCATGCCTTGAATATGTTGAGGCACTATCTTCTTAGCAAGAGATTTATTTTGATGAGTGATCATAGTGGATTGAGGTACGTGTTTAACCAACCTAATCTGAATTCAATGAAAGCTAGATGGTTGGCTACCCTCAGTGAGTTTGACTTTGAGATCATGTACATCAATGAAAAGGAGAAAAAGGTTACAAATGCTGTTAGTAGGAGAGTGCAAGTGAATCACATTTCAGCTATCAGATCTTATGGGACATATTTACAGGAGTGGATCTTGTGTGTAGGGAAGCATGAGGACAGGTATCAGGAGATGAACCAGAGATTGCAAGAGCAGGGTCAAGGTGATAGGGATGAGGAGTATCACCTCACGACCTATGGCTTGGTTAGATTTATGTGCCAGATAGCGGTGAGCTCAAGAAGCTTATATTTAGGGATTTTCATGTCATGTGGTATTCAAGTCACCCGAGATATCAAAATACTTTGACAACATTTAAGAAGTTCTATCGTTGGCCAAACTTGAAGAGAGAGGTGGTTGGGTTTGTTGCTAGAAGTTTGGATTTTCAGTGGGTAAAAGCATAGAGTAAGAATAAAACTGGTTTATTACATCTTATTCTTATTTGAGAGTGGAAATGTGAGATCATTTCCATGGATTTCATTACAGGGTTTCTTAGGACATCGAGACAACATGATTCCATCATGGTTGTGGTTGACAATGTTAAACAAGATTGTCACTGATGTCAAGGTGGCATTGACTGATATGTCAATATTCTTTAGATGACTTGTTCTAGATGATGATGCCATAACTCTTGGCGGTTGGTTGAATAGAATAACATCAATGAGTATGTCAAGTCACAAAGAAGTCAAACCTCTAATGAAGGAATCCATAAGAAGTACTTGATTAAATATGATGTTGCACAGTGCTAATCATGTCCCATGATTGATGATCTAGATCCTAAGTGCCAATACACAACCTCGTGTATAATGCAACATGGTGTTAGACATCACTTACATGGAAGACAAAGCCTTTACCATAGTTCTTATATGATTCATCTTTCACATGGAAAACAAGGTCTTATATATCCATGTTTCACATGGAAGACAAATAAATAAAAAAATTTGTTATAATATCCTAATGATATGTCGGCTACTAAAAATATGATTGTCGGATCTCCTCATGCATAACATTTCGACTCAAAAAAATGTATATATACACGTTTTTGATCCTCGCTCTAAAAGGAGATATCTTAGTGAAACAGTGACATAATTTGGATATGAAAATAGGTATACGAAGGTTAATATTTTAACTGCAAACTACTTCATTGCTTTACAAAGAATCTGAAGCTCGAAAGCACCTATAGCAGCCCAAAACAGTGATAGGAGAATTCAGATATGAGATTTCATTTTCAACAGTTTCGTATCTATGATTTTGGCCTTGTGTAAAAGAGGTTTAGGTCTTTTTTTTTACCCTATGGAAGATCTGTGGACAAACCTTCGTTTTGGGCAGAAGATATCTCAGTCATGTGGATATTAATCACTCAGATCTATGGAAACTAACCTCGAACTCTATAGAACATATTCTTTACATATAAACAGAAGCTTGTAAGTTCATATTTGTAAAAATAAGTGGCATTGTCTTGTGCCTTGGCCCTCTGGAGTAAGTATTCAGATATACATTTCATTATCAACTTGGTTGACCAATTGAAAAGCCTTTTGAGGACAAATTGAAGAGGAATTATTGCAGCAAGCTTGGTTGATGTATTGAAACAATCTTTTGGAGACGTATTGAACCATCCTTAAAGAAGCAGTGTTGAGGTATATTAAAGAATTTTTAGAAGAATTATTTGGTGCTGACCTTGAGGTTTAGTGCAATTCATTGTAGACACATTGAAGTTTTATGAATACTATTGAAGACCATAATGAAATGATAATGTCATCATGAGGTGACTTGGAAAAATTGATTGGGTAACATGAAGAAGAGTGAAGCCATGTTCACGTGAAGAGATAAAGGCTCTCTTTGATGACATAACATGGAGACTACAGTGAAGAATAAGATAGACAAGGCTCATTGAAGAAGACATTGGGAGTTGTGAAGTATAACCAAATACATCTTGACAAAGTGAAGCTAAGCGTTGGAGCCCACATGGTTGGAGCCTCAAACTAACAAGGTTGGTGCCTTGGAAGATAGGGTTGGAGCCCTAGAGGATCGAGGTCCTTAGGAAACCAGGTCAGAGCCTGAACCAGATATAGGGTTGGAGCTCTTGAGGTTGGTTCCTCAAAATTGATAATGTTGCTGCCTTGGAAAGTCCAAGTTGGTGCTTGGCACATTACAGGTTGGAGCTTGGAGATTGAAGGTAGGTGTCTTCATCTTGGGTTGGAGCCCTATATATATTATACTTGATTTATTGTAAAGAAGATATTAATAAAATCTTTTATTCTTATTGTTCATTTTGTGTTCTAAATATAAGTGATATAACTAGTAAAAATAAAAATTCATGCAAAATACGGATTCACCCCCCCTCTCAGTATTTCCAACAATTGGTATCAGAGCCAACACCTTGAATTAAAGCCTAGAAACTTAAAGGTTGATCCTTAGAACACAAATGGAAAAGCCAAGGAAGAAAACCTCCATTCCTCCTAAAGATGTCTCTTCCTTAACCATGAAAAAGGAAGAAAATCAAATTGAGAAAGCTCGAGTTCAATGGAAACTTTGATGTATGGAAGGTAAGAATAATAAATTTATTAATGTCTAAAGGTGTTAGAGTATGGAAATCGGTGATTATTGATAACACGATGGAAGATGAATCGAAGGAGTAAAATACGAGATAAATGAAGACAATTTTGAATGGGCTACCAAATTATATAAAGGCCAATTTGGAAAAATGTTTGTTTGCAAAAGAAATATGGGACAAACTTCATGACCTTCACTCAAAAGGAGCATTGACCATGACTGCTAGTTAAGAAAATGATGGAAAGCAAGAAGGAAATCCAGAACCCATCAGGGAAGTTGAAAATAAGAATGATGACATCAAGGCCAAAGAAGACCTAAAAGAAGAAGAAAGCAAATAAGACTTTGAAGAAGATCTTCTATCTAAACTTATAGCTTCCATGGAAGAGATTAATAGTTTGAAAAAGGAAAATGAGGCACTTAAGAAGAAAATGAAAAATGGTGACGAGGACAAGACAAGGAAGGAAGTTGAAATTTTCAAGCTTAAAGTACAAGAAAGAGATGAGGAGCTCCCCAAATTTAAGGAGGAATTTCATCAAAACAAAAGAAAGCATCATGAATAAGTCATATCCATGACAAATCAATTGGATAAGGCAAAGAAAAGGGAAGAAACTTGGTCAAGCCACCTTGAACAAAAACTCAAGAGTTTAAACAAACATGAAGCAGAGATTGACCAATACAAGGAAGATGTCTCCTCCCTTATATATAAAATAGAAGAAGCAAGGAAATAAGCACAAGGAGCTGAGAAAGTGATGGAAATTTTGATATTCATAGAAGGACAAGTTGATGAAGCAAAAAAGGAGAGAAACAACATGATGTGCTAACTAGAAGAAAAGGATGATGACATCACCAAGTTAAGATTAGAAATCACTTCTCTTAAGGCCCAATCATGTGAAGCAACCAAGATGAAGAAAGAAATGGAGATGATTCTATTAAAGAGGGATGAAAAATGCAAGAAAATGAAGGAAGAAATTGTCTTTCTTAAAAAGGAAGTTGACTCGCTGAATAAGAGCTTGAAAATTTCTCAAACCCTAGATGACATCCTAAGTCATCAAAGGTCTCCCATTGATAAATTAGGGCTTGGCTATGTAGGTGAATCCTCAAGTAAGTATGATAATGCTTCAAACAACAAGGATGTGAGGAAGCCAGAAAGAAATGTTGATACTCCTAAATCCAACAAAGGCAAGGAGAAGAGTCAAGAAAACTATGGAAGAAGTCCCACTCCAAGGAGACATGCATATGGTGTCAAGAATACAAAAGGAAATGAATATCATCCAAGAATCCTAAGGAAAAAAGAATTCAGATGTACATCAAGGAAATCCTCATCTCCCAGGTACCAAAGTATATGTCTTGGTTATTGCTATTCTTGTACAAATTTTGGGCACATGGTAAAAGATTGTAGGGCATATCACAAAGACAAATATAAAGGTCCCCGTCAATCTTCTAGAAGCAACTTTGTAAGAAGTTTTAATGCTCCCTCATTCATGAACAAGATGGAATGCTTCAATTTCCATAGAATTGGACATATGGCTCATGATTGTAGCTTGACTTGGGTCCCTAAACAAGCTAAAACCATTGTGAATAAGCAAGAGAAGAAAGTTACACAAGTATGGAGAAGGAAGAAAATTAGATTGAAAAGTCCCTTAGACACTGCATCCATTAACACATGTTGTTGATTTGATGAAGACATCCTTGAAAGATGTGATATCCCAATTGTTTGATGATAAAAGGAGACCATGCATAAAGTTAGGGGGAGTTCTTGATCATTCTTGTCTAAAGAAGCTAGAAGTGTTTATGCAAATAGGGGGAGTTCATTCATCACATGAATAAATGCAAATACTTCTATCATGGACTAGATTTCCAGATCAAAGAGCACCATGACAGGGTTAGTATGTAATATTCCTAATTAGCTATGGCTAAATGGAATATTCAATTTTGTCGATTTTTGCCTCCTATAGTTATTTGTAAATAAAAAGTGAGGAAGGGAGAACATAACTCACTTTAGAATAAAAAGTCACTTCCTAGGTAGCACAACGTTGTGACTTAAGGGGGAACCAAGGGGGCCAAAAGGGGATGCAGAAATGGGGCCCACGCAGACACATGGAGGGACTGCGTAGGAGCGAAGGAACACATGGCAAGAAGGGGATCACGTAGGAGAAAGTGAGCCTAGGGATTGTGAGAGGCAGAGGCTATAAAATAGAGAGGAACCCCCTCATTTGGGATCATTCTGGTTATGAGCATGTGTGATAGTCATTTCGACTTAGAGCATGCTAGCTGTTTAGCTAGTCTGCAGCATTGTTTAGTGCACTGAGTGTCTCCGTTCGGAGATCTCACCCTTAGCCCCGGGGGACTTCAAGTGCCTTCTCGGGTAAGGTATTTCCATTGGCATTCCAGCAGTAGATTCATCAACATTTCAACAGCAGTTTCATCATTATTTTAGCAGCAGTTTCATCAGCGTCTTTGAGGAACTGCACAAAACCCTAAGGGGGTGATTTTCGGGGGTTGACCATTTCAGAAAAGCTTTATGGATTTTTCTGGGTTTTTTTAGTAGAGTCTGATTCTAGAGTTTCATCCTTTTTTGAGGAAGGGAGTAGCCCCAAATCCTCATTCGATTTCCAAGAGCAGTAATAGCACGCAGTGTTCGAGTAGCTGGGATGCAGATCAGTCTGAGGCCATTCCAGGAAAGCTTTGTGGGTTTTTCTGGGTTTCTTGAGTAGAGCCTAAATCTAGAGTTTCAGCTTTTTCCGAGGAGGGGAGCAGCCCCAAATCATCATTTGTTTTCTAGCAGCAGTAGCAGCATCCACGCAGAGAGGCCATTCTTGTCATTCTAAGAGTATTTCTTCACTTGCCTTGTGCAAGTCGAGGTGCCATCTATCTAATCACCTCTTGTACTCATTTATTGCTTAGTATAATAAAATGGCTTAGCATTTCTCGCTGCATTTCTTGTGTATCTGCTTATATTTCTGGTTTACATTATTATATGATGTTCCACTGTTATTTTATCACTTCTGGGTTATTATATCATTTACACATATTTGGTTGGATTTTTTGCTAGGGTTTGAGGAATATTCTGGGTTAGGAATATTATAGTGGTATCAGAGCATAAATCTAGCTCAACCTGTGGAGCTAGCAATCTATGACACTGAGGAAAAAACCCTATATCTGTTATAGAGGTCAGAGATACAGAGACACTGGGCGTAGGTTGGAGAATACCTACGGAGAGGGAGATTGTGTTCCTGTGGCAGACGCAGAACAAGAGGAACCTGTGGTAGACACAGAACAGAGAGAGCTAGTAGTGGACATAGAGCAGATGGCAGATGAAGACGGGAAGAGATTTGTGGATATGCTCCTCAAATTAGTGCAGGATCTATTGAGGCAGATTGAGGTGATGGGGCAGAGATTCATGGCAGGAGAGGCCAGACAGTGCGAGAGCCCATGATTTTTTCAGATCGGTGAGGGATCAGGTGCATCCCATCACTTGCCAGAGCAACGTGATACTACACAGCAAGGGGCCTCACATGCCCCTACATGCTCTACAATGCCCACCTTCTTAGGAGCAGACATGGGGGCCGCAGCACAGCAGGAGGCAGAGCCTGGGCATAGGGGTGATTATTTTGCAGAGTACCAGGCCTATGGGTAGGATTTCAGGGAAGCCCTCTCATTCAGAGATTTTGTTCAGCTCCAACGGGATAGCAGACCCCGTGATCATCACAGAGGGTACCAGCATTACCATGATGGCGACACCCACCGTGCAGCGAGTAGATTCCACTTGCCTACGTTTGATGGCTCATCAAACAGTTTGGCAAAGTCTTGGGTGGAGAAGATGGACATTTATTTCTAGCTTAACCAAATGTCGGAGGCAGAGGCCATCAAGGTGGAAATGTTGCATTTGGATGGCGAGGCCTAGGATTAGTGGTTTCATGGGATGGTTACATTGGGCACTCCACAGTGACTTCATATGCCGAGTTTACCAGGATACTGATGGATCAATTTGATCGGAGGGATCCAGAGCAGCATTTCGTTGAGCTGACGAGGCTCAAACAGACAGGGAGCCCAGAGACCTACATTGCAGATTTTTTTAGGGTCTCCATGATGGTGCCAGACCTCCCCACGGCACGGAGGGTCTATATGTATGTTGAGGGGTTAGCAGAGCCACTTCGAGGTCTAGTCCAATCCACTAGACAAGCTATGCTCCAAGACACTATCAGCAGGACCCGGGACTTACACAATGTCTTACCCAAGACCCGGACACCTTACCCCCAGAGACAGACTTTCCAGTCTAAGGGGAAGGATGTGAGGATTCCACCTCCAAAGGGGAATCCAGGATGAGTACAGCTTGACGATGATGCCAGGAGGGAGCTAAAGAAGAAGCAGGTGTGCTTCACTTGTCAAGAGCCATGGGCACCAGCACATAGATGTGCTGCTGGTAAAGCACATTTTATTGAGGTCTTCTCTGAGAGCAGTGGAGAAGAGGATGACGAGGAGAATGTGGAGGCAGGAGATAGCCATGCCATATAGGGACCTTTGCCACCTCCACCACCAGTAGCAGGTGGTGCATCTTTTTCACCCACCGGAGGGGCTCTTGCAGTGTTGCGGGGAGTTCCCAACTATCTGACGCTACGCGTACGAGGGACAGTACGTGGCCAACACGTATCAGTTTTGGTTGACAGTGGGGCAACCCACAACTTCATCGATGCCCAGATGCTTGAGCGGAGAGGTATATGGACAAAGAGCTTCGATGGGTTTTCAGTTTTGGTCCGAAGAGATTAGACCATGAGGTGTGCTCATTATGTTCCAGAGCTTTCAGTGACAATGGGCACCTACACATTGACTGGCCACTTTTTTATGGTCGATATTCTAGACACCAACATGATACTGGGTGTTTAGTGGCTTATCACTCTAGGGAAGGCCATGATAGATTGGAAGACCCTGGAGATGGAGTGGGATGATGAGAAGACAGGAAGGCATGAGAAGATACGGGGACAACACACATATCTGCCTCAGACTGTCTTGACTCTTCGAATGGAGGCAGTATTCTGAAAGGGAGACATAGAGTGGGCAGTGGAGCTACGTGCATCAGAGGCAGGAACTACAGGGCAGATAGTACACCCAAGGATACAGTCTATCCTTGATCGGTATTCCATAGTGTTTGGGGAGATTCCAGTAGGACAGCCACCAGATCGGGGGTTTGAGCACACCACCGATCTTGAGTAGGGCATACAGGCCATGATTACCACCCCCTATAGGCACCCCAAGGCCTATTGGGATGAGATTGAGTGGGCTATCCAGGAGTTGCTTGCACTGCGAGATTTCACGCAACCATTTGTTTTGGAGTGTGATGCATTGGGAGAGGGGATCAGCGTAGTATTGATGCAGGGAGGTCACCCTATAGCATTTGAGAGCCGGAAGCTCCTTCCGCATGAGAGGTTGTATTCCATATACGACAGGGAGATGCTGGCCATCATGCATGCATTGGATAAGTACCGACAATATTTGGTAGGCAACAGGTTCAGGGTGAGGACTGATCACAACAACCTCAAGTTCTTTTTGGAGCAGAAGCAGCTACAGGAGAGGTAGCAGAAGTGGATCAGTAAGATCCAAGCATATGACTTTGACATTGAGTATGTCAAAGGTAAGAACAACTTGGTAGCAGATGCCCTTTCACGTAGACCAGCCACGTTGTCTCTTATGAGCTTGGATACAGATTGGAGGGCTTGACTCTTAGTAGAGTACTCCAAGGATAGATTTGCATGTGAGGTTTTGGATGGGCATGTGGCAGATGACAGGTACAGGGTGGTCGATGAGATCATCTACTATAGGGACCGGATCTTCTTGACTGAGGGGTCTCAGCTCAAGAAGAAGATACTCCAAACATCACATGATTCCCCATTGGCAGGACATCAGGGCTTTACCAAAACCTACAGGGCCATTAGGGAGAGGTTCTCATGGAAGAGCCTCAAGGAGGACGTATTCCAACATATCCGGGAGTGCGATGTTTTCCAAAGGAACAAGGGAGAGAGGAGCCATCCCACAGGATTATTGGAGCCTCTTCCCATTCCGGAGGGGAAATGGGAGAGTATTTCGATGGATTTCATCACAGGGTTGCCCATGGTATAGGGCAAGGATTGTATCTTTGTCGTCATTGATCGACTGACGAAGTACGCACATTTCTTTGCCATATCCACACACTATGCAACAGCAGAGGTGGCTCAGCTATTCTTCAGGGAGATCTTTAGGCTACATGGTCTTCCTAAGACCATCGTCAGTGACAGGGACAGCCATTTCATGGGCAAGTTTTGGCAGGAGCTTTTTCGATTAGTGGGGACGGAGTTGACGCTGAGTACTAGCTATCACCCACAAATGGATGGACAGACGGAGATAGTTAACAAGTGGCTAGAAGGCTACTTGTGTAACTATGTTAGAGGGCAACAGTGAGCATGGCTGAAGTGGCTGCATCTAGGGGAGTACTGCTACAATACTTCACATGACATGTCCATTGGTATGTCACCATTCTATGCCTTATATGGGTATCATCCTTTATCTTTTGCTGACATGATGTTTGGTGATAGCAACGCTCCTAGAGCCAAGATTTGGATCCAAGAGAGTTAGGATATCCTCCGAGCTCTCAAGGATAACATGGCTACAGCGCAGAACCAACAGAAGCTGTATGCCGACAGGGGTCGGGTGGAGAGACAGTTTGAGGTAGGGGACATTGTCTACCTACGATTATAGCCATACCGACAGTCATCGCTAAAGTAGAAGGGGGCTGAGAAGCTCAAGCCCCGCTTTTATGGGCCATACAAGGTGATACGCAGGATTGGACAGGTTTCATATGAGTTGGAGCTACCCCAAGGCAGCAAGATTCATAACATTTTTCATGTATCATGCCTGAAGAAGGCATTTACGTAGCAGGTGACCGTGACGGATGAGCTACCACCCATGGATGATGAAGGGCATTTGGTATTGCAGCCGGAGACTATCATTGACTCTAGGGAGTGATGATTGCGGAGCAAGATAGTCCGGGAATTCTTGGTGAGGTGGAAGAATTTGCCAGATGACGATGCCACTTGGGAGAGTGATGAGATCTTACATCATCCATCACTTCAGTTGCTTTAGGACAAGCAACATTTTTCCAGCGGAGATTGTAATATTCCTAATTAGCTATGGCTAATTGGAATATTCGATTTTGTTGGATTTTTTCCTTCTATAGTTATTTGTAAATAAAAAGTGAGGAAGGGGGAACATAACTCAATTTAGAATAAAAAGACACCTCCTAGGTAAGACAATGTTGTGACTTAAGGGGGAACCAAGGGGGCCAAGGGGGGACGCAGAAATGGGGCCCACGTAGACACATGGAGGGACTGCGCAGGAAGGAAGGAACACATGGCAAGAAGGGGATCACGCAAAAGAAAGTGAGCCTAGGGATTGTGAGAGACAGAGGCTATAAAATAGAGAGGAACCCCCTCATTTGGGATCATTTTGGTTATGAGCATTTGTGATATTCATTTCGACTTAGAGCACGCTGGCTGTTTAGCTAGTCTGCGGCACTATTTAGTGCATTGAGTGTCTCCGTTCAGAGATCTCACCCTTAGCCCCGAGGGACTTCGAGTGCCTGCTCAAGTAAAGTATTTCCATTGCATTCCAGTAGTAGATTCATCAGCATTTCAGCAGCAGTTTCATCAGCGTTTCAGCAGCAGTTTCATCAGCGTCTTTGAGGAACTACACAGAACCCTAAGGGGGTGATTTTCGGGGGTCGGTCATTTCAGAAAATATTTCTGGGGTTTTTGGGGGATTTTTAGTAGAGTCTGATTCGAGAGTTTCAGACTTTTTTTAGGAGGGGAGCAGCCCTAAATCCTCATTCGATTTCTAGGAGTAGCAACGGCACGACAGTTTCCTAGCAGTTGGGATGCAGATCAGTGTGAGGCCATTCCAGGAAATCTTTCTGGGTTTTTATGGGTTTCTTGAGTAGAGCCCGAATCCAGAGTTTCAACTTTTTTCGAGGAGGTGAGTAACCCCAAATAATCATTTGTTTTCTAGCAGCAGAAGCAGCACAACAGCAGCATCCACGCAGAGAGGCCATTCTTATTCTGAAAGTATTTCTTCACTTGCCTTGTGCAAGTCGAGGTTCCATCTGTCTAATCACCTCTTGTACTCATTTATTGCTCAGTATAATAAAATGGCTTAGCATTTCTCGCTGCATCTCTTGTGTATCTGCTTATATTTCTGGTTTACATTATTATATGTTGTTCCACTGTTTTCTGGGTTATTATATCATTTGCACATATTTGGTTGGAGTTTTTGCTGGGGTTTGAGGAATATTCTAGGTTAGGAATATTACATAGTAACATACATATGAAGAACTACTATTCATGAAGAAAATAAGTAGCGTGGTATGGGGAGTACTTAGGCAACTCGTTTTCCATTGATGTCAAAGTGGGAGAGAATGTTGGAAGGAAAAGAATATTGAAATCAATGACAAAGGGGGAGATTGTTAATCAAGGTTGTCAATGATGTTAATATGGCATTGACTGAGATGCCAGTATTCTTCAGATGCCCGGTCCGAGATGATGATGCCATGAATTTTGGTGGTTGGTTGAGTAGGATAACATCAATGAAGATGTTAAGTCACAAATAATTCAAACCCCTAATGAAGGAATCCCTAATAAGTACTTGAATTAAGTATGATGTTCCCAACTACAAATCATGTGCCTTAATTGATGATCTAGATCCTAATTTCCAATATACAACTTCGTGATGTGAAGGATTATACTTGATGAAGCCATACTTTTTGATGATTTCATACTCTTGAATTACCACACTTAATGATGGTACCTAATGAAGGTTGGAAGATTATATTATGACATGGAAGATCTCATTTGATGTTTGGAATACTATCTTACTATCTTGGAACTTTCCTAATGATGAAACTGCCTATGTCATATCACTACACTAGTACATGATGTCACTATGACATATCAAGATGACATGGATGAAGAATATCATGATGACATTATGACCCTAAATACTAACATCTAGTTTCTTTTATAAATCCCAAACATTATAAAAATAAACATAATCCTTGGAAACGAATATGTTTTGAAACAATATCAAAAATTCCTTATTAACTAATTGCCTTGTTTAATGGAAGAGAAACATGGCATACAGATGACCATAAATGGCAGACATAATTTATAATTTAGGAAACATGGTTCCCTATGACCATACATGGTAGAAATAATGTATAATGCAGCAACATGGTGTTATACATCATGCACATGGAAGACAAGGCCTTTTCCATAGTTCTTATATGATTCATCTTTGACATGGCAGACAAGGTCTTATATATCCATGTTTCACATGGCATACAAGGTCCTATATTATCCATCACATGGAAGATCGATGTAATGCATACATCACATGGTAGACAAATAAATAAAAAAATTGTTATAATATCCTAAAGATATGTCGGCTACTAAAAATATGACTATCAGTTTTCCTTCATACATAACAATTCAACTCATAAAAAGGTATATATACATGTTTATGCTCCTCACTCTAAAAGGAGATATCTCAGTGAAACAATGACATAATTTGGATCTGAAAATAGGGATACAAAGGTTAATATTTTAAGTACAGACTACATCATTATTTTATAAAGAAACTAAAGCTCGAAGCCACCTGTAGCAGCCCAAGCCAGCAATACAAAAATTCAAATATGAGAGTTCATTTGGAATAGTTTTGGATCTATGATTTTGGCCCTCTGTAAAAGAGTTTTAGGTATGTTTTTTTGACCCCATGAAAGATCTGTGGATAGGCATTCGTTTTGGGTAGAAGATACCTCAGTCCAGTGGAGATTAATCATTCAGATCTATGGAAACTAACCTCGACCTGTATAGAACATCTTCTTTACATATAAACAAAAGTTTGTAAGTACATATTTGTAAAATGAAGTGGCTTTGTCCTATACCTTGGCCTTTTGGAGTAAGATTTCCGATCTACAATTCATTATCAACTTGGTTGACTGATTGAAAACCTTGTTGAGGACAAATTGAAGAGAAATTCTTCCAGCAAGCTTGGTTGAAGTATTGAAGAAATATTTTGGAGACGTATTAAAGCATCCTTAAAGTAGCAGTGTTGAGGTATATTAAAGAATTCTTATAGTAATTATTTGGTACAAAATTTGAGGTTTAGTGTAGTCCATTATAAACACGTTAAAGTTTTATGAAGAATATTGAAGACCATGATGCAGTGTTGATGTCATCATGAGGTGACTTCAAGAATTTGATTGGATACCATGAAGGACATGGGAGACATGTTCATGTGAAGAGATCAAGGTTGTCATTGATGAAATAACATGGAGACTACATTAATGATGAAGATAGACATAGATCATTGAAGAAGACATTGGGATCCGTGAAGTATAACCAAATACATCTTAACAAAGTGAAGCTAAGGGTCGGAGCCTAAGAAGTTCGAGCCTCGAATTGACAAGGCTGGTGCCTTGGAGGATAGGGTTGGAGCCCTAGAGGATCGAATTCCTCAAGAAACGAGGTCGGAGCCTAAACCAGATATAGGTTTGGAGCCCTTGAGGTTAGTGCCTCAAAATTGACAAGGTTAGTGCCTTGGAAAGTCCAAGTCGGTGCTTGGCACATTACGGGTTGGAGCCTGGATATTGAAGATCAGTATCTTCATCTAGGGTTGGAGCCTTATATATATTGTACTTGATTTATTATAAAGAAGAAATTAATAAAATCTTTTATTCTTACTGTTCATCTTGTGTTCTAAATATAAGTGATCCAATTGGTAAATATAACAATTGAAAATAAATATTGATTCACTCCCCCTCTCAGTATTTCCAACAGACAGGTTGAGTAGGGTAGCTCACTTAATTACATTTAATTATATGAATTCATCTAGTGAGGTGGCTCAGATCTTCATCAGGGAGATTGTGATATTGCATGGTGTTCACAAGAAGATCATATTAGACAGAGATGCCAAGTTCACTTCCAAGTTTTGGAAGGAATTGTTTGCAGGTTTTGGGACAAAGTTGTCTTTCGATACAACTTATCATATGTAGATGGATGGAAAAATGGAGAGGGTTAACATGATTCTTGAGGACATGTTAAGGATGTATGTTATGCATCAACAGGGAAAGTTGGAGTATCTTCCATTGGTAGAGTTTTCTTATAATAATGGGTATCAAGAGTACTTGAGGATGATTCCTTTTGAGGCTCTTTATGGGCGGAGTTGTAATACTCCTATCAGGTCGGGTGATCTAATGAATAGGGTGTTGATTGGATGAGATAAGTTGGTAGAGATGGAACAAGAAAAGCATATTATCGAGAGGAATTCAAAGGTAGCACAAGATAGGAAGAAGAGTTATGCAGATCAACATAGAGCATTCAAGGAGTTTCAAGTTGGGAGCATGTGTACATATGCATCAAGCCCGAGAGAAAATCTTTGAGGATTGGATCACGTGCCAAGCTAGAACCTCAGTATTGTGGGCCTTATGAGATCCTTGAGAGGATTGGACCAGTGGTCTACATACTTACAATACCACCAATAGTGAAAGCCCATGATTTCTTCCATGTTTCATTGCTTAAGAGATAAGTACATGATGTTAATCATGTGATTGATTGGTCTGTATTGTAGGTGGAATCGAAGCGAGAGTTCCAGCTAGAACCTCAATATATGTTGCAATAGAAACAACTCATGCTCCAGAGCCGAGCAATAGAGAAATTTAAAGCACAGTGGAAGCATTTGAGCACGATGAAGCTATATGGGAGATGGCTGATAAAATGTGGACTTTGTGTCCTTCATTATTTGTTGGTTCAAGAAAATATGTTTTTGATATATGTATATGTGTATTGTTGTAAATACCACAGTGAGTTGTGTTGTAAAGATCCAATAGGAAGTATGATTGTTTTGTTTTCAGTAGGATATCATTGTAAATACTAAGTTCAATTATGTTATAAAGATCCATAGGAACTGTGTTTTTTTTAGTTGTTTGTTGGTCATATGTGTCATATAACACCAAGGAAGGTGTTCCCCCAAGGGGGAGGTATTTTTAACAACCCCGAGTTAAATTTTCTTGTAATAAAGGATAATAAAGGCAAAATAAGACGAAGGTCATGGGACACATTTTCCAAGTTGAATGTTGGGTAAACACTTTAGTGCTAATCACTTTTGGTTTATTTATTGCTATGGAAATTGGCAAAGGAAAAGAGGAAATAATTTGCATTTAGTTATGAAAATAAAGGAAAATAGGAGAAAGGGGAGGTGAAGCGACACAAATTTGCAAGCAAGGAAAATTAGAGGAAACATGACAAAAAATGAAGAAAAAAGGGAGATCAACAATAAAAGGGCATTAGAGGATGAGTTCATAGCTTTTTGTACGTTCAATTTGGATCTCTCCTTTCATTCTCTCTCTCATACACTCTTGCACACTTAGAGTGTTCTTAGAGAATTTTGGCATTCTCTTAGATTTGAAGAAAGGAAATCAAAGGAAAGTGAAGGAAAGAAAGGAGAAGGATGGATCAATAGTTTCAGTGGGAGGATTTTGCAAGTAATGGGTTACATATGTGATTTCCTAGTTGAGGTGTGAATTCATGGTACATTCATTTGTTTATTTGGTTAGTTTCCTTTCATTGGCATGGGTTTCTCGAGGGTTGATAGCGGTTTCAGCCTTACCTTGCCATTTCCTAGATAGCCATGGTGTGATGGGATTCATTCTTGGTTGAGCTTTGGATTCCAGGAAGGTTTTGGAATCAAGTGAGGTGGTCTCAGGAAAATTTCCAAGGGTTGGGGGTGGGGGTGGTTTTCTCCAGGAAGCCCCTGACAAGTCGATGAAGACAAGAAAATTCCTCAAGGTATTCTGAAGAAATTCTCAGGAATCCAAGCTCGATTTGGTTTTTCGATCTCGGGAACAATTTAGGTGAGGTCACGGTAGCTTGAGGGTGGAGGTGGTTTAACCTAAAGAGTCCCTATTTTATTATTTATTGATTTATCCCTTGAGATTCCGCAAAAATTCTTGGAATATCGCATGGGGGTGATTCACTAAAAGAAAGATGTGGTTCAAACCAATCTATGGTTGGGTTGTATGTGGAAGTCGCTGACTTGGTTGGTGTTTGCATATGTTAACAAGAGTTATTTTACTACTATGATCTATGAGCACTTGTACTTGTTATTATGTTGATTTGATGATTGATTTGTCATGGTTAATATTCTTGTTATAAGCATGGTTTTATGATGTTCTCTAGCTATGGCTCTTGTTCATGATTTGATAAGTATTTGAATGGTTGATGAATGCATGGGCTAAAAAGTGTTGTTGTGGCTACTTGAGAGGGAATTAGACCTTCTTGGTGATTCTCAGACAAATTTCAAAGGCTTATGAATAGATATGAATACATGATCTATAACTTATATTACCATATGATTTGCGAAATATCTAATGTGTATTAGGAAGTCTAGGTCAAGTTTGTGCTTCAAGTTTGAATTTTTAGCATTGTTATTACTTTAATCATGATTCTAGAAGGTCATAGACAATTTTGGGTAGTGGTCTAGAGGATTGCCTAAAAAAGTGGCATAGATATTGCAACCACGTGCACAGAATAGGAGAATTTAGGTCATAACCACACACAAGTAAGCTTGTGAGTCTGGTTGGAGCCTCATAAATGCATGAATGCAGTGTTATGGATGCAGTTGGAAAGTTTCTCTAGTGGAAAATGGTTCTAGCATAGGGATTGACCAGATCGAGTGGCTTGGAACCTCCTAAGTGGTCTATGGTCTCAGAGGGATATCAATTTGTGGTCAGATTACAGGCCCCACTTCCATAACTAGAACTTGGAGGTCGGTTCATGTCATAGTAGCAATCAACCTCACATTTACAATGGGAGTTTCTAAATGTCGGTGAATGTTGGGAGGGGTACTTACAAATCACATTTGGATGATTTACTTTAAATGTGCCACGAATCTCAAAACTGGACAAAAATCAATAGAAATCGACTTTTTTGGACAGTATTACTCATAGGAAATTTTTCATAATTTAGGTAATATGTTTTACAGTTTGATTCCTCTTAGAACAAAATATGTTGCAATCCTTTCATTTGCATGTATCGTATAGTTTAAATGATGGAATGAACAAAGTAACCATTTTCACTGCAAATGGTACAATAAACCATAGTTTCATCCATAGTTCTTGCAATTCTAATTGGACTATTTCATTTTTCACATATAATTCCAAAGGGATTCATTTATGCACTAGATTTTGTGAGTAGTCCTTGGAAGTTCTACGAAATTGATATAGAAAATAGAGACCGAAGAACTTGAAATCAAATGTATCTCACTCACTCTCTCTCTCTCTTTCCACACACACATACACACACACACACACACACAAACATAATATAGTTTATCATGTATACTCAACTTATTGAAGAAATTCATTTTTCTTAGAATTTCCACTTACTTCTCTTATTTCAATGAACAAATGAACGTGGATTGTGAAGTTCGAAAGCTCTTTCCTTTTTTTTAACTATAGTTTTTATCAAGATGGGTGGAAACATGTTCTCTTCCAACGATTTTGGATTGAAAGATACATTAGAAGAAGTTTGTTGTGTACTTGAACCTGTCACATATGAAATATTTGTAAAACAATACATGTAAATTGTATAAGAGGCAGATAATAACTTTCTATCACTGAAACATTAAAATAAATCTAAACTTGTTATTGCCCTATCCTTATCGGAATTCCTCTCTTTAATTTATGTTACATATTTCATCCCTATATGTGTTGCTGAAACTCCAATGACATTGATTGTGCCAACTAGAAATGGATATTGACTACAAGACAGAGTTGCAATCTTCATATTTTGGAAAAATAGATATTCACGATAAACATGATTTTTTTTTTTTACAATGCTAGAGTTGTTTAGAGAAATAATTTTATCACAGTCATTAGTATCATATTTATGCTTTGGAACTATTTTGAAATTTCTAATAGAAACACCGAAATTTGCAGTAAGTTTTTCCTCATGTTGTTCGATAAACAATGCTTATTATCATTTATATCTTCTTATCTGTCAAATCTACATGGAGTATTAGTCTTGTCTTATTTTATTTATCCAAAAAAGTTTGATATGTAACAAACACAATACCATGGAAAATACTTCCTCCTATGTTGTTACTAATATCTTTGATTAATAATGGTATAGACTTGGTATTTTCCTCATCAACATTCAATTAAAATTAATTCGAGAAAATAAAAAGAAATCTTATATATAGTTAGCTAAAATTGGATAGAACTACCTTTATGTTTCTATTTCTTGTCTATTTTTTTCTCGTTTTGTTGTGTCTCTTGCAATATTTGGCTTTGTAATTGTGCTCATTTTCATCACGACTTCTTCATCTATGTCTATTGTGACATTGTTGACAATATTTTTATTTGAAATTGATTCAACATCTAATATTTTTTTATGTGTTCACAAATTGTGCACTGAAATCATTACTTAAAAGGACATTATAATTGATACTAGGTAAAAATTGGGTTATGAAGACAAAACCAGATATCGCATATTCATTTGTAATGTATATTCTAATATCATGTTCATAGTTACCAGATAAAAACTAATACCTATGCATATAGGTAAAATACCAAATAGATTTTAGTTTCGACAAATTTTGATTTATAGTTCCTTGTTACATATATTAAAATTGAAAAATGAAAAAATGTACAATTGCATAAATGTTTTATGGAAATTTTCATAGAACCTTTTTCCTTGTAGTTATCCTCCTGAATCAGAAGGTATAAGTGTTATATGTTTCCTCAAAATTGGAAAAGGCAAGCGCATAACTAGAGTACATAGCAAAAATAGCAAAAAAATGTAGAGTTACATAATTTAGCAAGGGACTTTGACCGTGATGTGAGTGCTATAGTCCCTGGTGAGGCAGGGACTAATAATCAAATGACGATAAATATATATAAAAAAATGAACCTTTTAGCAAATTTATCACTATCTTTATTAATATCTATTATATTTGTGTTCATCTTCACTACTCCAAAGATATGAATTGGATCCAATATATAGAAATAATTAAAAAAAAAGGTTTTAATGTCATAGTACTAAAACAATTCAGGTCTAACTGTTACACGATGGTAACATAAATGTTTTATATAATCCACTTTTTGAGATGCATACCTCATGTCTATAGGGTTGCAACATATATTGTATAAAGGCTCTAAGCACTCGCATACAGAAGGAAGGAGGCACTGCTTACCTGAAAAAATTCTACATATTTTGCATCTACATTCAAAATGAGCTTCAAAAGAAAATCCCTCACATCAGGTAACCACCAGAGCAATCGGCATACATCCCGGAGATAAAATATTTTTGTAACCAGCTACTTAGAAAAGTAATTGAACATGCATAGGAAATATGTATGGTAAACACTACATGATAAACACGTGGCCAATGAACCTATGGACATAATAACTCGAACTAAGGGTTACAATTGTCACATTACATTTTAAAATTTCAAGACATGTATTCTAAGTGATGATCATATTCTATTCATGATATCTTATTTTGAATATGAGACCAATGCACTTGCAAACAAAATAAATAGAATTAGTAGATAGAAAATATGTTAGGTAGTAGATACTACTACTATTAATAATACTAATAATAACATGGTATAAATGTAAACCAAACTCTTCATGCCCAAAAGTTTAATAAGGAAAAACTGATAATTACTAATTAATTAATATTAACTCTTATGCGCAAGCAAGGTGTGCAAAAGAAGTGTGTAGATGGGGAATATATATAGACATATGAATATTCATTATTAATTGATTAATATATAGTATGTGGAAATGTATCAGAAGGTACAAAACATTCGCAAAGAAAGTTTGTGTTCCTTGCTTCGCACACCTATTTTCTCAAACAAAACTTCTTCATCACATAAATTTGAATAACTCAAAACCCTTAATTAATTGTTGATTAATATGCAGAAGGGATCTTTGTGGTAGAAATGTGCAGATGAGGAATGTACGCGAAGACACGAACATTGTGAGTGAAAGTTTCTATTTGTTTTTTTATTTAGTTGACAAATGTGAAATGACACATGCACTTACTATTCTAGAAGCTCAAATAAATCGAGTCCTCATGGACATTACAGTGGAGACACTATCCAAAAATGTATGCAGAGATATGAAACATTCCAAAAGAAATATTCTGATCCATGCTCCGCACACCTATTCTCCTGCACAAGATTCCTTCCTCACACATTAATAAGCCAAAATCTCTAATTAATTGATTAATATGTAATGTTATGCCAGAGAGAGTTATGTGGTAGAAGTGTAAAGAGGGGGGAAGTTTATGTTCCTTGTTCCTGTCACTCATTTTGCCACAAAACACTTCTTCCTCATACTCATTACAAAGACATTTCATTTAATATTGGATAATAACTATTTAATTATCAAATGTCAAATAAAAAATGCACTTATTATTCGATAAGCTCAAATAAGAAGAACCCATTTCAACATACTAGTGGGAATAATTAATCGTCCACCCTTATTTTTCACCCTCTAGACACGCTACTGAAAATTTTCATGCCCCAAACATTAATAGCGCAAAACCGCTAATTAATATATTAATATGTAGAGTGCGGAAATGTATGCGTAAATATGGAACATTGTAGTAGAAATTATTATTTGGACAAATATGTGTTGTTTCTATTTTGATACAACTCCTTCACATCTTGATATCAAATAAAACATGATTGGTTAATATGTAGTGTTGTGTGAGAGGGAGATATGTAGAAGAAGTATGTGGAGGTACAAAACATTCAGGGACATTTTTTATATTCGTTGCTCTGCACAACACTTCTTCCTCACACCCATTAAAAAAAAACTTCATTTAATATTAGATAATAAATATTAATTCACAAATGACAAATGACAGATGCATATAGTGTTTGGAAACCATGAATACCAAGATTTTTTTGTTTCTACTTTGATACAATTTTTAAACAATCAACGCTTTCGAACATAGTTTTGAAAACCACACATCAAATCATAGACAAAGAAAACTTGTCACAACTTCTTAGCATCCCAATATAAAATAAAATGATCCCACGTAAACATAACCTGGTGTACATGGAAACCAAAATTTCATGCCCCAAAAATTTCAAATCATAGTCTTGTGAAAGAATGAAGCACTTGTGGAGAACTATTCAGGAGATGTTGAGACTATAGTGTCCCTTTCATGGAGGGTTTCACAAGGCTTTCAAAGAATTTACGTACAAGGGATATAAAGTCCCTAAAGGATGGAAGCTAATCCCCTACACGAACATGAAATCAATGTTTGGAAAGAAATCTTTATGAGATTAGCTTACTATTATTGCAATGGGCATGTGCAAGTGCTTTGGACTATGAGCGCAACCCAACAAAAATCCCAGAATTTTAGCAAGCCAGACAAATTTGATCCTTTGAGGGCTAATTTGGAATGTTTAGTGGAGCACGTACGGGAAGTGATGACTCATAACATGTTGTGTGTTTAGAGCAAGGAACTAAAATGTTCGCAGAAGACAGTTTGTGTCACCATTCCCCACACACATTTTCTCTTACACGCCCCACACACCCTTTCTTTGCACAAAAAAATAGTAGCAGTTTGATATTAAATTAATATATAAAAGCTTATTCCGCATATTTTTTCAACTGCCTCCTCCGCCACCCGCTCGCCCCTCTTTGCTTACGTAAGGGACATAGAATCCCATCATTTGTGGCATCATTGGGCAGACCAGTAGCAATGTCAGGCATAACAGTGTCATAGCACTTACCGATGGAATATACACTCATAAAATTGTCTTTTTATTATTTTAAAATGATTTGTCATCCACTAACAAATATCGAAGATAAGTCACCCTCCACTAGTGGAATTATGTCACATCAAAGTTCCCTCAGCCAATGGAAAATTAGAAAGAAGAGTTTTGGAAATTAGAAATTTATTTTTTAATTTACACGAAAATAGAAATATTCAGCATTTTCCCAAAACTTTAGTTAAAATTGCAAAAAAAAACCACAAACTAATCGAATGTCAATGAAATTCGAGTGCCAGGGAAGTCCAAAAGTCCACGGCGAAGCAGGGTCAAAAAAATATAGTCATTTTTGTCATGTAGTTTCGACATAATATACAAAAATTTAAACCAACCTAGATCCATCTTAACTGCCAATCTACCAAGCGTTTAGAGCAATCCCATCTCTTTTCATTCTAAAAAAGGTTTTCACCTCAAAATATTTGATCCTTGTTAGTGCTTGGTAGATGCAGAGCAATCCCATCTCTTTTCATTCTAAAAAAGGTTTTCACCTCAAAATATTTGAACCTTGTTAGTGCTTGGTAGATGCAGAGTTAAGTTATTAATATTTATAATTATAATTATTATTTTATTTTTATTTTTTATTTATATGTAATTTGGTTGAGTTAAAACGTTTTAATTAATAATTATAATTATTAATTTTATTGTTATATTTTATTAATTTATTAATTTTATTTGTATTATTGTATAATTTTGCCGAGTCAAAATGTTTACCAAACATAACATCATATCATATAACATAATCATATAATATCTCTTCCATACTAAATTAGAAAGTGTCTCTTAATAACATAACATAACATAACATAACATAACATAACATCATATCATATAATATAATATAATCATAACTCTTCTCTACTAAATTAGAAAGTGTCTCTTAACATAATCATAATTTATTTTTGTGACTGTTTTTTTATTTTACTTAGTAACTCATATTTAAAGTGTACTTCATTTCTGTGATCTTTCTTACCTTTCCCATTATCATTTATAAAATTAATCATAATAAAGTAACAATTTTCCTTTTGACCGAAAAATCTAGCCAAATTTTAAAGCGGATGGCGAGCTCTGGCCCCTCTATCCCATGTTGACGCACGGAAGGAAGAATGTGTGGTCCAAGGTCAAAGCGGAAACAGGGCATCGGGCCCGCCCTGGTAACTGGAGACCATTTTTCTCCTCGTAAATACAACTATTGCAAAGCAGCTCACCACCTGCCTTTGGAATAGGCGAGTATTGCCTATAGTGAGCAATTGACCATGTGGGATGATTTTTCAATATTGTCAGTTTTATGATTTGAATTTTTTTAATTAAAAACATTATGTTTTATTGGTTCAAGTGAAATCACAACTAAAACTAAAATAATAAAATTCGAAAAACTTGTTATTTGTTTTTTAACTGAAAATTTTCCAATTTTTGGTATTTGAATCAACCCACCTATATGAAGTCACTCTTTCCCGAAAATAATTTTTTTTAATAATATATTAAAAATTTAAATTATTTATTAATTTTTAAATAAATATATATTTTGTTTATTTATTCTTAAATTTTATATATTTTTCAAGTAAATTTAAAAAATTACTATGACAATATTTTTTATAATATTATATTAAAAATTTAGATTATTTATTAATTTTTAAATAAATATATATTTTATTTATTTATTCCTAATTTTTATTTTTTTAAAAATAAATTAAAAAAATTATTATGTAAATTTTCTATAGCTCTTATTTATTTATAACTTTATTAAAACAAACCATTAAAATATAATATATTCTTTTATTAAAAGTAAACATTAAAAAGTAGTAAACTGTTTATTAATTTATTAAATATATATTTTATTTATGTATTTCTAAATTTATATTTTTTTATAGTAAATAATTTAATAAATATATATTTTATTTATTTATTTCTATATTTGTAATTTTTTATAATAAATTTAAGAAATTATTATATAATTTTTTTATAGTTTTTATTTATAAAATTATTAAAACCAAATATTAAAATATAATATACTCCTTTACTAAAACCAAACATTAAACACTCATATTCTCCTTCAAAAAATAAACTTTTAAAACCTTGTTGATTCCCCATTTTTGATACTATTACACAATTTTTAAAATAGTAAATTCAACATTTTTAAAAGGTTTGTATCTAAGTCCATAAGTCCAAATAGGTAGGCATTTTCAATTAGATTACAATTTTTTAATTAGACTACAATTTTATTTATTTAATGATGATGATGATGATGATGGTTAACGTCCGCTGAGACCAAATAATGATGTATCGGACCTAAATAGACAAATTATTTATTTTGATTTAAGATTTTATTCCTATGCTCAAAAAGCTTGGAGAGAAGCCTCCCGAGTTCACTATAATTTTGGCATTGTAAAAGGCTAGGAAGGTCAGTATTGTAATAAAGGTTGTGAAATTGAGATCTAATGTGGTTGTATGCAGGGCACTCTAAGAGGAAGTGGTTTTCATCCTCGATGCTCCTATTCTCACAAATATGGCAAATCCTTTCCATCCATGGCGTTTTAGGAACTGCCCAATGGCCTGTTTCACTATGGAGCTCATGAGAATTCGTTCTAATCTTTGCTATATTAATTTTCTTCTTTGAGCTAGTTAAAATAGAGAGATTCTTTTGATCTTCAAAGGTGGGGTTGATGACCTTCTTATAATAACTTAATTTTCTTTTAGACGCTAAATCTTTCTCACACCATAATTTTTCTTTGAACTTAGAAGTAACAATATCTTTAATGTTATTTATGTTTTGCAAAGCATCATTCTCATTGATCTCCCAATAGTTTAACCAGGTCCTTGTGTCTTTATGCCATCCTCGGTTAAGCCTTAGGTGGTTTTGGCTGAAATTTAAAGCTAGCTTAGGAAGTCTATGATTGTCTATGTTATTGAGCTTGTGCTTGTACAATAGAAACCTAAGCATAGCTAGGCTCTCAATAGGAGAAAGACCTGCTTCTATAAGGAGAATAGGATAGGGTGTATTACTTTTAATTTTCAGGTTATAAGTTATAAAATGCTTCTGGATTTGCTCAATCTTTCTCCATGATTCTCTGGAGATGTTGCAGCCCCAAACTTCACAGCCATATAAGATAACAGGAGTGACTAAAGTTTCAAAGAGGAACTTCTTTTTATCCCACATTACGAGGTTTGCTGTTTTACAATTATTTTCAAGACCAAAATAAGCTTTCCATCCCCCATTGATCTTTTTCTCAATGCTATGGTTCCAGTTGAGCTTGTGATGGATATCAATTCCTAGGTACTTGTAAGAATACACTTCCTCCAAGTTATTATTGTCATACATAAAATTAGCGCAAGTGTCCTTCTTGGATTTGATAATCATAACTTTTGTTTTGTCAGTGTTAACAGTCATACCCATGGTAGAGCAGAAATCCTTAAGAAGCTTGAGTTGCTTATCAAGATCAGAAGGGCACCTTGCCAAAAGAACAATATCGTCAGCATAGAGAAGAAGGATAACGACTATCCCAGCTAAGATTGTGCCACCACATCCTGATTCTTCTAAATAACCTTCGAGCTTATCGATGTAAATGCCAAATAGGGTAGGGGAGAGGGGGAAACCTTGTTTAACTTCGATGTTACACTTAATATCTTTTGACCACCCCTCATTGTTCTTTAGCTTGGCAATTACCTTCTCGTATAGCCTTATAGCAGCAGCTCTCAACTCAAGAGGAACCTTTAGCTCTTCTAACCTATTCCAAAGGTTGTATCTAGGAACCATATCAAAAGCCTTTCTAAAGTCTACAAAGCAGCAAAATAAATTGGATTTATCATTACGACATTCCTCAAGATCACTTCCTCTTAGAGTGCCCCGCGTACAATGATAGAAGTTTAAGTTTAATTTATTTATTTTTATGAGAAGTATTATAATTTAGGTTAAGAAAAACAAAGTTTAATAGTTTTATGTTTTTTTAGGGCTCAAATGAGGTTGGTATAAAGACACCAGGGCATGGTTAAACCATTGGGAGATCGACGAGAATGTTGCATTGCAAAACATTAATAACATTAAAAATATTGTTACTTCAAAGTTCAAAGAAAAAAAAAATTGTGGTGTGAGAAAGATTTAGCAGCTAAAAGAAAATTAAGATATTATAAGGAGGTCATCAACTCCACCCTAGAAGATCAAAAGTATCTATGTTTTATCTAGCTCAAAGAAGAAAATTAATATAACCAACATTAGAATGAACTCTCATGAGCTCCATAGTGAAATAGGTCATTGGGAAGTTCCTAAAACACCATGGATGGAAAGGTTCTACCATCTCTATGAGAATAGGAATATCGAGGATGAAGATCACTTCCTCTTAGAGTGCCCTGCGTACAACCACATTAGATTAGATCTCAGTTTCAAAATCTTTGTTGCAATACCGACTTTCCTAGCCTTTTACGTTGTCAAAATTATAGTGAGCTGGGAAGGCTTCTCTCCAAGCCTTTTGAGCATAGGAATAAAATCTTAAATCAAACAAGATAATTCGGTTCTTTAGGTCCAATAGACCAAAGTTTGGTCTCAGTGGACGTTAACCACCACCACCATCATCATCATCATCATAAGAATATAGTGATACAATTTCCTCACTTTTTAAAAGTGAAATCTATTTTAAATATATAAATAGATTAATTTTCTTTTAGCTATAGTGAGTTTGTATACAGCTAAAACTTTATATTTACAATTTTAATAATAAAAAAATTTAATTTGAAAATTTATTGGGAAAAGTGCAAGAATGTATGATGTTTATATTTTGCTCATTAAAAAATAACTAAAATACTACAAATCAAATTTTTACATAAAAATTGTAAAAACAAATTAATTATAATGTTCAATTTATCCATTTAGGCTTCTCCTATTCAATATGGTAGAGATTTGTAATGTAATGTGTAACATTTTGAAGAGTCAAATTACATAAAAATAAAATTAAATAAAAAGATCAATGTATATCTATATATATATATATATATATATATATATATATATATATATATATTTAAAATCTAGTCGTTAGAATCTAACCGTTATACACCAAGACTAAAAAATTCACATGTGATTTTTTTTGGAAAAATCTTTTCTTTATACACATTATGGATGTGAGAAGCCTCAATTTAAATATTTTAACTCTCTTAAAATAACATAAAATAAAATAAAATAAATAACTCTATAAAAATAAAATAAAATAAAATAAAATAAAAAATAGCACATGGAATTGACCCATGGTATTGAGAACCCATTTTATGGATTTCCTGGTAATCATGTGGAATATAGCCTATAGATGGATCTAGGTTGGTTTAATTTCCCCCTTGAAAGCCTTATTGCAGCCTTTGAACAAGATATGTCACATGAATTACTATCTTAGATCTTTTATGCTATAATTTATGGATATGGTTACAATATTCATATATTATGTTTAGATATTTGTGCAACAATTTTTTATTTAGCATCAATTACTTCCCACTACAATTTAAGAAAGTCTTTGCTAAAAAATGGTTGAAATAAGATGTAAATAAATATATTTACTAAGTGTTACTTCTCATCATTATTTAGTAGTGATTATTACTCACCAAAATTTATCTACCTCTATCTTAATTTATTAGTTTTGCCCAAAAAACTATAAAGATCCATTTCCCTATTAACCATTATGAATTTAGGAAATATTGACCAATATACTTATGCAATTTTTCCATAGCATAAACTAAGCTACCTACATCACTTATTAACTTATATTTATATCCACTTATTGATTTACTTTATTTAAAGATAATAAATTAATAAAAAATATAAACTTAATTTGAAAACAAATTTGGAAGAAATCACATTGGCATATTTAGGCCGACATCTTTCGAACCAACCAGTGTGGCTCATCATCAGGACAAGATGAAAAATTAGATCTTAGCGGTAGAATAAATAGGGAGTCAGGAGTTGGAAGGACCCTCCCTATTTATCCTACTGCTAAGATCCGATTTTTCATCTTGTCCTGATGATGGACCACACTGGTTGGTTCAAAACGCGTCGGCCTAAATATGCCAATGTGATTTCTTCTGAAGTTGTTTTCATATCAGAATATAGATCACAAAAACTTGAATTTGATTATAAACTTAATTATTAAGAAAACTCATTTTTAAAATTAAATAAAATTCAATATAATAAAATTACTAACTTAAAATTTGAATCCCCATTTTTTAAAATAAATCAAAATATATTATTTTTTTAATATTAATAATAAATGAAATCAAAACTTCAAATTTTAATCAAAATATTTAAAAAGTTTATCTTTGAAAATTATTTAAAAAATTATTCATTTCATTAGATTTCTTTTCTTTAATAAAATAAAGTTATATGGAATATTTTTTATTTTTTCAAAGAAAATCTCTAAATTAATTGTTAAGGAAGTATAACTTAATAGATCATTAAAATTATATAAATATTTTTTACACATTAATCACATTGTTAAGATTTGGTGGAAGTTTCGAACCAACCAATGGTTAGCTGTTAAAAATTAATCCGAAAGACTTTAAATTTAAAAAATAGTTAAATTTAAATTTAATTTTTAAAGGCTAATTCTGGGCAATTATGCATCGTTACTATTTATACAATGATGCATATTTACTATTTATTCCTTCTGATTGATAGATTTTTCAATTTAAAACTGACCTAATCGCTAAAAAAAAAACAAAACTCTAACAATGAAATTCATTATCAAAATTCATATTAATAAAACCAACAATAAATTTACGTAATTTTTGATAAGTATCATTAAAAAAAATTCATCATCAAAATTTATATTAATAAGAGCAACAATAAATTTACATAATTTTTAATAATTATCATTAAAAAAATTCTCTCTATCAATTTACAAAAATTTAATAATTATCATTTAAAAAAATTTCTGCATCAATTTACAATTTTTTTAAACAATTATCTCTCACATCTTTTATTTAAATGAAATATGAAAAAATTAAGACCGCAGATGCAGCTGTTCATCGAAACCATTAAACCATAACTTATTTTAGGGTCAGTTTTCGATTCATCTGGCCATTGGAGACGCTGCTTGCTTAAACTTAAATTGAGGGGAAGTGTGTCTTCTTGGCAGCGCAGGCAATCCAAGGCATTTGAGGTCCGAAAGAAGCTCCATTCGGAAAACACTTTCCTGGCTTCAATTTCATATATAAAATGAACCAGGGCAGTGATTTCAATCAGCTGCCTGGCGACGATGGCATGAACAAATATGATGATATGATGCTATTTGTCAGAATCTGTATTATTGTAATTTTAATCCTCATTTTGCTGCGCGTTTATGGCAGATTTCTTTGTGTACAGTCTGCTAGATTTATTAGACGGAGTCGCCAGAGATCAGCTTTTATGCGTCATCAGTTTTATTTTACGGGAGAAGAACCAGCGACGCTGCGGAACGTGGGGTTGGATTCTGCAATATTAGAAACGCTGCCCATGTTTGTGTATAGATCGAAGATTTTCACTGATGAGTTAGAGTGCGCTGTCTGTCTGTTCGAGTTTCAGGAGAAAGAACATGGCCGGATTCTGCCCATTTTCATGTAGATTGTATCGACATGTGGTTTCTTTGGCATTCCACTTGTCCCCTTTGCAAAACCGCAGCGAGCAGCCAGTGTTGGAATCCGGTAGAATAGGGCAGGTTTCGGCTACAATTCCGACACCAATTGCTTCAGGGATCCATTCCAATCTGAATTTTGGAGCAAGGGCAAACTGCAAGCTCTGAAGACGAATATGATCCGCAATATAGCCCACCAAATGTTGGAAATTTCAGGTGATTTCAAACTCAAAAGACCATAGAACAATGCTCTGATATCACTGTTGGGGATTTTTTTGGTAAAATCCCAAAAACAAAATCACAGAACACAGAGACAATGCTCTGTTTCCTCCCAGGATCTTAGCACAGGCAAGCTTTAAAAACAAATTATTGAGAACAGAGTATTGAACACACATATAAAGGATTTGTATTCAAAATAAACTGATACAGAATCCATTCTCTTACACTCAGAGAGATTCACCAAGAGACTGCTTCAATTGCAGTTCCAAGAGCAAAACATTCAAACTGTTACAAATCTTCACAAACAGAAAACATTTCTGCACTATTGTGCATTCCTCTCACATTGCTATACTACGCTGCTGCGTATATATTTTTACTTCACACTGCTGTGCATTACTATTCTCTTACATGGGCACTGCTGCGTCTCCCCTCTTCACTCTCATCATAAAAAAAACATTACATATATATATATGACAACAAAAGGAAATTATTTCACGTTTTCACTTGCCATGCTTTCGTAAAAGAATAATGAAAATTAAATGATTTTACCGGCTTTTACTTGTGCCCATACTCCCGCTGAAATAAAATTAAAATCTTTACCAAAACTTACCAACCCACAGTAAATTGCATTTACTGTTTTACTGACATTTACTGGCGGTAAGTAAAAACTTTTACTTCACGTAAAATTCATTTAATGCTGGCCTGTACTTCAACCATTGACTTCATTTAAATCGCATCGCAGAATCCCATTTGGTCGGAACACAAAATTGGAGCACACACATATGGTGCGATCTGCGATATGCGATCGGATCGCATCGCACCATTGCAATCGCCAGAAAACACAACACATATCGGAGGGTGACAAGGTGAGTTTGCGATTTGCGATATGCGATAGATTGCATCGCAAATAAAATAAAGCTGCAGTTGAAATTATATTTCAACACTCCCCTTTAATTTCAACTGCTCGGTTATCAATCATACCCAAACATTTCCTCAAAAATTCAAAGCTCTTCTGATCAAGTGGCTTTGTCAGGATGTCTGCTATCTGTCACTGAGTCCTGCAATGTTGTAGAACAATTTCTCCATTGTTCACCAATTCTCTTATGTAGTGAAACCTTGTATCAATGTGTTTCGTTCGCTTGTGAAACACAGAATTCTTGGACAACGCAATAGCTGAGCTATTGTCACAAAAAATAACTGTTGCTTTTGCTTGCTCTTGGCCTAAGCTCCTCAACATTCTTCTCATCCACACTGCTTGACATGCTACCGCTGTAGCTGCCACGTATTCTGCTTCTGCTGTAGATAACGCCACAATTGGCTGTTTCTTGGAAGCCCATAAAATGGCCCCTGAACCCATGTGAAAAACGTAACCGGATGTGCTTTTCTGATCATCCACACTTCCAGCCCAATCGCTATCAGTGTAGCCAACTAAATCTGAATTTTCTGAAAAAGTATATAAAATGCCAAATCTTTTTGTACCTTTGACATACCTCAGAATTCTTTTTGCTACCTGCCAATGTGCCTGTTTTGGCCTCTCCATAAATCTGGAAATCAAACTAACAGCAAACATTATGTCAGGCCTAGTTGCAGTTAAATACATAAGGCTGCCAACTATGCTCTTATATAAGCTAGGATCAAAATCCTTGCTGCTGTCCTCTTTGCTGAGTTTTAATCCCATTACCGTGGGACTGATTGCTGCCTTGCACTCTTGCATGTGGAATCTTTCCAACACTTCATTTACATATCTTGCTTGAGAGATAAAAATTCCGTTTTCATTTTTATCTACTTCTATTCCTAAGAAGTATCTCAGCAAACCCATGTCAGTCATCTCAAATTCCTCTTTCATGACTGATTTGAAGTTTTCAATGAGGTAGTCATCATTACCTGTAAAAATAACATCATCAACATACAAGACTACAATTAAAATCTTACCATCCTTTTCTTTGATGTAGATGGTGGGTTCTCCCTCACATTTGTCAAATTCATTTTCCAGTAGATAGGAGTCTATTCTACTGTACTACACTCTTGGCGCTTGCTTCAGCCCATAAAGAGCTTTCTTCAATCTGCACATTTTGTGCTCTTGGCCTTTCTTCTCATAGCCTAGAGGTTGTTCAATGTAAACCTCCTCCTTTAACACTCCATTTAGGAATGCCGACTTCACATCCATTTGGTAGACTTTCCATTTGTTTTGTGCTGCTATGGACAGCACTGCTCTTACGGTTTCCATTCTTGCAACCGGTGCGAAAGTCTCTTCATAGTCTCTCCCATACTGCTGCTTGTATCCCTTGACAACAAGTCTTGCCTTGTGTCTTTCAATTTTGCCTTCAGCATTGCACTTGGTCTTATAGACCCATTTAACTCCAATGACTTCTTTACCTTTTGGTAGCTCAACCAAATCCCATGTCTTGTTTCTTTCTATGGCTTTCATCTCCTCATCCATAGCTTCTATCCATTTCTTATCTTTAATAGCATCTTCGAAATGAATAGGGTCATCAACATGACAATATAATGCAAACAAAGAATTCATTCCTTCATTATAAATGTCACTTAGACTTCTAAATTTCTTACCTCGTTCATTCGGTGTGCAAGTGCTTGAAGATGCACTTGAATTTCCTCCTTGTGGTGTGCTTGGAGAAGCACTCTCACTTCTTCTCAAGGGTGTTCCTTGTTGTCCTTGTGTTGGCGCTGCTGTTTGGGGATGTATTTCTACCATCTCCTCATCATCTTCATCATGAGACAAACAGTTTTTAACATTAACTGTTTTCTCTATGCTTCCATCCCAAGCTTCCTCCTCAATGAACTGAACATCTCTGCTCACAAAGAACTTCTTGGTAGATGGGATATACAACCTGTAAGCTTTGGATTCCTCACTGTATCCAATGAAGATACATTTCTCCCCTTTGCTGTCCAACTTCCTCCTTAGCTGATCAGGAATGTGTGCATAGGCCACACATCCAAAAACTTTCTCCCACTCCATGCTTCTTCAGACACTTTGTTCATCACAACTTTTGTAGGACACCTATTCAAAATATACGCTGCACAGTTCACGGCTTCAGCCCAATAATCATTTGGCAAATGCTTTGCCTTCAACATGCTCCTCGCCATATCCATAATGGTTATGTTCTTCCTTTCAGCAACTCCATTTTGTTGTGGGGTGTACCTTGCTGTAAACTGCTTATGTATTCCATTTTCTCTGCAAAAACATAAAAATTCTTTGGAGATATACTCACCTCCTCTGTCTGTTCTCAAAACTTTGATGCACAGCCCACTTTGATTTTCCACGAGTGCTTTGAAATTTCGAAATTTTTCAAACACTTCACTTTTATTCTTCAAGAAATAAACCCAAGTCTTTCTTGTAAAATCATCAATGAATGTTAGAAAATATTGGCTGCCTGCTAAAGATGGGGTTTGCATTGGTCCACATAAATCTGAGTGGACAATTTCTAAGGGTGCTCTTGCCCTTATGCTTTTCCCTGAAGGAAAACTTTCTTTGTGTTGTTTTCCCAATATGCAGCCTTCACAAAGGCTGTCCGGTTTCTCTATCAATGGTAATCCTCTTACCATTCCTTTTCTGCTCAACAAGTTAAGACCTCCAAAGTTGAGATGTCCAAATCTCAAATGCCACAACCAATTTTCATCCTTTGGTTGGCTTTGGAGAGCCTCTTGAGAAACTGCTGCCATTGCATCTTTGTTTTTCAAATCTGCCCTTATTCTGAGAGGGAACATTTTGTTCCTTGTCATCCTCAGTTCAGCAATGCATCGCTTGCTGGGTGGAATATCCATGATGGTGCATACATCATTCTCAAAGAAAACATTGTAACCCTTTTGAACAAGCTGTCCAATACTCAAGAAGTTACATCTCATTCCAGGAACATAATAGACATCTGCTATGGTTTTCCTTTCACCTTGCTTTGTAAATATTTTAACTTCTCCTTTACCCATAACAGAAATTTTGCTATCAGTCCCAAGTGTGACTTGTGACTTCACACTTTGATCTAAAGCAGAAAACAAAGCTATGTTTCCTGTCATATGGTTGCTGCAACCAGAGTTTAGAAACCATATATCTTCACTATTTGTTTCAGCCATGTTACAAGCTAACAATACATTATCTTGGCTGACATTTTCTCTAGTAATATTTGCACTAGAGCTATTACTCACATCATGCTGCTTCTTTCTACATTCACTGGCATAATGCCCATATTTTTTACAATAATAACATTGGACATTGGGTTTTTCATACCTTTGTCCTTGAGCATGATGTTGTCCTCCTTGTTGGCTGTTGCCTTGACCTTGGTTCTGATTTGGATTGTTGCCTCTTCCTTGAGCATTCGCTGGACTGTTCCTTCCACCTCTGTTCTGGCTTCTGCCTCTTCCTCTCTTATTTCCTCTGCCTTGACCTCTTCCTCTTCCAAAGGACATCTGGGTCTTGAAGGCTTGCTCCAGAGATGAGTTTTCATTTCTACTCAACCTCTGCTCATGTGTGATCAGTGATGCGTGAAGCTCATCAACTGAAAAGTTTGAGAGATCCTTTGTCTCTTCTATGGTGGTGACAATCACATGGAACCTTGAGGGTAGGCACCTCAATAGTTTCTCCACAATCCTCCTTTCTTCAAGTATCTCTCCATGAGATCTTATTTGTGTGATCAGGCCAATTACTTGAGTGAAGAATGAGTCAATATTGTCTGACTCCTTCATGCACAAGTTCTCAAAATCTTTCCTCAGCAATTGTAGTTTTGCTGTCTTCACTCTCTCCATGCCTTGATAGGCTATCTTGAGAGTTTGCCATGCATCTTTGGATGTCTTAGTTGCTGCTAACCTTGGAAACATGCTTCCATGCACTGCCTGATACAAGAAGAAGAGGGCTTTTGAGTCCTTCTTCTTGTGGCTCTTTAACAGATCCTTCTCTCCCTGAGTTAATGCATTAAACTCATTTTCATCTGCTGGTTGTTCAAAACCATCCTCAACTATTTCCCATAAGTCTTGGGAAGCAAACAAGGCTTTCATTGTTATTGCCCAATAGTCATAGTTTTTACCATCAAATAATGGGAGCTGCATACCCATGCTATTGCTGGTGCTGGTGCCAGCCATTTTTGCACTCTTAACTATGCTTCAAATACTTCACTGTGTATTTAAAATAACAGACTGTCTTCAACAGCAACACACAAAAAAAACTTGAGAAATACCTTGGATTCTTTTGCCTGAGTCTTCACACTGCTGGAGAAGTTGCTGCAGTAAGAATCCTTCCTTCAGCTTCTTTGAACCCTTCAAAGAGCCTAGACCAGCTCTGATACCAGTTGTTGGAAATTTCAGGTGATTTCAAACTCAAAAGACCAGAGAACAACGCTCTGATACCACTGTTGGGGATTTTTCTGGTAAAATCCCAAAAACAAAATCACAGAACACAGAGACAATGCTCTGTTTCCTCCACACAGGATCTTAGCACAGGGAAGATTTAAAAACAAATTATTGAGAACAGAGTATTGAACACACATATAAAGGATTTGTATTCAAAATAAACTGATACAGAATTCATCCTCTTACACTCAGATGGATTCACCAAGAGACTGCTTCAATTGCAGTTCCAAAAGCAAAACATTCAAACTGTTACAAATCTTCACAAACAGAAAACATTTCTGCACTACTGTGCATTGCTCTCACATTGCTATACTACACTGTTGCGTATATATTTTTACTTCGCACTGTTGTGCATTACTATTCTCTTACATGGGCGCTGCTGCGTCTCCCCTCTTCACTCTCATCATAAAAAAAAACATTACATATATATATATATATATATGACAACAAAAGGAAATTACTTCACATTTTCACTTGCCATGCTTCCGTAAAAGAAATAATGAAAATTAAATGATTTTACTGGATTTTACTTGTGCCCATACTCCCGCTGAAATAAAATTAAAATCCTTACCAAAACTTACCAACCCATAGTAAATTGCATTTACTGTTTTACTGACATTTACTGGCGGTAAGTAAAAACTTTTACTTCACGTAAAATTCATTTAATGCTGGCCTGTACTTCAACCATTGACTTCATTTAAATCACATCGCAGAATCCCATTTGGTCGGAACACAAAATTGGAGCACACACATATGGTGCGATCTGCGATATGCGATCGGATCGCGTCACACCATCACAATCGCCAGAAAACACAACACATATCGGAGGGTGACAAGGTGAGTTTGCGATTTGCGATATGCGATAGATCGCATCGCAAATAAAATAAAGCTGTAGTTGAAATTATATTTCAACACCAAATACATTATCTTGGTGTGGGCAGGAGTAGATGAATGCAGATATGGATGAGGGAACCTCGGGTGGAAGAGCATTAATGCCTGATATTGCCGTTGATGTACCCAAGAAGGCCGATGTCTTCTGGTCACCTGGTGAAGGCCATATGCCAAATGATTCGCAGTCATCTTCGAAATCTCCGGTGTCTGACCTGCGCTTGCTTACGAACAAGTTTACGAGCGACAACGAGAGGAAGATATCCCCATCGGATCATCCTGGTGAACGCGATCTTGAACATGATGGCGCAGCGCAGAGACAGTAGAGTGGGGCAACCCTAATTTGTATAGATCATATAGTACACTATATGGTCTAGTTGTGATGTGTAGTTCTGTCGTTCTTTTTTATGTGATGTGTCGTCCTGTCGTTCTTTTTTATGGTTCTTTTTTATCGTATGTCTGAGTAAAATGTGTCACAAAAGGAATAAAAATCGGTTCTGGTTGAATTTCGCATAACATCCATCCGTTGATTTCAGTTCGAATCTTGACTCTTTTTGTTTGATACAAATCAAATTTGTTTCGTTTAATTAAACTGCATTGCATGGTTTTTGTGAGATTTAGTTTAGATTATAGGTTAAAATTTCTAAGTAATGGGTGGGTTGAATTGAGGATGGGAGTATACATTGCAATGAAAGAATTAATGAAATATACATTAGTTGATTTTTTGGGTTCACTTTTCTTGAATAGTAGGTTTAATATTTAGAAAATAGTTTGAAGGAGAAAGAGAAAAGGGGGTTGGACTCCTTGATTGTCATTGAGTGGATGATGGGGAGGAATGCTATACAGGTTTTATTGTTATTTTATTGGATGCCACTTATTTCTGCGTTCTAGTTTACTTTCAACAATATTTCTTTTCTTTTCTCCATGTTTACAGGGAGCAGAATTTCTTATTTAGATTGATAGATCCATCTAAAAGAGGGGTTTCTGATTGATAGATCTATCTCTCAAAAATGGTCCTTAGAGCTCTGATTTATGTATATTGTTGGAAATTTCTGATAATTTCGAATAAAATAGAGGAAGCAAAGTTCATCATCTCAACACAAAGAAATGAGAGAAATCTGGACAAAGAAGATATGGAGAAAATCTCTGTTTTTATTAACCATAAAAATGACAATAAAAATTACAAACTTCTTCAGAACTACAGTTCTGGAATAACTAAAAAGTCCATACTCTGTTTTTTCAAACTCTGTTTTTTTTTTAACACAGATTCGTGTTTCAACATCTAGCAGATAGTCGCTGATACACGTGTAACAGCATCGGGCAGACAGTTGCTGTTACACAGTCTGTTGCTGAAACACATAGATAGTTGTTGTTACACGCCTGTAGAATGCATTGCTGCTCCAAAACATAGCGACTCTGTTTTCTTGTTGTTTTCTCTGCTCTGCCTTCTTCTCTGTCTTTTTCTATTTCTCTTACATTCTTCTAACTTAAAAAAAGAACTGTTGTTCATTACATTTATATGTTAAAACATATTTGACTTTAAACAATAAAATAATAAAAATATCTTCTAAAGCTTATCTGCATATTGAATGCAGCAAGCGGTGATGCCTTTTGAAGAAATGAAGTCGGCTGTTGCAGGGGAATTTAATTCTGAAAATTTAATGCACATTAATGTGCAAAATATCAAGCACGACTTTGAGGCATCCAACAGTCTGGAATATCTACAACAAATCAGATTTCTGTCCAGCTGTTTATGTTGCAGTTGGAATTAAATTCCAACACTCCCCCTTAATTTCAACTGCTGGGTTTTTCTGCATACCCAGGCATTTCCTAAAATGATCAAAACTTTTCTTTCCCAATGGTTTTGTCAAGATGTCAGCTAACTGATCCTCTGTTCTGTAGTGCTGCAAAACAATCTCACCATTGTTAACCAATTCATGTATGAAGTGAAATTTGGTGTTTATCTGCTGTCCTTTCATGAAAAACAGAGTTCTTAGACAATGCTATTGCCGAGCTATTGTCACAGTAAATGGTTGTGCCCTTTTCTTGTTCATGACACAAATCTCTAAGAACTCTTCTCAGCCACACTGCTTGGCATGCTGTTGCTGTTGCTGCCACATACTCTGCCTCTGTTGTTGACAAAGACACAACTGGTTTCTTCTTGGAAGCCCATGAGATGGCTCTCGATCCCATATCAAACACATATCCTGATGTGCTTTTCCTATCATCAACACTTCTAGCCCAATCACTGTCAGTGTAACCTGTCAACATGAAACTTTTAGAAGAGGAGTAGAAAATACCAAACCCCTTCGTTCCATTCACATACCTTAGAATCCTCTTGGTTGCTTTCCAATGAGTCTCTTTCGGTCTTTCCATAAATCTGGAGATTAAACTCACTGCGTGCATAACGTCCGGCCTAGTTGCAGTCAAGTACATAAGGCTGCCAACTATGCTCTTGTACAATTTTAGATCAAAATCCTTGCTGCTGTCTTCTTTGGTCAATTTCAACCCCATTACAGTTGGTGTCACAGTGGCCTTGCTGTTCTGCATGTTAAATCTCTTCAACACTGCTTCTACATATTTAACTTGAGAAATGAAAACACCATTTTCACTTTGGTCTACTTCAATTCCAAGAAAATATCTTAAGAAGCCCAAGTCAATCATTTCAAATTCACTTTTCATGACTGCTTTAAAATCAGCAATGAGAGAAGCATCATTGCTAGTAAAAATCAAATCATCTACATATAAAACAATAATAAGAATCTTACCGTCATTCTCCTTTATGTAAAGTGTGGGTTCACCATCACACTTATCAAACCAATTCTCAATCAAATAAGCATCTATTCTGCTGTACCATGCTCTTAGAGCTTGCTTCAACCCATAAAGAGCCTTCTTCAGTTTGCAGAATTTATGCTCTTGGCCTTTAACTTCATAGCCTGGAGGTTGTTCAACATAAACCTCTCATTTTAACACTCCATTCAGGAATTCAGATTTAACATCCATCTGATAAATCTTCCATTTGTGTTGTGCCGCAATAGACAACACTGTTCTGACTGTTTCCATCCTTAACGCAGTTGAATCCCAAAATGATATCTAATGTTTCCATCCTTGCTACTGGTGCAAAGGTTTCATCATAGTCTTTGCCTTGCTGCTGCTTGTAGCCTTTCACAACAAGTCTTGCTTTGTGCCTGTCAATCTTGCCTTCAGCATTGTTTTTGGTCTTATAGACCCACTTAACTCCAATGGCATCTTTGCCTTCAGGGAGGTCCACTAACTCCCATGTTTTACTCTTCTCAATTGCACCAATTTCTTCATTCATTGCTCCAATCCATTTATCTTCATTTACAGCATCTTCAAAATGAACTGGGTCATCAACATGACAATACAAAGTGAATAATGAATTCAGACCGGTATTGTTACTTACCTCTCCTTGTTCATAAATCTCATTCAGATTTCTGAATCTTGGTCTTCTGGGTGTGCTTGGAGTTCCATCCGAACTTGAGGATATTTCTGATCCCTGTGGTGTGCTTGGAGAAGCACTTCCTTGACTTCTCAACGCTGTTCGAATTCCAGCTTGTGGTGTGGTTTGTTGTACTTGCTGTGGTGGAGGAGGAGCCACCAAGGAAGGATTATCTGCTGCTGTCCCTTCCTCTTCTTCTTCGTGAAACACAATTGTCTTCACATTCACTGTCTTTTCTAAGCTTCCATCCCAAGCTTCATCTTCAAGGAACTGCGCATCTCTGCTTACTATCAATTTCTTGGTGGATGGATTATAGAGTTTGTATGCTTTTGACTCATCACAATAGCCAATAAAGACACACTTCTCCCCCTTACTGTCAAGCTTCTTCCTTAGCTGATCCGGTACATGTGCATATGCTACACAACGGAATACTCTCATGTGAGTGACAGTTTGCTTTTGACCACTCCATGCTTCTTCTGGTATTATTTTCATGACAGCTTTAGTTGGGCATCTATTCAAGATGTAAACTGCGCAAATGACAGCTTCTGCCCAATACTCATGCGGCAAGTGCTTTGCCTTCAGCATACTTCTGACCATGTCAAGAATGGTCCTATTCTTCCTTTCGGCGACACCGTTTTGCTGAGGTGTATACCTTGCAGTGAACTGCTTTTGTATGCCATTCTCTCTGCAAAAACGCAGAAAGTCTTTGGAGATGTACTTTCCTCCTCTATCTATTCTAAGCACTTTGATATAATGCCCACACTGCTTCTCAACAAGAGTTTTGAAGTGGCGGAATTTCTCAAACACTTTACTCTTTTGTTTCAGCATATACACCCATTTCTTTCTCGTGTAATCATCAATGAAAGTTAAAACATATTTATTTCCGGCAAATAATGGTATTTGCATCAGTCCACACACATCAGAGTGAACAATTTCCAAGGGTGCTTTTGCCCTTATACTCTTTCCTGTTGGAAAGCTTTCTTTGTGTTGTTTGCCCAAGATGCAGCCTTCACAAAGGCTGTCCACTTTCTCGATCAATGGCAATCCCTTTACCATTCCCTTTTTGTGCAACAAATTCAAGCCTCCAAAATTGAGATGTCCAAATCTCAAATGCCACAACCAATTCTCATCTTTCACTTGTTCCTGAAAGACTTCTTGTGTTACAGTTGCAATAGTTCTTCCTTCCTTCAAATCTGCCCTGAGTTTGAGAGGAAACATTCTATTGCTGGTCATCTGCACCTATGCAATTATCTTCTTACTTGGAGGTATGTCTCTGATTGTACACATATCATCTTTGAAGAACACATTGTAACCTTTTTCAATGAGCTGTCCAATGCTTAAAAGATTACATTTCAGACCAGGTACATACCATACCTCTGGCACAATCATCTATTCTCCATTTCTTGCTCAGATACTGACTCTTCCCTTACCCTTGACAGATATCTTACTATAAGTTCCTGTTGTTACCTTAGATTTCACATTTTCATCCAGATGGGCAAACATTGCAATATTTCCAGTCATGTGATTACTACAACCTGAGTCTAAGAACCAAAAATCTTCTTGTTTGTCTTGTGCTATGTTACATGTTAATAGCACGTTCTTTGGATTCTTATCTTCTTCATTTGCAAAATTAGCATTCTGCCTACTATTCATGTCATTTTTTTTTTCCTACATTCATTGGTGTAGTGCCCATATTTCTTACAATAATGACATTGAACTTGGGATTTGTCATACCTTTGTCCATGAGCTTGCTGTTTGCTTGAACCTTCATGTTGGTTCTGATTGCAGCTCCTTCCGCTTGTGCTTGCAGGATAATTTCTGCCTTTGTTTTGGCTTCTTCCACGACCTCTGTTATTTGCTCTACCTCGACCTTTTCCTTGGCCAAAAGACATCTGAGTCTTGAATGCTTGCTCAAAAGAGGAATCTGTTCCTCTACTCAGTTTGTGTTCATGAGACATAAGAGAAGCACTTAGTTCATCTACTATGAACTGTGAGAGATCCTTTGTTTCTTCTATTGCTACCGCAACAGCTTCAAACCTTGAGGGTAAACATCTCAAGATCTTCTCTACAATCCTTCTTTCTTCAAGAATCTCACCATGAGATCTTATCTGGGTTATCAACCCAATAACCTGAGTGAAGAATGAATCTATTGTATCAGATTCCTTCATGCTGAGTGTTTCAAAGTCTCTCCTCAACATCTGCAACTTTGCAATCTTCACCTTCTCCATGCCTTGATAGGCAGTTTTGAGAATATCCCATGCCTCCTTGGATTTTGTTGCTGCTGCAATCTGTGGAAAAACACTTTCATATACTGATTGGAAGAGAAAAAAGAGGGCTCTAGCATCCTTCTTCCTGTCGCTCTTCAACTGGTCTCTTTCTGCTACTGTGAAAGTAGCCAATGCTGTTGCATATGCAGGTTCGGCATAGCCAGTTTTAACCAGCTCCCATATTCCTTGAGAAGCAAACAATGCTTTCATTGCTATGGACCAATAACTGTGGTTTTTCGCATTAAACTGTGGCAGTTGGGAATTTGTCAAACCAGTTCCAGCATCTGCCATTTTAACCTGTATAAGTAAAGAAGAGATACTAACTGTATAATTAAAACAAGCAAAAAACTTTCTCTGCTAGAGAAAATCTTCTCAATAAGCTTCTTACAGCTCCTACAGTGAAAAACAAACTCTGTTTTTGACTCACTGAGTGCCTAGACTAGCTCTGATACCATGTTGGAAATTTCTGATAATTTCGAACAAAATAGAGGAAGCAAATTTCCTCAACTCAACACAAAGAAATGAGAGAAATCTGGACAAAGAAGATATGGAGAAAAGCTCTGTTTTTATTAACCATAAAAATGACAATAAAAATTACAAACTTCTTCAGAACTACAGTTTTGGAATAACTAAAAACTGCATACTCTGTTTTTTCAAACTCTGTTTTTTTTTTAACACAGATTCCTGTTTCAGCATCTAGCAGACAGTTGCTGATACACGTGTAATAGCATCGGGTAGACAGTTGCTGTTACACACAGTCTGTTGCTGAAACACACAGACAGTTGCTGTTACACGCCTGTAGAATGCATTGCTGCTCCAAAACACAGCAACTCTGTTTTCTTGCTATTTTCTCTGCTCTGCCTTCTTCTCTGTCTTTTTATATTTCTCTTACATTCTTCTAACTTAAAAAAGAACTGTTGTTCATTATATTTATATGTTAAAACATATTTGACTTAAAACAATAAAATAATAAAAATATCCTCTAAAGCTTATCTGCGTATTGAATGCAGCAAGCGGTGATGCCTTTTGAAGAAATGAAGTCGGCTGTTACAGGGGAATTTAATTCTGAAAATTTAATGCACATTAATGTGCAAAATATCAAGCACGACTTTGAGGCATCCAACAGTCTGGAATATCTACAGCGAATCAGATTTCTGTCCAGCTGTTTATGTTGCAGTTGGAATTAAATTCCAACATATATCTGTTCCTCCGGCTCTTATTTTCTCATGGTCTAAGCTTGCAATTAGATTGACTCTTCGTTTTCTTGATCGCTTAGCCTCTTAGCTATAGCTCTGTTTAGATCTTTTTGCTTTGTTCTCAGCCGTTTCTCTCTTGTTTGGTCTCTCTTCCTTTGGAATGGAAATTTCTATTTTTTATTTTCTTTCATAATGAAGATCTGATTTTTCTGTTGATGAAAAAATAAAACAAACTCAACTTAATTTTGTAACACTTTGAAGAGTTGCAATGCTTTTCTATTTGAGAGTGTGAGATTGAGTGAGTTTTTGGACATGCGCAAAGCCTAAAGGGACTAGGTTAATCGTACTAGCTCTTATCGTCCTTTGATACAAATAACTTCATGATTGAGAAAGCTCAAGCTCTTTGAAAACAATGTGAGAGGCGCTCTTTCATTTGTAGACCTATTTTCAGAAAAGGTATCTTCGACCACAGAGATAATTTAATCAATGGATTTGTAGACTTATTTCTCTGATTTGTAGGGTTATTTTGAGAAATAGTATTTTCGACCACACAGATAATTTAATCAATGGAGATCCAATTTGTTTGGCCTTCAAAGTGAACATCTATAATACAGAGGCTCACTTCAGCAGTTGTTTGCATTTGATAAATTTATTTGATATTTATGACCTTATGGAGAGAAGATCAAAAGTGAGTGAAATACTTCAGCAGTGGTTTGTTTTATGATAAATTTATTTCAATGTTTACAATTTTATGGAGATGCAATCAAGAGTAAGATTGAATATGTATGTTTTTTAAATAAAAGTTTTTCTGATTAATCATATTTTCAGGATTCCGTTGAAGTTTAGAACCAATTAATGTGGTTTATCTTTAGGACAAAGTGGAAAATAAAGATGCATCATTGTCCACCGTTAAACTAACCGTTGAGAACTAGCGGTTGAGGACTAGTCCTAATCTCCAAATGGCTAGTCCTCAACGACTAGTTTTCAATCGCTTGTTTTAACCTAGACAATGATGCATCCTTACTATTTATTTATGAAGATTGTATGATTTTTTCCACTTTGTCTTGAGGATAAACCACATTAGTTGGTTCGAAACTCCAACCCAATACTGAAAATGTGATTAATCTGAAACACATTTATCTTCATTATGGATCACAAAAGTCTCAGATCTAACATGTATGTTTTTTATCACTACTTTATTCATCTCATTCATTTCATTTCACAATGAAAAGTAAATTCAAAGTAAAATATGGTATATTAGATTATAATAATCTAAATTCTTAATTTATTTATTAAATTATTAAATATTCCTTAGTTATTAATTATTATTATTTTTTTTTAGATTTTTAGTTTGATCTATAATCTTTATCATCTATTTATTTACATTTTATGTAACACCCTCAATACTTTGTAGTTATTTATCACTTGTTTTCGTTTAATGGAAGGGAGGAGCGGTGTCATCCATAGCCATTTTCCTTCTTGTTTGTCAATCAACCTAGAGAAGTAGCTCTTGGTGTTATTTGGCAATGTATTAGGTTGTTGAATAATGAATTTGTTCTTGAGTAATGAACTTTGATCTTGAATAATGTATTCTATTCTTGGAAAATGTATTATGATCTTGAAGAAGGTATTGTGTTCTTATATAGCATATTATGTCCTTTTAAAAAGACTGACAATAAACAGAGAATAGGGAGACAATATTGTGTGTTATATGAAATTTAATATAGAATGAGATAGTTTGATTGATCTCTCTACATCTTATTACGACCGCCGATGTGTAAGTATGTCCATACTCAAAGTTAAATTTTAGCTAGCAAACATAAAAATAAAAAATTAGAAATCTAATTAATGTTTATTTCTGTCCCTCCAATAAATAATAATAATAATACTCAAAATGGAAAAAATTAATGTTAGTCCAAAACAAAAATGAAATTAACCATATCGATAAAAAGAAACTACAATACATTTATCTCATGCATTTAGATAAAAAGATTACAATACAATAATGTCACTCATTTAATATTTTTTATATCATATGAATTGAATTTGATTAGATCATAAATTTACTTTCAAAAAAAAATTACCACATTAAAATTCCAAATAAAGTAAAATTTTAAACATCTTTACTCTTTACTAAATCCACTACCATTTTTTAAATGAAAGTAAAAAAAGGTTAATTCAACAAAAAGAATCCAAAATCTTTTAATATATCTTTTACTTTATTATTTGTAACATAAATCTTTAAAAGGAAAACCATATGCTATGGATATATTAAAATCTCTATACACTTAAATATTACCACATCAATATTCATTTGATGTAGTTTTGTTATGAATTTTGTTATCATGGCATGTAAAAAATATCATGAAATCTAATATTAATATTGAAAGATTAATATTATTATTTTTTTCCAAAGGAAAAAACAGTAACTTTTATTAAAAAGATAATGAAAAGTTACATCTAGCATATGCACTGTAAACCGCCACAAAGGCCCGGGTGCTTTCGCACCCCCCACAATGTTAGAAGACTAACGTGCACATAGAAAAAGAAAAAGAGAAGAGAGAAGAGAAAAGAAAGAAGGCAGAAAAATTGAAAGACTACGCTTCAAGTCTTTCTCCCTTTTTTCTTTTCGACCTTACGCCACTCTCCTTGAGTGGGCTTGGTCGGCACTATGACTATCTGAGTTTCTGTATTCGAATGTCCAGCTTCTTTGTCTGAGTCTGAAGAATCAGATTGATGTTGTCGTTTGATGCCTCCCATGCTTGGATCCTCTCTTGTCATCTCTGTCTGGTTGTTCAGTGTGGTTCCCTTTTGACCCTCCATTTCTTGAGATACCTCAGTCTTCTCTGCAGGGATCTCTTCCACCTCTGCTTCTAATTCTTCTTCCTCTGAATCTGGAGATGAAAATTTCCATCCTTTCTTCGGCTTCCCTTTCTGTTTCTTTTTACTGTTTAACCTCTTGGCGTCTGGGCATGTGCTTTGTAGGTGACCTGTCTGTCTACAGAGCCTGCACCTGAAAGCAGTGTTTTCATAATCCAGTACTTGCAACCAATTTTGTTGTTTGTAGATCAGCCTTATATTTTCCGGCAACCCTTTACTTAAATCTACCTCCACGCAAATACGTGCGTAGGTATAGATCCTTTCATCAATCCTATCCATGTCTGTTTTGATATATTTCCCTATGCTGTTCCCAATGCTTTCCAGGACTTGCTCATTCCAAAAATGCAGTGGAAGATTGAATAATCTAACCCATACCGGCATTTTGGTTACAGTCATTTTGTTTGGATCAAAATCTGGAAACCATGGGGTCATAAACAGCCCCGATGTGCCCCAGAACCATGGCCCAGAACTGATGACTGTATCTCTGACTTCCTTGGATGTGAATCTTACTATAAAAAACCCCTTTGAGCATAGATGAATATCGCATTCCATGGTCCAGCTGGTGAATATCCAATGGAAAAGGTCCAATGGCTTGGGCCAAAAGCTGTTGAAACGACATATAAGGGCTTGCGTTTCATAGGACTTAACGAAATCGTCAAGCCCTGGAGCATCTAAATTTAAAACTGGGGTTGTCTCTGACTGATCTACAATGTATGGCCTGGGTATATTCCCGCCTTGGTCTGAAGAGGACCCTGTATCTCTGCTGCCCTGAAGAATATTTTTGTAGGATAGCCCTCCCTTGGGTTGGTGCTGGGGTGCAGGTTTTTTACCCCTGTCTCCCCCTAAGGAGCTTGGCTGTCCCTGAGACGGAGCCCCTCCTCTCAATCTAAAATTTAGAGAAATGGTTGATCCTGGTCCGATCTCATAGCTATCCATCGTCCTAAGATCCTGGAGAGACCGCCTGCCATTGACCAGGTGTTGGATTTGAACTGGGTATCCCATTTCTGCCCAGATCTGTTGTTTCAGCTCCAAGGAGGTGCTACCTGCATGGATCCATACTAAACGAGTTTTTCCTTGAGGAGGTTTAATCAAAATCTGAAACCAAGAGGTTGTTACCTGCTCTGGCTGTAAGCAAACCTCCAGATCTGATGCCGTTTTTGTTTGTTTTTCCTTGAAACTTTCTGGATCTGGTAATACTTTGCTCGATCTATGATTGGTGCCCTCGATCTGTTGCCTGGAAGCACGCTGTGCTCGGATATAGGCTAGATCGGGTAGATCTGAGCCGAGACAACGATGTTTGAGCCCCTGCGTTATGAGAGGGTTTGGATCTACACCATACGTCCCTCCCCTGCCGGTTTTCCGCGCATTCTGGATTTGGCGTTGACTGGTTCCTGAGATCCATACGTTACGGCCATTCCTTTGTATAAGAGCGCTGTTAAGGGCCTCGTTCTCCCGCAAGAGCCAGGTCTCTTCGCATTTCCAGTTGAGAAGATAAAACCCCGTTGTTACCCTCGCCTCCCATTCTCGCTGAAGGCTTAAGTTTTCTTCCCGATGCATGGGTATATGATTCCTATCGGCAGCGAATACCCCCGATGTATGGCCGCACTGGTCTGGTGGTATATAAGGCGCTTTCCTGCAAAGAGCATGCCTTTTCTCTGAGAGCACTTGCAGTAATGGCAAGCAACCCGCATTGTTCACCGTCGTCCCAGAACCTGGCTCGAGATCGACCCCTAAGGCGTGCTTGGGATTCGATGCGGCGGCACCAGAGAACCTGCTTGCGCAAACCCTTACCATCGCCATTCTCCTTCCTCTCTCCCCTACACCTTAATATTATTATTAAATATAATATTAATTTTATTTAACATAATAAAGTAATATTAATACATTATTAAATTTAATACAATATTATTTTTTTAATATTATAATATATATTAATATATCATGATATATATTAACTCTAGATATATATGGAAGGGAAGAACAAAGACATAGGGTGATATATGTGGAGACATAAATGGAGTGAGAGAAACTAGGAGAGTGAGATGGATTTGGAAGGAGAAAAAGAGAGGGATGAAGAGAGTCATAGAGAGGGAAAAGTGGAGAGAGAGAGAGAGTAACAAGGGAGAAATGGAGAGAGTGTGTATGTTTGGGTGTGAGATAGATTGATAAAGGAAAGATGGAGAGGGGGGAGAAGGGGAGAGGGAGCGATATAGTGATAGAGTTGGAGGGCGAAGAGAGAGAGAGAGAGAGAGAGGTAGAGGTAAGAAGAAATACACAAACAAAGAAAGGTGGAGAGAGTGAGAGGGAGTGATAAGGGAGTTGGACAGAGAGGGGGAGAGGAGAGCAAGAGGGATGAGAGATAGAAGGGGAAGAAAGAGAGTGAAGGAGAGGAAGAGGGAGGGAGAGATAGATATGGAGAAAGAGTGTGTATGTTTTGGAAGTGATATAGAAAGATAAAATAATGACAGACCAACAGAGGGATATAGATAGAAGGTGAAGAGAGGGAAGAATAAAGAGAGGGAGAGAGGGAGAGAAATATAAATATGGAGAGAGAGAGCATGTGTGTTTGTGGAGAAGGGGTGAGATAGAGAGACAGAGGAGAGATGGAGAGAGAGAGCATGTATTCTTTTGTAGGGGGGGTGATATAGAGAAACAAAGGAGAGATGGAGAGAGATATAGATATAGATGGAGGGGGTAGAGGGAAGAATATTTCTTTCACTATATGCATTGATTTTAGTTTAGATGGTGATTTGTAATCCTATTTGATTGTTTACACTAAAGGAGATAAAATAAATTATAGGGGAGAGGAGGAATGAAGAGAAATAGTAGGTGAGTAGTGAGAGAGGGAGATAAGGGTAAGAGAGAGAGTGGGAGACACAAATATCGAGGGGTGAGAGAGAGGGAGAGGGAGAAAGGGACAGGGTCGAAGGGAAGAGGGATAGAGAGAGTGTGTGATGCAGGGAAAGATAGGAATAGAGATTAAGGATGAGTGAGAGGAGGAGAGGAGGGACAAAGAGATGGAATTGGAAGGGGAGAGAGGGAGGGAAGAAGAAAGAAAAGTGGAGAGAGAAAAGTGAAGAGAGAGAGGGGGTGGCAAGGAAGAGATGGAGAGAGTGTTTGTATGGTTGGGGGTGAGTCAGAGTGACAAAGAAGGAGATATGGAGGGAGATAAAGATATAGATGGAGGGGGGAAAGAGGGAAGAAGATGTATTGCACTAGATGCATTGATTTCAATCATTGTAGACATTGACTTTCAATCAGGTTTGATTTTTTTCATCATATGCATTGATTCGAGTGTAGATGTTTTTTAATTCTATTTGATTACTTGCACTAGATGCATTGATTTCAGTGTAGATGGTTGTTCTTAATACTATTTGATTGCTTGCACTAGTCTATGCATTCATTTCATTGTATATGGTTATTTATAATCCTATTTGATTACTTGCATTAGATGCACTCATTTCAATGTAGATGTTGATTTCTAATGATATTTTATTACTTGTGCTAAATGCATTGATTTCGGTGTAAATGTTTACTTCTCATCCTATTTGATTTCTTGCACTAGATGCATTGATTTCAATGTATATTTTTTCAAATTCTATTTGATTTCTTGCATTAGATACATTGATTTCAGTGTAGATGGTTATTTTTAATTTGATGTAACTTGATGTATAATGGTACATAGTGATTGGATTAATAGTGTGATTGATTTTAATGCAAGCACAAAAAAATTATTCATAATGTGCATTGGTTTTTGTGTTATAGTAATTCAACCTATTAATATTGAAGAGAAAGAAAGAATCCAAACACAAATAGATGCACATTGTCCATCCTCCCACAAGCTATTGACAAGATTGTATTTCTTCTTCAACACCAACTAATTAGTAATAGGAAATTACATACAAATAAAGAAATATAACACAAAAATCGTAACACTCACAAAAATTACCATCCAAATCCAAACACATAAACACAGAAACCACTCAAAACATCTAAACATAGACACACAAAAACCACATAAAACATCCAAACACAGACGTACAAACCATTCAAGGAAAGGAAGATAGAATAAATTAAAGAAGAGAATTATATGGTCATGTCAAGCAAAGAAAACATAATGTAAATTTCAAAGTATGAAGTTTATCTCAAATATATACATAATAATCCGAATCTAAAAATATGACATTGCTGCACAATCGTAGATCTATCTAATTATGGATCTATCATGAACCGAGAGGGTGTAGGTTTTAACCCTGTACAGAAATTACTTGCATACGAATTCTAAAACACAAAAAATAAACAATGTGAGAGCATAGCACATAAAACACATATACATAGAGATTTTTCCCTGGATCCCAAAACCGGGACTACTAGCTTGATTTTTCATTATGTTCCTTTCAATGTTACAATACATATTTATGCATGCCAAATCATCCAATACCATGGACCGAAAACCATCGCGTCCAAAACCATGGACCGAAAACCATCGTGTCCAAAAAACAAGTGCGAAAATCATGCACAAAACCATAGGTGGGTCCGCCCAACCTAACATAGGGTCGAAAACCAAAATTTTCCGAGGCATTGCCCCATACCCCATAAAGTGGGGTTACGGGTACACCACAAACCCCATGTGACCCCCCCTCTAACCCCCGGTTAACTACGTTGGCTAGTCGTGGAAAGAATATAACACAACCCAACATTCTCCCACTTGTTTTCTTTCCACAAGGGGCCACAAGACAGCTTAGTCATTTTTTCAGCCCTGAAATGCCCATTGTTTCTCTACACCAAAAGAACTTCTCAGAGCTCACAGATTTTGTCAATGCATCTGCAGCATTCTTCGAAGTGTCCACCTTCACCAGAAACACCTTTTTGTCTTCTATCATATTGCTCACAAAGTGATATTGAACATCAATGTACTTTGCCTTTGAATGATATGCAGGGTTCTTAGCTAAGAAAATTGCACTTTGGCTATCACAGTCTATCCTTATAGCTCCGTGTACTAACCCCATACTTGAACACAATCTTTGTAACCAAACTGTTTCCTTGCTTGCATGAGTGCCTGCCATGTATTCTGCTTTTGTAGTTGATAGTGCCACTACAGATTGTTTCTTACTCATCCAACTGACTACACCTCCAAATAGCTTAAACACATACCCACTTGTAGATCTTCTCTTATCCAGATCTCCAGCCCAGTCTACATCAACAAAGCCACAAATATCTAAAATTTTGTCCAATCCTAGTCTTCCTTGATAGCACAAACCATAATCACTAGTGCCACGCAAATACCTGAAAACCCACTTCACTGCTATCCAGTGCTCCTTCCCTAGTTTTGACATAAACTTGCTCAATACTCCCACTGCATGTGCAATGTCTGGTCTAGTACAGACCATTGCATACATCAGGCTACTGACTACACTTGCATATGGAACACGAGGCATGTCCTCTTCCTCTTCTTGTGTCTTGGGACACTATTCAGTAGATAACCTCACACCTACAGGAATAGGAACCTTCACCGTTTTACTATCCTGCATATTAAACCTCTGCAGTATTGTCTTGACATACTTCCTTTGGTTTAACCAGAGCTTCCTCTTTGCCCGATCTCTTTTAATTTCCATGCCCAAAATATAGTTTGCAGGACCAATATATTTCATGTCGAATTTGTAGGACAATTGGGTCTTCAAATCATGGATAATTTCTTTGTTATTTCCAACTAGCAACATATCATCCACATACAAGACCAGATAAATAACACAGTCACCAATTAATTTAAAATACACACAGTGATCTTCTTTGCTTCTGGTGAAGCCAAGTCCCTGTATAAATGTATCAAATTTCTGATACCACATCCTTGGTGACTATTTTAACCCATACAGAGACTTCTTTAACTTACATACTAGTTCTTTCTTACCCTTCACTGTAAAACCTTCAGGTTGCTTCATGTAGATCTCCTCTTCCAGATCCCCATGAAGAAATGTTGTCTTCACATCCATCTGTTCTACCTCATAATCAAAGGCAGCAGCATTAGATAAAAGTAATCTAATAGAAGTGACTTTCGCAATGGGAGAAAAAATATCACCAAAATCAATTCTCGGCACCTGGGAATAACCTTTTGCTACCAATTGAGCTTTGTATTTCTCCACTTTTCCTTTTACATTTGTCTTCTTCTTGAACACCCATTTGCTGCCAATGGGTTTCCTTCCAGCTGGCAACTCCACCAGATCCCAAGCCTCATTTTTGTGCAAAGATGCCATTTCATCAACCATGGACTCTTTCCAGAGTTTGCCATCCTCTGAATCTACTGCTTCCTTCACAGTTCTGGGATCATCATCAGTAATAGATAAAGCAAAATTTGAACAGAAAGAAAATGGACTATACCTTTCTGGCTGCCTTCTTTCTTGAACTGATCTTCTCACAACCGAAGTTTGTGGCTCTTCATCTTCTGATTTCTCCTCTGCTGTAGAGTCTGATTCTTCCTCCTTTAGCTCAAACTCTATCTTCTCAGGTTCCTTTGGTTGGACTTCATGTTTAATAACATCTTTCACCTCTCTAAACACCACATCTCGGTTGTACAGAACCTTCCTTGTTACGGGGTTCCAAAGCTTATAACCCTTTAAACCATCCTTATACTCAATAAAGATGCACTTTTCAGATTTACTATCCAACTTGGTTCGTTTCTCCTTTGGAACATGTACATATGCATCACATCCAAATACCCTTAGATGTGAAAGTGAGGGTTTCTTACCAATCCATACCTCTTGTGGAGTCTTATCCTCCAACGCTGATGAAGGTGACCTGTTGACTAGGTAACATGCAGTATCCATCGCCTCTACCTAGAATTCTTGTCCTAACCCGGCACCACTGAGCATGCTTCTTGTCCTTTCCATCAATGTCTTGTTCATTCTTTCTGCAACTCCATTTTGCTGAGGTGTATATGGAGTAGTCTTCTACAGTGATATACCACACTTCTTACAGAATTCTTCAAATTCCTTACTACAAAACTCTGCACCATTATCTATCCTTAGCACCTTTATCTTCTTCTTTATCTGATTTTCCACGAGAGCCTTAAATTATTTAATCATGTCAAAGACTTCAAATTTCTTCTTAAGGAAATATATCCATGTATTCCTTGAGAAGTCATCTATAAATGATACATAGTACACAGACTTACACAGTGATGGAACCTTCATAAGTCCAAACACATCACTGTGCACAAGCTCTAATATCTATTTCACCATCTTACTACCAAAGGGGAAACTCACCCAATTCTGCTTCCCATATACACAATTTTCACAGAAATCAAAATCCAGAGAGCTATTACTCATACCTTCTACCATACCTTTACCATGAAGTATTCGAAGGCCTTTCTCTCCAATATGTCCAAGCCTTTGATGCCACAACATGGTATTTTCTCCAGAGACCACTAGATTTTCTGCTCCACTTTCAAGAACCACAAAAATGTTGCACCCATCAATAACAGTGCTATCTTGCAGCTTGTACAAAGTTCCAATCCAAACTCCCCACATCAATACTAGTGCTCCTCGAACCATCTTGTAGGTATCCTTCTCAAACACTATTTTTACACCTGCATCATCCAGCTTGCTTACAAAAATCAGATTTCTAGCTAATGCAGGAATATGCAAAACACTCGGAAGTGTTCTAACCCTTCCACCTAGCAACTTCAACTTTACTTTTCCGCGACCAACGATTCTAGCCTTCCTGTCATCCCCCAAGAAGACATCACCACCATCATATTTCTCATACTCGCAAAACCACTCTCTATGGGGAGTGAAGTGAAAGGATGCACCTGAGTCAATCAATCATGCCTCATGATCTACATGTGTACTTGAAGAAGCCAAGTACACATCCCCACCTTCATCTGAGGTGGTTTTCGCTTCTGTAGAAGGAGAATCATCAGATCCCTTTCCTTTTTCAAGAGCTTTAGATTTACAGTCCCTTTTGTAGTGCCCTTCCTTTCCGCATTTCCAGCACACCACCTTTACAGGTTTTCCTGGAGATTTAGATCTCCCTCTAGATTTAGATCTCCCACTCAATGACTTATTTTTGTTTCTATTCTGGGACCGTCCTTGTATAGACAAGGCATCACCATTCTGGCTCTCCATATTTTTCCATCTCATCTCCTCCGTCAGCAAGGATGAGACTATTTCATCAAACTCCAAGGCAGTTACATTGCTACCTATTGTAATAACCAGACTATCCCACGAATCTGCTAGAGAACACAACAAACTGATGAACTTATCTTCATCTAAAATTTTAATATCAATAGATGCTAACTGACTTACCACAGTTTTAAATGAATTTAGATGCTCTGTCACTAAGTCTCCATCTTTCATCCTCAGGTTATACAGCGTTTTCCACAGGAATAGTTTATTCACCATAGACTTAGATTGGTACAAAGTCCCTAACTTGTCCCACAAAGCCTTTGCCATAGCTTCCCTTGATACATTCAACAATACTGAATCTAAGACACACAATCATATTGTGCTCTTTGCCTTCTAATCCAACTTCTTCCATTCTTTATCAGACACTCCCATTGGTTTAGTACCTGGATCTACCGCGATCCACTAATCTTTATCCACCAACAGATCCTCCATCTTGAGTTTCCACAACTCAAAACCCTGACCATTAAATTTCTCGATCTCTAAATTTACACTTCTCTCCATCTTCTTTCACCAACAGAATTGATCTTGCAGATCTCCCACTGAGCAAGGTCTACCATAGGCCCGAGCAAAACCCCTCAGCAACAAAGGTGTCCCCTTGAAGCCAAAACAGCTATGATACGAAATGTAGGTTTTAACCATGTACAGAAATTACTTGCATATGAATTCTAAAACACAGAAAATAAACAATGAGAGAGCATAGCACATAAAACACATATACACAGAGATTTTCCCCTAGATCCCAAAACCGGGACTACCAGCTTGATTTTTCATTATGTTCCTTTCAATGTTACAATACATATTTATACATGCCGAAGCATCCAATACCATAGACCGAAAACCATCTCGTCCAAGAAACATGTGCGAAAATCATGCACAAAACCATAGGTGGGACCCCATAAAGTGGGGTTACGGGTACACCTCAAACCCGATGTGACCCTCCCCTCTAACCCCCAGTTAACTACGTGGGATAGTCACGGAAAGAATATAACACAACCCAACAGAGGGATCAAATCCCTCAAGGTGCAAAACTTTTCTCAAACTCTACACTCCAAATAGAAGGTTTTCACCTCAAGGGATTTGATTCCCCTCGGCGCATGATAGATCTATGGTTAGATGGATCTAGGCTGGTATATGAAATGTTGACAAGACGAGAGAGTATTTCACATAATATCGGTGTAAGAGTTAAATCGATAAGAGGGGACTATTATTAAGTAAACATATTTACTTGTGGGGAACTGACTCTAAGGATGTGACTGTCAGTAAAGGTTCTTTCTGTAAGGGAAATTTATAAAAGAAATAACTATGAAGGGATGAGTTTTAGTGTGAGTTTTAGTGAAGATCTGAAGTAAAGCCTCTAATAAACACATAAGCTTCTTAGGCAGCCACACTCAAGTAGTTATGAAATTGTAATATAATATTAATTAAATGAGAAAATGCCACACCCAGACTCGATGAGGGTTAGATTTGGATAACTTATAGGAGTTCGTCGATATGAGAAGTCCCTTGCCATGTGATTAAGAAAGTATAAAACATTATACCCATAGGATAAATCGGATCTGAGTTGCTTAGACCTTGTCTTACCTGAGCAAGATAATGCAGATAGGATAGGTTCTTAGCAAAAGCATCACAAAACCCTTACTGGTATATCGCACATTATATAAGAAAATAAAATTTATTGTGACTGTAAAGAAAATTAAAAACAAAATAACAACATAGTAAGAGAAACAATGTTAATCACTAAACACTGCTATTTGTGAGTGGAATAAAAGTAAACCCTCACAGTTATAGTACAGGTTTAGAGAGAAGGAAAACCATGTTTGATTAGTAATAGGAATGGAAGATAACATGTAAATAACATTCTCATTTTCTGAATTAGTGAAATAAGACAAATATAGTAGTCATTCTCATTGTCTAGACCATTAAGAAATACAAGAGAAATAATGAGTTCATGATCAACCAATGTCACACGCATTAACTATAAATATTATTCAGCGGGTGGGGATAACCCATTGGTTAAAAAAAAAAATGCATAAAATTTTATAATAACAGTAAGCATTTTAAACTGTCTAAGCTTTGTTGATGTCATGGGGGCTTCACTCAATGAACCTATGACATAGCATGTGCATTCATGGCATACTAAAAAATGCCCTTAATTTGACTATATATTGGAAAATACCTCTAAAAAACACATTATTTAACCCCCTACCAATATGAACCCAATACACCTTGCCAATTTAAATCACCCCTACATTCACAAGATATTGTAGGTATCCATTTTTTGATTAACATTTTTATACCCCTTTATATTTTTTCGTTAACTTTGAGCTCCATTTCTTATATCTTCCAATATTAAAACCCTTTATCCTGTATTATATGCTCAATATATTATGTCATTTTTTCCTCAATATATATCCCCCAATATCAATGCACGTGGTATGGTATTGCTCCCCCAGTGGAGACTCGATGACTAAAGGGGCCATAGCTAATTCTGAAAAACCTCATTCGAGAAACCCTCAGATATGAACTAAACATATATCATGCATTTTCAGTAGAAAAACCAAATAAGACACAGACTTGTTGGAAACTCTGTCAACCTAGAAAAGAAAAGGGAGCACTTGGTTATTAAGGGGAGACCACCTCATGCAAACCACCTTCGAGTTAGGGTAAAGAACAATTCACTCACCTATGAATATGAAGACAAAACTGGTCTTATGATAATTTCATAACACATATAAAAAATGGAAAGAACTTCTATAATAAGAAGCTTGGACCAGAAATAACTTTTCCCTGGGGTTGGGCTTGGCTAAACGACCATCGACTAGTGGTTTTAGCCTTCCACTTAACATCCCCATCTAGAAAAATAGTGAATTTGTAGACTTTTTTGGTCCCTTTAACCTTGAACGTCACCACACCATGAGGGTCTTCCCTGGGTGTGGAATCAATGTCAAAAATAAGCAACATTGGGTAAAAATAATTAAGAAAAAAATATTGAAAAGGAATTTGCAATCCTAGTTGCTCAGGATATTTATTAACCCTACAATGAGAAGATACCTAGGACAATTAACTAGTAAATAAGCTAAGTCGAGCACCGAAACATGCAAGATATTCCATTGCTGAGGTCAGTAAGTCATCAAATAAGTTGCAGATCTCCTTCTTCGATCTGGTAGATGAGCGAATGAGTAGTGACGATGACAAGTTGTGCGTTTGTTACCTTAACTATCTCCAAATTCATGAGGACCATTGGATCCTCCCTCCTAGATCAATCGTGAAGATGGAGCGAGGTGGTTGCTCCAAATTTAGCCACCAAGGGGATCAGGTACCTTGTACAGAGTGTAGAACCGTCTAGTTAGGTATATCATCAATGAGTTTATACCTTGAGTAAGGGTGGAGCTTTGGTTATGTCATAGAAAAATCTAACAAGCAGTGTAGAACCATATTATATATTGTGATAAATCTTTCAAGTGACTTCCTCAGCAAAGAAAACTCCTAATAAGGTAACATGTCTAATGTTAACCCAATCTCTGTGACCTAAGCATTAATGAATGAGTTAACCAATATTAATTTCTAGAAATAAAATGATATGATTCTTGTTATTTAGTTGTTTTCCTACGATCTTTGCTATACATGAAAGGTTAATATTATAATTATTTGTTTTTTATCTCAAAATGTTACCTCCTTTAATGTTTTCATGTGGTTATATGTTACAAGTGGTATGAGAGCTTTAGGTTCAAAAACTATGGCCTTATTGGGCATCTATGAGTAACAAAATGCTAATGCTACACAGAGGTAATTGAGGTAGCATGAGGAGAGGAGTTGGGATTCATACATCGAGAAGAACCTCTAAAGTGTCAAGATCCAAACCTTTTACAAGAAGCCAATCCTAAGATGTGAGAATGACTAGGAGGAGAGACTAACAATTCAAACAAGATGTTGTTGGAAATAGTTCAACAATTATGAGTACAGATGATGAATTTGCGGGTTGATAACAAGAGGTTAAGGATAGAACAAGAGAGGATTATGAAGAGTCTCTCTGACAAAAAAAATCAAAGGAATTGAAACCCTAGTCCTGATGAAGGAAATAGAGTTGGAATGCATGGAAAGGGGGAAAATCACTGGGAGGTTGAGGGAGGTGGAATTGAGCACGAAGAGGACTTTGAAAATGCTTTCGGCGAAATGGAGCCAAGAGACCGAAAGTCGAGTTGCAAGGCGAATTCAAGAAAATAAAACCTCCTATGTTTGATGGAGAGATGGAGGATGGTACTGAAGCATGATTAATCAACATGAATAAGTATTTTCAAATTTACTAATATGATGATAACCTAAAAGCAAGACTGACAATTCATCAACTCTAAGATAAAGTCACCATGTGGTGGGAGGAAGTAAAAACAATAAGAAATATTAATGAAAAAGAGAACTTGGGACAATTTATAAAATCATTTTAAGGATAAGTACTTGACATAGTAGTTTTATGATGAAAAAGCAAAGGATTTTCATGATTTGGAACTAGGGCAGTAGTCCATAAATGAGTTTGTAACCAAATTCACTTCCATATTAGTATATATTCCTTATATCCAATAGGATAAAGTTAAAGTGCAACGTTTTGTTAGTAGTTTTCCAGTATTCATGAAGGAAAAATTGGAATTTGATAATCCAAAAACAATGGATGAAGCCATTCGTAAGGCTTGAATTTGTTACTAGTAAATTAAATTGATCCATTAATGAAAAAGGTATTATAAACTATGTGTGAATTCTCTTATGTTACTTAGTGCAATGGATAGAAAATATTGTGAATAACATAAACACATAAACAATTTGAAAACACATTTAAACACATCAACACAACCAAATTTAATAAAGGAGTTCACCAGACTTTCTCGCTATGTCTCCTAGTCCTTTCGCCTCCAGTGCTAACCTCTTTATTTTGTCTTCAATATGTTGTTATAGGTATGAGCTCGAAAACGGAGTCTCAAATCAGAAAATGGACATCACCACTACATCCAGCTCGACAATATTTGGCCATAGTGACCTCCAGACCCCCTGGAAAGTCAAAAACCACCTATGTACCTGCAAAAACTGCCCCTGCCTGCAAGAAAATCACTCTCTGCAATTAAAAACTGCTTTCGGGATGTGCGTTGTGGTATGGCGGGTTTGACACCTACATAAAATTAAATACAATTTGGGGTGACTTGAATACGAAGCTCCACTGCTTAGTCTATTGGCTACCATACTTGTGTTAAGCCATTAGTATATATATGTTTTGGGAGGTTGAAGGTTCGAAACCTCTCCCTACCCTTCCGTTGTTGGTTGATTTATATGTATTTATGCATATGTTATATGCCATATATATGTTGATATTCAGTGCTACGGTTTTGGTTACGGTGCCATGTAATGTGAGCAGTCTAGTGGTTACGATATATAACAATAAATGTTAAGGGTCCAGCGGTCGTGGGGTCGACCCTAATCGTCTGGCCCTTTTCTGACAATAATCTCTGTTCACCATAAATACAATATCCCCACCTCCCTAAACAAGTGGCAAGGTAACTCAACCGGTGAGCACAATCCCACGAAGTCTTAGAATTTCTGGGAGGTCAGGGGTTTAATCTTCCCTGACCCCCAAATTTTGGGATTTCATGCCAACATTAGGCAAATCTAGGCTGCCACGTGTTAGCACCGGATTGGCCCGTATCAACTAATCAGATCATGACACATCACCAGGATTGATGACATCACCCTGCACATATGGCACATTCTCAGGATGATACGTGTCCTGCTAACATCACCCTGTGTTGATCGTTGACCATTGACTGTTTGACTTTGACTTTTCCTCATTTTTCACTAGTCTGCCTTGAAACTTTGACTAGCTTTAACTTCTTCATCCGAACTCGGATTTGTGCGCCATTCACACCATTGTAATCGTATCAACGAGCACTTCGATCTGATTGAACTTTCACCTGAATTTGGAGACTTTGATCTGGAGGAAAAATTGAATCTTTTTTGGATCACTCCTTCCCACTGAAATCTTTTGGACCACCAAAAGTTGGTTTTAGCTATCGAGTAAGTGAGGATAAAATTCCTTCACTTTTCCAATATCTATCCATTTTGCTTTACTTGGATTTGTACCTTTGAGTCCAACTTAAAGATACTCAACATTTCCTCATCGTGAAGTCCTTATCCTCCTGTCAAGAACTGTGTCCTCTTGTAGCTCATTGAGATACTCAGGCAGAAGATCTTCATTGGAAGCTAGTTGACCTTGCTCTTCGGGATCTTCAATCAATGAAGGCTCATAAAATCACAGGTTTTCAACATTTACGACGAAATAGATCTGCATATAAGCTGGTAGATCTAGACGGAAATCATTTTCACCAATTTTATCAAGTATTTTGAAAGGACCGTATCTAATTGGTTTCAACTTTTTACCTTCCCCTTGTAGTCTTTCTTTTTTGATGTAGAACGAGACTTGATCACCAACTTGAAAACTATGCTCAACTCGTTGTTTTTCATGTCGCACCTTATACTTTGCTTGACTTCTTTCCAATTGTTCCTGTATTACCTTGTGAATTTCCTGGATTTGTTCAATGAACTTGGTTGCTTTGTCCACATCACTGTGTTCATCAACTGTTATGTCTTTACCAAAGACAAAATCCAAGGTATACTTTGGTATAAAACCAAAACAAGTCTCGAAAGGAGATCTCTGAGTAAAATAATGTTTTGCATGGTTGTAAGCATGATGCACATAACACAAATGCTCATCCCAAAGTTTGGGATGCTTGTTGCAATATCCTCGAAGAAACTGTATCACTGTCCTTTTGACCACTTCTGTATGACCGTCGGTTTGCAGATGAAATGTTGTGCTCTTCTTTAACTTTGTGTCCCTTAACTCCCATAGACTTGACAAAAATTTCCTGACAAATCGAGAATCTCGATCGGATACAATAGAAGTGGGTAATCGAAAATGGACCCATACATTTTGAAAGAACAAATTTACAGTTTGTTCAACTATGACATGTTTATTGCATGCTATCAAAATACACATCTTATTGAACCTATCCACAACTACATACAAATAATCATGACCCTTTCCAGACTTTGGAAACCTCCCAACAAAATCCATGGAAATACTTTCCCAAGGATGATAAGGAATTGGCAATGGAGTATACAAGCCTAATTTTCTATTACTTGGCTTGCTTGTAGCACACATAGTACATCCTTTAATATATCTAGAAATTGTCTCATTCATTCGTGGCCAATAGCAGAATCTTTGTAATTGTGCAACTGTTTTACTTACACCAAAATGACTTGATATGAGAGAAGTATGTGCTTCTCGAATTATATTAACTCTTTCAGTTTGTGGAATGCATAACTTTCCCAAATGATATAAGATTTTGTCCTTTATGTAATAATCCAATTCTTCTACCTGCTTTCCATGACTTAAAGTTGCATATACATCCTTAAAATTTGTGTCTTGAGCATATTGTTCAATGTAACTTTCATGAATTACTGAATTATGCTTAAGTATTGTGGATGAATTTATGATTGGTCTTGATAACATGTCAATAACCTTATGATGTATGCCCTTCTTATATTTGATAACAAGATGAAATTGCTGTATAAACCCATCCACCTGTAATATCGTGATTGTTGCAATTTAGTTTGTGAGTGTTTAAGTATTGTAGTGGTTGATGATCTGTATTTATGATTGTTTCTTTACCCATTATGTAATGTTTATGCTTCTTAACACTCTGAACTAATGCATATAATTCCTTATTATATGTAGGATAGTTAATTACCGCTGATGTGAATATCTTAGAATGAAAACATTTAGGCTTTTTGTACTGCATCAACACTGCCCCCATGGCATATTCACCTGCATCTGTGTCAATCTCAAATGGATGTTGAAGAACTAGTAGATCTAGTACTGGCACTGTACTGATCCTTTCTTTCAATGTGTTGAAGGCTTTCTGTTGTTTTCCTCCCCACTAAAACACCTGTTTCACACTTGTCAAAGCATGTAAAGGAGTTGCAATCAAAGAAAAGTTAGCAATAAACTTTCTCCAATATTGCGCTGCCCCTAAGAAACTTCTAACTTCTGTAGTAGTATTGGGCTTAGGCCAATTTACAATGAATTTGACCTTAGAGGGATCTATCTTCAATTTACCACCCCCTACAATATAACCCAAATAATTCAAAGATGTTCTGCTAAATTCACATTTTGACAGTTTTACATAGAGATTTTCTCTTTTCAAAACATCTAAAATCTCCTTTACAAGCTTAACATGTTCATCCCATGTTCTACTGAAAACAAGAATATCATCTAAATAAACTATTACAAAATCATAAATTAATGGTCTAAATACATCATTCATGACTCACGTGAATGTAGTTGGAGTGTTAGTTAAGCCAAAAGGCCTAACCATAGATTCATAGAGTCCTTGCTTCGTTTTGAAACAGTCTTCCATACATCCTGTTCTGCAACTCTGATCTGATGCTAGATGCTTCGCAAGTCCAATTTAGAGAAGTAAAATGCATCTTTTAACTGATCTAACAAATCATCAATACAAGGAAGAGGATAATGATTCTTTATTATGATTTTATTTAATGCTCTAAAATCAATGCAAATTCTCCACGAACCATCTTTCTTTTGCACTAACACAATAGGTGATCTGCACGGTGATGTGCTTGGTCGAATAAACCCTTGATCGAGCAACTCCTGTACCTGCTTCCTTATCTCTACATTCTCTAGAGCTAATAACCTTTTATACCTATAGCTATAACAGTTGTCTCGTCACCCGAATCTGATCCCAAGTTCTTTTGAATAGTAGTAACATTCTTTCGCTCTTTACTCACAAACTTCTTAGGCTTCAATTCTGGATGCAAAGACCAATAGTGTGCCTCATCATGTCCTTCCTTCTTACAATGAGTACATGAAGGTTTGTCCTTCTCCACAGTGTTTGTTTTCTTCTCCTTCCACTTAAGTTTCTTCTTTCCTTTATTCTTTCTTTCAATAGGTTTGGATGATTTCCCAACATCCGGGGTTACATTATTACCTCTAGCTTCTAGATGAGTTGCTTGAATTGATACATCATCTAAGCTAGTTGGATTAAACATAAGTATGGTATGCCTCAAATAACTATGAAGACCACCTATGTATTTCAACAATGTCTCTGGTGAGTCCAGCGATCTACCTAATGTTTAAGCTCTCTTATAAAATTCTTGAGTATAACTTTGAACACTTTGACCTTTTAATTGACGTAGTGTTCTCCAACTCATCATTGCTTGTTGCATATAATCCAATGGATAAAATTGTTTCTTAATAGCATAAACAAATTCATTCCAAGTTGAAATGATTTTACCATGCTTTTGGAGATCTACTTGTGGCTTTCCTTCTCACCATACAAGTGCGGTTCCTCCAAGTCGAAGGCTAGCAAGCTAGATCTTCTTCCTTTCATAAACAACTTTCTGCACCCTGCAATATACTTCAATTTTTCTTATCCAATTATCAAGCTTTTCAATGTTAAGTTCTCCATCATAAATTGGCAAATCAAATTTTACATCTAATTTGATCAAAGAGGATTTATTTTTCTTCTTCTTAGAAGGACTAGATTTATGAGAAGAAGAGGATGATGACAATGATGGTGATGATGGAGGAGATGGAGGAGGCTTTTCTCCCTTTCCTTTATCTTCTTTATCTGGATGAATAAAAAGAAAATGTTCCTCTACTCCTTTGTCTAGTTTAGGTGACAAAGTGCCTTCACCTTTACCCTTGTTAAACTCATGACACATCTCTTCCACCATGGCATGTATCATCATGAAACTACCCAATAATTGGGATTCTGACCCAAGTGGAGTTTCATCTGCCATCCTTCTTTGTGAAAAGACCCTTCCAATATCTGGATTGGCCTCAACAAGTTCACCTTCACCTCATCAGAGCCTCAACCTAGTAAGCATTCAAATCTCCACACAAACTTTTCAAACCTTAAAAACCTTGTGACCTCTAATACCACGTGATCCGTTAATGAAAAATGTATTATACACTATGTGTGAATTCGCTGATGTTACTTAGTGCAATAGATTGAAAAGATTGTGAATAACATAAACACATAAAGAATTTGAGAACACATTTAAACAAATCAACACAGCCAAATTTAATAAAGGAGTTCACTAGACTTTCTGGCTACATCTCCTGGTCCTTTCACTTCTAGTGCTGACCTCTTTATTTTGTCTTCAATATTTTTTTACGGGTATGAGCTCAAAAACAGAGTCTCAAATCAGAAAATGGACATCACCATTGTGTCCAACTTGAAGTTTCGAGTCAAACAAGTACAAAATAGACCATATTTGGCCACAATGACCTCCATACCCCCTAGAAAGTCAAAAACCACCTATGTACCTGCAAAAACCACCTCTTCCTGCAAGAAAAACACTCTCTACAATTAAAAACCACTTTCGGAATAAGTGCTGCGGTATGGCAGGTTCGACACCTGCATAAAATTAAACATAATTTCGGGTGGCTTGAATACCAAGATCCACTACTTGGTATATTAGCTACTGGACTTGTCTTAAGGCATTGGTATATGAATGTTTTGGGAGGTCAAAGGTTCGAAACCTCCGCCCTACCCTTCCGCCATTGGTTGAGTTATATGTATTGACACATATGTTATATGCCATATATATGTTGATATTTGATGCGATCATTTCAATTACGGTTCCATGTAATGTGAACAGTCCAGTGGTTACAATATATAACAATAAATGTTAAGGGTCCGGCAGTCATGGGGTTGACCCCAACCGTCCAACCCTTTTTTGGTAGTAATCTCTTTTCACCATAAATACAATATCCCCACCTCCCTAAACAAGTGGTAATGTAGCTCAACCGGTGAGCACAATCTGGCGAAGTCTTAGCCTTTCTGAGAGGTCAGGGGTTCGATCCTCCCTGACCCCCAAATTTTGGGATTTCATGCCAACATTGGGAAAATCCGAGTTGCCACGTGTCAGCACTGGATTGGCCTGTATCAACCAATCAGATCATGACACATCACCAACCTTGATGACATCACCCTAGACATATGGTGCATTCCCAAAAAAACACATGTCCTGCTCACATCACCCTATGTTGACGTTGACTGTTGACTATTTGACTTTGACTTTTCCTCATTTCTCCCTAGTTTGCCTTGAAACTTTGATTGGATTTAACTTCTTCATCTAAACTCATATTTATGCGTCGTTCGCACCATTGGAATCATATCGATAAGCACTTTGATTTGATTCAACTTTTAACTGAATTTGAAGACTTTGATCTCGACGCAAAATTGAATCCTTTTTGGATAAGAAAGAGAAGGGTGAAAGTAGTAGGGGGTGGTCGAATAAAAAGGAAGATAAAGACTTCCTAAATGCTAAAAATATATAAAAAATGGTGCTAAGAATGCACCCTAGAAACAACAGAATGGATGTCTATCAAAGAATCAACAAAAACCTAGACTGCAGACTAAAAACATACAAGGTTATGCATCCAGTAAGCCAAAATCCACCCAGTTGTAGAAACCCCCCTTAAAGTGTTGGGGTTGTGGAGAACACCCATGCACAGTCAACAACCCATATTCAGAAAGCCTCTACAGTTGGAGAAGTAGCAAGAAGCATACTAAAGATTAATGCTATGTTGGATGATCACCAAGATTATTTGGACCAAGTTTTGTTGTTTCTACTTTGATACAACTCCTTCACATCACGATATCAAATAAAAAATCATTGGTTAATATATAGTGTTGTGTGAGAGGGATATATGCGGAAGAAGAATGTGGAGGTAGAAAACATTTAGGGACATTTTTTTATGTTCATTGCTCCGCACAACATTTCTTCCTTGCACACATTAAAAAAACACTTCATTTAATATTGGATAATAAATATTTAATTCAAAAATATGAGATTGCAAGTTCACATAGTATTTGGAAACCGTGAATACCAAATTTATTGTTTCTACTTTGATACAGTTTTAAAGAATCTACACTTTCGAACATAGTTTTGAAAACCACAAATGAAATCATCAACAGAGAAACCTTGGCACAACTTCTTTGCATCCCAATATAAAATAAAAGAATCCCATGTCAACATAACCTGATGTACATGGAAACCAAACTTTCATGCCCCAAAATTTCGAAATGATAATCTTGTGAAAGAATGAATTACGTGTGGAGAACTAGTTAGGAGACATTGAGACTACAATGTCCCTTTCAATGAGGGCTTCATAAGGCTTTCGAAGAATTTACATCCTAGGGATACAAAGTGCCTACAAGATGGAAGCTAATCCCCTAGACGAAGATGAAATCAGTGTTTGGAAATAAACATTTATGAGATTATCTTACTTTTATTGCAATGGGATTGTGCAGGTGTTTTGGACTGTGAGCCCAACCCAACAAAAATCCCATAATTTTAGCAATCCATAGAAACTTGATCCATTAAGGGCTGATTTGGAATGTTTAGTGGAACACATAGGGGAAGTGATGACTCATAACATGTTGTGTGTTCATAGAAAGGAACTAAGATGTGTGCAAAATAAATTTGGTGTCACCATTCCCCACACACATTTTCTCTTGCACTCCCCACACACCCTTTCTTTGCACAAAAAAATAGTAGCAGTTTGATATTAAATTAATATATAAAAGCTTATTCTTCATATTTTTCAATTGCCTCCTTCGTCACCTCTCCCCTCTTCGCTTATGTAAGGGACATAGAAACCCATAATTTATTGCATCATTGGGGAGAGCAGTAGCAATGTCAGGCATAATAGTGTCCTAACACTCACCGATGGAATAAACATTCATAAAATTAGCCTTTTATTATTTTAAAATGATTTGTGAGGCACTGAAAAATACTGAAAATAAATCACCCTCTGATCTAGGTGGATATTGGTGGCCACCCACCAAGTCCAGTTGGACCCCCACCATTGTTTCTTTTAGCTTTTTAGTTTCCTTAATTGTAGCACAATTTACTATTTTTAGCAATTTTGGGGTCCTGAACTTCCGGAGCCGTTTTGAGGCCCTGAACAATAGTTTTTGGGAAAATTGGGAGAAACATGGGTCCTTGGACCAATGTTTCTCTTTCCAAAGTTGTAGTTCTCGGTTAGATCTTTCTAATGAGATATTGTGCATGTCAAATGGAGATCGTATGCCAAAGTTACGACCCTGGGAAGTTGATGTACCAATTTACCCAAACGGGGCCCACAGTTTGGCGTTTCATCTTATAGGGTTATGTTTTTGGATGTTAAGGGTTTTTCATTGTTTCTCAACAATAAATAGGCCTTCGAGCCTCATTGTAAGACAGTTTAGAGGCATGTAGCTGCCACATCTCTTCTCAGAGATAAGCTACCATCACCCTAGCCGGTTTATTTCCATTTATGTTTATAAGCATATTTCAGTGTTTTACATTTATTGAAATGAATTATTATTTCCGCTGAACCTCTGTGTTTATGGTTATCTCTATAATTTGTTCCATTTATGTTTAAATACAGATCAGTGGTATCAGAGTGGTCTGCTTTTTCTTTGTTTTTCTTTGCATGTCCCCAACAAGGTCGGGATATAAGGAGTTAGGGCTTGAACTGGTTGAACCTTCGCAAGACTAGCCTCGCAAATCCCAATGGCCTCCCATGGCGGATGAAAAGAAAGACGAGGGGGCAGGAGATCCTATCAAAATACTGCTCGAAGAAGCCCTCAAGCGACAAAGGAACGCAATGATGGACAACTTTGCCTAGATCCTTCAGCGGCTACCTAGGGGTGACACATTGGCTTTCAACAACTACTCTAGAAATACCACACCGTTTAAGGTACAAGTTAATTTTGAAATCCCCATATTCGAGGGTCAGATAGATGTAGATGTTGTTGATAAATGGTTAAATCTGCTAGAGGGTTATTTTTCTGTTCATGATTTTTCCAGTTGGGAAAAGATTATTTTTTCTCTTCTCAAAGCAACCCCCCATGTCAAGGACTTGGTGGGAAACCTACTGCGAGCAGAACAATGAAAGTAAAGGCTCACTATTTTCAGTCACACCCACTTGGAATTCATTCCAGGATGCGATAAAAGAGTAGTACTGCCCTGTCGGAAGCTATGAGGATCAATACATAAAGTAGACCACACTACGTCAAAGAAGGGACTAAGACGTGCCAAAGTTTACCAATATTTTCCATACCCTTCGAACAAAGTTGGGTATCAAGGATTCAAAGCAGCATTTGGTACTCAAATACCATGGCTGCTTGCACAAGTACATCCAGCAAGAAATAGAATTCCTGAACATCTCCTTGCTCGACACGACATATCAATATGTGGTCAAGGTGGAGCAAAAGTTTAAAAAAAAAATGCGAGACTTTGGATTTGTGAATCTGAAGCAAGGTAAAGGTGCCCCCAAATCGTAGAACAAAGGACAAATCCAAGGCAGGGCGGCCCAAGACAACTCACCAAGGTTGCAAGAAAAGAACAGTGCCGTGAAGCTGAAAAAGGACACAGGAAAGTGGTGTGAGTTCCATAAGAGCTCCAATCACAACACAAGTGAGTGTTGGGCCAAGCAATCACTAGTGGTTGAGCTAAAGGTTTCAGGATCAGATGCATGTTTTGAATCTGAGTCAGAACCCGACAAGGGGAATGACAAAGGGAAGCAGATTATCGATGCGGAGCCCAACGCCACCGTTGCCACTACGAAGACCTAGAAGGAGGAACTCGAAGATCCATAGGAGGAGGAGAGTCTCTTCCACTCCCAGATGTGGGTAAAGGGCTCCCCACTATAGTTCACTATCGACAGTGGGAGCCAAAATAACCTCAAGTCAGCAGAGGTCGTGAAGCGGCTGGGCTTATCGACCACAACACATCCACAACTGTACACCAAGGACAGCATCTTCGCATGAGCCAGTAGTGTCACCTTCCATACAACATCAAGCCCTTCATAGATGAGGTATTGTGTGACATTTATCCCCTTGAAGTTTGTGATGTATTATTAGGATAACCATAATTGTGGAAGCGACATGATGTGTATTAATCAAGGCCCCGTGCTGTTATTGTTACATTGGGAAATAAGTTGTACAGGATATCGGAGGTAGCACCGCCTACCGCCATCTCTTTGGTTACTGTAAAACAATGTAGTAAGCTCATTTCCAAAACCGGGAAATTTATTTTCCTGATGATACGTGCTCAAGGAAAGAAGAAGACAGTGGCAATGACCTGCAAACAGGGCCCCTCCGCATGACAACTATAGATGGACAAGGTTGTGGAGGAGTACAAGGACATATTCACCTCCCCCGCAGTGGTTCCTCTTCACTGTCAGTTCAAACACTCCATCGATCTGACCCTAGGTGCGCCACTGCCCAATGGGCCAATCTATCGATGCTTCGTTCTGGAGAATGATGAAATCAAGTGGTAAATTCAGGAGCTGGTGCAGAAATGTCACATCCGTCTGAGTTCATCACCTCGTGGGAGCCCGATCATGTTAGTATAGAAGAAGGATGGGAGTTGGAGACTCTGTATTGACTATCGGCCGTTGAACAAGATCATTGTCTATAATAGGTACCCGATCCCCTGGATTGATGACCTCCTGGACCAACTGAAGGGGGAAAAATATTTCAGGAAGATCGATTTGAAGTTCGGATCTCACCAGGTACCAATCAAACCCTCCAATGTGTGGAAGACTCCCTTCAAAGCCAAGGAGGGCCTTTTCGAATGGTTGGTTATGCCTTTCGGATTGACGAATGCTCCTACAACCTTCATGAGGCTAATGGATGACATATTGCGGTCATTCACCAACTGATTTGTAGTGGTATACTTGAATGACATCCTGATCTTTAGCCAGAGTTGGGAAGAGCACCTCCACCATATCCGACAGGTTCTCCAAACACTGCGACAACACAAGTTATGTGCCAATTTGGAGAAATGCGCTTTGGGAATGACCTAGGTTCGGTATCTGGGATACATTATTGATGAACAAGGGGTGCATGTGGATCCAGCGAAGATCCAAGTCATTCAGGATTGGCCATCTCCAACCACTCTGACAAAGCTACGCAACTTTCTAGGTCTTGCCAACTTCCACCACAGGTTCGTGTTGAGATTTCCTCATATCACTTGGCCCTTGATTCAAGTCACCAAGGGAGGAGTGAAAGAAAAATTCTTTTGGTCTAAATCTCAACAAAAGGCATTCACAGAGTTGAAAGATCGCCTCTGTTCAGCGCCAGTGCTTGCTTTACCAGATTTGAAACAACCATTTGAGGTCGAGATAGATACCTTTGACTATGCTATTGGGGCAGTCCTTACTCAACATGGGCATCCAGTGGCATATCATAGTGAGCCGCTTTCAGACATAGTCCAGAAGTATCCCACTTATGACAAAGAGATGTATTCCATTGTGCAGGCCTGCCGACAATGGAAGCATTACATTTGGGGAAGGAAATGGTCATCCATACAGACCACCAACCCCTGCAGTTCATACAGACCCAAGGGAAATTGCAGAATGATTACCATCAAAAGTGGTCCACATACCTGCAACAGTTCCATTTGAATATCTAGTATAAGAAGGGCAGCACCAATAATGTTGCAGATCACCTCAGTTGACCACCTATCATGGTGTTAACCACCGTGCTCAACTCTTGTGGGCATGAGATTTCTGATTGGCCACTTCTCTACAATTGTGACCCAGAATTCGGCCACACATACTAGACACTCTTGGAGGGTCAGCATGTTCCAAAGTTTCACCTCCAGGATGCCCTGTTATGCCACTTGGGTCACCTTTGTGTTCCTTCAAGCGAGTGTGCCAAGGTGATTTGGGAAGCACATTATAGTCGGGCTGTTGGGCATTTCGGGGCCGAGAAAACAGTCGTAGTACTGCAGAAGTATTTCTTTTGGCCGAATCTTCGACAAGATGTCAGGAAGTACATCAGATCATGCACTGCCTGTGCCATTGCCAAACCGACCATCAAGAAGCAAGGCATCTATACCCCACTACCTACCCCTAGTTGACCTTGGGAATCCATCTCCATGGATTACATGTCAGGCCTTCCTTCCACTAAGCATGGAAACGATTGTGTGTTTGTGGTCGTCGACAGGTTCTCAAAGATGGCCACTATGGCGGCCTACAAGAAGAATATCACAGCAGAAGCCACTGCTAAACTCTTCTTTGAACGAGTGTTGGTACACTTTGGGATCCCATAGTCTATCATCTCATATCGGGATAGCACGCTCCTCAGTACATTTTGGTCCAGTCTCTGGTCAATGCTGGACACCAAACTCATTAAGTCCACAGCCTTCCATCCTCAAACTGATGGCCAAACAGAGGTGGTCAACAGGATGATCGTACACATTCTATGCATGTACAACTCAAAGCATCCACGCACATGGGACGAGAACCTCCCCTATGTTCAACACAGCTACAATCGAGCTCTTCACAACTCGACTCGCCACAGCCCTTTTTAGGTGGGATTACGATTCCAGCCACTATGTCCCATTGATGTGGCCATGCCATTTGCAGCTACTCACATAGATTCGGCTCATGTCCAGTCCGAAACAAATAAGGCAAACAACTTCATTGAGCACATCCAACATATTTGCCAGCAAATCTATGACATTATGGAGAAATAAAATGCCAAGTACAAGCAGCGACATGATCAACATTGGGTACCACACAAGTTTCAGGTGGGCGACAAAGTTTGGTTGCATTTGTAGAAAGAACGCCTTATCGAAGCCTATCGGAAACTCAGACCACTGCGATATGGTCCTTACACCATTACCAAGGTTGTGGGAGAAAATGCATTTGAGCTCAGCATTCCCCCATTCCTTGGCCTGCACCCAGTCTTCAATGTGGACTACCTTTGGCCATACCTTCCACCATTACTAGACACATCCAACATTGCAGAACAGCTCACACCCACAGAGTTAAATCCAGATTGCATGGAACAAGCTGCAACTGATCGGATCATGGACACACAGATCAAGCACACTCGCCAGCAGAATATCCAACTGTATCGAGTTGTCAAAGCAGGCCAACTCCTTCACCAGGGCAAGTGGCTTACCAGGGACCAAGTTCAGTAGAAGTTTCCTCATCTCATGGAGGAACTCAACACAATGGGGACCATTGCTTCCTAAAAGGGGAGGAATGATCCAGGTGGATATTGGTGGCCACCCACCAAGTCTGCTTGGACCCCCACCATTGTTTCTTTCAGCTTCTCAATTTCCTTAATTGTAGCACAGTTTACTATTTTTAGCAGTTTTTCGGGTCCTGAACTGTTGGAGCCGTTTTGAGGCCTTAAATGACGTTTTTTTTGGGAAAACTAAGAGCAACATGGGCCCAAATCCAATGTTTCTCTTTGCAAAGTTGTAGCTCTCAGATAGATCTTTTTAACGAGATATTGTGTGCATCAAACGGAGATCGTATGCCAAAGTTACAACCCCGGGAAGTTGATGTACCAATTTACCCAAACGGGGACCACAGTTTGGCATTTCATCTTCTAGGGTTAGGTTTTTGGATGTTTAGGGTTTTCCATTGTTTCTCAACAATAAATAGGCCTTCGAACCTCATTGTAAGATAGTTCAGAGGCATGTAGCCTCCACATCTCTTCTAAGAGATAAGCTACCATCACCCTAGCTGGTTTATTTCCATTTATGTTTGTAAGCATATTTCAGTGTTTTACATTAATGAAATGAAGTATTATTTCCATTGCACCTCTGGGTTTATGGTTATCTCTGTCATTTGTTGCATTCCTATTTAAATCCGGATCACCCTCCACCAGTGGAATTATGTCACATCAAGGTTCGTTCAACCAATGGAAAATTAAAAAGAAGATTCTTGGAAATTAGAAAATTGTTTTTTAATGTACGGGAAAATAGAAATATTCAACATTTTCCCAAAACTTTAGTTAAAATTGCAAAAAAATCCACAAACTAATCGAATGTCAATGAAATTCCATTACGAGGCTAGTGCAATAGTCCCTGGCTAAGCAGGGTCAAAAAAATATAGTGATTTTTGTCATGTAGTTTCTACATAATATACACAAATTTACACCAGCCTAGATCCATGGTAACTCTCGAATCTACCAAGGGCTAAGAGCAATACCATCTCTTTTCATTCTAAGAGAGGTTTGCACCTCAAAATATTTGATCCTTGTGAGTGCTTGGTAGATCCAAAATTAAAATTGATTTAGGCTCGTTTAATTATTAATATTAATATTTATAATTATTTATTTTATTTTATTTTATTTTTTTATTTATATGTTATTTGGTTGAGTCAAAATATTTACCTAACATAACATCAAATAACATAATCATACAATATCCTTTCCATACTAAATTAGAGAATGTCTATTAACATAATCATAATTTGTTTTTTAAATGTTTTTTATTTTACTTACTAACTCATATTTAAAATGTGATTAGTTTTGTGATTTTTTACCTTTCCTTAATAAATCGCAATTTCTCCATTTTAGTTAACTTATAATTACTTCATTTTAGTACCTCCGGCCAAAATATTATTTAAGATAATTCAAGTTTGGTGAATCAAATCAAATTAATGGACATATTTTTTTTCATTATCATTTATAAAATTAATATTAATAAAATAACAATTTTCCTTTTGACAGAAAGTCTACCGGCGAGCAATGTATTATGGCAACTGTATCCCATGTTGACGAACGGAAGGAGGAATGTGTTGTCGGGCCCGCCCTGGTAACTGGAGACCATTTTTCTCCTAGTAAATACAACTATTGCAAAGCAGCTCACTACGTGCCTCTGGAATAGGCGAGTATTGCCAATAGTGAGCATTTGACCATGTGGGATGATATTTCAATATTGTAAGTTTTATGATTTCAAATTTTTTAATAAAAAACGGTATGCTTTATTAGTTCAATTGAAATTACAACTAAAAATAAAATAATATAATTCGAAAAACCTGTAATTTGTTTTTTAACGAATAATTTTCCAAAACGAATAATTTTCCAATTTTTGTTATTTGAATCAATCCACCTGTATGAAGTCACTCTTTCTCAATTTTTATTTTTATTTTTAATAATATATTAAAATTTTAATTATTTATTAAGTTATAAATAAATATATATTTTATTTATTTATTCCTAAATTTTAATTTTTTTAAATTAAATTTATTTACTAACACCAAACATTAAAATATTATATACTTTTTAGTAAATCTTCTCTAGCTCTTATTTATTTATAAATTTATTAAAACCAAATATTAAAATATAATATATTTTTTTATTAAAACCAAACATTAAAAATGATATACTCCTTGAACTGGAATTAAAAAATATTCCCCATTTTTAATATTATTACACGAATTTTAAAATAGTAAATTCAGCTCTTATTTATTTATAAATTTATTAAAACTAAACATTACAATATAATATACTCTATTAAAACCAAACATTAAAAAAATGTATACTTCTTGAACTCCAATTTCAAGGAATAAAGTTTTAAAACATTGTTGATTTCCCATTTTTAATATTATTACAGGATTTTTAAAATAGTAAATTCAATATTTTTAAAGAAGTGGGTATATAAGTGCAAATAAGTAGTCATTTTTAATTAGAATACAATTTTATTTATGTAATGCATAAGGTTTATGTTTGATTTATTTATTTTTATGAAAATTATTATAATTTAGATTAAGAAAACAGCTTAAATTTTTTTAGGGTTTCCTATTAAAATATAGTGATAGAATTTCTTATTTTTATAAAGTAAATCTATTTTAAATATAAAAATTAAAAAAAAAAAAACTATAGAGTACAATTTATTCATTTAGGTTTCTCCAATCTATTATGGTAAATATTTTTAATGTAATGTTTAACATTTTGACTATGTCAAATTACATAAAAATAAAAATAAAATTAAATAAAAAGATCAATGTACATTTGTAAAAAAAATTAATATTTTTAAAATCATATTATTATGCCCATAAATTCTCATGTGATTTTTTTAGAAAAATCTTTCCTTTATACACATTATGGATGGTAGAAGACTCAATTCAAACATTTTAACTCTTTGAAAATAAAATAAAAAAATAAAAATAACCATATAAAAATAACTTCACAAAAATAAAATAAAAATAGTCCATGAAATTGACCCATGGTATTGAGAACCCATTTTATGAGCCCATGGTATTCGTGTGAAATATAGCCTATTTAAAGGGGAAATTAAACCATCCTAGATTAATCTCAATCAGGATCTACCAAGCACTTAGAGGGATCAAATCTCTGGATATGCAAACCTCTTTTAGAATGAAAAGTGATTTGATTGGTCACTTGGTAGATCTAGAGTTAAGATGGATAAAACTTGTTTGAAAATTTGTTGGGAAAAGTGAAAAATGTATCATGTTTATATTATGCTCATCTAAAAATGAAATAAAATACTACAAAGAAAATTTTTACACAAAAATTGTTGAAAAAAATTAACTAAGAAGAGTCTTTTCGGTAGATATCACATAGGAGAAAATTTTGGGTTTATAACCACCTAGTGTGGCTCATCATAAGACTAAATTTTACACAAAGTTTGTTAAGAAAAAATTAACTAACAAGAGTCTTTTCGGTAGAAATCACATAGGAGAAAAGTGTGGTCATCATCAAGTCTATATGATAAACCACAATGGTTGGTTCTAACATTTTCTACTACATCGGCAACATTTTCTCCCTCTTCTTAATGTAATGTGGATCACAAATTAACTATAAAGTTCATTTTATTCATTTATTATTCCTTGTGAACGGACTCTAGAAATCAAACATTTGAGGAGACTAACTTGAAAGCCTTATCGTAGCCTTCGCAAAAGATAATTTCGCATGGATAACTACCTTAGATATTTTATGCTATAATTTATGGATATTGTTACAATATTTATACATTATTTTTAGATATTTGTGTAGTAATTTTTTATTTTTATTTTTATTTAGCACCAATTACTTCTCACTATAATTTATGAAAGTCTTTGCATAAAAAATAGATAGAATAAAATGTAAATAAATATTTTTAGTTTACCCACCTCACATCTCAATTTAATAATTTTGCCAAAAAAACTATAAGATTCCATTTTCCTATTAACCATTATTAATTTAGGAAATATTAACCAATATACGTATGCACTTTTTTGCATAGCATAAGTTAAACTACCTTCCAGACTTATTAACTTACATTTATGCAAGTAGGTTTTTATGAAAATTATTATAATCTAGATTAAGAAAACAAAGTTTAATAGCTTAATGTTTTTTTAGGGTTTCCTATTAGAATATAGTGATAGAATTTCTTCATTTTTATAAAGTGAAATTTATTTTAAATATAAAAATTGTAAAAAAAAAAAAAAAAAACTATAAAGTTCAATTTATTCATTTCGGCTTCTCCAATCCATTATGGTAGATATTTGTAATGTAATGTTTAACATTTTGACTATGTCAAATTACATAAAAATAAAAATAAAATTAAATAAAAAGATCAATGTACATTTGTAAATATATATATATATATTTAAAATCTAGCCATAATCTAACAATTATATTATTATACCCATAAATTCTCACGTGATTTTTTTAGAAACATCTTTCCTTTATACACATTATGGATGGTAGAAGACTCAATTCAAACATTTTAACTCTCTAAAATTAAAATAAAAAAAATAAAAATAACCTTAAAAAATAAAATAAAAATAGCCCATGAAATTGACCCATGGTATTTAGAACCCATTTTATGGGCCCATGGTATTCATGTGGAATATAGCCTATTTAAAGGGGAAATTAAACCATCCTAGATTAATCTCAATCAGGATCTACCAAGCACCTAGAGGGATCAAATCTCCGGATATGCAAACCTCTTTTAGAATGAAAAGTGATTTGATTGGTCACTTGGTAGATCTAGAGTTAAGATTAATAAAACTTGTTTGAAATTTTGTTGGGAAAAGTGAAAAATTGTATCATGTGAGAAAATTTTGTGTTTAGAACCAGCTAGTGTGGTTCATCATCAAGACTAAATTTTACACAAAGTTTGTTAAAAAAAAATTAACTAAGAAGAGTCTTTTCGGTAAAAATCACATAAGAGAAAAGTGTGGTCTATATGATAAACCACAATGGTTGGTTCTAACATTTTCTACTACGCCGGCAACATTTTCTCCCTCTTCTGGATGTAATATGGATCACAAATTAACTATAAAGTTCATTTTATTCATTTATTATTCCTTGTGAACGAAGGACTCTAGAAATCAAACATTTGAGGACACTATAACTTGAAAGCCTTATTGCAGCCTTCACAAAAGATAATTTCGCATGGATAACTACCTTAGATATTTTATGCTATAATTTATGGATATTGTTACAATATTTATACATTATTTTTAGATATTTGTGTAGTAATTTTTTATTTTTATTTTTATTTAGCACCAATTACTTCTCACTTATGAAAGTCTTTACATAAAAGATAGATAGAATAAAATGTAAATAAGTATATTTTAGTTTACCCACCTCACATCTCAATTTAATATTTTTTCAAAAAAAACTATAAGATTCCATTTCCCTATTAACCATTATTAATTTAGGAAGTATTAACCAATATACTTATGCACTTTTTTGCATAACATAAGCTAAACTACCTACCACACTTATTAACTTATATTTATGCAAATAAGTAGTCATTTTTAATTACATTACAATTTTATTTATGTAATGTAGAAGGTTTAAGTTTGATTTATTTATTTTTATGAAAATTATTATAATTTAGATTAAGAAAACAAAGTTTAATAGGTTAATGTTTTTTCAGGGTTTCCTATTAGAATATAGTGATAGAATTTTTTCATTTTTATAAAGTGAAATCTATTTTAAATATAAAAATTGTAAAAAAAAAAAAAAAAAAAAAAACTTCAATTTATTCATTTCGGCTTCTCCAATCCATTATGGTAGATATTTGTAATGTAATGTTTAACATTTTGACTATGTCAAATTACATAAAAATAAAACTAAAATTAAATAGAAAGATCAATGCACATTTGTAAAAAAAATTAATATTTTTAAAATCTACCCATATTCTAACAATTATATCATTATGCCCATAAATTCTCATGTGCTTTTTTTAGAAAAATCTTTCCTTTATACACATTATGGATGGTAGAAAACTCAATTCAAACATTTTAACTCTCTGAATTAAAATAAGAAAAAATAAAAATAACCATATAAAAATAACCTTACAAAAATAAAATAAAAATAGCCCATCAAATTGACTGATGGTATTCAGAACCCATTTTATGGGCCCATGGCATTCATGTGGAATATAGCCTATTTAAAGGGAAAATTAAACCATCCTAGATTATAATCTCAATCACGATCTACCAAGCACAGAGAGGGATCAAATCTCGGGATATGCAAACCTCTTTTAGAATGAAAAGTGATTTGATTGGTCACTTGGTAGATCTAGAATTAAGATGGATAAAACTTGTTTGAAAATTTGTTGGGAAAAGTGAAAAAATGTATCATGTTTATATTATGCTCATCTAAAAATGAAATAAAATACTACAAAGAAATTTTTTACACAAAATTTGTTGAAAAAAATTAACTAAGAAGAATCTTTTTGGTAGAAATCACATAGGAGAAAATTTTGGGTTTAGAAACAGCTAGTGTGGTTCATCATCAAGACTAAATTTTACACAAAGTTTGTTAAAAAAAAATTAACTAAGAAGAGTCTTTTCAGTAGAAATCACATAGGAGAAAAGTGTGGTCATCATCAGGTCTATATGATAAACCACAATTGTTGGTTCTAACATTTTCTACTACGTGGGCAACATTTTCTCCCTCTTCTTAATGTAATATGGATCACAAATTAACTACAATGTTCATTTTATTCATTTATTATTCCTTGTGAAGGAAGGACTCTAGAAATCAAACATGTGAGGAGACTATAACTTGAAAGCCTTATTGCAGCCTTCGCAAAAGATAATTTCGCATGGATAACTACCTTAGATATTTTATGCTATAATTTATGGATATTGTTACAATATTTATACATTATTTTTAGATATTTGTGTAGTAATTTTTTTATTTTTATTTAGAACCAATTACTTCTCAATATAATTTATGAAAATCTTTGCATAAAAAATAGATAAAATAAAATGTAAATAAATATATTTTAGTTTACCCACCTCACATCTCAATTTAATAATTTTGCCAAAAAAACTATAAGATTCCATTTCCCTATTAACCATTATTAATTTAGGAAATATTAACCAATATACTTATGCACTTTTTTGCATAACATAACCTAAACTACCTACCACACTTATTAACTTATATTTATATACACTTATTAATAAAACACAAACTTCATTATTAAAAAACTTTATTTAAAATTAAATAAAATTTAATATAATAAAACTGTTTACTTGAAAATTTTAGTCCACATTTTTTAAACTAAATCAAAATATTTAAAAAATACGTGAAAAATTATGTCGAAATTTAATCATATCATTGAATTCACTTTTTAATATTAATAATTAATTTAATCAAAACTTCAAATTTTAACCAAAATATATAAAAATTTTATATTGAAAATTCTTTTCTTTAATAAAATAAAGTTATGTGGAATTTTTTTTTTCCAAAAAATAATTTTTAAATTAATTGTTAGAGAAGTGTAATTTAATGGATGATTAAAGTGATCTGAATATTATGTAAACTAAAATAAGTTAAGAAAACTAGAATAAGTTAAAGACATCCAAAATTCACTACCAAGAAAATAACATACAAATATGATGAGTAACCTACACATCTAAAACTGACCTAATAGCTAATTTCTTTAGTGAAAAAAACACCAAAAAATTCATTTTCAAAATTTATATTAAATAAAAACCAATAAGTTTACATAATATTTAATAATTATCATTAAAAAGAAATCCTCCATCGATATAAAGAAATTTAATAATTATCATTAAAAAAATTATGTGTATCAATTTACAATTTTTTTAAACAGTTATCCTATTCCTCGAAAACCATTAAACCATACCTTATTTTAAGGTCAATTTTAGATTCATCTCGCCATCGGAGACGCTACTTACTTAAATTGAGGCGCAGTGTGTCTTCTTGGCAGCGCAGGCAATCCAAGGGATTTGAGGGCCGAAAGAAACTCTATTCGGAAAACACTTTCCTGGCTTCAATTTCATATGTAAAATGAACTAGGGCCGTGATTTCAATCAACGGGCTGGCAATAATGGCATGAACAAATATGATGATATGATGCTATTTGTCAAAATCTATATTATTGTGATTTTATTCCTCATTTTGCTGCGCGTTTATGCCTGTTTTTTCTGTGTACAATGCGCTAGCAATGTGCTAGATTTATCAGACGGAGTCGGCAGAGATCAGCTTTTATGCCTCATCAGTTTTATTTTACAGGAGAAGAACCGGCGGCTTTGCGGAACGTGGGGTTGGATTCTGGGATATTAGAGACGCTGCCCAAGTTTGTGTATAGATCGCAGATTTTCACTAATGGGGTTACATGCGCAGTTTGTCTGTGCGAGTTTCAGGAAAATGAACACGGCCGGATTCTGCCCAATTGCGAACATAGTTTTCATTAGATTGTATCGACATGTGGTTTTTTTGGCATGCCACTTGTCCCCTTTGCAGAACTGCCGCCCAGACTGAACGGCCAGTTTTGGAATCGGCTAGAATAGGGCAGGTTTTGGCTACAATTCCGACACCAATTGTTGGAAGGCTCCATCCTAATCTAAATTCGGAGGAAGGGCATGTTAAGTGTGAAGTCAAATTCATGTAAGATTCTAGATCCTTCTACATTGCCATTAGTTTCTAGATTACCATCTAAATTACATGTAGGATTTTAGATCCTTCTACATTGCCATTAGTTTCTAGATTACCATCTAAATTACATGTAGGATTTTAGATCCTTCTACACCGCCACTAGTTTCTAGATCTCTATCTAAATCACATGCAGAACTCTAGATCCTTCTACACCGCCATTAGTTTCTAGATCTCCATCTAAATCACAGAGCCTCTTTCAGCCTCTATAAATTCGTAATTTATCTGGCCAATGAAAGCAAACGAAGGTCAAGCCTGTAACATAATGCAAAGTGATTTTTGTTCTCTAGTGATTGTTTTATCTATTCCACTATTTCTAATTGAGTAATATTATTGTTTTTTCATTTGTCTGTCTCTGAAATTATTTTCGCTATTGCAGTGTAAGTCTTTGAGTATAAATCTGTTGTGTGTGTTATGTATGCTTTGAACTAACCACTGGTATCAGAGCTAGGGTCGAATATCTATTGCAGTGTAAGTCTTTGAGTATAAATCTGTTGTGTGTGTTATGTATGCTTTGAACTAACCACTGGTATCAGAGCTAGGGTCGAATATCCATATGCAAACCACTTAGTGCCATCGTCTTACTTTGGCAGCGTTCATTAAAACATTGGCTGTTACCTCTGGAGCTGTCTGGCAGCATTCATTAAAAAGTTGGTTGTTACCTCTGGAGCTCTTGAAGGATCTGTGCAGGAAATGGGAAATCGCTACAAAGAAGAGAGTCCAGATCTGTCTAGGAAGAGGAACATTAAGAGAATTGTTACAAGAAATAAAAAAGTAGTGGGCATACAAACCAACATATGTATGTGTGAAATGTGAAAAGGTTAAAACATTATATATGTTTTTTATATTTATATAATTATATGTTGGAATTTTGAAAAACATATTTTAAAAGGAGCAGGAATTTTGAAAAGGGTATTTTAAAAAGAGAAACGTCATTATTACTAAATTTTAAAGAGTAATAATTAAAGTTTTATTTTTAAGTGGAGTTTTTTGTTTTTGGGCATCAATATATTGAAAATAGAGACAATAGTTACAGATATGGAGAAGTTGAGTGGGGCTAATTTTTCCCTATGGAAATCACAGATGGAAGATATATTGATTTTGAAGGATCAGTATTTGTCGATTGAGGGCACAACAAAGAAACCCTCATCAATGACAAATGAAGAATGGAATAAGCTAGATAGAAAGGCGATTGCAACAATCTGCCAATATCTAGCAAAGAATGTGTATTTCAATGTGTCTGGAGAAAAGACAGCTGTAGGATTATGGAAGAAGCTCCATGATCTATATGAGAAGAAAATGACATCAAACAAAGTGTTCTTGACGAAGAAGCTTTATAATCTCAAAATGAAGGAGGGTGCTTCAGTTGCTGAGGAATTGAATGCATTTAATATTATTACTAATGAGCTTGCCTCTATTAAAATTATTTTAGATGATGAAATCAGAGCTATTTTGCTAATGTGTTCTATGCCAGACAACTAGGAAAATTTAATTGTAGCTATGAGTACTTCAACAACTGGAGGGACCCTAAAGTTTAATGATTTTAGCAGCAGTTTAATAAAAGAGGAGTTGCGATGCAAGTCAATTGTGGAAAACCAGGGAGGAGAAGCTCTAGCTCTAACTAATCATGGTAGGAGAATGGATCGAGGCTGGCAAGGGTGAAGGCCGATCAAAATCAAGGAGAAGAAGGATCATCTGCTTTCATTGTGGCAAACCTGGGCACATGAAGAAAGAGTGTTGATTTTGGAAAAAAAGGACAAAAGGATCAAAGACTATCTAATACAAATCACAAGTCATCGATCACAAATGAAGGTGAGACTACTGCTGTAGCCATAGATGGTGATGTGTTGTTTACTATTTCAGTAGAGGATGCATGTGTATATACATCTAGCAGTAGCTTTTATTGGATCCTTGACTCTGGGGCATCTCACCATGTAACCCCATGAAAAGATAGTTTTGTTTCATATAATCTTGGTGATTATGGTAGAGTGCATTTGGGGAATAATCATTTTTGCAGTATTGTTAGAGTGGGAGATGTCCAGATCAAGATGAAAGATGGACAAGATATATTGTTGAAATAGGTTAGGCATATACTAGAAATGTGCATGAGTTTAATCTCTATGGGATGACTGGATTGTGAAGGCTATTCCACAAGCTGTGGAAAAGGAGGCTGAAAATTTAACAAAAGAGCATTGATCATGGCCAAAGGACCCAAGATAGGAACATTATACACATTGAGGACACTAATAGGAAAATCAGATTTGACTGTTGTCACAAAAGAAGGAAATTCAATAGATCTGTCACATAAGTGTTTGGGTCACATGAGCGAGAAGGGCTTAAAATTCCTTGTTGGTAAAAATTTATTGCCAGGTTTGAAATCCTACAATCTTGATCTTTGTGAGCATTGTATATATGATGAACAAAGAAGGGTTTCATTCCTTAGAAGTGGCCATGACAAAAAGAAAAATGTGTTAGAATTGGTACACTCAGATGTGTTTGGGCCTGTTAACATCAAATCATTAGGAGGAGCATCATATTTTGTAACATTTATAGACGATGCATCCAGGAAGGTTTGGGCATATCCTATGAAAAATAAAAGTGAAGTGTTTGGAATATTTAAAAAATTCCATGTTGTTGTTGAAAGAGAGACTAACAAATTGCTAGAGTGTTTAAGAACAGATAATGGTGGAGAATATTGCTCAAATGCATTTAAGGAATATTGTAACAGGTTTGGCATAAAACATGAGAAGACTGTGCTTGGTACTTCTCAACAGAATGATGTTGCAGAAAGGATAAATCACACCATCATGGAAAATGTGCAAAGTATGTTGTCCAATTCCGGTTTGGAGAAGAATTTTTGGGTTGAAGCAGTCAGGACCATTTGCTACCTCATAAATAGATCTAAAACTACATCCTTGGATGGTGGTCTCCCTATAGAAGTCTGGACTAGTAAGAATTTGAATTATTTTGACTTGAAAATCTTTGGATGTGAAGCATTTGTACATATTCCCAAAGAAAATAGAACTACGCAAGATGATAAATCTATGAAATGAATTTTTTTTGGGATATGCGGATGAAGATTTTGGTTATCTTATATGGGATATAGTCAAACATAAAATTACTAGAAGCAGGGATGTTTTATTTAATGATTCAAAAATGTTCAAGAGGACTGTAGGTGAGTTGGAGGTCAAGAAGGTTATTGACAGGTTTCAAGAGCAGCAGGAAAACATACCACCAATACAAGAAAATGAACAGAAAATTCAGGAGCATGAAGAACAAGTGGAAAATGATGAACAATAAGAAGAAGGAATCTTGTAGGAACCTTTACAAGAGAATCACCCTGATAATGCACCACCATAATTGGTTCACAGATCTTGTAGGCCTCATAAGCCTTCACAAAGGTATCCTCCTTCAAACTATATTTTGTTAATTGATCAAGGTGAGCCTAATTGTTTTCAAGAAGGCTGTAAAGTTGAGCACAGTGAATAATGGAAGAAAGAAATGGAAGAAGAATGAACTCTTTGCTGGAAAATAAAACTTGGGAGTTGGTAAACCTCCCAAAAGGTAGAAAGGCTCTACAAAACAAATGGGTTTACAGGATTAAGCGTGAAGGTGACGAAAAGAATGAGAGGTATAAAGCAAGGTTGGTGGTGAAAGGTTTTGCCCCAAAAAAAGGTATTGACTTCACTGAAATTTTCTCACCTATTGTTAAAATGTCATCCATTAGAGTCATTCTTGGTCTACTTGCTGCTTTAGACTTATAATGTGAATAGTTAGATGTAGAAACTACTTTCTTTCATGGTGAATTGGAGGAAGAAATTATATGGAGCAGCCAAAAGGCTTCATAGAAAATGGCAAAGAAGGTCTTGTGTGTAGGTTGAATAAGAGTCTCTATGGGTTGAAACAGGCACTTCGACAATGATACAAGAAATTTGATTCATTCATGTTGGAACATGGTTTTTAAAGGTTGGAAGCTGACCATTGTGCCTATATCAAGAGGTATGATCAAGGAAAGTATATCATATTATTGTTATATGTGGATGACATGTTGATTGTTGGGCATGATAAGAATAAGATCAATAGGTTGAAGAAAGATGTGGGTAGCAAATTTGTGGTGAAGGATTTGGGACCAACACAACAGATATTGGGCATGCGGATTATGCGTGACAGGAAAAACAAAAGGTTGTGGTTGTCACAAGAAAAATATATCAAGAAGGTGCTTGACAAGTTTAATATGAAGGATGCCAAATCAGTTGGTACATCCCTTGTAGCCAACTTCAAGCTGAGTACTAAATTATGTCCTAGTGATGACAAGGAGAAAGAAGAGATGAGCAATATTCCTTATGCATCAGCAGTTGGTAGTGTGATGTATGCCATGGTATGCACACGACCAGACATTGCATATTCAGTGGGAGTAGTGAGTAGGTTCCTTGACAATCCAGGCAAACAACATTGGCAAGCAATAAAATGGATTTTGAGGTATCTCAAGGGTACTAGTCATTATTGTTTATGTTTTGGTCATGATGAGACTGTGCTTGAAGGATTTACAGATGTAGATATGGCTGGAGATATGGACACCAGAAAGTCGACTACAGGTTATTTGTATACATTTGAAGGTGCAACAATATCATGGGTGTCAAGGCTACAAAGAATAGTATCCCTCTCTACAACAGAAGCAGAGTACATAGCTGCAACAGAAGTTTGTAAAGAAATGTTGTGGATGCAGTGATTCCTAAGAGAGATAGGAATAAATCAAGACAAGTATGTGTTATATTGTGATAGTTATAGTGCCATTCACTTGAAAAAAACCCAACATTTCATTCAAAAACCAAGCACGTTGACTTAAGGTACCATTGGATCCGGCATGTGTTGGAGGAAGAACATTTATCGTTGGAAAAGATCCATACAGATAGGAACCCTGCTGATATGCTCACTAAGATTCTACCACGAAATAAACATGACTTATGTATAGGCATGGTAGGACATGGTGTGACTTGATTCATGACTCTTATTTGGCTTCAAGTGGGAGAATGTTAAATGTGAAGCCAAATTCATGCAGGATTCTAGATCTTTCTACACCGCCATCAGTTTCTAGATCTCCATCTAAATCACATGAAGGATTCTAGATCCTTCTACATCGCCATTAGTTTCTAGATCTCCATCTAAATCACATGCAAGATTCTAGATCCTTCTTCAGCCTCTATAAATTTGTAATTTCTCTAGCCAAGGAAAGCAAGCCAAGGTCCAGGCCTGTTATGTAATGCAAAGTGATTTCTGTTCTCCAGTGATTGTTTTATCTATTCCGTTGTTTCTGATTGAGTAATCTTATTGTTTCTCCATTTGTCTGCCTCTGAAATTATTCTTTGCTATTGCAGTCTAAGTCTTTGAGTATAAATCTGATGTGTTTGTTGTATGCTCTGAACTAACAGGGCAAATGACAAGCTCTAAAGAAGAATATGATCTGCAATATAGCCCACCAAATACATCATCTTCGTGTGGGCAGGAGAAGATGAATGCAGATATGGATGAGGGAACCTCAGGTGGAAAAGAATTAATGGTTCATATCACCACTGATATACCCAAGAAGTCCGATGTCTTCTGGTCACCTAGTGAAGGCCATATGCCAAATGATTCACAGTCATCTTCCAAATCTCTGGTGTCTGACCTATGTTCGCTTACCAACAAGCTTACCAGCAGAGATAGCGAGAGGAAGATATCCCCATTCGATCATCCTGGCGAACGCGATCTTGAACACGACAAGGAATTGAGTTCGGTGTCGAGGACGCTCCATCATCAATAGACGAGTCTTCCATATGGCTCTTGAACATGTGGGATGATTTTTAAATATTTAAGTTTTATGATTTGAATTATTTTTAGTTAAAAACATTATGTTTTATTAGTTTGAGTGAATTTACAACTAAAAATAAAATAATAAAAATTGGAACCTATTATTTGGTTTTTAACAAATATTTTTCCATTTTTTTGTTATTACCCCAATAGGCATCCCTCCTATTGGAGTTGGGCACTTTAATCATTTTCTTAATTAATCTTTTTTATCGGATGGCCTAGATTGAAAGATGCTAGTATATTCTTGTGGTTGCCACTATATCAATGGATAGAATTCACACCACTAACTTACTTACATGTCTAAATCACATGTTGAAAGCATACTTAAATTAATTTTTTACAAGGAATGATTAAAAAAATATTGTACTTCCTGTTGATAAACACGTATGTTCATTAGTGAGAAATGTATTTAAAAAAATTATAAAATATATATTCAAACCAGCATTTACTCTAAAACGTATGTATGTTGAGATTCTTAAACTTATGCCTCTTCAACCATTTGCCAAGTGTTTTTTCCGTAGTGAGAAATATATTTAAAACAAATTATAAAACATATATTCAAACCCGAATTGATTATGAAACGTATGTCTATTCACATTCTTAAAAGTATGCCTCTTCAACCATTTGCCAAGTGTTTTTTTCCAGTCCGTTAGCTAAACTGAGTGGTTGCCTATGAATTACTAATTCCCTCACCCATTTCATTGCTAACTTGTTGCATTACATGCTAAAGAAACTTTAATTTGTTTGATCTTTTGAGCTCAACTTCTACGAGATCTCATTTAAGGTCTTCTCCATTATGGTCTACTCCATTATGTAAATTGAGTGGTTGCCTATGGGTTACTAATTCCCTCACCCATTTCATGGTTAAGGGTTTGCATTACAAACCGAAACAATATGGATTTATTTGATCTTTTGAGCTCAATGAAGGAGCTCATTTCAGGGTTTTTTCATTACTGGTTATTTACATTTCTAAAGCTACCTAATATTCACTTTCATAATTCCTTTTTAGTGATTTTAGATGGTGTTTTGGTAGAGGATTGTTAGACTATTATACATTTATCTCATCAGTGGTTATTTATATTTTTTGAGCTAGCAAGCATTCAGTTTCATAAAGGTTTTTTAGCCATTTTAGATGGTGTTTTGGTAGAGGATTGTCAAGCTGTTATAGATTTAACAGTCATAAATTTTAATCATATTGGTAAATCGGTAAATGTGGTAAATTGGTAGATGTGATCGCTAAACCATAGTAATGATCCATGGTTTTTTTATGGGTGCATTGGTGATCTATCTCATGATATTAGCAGTGTTCATGGTATATTTGTGTTGGTTGACATTTGAAGCATGTAAAAAAGTTATTTGTGTTGGATTCAATCTTTATTGAGCAAGTGGAAGGGAAATTCCAATTGAAGAAGTTTTATGAAAATGTATCAGGAATTGAGGCGTTCAGTCTCAGTAGCAGTTAGATCTTTGGTATTGGTTTGAGCTCTCTCTATTGAGGAGTGTGGGTGGAATATCGGGTGGAACATCTATTGGGATTGTTAAGAGGAGTAGAAAACAAATGGAAGTTATGGAGCACAAAAACATCAACTTTCTTCTCTCAACACCCAGTGGAGGCAGTAGGCAATGATCATATGCACTGATTATCCTCAATTAAGACATCCATCGCTTCACTGCAGTTCTCTAGTATTGACCACAGCTATAGTTGTGTGCTGAAGAAGGTACCAATCGTCTCTATGATGAAATTCTGAGCTTGTTCCCTAAAGAAGATCCTCTTCTTATTCATCAAAGGTACAAAAAAAATGTGATAAAAGGAGACTTGGATTCCATCCTGCTAGAAGTCAAAGATTTCTATGATAATTTGGGTTCAACAATTTTGGATGAGTCTATATGAAACCAGCTCACAAAAGGATAGAAAAGATAGATGAACGCCTTAGAAATCAGCCTCTTCGAGGAGGCAACCCCCTTTACATTACACAAATGAACAATTCTTGGATGATCAAATGACGAGACCTCCTTTCTATATATAGTAGTCTAAGAGGTCATAATATAATCAGAGCCGACATAATAATAATAATGCAAGGGCACAATAATAACAATATGGGGACTACATGGGCACAAAAATATAATAAGGGGGTTGTACTAATAACAATAAGTAGTTACACTAGTAGCATAGGGACCTAACATACCCCTCTCCTTCCAAAAGTGTTGTCCTCAATGCTTGAGTAGTTTTTGATGCTTCTGTATAAAATTATTGTCCTCCCATGTGGAATATTTAGCAGGTAAGTTCTTCCACTTGATGAGATACTCTGAAATTGATCGATTTCATAGCTTTCAGGTTCTTGTTTCTGTGACTTCTCTAGGTTCCAATATGATTTTTCCTTCTTCGTCAAGTTCTGGCAATATTCTTTTATCTGGGATCTTCTGCAACTTTTCAATGAGTGGCCACACTTCTTCATCCTTCTTCCATTCATCCCTTGCTTCGTTTATCCAATCTGGTTGGATAATAGAAATAACATAAAACAACACTTCCACATCCTCATCCTTTCTTGAGAGTGCATCTGCAACAACATTTTTCTTCCCTTTTTTGTAGATGATTTCAAAGTCATGAACTAACATATTTGTGACCCATTTTTTTTGTCCTTCTAAAGATAATATTTGTTCTAAAAGGAGTTTATAACTATCATGATCCATTTTTACCTTGAAGTGTCTTCCCATTAGGTATGGTTATCATTTCTTAAGTTCATGTAGTATCGCCAACATTTCCTTCTCATAAATAGCTTGCTTGAGATGTAGCCGTAAAAACAACCAATTGCATACATCAAAACTTCTTTCACTAGGATGTTGATATGCCTGTTGTTTCATTCGATTTTGCACCAAAGTGGCGTTATCCTTTAAAAGTTGGAGAACTTGTTGTCGATGCTCAATGTGATATTACACTGCTTGAATCTTTTTCTTCTTGATATGTCCTTCTATCTTGAGAGTCTAAGGAGTGGTAATTTCTCCCAATGCATTAAAAGATATGGCTAGATTCATTTCTTGATGCTCGATGTCATGTTTCACTTCTCGAACATTTTTCTTCTTAATATGTCCTTCTATCTTGGGAGTTTGAGGACTGGTAATTTCTTCCAATGCATTACAAGATATGGTTGGATTCATTTCTTGATGCTCGATGTGATCTTTCACTTCTTGAACATTTTTCTTCTTGATATGTCCTTCTATCTTGATAGTTTGAGGAGTGGTAATTTCAGCCAATGCATTACAAGATATGGTCGGATTCATTTCTGCTTTCTTGATGTGATCTTTCACTTCTTTAACCTTTTTCTTCTTGATATGTCCTTCTATCTTGAGAGTTTTAGGAGTGGTAATTCTTGCTAATGCTTTACAAGATATGGTCGGATTGATTTCTTCTTTCTCTAGGGTTGGTTCCTCATGTATATCCTTTTATTTTGACATTTCTTGATCCTTTTTCACCTCCTCTTCATAATCAATGTAAAATAATTTCTTCTCAGCACACTTATGACCTTTAATGTATTTGTTATGACAATTGTAACAAAGTCTTTTTGCTCTTTTTTCTTTCAATTGTTGTGGTGTCATCCTTGTAGGTTGTGGAAGGCTAGGAGAAACAACGCTTCCATATTTATAGTTATGAGGGTTATAATTCCTTGTTGCCATAATTTTTCTTTCAACTTTTCTTGCCCTCTCCAATGAATCAGATTCCCAATGATGAACCTCATGTTGAATGTTATCCTTTAAACTCCCTATGGAGACATCAATCCTCTGCTCCTCTCTAATATCATTTTCCCTTATATTCAATTTTTGAAAGTCCTCAATGTTCTATTCCATTGAACACTTTTGTTTGAGATTTATCAATCAGATAAAGAAGGTGTTTCTCTTTGTATCCTCATAATGTGTTGTCATTTCCTCAATGAAAATTGACCACGTAACAAGTGGTTTATGAGAACAAATCCATTTATACCATAAAAATTGATTCGGTTCTAAATAATTAGATGCGATACGTACATTTTGTAACAATGGTACGCCATGTAGATCAAAATATTTCTCCATATGTAGTATCTAATTTACCAGATTCTTGTCATTAAACTTCCTCATATCGCTTTTTCTTGATTTTAGGAACACGATCTTGAAACGATTGTAACTTTGTACTATCAGATCTCCAAGTTCTAAAATTTCATCCTGTAGTAGCCCTCTGAGTCCTCTTTCTAACCTCAAAAATCTGATCAAGATTGGATTCTGTAAGGAAGCGTTATGTCAAATCTCCCTAGATGACTCGATTATACACTGGCTCAGTAGAGAAAACTTTTATGAAGTGTCACGTGTCAGTGTTTCAACCTTAGGACCTAAAACCAATACACAGAAAATCAAAGTCCATCCTCTTTCTACAACTTCTTACTAAATTTCAATTTGATGCTTAAAGAGAAAGTTATGATGATTTTCCCAAGGTCACCTATTTAGGATGTAATTCGGGAGCCTATAGAAACCCTAAATGTCTTACATTATATATCTGAACATATAGGGAGACAAGATCTGAAATTCAGATCCAAGCTTCAGCAAGAGTTTAGTTCAAATGGGTTTTAATTTCAAAGTCTGAACCTTTGTAGAACAAATATTATACCAAAAATTCCACGATGACCTGTTTGAGATGAAATTCTGGAGCTTACAAAAACCCTAACTCTCTCATATCATATCGCCGAACATATAGCAAGACAAGATCTCAACTTCGGATGCGAGGTTCAGAATTTCTTCGCGAATGGGTTTTTTGTTTAGCTTCTGAAACTTCGTAGCAAAAAACTTATACCGAAAATTCCATGATGACCTGTTTGGAGCAGCAAAACCCTAGAATCCATAGCTTTGATACCAAATGTTATGAAACTAGCTCACAAAAGGATAGAAAATATAGATGAACGCCTTAGAAATCAACCTCTTCGAGGGGGCAACCTCCTTTACATTACACAAATGAACAATTATTGGATGATACAAATGACAAGACCTCCTTTCTATATATAGGAGTCTAAGGGGTCATAATATAATCAAAGCCAACATAACAATAATAATGTATGGGCACAATAATAAGAATAGTGGGCTTCTATGGGGCAAAATAATAACAATATGGGGACTACATGGGCACAAAAATATAATAAGGGGGTTGTACTAATAACAATAAGGGGTTACACTAGTAGTATAGGGACCTAACAGAGTCATATGATCAGGATATTAGATCTTCACAAATGCATATCTTTCATAAGAGACTGCACAGGTCCAGATTCAGAGAAGTCTAAATTGATTCTTCTTATAGTGGGGGCTCTTTGAGGAAAATTTGACCATGAGTTGGGAAATATCAATGTTCTTTATACATTTCCAAACATTCTAATTGTTCTCTTCGGAAATCATAGTCTTATTTATTTTCTTCCCGAAAACCATTGCCATGAGATTTTAATAGATCAAGCAGTTGAATGACCAAATTGGGGTCTCGTTCCTTTTGCTACACCATCTTAGAGTACTACCACTAATGGTATGCAATGGGATCTGAATGAGACTCCAATGAGTTTTGGTTCCCTAATTAGCACATCAAACATATTGAGAGATGAAAAAGTGACAATTAGCTCTAATGTGGATTTACTTTGCACATCATCCATTCAAAATTTAGCATGTTGATCCAATATTTCAAGTGATTGTTTCAAGGAATCCACAGGGAAAGGCATGATGTTATATTCTAAAAATTAGGTAGGAGAACACGAGGGTAGTAATTTTCCATGCTTTGATTTGATACCAATGCGAAAAAAAAGTGACTCAAGCGATAAAATTCACATTAAATTGTAAATGGCAATTTATATTTTATTGTGTATATTGATATGATTAATTTACATTTATTATCATGTTGTGCTTCTGATTTACTAGAAGCACATTATTTAGATAAGAATCATCTATCAATGTGTCTGTATAAAGAATATTAACAACGAAGCGATGAAAAACATAAAAATTGTTTTGTGAGTATGGCTTATTGGAGGAAATGCAGCTCCAGGATAGGGGATTATAACAAAAAAATATAATAATAATAAAACCCATACATGCAGTTGTTCGGAAGATTAATAATGATCTAGACATTAGGAAACTTTTCAAATTGGTATTTTCTCCAGATTACAATGTGTTTGTACCTAACTGATAATACCTACAAGTGATGTATCTGAGTGCATCAACACAGCTAGACATGAAGCACCTAGAACAAGCAACATGAAATTTCTAATGAATTGTTTTCTTATTCTCGGGACATTGGATGGAGAAGTTGTTTAAATAGCAGAAAAATTAGGAGAGGAGAATATGTTCATATTTGATGCTAAATGAAGTGTTAAAACTTCAAGCTCAATTACATGATTTTCAACCACCCAATGAATTTAGGTGTGTCATTAAGATGATTCCAGATGGTTATTTTGGATTCAAAGATTAATTTAAATAATTATGTGACACCGCTGGGAAATGACTTTGCAAGTTATTTAGAAACACAGACAACAGTAAATAATAATAATGTGGAATTTAATATACATTGATTTGATAATAATAATTTTTAATTTAATATACATTGATTTTATATAAAAAAATACAACGTTTTAATGGACATTGATTTTAATACAAAGCATAGGTTTAATTTTATTATTTCAAAATTTGTAATCTAATATATTGCAATTTCAAAATTTATAATAAAGTGCTAATTTTTTTTATTAAAGTGGTTTCATAGTTTTTTAGTTATAAAAAAATAATGTGGAATTTGATATACATTGATTTGATAATAATAATTTTTAATTTAATATACATTGATTTTATAAACAAATACAATGTTTTAATGGACATTGATTTTAATACAAAACATTGCTTTAACCTATAATGGTTCCAAATCATTTTAATAGAATCCCTTTTTAGTCTTTAACACCGTCATCAATACAATAATGTGTAGTTTAACATACATTACTTTTACATAATAATTTGTAATCAATACAATATTGTGTAGTTCAATATACATTACCTTTATATGATAATTTGTAATTTAATATAATATAAAATGATTTAATGCAAAACATTGTTTTAATATATAATGATTTTATATGTTACTTTGTAATTTATGTGATTTAATATATAGTGATTCATCTATTATAAATGTTATAAATAATAATTTAATTAATGTGTTTAGTAATAAAAATTAATGTTAGATCTTAGACTTTTGTGATCCATATTGATAATAAGGTTGTCTTTCGGATTAATCACATTGTAGAGATTTGGTCTACCTTTCGAACCAACTAATGTGGTTCATCCTCACGACAAATCACATATGTTGGATGTTTCGCACCATTTATAGTGAGGATCAAGCACATTAGTTGGTTCGAAAAGTCGACCAAATCTCTACAATGTGATTAATCCGAAAAACAACCTTATTATCAATAAAAATTAAATAACATATTAATTTTTTGATAATTACTTTAGTAATACAATGCATTAATATATTAATGTTTAATATTCCATATATTGTAGGTTTAAAGTTGAGATTTGTGACAACTGACATATTCGATTTTCTATCATTCAAATCAATCTAGGATCAAAAAATCTTAAGGGAAATATTGTAAAGAAAATCATATAAATACATGAAATGGAATAGAGATAAATATGGAGGAGATACATTTTTTTTTCGCCCCACTATTTATACTTATTATAACGCTAGGATAAATGTCCATAGTCAACCATGGACAATCATGGTCAATCATGGTTAGCCATGGTTGATGATGGTAAACCATGTTTTATAGAATCAAACATGGTCAACCATGGTCAATAGTGGTCAAACATGTTTGAATGTCACGTTGTAACAAAAATTGTCTCGATATGAAAATCAACCATGATCAACCATGGTCCAATGCCACATTCTGACAAATATTGTCTTGATATGAAAATAAACCATGGTCAACCATGGTCCAACATGGAATTTTCATAAGGATTGTCTCAATATGAAGATCAACCATGGTTAATCATGTTTACTTTAGTGTTTATAATATTTATCTTAGTGTTTATATACATTGGGTTTATAATATTAGTCCCTTGGGTTTAATATTATTCCCTTAGGTTTGTAATCCCTTGGGGTTTTAGTATTAATCCCTTGGGTTTATAATATCAATCCATTAGGTTTATAATATTAATCATGGTAAATGACGATAAATCATAGCCAAACATATTCAACCATGGTCAAAACATATGGATATGGAAATCAACCATGATTAACCATGGTCCAACGTTTTTTTCTCACAAATATTGTCTCGATATGAAAATAAATCATGGTCAACCATTGTTCAACGTTGCACTGTGACAACGATTGTCTCTATGTGGAAATCAACCATGGTCAATCATGTTTATTTTAGGGTTTATAATATTCATGTTAGGGTTTATATACATTGGGTTTATAATTTTTATACCTTAGGTTTATTATTCCCTTAGGTTTATAATATCAATCCCTTAGGTTTATTGATGTAAGTGTTCATATTCTTAGGGTTGAATATTATTCAAAAATGGTCAACCATGTTCAACCATGGTCAACAATGGTCCACCATGGTCTAATGTTGCATTGTGACAAGGACTGTCTCAATATGATGTTGGAAATAATACTGAGAGGGGGGGGTGAATCAGTATTATCAGATTAATCAAACTTTTAAATACCCAAAAACATATACGCTACTTCAGTTAAGTGAACCAGCGTGTACACGCTACTGTGATGAAGTAAAACAGCGTATAAGCAGAAAACTCTCAATTTAGCTGGCTTATTCTTCAATTAATTGCATCAGGACATTATTCATCATATTAACAGTAAGCATGTGCAGTATAACAGAACAGATAAAAAGCCACACACATGAACACCAAGATATAAGGTGGAAACCCAATGTGGGTGAAAACCACCTGCTGCAAGTTGTCTCTATCTTTCTTAATATGAAACTTCAGTTTACAATCTTTTGTACTGGTGCAGCCTTATACCAGTACGCAGGCTACAACCTGCAGAAGGCTTCAACCTTCTCTCGTTCTCCAAACTTCCTTGGAAGGGAGCTCCAACCCCCTTTGCTTTTGTACTAGCCAAGATACTAGTATGTAGGTGCTGACCTACAATCTTTCTTCTTCCAGGTATCACTTTTCATACATTTTCAGACTTGGATATTCCTGAAGCACAACATTACAATCTGAAGACCACAATTCATTCAATTTTCACAACAGATCATTGAAGTACAAAACAACCCAACTTTGAATCACTGAACCACTGAACCCTGTCAATCACCAGTTACCAGAACACAGAGCAGACTACAGAACTCTGTAATAACAGTCAGACCCCACTGTAAACCCAAATCAAGCTTCAAAAGATATACGCTACTTTAATGAGCAAAAACCGCGTATACACGCGCTTTTACCGAAGCCAACCTGCGTACAGATCTAAAAATAAACTTTTCTAAATTTGCAGCTGTACCAGATATTAGTTGGACTCAGAACGTAACATTGCGACAATATGCAGATCTAGAAATACGCATAATCAACCATATCATGATAGTGCATTTCAAACCATTTGATCCCGATCTCTCCTTAGATCTAGTTCTCCATCAACCGATGAGATCTCTCCTTAGCTCAGATCAACCAACTCAGAACCTGCATATCAGATCTCTTTCTCTCTTAGATATTCATGCCTTGTCGAAAGATGATTTTTGCCTAGTGATCTTCTTCTCCTTATATAGCCTTAGGCCTTTCTCAATACCAAGAGCCAAAACCATAGTAACACAATACCATCAACTTTAAAACTAGGGATCGACACGCCCGTCGAGACATAATGGTCCGAAATCATAGGCACAACTTCCAAGGTCTAACCACCATGAACCAAAGGAACCTTTCCACATACACGCGCTTTTTCTGAATCGAACTTGCGTGTACACGCGACTTGGGCTTAACGAAACAGCGTGTATGAGCTTTCTTGCCATGCTGTACTGAGATCTGTCTTCTGATTAAGTTGTCATCACCTGTACTAACCTTTGAGCACCTGTTCCATCCACTGAGTGAGTTGCCATCAAGGACAACACTTGAACCATAATGCCAACAATCTCCCCCTTTGGACTTGATGGCAACAACACCAAATCACTCTCCCCCTTTGACATCAAGGGCAAAGGGTGGACCAAGATATTCTCTTCCTTTGCTGAATCATTCCTCTGTCCATACTCCCCCTGAGTACCTGCTGAAATCTCTGAATAAACTCCCCCTTTGTATATGCCAAGGTGTACCAATCTGTCCATGCTCCCTCGGAGTACATGCTGAATCTCTGTGCTGCTGAAGTGTGCCGTTCATGCTCTTCCTGACTGTAGGCAAGATCTGCAAAAGATGTTCTTCAAGAAGAACATGACTCTATACATCATAAAAGACCTTCCTATCACCAAAGACTCATACATACATCCATCTCTCAACTAAGTGAGGATATTCAAAAAAATGACTCATCCACCCAACCAAGTGGGGATACATCAATATAGACTCATCCACCTAACCATGATAATACATGAACATTTCATCATTCATCCCAGGCATAGTGGGGAAACCAACAAAGGCCGTTACATGACCTTGACACCATAAAAGAGACAAGAGAGATACATGACTTAGAAAAGACATCAGCAGCATCTGATAATCATCTTTTTAGATCAGCAACTTCTTTCTGAGCTCCTTCTTAAACCAATCAACCAAAACATCTGAATGCCAACAATGCTTTATGAGACTTTGGAGCTGCTCCCCCTGAACCTGTGCCTGTTGTACTACCTGAAACTGAGCCTGAAAACTTCTGACATTCCTATTGCTGTTCAGAACTTCAGAGTTTTCCTTTGCTGTTCAGAACTTCATATACGCGTTTTATCCTGTATAAAACAGCGTATGTACGCGGATATTCTTTCTGCAACAAGCGTCCATCATACACGCGACTTACTCACCATAAATCCGCGTGTATACGCACATATCCCTTCCGTAACCTGCGTATACCAACTTTTCTGTAGAACAAACAAATTTCAACAACAGGATGAAGCATCAACTACTCCCAGTTTTTGTCTGAGATATTCAAAAGTTTCCCTGGGCAGTGGTTTTGTGAGAATATCAGCAACTTGCTCCTTAGAAGGAACATACTCCAATTTGACCTTCTGCTCAAGCACTTGTTCCCGAAGAAAATGGTACTTGATTGGTATGTGCTTGGTCTTTGAGTGCATGACTGGATTCTTTGAAATGCTGATTGCACTTGTATTATCACATAAGATAGAGACAGGTGGAGTGCAAGTGATTTGAAAGTCCTGCAAGGTCTGCATCATCCAAAGAAGTTGTGTGCAACAAGATGCTGCAGCCACATATTCTGCTTCAGCTGTAGATAAGGCAATCGAACTTTGCTTTTTGCTGAACCAAGACACTAATCTGGAACCCATGAAGAAAGCACCTCCACTTGTGCTTTTCCTATCATCCACACTTCCAGCCCAATCTGCATCTGTGTAAGCATGAAGAGTGAGATCTGTATTTCTAGGATACCATAAGCCATAGTTTTGGGTCCCTTGAAGATATTTGAAGATTCTTTTGACTGCCTGAAGATGGGTTTCCTTTGGGTTGGCTTGAAATCTTCCAACCATCCCTACTGCATGAGTAATATCTGGTCGAGTACCTGCCAAATAAAGCAAACTCCCAATCATGGATCTATAAGTGGGTTGGTGAACTGCTGCTGATTCATCATTTGCACTGAGGCTGCATCCTGTAACCATGGGTGTACAAACTGGTTTTGATTCTTCCATGCCATACTTCTTCAAGATCTGCTTGAGGTATTTGGTTTGAGACAAGAAGATACCTCCTTCATTTTGTTGGATTTGCAATCCAAGAAAATATGTCAATTCTCCAAGAAGTGACATTTCGAACTCTTTCTGCATAACCAAGGCAAAGTTTTGACTCATAGTTTCTTCATTGCTGCCAAAAATAATATCATCTACATAAACAACAAGAATTAGCAATTTGTTATTTTCAACTTTTATATAGAGATTGCTATCTGCTGATCCTTTTGAAAAGCCTTGTTGGTGAAGATATTTGTCCAACCGATAGTACCAAGCCCTTGGGGCTTGTTTGAGCCCATAGAGAGCCTTTTTCAATCTGCATACAAGGTTTGGATCATTCCCAAGAATGAACCCATCTGGCTGTTCAATATATACTTCTTCTTCTAAGTCTCCATTCAGGAAGGCTGATTTCACGTCCATTTGAAATACCTTGAAGTTTTGAAAGCTTGAGAGAGCAAGGAACATTCGGATGGCCTCTAGTCTTGCCACAGGAGCAAAGGTCTCTTCAAAATCTATTCCTTCTTGCTGTGCATACCCTTTACAAACAAGTCTGGCCTTGTTTCTAATTACTTCTCCATTTTCATTTAACTTATTCTTGAAGACCCATTTTGTTCCTATTACATTCTTATCTTTTGGTCTAGGAACTAATTCCCAAGTGTTGTTCCTTTCGATTTGCTCAAGTTCTTCATCCATTGCTTTGACCCAATATTCATCTTTGCATGCTTCTTTCACATTTTGTGGTTCAATGGAGGAGAGTAGAGCCAAGTAGCTTGAAGCTTCTGCAAGTGTCCTTCTTGTTTGTACTCCTGCTTCTTTCTGCCCCACAATCTGAGTTTCTGGATGATTCTTTTGGACATATCTGGATGGAGTCTTCTCTTCTATTCTTGTCTGCTCCTCTGGTTCTTCTTGAGATTCTTCTTCTTCTTGAGGTTCTTCTTCTTCATCATTTCTCCTTTGAGAGTAACCTTCATCTTCTTCATGATGAACTTGCCTAGGAATATATCCCTTCTCATCAACCACTATATCAATACTGTCAACAATTCTGCCAAGTCTTTTATTGTAGCACTTGTATGCTTTGCTATGTGGAGAATAACCAAGAAGGATGCCCTCATCTGCTCTAGGTTCAAGTTTGCCAAGTTGCTCTTCAGTGTTCTTAATATAACATTTGCTCCCAAAGATTTTGAAATGCTTCACGGAAGGAGTTTTACCACTCCAAAGCTCATGAGGTGTTTGAGTGCTGTTTACTCGGACATTTGTTTTGTTAAGAATGATAACAGCAGCATGTGCGGCTTCTCCCCAGAAGGTTGCAGGAGTACCTGATTCATCGAGCATAGCACGAGCCATTTGTTGGATAGTTCTGTTCATTCTTTCCACAACCCCATTTTGCTGAGGAGTTCTAGCTGTAGAGAATTCTCTTCTTATCCCATGTTCATCACAGAAATCAAAAAATTCATTTGATGTGAACTCCCCACCTCTGTCAGATCTGAGGCACTTGATTTTGTGTCCTGATTCATTTTCGGCCAATGCTTTGAAGGATTTGAATTTTTCGAATGCTTCATCTTTGTGCTTCATAAGCCCTAACCAAACAAACCTTGAGAAATCATCAATGAATAATATCAGATATTCTTCTCCTCGAGGTGACCTTTTCCTAAATGGACCACATACATCTGTATGGACTAGCTCAAGAGGCAAGCTAGCTGATCCTTCCTTCTCTGGAAAGTTAGTTCTGGTCTGCTTTCCAAACTGACAAGATTTGCATATGGTGTTGTCTGGAATTTTGATATCTGGAAGATCGCGAACTGCCTGATATTTGCATGCTTTCCTTATTTGTGAGAAGCTTAGATGTCCCAACCTTCGATGCCATAACCAGTGCTCTTCATCCTTGCTAAGATAGCATTGTTGTTGTTCTTCTTCAAATATGTACAGATTATTTGGAGTTCTTTTGCCTTTGAGAATTGTTTCACCTGTATCAAGATCACGAACAAGACATCCATTCGATCTGAAAATAACCTCTGTTTTTTGATCACACATCTGGCTGACACTTAGAAGATTATGTTTCAATCCATCAACATACAAAACATTTCCAGCCTTGACTTTTTCTTTTAAAGGAGCAATACCTTTTCCTTTTATAGTTGCAGGAGTATCATTTCCAAAAGAGACTTTCTTTCCCTTTTCTAAAGTAGAATAAGATTCAAGTTTTTCTTTATCACCTGTCATATGTTTCGAACATCCACTGTCAATGTACCATAGATTTTCTTGTCCTTCTGCATAAAATGCTATCCCACATCTTTCTGTTTGAGGTTCCTTTATTCTCCATGTTTTGGTGCTTGTGGCTTGTTCCTTTTTCTCCTGAAACCTGCTCCTGCATTCAGAGTCTTTATGACCAAAATTATTGCAAATAGAACATTCAACTTCATTTTCAAGCACCGAAAAGTTGTTATAGGTCCCTTTTGTAATCCCTGTCATACTTCTTTGTTTTTGAGCTTCCCTAGTCATGATTGTTTTATATGCAACACATTGAGCTGCTCTGTGACCAAAGTTGTGGCAAGAAAAGCATTGTCCATTGAAGAAGCTTCTGCGGTTATTGAATCTACCAGCCAACTGATTGTAATTTCTATTTTCATCTATTCTTGAGCCAAACTGAGAAGATTTTACCTGTGGTTGGTTGTAGCTTTTGTTCATCCTTAAGGAGGATTGTCCCTGGTAGTTTCTGTTTGTAACTCGTCCCTGCTTTACCTGATTATCTTCATTGTTCTTCCGCTCATTTCCTCTTGCTGCATCAAGATAACTTTTTGAGGTGGATGCTTGAGAGGTTTCTCCATTATAGCCCAAACCTGTTTTGTTTAGAGGAGACCGCTGCACACTAATAATCTCATCCAAGGTTTCAGATCCTTTGACAAATTTAAGATTAATAGTTTTTGTTTTCTCAATTTCTTTTCTGAGACCAACAATTTCACCTTCTAGTTTTTCAAGATGTTTTTCCTTTTCATCAATCTGAAATTGCAAAGTATCAATAATCACATTCCTTTCTTCTATGCTTCTCTTGAGTCTAGTGATTTCATTATAGAGATTATCCACATCTATAGCATCCTCATAATCATCATCTTCAAATGCCATTAACAGCTTATATTTATTACCTTGTTCATCTTCATCACTGTTTGATAAGCCATCACTATCTTCATGTGTGTAGTAGCTTTTCCTATTTGCACTTTGTTTCTTGTTCCATCTAGCAGGTTCTTTTCTTTTTTCCTTATAAGGACATTTTGCAGCATAATGACCTACTTTCCCACAAGCAAAACATTTGAAAGGTAGCTTACCTCTGAACCTTCCAGAACCCCTTTGAAGATTTCTGACAAAATTTGATTCTTCTTCCTCTTCTTCTGGAACTTGTCTTGCTTCATAGTAATCTTCTTTTCCTGATGCCTTAAAAGCAGCTTCCCTTCTGTCAGATGGACCTCCCTTTCTCATTTCATAAGCGGTTAGAATTCCATGTAGCTGAGACATAGTGAGAACACGGAGATTTTCTTTTTCTTCTATTGCAGATACTTTAGATTCAAACTTGGGAGATAAAGATCTTAGAACCTTTTGAACAACTATAGTTTCTTTTACTTCTTCACCCAAATTTTTCATACAATTAACAATCTCATCTACCCGGAGAAAATAATTAGCCACACTTTCATCATTATACATCCTGAGAGTCTCATATTGAATCCTGAGTGTTTGAAGTTTAGCTTCCTTTACCTGTTCATCTCCTTCATAGCTAGTGATCATTTTGTCCCATATTTCTTTTGCTGATTTGAAGTGCATGACCTTCATGAATTCTGTTTGAGATATACTTCCTAATAGGGTAGCGACTGCTTTTGCATTTGTTTCATATGCCCTTTTCTCATCTGGATCTGTAGGAGTAGCTGAAGGAAAAACATAGCCTTTTTCTACAATGTCCCAAACTTCTGTACCAAGAGATTGAAGATATGCAGTAACTCTTACCTTCCAATAATTGAAATTTGTTCCATCAAAAACCGGTGGCTTGATTGATGCTTCTTTCTCGTAGTTGCTCATGATGAATGATCTTCCTTCAAGCGATCAAGCTTCTCTGAAGGACCTGCTCTGATACCAATTGTTGGAAATAATACTGAGAGGGGGGGGTGAATCAGTATTATCAGATTAATCAAACTTTTAAATACCCAAAAACATATACGCTACTTCAGTTAAGTGAACCAGCGTGTACACGCTACTGTGATGAAGTAAAACAGCGTATAAGCAGAAAACTCTCAATTTAGCTGGCTTATTCTTCAATTAATTGCATCAGGACATTATTCATCATATTAACAGTAAGCATGTGCAGTATAACAGAACAGATAAAAAGCCACACACATGAACACCAAGATATAAGGTGGAAACCCAATGTGGGTGAAAACCACCTGCTGCAAGTTGTCTCTATCTTTCTTAATATGAAACTTCAGTTTACAATCTTTTGTACTGGTGCAGCCTTATACCAGTACGCAGGCTACAACCTGCAGAAGGCTTCAACCTTCTCTCGTTCTCCAAACTTCCTTGGAAGGGAGCTCCAACCCCCTTTGCTTTTGTACTAGCCAAGATACTAGTATGTAGGTGCTGACCTACAATCTTTCTTCTTCCAGGTATCACTTTTCATACATTTTCAGACTTGGATATTCCTGAAGCACAACATTACAATCTGAAGACCACAATTCATTCAATTTTCACAACAGATCATTGAAGTACAAAACAACCCAACTTTGAATCACTGAACCACTGAACCCTGTCAATCACCAGTTACCAGAACACAGAGCAGACTACAGAATTCTGTAATAACAGTCAGACCCCACTGTAAACCCAAATCAAGCTTCAAAAGATATACGCTACTTTAATGAGCAAAAACCGCGTATACACGCGCTTTTACCGAAGCCAACCTGCGTACAGATCTAAAAATAAACTTTTCTAAATTTGCAGCTGTACCAGATATTAGTTGGACTCAGAACGTAACATTGCGACAATACGCAGATCTAGAAATACGCATAATCAACCATATCATGATAGTGCATTTCAAACCATTTGATCCCGATCTCTCCTTAGATCTAGTTCTCCATCAACCGATGAGATCTCTCCTTAGCTCAGATCAACCAACTCAGAACCTGCATATCAGATCTCTTTCTCTCTTAGATATTCATGCCTTGTCGAAAGATGATTTTTGCCTAGTGATCTTCTTCTCCTTATATAGCCTTAGGCCTTTCTCAATACCAAGAGCCAAAACCATAGTAACACAATACCATCAACTTTAAAACTAGGGATCGACACGCCCGTCGAGACATAATGGTCCGAAATCATAGGCACAACTTCCAAGGTCTAACCACCATGAACCAAAGGAACCTTTCCACATACACGCGCTTTTTCTGAATCGAACTTGCGTGTACACGCGACTTGGGCTTAACGAAACAGCGTGTATGAGCTTTCTTGCCATGCTGTACTGAGATCTGTCTTCTGATTAAGTTGTCATCACCTGTACTAACCTTTGAGCACCTGTTCCATCCACTGAGTGAGTTGCCATCAAGGACAACACTTGAACCATAATGCCAACATATGAAAATCAACTATGCCCAACCATGTTTATTTTAGTATTTTTAATATTTATATTAGGGTTTTTATACCTTGGGTTTATAATATTTGTCCCTCGGGTTTAATATTATTCCCTTAGGTTCATAATCCCTTGGGGTTTTAGTATTAATCCCTTGGGTTTATTGTTCCTTCTTGCTTATAATATCAATCTCTTGGGTTTATTATTCCCCGGTGAACCATGGTTTATTATGATGTCAACCATGGTCCAACATGGAATTGTTATAACCATTATCTCTATATTTAAATCAACCATGGTCAACCATGTTTATTTTAGGGTTTATAATATTCATGATAGGGTTTACACACCTTGGGTTCATAATTTTTATACCTTAGGTTTATTATTCCCTTGAGTTTATAATACCAATCGATTGGGTTTATTGATGTAAGCGTTTATATTCCAAGGGTTTTAATATTATTCAACCATGGTCAACCATGTTCAAGAATGGTCAACCATGGTCCAATGTTGCATTGTCACATGTATTTTATTATTTTATTATTTTTAATAATTATCTTAGGGTTTTTATACCTTGGATTTATAATATTAGACCCTTGGGATTAATATTATTCCCTTAGGTTCATAATCCCTTGGTGTTTTAGTATTAATCCCTTGGGTTTATTGTTCCTTCTCGCTTATAATATCAATTGCTTGGCTTTATTATTCCCTGTCAACCATGGTCAACCATGGCACAACATGGAAGTGTGATAAGGATTGTCTCAATATGAAAATAAAAGATCGCCAATCATGTTTATTTTAGTTTTTATAATATCTATCTTAGGGTTTATATACGTTGGGTTTATAATATTAGTCCCTTGAATTTAATATTATTCCCTTGGGTTCATAATCACTTGGTATTTTAGTATTAATCCCTTGGGTTTATAATATCAATCCATTTGGTTTATAATATTAATCATTATCAACCATGGTCAATCATAACCAACCATGTTCAACCATGGTCAAACAAGGTTGGATATGGAAATCAAGCATGGTCAACCATGGTCTAACATTGCGTTTGACAATGATTGTCTTGATCTGAAAATCAATCATGGTAAACCATGGTTGACCATGGGTCAATGTTGCATATTTGTGACAAGGATTGTCTCTATATGGAAATCAACATAGTCAACCATGGTCAACCATGTTGATTTTGTGGTTTATAATATTGATGTAATGGTTTATATACCTTGAGTTTATAATTGTTATCCCTTAGGTTTATCATTCCCTTGGGTTCATAATAAAAATCTCTTGGGTTTATTGACATAAGAGTTCATATTCCTAGGGTTTAATCATATTCAACAATGGTTAACCATAATCAATCATGGTCAACCATGGTCCAATGTCACATTGTGACAAGGATTGTCTCAATATGAAAAATAAACATGCTTAACCATGCTTATTTTAGTATTTTTAATATTTATCCTAGGGTTTCATACCTTCGGTTTATAATATTAGTCCTTTGTGTTTAATATTATTCCCTTAGGTTCATAATCCCTTGGGGTTTTAGTATTAATCCCTTGGGTTTATTGTTTCTTCTCACTTATAATATCAATCACTTGGGTTTATTATTCCCTTAGGTTTATAATATTAATCAATGTCAACAATTGTCAACTATGGTGAGTCATGGGGTTTTAGTATTAATCCCTTAGGATTATAGTTGGGTTTACCAATGTTGGGTTTATAATATTAGTCCCTTGGGTTTAATATAATTCCCTTAGGTTCATCATCCCTTTAGGTTTTAGTATTAATCCCTTGGCTTTACTGTTCCTTTGGGTTTATAGTATCAATCGCTTAGGTTTCTTATTCCCCAGTAAACCATGGTTTATTATGATGGCAACCATGGTCCACCATGGTCCAACATGGAATTGTGATAAGGATTAGCTCAATATGAAAATCAATGATGGTCAATCATGTTTATTGTAATGTTTATACTATTTATCTTAGGGTTTATATACGTTGGGTTTATAATATTAGTCCCTTGGATTTGATATTATTCCCTTGGGTTCATTATCCCTTGGGGTTTTAGTATTACTCCCTTGGGTTTATTATTCCCTTAGGTTTATAATATCAATCATGATCAACCATTGTTAATCATAGCCAACCATGGTCAACCATCATTGAATGTCGCATTGTGACAAGGATTATCTCACCATGAAAATAAACCTTATTTATTTTAGTGTCTATAATATTTTATTTCAGTTTACCAATGTTGGGTTTATAATATTAGTCCCTTGGGTTTAAAATTATTCCCTTGGGTTCATAATCCCTTGGGGTTTTAGTATTAATCCATTGGGTTTATGTTTCCCTTGGGTTCATAATAACAATCCCTTGGGTTTATTATTAACTTGGGTTTATAATATCAATGATGGTCAACCATGGTCATCCATAACCAATGTTGGTCAACTACGGACAATCATGGTCAGATCTCACATTATGACCAAAATTATCTCCACTTAGGGTTTATATAGCTTGGGTTTATAATCTTAGTCCCTTGGGGTTAATATTATTCCCTTAGGTTCATAATCCCTTGGGGTTTTAATATTAATCCCTTGGGTTTATTGTTCCTTTGGGTTTATAATATCAATTGCTTGGGTTTATTATTCCCCGGTCAACCATGGTTTATTATGATGTCAACCATGGTCCAACATGGAATTGTGATAAGGATTGTCTCAATATGAAAATCAACGATGGTCAATCATGTTTATTTTAGTGTTTATATTATTTTTCTTAGGGTTTATATATGTTGGGTTTATAATATTAGTCCCTTGGGTTTAATTTTACTCCCTTGGGTTCATAATCCCTTGGGGTTTTAGTATTAATCCCTTGGGTTTATTATTCCTTTAGGTTTATAATATCAATCCCTTGAGCTTATTATTCCCTTAGGTTTATAATATCAATCATGGTCGACCATTGTCAATCATAGCCAAATATGGTCAACCATGGTTGAATGTTACATTGTGACAAGGATTGTCTCAGCATGAAAATAAACCATGATCAACCATGGTCCAGTGTCGCATTGTGACAAAGCTTGTATCGATATCAAAATTAATGATGGTCAACCATGGTCCAACAAGACATTGTGATAAGGATTGTCTCAATATGAAAATCAACCATGGTCTTTAAAATATTTATCTTAGGGTTTATATACGTTGGGTCTATAATATTAGTCCATTGGGTTTAATATTATTCCCTTGGGTTCATTATCCCTTGGGGTTTTAGTATTAATCCCTCGGGTTTCTAATATCAATCCATTAGGTCTATAATATTAATCATGGTAAACCATGGTCAATCATAGGCAACCATGTTCAACCATGTTCAAACCACATGGATATGGAAATCAACCATGGTCAAACCACATCGATATGGAAATCAACCATGGTCCAATGTTTGTTTCTCACAAAGATTGTCTCAATATCAAAATCAATCATGGCCAACCATGGTTAACCATGGTCCAATGTTGCATTGTGATAAGGATTGTCTCTATATTTAAATCAATCATGGTAAACCATGGTCAACATTGTTTATTTTAGTGTTTATATACCTTGGGTTTATAATTTTTATACCTTAGGTTTATTATTCCCTTGGGTTTATAATATCAATCCATTGGGTTTATTGATGTAAGCGTTTATATTCCTAGGGTTTAATATTATTCAAGCATGGTCAACCATGTTCAAGCATGGTCAACCATGGTTCAATGTCACATTCTGACAAGTATTTTCTCAATATGAAAAGCAACTATGCTCAACCATGTTTATCTTAGTGTTTTTAATATTTATCTTAGTGTTTTTATACCTTGGGTTTATAATATTAGACCCTTGGGTTTAACATTATTCCCTTCGGTTCAAAATCCCTTGGGGTTTAGTATTAATCCCTTGAGTATATAATTCCTTCTAGCTTATAATATCAAACACTCAGGTTTATTATTCATTGGTCAACCATGGTTGATTATGATGTCAACCAGACATGGAATTGTGATAATGAATGTCTCAATATGAAAATTAACGATGGTTAATCATGTTTATTTTAGTTTTTATAATATTTATCTTAGGGTTTATATACGTTGGATTTATAATATTAGTCCCTTGGGTTTAATATTATTCCCTTGGGTTCATAATCCCTTGGGATTATAATATCAATCCATTGGGTTTATAATATTAATCATTATCAACCATGGTCAATAATAACCAACCATGTTCAAGCATGGTCGAATAAGGTTGGATATGGAAATCAAACATGGTCAACCATGGTCTAACGTTGCGTTCAAAAATGATTGTCTCGATATGAAAATCAGTCATGATCAACCATGGTTGACCATGGCCCAATGTTGCATATTTGTGACAAGGATTGTCTCTATATGGAAATCAACATAGTCAACCATGGTCAACCATGTTTATTTTAGGGTTTATAATATTAATGTTAGGGTTTATATAACTTGGGTTTATAATTGTTATCCCTTAGGTTTATTATTCCCTTGGGTTTATAATACAAATCCCTTGCATTTATTGATCTAAGGGTTAATATTCCTAGGGTTTAATTATATTCAACAATTGTTGACCATAATGAACCATGGTCAACCATGGTCCAATGTATCGTTGTGACAAGGATTTTCTCAATATGAAAATCAACCATGCTCAACCATGTTTATTTTAGTATTTTCAATATTTATCTTAGGGCTTTATACCTTGGGTTTATAATATTAGTCCCTTGGGTTTAATATTATTCCCATAGGTTCATAATCCCTTGGGGTTTTAGTATTAATCCCTTGGGTTTATTATTCCTTTGGGTTTATAATATCAATAAGTTGGGTTTATTATCCCCTTATGTTTACAATATCAATCGGTCAACCATTGTTAACTATGGTCAATCATGGGGTTTTAATATTAATTCGTTGGGTTTATCTTTCCCTTCAGTTGATAATATCAATCCCTTGGGGTTTATATTATCAATGATGGTCAACCATGGTCAACAATAACCAACCATGGTCAACCATGGTTTGATGTCACAATGTGACAAAAAATATCTCCATATAAAAATCATGATCAATCTTTGTTAATCATGGTCAACCATGGTTGATCGTGGTCAACCATGTGTTATAGAATCAAACATGTTCAACCATGGTCAATCGTGGTCAACCATGGTCAATCTTGGGTTTTTAGTATAAATCCCAATGGTTTGTTATTCCTTTGAGTCAAACATGGTGAATCATAGTCAACCATGGTCAACCATGATCAAATGTCGTTGTGTGACAAAGATTCTCTCGATATGAAAATCAACCATGGCAATCGCGGTCAACCATGGTCCAATGTCACATTGTGACAAAGAATTAATTATTATTATTTTTATTTAATTAATTAATATTCATATTATTATTATTTAATAATATTTAATTAAAAAAATATTATTATTGTTTAACAATAATTAAATATTTAACTGCTATTTATTAATTTTTATTAGTAAATTTTTATTATTATTAGAAAATAGAATAGAATAAAAATATTTATATTTTTTCTAAAAATAATATTATTTTTTTTAATAAAATAAATAATTATTTATTGACATTTTATAAAAAATAATAATAAATTATTATTATTATTATATATTTATCAATGGTTTGTGTCATAGAAATAAAACCTTATGGGTATATCAACCATGTTTACTAAAATAATTAATGTTAGGAAAAATATTTTTGTAATTAATATCACTAATATTATTATGAATTAATATAATAATCATAATAATAATTGTATTATATTATTATATAATGTAATATATTATAATATATTATTATTATAATAATATAATAATAATTATATTATATATATATTATTCTTATAAAAATAAAATATAATAATAATTATTATTATAACTATTATATTACATTATATTATAATGTAATAATAATAATAATATATTATTATTATTTTATTATAGTAATATAATAATAATATAATTTTCTTTTTATAATATTATTATCATTTATTATTATTAATTAATATTACTAATATTATTATTATTTAAGATTATTATTATGATATTAATACAATAATCATTAATATATAAATATATAAGAATATGGTTGTTATTATTTATATAGTTATTAATAATCTTAAATAGTTGGTTTTTTTAAAAATATACATAATAATTATTAATGTGGTTGACATAGGCCTATCGGCTTATATCAACCACAATTTTATATATGCCTATCCGCGTATATCAACCATATTGGTAAATGTGGTTGTGCTAGTTTAAATCAACCCACATGTATGAAGTCACTCTTTCTCAAAAATAAATTTTATTTTTAATAATATATTTAAATATAAAATTAATTATTAATTTATAAATAAATTTATATTTTATCTATTTATTCCTAATTTTTTATTTATTTTAAAGTAAATATATGAAATTATATAAATTTTCTATAGCTTTTATTTATTTAAACTTATTAAAACGAAATATTAAAAAATAATATACTCTTTTGATTAAAAGCAAACATTAAAAAATGAAAAAAGGATACTAAGGCAGAGGAATTGGCCAGACGGTCAAAAGTGGCAAGAATCCGGGAAAAAAAATCAATTTTTTTTAAGCTGTCATGTTTGAACTCAAAAACTTGGGGCACCCAAAATCCCTAGATTTACAAAAAAAATCCAGTCGGATTTTATCAAAATCTTGCGAGACATTCTATGATTTTCCGATCAAAAAATAATATACTCCTTGATTTGCGATTTAAAAAGATAAACTTTTAAAACCTTGTTGATTCCCCCATTTTTTATATTATTACACAATTTTTAAAAGAGTAAATTCAACATTTTTAAAGAGGTGAATATATAAGTGCAAATAAGTAATCATTTCTAATTAGACTAAAATTTTATTTAGTTATAGAAGGCTTAAGTTTAACATGTGCGCGCAACAACCCAGCCCAAGCATGCGCTGACCTAGTCGCTGCTGCCCCTGCGGATCCATCTCTCGGCACCCTCCTGCTGCTGAGGCCAACCAGACCATGCAATCCTTTGAGGAGGGAGATCCTCACTCTTCCATGCAAACAGGGAATGAAGAAAATGCAGAAGATTTCGCATCTTTAATCGTAGAGAATGGAGCTCCAAGGAACAAACCATCAGTCAATAAATTTGTCAAGAAACTTGAAAGTATCCCAGAGATTTCCCTCCCTCCAACACTTCCAAGAAGAGCAACCATCTCTTTGGTAGAACGCAGACTTGTTGGGCAGTTCACAGGGCTATGGCCTTCGCCCAAATCAGTGCAAAAATGGGTGGAAAGAAACTAGAATGCAACCACACAGGGGAAGATAGCAATACGATTATGTGGAAGGGGTTACTACACCTTTGTCTTTGAAACAAAGGAGGACAGAGATCTGATATTTAGAAATAGACCTTACTTCATGGACTCCAAAGGTTTATACCTAAACAAGTGGATGCCAAATTTTGATCCAGAGATGGATGTCCCAAACGCAATGCCCATGTGGGTCAGGTTCCCGCGTCTTCCTCTTCACTACCAGGGAGACGAATCTGTAAAGGCTATAGGAAATACATTGGGAAAATATATAGATAGATGTGAGCCAAAAGACAACATGCACGTGTGTGCAAGAATATGTGTGGAAGTAGATCTCGGAAAAGGCCTCCCAGAAGCAATAAAGATCAAGGTTGACTAGTGGACACACATTTAGTAGCTGGACTACGAGCAAATACCATTTAAATGCAAGGTATGTCACGAGTATGGTCATTTTACAAATAGGTGTCTTAAGAAAATAGAGAATGAAAATGTAGAAGAGCAAGAACCTACATGGGAACAAATGAAAAGGAAAAAACCTACCAATAAGCAGACTGTGCCAAATATTTATCTGTCCCATGAAGCAAATGAAACAACCTCCCAGCCTCCAGCGAAGGTTACTCCTTCGGATCACACTACTTTGAATCCTTTTGAGCCATTAGAAGACTCCTTTGATCCACCCTCTCCCAGATCCCCACCCTTAAACCCTATAGCTCTCATATCCATGCCCAACCCAATATCCTCCCCTCCTCCTCCCTCAGTGGACCACATTCTAACTAGAAACGAAGCCAAAGAAATCCCTCAAGCCTGGGATCAACAAAAAAAAGTGGGAAGGAAATCCAATAAAGAAATCAGATATGAGGTAGCAGCTAAAGAAATGGCCCTAGGAACACAACAGCCAATGGATTCATTCCTTGGGAAACAAACAGGAAGTCACGAAAAAGCTCAGCGGAGAGGAAAGGGACGACCACACCAACACAACAATAAATAATGATATTGGTCTCTTGGAATTGTCGCGGCCTTAGCACCTCCTTTAAAGTCAATGCAGCTAGAGACATTTTAGCCAAGCAACAACCAAATATATATGATCCAAGAGACCAAACTAAACAAGCAAGAAAGTCAAAAAATGATTCAAAAACTAAAAAATTATGAAGAAGTAGCATTAGAAGCCACAGGAGCATAAGGAGGAATCAACACCATTTGGGACAAAAGAAAATGGGAATTAATGACCCACAAGACTAGTAGACACTGGATTCGAACAGAGTTAAGGAATCTCAATAGAAAAGAACAATATAGCATTATATATGTGTATTCTCCAAATCACTATAGAGAGAAAGAACAATGCTAGAAATTAGTTAAAGAGGAAATAGCAAAGAGACAAAGTGGGCACTTAATTCTGGGAGGTGATTTAAATCTGATAAGGAACACAGAAGAAAAATTTGGTGGATCCTTCCACAATGATCCGTCAAGAGAAGCTCTTGAAGGAATAATAGAAGATTACAAATTAATAGACATTCCACCAAGCAATGGAAAATACACTTGGAATGACAAAAGAATTGGAAAAAACAACATAAAAGAAATGTTGGACATAAATCTCATTCATGAAATTATAGCAGCTACTTACACTCTTGTGAAAAGTAAAATTGTTCACAACTGAGCTTCAGATCACAAGACGATGGTACTAATATTGGGGAAGCTATAAAATCAAAGACCCCTTCCCTTAAGATATAATCCAATTTGGGATAGCAAGGAAGATTTTGGCAAACAAATAAAGGACAACTAGAAAAAATGTGTCATGAGATCTCCTCGGTATGTTTGGGAAACTAAGCTAAAGAACCTAAGGATGCACTTAAAAAACTGGGCAAGAGAAAATGATCTTCGAGACAAAGCTAGGAAGGTCTAATTGCAAAAAAAGATGGATAACCTTTGCAAGGAAAAAGAGAACAAGGAAGAAAGTAAGAAAAACCAGGTACAAGAAAAGGAAATATATATGGAAATACATAAGCAAAATATGCAACAAGAACAGGAAAGCAGACTGAAATTAAGATGTCTCTGGCTAAAATCGGGAGACAAAAATACAACCTTCTTCCACAATACAATGAAAATAAAGATGTCAAAAAATCAGATAGAACAGATTCAAGTAAATGGTCACAAAATAAAAGGAGTAGAAGCAATAAAAAACGCAGCACATAAACACTTCAAAGAACTCCTCTCAACAAGTGACCAACAGGCAACTAAAGAAGAAATTTTGTAGCATATGAAAAAGAAAAATAAGCGACCAGCAAAATAGGGAATTAGATAAAGAAATTGCTGAGGAAGAAGTCAGAGAAGCTATGTGGAATCTCCACCCTGATAAGGCAGTAGGTCCAGTTGAGTTTACAATATCCTTTATGGACAACATTGAGAAATTATCAAAAAAGACCTAATGAGAATGCTCAAAAATGCTTTCCAAAAAAAAAAGATTGGAGGAAATACAAAATCCTCCTTCCTAGACCTCATTCCCAAAGAACCCAATCCTACAACTTTTAACAGATATAGGCCAATCTCCCTGTGCAACTCGTCTTATAAGATTCTTACCAAAATTCTAGCAAACATAATGGAGAAATTACTTCCAAAAATAATCTGAGAAAACCAATGAGGATTTGTCCCCAGGAGGCAAATCACAGACAATGTGATAATTGTATAGGAGGCTATCCACAATAGTATCCAAAGAAAAGAGAGAGGAATGACTGTTAAGTTAGATATGGCTAATGATTTTGATAGAGTTAATCATAACTTTCTTGCAGTAGCTCTCAAAAGGTTTGGCTTCTCAACAAATTTCATAGAGATTATCTAGGCATGTATTTCAAATCCTTGGATAGCCTCTTTAGTCAATGGTCAGCCCAGTAAATTTTTCCAAAGAACTTGAGGGCTGAGGCAAGGTTTTCTGCTTTCTCCATTCTTGTACATCATCATGGCTGAATCGCTGAGTGCTATGCTAGAAAATCATAGAAAAGAGAAAAAAATAACAGGGATCCAAATATCGAGAGGAGTCAAAGATATAAACCATTCTCTCTTTGTAGATGATACCCTTATCATAAGCAGGACATCCTGCATTATAGCAAAACAATTCAAAAAAGTCTTGGATGAATTTCTTCTAGCTTCAGGAGGAATCTTAAACAACTCGAAATGCAGAATATACTGTTGGAACACCCCATCAGAAACAATGCAGCATATCTCTCAAATCCTGGAAATACCTTTACAAATAAATTGGAGCCACTTCACTTACCTTGGGTTGCCCTTAGCAGAGGAAGTGGTAAAATCAGAAGTCTGGAACAAGCAAGTAGAGAAAATGAAGGGAAAAATTCAGAATTGGGGAGTGATGTGGCTCAACGTGGCAGGAAGAGTGACACTGATTAAAGAACTTTTCTTGGTCTTGCCTATATATCAGAATGTAATCATTATGGTTGCTGAAAGCACCCACAAGCAAATGGAACCGATAATTGGAAGCTTTCTCTGGCAAGGAGGAAAGCAAGATAATAAAAAATTCAGCCTTGTTAAATCAGAGCAAGTTACTCTTCCCTATGAAAAAGGAGGTATAGAAATATGTTTGCCAGGACTAATGAACATTGCTCTAGGGACAAAAATTATCTGGAGAATGATAAATGGGAATGGCTAGTGGTGGTTAAAAGTACTAACAATGAAATACTTAAACTGTCATAGAACAAAGCTGCTCACTGAAACTATTCCAGACAGACCATGCACCCAAATCTGGAAATTGGTAGAAAGGATAATCCCTCTCATTAGAGATCAAATATCCAAAAATCCAGGGAATGGAAAAACAATTTCTATTTGAGAGGATAGAATAATGGGGAAAAATCCCTTAAATCAGCAAGAAAACTTAAGGGGACTTCAAAGATGGATGGAAGAGAAAAGTTTTAGCACTCTTTGTTCTATCTCAGATTAGGATCAAAATAACTGGGTAAGATGGAAAAAGTTGGCAACACCACCAAGACTAAAAAGTAAGTGGGAAATTTTAAAAACCCATCTGGCAGGGGTCACCCCCATCAACATAGAAGAGCAGGATGACTTTGTTTGGGATCCAAATGGAGGGGATTACGCAGTGAAATCGGAGCACAACCTCCTCCAAAAACACCACAATCAAAATGACTGGAGCCTTTGGAAGGCAGCTTGGAATTGAGAGAGTTTGCCCAAAATTAAAGTCTTCACATGGACGCTTCTCAAAGGTAAAATTCTTACCTCTAAAAAAAAAAAAAAAGGAATACAAGGGCCGTCAAAATGTGTCATGTGTCAAAAGGAGGAAGAATCAATCCAAGACCTCTTCATTAACTGTATGGTGGCAAGAGAGTGTTAGAAATAGGCAATAAGTCCTTTGGAAATAAACATAAATCCAACAACTCAGTTGACAACTTTTCATAAAAATTGGGATTAAAGCTACCCATATACAAAGAAAAAAGGCAACAATAAACAGGATATGGAAATGCCTCCCTTCAATCTTGTGTTGGCAAATTTGGTAATCAAATGCATTTTCAAAGATCAAAAGCCAAATCTAGGCAAGATCCTAGCCAAAACTTGGAGCTAAGTTGTAGAGATAATAAGTACAAATGGAATCTCAAAAATGGACCAGAATGACTTACAACAAGAAGAGAAAGACTAGTACAACAAAGCAATGCTAGAAAACAAAGCAAAAGCAATAGTTACAGCAAAAAATAAAGAATTTCACACAAACAAGAATTGGAAATTAAGATTGGATGATAAAGAATTTGTAGAATGGATAAAAGAATAGAAGAGACACATTCTCTTTTTTGATGGAGCTGCAAAAAATAACCCAGGTAAAGCAGGGGCAGGAGGAGTCATTCTAGATCCAAATGGGAAAAAAATAATAACCTATGAATGGAGCCTTGGAGAAATGACAAACAACAGGGCTGAAGCATACAACCTTCTCCTAGGCACAAGGCTTTTAAACAAAAATGCAATCAAGGACCCTATAATAATAGGGGACTCAGCTATCATAATAACAGCATTGGATGCCAAAAGGGACTTCAAAAGCATAGCCATCAACAAAATCTATCAAAGGATTAGAAAAAGCTTTGAAACCCTGGGAAAAATAACCATAAAGCATGTCCTGAGAAATCAAAATAAGGACGCTAATAGTCATGCCAACAAAGCAATTGACAGACCAATTGGGATTTTCAAAGAGAATAATGAAGTTTATGAAGAAAGTATACCATGATTCCACAACCAGTATGAGGATCGAGAAAGAGGATATAGATCCGAAAAATCACACAAGAAATTTTGCAGGGGGAAAAAATAAAAAAGAAGAATAAAAATATCAATTCAAGTTGGAGATTACAGGAAGAAAACAGAGAATATAAGTTAGCATACATTCTCAACTGTAATCAACATTGCTTAGAGCACTCGACTCTCAAAATCCCAACATCCTACACTACATGATGAAACAAGATTCCAATTCTCCTCCTCTCTTGGGCGAGGCCGGCTTTAGTCGTGTCACCAATGAACGCCAGGATAGTAACAGTATTGCAAGCAATAGTCATATCTCCAAGGTCGCCTATGTAAGCTCCCAGGTGACCCGAGACAGTAAGGCATTTAATAGCAGCAAGTCTCCCCTCATCCGAGACCAATATATTAGGACAAGAAACCACAAGAATTTGAATATTTGCTGCAAAGAAAGTGTGAGGAGACAGATGAAGAATCCTCGCACTTGAACTGTTGGATCCTGAGATCAACAGATAAGGAATGCCATGAGAGGCATCAAGAGAGGAACTCGATGGAGGCAGATCAAGGGTCATCGTGCTCTAACTTGCACAAGACTTAGTCAAAGCTAAAAGGCGGGAATTCACAAGAGCGGTTTATTGGGAGGAGATTAAGTGGTAAGTGGTTTCTAGAGGGAACCCCCCAATTCCACTCATCATTGGACACGTAGCAAGCATGTGGGGCAAGAATACTGCTTTATTGAGTGGGTATTCTCCGCGTGGTTTTCCCACCTGAAATCAATGCCCTCCATTGGATATTTTGCGTGGGGATCGACGATAGTGGAGAGATGTGCAGTTTGAATGATTGGCGTTAGGTGGTGTCGATCAGATTTCACGGAGGAAACCTACGGTGGAGATTGAGTCTATTCAAGGCCAGTTTTGATATTTTCTCCAAGTCTGTGGAAAAGCGGAACTATTATCCCATGTGCTTGTTTTTTTTCCCGCCTTTTCCAAAGTTAAGTGTGGGTTCTTTGGTTAAGTCCGCTGTTTCAATGTTAAGTGCGGGTTTTTGTATTTTTTGAAGCTTTTAAGAAATAAGGTTGTTAAAGTAGCTATGGGGACTGCACTCCCTGTTGGGCACTACTTTGATCCAACCCTCCTTGGATTGTACAAGGAACTAGCTTCCTTTTCCCTATTTTTTGCAATATATAAAAAGTAACCAATTGTGTTAAAAAAGAAAGATAAAAGGTTTAAGTTTGATTTATTGATTTTTATAAAAATTATTATAATTTAGATTAAGGAAACAAGGTTAATAGTTTAATGTTTTTTTTACTAGAATATAGAGATACAATTTCATCACTTTTTATTAGGTGAAAATTATTCTAAATATATAAGTCGATTAAAAACATTTAAGTATTTTTTTTGAGTGAAAGTGAGCTTGATATATCTAAAACTTTATATTTAGGATTTTAACATTACTTTTTGTTAAATCTAAAAAATTGTTGGGAAAAGTGCAAGAATGTATGATATTTAAATTGTTCCCATTAAAAATAGCTAAAATACTATAAAGCAAAATTTTACACAAAAATTGTAAAAACAAATTCAATTTATTTACTTATTGTGAAAAAAACTAAACTAGAAAGTTCAATTTATTGCACGGAGAGGCGCTCTACAACCCAGTATGGGGGTAGATCTCATGTAAACATGATCTCATGTAAACATGTAAACAACCCAGTATGGTGCGAGAGGTGCTCTACAACCCAGTATGAGGGTAGATCTCACGTAAACATGTAAACAACCCAATATGGGGGTAGATCTTATGTAAACATGTAAATGTAAATGTAAACATTTAACATGTAATGTTTAACATTTAACATTATTGATCTAATGCCGGCCGTATTTAGATATCAATCTAATTATTATTATGTATAAAGACAATATAAATTTAAAATATAAAGAGGTTTATGAACACTCAAAAAATAGGTATGGTAACTAAATAAAAATATAAATAATTTGGAAGTATGGTATGGTAAATAAATAAAAATATAGATAAACTAGAGGTATGGTAAATAAATAAAAGCTCTTTTTATATTTACTCCATAAACCTCTTTATATTTACGAATACTCAAAACAGAGGTTTTATTTAGGTAAAGCCTATGGGCCAAATACCATTTTAATACCATGGGCTAAATACCATATTTATAAAAAAAGGTATGGTAAATTAATAAAAATATAAAAGAGATAAATAAATAAAACATTCTTTTTATATTTATTCTGCAATTGGCTTTATATTTAAGAACACAAAAAAAGAGGTTTTATTTATGTGAAGCCTATGGGTCAAATACCATGGGCTAAATTATCATTCATATCATGAAAAAAATATTAACCCTGATACTAATAAAAATAAAGATGGCACATGGTATTGACCCATGGTATTCAAGTGGAATGTAACCTATTTAAAGTGGGAAATTAAGCGAACATAGATCCATATTTACTCTGGATCTACTAGGCCACGAAAGAGATCAAATATCTTGATATGCCAACTAGAATAGAGTGAAAAAAGATTTGATCCCTCTCAGCCCTTGCTAGATCCAGAGTAATGATGGATCTACGCTGGTTTTCTTATTGTGTCTAACCCACTATGTCAGAGATTTGTAATGTAATGTTTAACATTTTGACTAAATCAAATTACATAAAATTAAAAAAAAAAAAAAAAAATTAAATAAAAAAATCAATGTACATTTGTAAATATTTTTAATATTTTTAAAATCTAAACGTTAAATTCTAACCCTTATATTATTGGTCTCTACATTGTGCTCTGTCTATTTAAACATATGCCAAATCCACTTCTCCATCTTATGAACCATACTAGATGGTTCTAAAAGCATCCAACAAAAATAGTATGATGTGATTTTTTCTGAAAAATCCTTCCTTTATACATATTATTAATCACAAAAGAGTCAATTCACATTTTAACACACTCAAAATAAAATAACCCTTTAAAAATAACTGTATAAAAATAAAATAGTAATCATAAAAATAATAATAATAGCTGATGGTATTGACCCATGGTATTGAGAACTTGTATTATTGACCCATGGTATTCATGTGGAATATAGCCTATTTAAAGGGGGAAATTAAACCAACCTAGATCCATCTCAACTCCACCGAGAGGGATCAAATCTCTTGATATGGAAACCTCTTTTAGAGTGAAAAGAGATTTGATCCCTCTCCGCACCTAGTAGATCCAGAGTTAATTTCTTGATATGCAAACCTCTTTTAGAGTGAAAAGAGATTTGATTCCTCTCCACCAGATCAAATCTCTCGGTATGCAAACCATGAAAAAAGATTTGATTCGTTAATTTCTTGATATGCAAACCTCTTTTAGAGTGAAAAGAGATTTGATTCCTCTCCACCAGATCAAATCTCTCGATATGCAAACCATGAAAAGAGATTTGATTCCTCTCCGTGAGATCAAATATCTCGATATAAAAATCTCTTTTAGAGTGAAAAGAGATTTGATCCCTCTCCAGGCTTAGTAGATTAGATCTAGAGTTAAAATCGCAACCGAGAGGGATCAAAGCTCTCGATATGAAAACTCTTTTAGAGTGAAAAGCTATTTGATCCCTCTTTTCCCTTGGTAAATTAGATCTAGAGTGCAAATAGCAAGAGGGATCAAATCGATATGAAAACCTAGAGTGAAAAGTTATTTGATCCCTCTCTACCCTTGGTGAATAAGATCTAGAGTGCAAGCACCAAGAGGGATCAAATTGATATTGAAACCTCTTTTAGAGTGTAACAAACAGCGAGACATCATGCAGTATTTTTACCAAGTTTAATTTCATTTATGTTATTTAACTATTAAAACTATTGGGCTTAAAATAGCTAGAACAAATATTGTTAATTATTATTTAAAAGACTTTGGACCAAATTATTAAAAGAATCAAAGAACTGAGAACAATTACAACTACTCGTTCACCCTTTTTACTTAAAGGGAAAAGAGGGCAGAACCCTGCGGGTTGGAAGAGAAGGACTGTGTTGCATTCTTCCTTGACCTAGCAAACATAACCAGTGGAAAGAAAGTTGAGTTAATAAGATGTGAGGTACTGGACTTGCTGGACAGAGCTGTGATGCCCAAGGTACCTAGCTCTTCCTTATTGGTAGAAGTGGAAGGGCTCGGAGGAGGAAACTGGACGTAATTTCCAATTCTGAGGCTAAACCTGGACGTACCTAGCTCTTCCTTATTGGCAGAGGTGGAAGGGCTCGGAGGAGGAACCTAGACGTAATTTCCAATTCTGAGGCTAAACCTGGACGTAATTACCAGTTCTGAGGTTGGGTGGTGAGATATTCTGATTATTTAATATATACATAACGAAATATAGATAAGTGATACTAACATGGTAATCATTATTAGTAGAATAGTTTGAATGTTTAGTGTAAATTGAAATAACATAGTAATAGTGAATGACCTGTTCAATGTAAGTACATAGTTTGGAAATGGTTTAGCATAGATAATGATCATTCACTAATTTCTAAGTAGAATAGTAAGGAAAATAGATGGTGCATGCTTTCCTAATGGAGTTTGGAAATGGTTTAGCATAGATAATGGTCATTCACTAATTTCTGAGTAGAATAGTAAGGAAAATAGATGGTGCATGCTTTCCTAATGGATACTAATACAGATCTAGAGAACTGTAAAACTATCAGTTAGCAATCAATGTTGAACTAATAAGCAAAATAACATTACAGACGAATGTCGATTTAACCTGGAAACACATAAGTATATAAACTGTAAAGCAGATGCCTATCAGTTTTTTGCTAGAAATAAATAAATAAATGGTACGAATTGTAAACATATTCATATAGAAATACATATGTCTAAATATCAGACCTCCGTCATACACAGGAATTTCCTTAAATTGTATAAAGCAGTCAACTCGACAAATCCTTCCCCATGCTTTCGGTTAATTAAATGATTTATTTACAATTCTTTACATACCTAGGGTTTGAGCCACAGACAAGTTTGTAAAGAACCCATCAATAGCCATGTACCCTAGTTTCTTAAAACTAAACCATGAATTCTAATCATACTGATCACAAATATGTACATAAAGCACTTTAAACAAAAATGAATGCCATAGCCTGCACAACGACTAAGAAGAAAATCATGCACAACAAATAACCCTTAGTAATCAACCAAATCCCAAAGCTCGGTAACTGGTTATACAAAAATGAGGGTTTACATAAATAAACACCAAAAATTCATTAATAAGTTTGATATAAATATATTTCGTCGAATCTGTTCCAGTCGAAAAACATTTCACAAAATTACAATAATTTATGTCATATGCTCAGCAAAGAATTGAACTATATTAATTTTTGGCAGCTATTATGAGTAGAAATAAGCCCAAAACCTTAATTAATATTACAATTCATAGTCTATAACTCATCTTGTCTGAAGCCGCAACATCAAACGAATTACAACTCTTGAAACCATTTGTCTCATAAAGTGATTCTCTAAACCAAGGCACAATAAACGAGTTTTCCAACACACCTAGAAGGAGTAGGAAGAAGTGGAGATTAGCACTAGAATCATCCTCAACAATGCACAAACTAAATGAAGGTTTTGAACTAAACCCTAAGGTAATACCAGCACAACAAGAAACCATGAGAAAAATACCACCTATGTAATAACTTGACAGCAACATCAACCACGAAATGTAAGTAGGCTCACCTATATGTGAGCTGGGAAGCCATTCAAGCGACGACCAGACCAATATGGAATTGGACCACCTCAGCGAGAAAAGAATTGGAAAATAATTGCAAGAAGACTCAACAACATTATCACAGTGGAACAAATGTTACCTTGGAACATTGAAGCAATGACCCTTTCTTCAAGACCACTAAGGACCAGGTCACGCTCTCCATTGTTGCCCAAAATGCCAATAACCCGTTAAACAACTCCAAAACTATCATAACCCAACCTCAGTGGAAGAAACAAGGCATAACAACATAATACAAGCCGAATGGGGACGAGGATGGCACCTGGAGTCTCAGAGATGAATTGGCCAAAGAGTTTCATAAGTTATTCATGATAGAGAAGAGCACTGAAGCAAAGAATAACCAAACAAATTATCCCTTCCACCAAAAGAGTCACAAAACCCTTCAACCAGGCTTGAATAATCAAGACCGTCAATCGACGTCGATCAGACAACAGACACACAACCATCCCAACCTTGGGATCCTTCCATGGTAAGTTAGGTAAGGGAATTAACACCATTGCAGGTGGCAAGGACGAGCACGCGTAATCCAGGTAGGAGGACACCTCGAGACTCTGCAACTTTAATGGAAGGCAACCTACCTGAGGACGATGAAGGAGTGCGGGAACAATACCAACAATGGTGGAATGTACCACATAGGCTGCCATCATGGTGATCCCTTTCCAACTCCGCAGCTCCAACTCTAACCCAAATCACAAACGTTAACCCAATTCATTACCACAACAATCATACAAGTCCACATTATGATGGACCAAGGGGTGGACAATGCATTAGTATTATAATGATTAATGATTGTTAGATTAACATTTTTTTTTTTTTATATATAGATATATACATAGATAGGATGTTACAAATGGTATCAGAGCCCAGGCTCACATAGTGAGTCCTCTAGGTTGTTCTAACAATAAATTAGGTTATGATGTTCCTATATATATATGAAGAAAAATAAACTGAGTTTTCATTAATTGTGAACACAAAAGGGGAATTAGCATCAAGGATAAAATGCATTAGACACCCAGATCGTCGGGCCAACTAGAGGTGCCTTATGTAGAGGCCAACCCAGAATTATGGGTGCAATTGGGAGAAGAATCGAGATAGTACAACAGCTTCAAGTAGAAATGATGAACCTCAAAATGGATAATGAATGATTAAGAAAGGAGTAGGAGAAGATTCTTAAAAGTTTGTTAGAACGGTAAAATCAGAGAGGACTAGATCCCAGTACAGAAAATAGAGAAAATATCCCAACTGCTCATAATGAGGAAGAACATGCAGAATCCGTAGAAGGTCACAAGCAAGAAGATGAAGAGCGTTCAAATAATGTTTTTGACCAAAGAAAACCGAAAAGACCAAAGATAGAATTACAAGGGGAGCTCAAAGAAATCATACCCTCATTGTTCAAAGGAGAGTCAAAAGAAGCAACAGAAGCTTGGCTGATAGACATGGTTAAATACTTCCAGATTTATGAGTATGCTGAAAACCTTAAAGCAAGGCTGGCAGTTTACCAATTATGAGGAAAAGCCACCCTCTGGTGGGAAGAAATTAAAACCTTAAGGAAGATTGATGAAGAACAAGTAACATGGAAAGAATTTCATAAACACTTTAAAGATAAATATTTAACAGAATGTTATTATGACGAAAAAGAAAAAGAGTTCCATGAATTAAGACTTGGAACCTTGACCATGGATGAATATGTAGCACACTTTACTTCCCTGTTGCGATATGTCCCATATATGCAAGAAGAAAAACCAAAGATCCAACGGTTTATTAGCAGTTTGCCCAACTTCATGAAGGAAAAATTAGAATTCGACTAACCCAGAACCATGGATGATGCAGTACAGAAGGCTTGCATCTATTATCAATAGATGAAGCAGAAAAATGAGGGATCTAAAGGAGTTGCTACCAAGAAAATGAGTAATTTTCCACCAAACAGACATCAGAAAACCATGCATGGAAGAAACCATCAGTAAAGGACTTTTGGAAAGTTTACAAGAAACCCACCCAGAACTCAGGCATTCACTGAGAATAGGCAACTTGGAGGAATTAGTAGAACCATTACTGAATAGCTAGAAAAACCACCACTACAATGTTGGGGATGCATTGAAGCACATTATTACAAAAACTTCTCGCAGAAAGCTCGAACTAAGCAACTTTCTAACATGCAAGAAGCCTCTACAGTAAGGGATATTGCAAGGAGCATGCGCAGGATTAATGCAGGTTTGGATGATCATCAGGTGGAATATCAACCCACCATGATTGAATGTGAAGGTATGATTGGTGGTCAATCTGTTTTAGTTTTATTTGATCCAGGCGCTAGTGTGAGTTACATTAGTCCTAAAGTGGTAGAAAGATGTCAACTACAAAGCAGTAAATACAAAGAGTCATGGCTAGTTTAACTAGCTACTGGTACGAAAAGAAAGGTGTTAGCCAAAACAAAAAACTGCCCTATAATAGTTCTAGGAAAACCTATCCAGGTCAACCTAAATACTCTTCCCCTAAGCTCATATCATGTATTAATAAGGATGGATTGGTTACAAGGTTTTTGGTCCCTGGTAGATTGCAAAGAAAATTCCATAAGTTATCTTAACAAGTGAGGACAGCAGAAGGAAATTCAAGGAATTAAGAAAAATATCAAGTTGTGCCTTATTAGAGCCAATCAACTCAGAAAGTGTATAAGAAAAGGGTGTTATATTTATGTTGTTCGGCTAGGTTACAACAATGATAAAAATAAAATGACCTCTTTAGAGAATATTCCAATACTCCAGGATTTCTTAAACGTATTCCCTAAATCTATTCCAGGATTACCGCTAAGGCGAGTCATTGATTTTACAATTGATCTAATGCTTGGAGTAGCTCCTGTTTCAAAAACCCCTTATCGTATGAGTGTTCCAGAATTGACTGAACTTAAAATGCAGCTGCAGGATCTGTTAGCTAAAGGATGCATATGCCCAACTGTGTCTCCTTTGGGAGCCCTGGTGCTATTTGTATGCAAAAACGATGGAACCCTACGATTGTGCATTGACTATCGTCAGCTGAATAAGCTTACCATAAAGAACAAAATACCCACTACCTCACATTGATGACCTATTTGACCAAGTATAAGGAGCTAGCATGTTCTCGAAAATCAATGTAAGGTCCGGATACCACCAAATCAAAATAAAGGATGAAGACATCTATAAAATCGCATTCTGAACTCGTTACAAATATTACAAGTTCGTGGTACTACCTTTTGGCTTTACCAATGCATGAGCCACGTTCATCAGCCTAATGCACAGTATTTTCCATCCCTTTCTCAAAAAGTTTTTATTGACTTTTATCGACAATATACTAATCTACTCTAAAGACCAAGTGGAACATAAGTAGCACTTGAGAATGGTAATGCAGATTCTACGACAAAACCAATTGTATGCAAAGTTCAGCAAATGCGATTTCTACAAAGATCAAATCCAATACCTAGGCCATGTTATATCAGCAGAAGGGATAGCAGTGGATCCAAAGAAAATAAAAACTATTATGGAATGGACTGCACCGAAAAACGTGGCTGACATAAGATCCTTCTTAGGCTTGGCAGGGTATTACCGTTGATTTATAAAGGAATTTTTAAAAATTTCCTTCCCAATGACTTCACTTTAGAAAAAGGGATGAGCTTTCCACTGGACATCAGAATGCCAAAAAGTTTTTGAGCAGCTAAAACAACTACTTACAATCACTCTGGTGCTAAAGGTAGCAGATCCGGAAAAAGGCTTTGTAGTATCTACCGATGGAAGTAAAGAAGGCATCGATGGAGTACTAACTCAGGAAGGAAAACTCATTGCTTATGAGTCACGAAAGCTAAAGAATTATGAACAGTGCTACTCTGCCTATGATTTGGAGTTGATCATGGTAGTGCATGCACTAAAGATGTGGCGGCACTACATTATGAGAATTTTTTTTTTGTTGTTAACTAACCATAGTAGTTTGACTAATTTCATTAATCAATCTAATTTAAATGCATGCCAGGCCAGATGGACCACATTCCTGATTGAATTTGATTTTGACTTGAAACACATCAAAGGAAAAGAAAACTGAGTAGTTGATGCTTTAAGCAGAAAATTACATTGCCTCTATGAATTACATTTCAGTCATGCACAACCTAACCTACTAGGGGTTATCTGAGAAGCTTACCTCAAGGATCTGGAATACGCACTCTTATGGCAGGAAGCTTTAGAATCCCAAGAAAGAGGAAAGCAATGTGAGTATGCAATTAATTCAGATAAAATGTTAACATTCAAAAATCAAATTTACATTCCTAACCAGATTTCCATGAAGCAAATGTTATTAGATGAGTTTCATAGGAAACCTTATGTTTCCCACCCAGGATACCATAAATTGTATTCTGCCATTAAGGAAATTTGTTTCTGGCCCAGTTTACAAAAAGATGGCGCTGAATATTTATCCAAGTGCTTAGAGTGTCAATTGGTGAAAGCAGAACATCAGCATCCTGCAGGTCTGTTGCAACTGTTACCCATTCCAAAATGGAAATGGGAGACCATAACCCTAGATTTGTTTACGAGGTTACCTCATACCAGAAAGCAACACGACTCAATCATGGTGGTCATAGACAAGCTGAGAAATACTGCTCATTTCACCCCTGTAAATCCACCTATAAAATGGTAGAGATAGCAAACATATTTATGAGAGAAATCTTCCACCTACATGGGATACCCGAGGTGGTGATCTCTGATAGGGATGTAAAATTTACATCCTCTTTCTGGAAAACTCTCATTGCAGGACTAGGTACCCAAATCCATTTTAGTATTGCTTAGCAACCACAGATAGATGGTCAGAAAGAGCGAGTAAATCAAGTTCTGGAAGATATGTTTCACATGTTTGTAAGGCAACAACCACACAAATTTGAGAATTACCTCCACTTGGTAGAATTCACCTACAATAGCGGGCATCATGAATCTTTGGGTATGAGTCCCTTCAAGGTACTTTACGGGAGAAAGTATCGGGTACCCACTAATTGGAATAGTCTAGAAAATAAATTAGCATTGGGTCTCGACATGCTAGCGGAAATGGAGGCTACCGTTAAGAAGGTTCACCAGAACTTAAAGGCGGCACGGGATAGGAAAAAAGTGTATGTAGACAAGAAGAGAACTCATAAAGAATTGCAGTCAGGTGATCAAGTGTATCTAAAGGTGAAACCTCGGAAGAGCACCTTGTAGTGGAAAGGTTGTGCAAAATTGGCACCACGATACTGTGGGCCTTTCCAAATTTTGGATCGGATTGGGCCTGTGGCATATAAACTAGCACTACCAGGCCACATCCGAGTACACATCTTTCATGTGTCCTTGTTAAAAAAACATATTTATGACCCTCAACATATTATTAACTGGGAGAGTATTCAGGTAATGATAAATAGAAAGCAATATGATTAAAAGATTGTTGTTTTGAAATGTTCTGACAACATAATATGAATGTGTAGGTAGAACTTGAGGGAGAATTTCTGGCAGAGCCTCTTCGTTTCCTTGATCGGAGAGAAACCACCTTGCGGAGGTGAGCCATCATCCTAGTTAAAGTGGAGTGGAATAACTTTATCCTGTATGAGGCTACCTAGGAAGAAGAGGAGGTCATGCAAAAATCTTATCCTGCACTGTTTATGTAGAGAAAGAACACCAGGGATGGTGTTCCTCTCGAGGGGAGGGAGCTGTAACATATAGTGAGACATCATGAATTATTTTTACCAAGTTTAATTTCATTTATGTTATTTAACTATTAAAACTATTGGGCTTAAAATAGCTAGAACAAATACTGTTAATTATTATTTAAAACACTTTTGACCATATTATTAAACAATCAAAGAAACAATTGAACAAACCTTTGATAATAGTTACAATTGCACCTTCACCCTTTTTCCTTAAAGTGAAAAGAGGGAAGAACCCTGGGGGTTGGAAGAGAAGCACTGTGTTTCATTTTTCCTTGAGCTAGCAAACATAACTAGTGGGAAAGAAAGTTGAGGTAACAAGCTGTGAGGTATGGGACTGGAGGTTGGACAAAGCCCTAATGCCCAACGTACCTAGTTGTTTCTTATTGGCAGAAGTGGAAGGGCTCAGAGGATGAACCTCGACCTAATTGCCAGTTTCGAGGCTGGATGGTAAGATCTTCCGATTATTTAATATATACGTAACGAAATACAAATAAGTGATACTAACATGGATATAATTATCAGTAGAATAGTTTGAATGTTTGTTGTAAATTGAAATAACATAGTAATGGTGAATGATCTGTTTACTGTAAGTAAATAGTTTGGAAATCGTTTAGCATTGATAATGACCATTCACTAATTTAGGAGTAGAATAGTAAGGAAAATAGACGATGCATGCTTTCCTAATGGATACCAATACACATCTATAGAAATGTACAACTGTGAGTTAATAATTAAAGTTGAAGTAATAAGGAAAATAGCATTACAAAAGAATGTCGATTTAACTGGAAACACATAAGTATATAAGTTGTAAAGCAGATGCCTATACGTTTTATGCTAGAAATAAATAAATAAATGATACGAATTGTAAACACATTCATATAGCAATATATATGTCTAAATATTAGACCTCTATCATACACAAGAATTTCCTTAAATTGTAGAAAGAAGTCAACTCAGCAAACCCTTCCCCATGCTTCTAGTTAATTAAACTATTTCTTTACAGTTCTTTACATACCTAGGGTTTGAGCCATGGACGAGTTCGTAAAGAACCCATCCATAGCCATGTACCCCAGTTTCTTAAAACTAAACCATGAATTCTAATCATACTAATCACACATATGTACATAAAGCAATCTAAACAAAATGAATGCCATAGCCTGCACAATGACTAAAAAGAAAATCATGCACAACAAGGAACCCTTGGTAACCAACCAAATCCCAAAGCTTGGCAACTGATTATACAACAATAAGGGTTTACATAAATAAACACCAAAAATTCATTAATAAGTCTGATATAATTATATTCCATCAAATCCAGTCCAATCGAAAAACATTTTACAAAATTGCTATCAGTTTTCTGATAAGGTCAATAGAGAATTGAACTATATTAATTATGGGTGGCTAGTATGAGCAGAAATAAACCCAAAACCTTAATTAATATTACAATTCATAGTCTAGAACTCATCTTCACCAAAGCTGCAACATCAAACAAATTAGAAATCTTGAAACTGTCTGTCTCAGAGAGTGATTCTTTGAACCAAGGCACAATAAACAAGTTTTCCAACACACCTGGAAGGAGTAGGAAGAAGTGGAGATTAGCACTGGAATTGTCCTCAACAATGCATAAAGTAAACGAGGGTTTCGAACCAAACCCTGAGGTAATACCTGCACAACAAGCAACAATAAACAAAAGACCACTCTGTAATAACTCGACAACAACATCAACCACAAAATGTAAGTAGGCTTAGTAGTATGTGAGCTAGGAAGCCATTGAAATGGCGACCAAACATGTATGGAACCAGACCACCTCAACGAGGAAAGAATTGGAAAATAATTGCAAGAAGACTCAATGACATTATCACAGTGGAAGAGATGTTACCTCGGAATGTCGGAGTAATGTTCCTTTCTTCAAGACCACTAAGTACCAAGTCAGGCTTTCCATTACTACCCAATATGCTAGTAACTCATTAAACAACTCTAGAACTATAATAACCCAACCTCAGTGGAAGAAACAAGGCATAACAACATAATACGAGAAGAATGGGGATGAGGATGTCACTTGGAGTCTCAGAGGCGAATTGACTGAAGAGTTTCATAAGTTCTTCCTGACACAGCAAAGCGCTGAAGCAAAGACTAACCAAATGAATTATTCCTTCTACAAAATAGTCAATAAACCCTTCAGCCAGGCTTGAACAATCAAGACCGTCAATCCACGCTGATCGGACGACAAACAGATAGCCAGCCCAACCTCGGGATCCTTCCACGATAAGTTAGGTAAGGGCATTAACACCATCACAGGTGGAAAGGACGAGCACGCGTAATCCAGGTAGGAGGACACCTCGGGACTTTGCGACTTTAATGGAAGGTAGCCTACTCGAGGACGATGGAGTGCGGGAACAATACTGGTAGTGATGGAATGTACTGCGTAGGCTGCCAGCGTGGTGATCCCTTTCTGACTTCGCAGCTCCAACACTAACCCAAATCACAAACGTTAACCCAATTCATTACCACAACAATCATACAAGTCCATGTTATGATGGACCAAGGGGTAGACAAGGCATTAGTATTATAATGATTAATGCTTGTTAAATTAACAAAATAATATATATATATATATATATATATATATATATATATATATATATATATATATACATGGGTAGGATGTTACATAGAGTGAAAAGAGATAGAGTTAAGATGGATAAAATTAACTATAAAGTTCATTTTATTCATTTATTATCACTGGGGACTCTAGAAATACATTTTCTCATTGACCACTATTAGTTTAGCATTGTCCAATGCAACTTATAATTCTTAACTTCAAAAATTAAATATTTATTTTTCAATATTATTAAAAAAGTTTATTTTTCAAATAGTTGAGGAGACTATATCTTGAAAATATCTTTATTGAAGCCTTTTCAATTACTTCCCACCATAATTTAAGCAAATCTTCACATAAAAAATGGATTAAATAAGATAATTACTTCTCACCATTATTTAGTAGTGATTACTACCCACCAAAATTTATGTAAGTCTATGTGTTTCACCAACCAATTAATTTATCCTCCTCACATCCTAGTTTATTATTTTTTCCAAAAAAATTTATAGGGTTCCATTTTTCTACTAACTGTTATTAATTTAGGAAACATTGACCAATATACATTATAATTTTTTTACATTCTTTTCCATAACATAAACTAAAGTACCCTGCAACACTTGTTAACTTATATTTTTACTCACTTATTAATTTACTTTATTTAAAGATAATAAATTAATAAAAACATAAACATAATTATTAAAATAAGATAAAATTCAAAATAATAAAACTATTTAATTGAAAATTTTAATCGCTATTTTTTGAAATAAATAAAAATATTTAAAAATTTACATGAAAAGTTATCCCAAAATTTTAATCATCTCATCAAATTCATTTTCGTAATTTTATTAACCTTTTAATAATAATATTTAATTTAATTAAAACTTTAAATTTTAATCAAAATATATAAAAAATTTATATTAAAAATTATTCATTTTATTAAATTTTTTTCTTTAATAAAATAAAAAAATTTAAATATTAATTATTTATTAATTAATATTTTCTATAATGCCCGATGAAGGTGTGCGAAAGAAAGGTGTATAGAGGGAATATATACATACCTATGAACATTGATTATTAATTCATTAATATATAATGTGTGAAAAAGGTACAAAACATTGCAAAAGAAAAATTTTATTCCTTGCGAAGTACACCCATTTTCTCAAATAACACTTCTTCATCACATTAAATTTAATAACTCAGAACTGCTAATTAATTGTTGATCAATATGCGAAAGGATGTGTGACTTAGAAATGTGCATACAAGGAATGTATGTGGATATACAAACATTGTAAATGAAAGTTTCTATTCAGTGTTTTATTAGGCTAATAAATGTGAAATGACAAATGTATTTAGTATTCGAGAAGCTCAAATAAAACGAGCTAGATATTACAGTGGAGACATTGTGCGAAAATGTAAGTAGATATATGAAACACTGTAGAAAAAATATAACGAGCTCGAGGAGACATTACAGTGGAGACATTGTGCGAAAGTGTATGCTTAAATATGAAACATTGCAGAAGAAATATTATGATCCATGCTCTGCACACCTGTTCTCACAGAAAACAATCATTCCTCACAGATTAATAAACCAAAATTGCTAATTAATTGATTAATATGTAATGTTATGCTAGAGAGAGATATGTGGTAGGAGAGTTCAAAGGAGGGCAAGTTTATGTTCCTTGTTCATGTCACCCATTATCCCACACAATAGGCTCAAGACACCTGTTCTCCCACAATGCGCTCATTCCTCGTAGATTAATAAACCAAAATTGCTAATTAATTTATTAATATGTAATGTTATGCTAGAGAGAGGTGGGTGGTAGGAAGGTTCAAAGGGGGGAAGGTTTATGTTCCTTGTTCCAGTCACCCATTATCCCACACAACACTTCTTCCTCATGCACATTACAAAAACACTTCATTTAATATTAGATAATAATTATTTAATTGTCAAATTTCAAATCACAAATGCACTTAGTATTCGATAAGATCAACTAAAAAGAACCCGACATACTAATAGGAACAATTAACCATCTACCCTTACTTTTCACCCTTTAGACACTGAAACTTTTCATGCCCAAAATTGAATAGCGCAAAAACCACTAATTAATATATTAACATGTAGTGTGTGGAAATGTATGTGTAAATACATAACGTTGTAGTGGAAAGTATTATTTGGAGGATTTGTTGTTTCTTTTTTTGATACGGTTTCTTCACACATCGATATCAAATAAAACATGAATGGTTAATATATAGTTTTCTATGAGATGGAGTACTTTGATACAGTGCCTTCACATATCGATATAAAAAAAAACATGAATTGTTAATATATAGTTTCATGTGAGATAGGGATATGCAGAAGAAGTATACAGAGGTATGGGAACATTAAGGGAATTTTGTATTTTGGTTAATTTATACCACACTTTTTCTTTATAAACATTACATTTTTTTATTTAATATTGGATAATAAATATTTAATTCACAAATATGACATTACAAATGCAATAGTATTTGGAAAACGTGAATACCAAAATTTGTTATTTTTACTTTGATATAGTTTTTAAACAATTAAATCTTTCGAAAACCACATATCAAATCATCGAGAAAGCAACTTTGCCACAACTTCATTGCATCCCAATATAAAATAAAAAGAGCCCACATCAACATAACTTGATGTACATGGAAACCAAACTTTTATTCCCCAAATTTTTCATATGATAGTGTGGTCAAAAAATGAAGTACTTGTGGAGAGACATTGAGATTACAGTGTCCCTTCAAGGAGCATTTCACAAGGCTTTCAAAGTATTTACATGCAAAGCATACAAAGTCCTTAAACAATGGAAGCTAAGCCCCTACACAAACATGAAATCAGTGTTTGGAAAGAAACACTTATGAGATTAGCTTATTGTTATTTTGACGGGCATGTATAGGTGCTTTGGACTGTGAGCACAACCCACCGAAAATCCCAGTGTTTTACGATTTTAGCAATCCAAAAAAATTTGATACATTGAGGGTTAATTTTGAATTTTGAGTCGAGCATGTAGGGAAGCTGTGACTGATAACATGTTGCATGTTTGGAGCAAGTAACTGAGATGTACGTAGCAGAACGTTTGCGTAACTATTTTCCACATACATTTTCTCTTGCATTCTTTGTTTGTGTCACCATTTCACACATTCATTTCTTCTTGCAATACTACCAATGTTGTACTAATCGTTATCGAGATAATATCGGTGCGAGGAAAAAATAGGAAAAAGTCGTAATAATCAAGAAAAAATTGGAAATAATCAGGAAAAATTTGTTTGGTATAAAAATATTCATTTTTTTCTCAATTTTTTTAATATCTAAACCATCTACAACATAAAATAAATACATTGACACATAAATATGATAAAAGAACTAATATATAGGATGTTTAATATCATTTCTAGTGCTAAAATCACACATAACAGTGAATCATGTCCTAAGTAGTAAGTCCTGACTACTGAGTCCCAACTCAGCCTCAAAATATCAACAAAAAATATAATAATATATCTCATGAGTCATAATGTCATATACAATAAAATGAACAAAATAACTAAAGTCTAATACTATTGATTTCCTCTGCCCCTCTTGCGAGAAAATGCCACAGCTTTCCCTTTCCCTCTACATGTATATGTTGGTGTTGGTGGAGTTGGCAGTGGAGTTTGCTGTGCTCTAGAAGTTGAAGAACTAGAAGTAGGAGATATAGGTGGTAGACCACATCCTCTACTGCTGGCAGGGGTAGCCCAGGCAGGTGGTGTCACCTCCTCCTCCTGTTGCTCCAACTCCTCCTCCTCCTCCTCCTCCTCCTCCCCCTCCACTACATCCTGCACTAACCAATCATCAGCAGACTCCATGAGAGGCCTCTCGGCCTCAACCCTCCATGTAGCAGTGGTGTCAATCCCATCCAATGAGATGGCCTCCATATCAGGTGTCCTCTCAAGTTGCCTCACCCACAATCGAAGATTGTAGTAGACGTAGACCATGTCATTAAGTCGTTGGGACTCCAACCTGTACAAAGATCATGAAATAATAATTAATAATTAATATATATATATATATATATATATATATATATATATCGTTTAATGAATTCAAAAATTTATTTGGAAATTTGCAATATTTTAAATGTTTAAGTGTTAACCTGTTGCGCTTCTTGTTGTGTATTTTTTCAAATACACTCCAGTTGTGCTCACATCCCGAGGAGCTACATGTTTGGCTGAGGATTCGAATGGCAAGCTTTTGCAGAAGGGGTACCCTAGCACCATACATTCTCCACCATGCATCTACAACAAAATTACAAATAAAATTTTAAATAAACATAAGAAAAAATGGAATTTGAAGAGACAATGAAATTTGAAACAAAGTTACAAACTAAAAAATACTTGGCATTTTAATCGTCCTATTAGTCACAGCCATGTCAAAGCCAAATGTTCCACCTGCCATCCTATATGTTTCAATTTCTTTAGAGATCTCTATACGTTTTGCTGGAGATCGCACCATCTTTTGGACACAGGATAAGAATCCATCCATGATCTCAGCATCAAATACAAACCCACATGCGTAAGAAAATGCGGGGTTCAAGAAAATCCCAGTAGCATGAATGGGACGATGGAGTGTGTTGTTCCATCGCTCATCAATCACTCCCCATAGAAGGAGTTGTCTCTGAAACCCCTCATCTCCCTTATCATCATAGTAGGCCCGAATGGCTTCTTTGGCCCTATCCATGGCCTCATACAAATAGCCCATTGTGGGCTTCTCACAATCAACTAACCGAAGAACCTTTACCAAAGGTTCAGTAACAGCGCACGCCTCCTTCACTCCTGCCAAGAAGTCTTCCTGATATGAAACTAGTCTGCATACGACGTCTCCCTCTGGTTTGCGGTTCATTGGCAAAGCACGCTACTCCTTTGAAAGAAACATTCTCTTCACATCCCACATAGAATTCAAGAAGGATTGAAGAGATATGAAATTGGTGGCAAACCATGTAATGGTGGGGCACATTAACTCTTTGTTGTTGGTGAATCTTCTCATCATGCTAAGCATAGATGTATGGTTATATATAAATTTTGTAATGCTTTTGGATGACTCAACAATATCTTTGACAAAGGGAATTTTCCCTGTGTCCTCCAACATCAAATCAATATAGTGTGCAGCACAAGGTGTCCAAAATAAAGTAGGATGCCTGTCCATAAGCATCCTGCTAGCAGCAACATAATTTGCAGCATTGTCCATTATGACTTGGACAACATTTTCTGCACCCACCTCCAAAATAAACACATCTAGCAAATCACATAAAGTTCTTGCATCTTTGATTTGTGCAGATGCATCAACAGATTTGATAAACATAGTCCCCTTGGGACAACTAACCAAGAAGTTTATAAGGGTTCTCCCCTTTTGGTTAGTCCAACCATCTGACATAACAGTGCATCCTGTTTGTGCCCATGATGCCCTAAAATCCTCCAATATTTTGGTTCAGTCAAGCTTTTCATTTTGAAGAATCCGGCCTCTGAAATCATGATAAGAAGGGATTTTGTACCCTGGGCCAACAGTTGCAATAGCATCAATAGCAGGTTGGAAAAATGGATTATTCCTTACAATGCTGAAAGGAATATCACTCCAAAGGAAAAATTTTGCCAACAACTTGTCAGCTTGTTCTTTCTCAGTTCTTTTTAGCATTGAACTGATAGATGGCTGTGAACCAAGTGTGGATTGAGGAACAAAAAATGATGAGGTAGCTACCAGATTGGTTGACATTGTAGTAGAACAAGTGCCACTTGATTGTTTAGCTGACTTTTTTAGTTGCCTCTTCACTTCTTCTTTGGCCTCTCTATTCTGGTCTAAAGTTTCCAATGCTTTCATGGCTCTTTGGATGAGTTTAGAATTTGTATTTTTGCAAGGCCCTACATCAAATCCAGGGATTTTTGCAAGGTGATACTTCAATCTATACACCCCCCTGGACATATGGTGCCCACACAACTTGCAAATCAAGTTTAGTCTATCATTCGGAGAATTAGGTTCGCCATATTCCCAGAAAGGATCCAATTTCCTTGGCATGTTTGATTTTGAACTTTGAAGTTGAAAACTTGAATGGTGTTTTGCTGAACCTATGGGAAAATAAGGATTACAATTTAGTACTTACAAGTTACAAACTTACAATTTAGTATTTTACTATTTATATTGTACAAAAATTCAAAAAAAATTACATACAAGTTAAGAAACCCCATTCCAAACCCAACCAAAAAAAACTAAAAAAACAATATATTGGACAAATGTAAAAAACCCCATTCCAAACCCAACCAAAAAAACTAAAAAAATATTACATTGGACAAATGTCAAAAACCCCATTCCAAACCCAACAAAAAACATTGAAAAAAAAACAAAAACAAAGTTCCAAAACAATGAAAACAAAAAACATTGGTACCCATACCGTTTTTATGGAGATGATCGGTCTCCTCCTTAGCACACTTTTTGATTTTCTCCTCCATGCAGTTGATTTAGCTCCAAAATGGCAAAATCTCCAAGCCTCTCCAACACTCCAAGTCTCCACAACCCTCCGTGTGCTCTGCTGTCCAAATGAAATAAAACAAAATTGTGTTTTTCCTTTTAAAATCACGTTGCCCTGACCCCTCACGATTTTTACTGAAAAAATTGGCTTTAAAAAAAAAAAAAATTTCTGAGTAGTAATCGCGATTTTCTCGTTTTGCTGAAAAACTCGCAATTAAACGATAAAATTGCGATTTTAACAACATTGATTACCGCACACTTATTTTCTGCACAATAAAATAGTAGCAGTTTGATATTAAATTAATATATAAGAGTTTTTTTTACATATTCTTGTTCACTTAGAACTTCATCATTTGTGGTATTATTGGGCATGGCATAGCAATGTCAGGCATAACAGTGTCGTAGCACTCACCCATGGATTAAACACATAAAATTAGTCTTTTCTTGTTTTAAAATGATTTCTTGGGCACTAACTGAAAATAAATCACTCCCCACTAGTGAAATTATGTTGCATCATGGTTTGCTCTGCCAATAGAAAATTAAAAATAAGATTTTTGGAAATTAGAAAATTATATTTTAATTTACTTGAAAAAAGAAATATTCAGGATTTTACGGAAACTTTGGTTAAAATTGCAAAAAAAAACACAAACTAATCAAATGTCAATGAAATTCAATTGCAAGGAAAGTGCAATAGTCTAGGGCCAGAAAAATATAGTCATTTTTTGTTGGAATATCTAATTCCTACTTTTCTCTAGTTGTGATTCTCACTAAGTAAAGGAGTATGTTCCTAGTAGTTAGGATCCGTTTCCTAGTTTGGTGTGTGGTTGAGAGATTTCCTCAACCAATGGATTGTGTGTCTAAAATAGTCTCTCTATCTTGAGACAACACCTTGTATATATGTAATTGTATTTGATTAATAATTGGAATCTATATTCTTAGCTTTTAAGTTCGTATCAGAGCCCTGACGGCCTGGCCCCTGGGGGGCTTGGTCGCTCCTGGACTGAGGGAAATAACAGAGTATATTTGTATTGATTTTAGTTTTTTGTTTGTCCATCATAAAGGATTCATAGCTCCATTTGAGATGGTGACCTGAGGAGGAGATTCACCGCACCACGCCACTAGGGGTAGGGAAAGATCCTCGCAAACTTTCTTAGTCCTATGGCATGCTCGTAACAACAATCACAAGGCATTGAAGAAGCTGTTAGAGCAAGATTTGAGCCTCGTAAATGCCAGGATTATGATAACATGACTCATCTTCATGCAGTGGCTCTCTACGGGTGCTTCGAAGCAGCCCAGTGCCTTCTTCACCATAACGCCAATGTTAATGTTCAAGACCACTGGAAGAACTCACCACTTGTAGATGCAGAGGGTGCTAATCAGCAGGCTATGATTGAACTTCTAAAAAAAACATGGTGCAGAATCTTTGGGAAATCATGATAGTTGTCTAGAGGCCAAGCAAGTTGCACCACCCCTACCACAGAAATGTGATTGGGAAATTGACCCCAACGAGCTGGACTTCTCAAATTTTACTCCCATTGGAAAGGGTTCTTTTGGAGAAATTCAAAAGCAAAGTGGCGTGGTACGCCAGTTGCAGTGAAGAGAATTTTACCTGCTCTTTCAGATGATAAAATGGTGGTACAAAACTTCAAAAACGAGGTTGAATTACCAGTGAAGTTGTGGCATCCTAATATTGTCTAGTTTCTTGGTGCAGTTACAAAGAAACCACCTCTAATGCTGATAACTGAGATCCTTCGTGGGGGGGTCCTGCATCAATTACTTAAAGACAAAGGAGCTCTGCCTACAAGGACAGCTGTTAACTTTGCTCTCGATATAGCAAGGGGAATGGCTTATCTCCACAATTGACCAAATGTTATTATTCACTGGGCACTGAAGCCTAGAAATGTATTGATGGTCAACACAAACCATTTGAAGGTTGGAGATTTTGGTCTGAGCAAACTTTTAAAAGTTAAACATGCACATGATAGGTATAGATTGACTGGAGAAACTGGAAGTTATTCTTATATGGCTCAGTTTTTTAAACACAGAACTTATGATGCATTCTTCATTCAAAGAAGAGAACAACTTTGTGTTCGATCTGAAGGAAGAAGCATGATTGTTTGTGCATATTTGAGTAAACATTTTCTTTGGTGAAGCATCTTTTTTGGAATTTAAATTGATATACATATTGAGATTAGCCACCTCAATATGAAGTTATTTTGTCAAAATTGGCTATTCTAACAAATGACAGGTTAAGCATGGAGTTCCCAGATTTAATTGACAAAGAAAGAGATGCCCAAGATGTGAAATCTGCAGCAACAACAATCAAATTGTGGTGGACAGCGATGTGAAAGTGTGATTTTGTTCGTGTTTGTGGAATAGACTCTATTATGTTGTAATGTGAATCACAGTTGTAATGTAAGCAAGTCTAGGATGTTTTATTGTGGTTTTTTTAAACTATGTACTTGGTAACTCCAAAGATTGGAGTGTGTTATAAGCTTTGTAAGGCATGTGTATCCCCATACAGTTCGTGGTAATCTAAAAACCACTAACAGCGCCCTTGGTGGCATGGTTGAGGGTGATCCGTCAAAACCCAGAACATGGTTATGGGTAATCCAACAAAACCCAGGTAAACAATGATGGAAGGGGATTTACAGATACAGGTATAGGTGTGTAGTTATAATGGTTGGAAGAACCATGTATGCGAAGGACATCCTACAAGACTGGTGGTTGCAGTGGTTAGTACCCATGCATTCCGGTGGATGGTTTCTCCTTTAGATGGACATCAACATATTATTTTTTGGTATATTTGACCACAACTAGATTTTGCAAACTAATATCGAGACAGGTACTCATTAAGGGGGAATGTTGGAATATCTAATTCCTACTTGTCTCTATTTGTGATTATCACTAAGTAAAGGAGTCTGTTCCTAGTAGTTAGGATCCATTTCCTAGTTTGGTGTGTGGTTGAGAGATTTCCTCAACCAATAGATTGTGTGTCTAAAATGGTCTCTCTATCTTGAGACAACACCTTGTATATATGTAGTTGTATTTGATTAATAATTGGAATTCTCAGTTTTTAAGTTTTTTGTCATGTAATAGTCATTTTTTCATGTAGTTTCAACTCTTAACTCCGGATCTACTAAGCACAGAGAGGAATCCCATATTTTTTATGCTAAAATACTCAAGATATTCGATCATAGTCACTACCTGGTAGACTAATCAAGATGGATCTAATTTGGTTTAATTATTAATTTTATTTTATTTTTATTTTTTATTTATATGTAATATTGTCTAGTTAAAATGTTTTAATTAGTAATTAGTAATTTTAGTCTTATCTTTTTATCTTTTATTTTATTTTATTTATATTGTTATGTAATTTCACTGAATCAAAATGTTTACATAACATAGCATCATATCACATAATATAGCCATACAATATCTCCTCTATACTAGGCTAGGGAAGGCCTCTTGACATAATCATAATTTATTTTTGTAACTGTTTTTTATTTTACTTACTAACTCATATTTAAAGTGTGCTTTAATTTTGTGATTTTTCTTAGATTTCCTCACTAACTCGTAATTTCTTTATTTCAGTAATCTGACCAAACTATTAACTCATAATTTCTTCATGTTAATACTGCTTTCAAAATATTATTTAAGATAAGAAGTTGTCTTTAATGTGACTTTTTGGACTTTGGGATGCTAGAATCTAGCTAAAAAAATTGAGTTGAAATCTTGATTTGTGTTATTTAAACAGGTTTTTCACTGTATATATGGATTCAACACCCTCAAAAACTCCTATGGCACGAATCTAACTGAAAATTTTGAGTTGAAATCTTGATTTGCGTTATTTAAATGGTTTTTTGAATGTATATATGGATTCAACACCCTATTGACTGTATATATGGATTCAGCACCCTCAAAAACTCCTAAAGCACTTTGATTGTGCTGAAGTTAACTATCAAACTTGTGATTTCAATAAATTCCTTTTAAATTTTGAAAATATTAAATCCAAAAAACCCAAAAAAAACTTCAAAAAATCCTTACTAAAAACAACTTGTTTAAAATAATAAAAATTTGATCAATCAAATCAAACTATGGAAATATTTTTTCCCAATATGATTTATAAAATTAATCTTAATAAAATCACAATTTTCCTTTGACTGGAAAATTTAACCAAATTTTAATGAGTGAGGATGCCGAGCTCCGTATGATGACCGCGTATCCCATGATGACCAACGTGAGGAGGAATGCGTGGTCCAAGGTCAAAGTGGAAACAGGTGTCAGGCCTGCCCCCGTAACTCGAGACCATTTTTCTTCTTGTAAATCCAAGTATTGTAAAGCAGCTCACTACGGGCAACTAATAAATCCCATGCTATTGGGCCATTAATGCATAAGATTTATTGGTTGCCAGTACCTTATGGCTACCATGAGCATGCATGTTGCTTCATGAGCATTCGTTTTCCGATCGCCCCATATTTCCGAGCAGGCGAAAGCCAGAGGGACCCAGTGGAATCTGCAATAGACCCACCCGACTCCCGAGCATGTCTTTTCACCGATTTGAATTTTAAATTTCCCCGCCATAGATTTAAATTTGAATTTGCCCACTCGCCCGCTCCCTCCGCATTATTTTGATTTCTTCCTGATTAAACCCTAAATCTGAGTGCTGGAGGAGCCGTGAGGGCACCATGGCAGAAGAAGCCTAGAGGACACCAGGCGGTTCGTCGCCTTCTTGGCCATAAATCTCTTCGCCGCTTACGCCAATGCACAGGCTCCCGCCTCTGCTCCCACTCCCACGTCCGACGGTAAGATCTCGCCCTTCCATTTTATTTCGCAATTTGGGTCTATAAGGGATTCGTTACTGGATCTTGATATATAATAATGGGGATTGATGGAAGGAATGTATATTGTTGTTGCAGGCATCGCCATCGACCAAGGGATAGCATACGTGCTCATGCTGCTGGCGCTGGCTCTGACGTACCTCATCCATCCTCTGGACGCCTTCCCTTACAATCTCTTCTGAACGGCTGGCAATCCGTTATTCATTTCTTGACAGAGAAGAGAGAAAGGGGCCTCGCCCTTTTCTTGACAGAGAAGAGAGAAAGAGGCCTCGCCCTTTGTATTTGGTGAAAATCCTACCCAGATTATTATCTTTCATTTTAATTCGTGGGCACCAGTGGGGTTTTTCGAAATTTAAACTTTGTAAACTTTGGGGAGTACACAATCCTTATCGAATTAAAATGGTATCATGGATGTATATAGGTAGTTTTTAATCCTTTTGAGAATTTTATGGCCTTCCTCCTTTATTCATAAATTAATGTGTAGAGTTGACGGAATGCATGTGCCACACAATACACAAATACAAGTTGATAGATGTATATACAAATATTTTAATATAAATTTATCAATTGAAAAATACAATAACCTTTCATTTTCGTGTGATTCCACCTTCACAGATCACTGTGACATTTGAAATAGTTTTGGTTTGATTCGTTTCAATGCATGAAGCCCTATAATCTATAATTTCCATAGTTTAACTGTGGACTTCAAAGTCTCTACACGTTTGGAAGGGCGCTGGATAAATATTCCAACAAGTTTGCGCTTCTAAATTGTCTACCATTGAATATGACTTTGTAACTTAGTGAAATTCCTTTGTAGAAAATTTACATTTCCCAGATTTGTTTAAGCTATCATAGCTTTTTTAAAATTTCTATTTTTAAAGTTAAAATTTGATATATAAACAATTTTATACATACGAATTTAAATAGGTCAAATGATTCAAAATCTTTTCCTTTTATGAAAAAGAGATAAAATAAATAATTGCACACTATTTCAAACATTTTTTTCAATGTATGATTTGATAATGACTTTAAACTTATGATAATTATTATTATTTTATTATTAGTAATATTTATTCAATTTCTCATATAAATTTAAATTAATTTAATATTTATTAATTGTTAAATAAATATACAATTTTATAATATACTAATTTATATAATTTATATATTTTTCAACAACATCATACAAATTGTTATTATTATAATTTAATTATTATATTAAAAAAATTATGTTACTATTATTATTAAATTTTTAAAAATTATATTATTGTTAACTTAATTATTATATATTAAAAGAATTACATTATTTTTAATTTAATTATTATATATAAAAAGATAAATTTTATAATTATTATTGAAACTATTTATAAATATTAATTATAATTTAATACCATTTTTTATTTTATATATATAAAGATGGAAGTTGAACAAATCGAATTCTCAGAGGACCTATATGAGGGTTTCCAAATTTGGGCCTAGAAAGAGGAAGTCAAAACACACCTACCACCTCCTCAACAATAGTCGACTCTATCATATCTCTCACATTCTCCTAGTTTGATTTCATGTTTTCTCTCCACATACACATATCACATGCATGGGCCATCCTCCTATTGTCTCGTTGATATGACGACACCCACAACCCCCCCTTGCTTTGAGGTCCTCCTCAGCCGTTACGAATCTCTAAGCTTACCACATCTCAACCCCACCATAACTTGGTAAACCTCCATTGAGCTACCTGCTATCTCTCCTTGTGCTATTTATTTTCCCTCGAACCTAATTGCCCTCCCAAATTTTACATCATTCACCGACTATAACCTCCCCCCTCCATGTACTCACTTTTTGTGCGAACATTTCACGTGTGAAATGTTGCAGGGGTGTATCTCATTCCATTCAAGGGTCATCTCACTAGTTGAGAGAGAGAGAGAGAGATCATTAAAACATTTTAATGGTGGAGGTTGGAAAATTTTTTGAGCAAGAACGGAATTCAAGAGGAGCGAGATGGGGGTAAACAAAGCATGCGAGAGGGAAAATCCTGCGATGGTGGTCGATCTGTTCCATCGGTCCCTCACAGCATAGGAGATCAAAGAGGTATCTTGCACTAGATGGAAGAAGGGGAATTCGACGGCGTGTGTCTCGGCTACGATGCTCACTGAGATCGAGCAGAGCATCGATAATGGGGAGGCATATCTCGAACAAGGACTAGAAGGGCCATTCTGAAGCCACTGCCCTATGCCGGAAGGGATAAATGATTACAATGATATGGATTATCAAAAGTCATCTCATAAATGGAATTGTGAACTGACTTGGATTGGTCCTAAGAGGCCTAATGTTGTGATATGAATCTCTCATGGTGTGATGTAACTCTTTGAATCTTAGCTGAATAATTGATGAATATATAATAGAAGAAGAAGTAGGATGGGTTTCCCCTTGTGGGGTTTTGCCTTGGTCCATGACCAAAATCATGGGGTCCCTATCTGTGCATGATTTTCTTTTGTTCCTTTTATTGTTCCACTAAGATGTTAATGTTATTGTTATTTCTACATGATTGTTAATGATGTTAAGATGTACATGGGGTGAACGTGTTATAAGGATAAGCTCAAAAGTACAATTATCTAAAGTAAAGAACAATATAGCCCTAAAAATATTTAACACCACGGGGGCGCACGAGTCTTGGGCTTCTAGGTAGTCAGTTGTCGTCATGGGATTCCCTGCCACGAGTTGGGTAGCCTCGAGAAGAATCGCCCACACTGTGACCTAATGCTAACCCCCTATTACATGGGTTTTTGATGCGCTCTAGTTTTAACCGTGGGATTATGGAGGATTTTTACACTCCCTAGCCCAAGCTGCTAAGTTTGTTTTATATTCTTGGAGCAGTTTACTCACAACCTAGCTCCAAAACCCCAACATAAGCTAATGTTGGTGTACTACTAGAAAAATTAAAAGACGATTCTAGTCAATTTTATTAAAGCGTTAATTTTAATGGTTATTATTTACTCAATGGGAAATGGCATGAAACTTGAATGGTGTGAGAAGACTCTTGTTAGTAACACCCTAATCCAACAATATGCTAATGAACAATTTTATTTCCGATTTGATGAAAGCTAACTACAGGAGGGTGAGAGTATTTTTCCTTTTTCCAGTGAAAACAACTTCTACAAACACTCTTACTACCTTTATATGAAATTCACTAAATGGAAAATAACCCAAACTCAACAACAATCCAAAAGAAATCACTCAAAAAAACAACAAAAAGACCCCAAAGCAAGAACATAAGACACTCAAAAGCTCAAAATGTGGGATTTTCAAACAAAAAGAAGAGCTAAAACACAAGAAAGAAAACGAATGAAGAGCAAGAAGACAATGCAAATCAAGTAGGGTTGTAGCATAATGTCTCAAGAAGAGACAATGTTCTACAATGGTCAAAACCAAACCCTAACACCAGTAAAAGATAAGAAAAGGTTGGATGTATACAAGAAAATGGTTTTGATATGAACAATAGACCAAAACCACCTAAACATACCTTTTCAAACCCCTATTTACACAAATTCAAGAGAAACTACCACCTCTTTCCAACTAGGGTAAGTGCACAAGGCAAAAGACAAGAACTCAATCAAGAGCAAAAGGAAGAAACCAAGGACAAAAAATGGATTCAAATGCAAATCCAAATATGAATCTGAGACTAAAATTCAGGTGACTCTACAAATCTGAAAATATAGATCCAAGTGATGAGGACAATATCCTCAAAACAAGCACCCAAAACCTAATAAAAATGCCTTGGCAAAGTGCACAAAATGAACCAAATGCAAAGTAAGAAAGACAAATTAGATTTGATCAAGAATTCCACAACAATGATAGTAACAAATAGATCCATAAAGGATTGAAGCAAATTAGAGAGAAGAGAATGGAAAGAAACCCAATTAAGAAGATAAGAAACCCTTACAAGACAAATACAATCCAAAAAAGCATAAGTGACTCAAATCTGGACATAGAACAAAGGCTAGAGAATAGGGTTAATGAAAAATGCAGAGTCCTATAAGATCTCTTAGAAGTTTTGGGGTTCTAATCAGAGCCGTAGGGATAAATTATTGAATAGAGCGACTCCAGATATAGGACAGAATGGAAACCCCAACATATCTGAAGCTTCAACCGCTCTATAACCCGACCTGTGCATGCGGTTGAGGAAAATATTAGGTTTTTTTTTTAAAGATGTGTGAAAAATAAGATGAAATCAAGGTTGAATTGCTAGATCTATAAAATAGAATAAGTCACAATTGCTCATAGAAATTAAGGAAGGCAATAAAAACTAGATCCAAGACAAAAGAGAAGAGATCCAAAGGAAGACAGGGCAAACTCTCTAGCAGAGTTGTTAGTTCTGTTATGGAAAATTACACAAAGCCACTAGGAGTTATCGCTTTGTAGTCTTATGGCCTTGACAAGACTACCAGATCGAGGAGTATATGACCATTTAATCATTCAAGTAAATAGATCCCAAAAAATATAATATGATATTAATCATTCATGCATGTAGTTCCCTATCTAGGGTTTGTGCTGAAACCTGGAATCCACGCAGATCAATGATGGATGTTGGGTTCGATGGAGATATTCCTTGCTCCAACTAGGAGATCTCTTCCTCCACAATAGATATAGAACCTACACACAAGCATCACAAAACAAGGAGCAAAAATAACCATATGTAGAAGATCGTCAACTTAAACGAATAAAAATAGACATGAAAAAATGATCATAAATTCAGATTTACTGGAAAGGGAACATTCATTTTTATTGATCATGAAACAAAATGATACAACATGTATACCTTCACAAGTGGATTCTCCTCCCAAAATTTCAGTAGAGTCTCCCCCTCTTTGAGCAATATGCCCTCGAGACAAAATAGCTTACAATCTTTGAATCAGAATCAAGACAACAACATGTCAACTCTATAATTCTCTCTTTCTAGCTAGCTTGAACCTCAAGGATGGACTAGTATATAAAGAATCAAAGAGCTCCCAAGGAGGATGAATGTGGACGTTTAGCGTGAAGAGAAGTTAGGAAGATTTTCTAATAATTCTCCCAAGATAACTCAAATAGATGAGATAAGGTATAGCTTCGAATTGATCTCCTAGGGAAGGTAAGTCTCTAGAAGATAAACTATGGAGGTCAAGATTGGTCTAAGAAATTTTGGCTCTAACTGCTAGGAAGAAGGTTTCTCTTTTCGGCTGAAGGCCTACAACCGCTCTGTCAAGCACTAGGTCCCAACGAATATGGCCTAAAATAGGTCAAAAGAAGGGGCAAGGCTCGGAAAATGGTCAACCAATGTAGAGACTCATGAATTCTAACTTTAGGGAGACAAATAGGCTGAGAACACCAATATCTTCCTGAGTACATCTAGTTTCACACTTTTCTTGATTAAAGAAGGTTATAGGTGAGAAGATTCCATTTCAAACAATATTGCCAGAACTTGACGAGAAAGGAAAAATCATATTAGAGCCTGAAGTAGTCACAAAAACAAGAACCTAGCAGCTATGAAATCAATCAAATTTAGAGTATCTCATAAAGTGAAAGAACTTATCTACTAAAGATTTCACATGGGAGGTTGAGTACTTTATACAGTAGCATCCAAAACTACTCAAGCATTGAGGACAACACTTTTTTGAAGGAGAGGGGCATGTTAGGTCCCTATAATACTAGTGTAGCCCCCATATTGTTATTGGTGTGCTCATGTAGCACCCATATTGTTATTGTTATGCCCCATAGAAGCCGATTATTGTTATTATTGTGCCCGTACATTATTATTGTTATGTAGACCCTCATTGTATTGTGACCCATTAGACTCCTCAAGGAGGTGTTTTCATTTGTATCACTGAAGAATTCTTCATTTATGTGATGTAAAGGATATTTCCACCTCGAAGAGGCTTATTTTCAAGTTGTTGATCTATCTTTTATTCTTCTTTTTTAATTGGTTACATAACTCTACAACTCTATGGCCACCTTTTTTGTTGTAGTTCCTTTAGAAGTTAGGAAGGAGATTTTACTATTGGAAAGTAAAGAGGTAGGGGACGACCCATATCACTCATATTCTGAGGTGACGAGGGAGGATATGAAATGGGTACCATAGCCTGAAATATTTAGGAAGAAATAATTTCATTTTACGAATTCATTGGCCTTGTACCAACAAATAGCCACTGTGTTATGTTTGATATTCAAGGATTTTTTTTTTTGAGATCTATAATATATTTTCCTCATTATAGGATGCCAAATGAATGATTCATAATTTCAGGTATTGTTTGGATTGTGTGGACTCTCTCTTACCTCGTGTAGAAGGCTTCTTGGTAAGTGACTCCACCTCTAGGGACCTCACTAATCTTCTAGTTGATCATGGGAAAATCCCTACTATAATTTCCTCAGATCAAGATTAATGATGGTGGGCTTCAGAATTTTTTTTGTCAAATTTTGGTCATGTGTCTTTCAACTATAACTTTTATGGCAATCTATGTTTATGGTCTACCTAATGCAATCTAGATAATTTAGGATATTTTTTCCTTTCTTATGGACTCGTCAATAATGAATATGGTTTCCTGTGTTTTCCATGCACTCTATAGGAACTCTTGTTGTGGAAATTTTGTTTATTGTTCGGAGGTGGATGGTTCTCATTGTTTTTCTATTGATATGCTTTCAAAAATATTTGTGGCATGTTGTGTTTGTTCTAGATTTTTTGTTGGAAATACTCTATTTCGATGCAAACAAAGCTTGTTTGGGTTGGCGTCCCACATGCACTTGCAACTTAGTTTATATTGGTCTACTGGTTTAGTATGTTTTTTTCTCGAAATATGATGACGATGGTAATTGTGCTGGAGACATTATACAAAATTTTGATTGTTGAACTTTATGTGTTCTACTGCTTCCTTCTGTTTCGATTTCTAGACATATATGTACACATCTTGGTGAATTTCTGAAGTGAAGCGTAGATGGGCATTGTATAGAGGTCATTATAGAATATTCTAGCCCAATATGGAGCAAGTTCTATATCTTTCATTGGTTGGTCTTCCCTGGTTTCATGGGGGTCTCTTTCATTTTGGTTTCCTAGAATGCACTTGATAACGTAGTGAGATCATACTTTGTCTTTGTAGTCAGGAATCTTGTAGAGATATCAGTTGTTGATGTGGTGACTGGCATATTGAAGAACATATTTTGTTCTAATTATTGTAATGAAGGTGTTGAAGCAATTTCGTTGATCTAGTCTTTTCGAGGGATTTGAGATACACTTTGATGAACTCATTGTAACCAATTTTTTATATTATGAATACAAAGAGCTTCAATTCACCAAAAAAAAAAAAAAAAAAAACTAAACATGCATATTCATTTTTTTCATTATAGTTGACATTATTTTTCTATTTAGAGAATATTTTCTTTTTCTTTTGAGAGGGATACATGTCAACTCCACATTGCCCACAAGTGAACTTACTCATTCCCCTCATACTAGGATGTAGAATGTGCCTCTTTATGTAATTAAAATATATTTTGTTAATTTTTAATTAATTTATTGGCCTTCCTCCTTTATTCATAAATTCATGTGTAGAGTTGACGGAATGCATGTGCCACACAATACACAAATACAAGTTGATAGATGTATATAAAAATATTTTTGTATAAATTTATCAATTGAAAAATACAATAACCTTTCATTTTGGTGTGATTCCACCTTGACAGATCACTGTGACATTTGAAATAGTTTTGGTTTGATTCGTTTCAATGCATGAAGCCCTATAATCTATAATTTCCATAGTTTCAAACTGTGGACTTCAAAGTCTCTACACGTTTGGAAGGGCGCTGGATAAATATTCCAACAAGTTTGCGCTTCTAAAAAGAGTATTGTCTACCATTGAATATGACTTTGTAACTTAGTGAAATTCCTTTGTAGAAAATTTACATTTCCCAGATTTGTTTAAGCTATCATAGCTTTTTTAAAATTTCTATTTTTAAAGTTAAAATTTGATATATAAACAATTTTATACATACAAATTTAAATAGGTCAAATGATTCAGAATCTTTTCCTTTTATGGAAAAGAGATAAAATAAATAATTGCACACTATTTCAAACAATTTTTTCAATGTATGATTTGATAATGACTTTAAACTTATAATAATAATTATTACTTTATTATTAATAATATTTATTCAATTTCTCATATAAATTTAAATTAATTTAATATTTATTTATTGTCAAATAAATATACAATTTTATAATATACTAATTTATATAATTTATATATTTTTGAACATCATACAAATTGTTATTATTATAATTTAATTATTATATTAAAAAAATTATGTTACTACTATTATTAAATTTTTAAAAATTATATTATTGTTAACTTAATTATTATATATTAAAAAAATTATATTATTGTAAATTTATTATTATATATTAAAAGAATTACATTATTTTTAATTTAATTATTATATATAAAAAGATAAATTTTATAATTATTATTGAAACTATTTATAAATATTAATTATAATTTAATACCATTTTTTATTTTATATATATAAAGATGGAAGTTGAACAAATCGAATTCTCAGAGGACCTATATGAGGGTTTCCAAATTTGGGCCTAGAAAGAGGAAGTCAAAAGACGCCTACAATAATCTCGGTAGGATTTTCACCAAATACAAAGGGCGAGGCCTCTTTCTCTCTTCTCTGTCAAGAAAAGGGCGAGGCCCCTTTCTCTCTTCTTTGTCAAGAAACGAATAACGGATTGCCAGCCGCTCAGAAGAGATTGTAAGGAAAGGTGTCCAGAGGATGGATGAGGTACGACAGAGCTAGCGCCAGCAACATGAGCACGTATGCTATCCCTTGGTCGATGGCGGTGCCTGCAACAACAATATACATTCCTTCCATCCATCCCCGTTACGATATATCAAGATCCCGTAACGAATCCCTTACAGACCCAAATTGCGAAATAAAATGTAAGGGCGAGATCTTACCGTCAGACGTGGGAGTGGGAGCAGAGGCGAGAGCCTACGCATTGGCGTAAGCGGAGAAGAGATTTATGGCCAAGAAGGTGACGAACCACCTGGTGTCCTCTAGGCTTCTTCTGCCATGGTGCCCTCACGGCTCCTCCAGCACTCAGATTTAGAGTTTAATCAAGAAGAAATCAAAATAATGCGGAGGGAGGCGGCGGGTGGGAAAATTCAAATTTAAATCTATGGCGGGGAAATTTAAAATTCAAATCGGTGAAAAGACATGCTCGGGAGTCAGGTGGGTCTATTGCAGATTCCTCTGGGTCCCTCTGGCTTTCGCCTGCTCGGAAATATGGGGCGATCGGAAAACGAATGCTCATGAAGCAACATGCATGCTCATGGTAGCCATAAGGTACTGGCATCCAATAAATCTTATGTATTAATGGCCCAATAGCATGGGATTTATTGGTTGTCACTCACTACGTGCCTATGGAATAGGCGACTCTTTCCAATGGTGAGCATTTGACCATGTGGTATGATTTTTCAATATTGAAAGATTTATGATTTGAAAGTTTTTAATAAAAAAAGGTTATATTTTTATTAGTTCAAGTGAAATTACAACCAAAAAATAATGATAAAAATTCGGACATCCTGTTATTTGTTTTTTAACAAATTTATTTCCAAGTTTTGTTATTTAGATCAACACTTGTATGAAGTCACTCTTTAGCAAAAATAAATTTTATTTTAATAATATATTAAAAATTAAAAATATTTATTTATTTATTAATGAATTTATATTTTATTTATTTATTTTAAAATTTTATTTATTTTAAAGTAAATTTTAAAAATTATTAGATAAATTTTCTAGAGCTCTTATTTATTTAAAAATTTATCAAATCTAAATATAAAAAACAATATACTCCTTTATTGAAACTAAAAAATAAAAAATAATATACTCAAACTGGAATTCCAAAGGATAAACTTTTAAAACCTTGTCCATTCCCATTTTTTAATATTATTGCACAATTTTTAAAATAGTTTTAAAGAGGTGAGTATATAAGTACTAATAAGTAATATTTTTAATTAGAATACAATTTTATTTAATGAAAAAAGGTTTAAGTTTCATTTATTTATTTTTATGAAAATTATTATAATTTAAGTTAATACAACCCAGTTTAATAATTTTATGTTTTTTTTTGGTTTTTTTAACTCGAATATAGTGATATAATTTTATCGTTTTTTATTAAGTGAAATTTATTTTAAATATATAAATAGATTAAAAGTATCTATTTTTTTGTGATAGTGAGTTTGTATACATCTAAAACTTTATATTTACAATTTTAACAATTTTTTTTTAAATTTGAAAATTTGTAGGAAAAAGTGTAAAAATGTATGATGTTTAGATTTTGCTCATTAAAAAATGAACTAAAATATTATAAAACAAAATTTTACACAAAAATTGTAAAAAAGGTTAATTATAAAGTTTAATTTATTCACTTATTGCTTCTAGAGGCCTCTCAAGCCCAATATGGTAGAGATTTGAAATGCAATGTTCAACATTTTGACTAAGTCAAATTACCTAAAAACAAAAATAAAATTAAATAAAAATATTAATGTACATTTGTAAATATTTTTAATATGTTTAAAATTTAGGCGTTAGATTTTAATGGTTATATTATGGGTCTCTACATTGTGCTCTCTCTATTTTGAAGATGAACCACACTTATGGTTAAGAACCCATCGACCCAAAAATTGGCAAATAAAAATAGTCCATGCTATTGACCCTTGGTATTTGTGTGAAGTATAGTTTATTTAAAGGGGGAATTAAAGAAGCATAGATGTTTCTCAACTTAGGATCTACCAAGAAGCGAGACAGATCAAATGTGTAGATATCCAAGTCTCTTTTAGAGTGAAAAGAGATTTGATCCCTCTCTGTGCTTGGTAGATTTAGAGTTAAGATGGATAAAAATTGTCTGAATATTTGTTGGGAAAAGTGAAAAATGTATTATGTTTGGATTATGCTCATATAAAAATTAACTAAAATACTACAAAGATAAATTTTACACAATTTTTTTTTATAAAAAAATAACAATAAAGTTCATTTTATTCATTTATTTTTCCCTAGACGATTATAGAAATCCAGTTGCTCCTTGACCACTATTATTTTAGTATTGATCAATGCAACTTATAATTTTTAACTTTGAAAATTAAATATTTATTTTTCAATATTATTAAAAAAATATTTTTTCAAACATCTGACCAAACTATAATTGGAAAGCCTTATTGCACCAGTTGCACAAGATAATGGCATATGACTAACTATCTTACATATTTTATGCAATAATTTATGGATACAGTTGCAATATTCATATATTATTTTTAGATATTTGTGTAGTGATTTTTTATTCTTAAGCTTTGAAGGAAGTAAATACTATATTTAGCATCAATTACTTCAGACCATAATTAAAAAAAAGTCTTTCAATAAAAAAATGGATAGAATAAAATGCAAATAAATATATTTTCTCGGAGTCACTTCTCACCATTATTTAGTAGTGATTACTACCCACCAAAATTTATGCAAGTCCATGTGTCTTAGTAACCAATTAATTTCACCACTCACATCTTAATTTATTAGTTTTGCCAAAGCAAGACTATAGGGTTCCATTTCCCTATTAACCATTATTCATTTTTTCTTTCCATAACATAACTAAGCTATCCTGCAACACTTGTTAACTTATATTTTTATCCACTTAAAAGAAGAAAGAAAGAAAGTTATTTTAAGAGGCTAAAAATAGCCTACGAGACAGATTGCTTCTTCCTCTCATTGATGTATTGGGCCCATCTATCTCGTGTGAAACCTCACAATAAACGCTCCCAACTTGTCAAGAAACCACTTGCTAAATAGATTATCCCAAGAGCTAGCTGCCAGAATATCTGCATAATACATAAAAAAATTATCCCAAAATTTAATCATCTCTTCCTATTCATTTTTTTATTATTATGATTTTTTTAATAATAACATTTAATTTAATCAAAACTTTAAATTTTAATCAAAATATTTAAAAAGTTTATATTGAAAATTATCCTAAAAATTATTCATTTCATTAGATTCTTTTTCTTTGAAGCTCAGTCAAAACTAGTCGTCCCTCTTGGTCAAAAGTAGCCGTTTGAATGGATTGGTTTCTCTATTTAACTTGCTACCTTGCTCTAATTCTTCATTTTGTCATGACGATGAACCACACTTGCTGGTTCGAAACGCGTGACAAATGAATTTTGAAATGATTATGGCTGAAAACTTGTCTCAAAAACTTGATATAAATTACAAAAACCTTAATTCAATCAAATAAAATTACCTAAAATATATTTAAATCTTATTTAAGACCATCTTTAAATTAATTATTCTAGTGTAACTCAATCGATAATCAAAGTGAAGTGAAATGATCTGAATATTGTGTAAACTAAAATAAATTAAAAAATCTAAAATTCACTTTTCCCAAAGTATTTATAAAAAGAAAAACGAGTCGTAAGCCCCAAAAAAATAATGAAACATAAAAATCTAAAACTAATTCAATAGCTAATTCCTCTCGTTATGAAATAAACCATAAAACAAAAACCAAAAGTTTAAAAATAAAATTCATTACCAAAATTTATATTAATGAAATAATACAAAACCAAAACTTAAAATATAAAATTCATTACCAAAATTTATATTAATAAAAAATTGCGAAAAGACAAAACTTTAAAAATAAAATTCGTTATCAAAATTTATATTAAAAAAAAATACAATAAGTTTACATAATTTTAATAATATCATTTTAAAAAATGACGTTTCAATTTACAGAAATTTAATAATTATTATCTTAAAAAAATCTATGTATCGATTTACAATTCTTTTAGACGATTATCTCTTACATCTTTTATTTAAAATGAAATATGTAAAAAATAACACCGTAGATGCAGCTATTCATCGAAACCATTAAACCCTACCTTATTTTCGGGTCAATTTTCGGAGACGCTGCTTACTTAAATTGAGGGGCAGTGTGTATTCTTGGCAGCGCAGGCAATCCAAGGGATTTGAGTGGCAGTGTGTCTTCTTGGCAGCGCAGGCAATCCAAGGGATTTGAGGGCCGAGAAGATCTCCATTCGGAAAACACTTTCCTGCTTCAATTTCATATATAAAATGACCCAGGGCAGTGATTTCAATCAGCGGCCTGGCAATGATGGCATGAACAAATATGATGATATGATGCTGTTTGCCACAATCTGTATTATTGTGATTTTAATCGCCATTTTGCTGCGCGTTTGTGGCAGAATTATTTTACAGTGTGCTAGATTTATCAGACGGAGTGGGCAGAGATCAGGTTTTATGCAGCATCAGTTTTATTTTACGGGAGAAGAACCGACGACGCTGCGGAACGTGGGGCTGGATTCTGCGATATTAGAGACGCTGCCCAAGTTTGTGTATAGATCGCAGATTGGCACGGATGGGTTAGAGTGCGCAGTCTGCCTGTTCGAGTGGGAGGAGAATGAGAAAGGCAGGCTTTTGCCCAATTGCGGCCACAGTTTTCATGTTGAGTGTATCGATATGTGGTTTCTTTGGCATTCCACTTGTCCCCTTTGCAGAACCGCCGCCCAGCCTGGACATCCAGTTTTGGAATCCGCTAGAATAGGGCAGGTTTCGGCTACAATTCCGACACCAATTGCTTCAGGGCTCGATCCTAATCTGAATTCGGAGCAAGGGCAAACTGCAAGCTCTGAAGAAGAATATGATCCGCAATATAGCCCAGCAAATACATTATCTTCGTGTGGGCAGGACCAGATGAACGTAGATATGGATGAGGGAACCTCGGGTGGAAGAGCATTAATGCCTCATATTGCCATTGATATACCCAAGAGGCCCCATGTCTTCTGGTCACCTGGCGAAAGCCATATGCCAAATGATTCGCAGTCATCTTCGAAAGCTTCGTTGTCTGACCTGCGTTCGCTTACCAACCAGTATACCAGAGACAGCGAGAGGAAGATATCCCCATCGGATCATCCTGGTGAACGCGATCTTGAACACGACGGCGCAGCGCAGACCCAGTAGAGTGGGGAAACCCTAATTTGTAGAGATCATACACATATGTTATCGATGGTGATGGTGATGTGCCGTATGCCTAAGTAAAATGTTTCACAAAAGTAATAAAAATCGGTTCTCGTTGAATTTTGCATAACGTCAATCCGTTGATTTCAGTTCGAATCTTGACTCTTTTTGTTCGATTCAAATCAAATTCGTTTCGTTTAATTAAATTGCATTGCAGATAGATTTTTGTCACATTTAATTTAGATTATAGGTTAAAATTTCAAGTAATGATGTGTTGGATTAAGGATGGGAGTATCCATTGCAGTGAATGAATTAATGAAATATAGATTAAATGATTTTTAGAGGTTACCTTTCTTTAGTTATAGGTTTAATTCTCTGAGAATAGGTTGAAGAAGGGAGAATACAAACTATTTCTCCAAGTATTTAGATTTTACCTTTTAAACTCAACTTAATTTGGGGAAAAAGTTACAATAATGCTTTCTCAGTGGTCTTGAAGATGAAAATTTGTAATGCTTTTCTGTTTGAGAGAGTGTAAGATTGAGTGAGTTTTCGAACATGCTCAAAACCCAAAGGGACTTGGTTAATCGCACTAGCTCCTATGGTCCTTTGATCTTATTGTTTGGGACAGAAGATGGCACAAAACGCGTCCGCTAACACAATTGTTTGTGGCTGAAGATGGCGTAAATTAACTTAACTCTTCAATATATGATACTTCATCATTGAGAAAACTCTTTGAAAACAATGTGAGGAGGCGCTCTTGATTTGTAGACTTATTTTGAGAAATAATATCTTCGTCCACAGATAACTTAATAAATGGAGATCCGATCTGTTTGGCCTTCAAATTGAGCATCTATAATAGAGACGCTAAGTTCAACATTGGTTTGCCTTATGATAAATTTATTTGGATTTTTACAACTTTATGGAGAGAAGATCCAAAGTAAGCCCGAAGCTTATGATAATTTTATTTGGATGTTTATAACTTTATGGAGAGAAGATCAAAAGTAAGACTCAGATACTTCAGCAATATTGGTAAACAATGAAATTAGTAAAAGGTATGGTGGAACCGTGATGGTTAAACGGGAAATGATTTTTTTTGGGTGATTGTTAAATTATTATCAACTAACAAGTTTGGGAATCCATGGGAGAGAACCCAAGAATGAGATTTGTCAAGCACGAGACAGTTAGAGATATTTAGTTACACTCTCTCTTTCCTCATAGAAAAGGCATCTCACTAGGAAAATGGGTTGAGGAAAGGTAAAAAAAAGAAAAGTTGAGCCTCCTGAAGATAGAGAGGAGATCACAAAACTGCAGGCATGACCCTGCCATTTGTTGGAATTTTCTGATAAATTCCATAACACAGACAAAAATTGCTCTGTTTTTATACTCTGTTTTTGCACAGAAAAACAGAAAAATCGCTTGCTGGAAACGGTGTTTCAGCAACACAGTTTGGTGTTGCAGCAATTGAGTTTGGTGTTGCAGCAACGCAGAATAACACTCAGTTTTAACACAGAAAAATACTCTGTTTTTAACTCAGAAAGCAGAAAAATTCGTTCTCTGGAAATGGTGTTGCAGCAACAGAGTTGGTGTTGCAGCAACGCTGTAACTGGTGTTGCAGCAATGCTGTTCGTGGTGTTGCAGCAACGTAAAGTTTTTACGTCAAGTATTTTTTGAGTTACGACAGCAACAGGAAAAATTAACTTGTATTCATCAAAATAAACTAACTGTTACAAATTTGTCTTGCTCATACTGAGGGAATTTCACAACTTCTATTACAAAATAGATTTACCAAGGAACGCTTCTGTTCCACACAAATAACATCTACCCTTTCTATCAGCAAACAACCAGAAAGCAAATTACATTCAAATTTCTGCACTGCTGTGCATTTCACTGTTCTGAAATTATTTTTTTTCCTCACGCTGCTGCGTGCTCTCCTCTGCTCTGTGTGATTCTTCAGCTGCTGCTGCTGCTGCTAAAACATTAAAACAGAATTGTTGTGTGGTATTTATATGCTAAAACATATCTGATTAAAACAATAAAATATTACAAAATATCTTCTAATGTTTATCTGTGAATTAAATGCAGCAAGGCGGTGATGCTTCTATCAAAAACCAAGTCGGCTGTTCTGCAGGGGAAATCAACTGAAACTTTAATGCATATTAATGTGCAAAAATATCGGGCTTGACTTTGATGCACCGATCAGCCTAGAGTATTTACTGCAGATCAGATTCTTATCCAGCTGTTCATTGTTGCAGTTGGAATTAAATTCCAACACTCCCCCTTAATTTCAACTGCTGCATACCCAGACATTTTCTGAAATGATCAAAACCTTTCTTTGCTAATGGTTTTTTCAAAATGTCAGCTAGCTGATCCTCTGTTCTGCAGTGCTGCAAAACAATCTCACCATTGTTAACCAATTCACGTATGAAGTGAAATTTGGTGTCTATGTGCTTTGTTCTTTTATGAAAAACAGAGTTTTTAGACAATGCTATTGCTGAGCTATTGTCACAGCAAATGGTTGTGCCCTTTTCTTGTTCATGACACAAATCTCTGAGAACTCTTCTCAGCCATACTGCTTGGCATGCTGCTGTTGTTGCTACCACATACTCTGCCTCTGCTGTTGACAAAGCCACAACTTGTTGCTTCTTGGAAGCCCATGAGATGGCTCCCGATCCCATATGAAACACATATCCCGATGTGCTTTTCCTATCATCAACACTTCCAGCCCAATCACTGTCAGTGTAACCTGTCAACATGAAACTTTCAGAAGAGGAGTATAAAATACCAAACCCCTTCGTTCCATTCACATACCTTAGAATCCTCTTGGCTGCCTGCCAATGAGTCTCTTTCGGTCTTTCCATAAATCTGGAGATTAAACTCACAGCGTGCATAATGTCCGGCCTAGTTGCAGTCAAGTACATAAGGCTGCCAACTATGCTCTTGTACAGTTTTGGATCAAAATATTTGCTGCTGTCTTCTTTGGTTAATTTCAACCCGACTACTGTTGGAGTCACAGCAGCCTTGCTGTTCTGCATGTTAAATCTCTTCAACACAGCTTCTACATATTTATCTTGAGAAATGAAAACACCATTTTCACTTTGGTCTACTTCAATTCCAAAAAAATATCTTAATAAGCCCAAGTCAGTCATTTCAAATTCACTTTTCATGACTGCTTTAAAATCAGCAATGAGAGAAGCATCATTGCTAGTAAAAATCAGATCATCTACATATAAAACAACAATAATAATCTTACCGTCATTCTTCTTTATGTAGAGTGTGGGTTCACCATCACACTTATCAAACCCATTCTCAATCAGATAAGCATCAATTCTGCTGTACCATGCTCTTGGAGCTTGCTTCAGCCCATAAAGAGCCTTCTTCAGTTTACAAACTTTATGCTCTTGTCCTTCAACTTCATAGCCTGGAGGTTGATCAACATAAACCTCTTCTTTTAACACTCCATTCAGGAATGCAGATTTAACATCCATCTGATAAATCTTCCATTTGTGTTGTGCTGCAATAGACAACACTGTTCTGACTGTTTCCATCCTTGCTACTGGTGCAAAGGTTTCATCATAGTCTCTGCCTTGTTGCTGCTTGTAGCCTTTCACAACAAGTCTTGCTTTGTGCCTGTCAATCTTACCTTCAGCATTACTTTTGGTCTTATAGACCCACTTAACTCCAACGGCATCTTTGCCTTTAGGGAGGTCCACTAACTCCCATGTTTTACTCTTCTCAATTGCACCAATTTCTTCATTCATTGCTTCAATCCATTTATCTTCATTTACAGCATCTTCAAAATGGATTGGGTCATCAACATGACAATACAAAGCAAATAATGAATTCAGACCGGTATTGTTACTTACCTCTCCTTGTTCATAAATCTCATTCAGATTTCTGAATCTTGGTCTTCTTGGTGTACTTGGAGTTCCATCCGAACTTGAGGGTATTTCAGATCCCTGTGGTGTTTCAGCATCAGCTGTTTGTGGTGTAACAACATCTGTTCTTCCTTGACTTCTCAAGGCTGTTCGGATTCCAGCTTGTGGTGTGGTTTGTTATACTTGCTGTGGTGTAGGAGGAGCCACCAAGGAAGGATTATTTGCTGTTGTCCCTTCCTCTTGTTCTTCATGAGACACTATTGTCTTTACATTCACTGTTTTTTCCAAGCTTGCATCCCAAGCTTCATCTTCAATGAACTGCACATCTCTGCTTATAATTAATTTCTTGGTGGATGGATTATAGAGTTTGTATGCTTTTGACTCATCACAATAGCCAACAAAAACACACTTCTCCCCCTTACTATCAAGATTTTTCCTTAGCTGATCCGGTACATGTGCATATGCAACACAACCGAATACTCTCATGTGAGTGACAGTTTGCTTTTGACCACTCCATGCCTCTTCTGGTATTCTGTTCATGACAGCTTTAGTTGGGCATCTATTCAAGATGTAAACTGCGCAAGTAACAGCTTCTGCCCAATACTCATACGGCAAATGTTTTGCCTTCAGCATACTTCTGACCATGTCAAGAATGGTCCTATTCTTTCTTTCAGCAACACCGTTTTGCTGAGGTGTATACCTTGCTGTGAACTCCTTTCGTATGCCATTCTCTCTGCAAAAACGCAGAAAGTCTTGGGAGATGTACTCTCCTCCTCTATCTGTTCTGAGCACTTTGATATAATGCCCACTCTGCTTTTCAGCAAGAGTTTTGAAGTGGCGGAATTTCTCAAACACTTCACTCTTCTGTTTCAGCATATACACCCATGTCTTTTTGGTGTAATCATCAATAAAAGTTAAAACATATCTATTTCCAGCAAATGATGGTATTTGCATCGGTCCACACACATCAGAGTGAACAATTTCCAAGGGTGCTTTTGCCCTTATACTCTTTCCTGCTGGAAAGCTTTCCTTGTGTTGCTTGCCCAAGATGCAGCCTTCACAAAGGCTGTCTGGTTTCTCAATCAACGGCAATCCCTTTACCATTCCCTTTCTGTGCAACAGATTCAGGCCTCCGAAATTGAGATGTCCAAATCTCAAATGCCACAACCAATTCACATCTTTCACCTGTTCTTGAAAGACTTCTTGTGTTACAGCCGCAATAGTTCTTCCTTCCTTCAAATTTGCCCTGAGTTTGAGAGGAAACATTCTATTGCTGGTCATCTGCACCTGTGCAATGATCTTCTTACTTGGAGGTATGTCTCTGATAGTACACAAATCATCTTTGAAGAACACATTGTAACCTTTGTTTATGAGCTGTCCAATGCTCAAAAGATTACATTTCAGACCAGGTACATAGTATACCTCTGGCACAATCATCTGTTCTCCATTTTTTGCTCGAATACTGACTCTGCCCTTACCCTTGACAGATATCTTATCATCAGTCCCTGTTGTTACCTCAGATTTCACATTTTCATCCAGATTGGCAAACATTGCAATATTTCCAGTCATGTGATTACTACAACCTGAGTCTAAGAACCAAAAATCTTCTTGTTTGTCTTATGCTATGTTACATGTTAACAGCACGTTCTTTGGGTTCTTATCTTCTTCATTTGCAAAATTAGCATTCTGCCTATTATTCATGTCATTTTGTTTTTTCTTGCATTCATTGGCGTAGTGCCCAAATTTTTTACAATAATGACATTGGACTTGGGATTTGTCATACCTTTGTCCATGAGCTTGTTGTTTGCTTGAACCTTCAGCTTGGTTCTGATTGCAGCTCCTTCCGCTTGTGCTAGCAGGGTAATTTCTGCCTCCGTTTTGGCTTCTTCCACGACCTCTGTAATTTGCTCTGCCTCGACCTCTTCTTTGGCCAAAAGACATCTGAGTCTTGAATGCTTGCTCAAAAGAGGAATCTGTTCCTCTACTCAGTCTGTGTTCATGAGACAACAGAGAAGCACTCAGCTCATCTACCGTGAACTGTGAGAGATCTTTTGTTTCTTCTATTGCCACCACAATAGATTCAAACCTTGAGGGTAAACATCTCAAGATTTTCTCTACAATTCTTCTATCTTCAAGAATCTCACCATGAGATCTTATCTGGGTTATCAAGCCAATAACCTGAGTGAAGAATGAATCTATTGTATCAGATTCCTTCATGTTGAGATTTTCAAAGTCTCTCCTCAACATCTGCAACTTTGCAGTCTTCACCTTCTCCATGCCTTGATAGGCAGTTTGGAGAGTATCCCATGCCTCTTTGGATTTTGTTGCTGCTGCAATCCGCGGAAAAACACTTTCATGTACTGATTGGAAGAGGAAAAAGAGGGCTTTGGCATCCTTCTTTCTGTTGCCCTTCAACTGGTCTCTTTCTGCTGCTGTCAAAGCAGCCAGTGTTGTTGCATCTGCAGGTTCAGCATAACCTGTTTCAACCAGCTCCCATATTCCTTGAGAAGCAAACAATGCTTTCATTGTTATGGACCAATAACTGTAATTTTTCCCATTAAACTGTGGCAGTTGGGGATTTTTCAAACCTGTTCCAGCATCTGCCATCTTAACCTGTCTTGGTAAAGAAGAGATACTGACTGTATTTTGAAAACAAGCAAAAACTTTCTCTGCTGGAAAAAATCTGCTCAACAAACTTCTTACAGCTCCTACAGTGAAAAACAATCTATGTTTTTGACTCACTGAGTGCCTAGACTAGCTCTGATACCATGTTGGAATTTTCTGACAAATTCCATAACAGACAGACAAAAATTGCTCTGTTTTTATACTCTGTTTTTGCACAGAAAAACAAAAAAATCGCTCGCTGGAAATGGTATTTCAGCAACGCAGTTTGGTGTTGCAGCAACTGAGTTTGGTGTTGCAGCAACGCAGAATAACACTCAGTTTTAACACAGAAAAATACTCTGTTTTTAACTCAGAAAGCAGAAAAATTCGTTCTCTGGAAATGGTGTTGCAGCAACAGAGTTGGTGTTGCAGCAACGCTGTTCGTGGTGTTGCAGCAACGTAAATTTTTTACGTCAAGTATTTTTTGAGTTACGGTGTAACAGCAACAGGAAAAATTAACTTGTATTCATCAAAATAAACTAACTGTTACAGATTTGTCTTCCTCATACTGAGGGAATTTCACAACTTCTATTACAAAATAGATTTACCAAGGAACGCTTCTGTTCCACACAAATAACATCTACCCTTTCTATCAACAAACAACCAGAAAGCAAATTACATTCAAATTTCTGCACTGCTGTGCATTTCACTGTTCTGAAATTATTCTTCTTCCTCACGCTGCTGCGTGCTCTCCTCTGCTCTGTGTGATTCTTCAGCTGCTGCTAAAACATTAAAACAGAACTGCTGTGTGGTATTTATATGCTAAAACATATCTGATTAAAATAATAAAATATTACAAAATATCTTCTAATGTTTATCTGTGAATTAAATGCAGCAAGGCGGTGATGCTTCTATCAAAAAACAAGTCGGCTGTTCTGTAGGGGAAATCAACTGAAACTTTAATGCATATTAATGTGCAAAAATATCGGGCTTGACTTTGATGCACCGATCAGCCTGGAGTATTTACTGCAGATCAGATTCTTATCCAGCTGTTCATTGTTGCAGTTGGAATTAAATTCCAACACCATTAAGGGGCTCTTAAGATGAGCTGTGAACCAGTGGAGACCTTGAATTCCTGGCTCGGTTGGCAAATTGATGCCAGTGAATTAAACCCTAGAGGTCACTCTTATGGAAGCTTAGTGCTCCAGGGAGAGAAACAACCATAATTTTAGTTCTGGTGCTTGGAAGGAGAGTTGTACTCTCAATTGGATTGCTTGGCTCTAATGTTTAAATGTAATTTCAATTGCTGCATTTATTGCAGAAAACCGCCAGTTTATCTCCCGCACCGCTATTGCCGAAAGCTGGTATTTCCCCGGGAGGCAGCGAGCATGTACACCCACTGACACGTGGCCACAACAACTTTTCCAAAACCACCATTCCCCGGCGCGTAAAGTTCAACAAGAAGGGACCTCTGGGATTGACTGTCAACCGTCTGTTTAAAGAGGACAAGATCAACGGTTGGTAGCTCATGAGAGTGAGGGTACTTCACTCTGCCTGTCCCTGGATTTTCCGTGTGGTAGCTCATGAGAGTGAGGGTACTTCACCATGAATGTAATTAATAAATGTACTGTGGGCAGTGAACGTAGGTAAAACTTTTAATTTTGTTATTTTTTTATTCACTCGAGTAGCACAAGTCCGTTGACTATGTAATATGTTTTTTTTTTTTTGTTCTAGAGTATGTAATATGCAGCAGCATAGAAACAAATTTTTTGAATATGCAATGTAATGAAAACCCAATACGCAGCAGCAGCAGCGCGCAAATGAAAAAAGGGTTTTTACAGACAGCAGTGTAATACGCAGTGCGTGAATGAAAAAGTTTTTTTTTCCACACATCAGTGTGAAAATTTGTAAGCTGAGATAGAGCATTTTGTTTTTTAATGCACAGCAGTGCTGAGACAGAGTATTTTGTTTTGGAACTGCATCTGAAGAGTACTTATGTAATCCCTCTGTTAGAGGAAGTTAATTTTGTAATAGTCAGTATTGGTAATGAATGAAAAGTTTTTTTTTGGTGCCTCAAAAACTCTGTCCCCTGTGTTAAAACAGGGCATTATTCTCTGTTCATTTTGTTTGGAATTATCAGAAATTCCCAACATGGTATCAGAGCTTGTCCAGGCTCTTTGAAGGTGTCAAAGAAGCTTAAGGAAGGATTTCTTACTACAACAGTTTCTCCAGCAGAGTGAAGACTCAGTCAAGAAAGAATCCAAGGTATTTGTCAAGATTAGTTTTTTGTTGAGGACAACCAGTTATTTTAATACACAGTCAAGTATTTTGAAGCATAGTTAAGAGTGCAAGAATGGCTGGAGCCAGCACTAGCATGGGTATATGTAATACTCAAATCCTACAATTTAATGGGAAGAACTATGACTATTTGGCAATAACTATGAAAGCTTTGCTTACTTCTCAAGACCTATGGGAATTTGGTTAGGATGGTTTTGAACAACCAGCAGATGAAAATGAGTTCAATAATTTAACTCAGGCAGAGAAAGATCTGTTGAAGAGCAATAGGAAGAAGGATTCTAAAGCCATCTATTTTTTGTATCAAGTAGTGCATGAGAGTGTGTTTCCAAGGATAGCAGCAGCAACTAAGAGATCCAAAGAAGAATGGGAAACTCTCAAGATAGCGTATCAAGGCATGGAGAAAGTGAAGACAACAAAACTACAGTTGCTGAGGAGAGATTTTGAGACTCTCTCCATGAAGGAGTCAGATAATATTGACTCATTCTTCACACATGTGATTGGTCTGGTCACACTGATAAGGTCTCATGGAGAGATTCTTGAAGAAAGGAGATTGTGGAGAAACTATTGAGGATCCTACCCTTAAGGTTCATTGTGATTGTCAACACCATAGAAGAGACAAAGGATCTCACAAACTTCTCAGTTGATGAAGTACATGCATTACTGATAACACATGAGCAGAGATTGAGTAGGAATGAAAACTCATCTCTAGAGCATGCCTTTAAGACCTAGATGTTCTTTGGAAGAGGAAGAGCTCAAGGCAGAGGAAACAAGAAAGGAAGAGGTAGCAATCCAAATCAGAACCAAGGCCAAGGCAGCAGTCAACAAAGTGGACAAAATCATTCTCAAGGACAAAGGTATGATAAATCCAATGTCCAATGTCACTATTGTAAAAATTATGGGCATTATGCAAATGAATGTAGGAAGAAGCAGCAGGATATGAGTAATAGAACTAGTGCAAATTTCACTAGAGAGAATATCAGCCAAGATAATTTGTTTTTAGCCTGTAATATGGCTGAAGAAAAGAGTGAAGATGTATGGTTTCTAGACTCCGGTTGCAGTAACCATATGATAGGAAACATAGCCCTATTTTCTATGTTAGATCAGAGTGTGAAGTCACAAGTCACACTAGGGACTGATAATAAAGTTTCTGTTATGGGAAAAGGAGAAGTAAATGTCTTAACAAAGAAAGGTGAAAAGAAAACCATAGCAGATGTTTATTATGTTTTTGGAATGAAATGTAACCTCTTAAGTATTGAACAGCTTGTTCAAAAGGGGTACAATGTTTTCCTTGTGAATGATGTATGCACCATCATGGATAAAACACCCAGTAAACAATGTATTGTTGAAGTGAAGATGACAAGGAACAGGATGTTCCCTCTCAGAATGAAAGCAGATTTAAAAAATGGAGAAGAAATAGCAGTAGTGACACAAGAGGCTTTCCAAAGCGAACCAAAAGATGAAAATTGGTTGTGGCACTTGAGATTTGAGCATCTCAACTTTGGAGGTATTAACTTGTTGAATAGAAAAGGAATGGTAAGAGGATTACCATTGATAGAGAAACCAGACAGCCTTTGTGAAGGCTGTATCTTGGGGAAACAACACAGAGAAAGTTTTCCATCTTGGAAAAGCAAAAGGGCAAAAGCACCCTTAGAGATTGTCCACTTAGATTTATGTGGACCGATGCAAACTCCATCACTTACAAGCAGCCACTATATGCTAACATTTATTGATGATTTTACTAGAAAAACTTGGGTTTATTTCCTGAAGAACAAAAGTGAAGTGTTTCAAAGATTTTGCAATTTCAAAGCACTTGTAGAAAACCAAAGTGGGCTGCATATCAAAGTTCTAAGAACTGATAGAGGAGGTGAGTATGTCTCCAAGGAATTTCTACGTTTTTGTAGAGAAAATGGAATTCATAAGCAGTTTACCACTAGGTACACTCCACAGCAAAATGGAGTTGCCGAAAGGCAACTCAGGTGAGTATATCTCCAAGGAATTTCTACGTTTTTGTAGAGAAAATGGAATTCATAAGCAGTTTACCACTAAGTACACTCCACAGCAAAATGGAGTTGCCGAAAGGAAGAATAGGACAATCATGGATATGGCGAGGAGTATGTTAAAGGCAAATCATTTTCCAAATGATTATTGCGTTGACGTTGAACACTGTGCAACGTACATTTTGAATAGATGCCCTACAATAGCAGTCATGAACAGAGTGCCAGAAAAAGCATGGAGTGGGACAAAGCAAGGAGTCACCCACATGAACGTTTTTGGATGTGTGGCTTATGCACACATTCTAGATCAACTAAGGAAGAAGTTGGACAACAAAGGGGAGAAATGTATTTTCATTGGATAATGTGAGGAATCCAAAGCTTACAAGTTGTATAACCCATCCACCAAGAAGTTTATTGTGAGTAGAGATGTTCATTTCATTGAGGAGGAAGCTTGGGATGGAAGCATAGAGAAAACTGTGAATGTTAAAAACTCTTTGTCACATGATGAAGATGATGAGGAGATGACTGAAATACATCCCCAAACAGCAGCACCAACATAAGGGCAGCAAGAGACACCCTTGAGGAGAAATGAAAGTGCTTCTCCAAGCACACCACAAGGAGGAAATTCAAGTGCTTCTTCAAGCACTTGTACACCAAACAAAAGAGGTAAGAAGTTCAGAAATTTAAGTGACATTTATGAACAAGAGGCAACAAATAAAAGTATGAACTCTTTGTTTGCTTTATATTGTCATGTTCATGACCCTGTTCATTTCGAAGAAGCAATTAAAGATAGGAAATGGATAGAAGCTATGGATGAGGAGATCAATGCCATAGAAAGAAACAAGACATGGGATTTAGTTGAACTACCAAAAGGAAAAGAAGTCATTGGAGTTAAATGGGTCTACAAGACCAAGAGTAATGCTGAAGGCAAAATAGAAAGACACAAGGCAAGACTGGTTGTCAAAGGATATAAGCAGCAATATGGCAGAGACTATGAGGAAACTTTTGCATCGGTTGCTAGAATGGAAACTGTGAGAGCAGTGCTGTCCATAGCAGCATAAAACAAGTGGAAATTTTACCAAATGGACATGAAATCAACATTCCTAAATGGAGTGTTAATGGAAGAGGTTTACACTGAGCAACCTCTAGGCTATGAAAAGAAAGGCTAAGAGCACAAAGTGTGCAGATTGAAGAAAGCTCTTTATGGGCTGAAGCAAGCACCAAGAGCGTGGTACAGTAGGATAGATTCCTGTCTACTGGAAAATGGATTTGAAAAATGTGAGGGAGAACCCACTCTCTACATCAAAGAAAAGGATGGTAAATTACTAATTGTTTTGTTATATGTTGATGATGTTATTTTCACAGGTAATGATGATTACCTTATTGAAAATTTCAAAACAATCATGAAAGAAGAATTTGAAATCACTGACATGGGTTTGCTGAGATACTTCTTAGGAATAGAAGTAGAACAAATGGAAATGGGATTTTTATCTCACAAGCGAAATATGTTAATGAAGTGTTGGAAAGATTTAATACGCAGGAAAGCAAAGCAACGATCACTCTCACAGTGATGGGATTAAAGCTCAGCAAAGAGGACAACAGCAAGGATTTTGATCCTAGTTTGTACAAGAGCATAGTTGGCAGCCTCATGTATTTGACTGCAACTAGGCCAGATATAATGTATGCTATTAGTTTGATTTCTAGATTCATGGAGAGGCCAAAAGAAGCACATTAGCAAGCAGCAAAAAGGATTCTGAGGTATGTTAAAGGTACTAAAAGGTTTGGCATTTTATATACTGTCTCAGAATGTTCAGATTTAATTGGATACACTGATAGTGATTGGGCTAGAAGTGTAGATGATCGGAAAAGCACATCTGGTTATGTTTTTCACATGGGTTCAGGAGCCATTTCATGGGCTTCTAAAAAACAGCCTATTGTAGCGTTGTCTACAACAGAGGCAGAATATGTGGCAGCTACAGCAGCAGCATGTCAAGCAGTTTGGATGAGAAGGATGTTAAGGAGCTTATGCCAAGAACAAGCAAAAGGAACTGTGATTTTTTGTGACAATAGCTCAGCGATTGCATTATCCAAGAATGTTGTGTTTCATAAGAGAACGAAACACATTGACACAAAGTTTCATTACATCATGGAATTGGTAAATAATGGAGAAATTGTTTTAGAACACTGTAGAACTCAAGAGCAGGTTGCAGACATTCTGACCAAACCATTGGGGCAGAAAAGTTTTGAATTTTTGAGGAAATGTCTGGGTATGACTGATAACCCAGCAGTTGAAATTAAAGGGGAGCGTTGAAATGTAATTTCAACTACGGCATTTATTGCAGAAAACCGCCAGTTTATCCCCTGCATTGCTTTTGCCGAAAGCTGGTATTTCCTAGGGACGCAACGAGCATATACATCGGCTGACACGTGGCCACAGCAACTTTTCCAAAATCACCATTCGCTGGTGCGTAAATTTCATCAAGAAGGGACCTCCGGGATTGACCGTCAGCCATCCGTTTAAAGAGGGCAAGATCAATGGTTGGTAGCTCATGAGAGTGAGGGTACTTCACTCTGCCTCTCCCTAGATTTTCTGTGCGATACAGTTAAAACAAAATCAATTTACTGCCATGAATGTAATTAATAAATGTACTGTGGGCAGTAAACGTAGGTAAAACTTTTAATTTTGTTATTTTTTTATTCATGGGAGTAGCACAAGTCCGTTGACTATGTAATATGTTCTTTTTTGTTGTTCTGGAGTATGTAATATGCTGCAACATAGAAACAAATTTTTTGAATATGCAATGTAATGAAAACCCAATACGCAGCAGTAGCGCGCGAATGAAAAGAGGGTTTTTACACACAGTAGTGTAATACGCAGTGCGCGAATGAAAAAGTTTTTTTTCACACAACAGAGTGAAAATTTGTAAGCTGACACAGAGCATTTTGTTTTGTAATGCACAGGAGTGCTGAGACAGAGTATTATTTTTGGAACTACATCTGAAGAGTATTTGTGTAATCTCTCTGTTAGAGGAAGTCTGTTAATTTTGTAACAGTCAGTATTGGTAATGAATGAAAAGTTTTTTTGGTGCCTCAAAAACTCTGTCCCCTGTGTTAAAAGAGAGCATTATTCTCTGTTCATTTTGTTTGGAATTATCAGAAATCCCCAACATCTAATTGATTAGATAAATATGGTGACACAATGTACATGTTTTAAAAGTATGTTGTTTATGTGTGAATGATCTATTTCTTTAGGAATAGTTGAAAAATTCTCATTCAAATTACAACAAAGAAATCGTTGGAACTGTTATAGTTTTAAAAACTAATCGTGACAACAATATTTGACTCTAAATATCATGAATTCCAATACTCTATTACTGAAAATTAAAATCTTCAGAGTGTTCCTATACAATGGGAAGGTGAATAAGTGAAACCTCCCAGACACCACGCATGCTCAAGATTAGCAAATACATTGTTCCCATTGCACAAGATGAATGGTGTTGACGGTAGGGTTAATAGGGTTACCAACCAAAAAATTGACTCAAAAAGAGAAAAGAAAACTAAGAGTCTATCCAAACCCAGTTCAAATACTTGGGTTCGAGAACAAGCGAAACAAAAACTGTTTAAGAATCCGACAGAGACCGGTTTAGCTTCCGGGTCAAGCTAACTTAAGTAAGCAACCCAAAACCCTGTCCAGACCGTAGCTAATAGGGACAATTATTTCCATAAATGAGCAAAGTCGGGTCTGCTATAAAAACCCTTTCAGAACTGATTTAAAACTCTCAAGCCTAGAACAAATTTTGAGAACTGAAAGTAACAAATTCTATGAAACTTCAAAACGCCGGAGGAAGTAACTCTAGTAAAACCTGGTAGCAGAGGTAGTCATAATTAAGAAGTGATATGTAGTGTACCCGAGTACCAATCAAAATGAAGCTCACAACATTCAAGGGTGAATCAAGAACCTGTGTCGCTAAACTCTATGAACAATCATAAGAGGAAAGTAATCATGGGAGTAAAATGATCCAAAAAGTTACCAATAAATAGAACATTGCAAAGGAATTGAGGATATCCGAGTACATGGGTAACTCCTATGTTGCACAAGTTTCCGGTATGCAGGTACTTCTAATATAGGGAACCAGTATCCAGCACGGCTAGAAGCACAGTTAGAAGTATCGCCCAAATTTACAGTAAACGTCAAGTTGGGAGTGGCAATAATATAATATATTAAAATTTAAGATATATTAAAAATAAAAATAAAACAATTTATTTATTTCCATCCAAAACTTGCCAATCAAATTCCATCTTGCAAAGAAACATGTAAAGACTGAACTTTGAAGAAAATCAAAATATTAATGCATCAACAATTTCTCAATCAAATTCCTTCCGAGCAAAGAAACATGAAGAATTCCCAAACCGGCAAAAAGGTTGTTATTACTAGATTATTTGGTGATTTCATGCAACACTATATGTTAAGTCATTGGTTCAATTCTTCGCCCTTGATGTAACATCACCAATATTATATATATTACATCTAGTTATAATAGAGATGAAAAAAATAAAATATATATTAATAGTAATTAAAAAATTAAAATAATAGATTTTGAATCGAATGTCATTTTAAAAAGAGTTTGTATAATAAAATTTTAAATTTCCAAGATATCCTAATTTATTTTACGGGTATTATTTTTCTTGCAATCATTTTGGTCATTGTGCTAGAAAATGTAATTTTTTTGCAAGAAAATAAAGTTTTTTGGATAATCATTGCTTCAAGTGTGAAAAATATGGCCACAAAGCTATAGGTTGTATATATGACAGAATCAAGCCAACAAAAAGAGCAATAACACCATTAAAAAGAAAGAAGGTATGAAGGAGAAAAGATGAGTTGCAAAGAAATAGGTCTTCAAAGGACATCAAAGAAGAATGTTTTGGTTTGAAAAATGATATTCTACTTAGGGGGAATAGATCTTTATCTTGTGAACAATAGGATATGGCTTCATGAGAAACCAAACTTGATAGGCGCATGTGACTAATAAGGAGGAAATTTCAGCCTCATGCATCTATTCATTTCAGGTCCACAAGATCTTTTTGAGGCATAGAAGGAGAGTGTGTGAGTCTAGGGGGAGTTCTATTATATATCATTTTATCCTTTTGTCTCATGATTGTTGATAATTGCAGCCATGTTTTGAGAAGATTATTTTCCTATTTTATGAACACTAACAGAACTTCATGCAGCAAGCAACAATTGTTGATGGAAAGACAGCATATTCTTAGCAGGAATTTGATTTGGATTTATGATTTACATGTATAACACTTATGCCATGCATGATACTATGTCTTCCATGGGAATTTTCGTGATATTTTGTGAGAATGATGTTTCTCTCATTGAAACCCTCACTCTTTTACTTCATTATAGAGTAATTTTTCACATGAGGAACGGTCATTGATACATGCATGTGTATTAGGAAGTTGTTGGTTGATTTTTGTGAGTTGTTTGAAGAAACTTGATACATCATTCAGTATAGTTGTAACATGTTTGAGAGTCCATTACATGTGTATTGACATGAGTCATATTTCTTACGTTTCATTATTAAGTGGCCATGCATCCTATTTTCATATAATATTGTCATAAGGATCTCACCTTGAAGACTATCACATATATTTGTTAATGATGACGAGGATTGTTCTTTGTAGTGCACATATGATATCTAGAGAGAGTGGATGAAGTTTATATTGCAGATTTCTAACTTTGATGATATCCATCTTATGCCTAGAGGTTGTGCTAAAAAATCTTGGTTGCATGGTTACTATTGTTGATTGTATTTGAGGATTACTTGCATATGTTGATGCTGCATTATTGTGTTCAGATCAGATTATTGCTCATGATGTATATGTGTTGTTGGTGCCAGAAAAAGAAAGGTTGTATTGATGGCATATATATGATTGTTTCCTAATGATTAGAGGCATGTTGTTGCTTGCTATTTAGTTGGAGTTTATAGTATCGATTCATTCATATGGACGGCTAATAGTGTTTTGTTACTTATTTTTATATGTGAATGGATTGTTTTTCTATAGTTCATTCATGGAAGCTTGTGTTTTTGGGGTTGCCAACCATTAATGTTGTAGCTTGGTAGTGCAATACATGTTCTGACAAATCTTTAGATAGAGTTGTGCACACTCTTTTTGGCATGCATTTATTCACTTTTGATCATGGATCAAAGACTTGTATTTTCACTGCTTATCATCATTCTGTTGATTGAGTGATCCGTGAAATGGAATTTACGTATTGTCATGAGTCAAGATTGTCTTGAGAGAGAGCACCATGAGATTGATTTCAGCCTTATATCAGCTCGTATGTGTTATGTTTTTGCAATCATGTGTGGGCATTCAGAATTATTATGTAGTCATGTAACATCATGTATCACTCTTGCGTCATCGGTATAATCATATGAGTGATGTTCATGTATATGTGACGAGTCATATTTTATATTTGATGAAGCATTGTACAGTCGCAATCTATCATTCATATAGCCATGTAGTAGGATTATGAAGCCCTATACTTTCATTGCAATATTTTTGAGTCATAGTCCTTGGTTCTTTTGGAGTACCCTCCTGCTTGTCACTTGGAGGAAATTATGTGTTGTTTCTCACACCATATTAGATGATGGTCATCATATTCCTTGTTGATATTGTTGTTGGTTATGATATGTTGATGCATGGGAGGATGTTATTGTCATTGTCTAACTATGTTATTACTAATGGATGTAGTGTAGTCTTGCTTTATGATGGTGGTCAATTGTTTTGTTGTTGTTGTTGGTGATGTTGATGGATAGAGTGCCACTACTCTGGTTGACAGTGGTGATCTTGGAGTTCTTGTTATTTTTTTCTCTATTGTTTATGATGTGTTGTTTCTAATTTTTATATTGTTGATTACTCTATATTGTTGTTGTTGTGAGCAACGATATACTGTTGTTATTTGGGCCTTGACAATACTGTTCATCTAGATGGTGTTATTCCTTGAAAATACTGTCATTTGTTCAAGAGAGAGAGAGACCCATTACTTCTATTGTTTTATGTCATTCTTCCATCAGGAGTGTTGTTGATGCATTATGATATGACCTTACTGGTGCATATGATGACTTGCTGGTTATAGTATATTGTTGGCCACACTATGTTGATGGTTATGGTTGTTGCTTCTTACTGAGACATAGTTAGTGTCAAGGGGTAGTAGCTTCTATTCAACTATGGTTATTGGATGAGCTTAACCCTTTTCCACTCATGTCAAATGGGGAGTGAATGATGAGTTTTTCAGAGGCTAGTTGGTTGGCTTAGATGGGGTTTCCATCAATGCCAAAGGGAAGTGTTATGAAACCAGCTCAAGAAAAGATAGAAAATATAGATCAACGCCTTACAATTCAGCCTCTTAGAGGGGGCAACCTCCTTTACATTACATAAATGAACAATTCTTGGATGATTCAAATGACAAAACCTCCTTTCTATATATAGGAGTCTAAGGAGTCACAATATAACCCAGCCGACCTAACAATAATAATATAAAGACACAAAAATAACAATAGAGCGATTCTATGGGGCACTGTAATAACAATATGGGGGCAATAGGGGGACAACAATATTAATATAGGGTATAACTACAATAGTAATGGGGTAATCACTAGTATTATAGGGACCCAACATGCCCCTCTCCTTCAAAAAAGTGTTGTCCTCAACGCTTGAGTAGTTATGGATACTTCTGTATAAAATTCTCATCCTCCCATGTGGAATCTTCAGCAGATAAGTTCTTCCACTTGATAAGATACTCCGAAATTGATCGATTTCGTAGATGTCGAGTTCTTGTTTCTGTGACTGCTTCTGGTTCCAATATAATTTTTCCTTCCTTGTCAAGTTCTAGAAATATTGTTTGAACTAGGAGCTAATCGCCTATAACCTTCTTTAAACATGAAACATGGAAAACCGGGTGCAATCGAGAAGCTACAGGAAGCTCCAATTTGTATGCCATAGTACCAATCTTTTGCAACACCTTGTACGGACCATAATACTTTGGTGATAATTTATTATCCTTCTTAGCTTGCTTGAGGGACATTTTCTTATATGGTTGTAGCCGTAGGAATACCCAATCACCTACATCAAAACTTCTTTCACTGCAATGTTGATTTGCCTATTGTTTCAATCTATTTTGTGCCAACATGAGGTTATCCTTTAAGAGTTGGAGGACTTGTTGTTGATGTTCGATGTGATGTTCCACTGCCTGAACCTTATAATTTTCTCTTAAATATGATGTGATGGATGGTGGTTGATACCCAAAAAAAATCCTTCTTAACCCTGTGGTAAGTTTTTAAAAATCCTGAGTGCCCTCCTAAGGGAGAAGTGTGTAGTTCCATAAGAATTTTTTTGTTTTAGCTGGGAATTCTTACAAAGGTATAAGCGATCTTTGTACCATAACAAATCATTTTGCCAGCTAAATGTATCAGACGTACTCGAATCTTGTTGTAACTTTTGAATAAGTGCCCACACTTCTTCGTCATTCTTCCATTCCTCCCTTGCTTCGTTTATCCAATCTAGTTGGAAAATAGAAATGGCGCACAACAATGCTTCCACACCCTCATCCTTTCTTGAGAGTGCATCTGCCACCACATTTTGCTTCCTTTTTTTGTAGATGATTTCAAAGTCATAACCCAACATCTTTGTGACCCTCTTTTGTTGCTCTTCAAAGGATAATCTTTGTTCTAAAAAGTATTTAAGGCTATCATGATCCATTTTTACCTTGAAGTGTCTTTCCATTAGGTAGGGTCGCCATTTCTTAAGTGCATGGAGTATTGCCAACATTTCCTTCTCATAAATAGCTTTTCTTAAAAACTTTCCCTTGATTGGACGACTTTCAAAAGAAATGGGTCTTTCATCTTGCATTAGAACAACACCAATTCCATTTCCTGAAGCATCACATTCCACAATAAATATTTTTGTGAAGTCCGGTGTAGCTAAGACTGGTGCTTGGCACATTGCCTCTTTAAGATGTTCAAAGGCCTTTGTTACTTCCGGAGTCCATGAAAAAGCATCTTTCTTCAATAATGTTGTTAGAGGTGCTGCTATTCTCCCATAATTCTTAACAAACTTGCGATAATACCCTGTCAACCCAAGAAATCCTCGCAGATGCTTTATGGATGTGGGGATTTTCCATTCCTTAATGGCTTTAATTTTGCCAGGGTCTACCTTAACTCCTTCATGAATTACAATATGACCTAGATATTCCACCTCTTAGACTCCAAAGAAACCTTTGGATCTTTTTGCATATAATTGTTTCTCCTCCAATAGTTGTAGCACCCTGTCAACATGTTCAACATGATCCTTCCAAGACTTGCTGTAGATTAGTATATCATCAAAAAATACTAACACAAATTTTCTAAGGAATGGTTTGAAAATTGAATTCATCAAACCTTGAAATGTTGAAGGTGCATTGGTAAGGCCAAAAGGCATGACCAAAAATTCATAATGACCCTCATGAGTTCTAAATGCTATTTTCAGAATGTCTTTAGTCTTCATTATGATTTGATGATATCCTGAACGAAGATCCAACTTGGTGAAGTAAATTGATCCATGCAATTCATCCAGTAATTCATTAATGACAGGAATGGGGAACTTATCTTTAATAGTGAGCTTGTTGAGCTCCCTATAATCTGGACACATGCGCCATGCTCCATCTTTCTTGTGCACCAATACTACTGGAGCAGAGAAAGAACTTCAACTCGGTTGAATTATACCAGCCTCTAGCATTTCTGCAACCATACGTTCAATTTTGCTCTTTTGGACATAGGGATATCTGTACAGCCTGATGTTTGGAGGAACGCTTCCTGGAATCAGATGAATAGCATGATCATGATCATGCATAGGTGGGAGACCTTTGGGAGTCTCAAATACCTTGGAATGATTGTCCAGGAATTTTTGGAGATCTGGAGAAATAGATGATTCCGATGTGGAAACATATAGCGAACATAATTGTGCAATTACACCTCTTTGTTCCTTTTTTAGAAGCTTTGTCATACCATTAGAGCTGATTATCTTTCCTAGTTTCCCTGCAATACCCCTTAATTCAACTTCCTCTCCTTCTGTATAAAATTTGATGAAAAGTTCTTGAAAATTAAAAGCTATTGTACCCAAGGATTGTAGCCATTGGACTCCTAGTATAACATCAGCACCTCCCATTGGAATGGAAAGCATTGGGCTAGCCAATACATATTCTCCCATGGATAGCTTGATATCATGACACTTTCCAGAGAAATTTGTTGTTCCTCCATTTGCAATCATCACTTGACACTCTGGTGCTGGATATAGGAAGCAATTCAATTCTTGTGCTACCTTACAATGAATAAAATTGTGGGTGCTTTCTGAATCAATCAACACTATTGCCTTTTTCTTCTTGATTTGTCCTTCTATCTTGATGGTTTAAGGAGTGGTAATTCCCTCCAATGCATTACAATATATGGTTAGATTTATTTGTTCTTCATCTAGGCTTTGTTCCTAGAGTATATCCTCTTCTTTTGACCTTTCTTGCTCCTTTTCTTCTTCCTCATAACAATCTATGTAGAATAATTTCTTCTCAGCACACTTATGACCTTTAGTGTATTTGCTATCACAACTGTAACAAAGCCCTTTTGCTCTTTTTTCTTCCAATTGTTGTGGTGTCAACCTTATAGGTTGTGGAAGACTAGGGGAAACAACACTTCCGTCTTTATAGTTGTGAGTGGTATGCTACCTGGTTGCCATAATTTTGCTTTCCATTTTTCTTGCTAACCTGAACACATCATGTTGGATATTATCCTTTAAAGACCCTATGAACACATCAATCCTATGCTCCTCTGGAATATCTTTTACCCTTATGTTCAATTTTTGGAACTCCTCAATGTGCTCCATTATTGAACCCTTTGTTTGAGACTTATCAATTGGCTAAAAAAAGTGTTGCTTTTTGTATCCTCATAATGTGCTATCAATTCTTCCGTAAAAATTGCCCAAGTGATAAATTTTTTATGAGATCAAAGCCATTGATACCATACAAACTGATTTGGTTCCAAATATAAAGTTGCCATACGTACCTTTTGTGTGTTTTGCACATTATTGAGATCGAAGAATTGCTCCATCTGTAATATCCATGTGGCGGGATCCTTGCCATCAAACTTCCTCATATCGATTTTTGGAATATGGTGAGTCTTCGATCCAACATTAGAGTCTATGGAATCATGATTAACATTTCTTTTGTTCTAACCATGAGTTTCCTTTAGTACCCTTTCACCATTAGTGACCATTTCTTGTAGCAACTTATTCATATTTATCTTCAATTCTTCCATCTTATCATCCATGCCATCAATTTTAGCGTCCATGCCATTCACCTTAGCTTCCATGCCATCCTTCTTAGCTTCTACACCTTTCTTTACACAATCCATCTTAGCTTCTACACCTTTCTTTAAACCATCCATCATAGCTTCTACATATTTCCTTAAACCATCCATCTTAGATTCTGTTGCTTTTTGTGCAAGTGACACTTGTTGCACTTGTTCTTATAATTTTGATATATCATATAGTATTTTTTCTTCTTCTTCATGAGTCATGCTAGAGCTTTCAGGTTCCTTACTAGGTGTTTGCATTTTCTTTCCTCGGGGCATCAGTTACTGATAATAATGCTCTACTAGCCCTTTGCATTCCTTCAAAATAAATTTTCAAACCACTCTTAAGCAAAAATTTAAAAGAATCTACACACCTTTTTTTTCACTTTGTAGGAGCTCAATATTGCCTTTGATGTATTTCTGTACTTTCAGATCATCCAGTTCTAAAATTGCAACCTGTGGTAACCCTCTGTGTCCTTTTTCCAATGCCACCAGTCTGATCCAATTTGTATTCTCCAAGGAAGAGTTATGAGAAATCTCCCACAGTGACCTGATTATAGACTAGTTCAGTAGAGTGAACTTGTATGACGTGCCATGAGTCACTGTCTCATCCTTTGGCTCTAAAAAATATATACAAGAAACTATAGTCCGTCCTCTTTCTGCACCTTCTTACGAAATTTCAATCCAATGCTGAGGGAAAAAGTTATGGTGATTTTCCCCAGGTCACCTGTTTGGAATGTAATTCAAGAGTCTGCAAAAAGACCAACTTCCTTAGATCATATCTCCGCAAATATAGCGCAACAAGCTTTGAAATTCAGATCTGAGATTCAGCACAATGTCTTCTCAATTGGTTTTTTTTTAGCTTCTGAAATGTCACAAAAAAAAGTTAGCGCGAAAATTCCATGATGACCTGTTTGGAGCAGCGAAACCCTAGAATCCAAAGCTCTGATACCAAATGTTATGAAACCAGCTCAAGAAAAGATAGAAAAGATAGATCAACGCCTTAGAATTTAGCCTCTTTGAGGGGGCAACCTCCTTTACATTAAATAAATGAACAATTCTTGGATGATTCAAATGACAAAACCTCCTTTCTATATATAGGAGTCTAAGGAGTCACAATATAACCTAGCGAACCTAACAATAATAATATAAAGCCACAAAAATAACAATAGAGGGATTCTATGGGGCACAGTAATAACAATATGGGGGCAATAGGGGGACAACAATATTAATAAGGGGTATAACTACAATAGTAATGGGGTAATCACTAGTATTATAGGGACCCAACAGGAAGATTGTTGGCATTATAGCTTAGTTGGTTGGTTGGCATTGATTTCAACCTAGTAGAATTGGTGTTAGATGTTTCATTGGTATTGGTTGGCATTGATGTCAATTGAGTAGTATGATATTGTTTATGCACATGATTGTTTGGTTTATGGTCTTTGATGTGTGTGTGTATGGTGACATACTACATGGTTGATTAATACAAAAATGGAATTATGCTAGTGAGATGGTACTTGGCTTATAAATTAGCTGCAGACCTTAGCTTGATGTTTGCAGATGTTAGTGTTTGTTGTTGGTTGTTGTATAGATGCTTTGGTAGGTTGTGGAGCTGCTACACCTAGTTGACAGTATTGAAGACATTCAGGCATGTCTATGGTACTTGGTGTATATATGGATGGGTTTCAGCTTGTATGATTAGTTGCAAGGTTAATTATTGATGGTTGCGGATGTTGGAGTAGTTTTGGTGAAGTTTGATGGCTTGAGTGTTGGAGCAACTAATGGGTGGCATACAAGTCAACCTACTTTGACTGATGATGATAATGGTGTTGTTGTAGTGTTTTTCTGGAGTGTTATAGAGGATACAGTGGGTCCTTGAGGTCTTACAGAAGATGATTTTTTAGTGGGTCAGGTTTGATCAGGTTATGAGCTGATTTTCGATGAGTTCTCCTAATCCTCTGCCCCAGTCACATGGAGGATGGGTCATGGGAGTGACTACAAAGCTCCAGTAACTTGGAGATGGGCCCCATGAGAGAGATTGTATCTTCCAGTTGATTTGGGTCAAGCCTGTGCATGCAACTTAGACTTAGAGTGAAAATTCCTCACATTGATCAATTATTTATTTGTTTTTCTAGCTTACCTTGTTGAGGACTGTTACACAGTAATTTGTCACTGTCTTCATCTGAGTCCCTCTGCTGTGTCATACATCAAAAATACACATGTCCATATCTTCCCACTCATGTAAGAAGATTAAGCAAATGCTCTCTGATGTTGAAAGTTGACCCTTATTACCTAAGTTTCTACCTTGTCACGAGCAAGCCATTAATATACGTGATGATCCCTTATCATGAACAGTCTCATTGTGACACCGTCACAGGTGTACACCTGTTTCCCGTGACGGTCGAGTATTAGGGCCCGATGCGAGTCCTCCAACTATTTGTTGCGACGATTGGTCTGAATGCATTGCCTCCTTGCGATGTCGTCGCCGGGACTTATTTCATGACTAGCGACGATCCATATTTGGCGAATTTGTTCAAACAGTCAGCCTTCTGGATGTCTCTAGAGCTGGTTGTTGGGTTAGTTTGGGTCGCCCTTCCTCCTCTGGGATGGTGGTTCCATCTCTTGTTCAACCTCCCTTGAGGATAAGTTCCCTCTCCCTCATTTGATGGAGACTCCTTCTCCTATAAAATCACTCACCATTGCTATGATCTACTAGCTCTTTTAGTTGGGCAGTGTTGCTAGCTCTTTTGAGTTTGGTAGATAGCTTTGGTGTGAGTGTGACAAGTGTAGGATTGCTAATGGTTTGGTAAGAGGTTGTGGAATGCCTTAACCTTGTATTAGAGCTTGTGAGTGAGAGAGAGATATTGTCTATTTGGGAGACCCATTCTTGAGAGTGAATGCTTGAAGAAACATACTGGCTGGACCCTTTGAGAAGGCTTGCGACATCAAGACTTGGTTGTAAGATTTGCTCTTGATTCATTTTAATACAATCAATGATGATTTCCTATATCTTGTGTACAATTTACTTGATATATTATGATTTCTTGACTTTATAAGTAAATAGATCATTGTTGTTCTCAGTTACGTGCTCTGTTGTTTTCTTGTGGTATTTTAGGTTGATTTCTCATTGAGGAGAAAGAAACAGGAGCTGGAGCAGTGCAACGGAACTTCATCAACCACTGGTTTGAGGTAGGCCTCCAACGATGACTATTTAAGGGAATCGATTGTTCTTTTGTCTTTTCTCTGACTAGACCCACTCTAGGGCTAGAGGGGTTGCCTCTATCTGTAGTGGGAACACTTTCCTACTTCACATGTTGGCAACTCCACTGGGGAGTCCTTTGTATGTTTTTCTCTTGTTTGCTTTTGTTTGATTTTGATTTATTGTCTCTGGAATTTTGAGTTAAACCATTAGTTTTTTGGGTTACCTGGGTCAATCTAGGAATTCCTCTTACTATATGGAAGAATAGCCTGGTGTTTGTTTGGGAGTTTTCACTTGTTTTTCCTTGTTTTTGATCTCGTCGCTAAAAAAATCTTGATAGTTGCGAGAACATCGCCCTATCTTCATTTTGTAAACCTATGTGTCGCTGAATCCTGTCGTACAGTCACGACTATTCCCGAAATCGACACGTCGCGGAATATCGATGTACTCCCGCGACGACATCGCTCTGTTGCTGCGACTATTGGCTTATCGTCACTAGTTGCTGGTTATTATACCCGCGACGATTCCTGTGTAAGTTGTTTTTACAGTTTCACCTCTTGAATTCACCAGTCTTATTTATCCCATATTGTTTTCCTCTCACCCATCAACTTGTTTTAATTGCTTTTTTTAGGGTACTGTCTCTTTGGTTTCATTGAGTGAATCTTCTCTTTTTAGGCCTTGTGACCTAGCTCTTTCAAGTTTTTGAACCATTTGTCTGGGTTGCTTGTCTATCCAAGATTCATCCACAACCGTCTCATTGATTTTTCTTAAGGCTTTTTCATTGCTTGTTTCTTTCTGGTTGATTTTTAGTTTTGATTATTGAACCAATTGTTGATATTGGTTTGATTTCTTCAGTACCAAGCATAGATCACAATTGTTTGGATCGATCAGTTCACACTTGCATGTTTGTCTCTTTGAATTCAAAACAATCAAAATCAAAAGATTGCATTCATTTAGTATACAAAAGTGAAAGTACATTTGCATTTCAAATTTTCATGTTTGAGAAATTGGAAATCGAACTTTAGATCTATCATTAGTAGTATCGATGCACTATAGGATTAGTGTGTTAATGCATTGTGTTTCTTAGCACTTGCATTTGCTTGTCTTGGTTTTGTCTCGGTTTGGGAACGAACTTTCTACCTTTCTGTAAGTAGGTGTTCATCGAAATGAAGGATGCTTTACTCATTCTAGTTGCATCCTAGGGTTTTTGATATACATACGGTAGGGCCTGGAAATTGAAACCTAATTCAATATCAACTCTAAAATGAATTGAATGAACTTAACAATGCATTGGAACTTAATGCATATTATTTAGAGGTCTAGACTAGAGATGTGCTCCAGCGTCGTTAAACCTAGTCACTATTGCTTTCACTTAAGGTTGGGTGACTCCTCCTTCTGTGACTCAATAACTGCTAGTACGGATTTGTGCTCCCAGTACCGTCGAGTATATATCAGGAGACCCCACTAGGTTATCATCCTACATCCATAGGAAGTTGTTTCTGCCGCCTTACAAACCGTAACGCACCGAACATAGCATTCGGGAAGATTGACTGCCGTATGGAAAGTCCTTGGTCATTTTTTCTTTCATTTGATCACCAAGGTGTATATGCAGTTTTACGGGTTGTTTGGTAAACCTTTTACCTAGCTCTCCAGAGTAGTCACTTTCATTCCTTTTCGACTCCTCAAAAGAAAAGGTCCATCTGAGCACTTGTCCTTTAAGGCTCATTAAATATTCGAAGGTGACTAGAGTCATATTTTGTCCTTTTCTCGACTCTTTAAAAGTGGAAATGTCAAGTTCTATTCTTGCGTCATAAAATTTATTCGACCGCGTTCACATTTACCTCGTTAAATCTTGACTGTGTCTCAGTTTGCATAGGATTGTTTTCCTTACTCATTTATTTTTCCCTAGAACTTTTGAGTTAAATCATCCTGGCGGAATCACTAATCTCGTCTCCTGTACCAAGTGACCAGGGCTCTCCATCTTCTGTCGCTTCTGAGGTACAGATTGTGAGTGATACTCTTCTTGCTACTTCGAGTATTCAACTGCTTAACTCTTGCGCTTTGGAAGACGAGTTTTATGATATTCATTGGAACCCCATCTAGGAACCTTCTGAAGAAGATTTCCACATTACTCCTTCTGGTGTTTCAGCACCAATTTCTTCCTCCGACATGGATGAGACGAACCTTGTCTTTGGTGAAGAAACCTTTATGGCAAGTGGTGAAATCCCTATACCTACGGAAACTTCACCCTTCTGTGTCACCCCTCTTGGTATCACATTGCCTTTACACTACCATGCTTTAGCTGATATCATGAGTTCTAGGTCTCCCCTTACAAGTTCCATGTGGTCTTGTACCGTCACTCCAACCTCAGAGCCTTTCACACCCAAGATTCACGATGTGACTGTCACATCTGTCCCGACTATTCTGACTGTTTATGTGGCTTCTTCAACTCTCGTTGTTAGTTCCATCACTGCATCTTCAATCATGACCACTATTGCTGGACCTTCAGTAGGTCCTACCGATGGTGGTCCATTGGCATTGGCATCTAGAGTTGTTAATCCCACCCATAGTGTCCCACCTTCTTCTAGTTCCATTCTGGTAGGGGGGGCCTATGACCAGTACTTGCATGCTCTTCAAAATCCAAATCCACAGAATCTGTTTCATTACTATGATTCTCAAGGAGCCCATATTTATCACCCTGGAACCATCCTATCTCAGCCTACGGTTGAGGTTTCCGTTCCGTTATCTGTTGCTTGGGCCCCCACGAGTTATCATGGTGGCCAAGCACAGCCTTCAACTTTTCAGGGTCCACCCTATCAAGGTTAGCTGTCTCACGGGCAGCTGTCTTACGAATAGCAGTATTACAGGAAACCTTATCCAGGGCAACCTATTGGCCCACAAGGACAACCCTTATAGGGACAACCTTCGGCGTTCAGTGGTTCCTCTTTTACTTACTTCAGGCAACCTTCTAGTCAACCAGGACAACCTTACATCAAACAAGGCCAATCTGGTGCCTAGCAAGGTCACCCCTCTGGACAAGTGGGTGTTGTGCCCTACAACAACCCCCCATTTCATATCATTTATATTTACAAAATATTATATGAAATGGGTCCCTTTAGAAGTCAATTGGTATCAATATTGCATTATTTGTAAAAGGTCCGCAAACCAAATGAAGGCATTATATAAAACCTTTTGAATAACCCATATTGAATCAAATATAACAATCTTTTGTCATTGCGATAAAGCGATCGCAAGATCGCATATCGCAATGACATAGAAAACGCAAATAAGTGACATATGGGATCCCGCCGATGCGCAATCGGCGATAAGCTATCGGCGATACTTTATATGCAGGCTAAGCACCTTAAGTCATTCACCCCGGTCCGATGCGATTTCGCAATCGGCAATCGGCAATATCCCATGTATAATAATAAGGCGCCCAGATTCTACCCCCGATGCGATGCGATATCGGCAATCGGCAATAGGCAATCGGCGAGACACTATCTATGCACATTGTCATACCCCTTCATTCCGATGCGATGCGATTTCGCTATCGGCGATCGGCGTTTCAAAATTGTCGACATAAAGATTTAAAGTGTTCCCGATGCCCGATTGCGATATAGCGCGGATTTCGAAAAAGCCATTAAATGGAGGGATATTATGATCCATTCATATTTAAATTTTGATCTCTTAAATAATCAATCACCTGCACTCAACCGCCAAAATATCCATAGCACGCTTAAGCGGGCCATTCGGCCGAATAATGGTGTAATGAGCATTTAAGGGGTGACAGGTCTTAAACGGTCATTTAATGTAACAGTAAGATCTTCCCATGGATTGTATCCGTAGCCATTTTTAAGAGTTAATCTCTCAGCACACTTTGATTAATATATCGTTCCCATATTGGATTTTCATTAGCATATCTCTGTGTTACGTTATTTTCGCCGCTGTGCAGAATTCATCCATAGAAGGAAGCTCAAGCAAGATGGGGAAGAAATCCAAGAAGACCACGGGCACTTCCGCTACACCAGCTGCAGAACAAGCTGCCGTGGACAAAAAGAAGGGCTTGATATCTGATACTACATGTACGGGTCTCACCAGAGTTACTTGGCAAGGCACATACAACCTGATTGAAGCCGAAGAACCAGTAAAGACAGTAACAGAAGCTAGTGTGGATTTACTTTGGAAGTCTGAGAGTACTCTCAAGGATTTAGCCGACTCTTTCCATCACAGAATAGCGGCCAGGGAGCAAATTCTCCCATACACAGATGTTGTGCGATGGGCGATTGAAGAAATCCCAATCTTGGACAGAACTTTCAGCACCAGAGATGGGAGGATTTTCGGATCATTCAAGGCGGATGATTTAAGGCAAATGTATCATTTGCCCGAACCGGAGAAGATATATAATAAAGCGTTCCTGGAGAACTTTGCAAGCAATAATGAAGTTGAATCCGAACCCATCCAGGATTGGAGACAAAATCCAGCCAAACACAAACACAAATCTTCTGGTAAGTACTCGGTTGATTCTCTGGCTTCTCCTTATTGCTATGCGGGAATAATGATGTGTAGATTATGGGGATTGCATGACTCTGCTAATTTTACCATAGAAATGGTTCCTCTAATGGAAGCAGCAGTAAACAGTATAATTATGGATTGGGCCACTATTCCTTCTGACAAATTAGCACAGGCTGTGCTTGAGTTTAGAAGCAAGACCCGTATTTCTGAAAGGGTAATTCCCCCATTTTACTACAGTGCCTATATTCTAGATACCCTCTGTTTTAACTCTAAATTCCCCATACTCAGCTGGAGTTGGACTGCACAAGACCCCTCGCCCATCCATATATATCACTAGAAATTGTGGAAGTCTTCTTACAAGCAACATTTGTACCAAGTCTGTAATGGCTTTATGGTGCCTATTTATTATTCTATTTTTGATAAACCCATTCCCAAGATTTCCTACCAAGCTTCGTTTGATTTAACATCGGTAGGGAGTTGGTTTGGAGAGGAGAGATTTACCTACATAAGAGTTTTCGGCAGCCAAGCCAACCCACACGTTCTCCCTTTGTATATACCAGATAAACTGTTGGCTAGAGAAATTGCTTACCAGATTACGGCTGAGAGTGTTACTCAGACTCTCAAGAAAGAAAAGAAGAGGGGCTGGCCCTCTTTTCCCTTGAGGTGTGGTGTCTATACTCTGCATGATCTCAAACATGCAGAAAAGGAAGCCACGAAAATTCAATCCTTAACTCTGGCGACTATCCCAAATAGGCACTATGATCCAAAGAAAGTTGCCTATAATGCACTAGAACAGGCCAAACTGACAAGATTTGATCATAAGGAAGATATCTTTGATGACCTGTTCTCCTCAGCTGAGTCAATAAGCCAGGTTAGGCAATTCGCCCTAGCAAAGTATAAGGATGAAGGGTTGACTGAATTTAATAAACTTAGAGAACAGAGGTTGCAAACTCTGCCTCTAGATTTATTAGCAACAACCCCAGCGACATCATCAAGCGAGCCTGGTCGGCGACAGTCAAGGGAACCTCCTGTTATAACAAAAGATCATAAAAAGGAACAGGAGGAAAGGCAGAGGAAAGAACAAGAGGAGCAACTGAAGAAACAGCAGGAAGAAGCACGCAAGGAATCTCAAGCTGAAAAGGAAAAACAAACCACCAGTGATGCTCATGTTGACCCTATATTGATCCAGGAATGGAAACAGTTTGATTCCATCATCAGTGGGTTGGAATGTTCCAAGGATACAAACACTTCCAAGCCAAACGACACACAGGACATCACTTCACCTCAGGTTCTAAGTGGAACCAGCGGCCCACCCATTTCTAAGGATGTTGAAGTAATACCAAAGGACCCCTCCGACCAAATCATTCTTCAGGTAGAAGATATTCCTCCCCTGGATGTTTTCTACAGCCCGAGGCATAAAGCAGTGGTAAAACGACAAAGGAAAAGAAGGAGGAGTGATCAACCTTCCATTTTCCCAAAACAAACTGTTACGCGCAGCGTGGTTTGGAAGGAGGAATTCGACCCCTCCGATGACCTGACAAAACTATCGCAGTATGCAGGAGCCTATTCGGCAGCAACAATCGATAAGGCATCGGAGGTAAGTCTTTTACTGAAAACTAAGGACCAAGAAATTTTCGCATTACAGGCAGAGTTGGCTGAGACAAAGCAGAAGGCAGAACAGGCAGAGCAGCAATTGTTGACACAACAGCAAGTGAACAGTCAATTGACTCAGCAATTGCAGGCAGAAAAGCAAAGGATCGACCAAAGTGCGATCCAGAAATAGAAGGAATTATCGGAGGCATTGGCACAATTGAGGGCAGCAAACGAGCAAATGATGAAAACAAAAGATGAGAAAATCGCTCAATTGTCATCGCAGCTCGAAATAATAAAGGGCGCTCCACAAGTGGATGAATTCAGAGCAGAAGCAGTGCAAATAAACACTGCATTAATATCCCAGATTAGGCTTCTGTGTCAACAAATCGCTCAGGCAGAGCCATTGTGTGAGCTAACGACATCCATAAATCAGCAGGTAGAGAAGGCCAGGAATGAGTTAGACCAAGCCGAAGAGATCATAACCGCATATCTTGACTGGCAAGATTCTGATCAAGGGAAAGCAGCAAATTTGCCCAGGATCCTAGAAACACATAAAGATATACTCTTCACAGAATGGCACACTCAGGTGATGAAAGCAGAGAGGGCGGCTTCAAGATGTAAATCAACTTCCAGCAATCTAGTTGATCTAGTTAACAACACTCTCTACTTAGCAAATATGATTTCCCAATGTACACCAGGAAAGATGACAACAACAAACATGTTAGAGCAATCATGTTATCCTGAATTAGAGGAAAAGGGGAGATTAATCGCCGGGATTAATAGTTTAACCTTCGATGCATATTGGCTTTTCCTGATTAAGCCGCACACACAGAGAGCCGCCCTTAAGTGCCTAACAGATGCGATCGGGTATATAATTCCTGATATTCAAGATGCCACCTATGCCGCACAGCTCAGTTCGCGCCTCAACAAACCTCCTGAAGTAGAGCCAATGCTTGCGATAAGTCAGCTAAGATTTAAAGGCAAGCAGCCTACTTGATGAATCATGCCGTCGATTGCCAGATCGCTGAGGGAAATAGGATCAAGATTTATTGATACCAATTTAGTAGGATTTCAGTTTAATAGATATTTAGATTAATTTAGTATTTATAGACCCTTTCATTGTTTTGGAAAGGGTCGTAAAGTTTTGTACCAGACTAAAAGACTGAAGTTTGCACTATTGTGCTTCAGTCATATTCTTTTATGAAACTGGACCAGTTATTCTTAATTTGATAAGGAAGCTTTTTATGCGATTGTGCACTATTGTCTTTGTATGGAAATGTTTCTGCGTTGAAGGAAGAATTACAAGTAGCGATTGATATCGGGAGTGTTAAAGCATCTCATATGGTATTTTTATCTATGTCTGAATCCATTCCTGTTATGTGAATGGTTATTTGATTATCCTTGCTATTGTTGATTATATGCATGCACTGTAACAGCAGATCTATATTTCTTCCACTATTGGATGTTTTATGAAATGCTTTCCTTTTAATCATGTATATGTCGATAATATAAATGATGAGTGTGGTAATATCGCTTTAATCACTCTACTTAACTATTTATGCATAGAAATCTTGAATGAATTAACATCTATGTCTGACAAATGGAGTCATCTATATGCCTGTCTTTAGACATAGACCATCAAACGCTACACTCTAAAGCTCAATAGATTCTCGGGATAGGTTATAGTTCTTTTTATTCTTGTCAATAGATTTAGTTATTCACCCATCGCTAGCTTAGTTTAATAAATCATCCATTCATCCTGTTTATCTACTTTTGGGAAACTAGTCCCGTTATCCCCAGTCGGAGCCACTATTCCAAATGGAAAAGGAGCTGTACTAAGGTCCGGACCGGGTGGTTACCCCCGATGTTGTTGCAGCGATTTTCGAGGCATCAACATTTTTGGCACTAGAAGGAGGGCCATCGACTGTGAATGGCACATAAGCCAAAACCTATAAGCCATTCTAAGAGTAATTCTCCCTCCGAATCCCCTCGATCTTCCTATTTGCATACTGGTTATCCAATACCCAAACAAGAAGAAGAGGAATCAACTACCACTGCTCAAACCCATCATACTCCAAAACAATTAAGTCTTGAATCACCTGAAGTCCAGTCTCTTATCCACAAACTTCAGAGCTTCTCGATTTCACCACAGAAATCTGAGGTATCACAAAGCAGTGCGACTTCGCAGTTCAATTTACCTCACCCTCTCACCAGACTTCAGAGCGAAAAGCTCGGTATTGAACCCACTGAGTTCCCTTTACCCAAAAGGAAAAAGGTGAAGAAAAATACTGAAGAATCTGACAGTGAAGAGCTTTCATCCATATCCTCCATTGCATCTCCCCCTCTGCAAAGTCAACCATCCACTCCCCCATTACATATTGTTGTTCACCAGGGATTAGAAGCTTCAACATCCCAATCTGCTCTCTCTTCAACATTATTTACTTCCTAGACATCTGGAATTCCAGCGGTAGTATCATCCACTACTACTATCATAATGGCAGATCCATGGACCAGACCTGGTGCAGTCAATATGCCTGCGCCATTGCATCCATTACCAGACTACCCTGAAAAATGGCTACCCAAGTTCAATCCAGATGATGGGACCCAGGCTGAGGAACACATTAATAATTTCATGTTGGCAGTCAACTTGAAAGGAGTAACAGAACAAGACGTTGTTGTTAGACTCTTCCCTTACACCTTGCAAGGATCAGCAAGATCCTGGTATTTTTCTTTACCCTCTGGTTCCATTACCAGTTGGAACACTTGCCAAGAGCAGTTTCTTACCAAATATGGAGATGATAGGTCTTTGGCTACTTTAATAAACGATCTCTCCAATCTGAGAATAGAACATAGGGAACCAATTAAGGAATTTAATGCTCGCTTCAATAAACTCCTAAATAAAATCCCTACAGCCTCCAAACCAAGCGAACAAATTCGGAGCGAATGGTATATAACAGTTCTGCCTACCAATATAGCCATCTTTGTAGATAGAGCCGGGAAACCTACCTTAGCCGAAAACATGAAAGAAGCGCTTGTTGTGGAGAAATGCATCAATGCCCTAGAAAAGAAAGCTGCCCTGGAAGACAGAAAAGCCAAAAAAGTCTCTTTTAAAGATGACTCAAGAAAGAAAACCTCCAAAGACCCCTATGACATGGAAGGTTTGCAAAAAGTTCTAAAAACTTTATCAAATGAAATGGTTGAAATAAAGAAACAGGTAGCTGAGACATCAACCAAAAGACCCTTTAGAACTTTTAAGAAAAATGAATCAAAGCCACCAAATGTCATATCTAATGCTGATTCAGAACAAGAAGAAGAGGAAGAGGAATCGATTTCACAAACTAGCGATGAAGAAGAAGTAGTAGAATGTCATGGAATGTGGGATTTTATACTCCCCAACTCCGATACCGACAACGAAGAAGAAGCATTCCCGGTTACTACTAGAAGCAAAAGTACTCCCGAGCCCGTTCAAGTAACATCCAAGAAAAGGAGTGCTGGTGCCGCTACAACTAAAGAAAAAATGCCTGCTAAGAAATCACCTGCAGCTGTTCCCCAGAACCAGCCTTCAACTTCTAACACTCCTTCAACATCTAAAACATTAGTGGTATCAGATTCAATGGAGTATAATATTGTTGATGACATGAAGAAAACTAAAGCAAACATTACTATGTTTGAACTTAGTAAATTAAAGCATCAGCAGAAATTACTTCTTAAAGAATTGAATGTTGTTCCCTCTACACCTCTTCCCAGTGCGAAAGCTGCTAATGATTCAGGCCAACCTCCTCCAGGCATGGTTGAAGCTACCGATTCAGTTCTGATTGGAGATAGATCAAATTCTCATACTCCACCCTTCCTTCTAACCTATGAGATCTATAACAGAAACCTGCACAACTGTTTAATTGACTCAGGGGCATCATCTAACATAATGCCAGCTTCAGTTTGTTCTAAACTGAACATTGAACCCCAGAAGTCTGATATCCATATTGTACAGTTGGACAGGACCAAGGTACAGGTTGTTGGAGAGATTAATTCCGTAACTATCAGGTTGTCTGCTGATCCCAGAGTAGTACAAAGGATTGACATCCTAATAGCCAATATACCTAAATTTTACGGTTTAATTTTGAGTAGGGATTGGTCTGAAAAATTGCATGGGTATATTTCCACTGATTGGTCACATATGTGGCTTCCCTATAAGGGTAAGCCAAATCAAATAAAGATCGATCGAGAGAAACATATGACCCACACAGTTACTGAATTTGAGCAGGAAAACCAACCCGTAGCATTCAACAACAACATTTTGGGAAATTATTCGTCAGAGTCATTCTTTGGTAACTTTGTTTCCCAACCATCCCCTTTCTCTGTTAATCATTTTACATCTCAGATTGAGAATTTTTCACAAACTGATAGGTCTAGATGTTTCAATGATGCTGAGAAAACTGTAAATTCAATTGTTAATACCTCTTTATTTTGGTCTTTATATTTCGATGGGTCCAAGTCTAGCGAGGGCTCAGGAGCAGGTTGTATTTTGGTTAGTCCACAAGCAGAAAAGACAATGTTGTCCTGTAGGCTGGAATTTGAATGCACTAACTATACAGCCGAATATGAAGCCTTAGTCCAGGGACTGTATAAAGCGATTGGCCTTAAAGTGCAATATCTAAAAGTATTTGGTGACTCTGAAATTATTGTTAAACAGGTGAGGAATGCAATTCATTGTCTTTCGAATCACCTCAAGCATTATCAATCGCTAGTACAGGAACTTACCTCGGACTTTTCTGCATTCAACATTTCTTCCATTCCCAGGTCTCAAAACTCGGCAGCCGATCTCTTAGCCAATGTAGCTTCCAAGCTCCTGCCTTCTGAAGAGTACTGCCCAGATAGATTTTCCGTAGAATTTCTTTTTAGGCCTTCAGTTCCTGACAATGTCACTAATTGGAGAGTATTCAACCATGATGAGGATATTTTACAATTCTTAACTTCTGAAAAGTCCTATGATAATCAAATCATTGAGGAAGATGAGCATGACTCCCAGATGAGAGAAACACCTCAGGAAAATGCAATTCTTAAGCCTGTGGTAAAGCTGGAGGATCTTTATGATATTAAAGACAGGTTTAAACCTGTAACTAATGCAAAGCTCCAAAGCTCTACTCTAATGTTTGAATTGATAAATCTAGGTACTGAGCAAGCTCCTCAAAATATTAACTTAGGATTAGGACTTTCCTTTGAAGAGAAAGAGGCATTCATTAAACTGTTAAGAAAAAATAAACAGGTCTTTGCTTGGAAGTACGATGATTTGAAGACTTATCATACATCCATTATCCAGCATACCATTCCAATGATTCCCGACCAGAAACCAATTCAGCAGAAGTTAAGAAAAATACATCCAAATTTAGAGAGCCAGATAAAATCAGAACTTAATAAACTCTTGAAAGCCAAGATTATTTTTCCTGTCCGACATTCAAACTGGGTCTCTAATATGGTGCCAGTCAGAAAGAAAAATGGCGACATTCGAATTTGTATTGATTTCAGAAATTTGAACAAAGCAAGCTTGAAAGACAATTTCCCATTACCTACTATGGAGCAAATACTCCAATCAGTAGCAGGCTCTGAATTGATGTCCTTTCTAGATGGTTTCTCAGGATATAACCAAGTCCTGGTTCATCCTGATGACCAGCTTAAAACTACATTCAGAACAAAATGGGGAACGTATGCATATCAGAAAATGCCTTTCGGACTTATAAATGCAGGAGCGACATTCCAAAGAGCTATGGATATAGCTTTTAGAGGGTTAATTAATAGAACAGTAGTCGTCTATTTAGACGATATTACTATATTCTCTAAGGAGAGGTATAATCATTTGCATGATCTAAATCAAATTTTTCAGCATTGCAGAAGACATGGTATTTCTCTTAACCCTAAAAAATCTTTCTTTGCTCTTGATCAGGGAAAGCTCTTGGGATTTATTGTGTCCAAAGATGGCATTTATATTGATCCTGATCGGATCAAAGAAATCTCTGAAATCCCTTTCCCACACAATAAAAAATCGATGCAGTCATTTCTAGGCCAGATCAATTTTGTTAAAAGATTTGTTCCAGATTTTTCTCAAATTATTTTGCCACTTCAAATAATGATTAAGAAGAATTCAGTCTTTAAGTGGGGATCAACAGAAAAGGAAGCTTTTGATCTAATCAAGCAATCAATAATCAATTCCCCAGCCTTGAATACTCCAAATTTTTCTAATCATTTTACATTGTATACCATTGCATCCAACTTGTCTTATGCTGCAGTACTCACGCAACTAAATGATCACAATTTGGAAGCACCCATTTCGTTTTTTAGCTCTACTCTTCAGGGTGCTGAATTGAATTACTCCGATGTAGAAAAACAAGCCTTTGCTGTATTTCAAGCAGTCAAGCATTATAGACCCTTCCTTTTGAAAACCCACACAAAAGTGATAGTTCCTTTCCCTGCTGTTAGGCAACTATTAATCCAAAAAGAACTGGGTGAAAAAAGGGCAAATTGGGTCACGGCGCTTCAAGAATATGACTTAGAAATTAAACCAACAAAGATTGTCAGGGGTCAAGGTTTTTGCAGAACATTGGCAGGAGCATCCAACATTCCAGAATCAGGCGATACAAGTCAAACTGAAGAAATCAACCAGATAAGTGCCACTGATTCTCAATCTCAATATGCAGATTTAATCTTTTATTTGAAGAATGCTTATGCTCCTCCAAACCTGTCTTATAAAAACAAAAGGGCCCTTAGGCTAAAAGCAAAGAATTTCACAATTATCGATGACGTGCTTTTTAAACAGAATTATGATTCTATCTTGTTAAGATGCCTTGAGAAACCTGAAGCCCAAAAGGTTTTGCAGGAGTTACATGATGGACCAGCAGGAGGACATTTTGGAGCTGACACAATAGCTCACAAAGTTATTCATGCTGGGTACTATTGGCCTACTCTATTTAGAGATGCCCACGAATATGTAAGGAAATGCTTCAATTGCCAGACTTCTAGTGGAAGACAACGTAAATCAGCTTTCCCTCTGCAACTAGTCAACATTGAGCAACCATTTGAGCAATGGGGATTGGATATCATTGGGGAAATCACTCCACCATCTTCCAAACAACATAAGTATATCCTTACCGCTACCGATTATTTTACTAAGTGGGTGGAGGCCATTCCTTTGAAGACAACAAATTCTGAAGCAATCATTGAGTTCATAGACCAATTCATCATTACCAGGTTTGGTGTCCCGAATGCTCTTGTTTTTGATAATGCATCTTATTTCTCAGGCAATGCTATGTTTGATTTCGCTATAAAAAGAGGATTTAAAATAAAATATTCTGCTAATTACTACCCCCAGGGTAATGGCTTAGCAGAATCTACTAATAAGAATCTGATCAAAATCATTAAGCGAACTATCGAACAGAATCATAAAAACTGGCACAAATCCTTAATGTTTGCATTATGGGCTGATAGGATAACAAAGAAAGCTTCTATAGGATCTTCTCCGTTTAATCTTGTGTATGGAAAAGAAGCAGTACTGCCCACAAATCTTGTTCTCCCTTCTTTAGCCTTAGTACAGTACATTGAGGAAACTCCTTCTTCTTCTATTCAGCTTAGACATGATCAAATTCTAAAATTAGAAGAGGAAAGAGAAAAAGCTAGAGTTATTCACGCCAAACATCAGCAAATCATCAAAGCAGCTTTTGATTCAGTCTCATCCGGTTCAAAACAATTTCAAGTCGGTGACTTAGTTCTGAAATGGGACAAAGCCCATGAGGATAAGGGAAAACACACCAAGTTCCAGAAAATGTGGCTTGGACCGTTTCAGATCTGTGAAAAGATAGGCCATTCGACCTTTATATTGCAAGACTTAGCAGGGTTGAGAGATTCTCTCCCCGTTAATGGCCTTATCTTGAAGAAATTCTTTAATTGAGGAGGTAACCCCTTCTCCTTTTAGTTTGATAGATTTTTGTAGTTTGTAGGATTTGCAGAAAATAATGTTGTAAGGTATCTACTATTGACCTTTGCTGTGTTTGGAAATTTGACCTACAGGAGTACTAGAATATTTGCTTTTAAATAATAGAACTCTTAACCAAAAAGGATAATTTCTAGGAAATTGGGTATCATTGTATTCTGAAACCACGTTTCAAGTTTTGTGAAATCCTCTCAGAAGTTTAAAAGTATTGTAAATCATTTTCTGTTTTCAAATCGGTCTCAAAAGGTTATCAATATTAAGATAGAAGCTAATCCAATTTCAGCATCTTCAACTCTTAACCTGTCATCCATTTACTCTTAAGGAGAAGGTTGTTCATCCCATTCACTAAAGTTTATGATTACTCAGAGTGTAATTCTAAAAAATCTGATATTAAAGATAAGAGGTCTTATTACAAGCCTACTTACCATGTTCATAGGGAAATAGTTTAACCGACATTACCAATACTGCATACCAAAACAGGGTAATGGCTTGAAATTACAAGACAAGGGGTCTCATCACGAGCCAGCTTGTTCAGTTAGACTACTACCAGTGAATGGCATTGTCAACAGCTGGCCACCAAACCAGGACAATGGCTTTTTATCTTATCAGCAACAGAAAATGAAATACAAAATATGAAAACATGTTTTGAATTCATTCTGTTAATCGCACTCTTAATTGAATGGAACAATGGACAATAAATGGCTAAAAGGTATCCCTGTCGAAACTATAAATGTTTGCTGGCAGCAGAGGCTCTACCTATGACAGAGGAGTTCACTTTAAAAGCTGATTTGGAGAAGTTTTCTGTTTTATCATTATAAACCCATAGAGGCTTATTTAAAACTTAGAATGTATCTATTTTCTTAAAAAAGAGAGGAAATTAGCAAAATAGATTCATTTTACTTGAATGCATATATACCTAATTATATTAGAATTTTCCCCTTTGATTAGAACTCTATTTTGCAAAAGTTTAAGTATTTCTGTACTTTTCAGAGATAACTGCTTCTTCCAGCGAATCGCCAATTGTTGTGCCCTACAACAACCCCCCATTTCATATCATTTATATTTACAAAATATTATATGAAATGGGTCCCTTTAGAAGTCAATTGGTATCAATATTGCATTATTTGTAAAAGGTCCGCAAACCAAATGAAGGCATTATATAAAACCTTTTGAATAACCCATATTGAATCAAATATAACAATCTTTTGTCATTGCGATAAAGCGATCGCAAGATCGCATATCGCAATGACATAGAAAACGCAAATAAGTGACATATGGGATCCCGCCGATGCGCAATCGGCGATAAGCTATCGGCGATACTTTATATGCAGGCTAAGCACCTTAAGTCATTCACCCTGGTCCAATGCGACTTCGCAATCGGCAATCGGCAATATCCCATGTATAATAATTAGGCGCCCAGATTCTACCCCCGATGCAATGCGATATCGACAATCGGCAATAGGCAATCGGCGAGACACTATCTATGCACATTGTCATACCCCTTCATTCCGATGCGATGTGATTTCACTATCGGCGATCGGCGTTTCAAAATTTTCGACATAAAGATTTAAAGTGTTCCCGATGCCCGATTGCGATATAGTGCGGATTTCGAAAAAGTCGTTAAATGGAGGGATATTATGATCCATTCGTATTTAAAGTTTGATCTCTTAAATAATCAATCACCTGCACTCAACCGCCAAAATATCCATAGCACGCTTAAGCGGGCCATTCGGCCGAATAATGGTGTAATGAGCATTTAAGGGGTGACAAGTCTTAAACGGTCATTTAATGTAACAGTTAGATCTTCCCATGGATTGTATCCGCAACCATTTTTAAGAGTTAATCTCTCAGCACACTTTGATTAATATATCGTTCCCATATTGGATTTTCATTAGCATATCTCTGTGTTACGTTATTTTCGCCGCTGTGCAGAATTCATCCATAAAAGGAAGCTCAAGCAAGATGGGGAAGAAATCCAAGAAGACCACGGGCACTTCCGCTACACCAGCTGCAGGACCAGCTGCCGTGGACAAAAAGAAGGGCTTGATATCTGATACTACATGTACGGGTCTCACCAGAGTTACTTGGCAAGGCACTTACAACCTAATTGAAGCCGAAGAACCAGTAAAGACAGTAACAGAAGCTAGTGTGGATTTACTTCGGAAGTCTGAGAGTACTCTCAAGGATTTAGCCGACTCTTTCCTTCACAGAATAGCGGCCAGGGAGAAAATTCTCCCATACACAGACGTTGTGCGATGGGCGATTGAAGAAATCCCAATCTTGGACAGAACTTTCAGCACCAGAGATGGGAGGATTTTCGGATCATTCAAGGCGGATGATTTAAGGCAAATGTATCATTTGCCCGAACCGGAGAAGATATATAATAAAGCGTTCCTGGAGAAGTTTGCAAGCGATAATGAAGTTGAATCCGAACCCATCCGGGATTGGAGACAAAATCCAGCCAAACACAAACACGAATCTTCCGGTAAGTACTCGGTTGATTCTCTGGCTTCTCCTTATTGCTATGCGGGAATAATGATGTGTAGATTATGGGGATTGCATGACTCTGCTAATTTTACCATAGAAATGGTTCCTCTAATGGAAGCAGCAGTAAACAGTATAATTATGGATTGGGCCACTATTCTTTCTGACAAATTAGCACAGGCTGTGCTTGAGTTTAGAAGCAAGACCCGTATTTCTGAAAGGGTAATTCCCCCATTTTACTACAGTGCCTATATTCTAGATACCCTCTGTTTTAACTCTGAATTCCCCGTACTCGGCTGGAGGTGGACTGCACAAGACCCCTCGCCCATCCATATATATCACCAGAAATTGTGGAAGTCTTCTTACAAGCAACATTTGTACCAAGTCTGTAATGGCTTTATGGTGCCTATTTATTATTCTATTTTTGATAAACCCATTCCCAAGATTTCCTACCAAGCTTCGTTTGATTTAACATCGGTAGGGAGTTGGTTTGGAGAGGAGAGATTTACCTACATAAGAGTTTTCGGCAGCCAAGCCAACCCACATGTTCTCCCTTTGTATATACCAGATAAACTGTTGGCTAGAGAAATTGCTTACCAGATTACGGCTGAGAGTGTTACTCAGACTCTCAAGAAAGAAAAGAAGAGGGGCTGGCCCTCTTTTCCCTTGAGGTGTGGTGTCTATACTCTGCATGATCTCAAACATGCAGAAAAGGAAGCCACGAAAATTCAATCCTTAACTCTGGCGACTATCCCAAATAGGCACTATGATCTAAAGAAAGTTGCCTATAATGCACTAGAACAGGCCAAACTGACAAGATTTGATCTTAAGGAAGATATCTTTGATGACCTGTTCTCCTCAGCTGAGTCAATAAGCTAGGTTAGGTAATTCGCCCTAGCAAAGTATAAGGATGAAGGGTTGACTGAATTTAATAAACTTAGAGAACAGAGGTTGCAAACTCTGCCTCTAGATTTATTAGCAACAACCCCAGCGACATCATCAAGCGAGCCCGGTCGGCGACAGTCAAGGGAACCTCCTATTATAACAAAAGATCATAAAAAGGAACAGGAGGAAAGGTAGAGGAAAGAACAAGAGGAACAACTAAAGAAACAGCAGGAAGAAGCATGCAAGGAATCTCAAGCTGAAAAGGAAAAACAAACCACCAGTGATGCTCATGTTGACCCTATATTGATCCAGGAATGGAAACAGTTTGATTCCATCATCAGTGGGTTGGAATGTTCCAAGGATACAAACACTTCCAAGCCAAACGACACACAGGACATCACTTCACCTCAGGTTCTAAGTGGAACCAGCGGCCCACCCATTTCTAAGGATGTTGAAGTAATACCAAAGGACCCCTCCGACCAAATCATTCTTCAGGTAGAAGACATTCCTCCCCTGGATGTTTTCTACAGCCCGAGGCAAAAAGCAGTGGTAAAACGACAAAGGAAAAGAAGGAGGATTGATCAACCTTCCCTTTTCCCAGAACAAACTGTTACGGGAAGCATGGTTTGGAAGGAGGAATTCGACCCCTCCGATGACCTGACAAAACTATCGCAGTATGCAGGAGCCTATTCGGCAGCAACAATCGATAAGGCATTGGAGGTAAGTCTTTTACTGAAAACTAAGGACCAAGAAATTTTCGCATTACAGGCAGAGTTGGCTGAGACAAAGCAGAAGGCTGAACAGGCAGAGCAGCAATTGTTGACACAACAGCAAGTGAACAGTCAATTGACTCAGCAATTGCAGGCAGAAAAGCAAAGGATCAACCAAAGTGCGATCCAGAAACAGAAGGAATTATCGGAGGCATTGGCACAATTGAGGGCAGCAAACGAGCAAATGATGAAAACAAAAGATGAGCAAATCGCTCAATTGTCATCGCAGCTCGAAATAATAAAGGGCACTCCACAAGTGGATGAATTCAGAGCAGAAGCAGTGCAAATAAACACTGCATTAATATCCCAGATTAGGCTTCTGTGTCAACAAATCACTCAGGCAGAGCCATTGTGTGAGCTAACGACATCCATAAATCAGCAGGTAGAGAAGGCCAGGAATGAGTTAGACCAAGCCGAAGAGATCATAACCGCATATCTTGACTGGCAAGATTCTGATCAAGGGAAAGCAGCAAATTTGCCCAGGATCCTAGAAACACATAAAGATATACTCTTCACAGAATGGCACACTCAGGTGATGAAAGTAGAGAGGGCGGCTTCAAGATGTAAATCAACTTCCAGCAATCTAGTTGATCTAGTTAACAACACTCTCTACTTAGCAAATATGATTTCCCAATGTACACCAGGAAAGATGACAACAACAAACATGTTAGAGCAATCATGTTATCCTGAATTAGAGGAAAAGGGGAGATTAATCGCCGGGATTAACAGTTTAACCTTCGATGCATATTGGCTTTTCCTGATTAAGCCGCACACACAGAGAGCCGCCCTTAAGTGCCTAACAGATGCGATCGGGTATATAATTCCCGATATTCAAGATGCCACCTATGCCGCACAGCTCAGTTCGTGCCTCAACAAACCTCCTGAAGTAGAGCCAATGCTTGCGATAAGTCAGCTAAGATTTAAAGGCAAGCAGCCTACTTGATGAATCATGCCGCCGATTGCCAGATCGCTGAGGGAAATAGGATCAAGATTTATTGATACCAATTTAGTAGGATTTCAGTTTAATAGATATTTAGATTAATTTAGTATTTATAGACCCTTTCATTGTTTTGGAAAGGGTCGTAAAGTTTTGTACCAGACTAAAAGACTGAAGTTTGCACTATTGTGCTTCAATCATATTCTTTTATGAAACTGGACCAGTTATTCTTAATTCGATAAGGAAGCTTTTTATGCGATTGTGCACTATTGTCTTTGTATGGAAATGTTTCTGCGTTGAAGGAAGAATTACAATTAGCGATTGATATCGGGAGTGTTAAAGCAGCTCATATGGTATTTTTATCTATGTCTGAATCCATTCCTGTTATGTGAATCGTTATTTGATTATCCTTGCTATTGTTGATTATATGCATGCGCTGTAACAGCAGATCTATATTTTTTCCACTATTGGATGTTGTATGAAATGCTTTCGTTTTAATCATGTATATGTCGATAATATAAATGATGAGTGTGGTAATATCGCTTTAATCGCTTTGCTTAACTATTTATGCACAACAATCTTGAATGAATTAACATCTATGTCTGACAAATGGAGTCATCTATATGCCTGTCTTTAGACATAGACCATCAAACGCTACACTCTAAAGCTCAATAGATTCCCGGGATAGGTTATAGTTCTTTTTATTCTTGTCAATAGATTTAGTTATTCACCCATCGCTAGCTTAGTTTTATAAATCATCCATTCATCCCGTTTATCTACTTTTGGGAAACTGGTCCCATTATCCCCAGTCGGAGCCACTATTCCAAACGGAAAAGGAGCTGTACTAAGGTCCAGACCGGGTGGTTATCCCCGATGTTGTTGCAGCGATTTTCGAGGCATCAACAGTGGGTCAGCCTCAAATCCAGTAAGGCCAACCTGCTCTCCAGCCTGGTCCATCTTCTAGACAAGTGGGTCAGCCTCAAATCCAGCAAGGCCAACCAATTGTTTAGCCAGCTCAACCATCTAGTTAGTCAGGTCAGCCTTCAGTTCTGCAAGGTCAACCCATTACCCAGCAAGCTCAACCTTCTGGGCAAATGGGTCAACCTCAACCTCAACCAGGCCTACCTTCTAACCAGATGGGTCAGCCTCAGTTCTCGCAAGGACATCCGTCTGGGCCCACTCAACTGGGCACTCAAATGCTCGTTGTTTCTCAAGCTCCACCTAGTTTCCAGACCCAGTCTAGGCTCCAGATCCAATCAGGTCTCCAAACTCAAGTTGGCTTTCAAACCCAACCTGCTTATCAAATGCAGCCTGGACCCCAAGCATCGTATGGAGCCTAGCTACCACATGGTTTTCAAAACCTCCAGTAGCCCCAAGGGAAACCTCAAATTGCCCCATACCAAAATTATCAGCAGCCATAGGTTAATCCTTATCAGAACTTTCAGCAACCTTATGTTGCTCCTGTTGGTCAAGTTGGTAATCAGTGGGCTGCTGGTGGTCAAAACCAGGTCAATCATCTAGATACACTTATAATCCCTATGGACAAAATCCTTATAGACAAAACCCTTATGGGCCAAATCTGTCCAGGCAAAATCAATGGGGGCAACCAAGAACTGGATGGAACTCTAATGCTGCTTCTTACCCGCGGCCTCAGATGTCCTTTAATCATCAATTTCCTTTCTTGGCAATGTTGGAACTACCAGATGTATCCAAACTGACAAATGATCCCATTCTTCATAATCCGTATTGGCCACCGGTTCCAACTAAGATTTCCAGTGATTGTCCCAAATTCGACGGTAAGTTTGGAGAAGATCCCCAAGCTCATGTCATGACCTATCACCTATGGTGTTCATCTAATTCATGGCTTGACGATTCCATTCGGCTCCGTCTATTCCAATGGACTCTCACTGGCTCTACCGCGAAATGGTACATTAAGCTAGCTCACAAAACTTTTCAAGACTTTAACTCGCTTGTTATGGCATTTTTTAACTCATTTTCAGCTGCCGATTCGATATGAAACGGGCACACACCTCCTGACATCCTTGAAACAGGACACGGTCACGCATATCTTCGATCATATCCATGAATGGAGGAGGCGTCATCGTCTAATTAAGTTCTAGATCCCTGGTCAGCTGCTGACTGACTAGTTTACAACCTTGTTTGTCAGTTCGATAGCCCAAGACATTGCTATGGGAGCATGTGTAACTGAAGAGCAAGATATTGCGCGTGCTTAGTATCTTGACTTGGTTTACTCCCAGTCTGGTACCCTATATGATTATTTTCCTGATGCTCCGCGACCCAAAACTTCCAAAGCTCCATCAATGCCATCTGTTGATAGTGTCATCAGTTCAATTAATGCATCCTCCAGAAAATCTTTTGTGAACCCTGCGAATCAAAAGTCTCCTGCTCCAAATGAAAATGCTTCTCATGCTCCACCCAATCCTGGTAAAACTTCTGAAGTAAACGTCGTCCAGTCCACCGCGGCAGACAAAACTTCGAAAGGTAAGAAGAAGGGAAAAGGAAAGAATAAAGTCGATTAACCGAAGCAGGATCCCCCAAAGCCTCCGACCGAAGAAGGTGCCAAGCGCAAGCCTAAGTATCCTTGTCTCATTTGCGACAAGGATCACTACACTAAAGACTACCCTAGGCAGTCTGAGGTTAGTCGTTTGCTAAAAGGTGCCCTTGGGACTCTTGCTATGCTCAAAGAGCCTTTTCCCTCGAAACAGACTCAAATGGTGGTTGATCAACCTCAATCCTCTTCCACCTTCGGCTCTCAAGTCTTAATGGCTGGGACGATTCCCATCCATATTAGTACACGGTTAAAAGAATATCCTTCACCCGTCGGGAAGGAAACTAAAGTCCCCTCCAGTATTCCTTCATCCAGTACTGCTCCACTCCATATTGAGTGGCCTAATACCGAGTCAGCCATTCAACCTCCTTTCAAAGGAGTGCTCTGGAAGTCTTCCTACAACCCTAATGCTCGTGTTGCACAACACTATAGAATTGTTGAATACTTAGCCCAAGCTCCTTCAGCGATGTCTGCATTAGAAGTCCTCCAGAGCTGTCCCTCCTAGAGGAAGTCTCTGCTATTAGCCATTGATGGCATTGACCCGGTTGACTCGAATTTGATTACTTTTAACCTGGATAATCATGTATTGAGACTGCCTCACCAAATCGCCTTCCTCATTCAAGTCATCATCAACTCTAAGAATATTCACCTCGCTGTTATTGATGAGGGCACTTCCACTTGCATCATGTCTGTTGCTTGTTGGAAGGCTATTGGTTCCCCAACCCTGAGTCAGTCTCCCAATACCTTGGAAGCCTTCAATGGGAGAGATTCCCATCCTTATGGTATCCTTCTGCGTCTGCCTATTACCCTAGAAGGGAAGATAGTTGAAGTTGAGGTCGAGGTTGTCGATGCAAATTTAACTTACAACCTCCTCTTAGGATGAAGCTCGACATATGCCATGCGAGCTGTGTCTTCATCTCTATTTCGTGTCCTTTGTTTTCCCCATCAAGGGAAAATTGTCACGATAGACCAATTGCCCTTCTTCGCTTCTTCTTCTTCCGATGGCAATGTGCCTTTCGTCGTGCATACCTTTGTTCTGTATGAGAGTGTGGGTGCTGGACTTTTTAAAGATCCTGCCCTCATGAGTGTTTTTTCACTCCCACCTCCCAACATAGCTCCCATCAATATGATTTTTGTCCACTCTGATCCTTGGGTCCTTTCTCCCATTGATCAGGTAGAATCTTGGGGCGATGTCATGTCGTTGAGTCCTACCGAGATCAAGTATGTCAAAATTGTTTCCGCCTCGGCTTCATCTTTTGAACCTGCTCCTTCCAGCAGAGCTCTTGACATGTATATACAATCCCCTTGGCTCGGAGATAGTGCTTCTTCAAATCTCTTACAGCAAATCTTTCCTTCTGATGAAGCGATTATCGAGACTATGCCTTTCAAGGAACCTCCTTGGTTTGATCATCACCATCATTCCTCGTTTCTCCCTAGCCACGGGGCTATGATTACTTGTCTTGAGTAGTTTTCTTCATGTGTCCCCTCCCAACCCCTTCAGACACCTATTCAAATCCATCAAGTTTTCTCTGAAGGCAACATGGGGAACGTTATGCAAACCATACCTATCGACATCTCTGTTAAACTAGGGGTTGTCGAGAATATTCACATCGGAATAACTTGTACTCTGGAGGAGATTCAAATTTATACCAATCTTTTTAGATAATTTTGTGACGTTTTTGCTTGGTTATACGAAGAGATGCCTGGCATTGATCCTAGTATCGTGGTGCATCAAATACCTACGTATCTGGGTGCTAAACCTATTCGACAATGTTTATGACCCATGCACCCCCGAAAGGCTGCAACTATTAAAGGAGAAGCTGAAAAAATTCTTAAAGCTGGGTTTATTTACTCTATCCCGCTCACTGATTAGGTTTCTAATATTGTCCCTGTGACCAAGAAGCAGGGCACTATTAGAGTTTGTGTTGACTACTGTGACATTAATCATGCCTGTCCCAAAGATAACTATCCTATGCCTTTCATTGACCAGCTCATTGACGATTGTGTTGGAAGTGAGATTTATTCGTTTATGGATAGCTTTTCTGGTTACAACCAGATCAATATATCGCGAGCGGATCAACACAAAACCACCTTCATCTGCCTGTGGGGTACCCTCGCCTATAAGAAGCTCCCTTTTGGTCTTAAAAATGCTGGTGCTACCTTCCAACGACCAATGTCTTATGCGTTTCATGATATTTGTCACATTGTGCAGCCTTACCTGGATGACCTTCCGACCCATTCAGCAAAGTGCCATGACCATCCAAATCACCTCTGTGAAATTTTTCTTCACTGTCGACACTACTGTATTCGTCTTAATCTACATAAATGTGTCTTCTGCATTGAATCCGGCAGACTTCTTGGGTTTGTCATCTTCGAAGAGGGAATCCACCTAGATCCCCTCAAGGTTGAAGCCATTCTGAATCTTCTTCCTCCTACTTCTTTGCAACAATGGCAGAGTTTGCAGGGTAAAGAAAATTTTTTACGCCATTTTATTCCAAACTATGCTGATGTTGCCAAGGGCTATACGCGGTTATTAAAGTGGGATACCTCCTTCGTTTGGGATGCCGCTGCACAAGAGTCATTCGAGCAACTCAAGGCGCTCCTTGTTTCTGCTCCGTTGTTACACCCGCCTGATTATCACCGCAACTACACTCTTCATTTGGCCAACACCAATAGCACCATCAGCATGGTTTTGGTTCAAGACAATGATGATGGTATAGAGCGTGTTGTCTATTATCTCAATTGAAATTTACTTGACATGGAAACTCTATATGCCTATGTTAAGAAGTTGGCATTGGCAGTGGTTCATTCCGTCCAACATTTCCACCATTATATACTATTGCGTACAATGACGGTGATTTCCGACTGCAACCAGAAGATGTACATCTTGTCACTTCAGTTGCTGGGGGGAAAATACTCGAAATGGATTGTCATCCTTCAAGAGTTTGATTTGGATTTTACTACGACCAAATCTAAGAAATATCTCGTTTTTGCTTAATTTCTCTACTCGCTACCATCCGCTACCACACCCTCTCGATTAGAGGAGCATATTTCAAACGAGTCTCTGTTCTTGATTAGCACCCTCGATCCCTGGTATGGGGATATTATTGTCTACCTTCAGACGTCCTCCTTTCATCCTAATTTGTCCAAGGATGCTTGGCGACGTATTCACCACTATTCTCAGCCTTCTCACATTATCGGGGACACTCTGTACTGTCTTAGCGTTGACTTTGTTATCCACCGTTGTCTGACTTCGAGGAAGCAAACGAGTTTTGAACGACTGCCACTCTGGTGCTTGTGGTGGTCATATTTCTGGGTATGCTACTGCCCAAAAGATCCTCCATGCTAGTTATTTTTGGCCATCTATTTTTAAGGATTGCATTCTCGCTGTCCGCTCTTGTCATGCGTGCAAAATCTACCAATGGAAGTTGCGTGCACCTCCCTCTCCTTTATACCCTGTCATTACCGTCGGCCCTTTTGCCAAATGGGGCATTGATTATATGACCTGTAACCTTCGCTCAACCGGGGGGCATGGGTATATCATCATTGCCATTGATTATTTCATGAAATGGGCCGAGGCGATGCCTACATTATCTAATGATGGTAATACAATGGCTAAGTTTTTATTCAATCATGTAATTTCTCGATTCAAAGTCCCTCAAGATATTGTCACTGATCATGGTTCTCATTTCTGTAATCATATGATGAATGACTTAACAACCTAGCTAGGCTTGGATCATGATAGTTTGACGCCGTATTATCCTCACGCCAATGGCCAAGTAGAAGCTGTCAACAAAGTTTTGGTCACAATGCTTCAGCACACCATTAGCATGCACACGTCTAACTGGCATTTGATGTTGTTTTTTGCCTTAGGGGCCTACCGTAATTCAGTGAAGGATGCCACTGGATTCACCCCGTTTCAATTGGTTTACAGTCTGGAGGCTACCCTTCCGATTGAATGTGAGATCCCTTCTCTTAAATTAGCTATCGAATTGCTCCCAAACACTACTTCGGTAGAAGAACATCTTCTTTACCTAGAGCAGTTAGACGAGACCCGTCAACTAGCCTTTTTAGTCATTAAAGCACAAAAGAAGAGAGTGAAAACTCACTTCGACCAAATTGTCACCCCCCGTTCTTTCGTCGAAGGAGACCTAGTCCTACTCTACGATCAAGCAAATGATAAGCTGCGGGCAGGCAAATTCGAGCCTATGTGGCATGGGCCTTACATTGTGAAACACATTTTGGAAAAAGGGGCCTATGAGATGATCGATTATGAAGGGAATCCTCTAGATAAGCCCCGGAGTGGGATTTATCTTAAGAAATATTATGCATGAACTTCGTGCATCTTCTATGTACATATGTGTGTTTTCAGTGTGTGTTTGCATGTGTGGCTTGGTGTGTAGGCATAATTGCCACTTATTGTGTCTTTTTACTTCTTATGCAAATGTCTGGTACACCTTACATTGGTTTCGCTTATGGCGCCTGCCGTAGTACCCGGAACCATTCCTCTGTGGCATGGGTGATCTAAGATCCTCACAGTGAGTTAGTAGACCTTCAAGGTGTTTGTCTGGGTTGCACCACAAACAGTGTCGCTGAATATAGCACTGCCTTTGAATTACTGACCGAGGCTATTAACCTCGATATTCGTGCATTGGTTGTGAATCTAGATTCTCAACTTGTTGTCCACCAACTTAACGGGCGTTATTCCATCAGATATCCTCGGATTTTAAGGTTGTATTTATGTGTTAGATTATTGGAAAGAAATTTTGATTTTATCACATATCAACACATTCCAAGAAGATTAAAAACATTAACTGATGCATTAGCAAATCATGTATTAGATAAACATTTACACAACATGTAATCAAACATTGTATGAAAGCATTTAGACATAATAATAAACCATAGATAGCATATATAAATATATATATCGTGTGGCACACCGAGGCACTAAAAAATAAGCATGTATGTCAAAAATAGAGTCTGTGTTCACGATACATCTGAGACACATGTCTCTCAAAAATAGCAAAAATTAAAGCCTAGGTGTCTACAGTGGTGGATTCTATTCCCTATAGCAGACCACCGCCCACACCATTCATCTCAACAGGCTGTGTATCCTAGGTGTCACACCGACAGTATGTCTCTGATACTCCACCGGGACCTCCTCGATCCCCCTGTAATCTGGGATCCCATCAATCAGGCCCTTGAGGTTCCGGGAAATCTCTTCCTCCGCATTACCGCCCGGGCAAGCCAGAGCCAGCTCTCTGTTGCCCTCCCTCCACACCTTAGGAGCTATTCCCATGGGTTTCTCCGATCCCATGTCTGCAAATAACATAGAAACGACAATTAAGACATATGCATGTGAAAATCCAAAAACATTATAAAAAACAAAACACATAAATAGTGTGGTGTTTGACCAAGTGTTTTACCTCCCTCATCCCACTTCTCGCCAAGTGGGAGCAGCATGTCAGGATCTCCTCGGAAATCTGTGCCCTCATACAGCTAATCCTCGATGACGATCTTCTGATGGTCCAGCGACTTCCGAAACAGTACTCCACATGATACTGGCCGACCACCACCTCCTCATGGCATCACATGTGCCCATCTAGTGATGTGAGTCTCTCGTAGTCCCGACACATATAGGTCCATATCTTGTAGTTGAAGTGATGGCATCTACTCCAAAATGAGCGGTATCAAAATGGATCCATATCCAAATTGTTTGGTCTCCCCTCGTCGACACTTAGTAAGTTTCCTCTTCATGTTAACGGATACTGCGTTAGCCCAGTTGTACATGGTTGGCAATCAAAGGCCAATCGTAGATAGGTCTTCGTTGCCTCATGCTGTGCTTGAGATCCCGCGGCTCTCGTAACCATAAATAGTATTGAGTGAAGGGTCAAATTCCCCACTATCGGGATCTGCAGTTTCCTGCTAGTGGATGATTTGTGTGCCCCTGGGCACACCCACCCTATTAGCATATCAAGAGTCTTGCGGGCATCCCATACACCCTCCATGATTGGTCTCTCACTGCGACGAGACAAACCAGTCAAGAAATATATGTTTGTCGCGTCAAACTCAATGTCCTTACCATGGATGATGAACTTCCCCTCTGTTGGGTTCCAGGAGCGGATCAGCAGCTCGAGCAAGTCTGGCTATGCCCAAAGGTGTGGTGTAAGGAAAAATTTCAGTAATCCACAATCACGTAGGGCTCTTTTGCACTTAGGGTTGTCAAATACCTGTTCGTCATTGCCATTGTGGGTTCTCTCTTGCCATACGAATGCCATTATTGCCTTGCATTGAAGGAAAAAATAATTAGAATCTTTTTCATGGGCTTAAATGCGCATTTTATAAAAGAATTCAATCTTTACGGTGTTTTCGTGACTGTTTTTCAAACAGTAGCAACAACTCAAAATCAAAGTTCATTTTTTCCTTGATCATCACGAAAATACACCTGTTTCTAGCAACAACCCCAAGAGTGGTGTGTGTTAGCATGCTCGGTCGTCGCTAACCCGTGAGGGATTTCCACGATGACTGAAGAGCAGATTTGAAATGAAAAATTTGTCGAAATCCACCTATGGAACATGAAATTGAACTTAAAAACGATGGAAATGCAGCACAAAAGATGGTTTACTTAATTGGTAGAAGTCTGGAGTGGGATGGCGTTCATGGATGCCAGAATCAAGCTCTGAACTTCGCACAGGTTTGCACTCAAAATCACCAAAGGTAAAAAAACTCAAAGTGTAAATGTAAAAAATGAATTACCATGAGCCCTTTTTATAGTAATTTTTCCAAAATTTTAAGGTTTTGCACTATAGGGTTCAGGGTTTCACCATTTACTTTAAGTTTTTGTTTAGGGTTTTGAGTTTTTAACCTAATTTCCATATATATAATGCATTTGTATCGAATGGATTTTATGATGTGGTTTTTCTGTGTAGAAACAGGGACAGCGGATACATTTAATGATTCATATATTCTTGGTCCATATTTTCTACAAGTCTTCTTTAAGCCCTTTTCTGACTTACAAAAGATGAAAAGATTGCTGAGTTTTCCCTTTTAACTCATTAAGCGGAATAAAAGGTGGTCCACTTTTAGCTCTTTTCTGACTCTATAAACATGAAAAGATCGCCGGACTTTTGTTGTTTCGAGTTTGATACTGGTTATGAAACGACGTGTCTTCGATCGCATTTTTAATTTTTCGGATTGGGGCAACTAATTACAAAAAGTACTCCTTGATCGTAATGGTCAAACAGTTCTCTCGAGTATTATTTTATACTTTTTTGGGCTCGAGTGACATAAATTTACAAAAAAGGACCCCTCTAGAGTTTTCTTTTCCATGTCTTTTTTAAACTCTCTAAACATGAAAAAGACTCTGAGTTTTCCCTATGTCGGACTCGTTAAAGCCTGACGACATTGGACTCATCATCATGATGAGACTCGAGCTTCTTCTCCCTAGGGCTCGTTAAACTATTACTAGGTTGGATTCGTCCGAAGGTCAAACTTATATTACAAGCATATGTTATCCCCTTCAAGCTTGTTTTTCAAAAATAATTGGAGTACTTGCCAGCAATGGTGGGGGAAAATTTGGAAGTCATCATTGGTTACCTACGGCAGCTAGTCACACTTGAACATCGACACTTTTGCTTCTCATCGGGTTGAGATATCCTCACATCGTCATTGGCCTTCCAGGGTTTTTGGTTGCCATTTTGCCTCATTCCATCTGATCCATGTTGTCTTCGTCAGACCTCCGATCCCTTAATACCAAGATGCTACCACATTCCGGAGTCGTGTCGGCAATATGTTCAAGAGTATAAACCTTCTGCAGTTCACACCCTTACCTCCTCCTTTGATACTCTGTTTCACCATCTACCACTTGTTCCTTATCTCGCATCGTTGATGGGGGAAACATTATGGTCCTCCTGTGACGGATCGTCTCCTATCGACACCAGCTCATTATCCAGGAGATTGATCTAGAGATCCCCTTTGGTACCTTGGACCTTGCATGCCTCAATGGCAAGTTCTTCATGCCTGACGACAGACTTTCATCATTGATCTTCGATCGGGTGATTCCACGAGTGTTCAAATTCAACTCATTCTTCACACTTAGTGGATTGTATTGGACAGTGCCTTGAGATCCATTGGCATTATTGGTGGTTTCTCTCACGCTTGTTAATGGTTTTCATCATTGACCGGTAATCAAGCAACTTTCTCTCATGCTCGACCTCAGCACATTTGTTCGCATGGTAGAATTTGTACTAAGATCGATTAGGGTTTCAAGACCCCAAACTAAGATCACATATGTTCGGGCTGCGTGGATTGGTTCATGATTACATAGATGACTCTTTGATTGGATGGCTGCGAACATACTTGAGTCTTCATGGACGGCTGCGACCATACCTTTATCATTATATATGATCTTATCAACTGGGTGGCTGCATCCATACCACAGACCAAGTTTCATATGTCTTTTGGATGGTTGTGCCCATGCCTAGACTACATGTATATCACTATCAAAGATATCAGTTGTACTTGCATCTGTAGGTTCTTCAAGGTGGTGTTCCAGTTCAGTCATGGTTTCGTAAAGCATTTCACCCCTCCCATTCTCTCAGGCTTCATGCTTTAGGGGGCATCTGTTACACAGTAATTTGTCACTGTCCTCATCTCAATCCCTCTCCTGTGTCATACATCAAAAATACACAAGTCCATATCTTCCCACTCATGTAAGAAGATTAAGAAAATGCTCTCTGATGTTGAAAGTTGACCCTTATTCCCTAAGTTTCTGCCTCGTCACGAGTAAGCCATTAATATACACGACGATCCCTTGTCATGAACAGTCTCATCATGACACCGTCACAAGTGTACACCTGTTTCCTGCAACAGTCCTGTTTTAGGCCCCGGCGCGAGTCCTCCAGCTATTTTTTGTGACAATCGGTCTGAATGCATTGCCTCTTTGTTATGCCGTCGCTGAGACTTAGTTCATGACTAGCAACGATCCAGATTTGGCAAATTTTTTCAAACAGTTGGCCTTCTGGATGTCTCTAGAGCTGGTTCTTGGGTCAGTTTGTGTCGCCCTTCCTCCTCTGGGATGGTGGTTTCATCTCTTATGAAACCTCCATTAAGGATAAGCTCCCTCTCCCTCATTTCATGGAGACTCCTTCTCTTATAGAATCACTCACCATTGCTATGATCTGCTCGTTCTTTTATTTGGGCAGTGCTACTAGTTCTTTTGAGTTTGGTAGACAGCTTTGGTGTGAGTGTGACAAGTGTAGGATTGCTAATGGTTTGGTAAGAGGTTGTGGAATGCCTTAGTCTTGTATTAGAGCTTGTGAGTGAGAGAGAGATATTGTCTATTTCGGAGACCCATTCTTGAGAGTGAATGCTTGAAGAAACATACTGGCTAGACCCTATGAGAAGGCTTGCGACGTCAAGACTTGGTTGTAAACTTTTCTCTTGATTCATTTTAATGCAATCAATGATGATTTCCTATATCTTGTGTACAAGTTACTTGATATATTATGATTTCTTCACTTTATAACTAAATAGATCATTGTTGTTCATGGTTATGTCCTCTATTGCTTTCCTGTGGTGTTTCAGGTTGATTGCTCATCGAGGAGAAAGAAACGGGAGCTGGAGCAGTGCAACGGAACTTCATTAACCACCGGTTTGAGGTAGGCCTCCAACGATGACTATTTAAGGGAATCGATTGTTGTTTTGCCTTTTTTGTGGCTAGACCCACTCTAGGGCTAGAGGGGTTGCCTCTATCCGCAGAGGGAACACTTTCCTACTTCACACGGGACTCATCATGTAAAGGTCAGAAAAGGGTCATTGGACTTCTAGAATATGTTTTAAAAGGAATATTCATTAGTAAATGAAGTTATTTGCTAGAATGAGTCAAGGATCATTAAACCAAACCACTTTTAGCATATGAATAAAGCTCCATTACATGATTGGAATTAATTGATTTAATAATCTACAACAACTACAAACATGTGGAGAAAGGTTTCTCATTTTGTTGGTTCTCTTGTGTGAGAAAATTTTCATAGTGTTTTAGAGAGCCATTGGTGAGGAGTGTGAATTTGATGAAGCATAGTGTGCATGGAGTTATTACTTGAGCAGAGACAAAAGTATGCATGGCTAAAGACTATTCTTATGTAAAAGACAAGTGTTAGGGGTACAAAATATTTTGTTAATGCATTTGTGATTGGAGGGGAAAAATTATTGTTTGAGTTTATATGACTGTGATAGACTGGTTGTAGTAGTTTCTCATGTTTTCATATAGTAGTTATGTATTGCATTGTTGAGTTTTTGCATCTAGTTTATTTGCAAAAAATGTATTGAGGACATGTGAGTTGAGGATGTGACAGAGGGCTATGATTTGAGTTGATTCAGTAATTGATATTTTGTGTTTTGATTATGTGCTATGGATATATTGTTTTTTTTATTTTCATGCTGATCATCTCAAGTGTTCCAGTTTGAAAAAGCATGAAAGATGAACTGCATAAATAATTGGGGTGGGTGATCTGGAAAAATAAGTATTGAGAACATATTTCTTCATAAGTCCAACGGGTGTTGGGAAAGGCTTGTTGATTATATGGGTGTTTGTAGAGTCATAGATGGAGATCATAGATCCTTTCAGATAGTTTCTATATTGTACTCTCTACATAATAATTTGCAAAACAGATAATAAAATATATTGAATAACTCAACAACAATAGGTTGGTTCTTTTCCTAGGGAAGGTTTTCCACCAGATATCTTGTGTTCTTATGTGATGTGCTGATTTTGATTCATTATGCATGTTTATTTCTTATACTACGCTCTCATGTGTTGATTCTAGTTGAAGTGGCATGTTCACATCTAATGTTTATTTTTGAAGTAACAGATTTATTAATATATTGGAGTAAAAGTTTTATGTATAGGTTTTAACCCTATACAAAAATTATTTGCATACGAATTCTAAAAAGAAAAAAAAAAAAACAATAGTGAGAGCATAAAACATAAAATAGATATACACAAAGATTTTCCCTTGGATCCCAAAACCGAGACAATCAGATTGATTTTTCATTATGTTCCTTTCAATGATACAATACATATATATACATGTTGAAGCATCCATAAATCCCAATCCATTAACTATAGATTAGAACATAACTGTAGTTCCCTTGACCAAATCTGCAAAATACCATGGACCGAAAACCATCGTGCCTAAAACCATGTGTGAAATCCATGCCAAAAACCATAGGTAGGTCTTCCCACCTAACATAGGGTCCAAAAAAAAATTCCAAGGCGCCACCCTTGTCACCCCCCTGCACGTGCGGTAGTCGTGGAAAGAATATAACACAACCCAACATTCTCCCACTTGTTGTTTTATTTCCACAGGGGGCCACAGGAGAGCTTATTCATTGATCCAACCCCTGCAATGTCCATTGTTCCTCTACACCAAGAGAACTTCTCAATCCTCACAAACTTTGTCAATGCATCTGCAGTATTCCTCATAGTGTTCACCTTTACCAGCAACACCTTTTTTTCCTCTACCATATCCCTCACAAAGTGATACTGAACATCAATGTGCTTTGTCTATGAATGATAAGCAGGGTTCTTTGCCAAGAAAATTGCACTTTGGCTATCACATTCTATCCTTATAGCTTGTTGTACTAACCCCATACCTCAACACAATCTCTGCAACCAAAATGCTTCCTTGCTTGCATGAGTGGCTGCCATGTATTCTGCCTCTGTAGTTGAAAGTGTCACTACAGATTGTCTCTTACTCATCCAACTGACTACAACTCCAAATAGATTAAACACATACCCACTTGTAGATCTTCTCTGATCCATATATCCAACCCAATCTGCATCAACAAAGCCACAGATGTCCAAAACTCTGTCCAATCTTGGTCTTCCTTGGTAGAAAAAACCATAATAACTAGTGCCACGAAAAGACCTAAAAACCCGCTTCACGATGGTCCATTTCTCCTTCCTTGGTTTTGACATAAACTTGCTCAATACTTCCACTACATGTGTAATGTCTCGTCTAGTATGGACCATTTCATACATCAGGCTACCATCAACACTTGCATATGGAACATGGGACATGTCCTCTTCCTCTTCTTATGTCTTGTGACACTGTTCAACAACTAACTTTACACATATAGGGATAGGAACCTTCATTGGTTTACTATCCTACATATTAAACCTCTACATTATTGTATCAACATACTTCCTCTAGTTTAACCAAATCTTCCTCTTTCCCCGATCTCCTTTAATTTCCATGCCCAAAATATAGTTTGCAGAACCAAGATCTTTCATGTCGAATTTGGAGGACAATTGAGTCTTCAAATCCTGGATAATTTCTTTGTCGTTTCCAACTAGCAATATATCATCCACATACAAGACTAGATAAATAACACGATCGCTAATTAATTTGAAATGCACATAGTGATCTTCTTTGCTTCTGGTGAAGCCAAGTCCCCATATAAATATATCCAATTTTTGATACCACATCCTTGGTGACTGTTTTAACCCATACAGAGAATTTTTTAACTTGCATACCAGTTCTTTCTTACCCTTGACCGCAAAGCCTTCATGTTTCTTCATGTAGATATCTTTTTCTAGATTCCTGTGAAGAAATTTTGTCTTCAAATCCATCTTCTCTACCTCAAAATAAAAAGCAACAACAATAGATAAAAGAAGCAAATCGAAGCTACCTTGGAAACAAGAGAAAAATTATTACCAAAATTAATTCCTGGCACCTAGGAATAAACGTTTGCTACCAACCGAGCTTTGTATGTATCCACCTTTCCTTCTACATTCATATTTTTCTTGAACACCCATTTTCTTCTTGTTGATGGTGTTGGACCCGCCAACATGTCAAGGGAATCTCCTCGGTAAGAAGTCCCAATTAGACCTCAGATTGTTTGGTGTAGGAGTCCCAACAATGGGTCATATATCAATGCCTTGACTGCGATTTCACACAGAGGCAAGTAACATAGCTTTGTTAGTAGCAAGGGTGTGACCGTTGCAGTGAGTCAAGGAAGGTGAATGTGAGGTTCTAACACATGTGGGTTGAGATGAGTGTGCCCCTTGGCAACCTGTAGCAGTACTCAGATGGAAAGGGAACACATGAGTGAAGATGCATCACAAGATGGAAAGAAAGTGATCTGGAAATCCAAAGTGATGGTTAAACCTATCAACACATTTCAGAAATATTCGTACATGCTGATACAAAATAGTCCATACATGCGTGCGTAAGAAAGAAAATACATATGTCATTTAGAGTAAACAAGATAGCTGGAATAAAATACAATGTACAAATGAAACATGATGGTTCTTATTATATAAAGAAGTGTAAGTTCCAGTCATACAATACATCCATGTACACCTACTAGCCCAAAAAATGGAACATTACAGCCACATCCACCTCCTCCTCCAAAGAGATATCCTAGCTCGGAGCAGTGGAGAAGCCAAGTCATGTTACAAGCTCTCTCCAAGATAGTCTTATCAGAAGCTTGGCTAACCAAAATCCTATACAATGAGTTATGAGGGACTATTTATAGCAAAGGGTGGGGTGGCCCTTGGCATTCCCCTTTGTGACCATTCAACTACTCTCATGACTCTTCACCTACTCTAAGACTATTACATTCACTATTGACACTTGACTTACACTTGACATGACTTAACATTACAATGCACATGCACCCATGTGAACACAATGGCTTGAGCAAGATATGCTAGACACCACTCTAACTTAGACAACCATGGAAGTCCAAATCCTCAACATCCTCATGCTGATAAATAGTAACAAATTGATGCCAGGATCTGTAGTCCTTGATGGTGTCTATGTGTTCTGTGGTGACATGTGTCTAAAACCTAACTCTTGCCTCCATATCACCTGGGTACACTACTCAGGTGCTTATGTCCAACTCATCTGAAATCATGCACATCATTATCTTCAATGTGGCTGGACCAGCAACATACTTGTGCATGATGTCTGCATTGGTGGGAAACTTTGTGCTGGTGGGAATGCACATTAACTCATCGAAGTACAAGTCAAACTTGAGTTGGACCTGTTTCTTTGTCTTCACCTGGGTGAGAGTCCCAATTGATGGGATCACATGTGCATGCACCACAACATCCATACTCTTGAATACTCATGCATGGGAACCCTATATGCTAGTGATGAACTATGGGATCTCTTCATAGTTATGGATCTGACTCTGGATATGTGCCTTTAGCTCGACTGCATTGACCCTCATCATATTAGGCAAGTGAGGTAGGGCTCCCTTCTACTTCATCGTCCATTTTTGCATGTCATCAACAACAGCATGTAATTTCATCAAGATACGTGCTCTTCTAGCACATCATTGCTCCCATTCATTGAGATGGACGACTGCCTTATGCATGGTGCCCAACTTGGAGTACAATGCTCAAATAACTGTGTCAAGGGACAATACTTCATCTAGTATTACCTTCTTCAGTTCAGCTCAGGTGGACATTGTTACCAAGTATTCTCCTTTCATGGCCATTTGTAGTTCCTTTTCCATTCACTCATTATCAACTATTAGGAAGCGAACACTTGAGCTGGTGGCTTCGGCATACACTTTGGCTACATCAGCCAAGGCAACTTGATGTTTGTGCACATCAGTGACAATCACTCATTCCTCAACTTGCATAGGAGACGTATGATCCTCCGAAGTTGACACTCTGCGAGACTACACAACCCTATGTTGGGATTCCTTGAACGTGATGTTGTGCAATTCTTCTTTTGGTTGATCACCAAGGATCTCAGTGCCTCCTTGGTCATTCGAGACTTGGTCATCATCTAGATGCATTGAAGTGGGTGAGTCAACCTCTTTGTTGTGAGGCATGAGGTTGGTGTGCTTTTCCAACTCTTGTTTCTCCATGTTTGCATCCAACTGTTGAAGTGCTCGTTCTATCTCATGAGTGAAGTCTTTCCCCTACGACGGTTCACCTTGTTCACTTGAGGCCAGTTGTTCAGATGAATCAACTACTTGTACGGGTGTTGCTTTGCCTATTTTCACATGTTGCGCCCCCTAATGTATCTGTTATTGTTGCACTTCCCTCTCTTGTTCACACAACTCTTGTTCCTTTCAAAGCTGCTCCCTCATCTCATGCAACTCCTTCTCTGCTTATTCCATTCTCTTCTTATCCATCTATATTCACACTATTCGCTTGTCACGATGCTACCTCTTTGCCTCTATAGCCATAACTGCATTCTCTACAAGTGCATCTGCTTGAAACTTTCAACTTTGATCCTCCTCCATGCAATCGACAATCTTCCTCTTACCTTTGTCGCGCACTGGTATGCTTGCCTCTGCTACCATTGCTGCTATTGCTACTGTTGGTGCTCTTCATGATGCTACTTCATGTTGTTTCGATAACCACTCCACAGTGAAGTCGACCAGTTCATTGGGTTTGGAGAAACTGTAGAAATATCACCATGGGTCTTTTTCAGCCCAATGACATGCCCCGTGGATCTAGTTGAACTGAACTCTCATGCAATGATCTTTCACAATGCAATATGGGTCATACGGATTGTAGCTTCAAAGGTTGAATGGGTACTTCTTCGACATAAACTTGCTTGATACTCCAGATCTCATATAACCCAATCCGCAATCGAAGAGCGGGCCAAGGTGCCTTCTTCTTCTGATGCAGTCTAACTCTCAATCCTGCCAAGATGTGATATGCTAATTCCTACATGACAAGTACGTCCAAGGCAAACTTTGGAAGGACATGCGGAGGCTTCTCTACACTAAACATTCGGATGAAAGTGCCAAATGGTGAGGCATACCAATCTGCAATGCCTATCAATGCCTCAATTTCTTCCTTTCACATGCAGGGTGGATCCTCTTCAAATATCATCTTGTACACAGGGGTAACAAAATGGTCATAGTGCCATGTGATTACTCCTTTGAAGCTGCATTTGGACAAAAACTTGAAATATGTGTTCACAACAGTCTCCGCCAGTGACCATGCCCACTCCAAGCCCGGGAACTCCCGTTGGGCACAGACTACATCTAAGATGTAGGTAGACATGTAAATCTCTACATGTATACCTCTGAGTGACTGTCAAGCCTTCATTACTTATTCCTTCAGCTGATGAGCCAATATGTCGGACCAGTTACATAGTTTTCCTTCTCTAGGCAATTGGTCCATTGAAACCACCAAACCCTGTTGGAAGGTTTTTGTGCTTGCTTGGCCATACAATCAACATGAAAATATGACCAAGTATTGGTATGCCTTCCTCAATATCTTTTTCTTGTAGATTTGGTTGGGTGTCAACCTGAATCAAGCTGGCTCCTTTACCCAATTCTTCAGAATGTCTCTGGAATTAGCACTGTTATTGGATAAGCTGAATGGAGTCTTCATGACAATCATGGGCTCTAACATCTGATACATCTCATCATAATATTATGCCTGGAAGGTTGCAGGCTTCATCCCAGTGACACTTCTCAAGGTCATTGTCTCGGGATCAGTGTGAGAGACGATCTAGTGTATCATGTCCGCACATGGAAATGTGGGATACCTTCATTTAATATGGTACAAGCCAGACTTGTGAATGTTCACGTACACCTAGCAGTCTTCAAAGTCTTCCCTAGAGTGCCTGCAAATGTTTCATTGACCTCTTGCCACTTCAGTTTGATGTCCTTGTCTAGATACAACTTTGTCTCTTCATAGATCATTAGACTAGAGGACACTCGGTCGACTACTTTTCCAGCTGCATTTCCATCAGTGTCCTATTATCATGTTCTCTTGGAAGCCATTGAGACGGATGAACACCTAAAAGATCTGGAGACAAGAAAAATGCATGGCAAGAAACCTGTTAGCGAAAAACAAAGCAAATTCGAGGAATGACACAGCACATACCTAGTAAACTAATGGGCAAGATTGCGTAATTGCTTCTGGGAGGCTTGGTGACTAGCTACCAGAACTGCACAAAAGGAAGTATGGGATGTTTGGGAGGAAATATTGGTTGTTGGATTTGTGCAATGCACAATCCATACCGGCTGTTGGCCGCTAGGATTACGTAATGCGTAATTCCAACTGGGAGTGACTACAGGCTCAGGGACTGCATTGTGCAATTTTCTGGGCCAACAGTCACTGTCCCTTAGAAATGTGCAAAATAGTCTTGGAGGATAGTACTGGGTAGAAATTCACATTTCTGAAGAGGAAGATAGAGCCTTCCTTCCCCAGATTGTGCAATGTTGTCTCAGTGAAGGCAGAGACTGGGGCGAGGTTTGCCCGACTTGCCAATGGGAAACTGAAAGAAAATAAGAGAGTGAATGCATGGTGACACTAAGTGAAAGAAAAAGTGATTGACAGTGCATTCAAACATGAATGAAATATTCAACAAACAGATCAACATACATGTGGGTGAAGCGATTCGCCGATTTGGTGAACGCTCGTGCAAAACAGTTTCATGCATGCGACAATAGTGAGATAGAAACAAAAAATGAAACAAAGTTAGGACAAGCTAGCATACATGAAAATGACAACAAACGTTCAAAAAAAGTCAACCAAACAACAATCACACAAGTGAATACACAAAAAGCGACAGAAATGTTGAAAAAGACAAGTTGAGGCCACTTACCCGTGAACAACTGAGCCAGATGTCTTGAAGAGTCCTGTATGTGTTGTGGGATGTTAGAGCTCCAAGATCGATGTGAAAGAATGATCTGAAAATGAGATCTTAGACAATTATTAAGGTATTATAGACTCATGTGCATGGATTTTCCTATGTTACTTTGTCCAATGGATCGATAAGATTACAAAATACATACACAATGAAGTAGTTAAAGAACATAATAAACAAACACACATAAACACAACAAGTTTAATAAGGAGTTCACCGAACACTCCTGGGCTATGTCTCTTGGTCTAGCCTTTAGTGGTGACCTCTCTATTATGTCTTAAAAAATATAGTTTTATAGAAGTGAGCTCAATTTGAGTCTCACACATAGATACAAACAACAAGGCTTTACTTGGATTCCATAAGTCTTTCTGAGTACACCGACTTCCTCACTGACTCTCTGTCTGTTTTCTCTCTGTCTCAGCACTGCTTACCTCTGTTTCCTGTCAGTCTGTGGATTTAAAGCCAATTGGCGTTGTCTGTTCATTTCTCCTTCTTGGGCTCTCTGGCTTCCCGGCCTCTGTCCACTCAGATCCCCTCTGAGCGTTAGCAATCATTGCTAAATGCTTTCAGGGATGGTGGCCACCTGTTCTGTAACGGAATGGGTCATCTGGCCTTCGAAATACCTAGAAGTAGCGTTCTCTGTGTTCACAGAGAAATACACTAAAAACATAGGAAATTCACCAAACTGTCACTTATCGAATTGGAAATATTATAAATTCCCTTATAACTCCTATCGAGTCCGTCTTTATGTCGCTTATTGCATCTCCACCATTCATCTGGAAGATCTAGATCCAATGGCTGTGGTTCATTTCGGGCGGCCCATGCGTACTGGAGTTAAATGCTCGAAAAGAGTGGTTTTCTCTCTCCAGGGCATGGACACGTGGCAGCCAATGTATGGGCTTGGGCGGAGCTCGGCCAAAACCTCTTACCGCCCACGGCCCACCTGAAATCCCGCTTGTTTTGTGATTTCCCTTTTTATTTAAAAATACATTGAATCATGAAAATCCTGCTCATATTAGACTTGAAATAATATGTAACAGCATTAATAAACCCTTTCGGGTCTGGCAACATCACCCAAATCGTGTTTCCCTTGGTTTTCGTTTATTTAACGAAACACAACTTTACATAGAAAAAGCCCTTTTTCACAGATCTCAAACTATATCAAATGTCATTTATGGTCCTGTTGGGTCCAGCCATCGCATCGCATATATACATATAACCCTGCTCCATTGTACTTCTCCGACACGATATGGCGATATCGCAATCACACATCGCATAAGCGCCTGGGCCGTTTGGTAACCGCTCCTCTGTAATCGCCAATTGTGATATCGCGATTCAACTTGGGCCATCGATCTGCGTGTTTGATCAACGGTCCTCGTTGACCCATGCTAATCGCAATCACAACTGTCATATGGTCAACTCCGATGGCCTTCGCCTATCACTTCCGACTACGATATGCCGATCGGATCTGGATCGTTGATCGGCCAGATTCGACGGCTTCGATGCATTTTAGTCTTAAGCCGCCGATACTGTGTTTTTCAATGTTTTCTCTATGTTTTTGCCTCTCGATAGTGTAATCTTCCTTTTTAAAAGGTTCTTCTTAGGTGACAGTTTTGAATGTTTGAAGACTTAGAGGGTTTTCTAGGATCCATTTGGATCACACCTTCCCATTAAAAAGGATTTTGGAGCACCAAAAGTTGTTTTTTAAGCATCAATCAAGTGAGGATACAACTTCCTCACTTGCCCAATCTCTATCCATCTTGCACTACTTGGTTTTGAACCTTTGAGTCTGATTCTGAGGTACTCACCATCTGCTCTATGCGTAGTTCTCACCTTCCTGTCCAGAACTGTATCTTCCTACAACTCATTGAGATATTTAAGCAACAGATCATCAATAGAAGGAAACTAACTTTTCTCTTCGGGATCTTCAACCAATGAAGGTTCAAATAGTCTCAAGTTCTTTGCATTAACTATAGAATAGATGTGCATGTAAGTTGGTAAATCAAGGCGAAAAGCATTCTTGCCAATTTTCTTAAGTATCTTGAAAGGCCCATACCTTATTGGCTTCAGCTTTTTACCTTCACCTTGCATTCTATCTTTGCTGATGTACAGCCAAACTTGATCACCAACTTGGAAGCTATGCTCAATTCGATGCTTATCATGCCTTGCCTTATACTTGGCCTGGCTCTGTTCCAGCTATTCCTGCACTGCGTGGTGAATTTCTTGGATCTGTTCAATGAACTTGGTTGCTTTGTCCACATCACTGTGTCCATCAAATACTATGTCTTTTTCAAAGACAAAATCCAAGGAAGACCTTGGTTTAAAACCAAAACAAGTCTCAAAAGGAGATCTTTGTGTAAAAGAATGTTTAGCACGATTGTAAGCATGTTGCACATAACACAAATGTTCATCCCAAATCTTGGGATGCTTGCTACAATAACCCCTGAGCAACTGGATCACTGTCTTGTTGACCACCTCTGTTTGGCCATCTGTTTGTGGATGAAAGGCTGTGCTCTTCTTCAGTCTGGTTTCCATTAATTCCCACAAACTTGACCAAAACTTCCCAACAAATCGGGAATCTCGATCAGATACAATGGAAGTGGGTAACCCAAAATGAACCCAGACATGCTGAAAGAACAACTTCGTTGTTTATTCAACTGTAATCTGCTTGTTACAATGTATTAAAATACACATTTTTTTGAACCTGTCCACAATAACATATAAATAGTCATGACCTTTTCTAGATTTTGGCAATCCCCCAACAAAGTCCATGGAAACACTTTCCCAAGGACGAGAAGGAACTAGAAGTGGAGTGTACAAGCCTAATTTAATATTGTTGGGCTTGCTTTTAGCACACATGGTACACCCTTTAATTTATCTAGAAACTGTTTCATGCATTCTTGGCCAATAACAGAATCTTTGCAGTTGTGAAACGGTTTTACTTACACCAAAATGGCCTGATATTGGAGAAGTATGTGCTTCTCGGATTATGTTAACTCTTTCAGTTTGAGGAATGCAAAACTTTCCCAAATGATATAGGAGTTGTTCCTTAACATGATAATCCAATACTTCTACTTGTTTGCCATGACTTAAAGTTGCATATACATCTTTAAAATCTACATCTTGAGCATATTGTTCAATGTAGCTTTCATGCAATACTGAGTTATGCTTAAATATAGTAGATGCATTTATGATTGGTCTAGATAACATATCTCCAACCTTATTGTGTATGCCTTTCTTATATCTGATGACAAGATGAAATTGTTGTAGAAAACCCATCCACCTATAGTGTCTTGATTGCTGCAATTTAGTTTGTGAGTGAAAATATTGAAGTGGTTGATGATCAGTATGTATAACTATTTCTTTTCCCATTAGGTAATGTTTCCACTTTTTCACACTCTGCACTAATGCATACAATTCTTTATCATATGTGGGATACTTAACTACTGCAGAATTAAATGTCTCTGAATGATAACATATGGGTTTACCGTGTTGCATCAACACTACTCCCATGGCATAGTCACTGGCATCTGTTTCAATCTGAAATGGTCTTTGAATATCTGGCAATGCTAGTACTGGTGCTGTACTAATTTTTTCTTTCAAGGTGTCGAAGGCTTTCTCCTGTTTGCCTCCCCACTGAAACACCTTGTTCAATCCTCTTAAAGCATGTAAGGGAGCTGCAATCAAGGAAAAGTTAGCAATAAAATTTCTCCAATATTGTGTTGCTCCTAGGAAGCTCCTAACTTCTGTAGCAGTTTTGGGTTTAGGCTAGTTTACAATGACTTCAACCATAGAGGGATCTATCTTCAATTCACCACCCCTTACAACATGACCCAAATAATTTAAATATGTTTTGCCAAATTCACATTTTGACAACTTAACATAGAGATTTTCTCTTTTCAAAACATCTAGAGTCTCCTTTACATGCTTTAAATGTTCTTCCCATGTTTTACTGAAAACAAGAATGTCATCTAAATATACATTTACAAAATCATCAATAAAAGGTGTGAGTACATCATTCATAACTCTCATCAAAGTGGCAGGAGCGTTAATTAAGCCAAAAGGCATAACTAGCCATTCATGTAGCCCTTTCTTTAATTTGAAAGCAGTCTTCCATGCATCTTGTTCTACTACTCTAACCTGATGGTAGCCGCTATGCAAGTCCAACTTGGAAAAGTAAACAGCTTCTTTCAGTTGATCTAATAGATCATCAATGCAAGGAAGAGGATAACGATTCTTGATCATTATTTTATTCAATGCTCTATAATCAATGCACATCCTCTACAAACCATCTTTCTTTCTCACCAACATGATTGGAGATCCACATGGTGATGTGCTTGGTCTTATGAACCCTTTCTCGAGTAGTTCCTGTACCTGCTTCTTGACCTCTGCATTCTCTAAAGTGGATAACCTGTACATTCCGATGTTAGGCAATGGAGAATCTTGCTACAAATGAATATCATGTACAATTTCCCTTTTGGGTGGCAGACCTTTAGGTTCTTGAAATAGTATATCATATTCTGACACAACTTTTTCTAAATCAACTTTCTGTTTAGCATCACATCCCTCAAATACATTGGTTTTATCAGGTTTCTTTTTCTTTACAACCATTAGTAAAAATTGCTTGCATAAATATACAATTCTTTTCATTTGCCCTAAGTTTATGAGAGTGTAATTATTTTTGAGTTTATGAGCTCTTACAATATATTCTATTCCCTCTTTGGTGAGTTGATACTTATTTTCATCTCTATAGAAAATGGCTTTTCTATCATACAAGTAAGGACTTCCTGAAACAATACCACATATCTCCAAGGGAATTATATCTAACTCACCCTCATCTACAAATGCTGACCCAATAGCAAACCTAAGTTTACATTGTCTAGTCACATGTAGCTTTGCTTTATCACATACCAAACCTAATGGATATGGCTTCTTGTGAGGCGTGGTTAGTAATCCCAACTTCTTTACAATTGGTTCAGAAATCAAGTTTACTTGTGATCCACTATCAAATAAAGTATAAATCTTTTGATGCTTGGAAATAACTCTAATATGAAAAAGCTCATGTCTTTTCCTCTCATTTTCTTCATTATTAACAGTTTGTGTAGAATTACTAGTAGATGCTTCAAAATTTTTACCTTTTATACCTGTGGCTGTGACTGTTGTTTCATCACCTGAGTCTAACCCCAAATCTTTCTATATAGCAGCAACAATCTTCTTCTTCTTGCCATCAAGATTTTTGGGTTTCAGCTCTGGATGCAAGGACCAACAATGTTCATCATCATGTCCATCCTTCTTGCAGTGAGGCCATGAAGGTTTGCCTTTCTGTACAGTGTTTTCCTTCCTCTCTTTCCATTTTTGCTTCTTCTTTTCCTTGTTCTTGCTTGTAGTGGGTTTCGATGATCCCCCAATCTCTGGGATCACATTCTCGCCTCTAGCCTCTAGATGTGTAGCCTGAACTGATGCCTCATCTATGCTAGTAGGGTTAAACATGAGAATGGTGTGCCTCAAATAGCTATGCAGACCACCTATATAATTCAACAAAGTTTCAGGTGAGTCTAGAGAAATGCCTAGAATTAAAGCTCTTTTTCTAAATTCTTGGGTATAGCTTTGTAAACTTTGCCCCTTTAATTGGCGAAGAGTTTTCCAACTCATCATTGCTTGCTGCATATAGGCTAGTGGATAGAATTTCTTTTTAATGGCAAAAACAAATTCATTCCAAGTAGAAAGAATTTTACCATGCCTCTTCAAATCAGCTTGTGTCTTGCCTTCCCACCACACTAGGGTATTTCCTCCAAGGTGAAGGCTAGGCAGCTGAATCTTTCTCCTTTATGAATTGATGTTCTACACCTTGCAATATACATCAATATGTCTAATCCAGTTATCGAGCTTTTCTGCATTTAGTTCACCATCATAAATTGGTAAATCAAATTTCACATCTAATTTAATCATAGTAGTTTTCTTCTTTTTCTTTTCAGGGCTAGTTTTATGTGAAGAAGATGATGAGGGTGATGATGGAGTAGATGGTGGAGAGGGCTTCTCTTCTTTCCCTTTTCCTTCTGGATGGCCATCTAGAAGAGGTTCCTCTACTCCTTTTTCTCTTTGAGATGTTGAAGTGCTTTCACCTCTGCCTTTCTTAAATTCTTTATACATCTCTTCCACCATGGCTCTCATGGTCATGAAACTGTCCATGAACTGAGAGTCTGATTCTAATGAGGTTTGTTCTGCCATCCTCCTCCTAGGATAGACTCTTCCAATTTTTGGATTAGTCTCAACAAGTTCTCCTTCTCCTAGTTTGAGCTTTGACCTAGTTAGCCTTCAACAATCCAGCACAAGCTTGTCTAACCTTAGAAAACCTAAAGCTTTGATACCACTTGATCTGAAAATGAGAACTTAGACAATTATTAAGGTATTACAAACTCATGTGCATGGATTTTTCTATTTTAGTTTGTGCAATGGATCGATAAGATTGCGAAATCCATAGACAATGAAGCAGTGAAAGAACATAATAGACAAACACACATAAACACAACAAGTTTAATAAGGAGTTCACCCAACACTCCTGGGCTACGTCTCCTGGTCCAGCCTTCAATATTGACCTCTCTATTATGTCTTCAAAAACAGAGTTTTACAGAAGTGAGCTCAGTTTGAGTCTCACACATAGATACAAAAACAACGCTTTACTTGGATTTCCCAAGTCTTTCTGAGTACACCGAATCTCCTTACTGACTCTTTGTCTCTGTTTTCTCTCTGTCTCAGCATTGATTGCCTCTGTTTCTTGTTAGTCTATGGCCTTAAATCCAATCGGCGTTGTTTGTTCGTTTCTCCTTCTTGGGCTCTTTGGCTTCCCGGCCTCTGTCCACTCAGATCCCCCTCTGACCATTAGCAATCATTGTTAAACGCTTTGAGGTATGGTGGCCACCTGTTCTATAATGGAATTGGTCATCGGGCCTTCGAAATCCCTAGAAACAACGTTCTCTGTGTTCACAGAGAAATACACTAAAAACACAGGAAATTTGCCAAACTGCCATTTATCAGATTTGAAATACTATAAATTCCCCTTGTAACTCCTATTGGGTCTGCCTTTATGTCACTTATTGCATCTCCACCGTTGATCTGGAAGATCTAGATCCAATGGTTGTGGTTCATTTCAGGTGGCCCATGTGTATAGGAGTTAACCACCCAAAAAGAGTGATTTTCTCTCTCCAGGGCCTAGACACATGTCAACCATTGTATGGGCTCGAGAAGAGCCCAGCAAAAACCTCTTACCACCCACGGCCTGCCCAAAATTCCGCTTGTTTCGTGATTTCCCTTTTTATTTAAAAATACATTGAAACATGAAAATCCTGTTCATATTAGACTTGAAATAATATGTAACATCATTAATAAACCCTTTCAGGTCCGGAAACATCGCCCAAATCACGTTTCCCTTGGTTTTCATCTATTTAATGAAAACACAACTTTACATAGAAAAAGCCTTTTTTTACGAATCTCGAGCTATATCAAATATCATTTATGATCTTGTCAGGTCCAGCCATCGCATCGCATATATACATATAACCCCACTCTGTTGTACTACTCTGACATCATATGGCAATATCACAATCGCACATCGCATAAGCTCCCCGCCATTTCGTAACTGCTCCTCTGTAATCGCGATTCAACTTGGGTCGTCGATCTGCACGCTTGATCGATGGTCCTCGTTGACCCACGCTGATCATGATCACAACTGTCATATGGTCACCTCCAATGGCCTCCACCTATCACTACCGACTACGATATACCAATTGGTTCTAGACCGTTGATTGGCTAGATCCAATGGCTTTGATGCATTGTAGTTTTAAGCACTGTTTTACAAACTGGCCGTTTCGAAACTGACTCGGCCGAGTCGAACCGTTTCAATAGCTTGAGGACTGACCCGGCCAAGTAACCGGTCCGGTTGACCGAGTCACACATGACTCGGCCGAGTCATCCAATGACTCGGCCGAGTCATGTGTGACTCGGTCAACCCGGCCGGGTCCGATATGACTCGGCCGAGTCAGAAGGGGACGGTTGGGCAGTGTAAAAAAATAAAAATAAAAATCATTTTTTTGGTATTTTTTCAAATGTTTAATGCAGTTTATGGATTCCAAAGTGTTATAGTAATTTGCTAAATGTTTTTGGGGTCCATTTCCCCCTCCCAAACCCTATTTAAGACACCCAAATGTTCTCATTCACTCACAGCAGTCTTATGCATTTGAGTGAGAGTCTTCTTTGAGAATTAGTGAGCAGTTCTTAAGCTTGTTTTGGAGCAGCAGTGAGGAGTCTTGGAGGAGCATTGTAGCTGGAGTGAGGAGCTTCTTGGGCAGCCATTTGGAGCAGCATTGAGGAGCTGATTCTTGGAGCAAGCTTGAGGAGGCAGTTTGTGCCTGGAGGTATTTTTTTCCACCTCTATAAATCTGTTTTTTCTTAGTAAATTTTAGGTGCATATCAAGAAAGCTTAGAGAGTGTTTTTTGTCAAATAAATGAACATTGAATCAATTTTTTTTTTTTTTTTCATTTTCAGATTGTTTTCCTAGTCAAAAAATGGCAGCTAGAGCAAAAGATCCTGCTTGGGCATATGTTGAAATGGTTGATAGTCAAATGCATTGCAAATTTTCCCATAGGAAAATTAAGGAAGGTCCTGGGGGCATTAATAGGCTGAAACAACACTTGGCAGGGATTAGAGGCCAAATTACCCCATGTACCTCACCAGAAATTGGGGAGATTAGAAATAATTTGTTGGCCAGCTTTGAGAAATTTAAAGAAGATAAGGCTAGGCAAAAAGAGATACAGTCTGAAATTGGGAGGAATAGGGAGATACAAAAAATGATGGCTACCAACCCCCACTATGATTTTGAGGGTTCTTCCTCTATCCCTCAAACTGAGGCATCCAACCCTTTCCGTTATGTTCCTCCCTCTTTTGGTTCTGTTCAAGATAAGGGAAAGGGTAGAATGAATTTGAAAAAGGGTGATGTGACTATCAAAAGTTATTTCACTCCCTCCTCTCCATCAGATGCACATGGTCTTGAAGTTAGTAAAGGTCAAATTCAGCCCACTTTAGATGACCATTGGAAGAAAGAATTGAGGGAGACTGCTTGTGACTACATAGCTAGATGGTGGTATGATGCTGATATCCCCTTTAATGCTGCTCGTTCACCATATTATGAGCCTATGTTTGATGCCATACATGCTGCTGGAAAAGGTTTCAAAGGCCCTATTATGCATGAGCTAAGGGGGTTTCGTTTGCAGAAAGAAAATCAATCCATTAATGAGTATTTGCAAGAGTTCAGGGACTCATGGGAAAGAACAGGGTGTACCATCATGTCAGATGGATGGACTGATCAAAGAAACCGTACCATCATAAACTTTCTTGTCTTCTGCCCACAGGGAACCATGTTTTTAAAATCAGTTGATGCATCTGATAAGGTAAAAGATGGCCACTTGTTGTTTCAGCTATTGGATCAGGTTGTTCAGGAGGTGGGGGTGGCTAATGTTGTTCAAATCATCACAGATAATGCCTCTAACTATGTTCTTGCTGGTAAACTGTTAGAGGAAAAACACCTGACCATCTTTTGGACCCCATGCGCTGCACATTGCATAGACCTCATGCTTGAGGATATTGGAAAATTAGATTGGGTCAAAAACACTGTAGATCATGCCAAAAGAATAACAAAATTTATCTACAATCATACACTGGTTTTGAGTCTCATGAGGAAACACACTGGAGGCAAGGATATTATTAGGCCTGCCATCACTAGATTTGCTACACATTTTTTGACATTGCAATCTATGCTTTCCCAACATAGAAACTTGCAAAAGATGTTTTCCAGTGATGAATGGAATCAAAGCAATTGGTCTAACAAACCAGAAGGCAAAGAATTGAAAAGGAAAGTCCATGAAGAAACTTTTTGGAGAAAGGCGGCAGAGATTGTGAAGCTTGCTGAGCCACTAGTTAAGGTGTTGCGGTTGGTGGATGGGGAAAGGTTGGCTATGGGCTTCATTTATGAGGCTATGGATCAAGCAAAGGAGCAAATAAACACAGCATACAAGGATAGAGTGGTAAAGTATGGGCCCATTTGGGCAATCATTGATGAAAGATGGAACAATCAACTCCATCGCCCTATACATGCAGCTGGGTATTTTTTGAACCCACGGTATAATTATAAAGCTAAGGAGTCAGGAGCTTTGAGGGGGGAGGTCAGAGATGGACTGGTTGATTGCATTGAACGCATGATCCCATCGAAGTCTGATCAGCTGGAGATACATCGACAGGTCACATTCTTCAGTAATGCAACAGGTGCCTTTGGGAAGAACCTAGCAAAGATTGCAAGAGAAGCAGATGAGCCAGGTAAACAAAAATTTCAATTTTCAATTTCTTAATGGTTTTACTTTTTTTATTAAAGTTTGTTAAATCATTTATAATTTGAAAGTTATATATAATTTGTAATTTTGTTGAGCTTCAGCCTTCATCTAACTCATAATTCATTACACTCCTATGTTTTTTGCAGCACAATGGTGGGAGGCCTTTGGTGGCCAGTGCCCTGAATTGCAAAGGTTTGCAATTTGTATTTTGAGTCAAACTTGCAGCGCATCTGGGTGTGAGCGCAATTGGTCTGTCTTTGAGAGGATTCACACAAAGAAGAGAAACCGTTTGGATCAAAAATGGTTGAATGATCTAGTTTTTGTCCAATACAACCTTCGGCTCAGACGAAACCAATTGCTGAACAAAAGACCTGATTTGGATCCCATTGTGTTGGAAGACATTGATCCAACATCAGATTGGGTAGTGGAGAGTCGTCCACCAGAGTTTGATCCTGATGAGGATCTTGATTTAGATTTACATTTGGAGACATCAGTTGAACTTGAACATGTTGTTCAACTTCAGCCTGTTCAGTTGAATGCAGATCCCAATCCACCAGCCTCAGTCTCACAGCTAGCAAGGACTCCAGTTGTAGGTGCTTCCTCTGCTCAGCCACGACAGAAGCGCAGCTGCATATCTACTCTATCTCAGCTTGCATCTGCTGCACAGCCTGCTAGTGGTACTGGCACCACTTCTACAGTTGCAGTTGGAGATGATGATGATGAGGAGGAGCCATGGGGCCCCTTGTCTGACTCTGATGATGATGATCCAGAGATTGGTCAAGATGATCTTGGCTCCTCTGGTAGTAGCTACTAGCCAGTGGCCCAGTAGTACTAGTATTGCAGTCTGGTCACCATCACAGTTTACTTTTGTTGTAGAGGCCATTTCTAGCCTCCTTGGTTATTTGTATTTTGTTTTGAGTCTTTGATCATGTATGACAGTTGACTATGTATTGCCATTGGGTACCATTTTGATATAGTGGATTGGTTCATGAGCCTACTTTGATCATATGTTGTCTTCCATCTATATTATAATGCTGTGTGTTTGGAAACATGAATGAAAATCTTTAAAATTATGTTTAAAATATTTAAAATTATGTTTTTTAATAAAAAAAATAAATATTTAATGTATTTTTTACAACGACCGAGTCATTGAAATTGAGCCGGCCGAGTCATTACCGTTTCGGAGTCGGAGTCGGAGTCGATCCTTGGCCGAGTCGGAGTCGGAGTCGGAGTTTTAAAACATTGGTTTTAAGCTGTCGATACTCTATTTTTCAATGTTTTCTCTATGTTTTTGCCTCCCGATAGTGTAATCTGCCATTTTGAAAGGTTCTTCTTAGGTGACAGTTTTGAATGTTTGAAGACTTATAGGGTTTTCTAGGATCCATTTGGATCAAAGAATGAGCTCTGATGCATCGAATAAATAACTTTGGGTTTATGATGCACATGCCACAAATCTAGGAAAGAACGACACTTGGAGGAAAGTTTCTAAAACAACTTTGCATGTAACCTCTAGCTGCTAAAAATAGCTCCCTAAATCATGGGATGCCTTTTCATGTTGCCCTTTTCTATTCCGAGAAAAGCAAGCTATGCATGTAAGTCAAGTTTCCTTGGTCTCGGGTAAAATTGGTCAATCGAATTGCTCATGCATGAAGTTGCTCAACTTCTTGAGAAAAATGCACATTTCTGGCTAGGAGTTGAGCTGTGTGCCTAGGAGATTTGTGCAATTTCTAGGTATAGCAGCTGACTGTTGCCCAGATTTGCGCAAATTCTAGGCTGAGCAGCGCTGCTAGGGAAAAAAGTGCAATTTTCACTAGGAGTGTTAACTCGCAGAATTGTGCAATTCTGGAGCCCAGCAGGCTGCAAGTTATGATTGTGAAATTTCTGGAGGGAAGGCTGGTTGCCCTCCAAAAATGCGCAATTTCTTGGGGGAGTTTCTCAACCTGCAGCTGGAGCAAGTCCAGGTGACCAGCCTATGAGGGGAATGCATCAAGTTGTGATCAACAGGTTGTCTTTATGAAAGAAAAACATTGAAGCTTATGTAGTTTATGAAGCAAGACAAGGTGCTATGAAAGGTTGGTAGGGAGGCTCCAAAAGGAAGCTAAGGAAAATTTTTTGAGGGTGGTTGTAGCCGCTACAACACCTGGTGACACACTGGTATAACTCCAGCTCTCTAAATGGAGCTTGTTCATGAAAAGCAAGTCTAACACCTCCGAAAGTATTTTTTAGTTCTGTGTTCATCTTGGTTTCACACAAGCTTGATTGTAAGATGTAGCGTCTGCCAAACTCTTCGTCGATTGACACAGATTCCAAGCCAAGGCAACATAGCTGTTTTGATTACGGTTGAGGAGTATATTGGTATACAAGCAGTATGATCGTCAAAGTCTTAGTTTCATCTCGGGTGTTGCTCCATTGCGAGCAGGCCTGGAAAGTACCCCGGTGGAGTCACATAAGAACACAAGCATGGCTTCACTACTAATAAGCCTGGTCAATACCCCGGCGGATTTACCTGCATCATCTCCCTACATAGGAAGCCTTTCTCTTCTTTTGCCTTATTCATTTTTCATTTTGAATTTTTTGACTTTTCATTATTTCATTTTCTTCATTTTTTCAACTATGCATAGAACTTATTCATTTCAGAGGTGGAAGAGGGATCCCGAGTTATTGAAATCAGAAGAGGTTGTTCCAGCAGAGAAGTAGTTTATTGTATCTCTGACATGCCTGTTAAGGTTTTCTGCTCACCTTACTCTACTTGACTAGGCCGGCAAGGGTTAACCCAAAAACAACCCACTAGAGAAGGTGACACTAGTTAGTGCGCAAGCATTGTGTTTTCAACAAGGTTCATTTGAATAGTACGTAATTTCCTTTGACATATCACGGACTAAATATAACAAGTTCTTCATACAAAGGCAAGATGATAGATAACCAAGTAGTTATAGTTGTACAAGCCCCCTTGTACTTCACCCAGCTCATTTCAAGAATCATACATGGTTTCATGTGAAACTAACCTACGAATGAAACAAGTGAACTAACAAACAACAAGGAAAAGTAAGAGCAGAAGCAAAAGCGAAAGCAAAGCAGGTAAGAAAAAAAGAAAGCAGACAAACAAACAAACAAAGCGAGTAAGCAATCAAGCATGCAAGCAAACCGACTGAAAATAAACACTACTCCTACTCCTACACTAATAGTTCATGGGCATGATCATGTGAAGTGATATTTCCAATGCAGCAATAGGCACATTGGTTGACCCATGTTGGTGAAGGCTTGGTCCACAAGCAACCTAGTTGTGCAAACTAGCAAGAAAGAGAGATATAATAATGAAGACAACCACACTTCGTGTTTCAAAGTGCCCATAGGACATAAGTGAGTACAAGTGCATGACGAGCACTCTGTGGGCTTATCATAGTGTTGTGTGACACTACATGCAACTTTGGAGCATAAGCACACTCTTGACTATCACATGCAAGCAAACGAAAGAAACAAAGACAACTTGCATCACAAATGAGTGCTTGCAATGTAAGATTCCTCCAATGCATGAGTGATGGAATCATGCAGTTCGAGTGGAGGAAGTATGATCTATGTGTGAGATTGATCTTTAATGCATACAGATGAGTGATGAGGAGCCTTGGGTTATTGAACAGTTTCATGATCGGAAGTTTTGACTAACCCCAAGAGAGCGAGGACCTAACATAACCATAAGCTCAGGCTGAAATGCCTCAATGGTCTTGGGTGTTTCAAATTCATCATCAGATAGATCATCATAAACCAGTGGCTTCGGAAGATCAACTGCGATAGAGTCATGATCGTGATCAAATATGGAAACAAATGGATCACAACCTCCATGATTAGGAAAATCAATGACTGCATCGACATCCTCATGATTATATGAATCAAATAGAGGGGTAGATGAAAAATGAACAAACTCATCCTCTGTGTTTCCGGAAAAGACATATGAAAGATCATGTGGATTTTCAATGAATAACTTATCCTCTCCATTATCGAGTGATGGACAAACATCTGGCGAGTCCAACGAGTGATCAATAATGGGTGCATCCATGGATGAAGACACACATGTGAAATCATGGATGGACGGTTCACCAACAATGTTAGGAAGGAATGGAGGGGGCTCAGATGGAAGGGAGTCATCCTTCCCTAAGTGTTGATACTCAAGCTCCCACTCATACTCTTCGTGAATGAAAATGCATGTTGGTTGTGCAACACCAACTCCGTCAGTGGCTTGTTCCTCGTTCACAACAAGTGAAGAGTCTCGAATGGATGAACACAAGATAGTATCATCTGGAGGAACACCCGAGTGCGAATATAGAGGTCATAGAACATAAGGCATATGAGAACTCAAAGGAATCACAACCAAATATGTGAGAAAATTGAGTGAAGTGATGTTGGGAGGATGTGAAAGCTGAACAAGTGTGTGAGCATGATCCTCAACATCACTTAATGGTGGTGGAGCTGTTGAATGAGGGGAAGGCGGAAAATCAATCGAGACAGTTACCGCATCCACATGAGATTGCGCAACTCGCTCACTGAAGAATGTTGAGCGAGGCTTGATCTCAAGCTTCTTCTTCGGACGGGTAGATTTCTTAAGGCAATACTTGAATCGGTCCCAAAGATATGAAAAGTTCATCTGGCTCCTCGAAGCTTGAAACTGAAAGTCACAGAAGCACTGTGAAAAATACATAACTGATTCATGCCGAGTCTTCCGTTGTTGTAACAGTTTTCGGTCAAGATGGTTTGGATCAAAATGATAGAAAGTGTCTTCAATTAGATCACAAAAGTGCTCAAGTGAGTGCACACTGTAAGCCGGTAGGCTGAGCAGCCATCGATGTAGAGATTCGCGAAGTGTGTGTGTAAGAAGCAAGCTATCATGTTCGTCAAAACACCCATCTTCCTCATGAAGCATGGAAAGAAAGTCATGTAAGTACTCAGGTCAGGCCACTTCGCCTTCACGATCACAAGTGTAAGTGGACAATAGATTGAAAAACTCCCCCATTATGGAGACATCTTCACGATTCGAGAAACATCACGAAGGGAGAAGAGTGCAAGAATCCATGAAGGGTATGAAAAGGTTCAAAACTAGATGAGAGGACACAACTTTTCATCAGGCTCTCCTTCTAGCACAAGAAATGTTGACGGTGCTGGACCTGCCAACATGTTAAGGGGATCTCCTAGGTAAGAATTCCCAATTAGACCTCAAACAGTTTGGTGTAGGAGTCCCAACAATGGGTTGTATAGCAATGCCATGACCACAATTTCACACAGAGGCAAGTAAGATAACTCTATTAGTAGAAAGGGTGTGACCATTGTAGTGAGTCAAGGAAGGTGCATGAGAGGTTCTAACACATGTGGGTTGAGATGAGTGCGCCCCTTGGCAACTTGTAGCAATACTCAAATGGAAAGGGAACACATGAGCGAAGATGCATCACAAGCTAGAAAGAAAGTCAGTTGGGAATCCAAAGTGATGGTTAAACCAATCAAAACATTTCAGAAAGATTCATACATGCTCATACAAAACAGTCCAAACATGTGTGCGTAAGAAAGAAAATGCATATGTTATTTAGAGTAAACAAGATAGCTGGAATACAATACAACATATGCATGAAATGTGTTGGCTCTTATTATATAAAGCAGTGTAAGTTGCAATCATACAATACATCCATGTACACCTGCTAGCTCCAACAGTGGAACATTACAACCACATCCAGTTTCTCCTCCAAAGAGATGTACTAGCTTCATGCAGTGGAGAATCCAAGGCATGTTACAATACTATCCAAGCTCTCTCCAAGATAGTCTTATTGGAAGCTTGGTTGATCAAAAGCCTATACAATGAGTTATGAGAGACTATTTATAGTGAAGGGTGGGGTGGCCCTTGACATTCCCCTTTGTGACTGTTCAACTACTCCCACAACTCTTCACCTACTCTATGACTATTAAATTCACTATTGACACTTGATTTACATTTGACATGACTTAACATTACAATTCACATGTACCCATGTGAAAAAAATGGCTTGAGCAAGCCATGCTAGACATCACTCTAACTTAGAAAACCATGGAAGCCCAACTTCTCAACATCGTCATGCCGGTCAACAATAACATATTAATGCCAAGATTTGTAGTCCTTTATGGTGTCCATGTGTTTCATTGTGACATCCGTCTGAAACCTGACTCTTGCCTCCATAGCATCCAGGTACACTGCTCAGGCTCTTCTGTCCAACTCGTCTAAAAGAATGTGCATCATTGTCTTCAATGTGGCTGGACCAACAACATACTTGTGCATGATGTCTTCACTCATGGGAAAGTCTGGGCTAGTGGCAATGCACATTAACTCATTGAGGTACAAGTCAAGCTCGAGTCCAACCTGTTTCTTTTTCTTTGCCTAGAAGAGAGTCCCAATTTATGGGATTGCATGTGCGTGCACCACGACATCCATACTCTAGAATACTCATGCATGGGAAGCTTGTATGCTAGTGATGAACTACGAGAGCTCTTCATAGTTCCAGATCTGACTCCGATACATGCTTTCAGCTCTACCACATTGACCCTCATCATCTTAGGCAAGTGAAGTGGGGCTCCCTTTGGACTTCATTGTCCATGTTTGCATGTCATAAAAAACAACATGCATGTTCATCAAGGTACGTGCTCTTCTGAGGAATACCATAACAATTTTGAAGAAGATGGTCTCCCATACATAGTTTGCAAGGATATCAAAGTTTGTGAGGCTTATCGGGTGGTTTCTCATCAGAAGTTACATTTGAAGCAATGGTTTCTTGGTTTCCCCCCTGCCAAATTTGCTTCTTCTTCTTCTTCTTCCCTTTTTTCTTCTTCTTAGCAACCTGGTTACTAGTACCAATACTTTCACCAAGCGAAGAGGAATAAGGGGAGGAAGAAACAACCGAGGAAGAAGGAAAAGGGTCAACTTTAGGATCAAATGGAGGTTGATTTTGCCCAGTTGTAGGAATATTCAATTGCGGGGCCAAGGAGGTTGAGAACAACCATACTGGCAATACGATGGTAAGTCCCGGAAGGGACAATGTAGCCATATAAGAAGCACCAATATTTTTGAAAGGAGGAAAAGGACTAGGATTCCCATTAAAAGGAATTCCTTGATCGGCGGACTCTGGAGTTGTTGCCATATGTCTCAACCTAAGATCAACTAAGGAGTGACGTGGAGAATTTTATCTGTGGTCAATTAATTTATTTTAATCAAAATAACATAACAAAACAAAAGAGGGATAATCTAGGCAATAGGATTACCAACCAACTGTGAACTCCAGAATACCTCCCGGCAAACCAAGAAGTGCAGGTAGGCAATCTCCCCGAATGCTGTGTTCGGTGTATCACAGTGTACAAGACGGCTGACTCAGTAACCTAAGGATGGATAGCAACCTAATTTGGTCCTCCCATATATACCCAAAAGTACGTGGAGGCCCAATCTATGTTAGCGCTATCTAATGTGAAACGACATAGTGAGAGCATTCCCTTATACTTTACATACTGTAACACCGCCCTATATACCTAAAGGCACATGGAAAAGCTACGATATACTCACGTACGTGGAATGAGGTATCACACTCAGAATGTATTGCAAACAAGTTAGCGATAGCTGCTATGTTTTACGATGCCAGAACATGTCTCTAGCCTAGACCTCTAAATGTTATGTGTTAAGTTACAATGATCCATTAGGTTAATTCAGATAAATTTTAAGTTGATCTTCTTAAGAATTTACCTTTCAAGGTTCACCACGTGATGTCTTTGAAATTCCTGGAATGCAAGTAATATTATAAGCATTATTTTTATTCAATTTGAACAATGAAAACCTTAGCTAGTAGGGATAGAGCAATCAAATTCTTTTAATCAAAGAGCAAAGAACTTGTTAGCCTCCTGTTGCAACAGGTGTTCATCTTTCATGATTGACAGTTGAAAGTGCCAAATATGTCATACTTTGCATGCTGCAATGCTCCATATTTCCGAAAGAGGCCAAAGAAGAGGCCATGAAAGTGTGCAAGTCTAAATGCCACTGCTGTATTCCAATTTTGATGAGTTATTCCTTTTTGAAGAATTTTCTGTTAAGGGAAGGCCAAACAGCTTAATCATGGCTTCCCTAGGTTTTAATTTCTTGTTCTAGAATGTAGAGAATGAAAATCTCTCCAAATAGTTTAATCTTGGCAGATTTGTAGATAGGTAGAGAAACAAAGGAGCCCAACTGCTTAATCTGGGCCCTTGGAAGAAATAAGTGTAGATTTAGATAGGAGGACAACAAAACGAAAAAAGGATAATCACGGTCTGCAAGTCCAAGTGCACCCATGCAAAAAGAAGAAAAAATGTTAGGTAAGTAGGTTTGTGGTCGCAGAATCAAGCTAGGTGATCCATTTCAAGCTTTTTAATGCTATAACTATTCGGATCACAGCTATAAGGAAATTACCCTTTGGAAGAGCTCAAGCAAGGCATGTCTAATTGCCCTTTCTTCTAAATCCCTAAATCACTCACTAACATCCCCTTGAGGACCTTGGGATCTGCCCAACCAGTCCTGTTATTACTTCATTTTTGTAAAATACCAACTCAAGCTTTGACTTTCTTCAGTGAAAAGAAGCCACATTTTTGGTGTAAAATCATGTCTCCACAATCCATTCACTTCCTATGTCTAAGTTTCAGCTCACAAACTTAGCCTCTCCCCTACACTTCACCTCACAAAATTCATATTAACTCCTAACTCTACTATCTAGCTCCCTAGATCATCTCCTTATCCCCTATTACACAAAAAACTATATAAAAACCCCAAAAATATTATATATTCCCCCTATAGCACTATAGCTATGTACATACAGTTCTGGGATATAATAGTCCACCTAGGACTATTATGAACCCATCCATGTCATAACTCTGGGATTGGTCTAAACCTCTAGTTACCCCTCCACAGTCATTTTCCCAAAGTTAATGTTTAAATGTTTTATTAAACATTAAATTATCGTTTCCCCCGCTTAAAACTAACCCATAAAACCCACATTTCCAAAGTTTTTGGACCCCTCCAATCACTCATTTTTTATTAAATAAAATAGGCGGGTCCCATCCCTAACCTCCCGCTACCTCACCTACCCTGCCAGTCGTCCGATGGCCAGCGCCTGAGATCAATGATGGGCAGGTGTTTTCATATGCCGATCCGCTGGAGGCTAATGTCTGAGGGATGGGAGGTTTCCCTATCGTACCCTCGCCACATGTCAGCCTCCCGGTGTGTTCGGAGGTCCCTCCCCCAATACCGCCTGTGCTGAAAGGTGGTGCGGGGAAAACCAGATACCGCCTTCCGCCCTCCTATGTCAGCACCACGTCATCATGACGTCATCATCCTGCGTCGGCCTCCTGCCACCGTGTCCTTGCCACGTCATTGCCACGTCACTGCCATCGTACTGCCACATCATCACCACTACCGTACTGCCACATCACCCGACCGTACTACTGACATCATCCTGTTGACGTCACCCTGCCACGTCACCATTGTACTGGGACCCACCGTTGACGTCATACTAACGTCATCATCAAAAAGGGCGCGAAGCGTGAAATCTGCAGCAACAGATGCCCGGAATGAAAAACCGAGGCAGTTTTTGATGCACAATTAGCGCTTAGCGCTAATCACGCATCGCTAAGGGAAATAGGCCAAAATGGAAGCCCTCTTTTGGCGCGGCTACCAGCAAGGCCCGAAATTTGCAAATTCAAAGGAATTTCTTCACATAGGTTCAGAAAAAGGGGCAAAGATAGTTCTAAAGGCAAACAGAGGGCCGAGCAACAACCATAAAATGTTGATGGGACAGTTTAAAGTAGTTAGAAGACAACAAGGAGCCCAGGTTTAGTGAAAGTGTATCAGAGGAAGCGGTGAAGATTATCAGTTAGTATTTTTGGTGGAAATCCGTATTTCCAAAGCAGGCAGACATTGAAGGCCCCCAAGCAAAGTCAAAGAAAGCGGTGAAGCTATTTCAAAACTCTCAAATCACAGTTAATGCACCTCAAAACCACTCAAGAGCGGGGGATCAAAACCCAAAGCACAGTTATGACTAAATGATCAGCACAGAGCCATAAAGACAACACATTAACTCTTTTTGATACAGCTGCCCCCAGCGCAGCTCGAAGATATTTTCTTGCATTTATTTCAGGCATATGTTAGGTTAAAGACACTTATTACATCAGATCTGTCTCAGATCTGATTCTTGTAGATATTTTGCTTATAAAACCACCCTAATTTACTGTTTAGAGGGTTGGTTGGTTGATTTGCTCCACTAGAGACTCACTCTGTATACTTGATGTTTTCATTAATCAAAGACTGCTGAAAAGCTTGGAGGATGGACTGTCTGTTGTGCTATTAATGTTTTGAAGAATGAATGTGGAATTCTTGTGCTGCAACATGACTCAATAAGTGATTTCCACCTCTGTTTTCCACTGATATATGCTCATATCATACATATGTCACCATCTAAGTAGCAGATAAAAAGATTAGCTTAGAACTTGCTTGATTGCACTCTATGCTCAATTTCTGTTGTTTCTTTATGTTTTCCTCTGAATTGGTAATGAATATCAATTCCCTTTGGCTCATATTTCTCCTAATTCACCCATGTTTGACAGTTATCTACGGATTCTTTACTGCTCCTAGATAGAGCTCATTCACCTTCCCTTTGTTAAGCTGAATAAGAGATTCTTAACTGCCTCTCATTCCTTAACCTTCAATCCATTTCCATTTAGCTCGAAAGTTGTTTCATGTGTATCTATCTTGCTCCATATTCCTCTTATGACCAAAAAAACGCACCAGCAGTCCTACTATATGACTCCATGCCCAATGGTTTGAACTTATCATACTATGCATTACCTCTCTACTTGAAAGCTTCATCCTTCCCACCAAAACTCAAACAAAACCCCTTGCACTCAATAACTAGCCTAAAATCATCATCAACAAAGCTAAATCATAAAGAGAGAGCCCTCTCTGATTGCAGGTAGGCTAGGACCTGCAGTCCAAAGATTGGTTAGTGGTTACCTCGGTTGTATTCCCTTGGGAGTCAAAGGGAACAACCTGAGTGATAACATAATGGCAACTCCACTGGGGACCCAATGAATTTTCTAATTGCTGTATATTCATTAAAACTACAGATGAAGCCTGTATGTCAGCCAGGGAGCATTTGAAACTGTTCTTTCTTTGCATTTATAGGAGTAAATAAAAGCTGCTTCAGTCAATCTTCATGCTAGTTTTAAGTCATAGATAGCTATTCCAAAATTTGATCAGTCCCTTGCTAATTCTAAAAACATTCACAGAAAATACCAAAACAAGTCCAGAATCTAGCTCCCAAAAGGAACTCACATTATACAGGGTCAAATCTAGACCCAAATCCCCCAGCTATTTTTGAAAATCCCAATTTAATCCCAAGGAACCTCATGAAGCTAGAGCGAAGAGAAGATTTTGCTGATTCTAGTCCTGAAACAGTCCAACCAAGCTGTGTTCCAACCCTTGTCAAAGTTTTATTTCGTTCAACCCCTACTTCCCCTTGTTCATCCTCCACCTCTCAAAGCACTCCTTCCACACCTCCATTCACTACACATACACCCATTACCACTATTATTACCGTTGTTCCAGTCATTCCGTTAATCCCTGTTGTTCCACTTATCCCTATGAATATGACGAATAGATATGCTCCATTACAATTGCCTGCTAATCCAGGGGCTATGCCTCAAGATTACCAAACTAAAATCACATATTTCGATGGTACTAGTTCTTGCACAGCCCTTCAGCGTACCAAGAAAATGCAAGACTATCTTGAGAACTACAAGATTGATGATGATAGTGTGAGAATGAAGATTTTTGTCCAAAGTTTGACAGGTGATGTCAGGACTTGGTTTAGAGCACTCACAGCCAATTCCATAGCAGACCCAAAAGCCTTATACCAGTCATTTATCAATAGATGGGAGAAAAAGAAAGACCCCTTGCACATATTATCTGAATATGACACCATCAAAAGAGGCCCTCAAGAGTCTGGCTTGGACTATTGTGCAAGATTCAATAACATTTATAATGCAATACCACAGAACTTAAGACCTCCACCTAATCTTGCTTTGTATAAATTCCCTGATGGTTTTGATACTGACATGGCTTATCAGTTAAGGGAAAGAGCCCCTCAAACCCTTGCAGACATGCAAAATGTTGCTGTTAGCGTAGAGGAAAATCTAATTGCCAAAAGAAACAGAGCTAGAACTGAGAGAAGAACAACCTTTAAGGAAGAACCCTCAGCCTTATACCAAAAGCTGGATGCTATTATCAGTGGCATGCATAGGCTGGGAGACAGAGTAGAGAGTGTTGAGAGAAAATCATCATGGGAAGGACAACAACCTAATACCATAAGGAACCCAAATTTCCGGAAAACTCAGAACACAAATGCTGGTAGGTCTAGCCCAGACCATGATGTAAGGCCTCATTTTCATGAAAATTATGCTGAAGCATCTACATCTAGTGAGCCCATAGAGTACACTCACATGAACTTGGTGGATTTGAAGGCTGAGCAACAAATTTTCCTAACCCAAGCAGACCAAGATGAGCATGATTTTAATCAATTTCAAACTAAGTCTGGTGAGTCTTTTGATTTTAAGCAAGGTTATGATTCAGCTGTTTATGAGGTCCACAAATAGTATAAGTTGAGGACAAGAACCATAGATGTGCCCGAAAAGGTTAAACCAAGTGATACCAAACAGCCTAAGAAGATCAAAGAAAAGGCTGCCCTCATAGAAAATGCTGATAAAACAGTTCCAAATCCAAAGGATGTCACCATAGAGGATGTCACAGACATGCAGCCCTCTAATGATCACCCTCTGCCACCTTCTTCCCCAAAAGAAGATTTGAAAAGCTATCCTACAAAACTTTCCAAATCAGAAATAGTTCAAGAAATCAACGAAGAACAAGAAAAAACCATTGAAAGTGCAATTGAAAAGGGAAAATCTGCCAGTCACAATACTAAATCACAATCAGGAAAACCTTTTGATTTAGAGGTAGAAATAGGTAAACTGAAGATATCCATCCCTTTATCTAAACTTGCCAAACATGATATCTATAGGCAGAAAATCAAAAGATCGCTGCAAATGCCAGAAAATAGGGATGATGTGAATGTATTAGATGACCAACCTGAGCTCCTTTTCGGTCCTGAAGTTAATGGTAAAATAGGACATGGAGCTGTGTTACCATTCTATGTTAGTTTGCACATTCATGATAAAGTATTGCATAATGCTATGTTTGACTCAGGTGCCTCACACAACCTTATGCCCAAAGCTATAATGGAGAAGCTAAACCTTGATGTTACAAGACCCTACAAAGACTTATTTTCATTTGACTCAAGTTAGGTCAAGTGTTTAGGCTTAATCAAAGACTTATGTGTCTCCTTAGTCCAATACCCAAACAAGACAATCCTCATGGATGTGTTCGTTGCTGACATTCCACCAAAGTATGGCATGCTATTGTCAAGATCTTGGGGAGAAAAACTCCAAGGATCTCTCCAACTAGACCTCTCTTATGCCACTATATCTGTCTTTGGGCAACTAAAGAGACTGTATAGAGAAACACTGATGAAATATGTGGTAACTAGTGAGGACAAGCCCCAAAATTTTCCTATTTATTCAATCCATTATGATATGGATTCTTTTATTTTATTTAATGAGGAAACAAGTCCTCCCACTAATGATAAGCCGTTGGCTTTAGAACTGGACACGCACATCAATGAAGAATCGGTTGCCCATACTGATGAAACTGCCAAAACAATCAAGGCAACCAGCATAGAACAAGAACCTCCCCAAATAGAAAATTCAAATCTGCGCACTGCAAGAATGACTGAAACTCTTGATACTAAACACAAGCAATAAATCACATGGTATTTAGAGTTTGATGGCTCTGTCAACAAGTTAGGAGTAGGGGAAGGTGTATGGATTCACAATACACACAACAATCATGCAGAAGGCCATGCCTACAGACTAAACTTCAAATGCACCAACAACATGACAGAGTATGAGGCTCTCCTTTTAGGCCTTAAACTACTCAAAGCTCTAGGAGCTGCAAAAGTATCCATTCTAGGTGACTCAGATTTAGTCATACAACAAATGAAAGGAAACTTTGTTACTAATGACAATAGAATGAGGGCCTATAGGATTTCTGCCACTAATATACTCAATTCATTCACTAAATCCAAGCTTGCCAAGATCTCAAGAGATCATAACATTCATGCACACAGCCTAGCCACTTTTGCTAGTACATGCAAGCTTCACTTTGAGCCAAATCACCATTTCACTGCTGAGATAAAACATAGGCCTGCTATCGCAAATAATGTTAAAGATTGGCAAGTGTTCGAAAATGATGCCCAGATTAACAATTTCCTCACTCTTTAGCATGAGTTTTCAAATATTAACATTGACATGGATGCTATGACAGATGAACAACAACAAACAAATGAAATCAGCAGGCTGTAACAGCCGTAACAGCCAAACACATGCTGAACCCAACTGTTTTTGACAATGCAAACATAGAAGAGCTGAAACAAATGCATTTGGAGGAAATAGCCGAAATAGAGGCCGAGATCGTTGATCTAAAAGATAACTTTCTCCCTGCTGGCCTCACTCCATTGGAAGATATGTTTGATGCAAATGATGTTCCCAAAAAGCCAAAAATGCAGCCCTTAAACACTGCTATAGAAGAACACAACATTGGGAAAGCAGAGAAGCCCAAAATGGTCAAACTATCTCAATCCTTGCCACGCGATCAAAAGCCCAAATATGTTGATTTGTTTAAAGAATTCCAAGATGTATTTGCTTGGAGTTATGAGGACTTGAATTCCTATGACACCTCAGTGATCCAACACACCATTCCCTTAAAACCAAATCAAAAGCCCTTCAAACAGAAATTAAGGAGAATCAATCCTGTGCTTCTCCCTTTGATTGAAAAGGAAGTACAAAGAATGTTTGAAGCAGGTATCATAGCACCCATCATATTTTCTGAATGGGTATCCAACCTTGTTCCCACAAGAAAGAAGACAGGTGAGATTAGGCTATGTGTAGATCTAAGAAATTTAAACCAAGTCTCCCTAAAAGACCACTACCCATTGCCAAAAATGGACCACATCCTACAAAGAGTAGTGGGGTCATCTAGAATCTCTTTGCTAGATGGCTTTTCAGGTTTTAATCAAATACTGGTTCACCCGAATGACCAAGACAAGACAGCCTTTACCACACCGTGGGGAACATTTAAATATGTGAAGATGCCTTTCGAACTTAAAAATGTTGGTGCTACCTTTCAAAGGGCCATGGAGATTGCATTTGCCAAGGAAATCCATGATTTCTTGGTTGTCTATCTTGATGACCTTACCCCTTTCTCCAAATCTGACCAAGAGCACCTCAAACACCTAAGGCAAATATTCATGACATGTAGGAAATATGGCATTTCCTTGAACCCCAAGAAGTCTCTCTTTGGCCTTGAAGAAGGTAAATTGCTAGGCCATATCATCTCAAAAGATGGAATTAGAATTGATCATGAAAGAATTCAAGCCATCCTTCAAATCCCATTTCCAAGAAACATAAAAGAGTTCAAGCATTGCTTGGAAAGATCAATTTCCTAAGGAGATTTATCCCAAATATAGCCGAGCTGATAAGACTGTTAAGAAACATGTTAAAAAAGGATGCCAAGATAAAATGGTCTCTTGAAACCAAGCAAGCCTTTGAGAGTATCAAATCTACCTTAACCCAAGCTCCAGTCCTCACAAGTCCTCAATTTGATAGGGACTTCATCATATTCTCCTTTGCATCTAAGCACACCATAGCTGCTCTCCTTTTGCAAAAGGATGATCAAGGAGCTGAAAAGCCAATTGCATTTTTCAGCCGAGCCTTAAGAGATCCCCCTTTGAAGTACCAAATCATGGAGAAGCAGGCCTATGCCCTTGTTAAAGAAATCAAAGATTTCCGAGTTTACATTTTATATTCACATGTGATTGCCTATGTCCCAAATGCTGTTGTAAAAGACATATTAACCCAAGAGGGGTTAGAAGGAAAAAGAGGCAAGTGGATTGCTAACATCCTTGAGTATGACATAGAAATAAAACCAACCAAGGACAAGGTTTAGCCAAACTGATGTCCGAAACAAACTTCCAAGCCTTAGACATTAACCAACTGGACAATGAACAGGAGCTGGCGACTCCACAGATCAGTGAAACCTTTTTGCAATCCCCATGGCATGTTGATATATGCTTTGTATTATTAAACCTGTTTGCTCCCCCAAGATTGTCCAGAACCAAGAAAAGATTTTTAAAAATGAAAGCTTCAAAGTTTTGTGTCATAGATGGTGCTTTATTTTGGAAAAATCATGAAGGCATACTGCTTAATTGTTTAACCATGAATGAAACTAACAATGTCATGAAAGAATTCCATGCAGGGGACTGTGGAGGACATCTATATTGGAAGTCCACTGTTGATAAAATTTTAAGGGTTGGTTTCTATTGGCCCTCTTTGTTTGCAGATATAAAGAAGTTTGCTATCTCATGTCATAAATGCCAAATCTTTGAGGGAAAAAGGAAGTTGTTACTTTTGCCTCTTAAGCCCATCTCAACCGAGAAGCCTTTTCAACAATGGGGTCTTGACTTCATTGGAGAAATCCACCCCTCTTCCTCAGGCCAACATAAGTGGATTCTAATAGCCACCGACTATTTCACTAAATGGGTTGAAGCCATCCCATGTAGACAAGCCAATGACTCCATCATTATCCAATTCCTTGAGACCAACATCCTTTCTAGATTTGGATGCCCTGAGAAGATCATTACTGACAATGCCGCTGCCTTCAAATCCAAAAATATGATCAATTTTTGCCATAAATTTCACATTACCTTGGGCCACTCCACATCCTATTACCCTCAAGGTAATGGCTTGGCCGAATCATCCAACAAAAGCCTCATCAACATCATAAAGAAAGTGCTAGAAGAAAACAAGAAGAACTGGCATAAAAAGCTCACAAATGCCCTATGGGCAGACAGACTTTCAACAAAGAAATCCATTGGGATGAGCCCTTATGAGCTGGTGTATGGCATGGAGGCCAGATTTCCATCTTCCTTGGGCATTCCTATCATCAAGCTGTTACAAGAGATCCAAGCTGAACCAAATGATATTCAACGAAGAATAAACCAGACTATTCATCTTCAGCAAACAAGAGAACAGGTCTATAACAGAGCTCAAATTTTGCAAGAGAAGCTCAAAAAGATGTTTGATAAGAGAGCTAAGGCTGAAGATTTCTGTGTTGGCAACAAAGTTCTAAGGTGGGACTCACGAAGAGAAGACAAGGGCAAACATGCAAAATTTGATTTTTTATGGAAAGGTCCATTTGTTATCAGCGTTGTGCAGGGCAATAACACATATTTCCTCAAATCCGTAGAGGATGGCATAACTGAAGAAGGCCCTGTCAATGGCTGAATGCTAAAGCATTATTATGATCCCTGTTGTTGAACACAACGCAGCTGTATTATATTTGTACATAAATACTTGTATTTTCAGCACTTTGTTTCTTTAGCAGGCCAAATAATGGAACAGTGCAGCAAAGTTTTTTAAAGGTAGAGCCAAAGCAAGTCCTCCATTCAGATCTCTGTCATTGCATTAATCTCAGCAAAAGAGCAGACAATTTTTCAGTCAATAGTATTAAAAGAAAGGAGGATTTTCAGTTTACATCAGCACCCTTTTTCAAGACAGAATCAAGGGAAGTGCTCTAGTTTTGTTCCCCTATGTTGTGTTTATTTCAAAGGCAGGTTCTCAGGCAGAGGTGCATGTAATAATGGAGCACGTAGAAGAAAGCAGGCAGTGCTGCTATTGTATAAGAATTCAGGTTATGAGAATGCTGTGTTCAGGTTTCAAATTTTCAAATCATTTGACAGCCAGCACAAGGGAAGTTTCAGTCTACAGCAACAATAGAAGATCAAGGCAGTCTGACCTGTTGTTCTTGGCTTTTCACAAGGAAAAGCCATCCCCAAGTGGAGCCACTGTTAGCCTCCTGTTGCAACAGGTGTTCATCTTTCATGATTGACAGTTGAAAGTGCCAAATATGTCATACTTTGCATGTTGCAATGCTCCATATTTCCAAAAGAGGCCAAAGAAGAGGCCATGAAAGTGTGCAAGTCTAAATGCCACTGCTGTATTCCAATTTTGATGAGTTATTCCTTTTTGAATAATTTTCTGTTAAGGGAAGGCCAAACAGCTTAATCTTGGCTTCCCTAGGTTTCAATTTCTTGTTCTAGAATGTAGAGAATGAAAATCTGTCCAAACAGTTTAATCTTGGTAGATTTGTAGATAGGTAGAGAAACAAAGGAGCCCAACTGCTTAATCTGGGCCCTTGGAAGAAATAAGTGTAGATTTAGATAGGAGGACAACAAAAAGAAAAAAGGATAATCAGGGTCTGCAAGTCCAAGTGCACCCATGCAAAAATAAGAAAAAATGTTAGGTAAGTAGGCTGGGTAAGTAGGTTTGTGGTTGCAGAATCAAGCTAGGTGATCCATTTCATGCTTTTTAATGCTATAACTATTCGGATCACAGGTATAAGGCAATTCCCCTTTGGAAGAGCTCAAGCAAGGCATGTCTAATTCCCCTTTCTTCTAAATCCCCAAATCACTCACTAACATCCCCTTGAGGACCTTGGGATCTACCCAACCAGTCCTGTTATTACTTCATTTTTGTAAAATACCAACTCAAGCTTTGACTTTCTTCAGTGAAAAGAAGCCACATTTCTGGTGTAAAATCATGTCTCCACAGTCCATTCACTTCCTATGTCTAAGTTTCAGCTCACAAACTTAGCCTCTCCCCTACACTTCACCTCACAAAATTCATACTAACTCCTAACTCTACTATCTAGCACCCTAGATCATCTCCTTATCCCCTATTACACAAAAAACTATATAAAAAACCCAAAAATATTATATATCCCCCCTATAGCACTATAGCTATGCACATACAGTTCTGGGATATAATAGTCCACCTAGGACTATTATGAACCCATCTGTGTCATAACTTTGGGATTGGTCTAAACCTCTGGTTAGACCAATAGCCTATATCCACCACTTTACCCATAAAACCTCATACTCCTACCCCTCCACAGTCATTTTCCCAAAGTTAATGTTTAATGTTTTATTAAACATTAAATTATCGTTTCCCCCACTTAAAACTAACCCATAAAACCCACATTTCCAAATTTTTTAGACCCCCCCCCGTCGCACATTTTTGATTAAATAAAACGGGCGGGTCTCGCCCTAACCTCCCGCTATCTCACCTACCCCGCCAGCCGTCCAATGGCCAGCGCCCAAGATCAACGGTGGGCGGGTGTTTTCATACGCCGATCCGCTGGAGGTTAACATATGGGGGATGGGCAGTTTCCCCGTTGTACCCCTGCCACGTGTCAGCCTCCTGGTGTGTTCGGAGGCCCCTCCCCCAATACCACCTGTGCCGAAATGTGGTGCGGGGAAAACCGGATACCGCCTTCCGCCCTCCTGCATCAACACCACATCATCATGACGTCATCATCCTACGTCGGCCTCCTACCACCGTGTCCTTGCCACGTCGCTACCATCGTACTGCCACATCATCACCCATACCGTACCGCCACATCACCCGGCCGTACTGCCGACGTCACCCTGCCACGCCACCGCTGTACTGGGACCCACCGTTGACGTCATGCTGACATCATCATCAAAAAGGGCGCGAAGCGCGAAATCTGTAGCAACGAATGCCCGGAATGAAAAATCGAGGTAGTTAAGCGCTAATCGCGCATCGCTAAGGGAAATAGGCCAAAATGGAAGCCCTCTCATGGCGCGACTACTAGCAGGGCCCGAAATTCGCAAATTCAGAGGAATTTCTTCACATAGGTTCGGAAAAAGGGGCAAAGACAGTTCTAAAGGAAAACAGAGGGCTGAGCAGCAGCCATAAAATGTCGATGGGACAATTTAAAGCAGTCAGAAGACAACAAGGAGCACAGGTTCAGTGAAAGTGTATCAGAGGAAGCGGTGAAGATTATCAGTTAGTATTTTTAGTGGAAATCCGTATTTCCAAAGCAGGCAGACATTAAAGGCCCCCAAGCAAAGTCAAAGAAAGTGGTGAAGCTATTTCAAAACTCTCAAATCATAGTTAATGCACCTCAAAACCACTCAAGAGCAGGGGATCAAAACCCAAAGCACAGTTATGACTAAATGATCAGCATAGAGCATAAAGACAACACATTAACTCTTTTTGATACAGCTGCCCCCAGCGCAGCTCGGAGATATTTTCTTGCATTTATTTCAGGCATATGTTAGGTTAAAGACACTTATTACATCAGATATGTCTCAGATCCGATTCTTGTAGATATTTTGCTTATAAAACCACCCTAATTTACTGTTTAGAGGGTTGGTTGGTGGATTTGCTCCACTAGAGACTCACTCTGTATACTTGATGTTTTCATTAATCAAAGACTGCTAAAAAGCTTGGAGGATGGACTATCTTCTGTGCTATTAATGTTTTGAAGAATGAATGTGGAATTCTTGTGCTGCAACATGACTCAATAAGTGATTTCTACCTCTGTTTTCCACTGATATATGATCATATCATACATATGTCACCATCTAAATAGCAGATAAAAAGATTAGCTTAGAACTTGCTTGATTGCACTCTATGCTCAATTTCTGCTGTTTCTTTATGTTTATCTCTGAATTGGTAATGAATATCAATTCCCTTTGGCTCATATTTCTCCTAATTCACCCATGTTTGACAGTTATCTAGGGATTCTTTACTGCTCCTAGATAGAGCTCATTCACCTTCCCTCTGTTAAGCTGAATAAGAGATTCTTAATTGCCTCTCATTCCTTAACCTTCAATCCATCTCCATTTAGCTCGAAAGTTGTTTCATGTGTATCTATGTTGCTCCATATTCCTCTTATGACCAAAAAAATGCACCAGCAGTCCTACTCTATGACTCCATGCCCAATGGTTTGAACTTATCATAGTATGCATTACCTCTCTACTTGAAAGCTTCATCCTTCCCACCAAAACTCAAACAAAACCCCTTGAACTCAATAACTAGCCTAAAATCATCATCAACAAAGCTAAATCATAAAGAGTGAGCCCTCTCTGATTGCAGGTAGGCTAGGACCTGCAGTCCAAAGATTGGTTAGTGGTTACCTCGACCGTATTCCCTTGGGAGTCAAAGGGAACAACCTGAGTGATAACAGAACTGATCTAATGCAATTTCCCTAAACTATTCCTATGAGCCCACACGAACTCTTTCAATGCACAATGCATGTTTTTCTTTTCAATTCCCTTAATGTTGAAATGAACAAAAGGAAACTAATGCACATACAATCAATCAATCTTTTTGAAAGAATGAAGACTTTAAGATAGTTGCTTTTCGAAAGAAATGAAGACTTTTACGACACTTTCTTTTTAGCAAATATTAATCGATTATAAGCTAACTTTGACAATGAGTTGATAGTGATAAAGAAATAATTTAAGAAACACTAAACAATCAAGGCCAAAGTAGGGCTAGTAAAGGAAACACAAATTGATTTCAAAGACACAAGTATCATTGATCTTTCAGCAAGAAGAAACAGAAGGAAATTTGGGAAAAATCAAGTTAAAGGAGTGATTTTTTACATAAGGAGGATCAGCCCAGCCTTGAATGGGAGACAATGTGCTTCAGAGGACTATCCTCAAGCCAGGGGTGCTCTGCAGTGCTCTGTCTCTTAACCAAACCTGCGCTGGTGCCAGAGAGCCCATCCTAGGGGATTTCAAGCACAACTTTTACCAAAAAACACTTCAAAAAGGTTGAAACAAGATCAATGGAAGCAGGTAAAGTCTACTAGGGTGTACTAGGAAGAATGTAAACTACCTGGAATGATGATCGCTCCCCAGTGGAGTCGCTAATTTGTTATGTGGAATTTTGCATCTATGGATAAAAACAATTTCCCTAGGTGGGTAGCTACACCTAGAACAACATATTTAAAGTGCTTAACCTTCTTCTATAGAAGATAAATAAGACAAGGGACCTACTTGTTATCTTTCTCTTTCCCTTTGTCTCTTTTGTTTGACTATTGTCACTCCTTCTCGAACTGAATCCGCTCAACAAGTACCTACAATTATAAATAGAAGACAAAAACCAATCAAAGAAAGAGATCTATCTACTATAAGCAAATGGAATAGAAAGCAATTACACATATAATCATCATACATAAAGACAAGAATATGGGAAAAGGTGTAAGCAAATTTATTAAGTAGAAGGAAGAATTACAACCATGAAGTCCGATCCATTGTCACTCTTCCAACTTGGGTTCCAACCAACATCACATCAAAAGAACAACACTATGTTAGCATAACAATACTTTCTTATAATCTCAAACCTCACACCAACAGTATCTCATTACAAATTCTCAAAATCCATCCCCTGATCACTTAGATGAGTGCTCAATTTATAGGAAAATGTAGGAGGTTTGGTCATAAATGAGGGTATTGAATGGCCTTCCAAACTTAGAGTTAGTTTCCATGGAGGAAGGGATGAGAGGATAGGAGCTTACTTAACTCATTCCCTATCCAATTTCTAGTTCAGAGGAGATGATAAGTGTGGGAATCTTCTAGATGGCTACAGAAGATATGAATATTCCCAGAACCCTATAACGATTTTGCTCAATCTCACCCAGCGCAGGTCAAAGTGGGTCTGAGTGCTCTGGAAAGCACCCTGACATGGATCTACCTTCACTGAAGCACACTTACCCCTGACCAGGGTTGCGCTATTCCCTCAAGGAGGCATTCAAAGTGATGACTTGTCTAGGGCATGTAGCAACTGAATTAGGGTTTGATGAGCCCTAATAATACTGATCTGAATGATGGGATTGATGTGCCCAAATGGATCTGTAAGAGTAGTGAGTAGATGATTCATGTGTTCGAAACTCCGTAGACACTTATCATCCCACCGAAAATTCCTTCATTTCTTTTGTAACGAGGTTAGAGGAAAAGCTATTTTCAAGAACTCCTCAATAAACCAACATTAATATCCTACCAACCCCATAAAGGACCTAATGTCTACAACATTTTGAGGAATGGGCCATTCCAAAATGGTTTTAATCTTCTCAAGTTCCACAGTTATACCTTCTGAGGAGATAAAATACCCCATATATTGTATCTAGTCTTTGCAGAAATCATACTTACTAAATCTTGCTTAAATATGGTTGTCTCGCAAGGTTTGCAACACAATCCTCAGATGATTGTCATGCTATTCTTAGTTCTTCCAGTAAATTAGTATATCATCAATGAAAATAAATACTAATTTATCTAGATACGACTAGAAAATACCATTGATTAAAATCATAAATGTTGCACAGGTGTTAATGAGTCTGAAAGGTAAAACCAGATTCATAATGGCCATAGCGAGTGTGGAAAGTAGTCTTACAAATATATTCATCCTTAATTCTTGTTTGGTGGTATCCATATCATAGGTCAATTTTTGAAAACACACAAGAACCTTGAACTTGATCAAATAAATCATCAATTCTAGGTAAGGGGTATTTATTTTTAACAGTCAGCTTATTCAGTCATCGGTAATCAATACACAATCTCAAAGTTCTATATATTTTCCATACAAACAACATAGGAGCCCCCCAAGGCAACACACTAGGGCGAATATATTCCTTGTCAAGAACCTCCTGAAGTTGCATTTTGAGTTCTGTTAATTCTAGTATACTCATGTGATAAGGAGTTCTTAACACTGGGTTTGCACTGGGAACTAACTCTATAGTAAAATCAATGTCTCGCTTGGGTGGAAACCCAGGTATAGGCTCAGAAAATACATCCACAAATTCTTGGATAACATGTAGGTGTTCGAGGGAAGTCATTTTGTCTCTAGAATTGATATATCCTACTTGTAATGCATAAATCTAGTAGCCTTTTCGGGTGCATTTTGTTAACTGATTAGCAATAATGGGGCGTAACTTAATATTTTTCATGATTCCATAAATTTATTTTATTTCACCTACTTTAGTAAGAAAGATAACGATTTTATCTTTACAATCTATGAGAGACCAGTGGCTCTCCAACCAATCCATTCCTACCAACACATCATAGGACCCTAAGGGAAGCACATTCAAGTTCACAATAATTTTTTGTCTTGAAATTTCAATACGACAATGTTTTGTTTTCATAGTCACTCCTTGTTTAACACCTATAGCTAATTGGACTAACAATGGTTTCTCAAATTTATGACTTTGTAGCTAACATAATTCTATAATTTTGGGGCTAATATAGCTCAGACTAGCACGCAGGTCAATCAACATGGAGACAAATTGATTAGAAATCTTACCTTCACATTCAATCATCGTGGCTTGGTATTCTGCTTAGTGATCATCCAGTGCTGCATTGATCTGGGGTATACTCCTCGCCACCTCTCCAACCGTAGAGGCCTCCTATACATTAGCAACCTATTATGTTTGTGTTCCTTGTGGACAATTCTTTTAGTAATAAGGTTCTTTGTATCCCCAACATTGCAAGGGAGGTTTCTGCTACCGGTCATAGACCAATTTTCTAACTAGTTCACTTTGTCTAGCCTCATTTTCTGTTGGGAATTTTTGTTGGTTTCTTACTAGAAATTTATTAAATGATTTTGGATGCTAGTTCCTTCCCATGGCAGCTTTTTCACTTCTATGGTTTGCCACATTTCTCATTCCTTTCCTATTCGAGCCACCCTTGGTACCTTAATTTTTCTCCTTCATTTGCTGGTAGAAAATGCAGGAATTCTATACTACTTTGTCCATTGTTTTTGGGTAATCAAACTCTATCTTTTCTTTCATAAAATTAAGTAGACCTCCGATGAAGCATTGGACCTTAGCTTTTTCCTCCCAAATATACGACACATATCGCAACGAGGTAAATTTTGTTACGAATTCATCCATGGTAGAGGGCCCGAGTCTCAAATGATGAAACTCCCTCACTTTTTCATCGTAAAAATGCTTCGTAAGTATTTGTCTTTGAAGTGCTTCTAAAAATTATTCCAAGTGACCTGTTGTTCATCGATTTCCCGCAAAACTTTTGCCTCTTCCCACCATAAGGTGGCCTTTCCTTGCAACTGGAATATAGCTAGCATGGATATCAAATTATCATCATACTCGTAGACCTAAAAATATTTACCCATGTTAATAAACCATGCTTCAGTTGCTTCCTTCGATTCACCATCGAACATTGGAGGTTTTATTTTTTTGAAATCCCCATGAAGTTCAGTCTTCTGCCTTTTGGTTTTCCTATCGCCTAGGACATTGTGAGAACGTCCTTCATCCTCCTCTTGTCCTCCTGTTGATTCTGCATTCTCCTCCCTGTGATGAATATTTGCAGTTATGTTTCCATTACCAAAACTGGGGTTTTGGCCCCGCTGATTCTATGTATCAGAGAGACTTTTCAAGATCATCTCCTGCTTATGCCTCAATATCTCATTATCGGTTCTTATATTAACCATCTTAGCACTCAACTGTTGGACATTTTCTAGCAAGGCATCATTGGCGTGGCGAGATTCCTTTCCCAATTATATCCAGATTTTAGGATCAACCCCCACATAAGATGCCTCTAGATGGTTTGGTGGTCTATGTCCTCTTTACATTTTGTTGTGCTAACTCCTTGTTCATTCAGTCGTTTTTCCTTCAGTTCCAAAAAAGCCTCAGCGTTGGAACCTAGGCTCTGATACCACTTGTAACATACATTTCACTTACAACATCTAACCAAATAAAAGAAATAATAAACTTCTAATTACCCTCTCTATAATTAATTTTCATTGCGTAAACAAGGGTTTGATATGACAAAATTTCAATTGGTACTATAGTATTTGGTATGTAGATTTTCTAGGTTATTAATTTCCACCATGTGCATAGTACACAACATACAACACAAATTTATGTCTATGTACATGATTCCAGAGAGGTCATTCGACCCAGAACACCTGGCATTCACTGTTTCGTGTGATTAACCCTTCTGAATCCAACAGTCAGCATTGACGATGGTTTGATGTGGTAACTTACTCATCGGCGCAGTGTCACGGTCGATGTCATTTTCATCTATTTGCTTTCAAGTTGATTTATCTACGAATGAGCAAGGTTTTTCTCCTTGGCGACGAGGGTTTTTTATCACTGGAATCTCTTGCTCCTGCATTTTTCTACACCCACCATCCCTTCGGTAAATTGTGGTTTCTTTTTCTTAGGATTATTGTTTCCTTCATAATTTCTCCATAGCTGTAAATTATGAAAATCCCTTATTTGTTTCTTGGACTATGCAGGTGATTCTTGATAACATCGGCTCCGCATTAATTGATGGAAAAGAATTTGGAATCGAAAGTTCTTCCTCAGTTATCCATTGCAACTATTTTACTTGGACAGTTGGTTCTGTGTTTCTTCTAGAGAGGAAAATTCATGGATTTCACCAAAGAACCTTGTTTACCCACACAAGTGTCAGAGGTAACATAAGGTTCTTTAATCTCATTCTTGTTCTATTTCTAGTAAATACCCCATTAAAATTCCTCCTAATTCCTTTTCCTATTCTATATCCAGGTAATAATTTCCTCAGAGACTCTTACGGAGGCGAGCCATCACCCAGGTTAAGGTGCAATGGAAGCAGTTTATTCTGGAGGAAGCAACCTGGGAAGAGGAATATTTTATATGCAGATCTTATCCTGCTTTATTCCAAGAAAGTGGAATGAACACCGAGGGCGATGTTCCCTATAAGGAGGGGGAAATATAACACCCCAAACTATATCATTGAGTTACTTTCTTTTACTATTGTATTATTTTACTTTTATAATGTCGTGTTTAATTGAAATTGGGGAACTTGTGGATGAGTTACCCAAAGTGACTTTCATAAAAAATGTTTGATAGAAATAAAGTTCATGTTTCAAGAAAAATAACCTCCTGAGACAATTAAGGATAGTTACACATGTTTATTTGAAATGAGGGGATTCAAGGAAGGTTGGGGGCTGGATAATCGGGAAAAGAAAGAGGGAAGGGATTTAGTGCTGAGTTAGGATGCTGCTAGAAAACCAAGACACTTCTTAACCTTGGTGAAATAAACTAGTGGAAGTTTTGGTGAAAACCCGCGAGGGTGGAACTCTGAATTGGACTAGGGGTCTTGATGTTCGGAGTGACTTAATCCATTGTGAAATATCATTGTCTGGAGGGGAAGAGCTCGGGGGGGAGTCTCAACGTAATTGCCACACTCATGGCTAGGTGGTGAGATCTTCCTGAAGAGAAATTATTGACCACAAGACTATGAACAGATAAGTACCTAAATATTTCTTGTGATCTATTATTAAGGAATGGTAATTTTTACTATTTTTAGGTTATTGTAATCAGACAAAAACAAATTCTAGGAAACTGAAGTTTTAATTTATTCTATGTGTGGACAGAAGTTATCTCTTTTTCTTGATCCAGAGAATTTTTCTAAAACTATGTTTACACTGGTATAATTATTATGGTGTGTGAGCACTTGTCAATCATTAGGCAATGAATAGAAGTTGTAGATAAAACCTAGAAAATTCATGAATAGTCGCATAAAACCAATACTTGCATAATTAGAAAGAACAAGGAATTTGTGAGCCCTAGAATTTAGAAGTTAAGAGAGATCCTAACAATATTTTCCATTATTTTGCTTGAAACATTGGTAGACATTTCATGCACAAATAATAAGAAGAAGAGAGTTTGTTTCAATATTTACTATTTAGAATTTAATTAAGTACCAATACACAAATATAGATATTGTAAGGAGAAAAAACTATTTTATGCTTATAATGAGAAATTAGTTATCTCTCTCTCTCTCTCTCTCTCTCTCTCTCTCTCTCTCTATATATATATATATATATATATATATATATATATATATATATATATAGATATATATATTTCTTATCAATTAGAATAATTAATTAAAAGAACCTCTTTACAATGTTCCAGGTATTGAAACAGAGAAACAATAGAAACTGATAACAAAGCCAACACCTCGATTTTATATAGTAAACATATGCCAAATCCGCTTCTCCATCTTATGAACCATACTAGATGGTTCTAAAAGCATCGACCAAAAAAATTTTGATGTGATTTTTTCTAAAAAAATCATTCCTTTATACATATTATAGATCACAAAAGAGTCAATTCACATTTTAACTCACTCAAAATAAAATAATGAAATAAAAATAACCCTATAAAAATAAAATAGTAATCATAATAATAATAATAGTTCATGGTATTGACTCATGGTATTGAGAACTCATATTATTGACCCATGGTATTCATGTGGAATATAACCTATTTAAAGGGGGGAATTAAACCAACCTAGATTCATCTCAACACTGGATCTACCAAGCATCGAGAGGGATCAAATCTCTTGATATAAAAACCTCTTTTAGACTGAAAAGAGATTTGATCCCTCTCTACGCTTGGTAGATGTAGAGTTAATCTCTTGATATGCAAAGCTCTTCTAGAGTGAAAAGAGATTTGATCCCTCTCTGCACTTGGTAGATCTAGTGTTAATATCTTGATATGCAAACCCCTTTTAGAGTGAAAAGATATTTGATTCCTCTCCGCGAGATCAAATCTCTCGATATGAAAACCTCTTTTAGAGTGAAAAGAGATTTGATCCCTTTCCGAGCTTAGTAGATTAGATCTAGAGTTAAGATTGCAACTGAGAGGGATCGAATCTCTCGATATGCAAACCTATTTTATAGTGAAAAGAGATTTGATCCCTCTTTGGGCTTGGTAGATTAGATCTAGAGTAAGATCCCTCTCCAGGCTTGGTAGATTAGATATAGAGTTAAGATCGCAACTGAGCGGGATCAAATCTCTCGATATGAAAACCTCTTTTAGAGTGAAAAGAGATTTGATCCCTCTCCTCTCTGGGTAGATCCAGAGTTAGGATGGGATAAAATCTCTCGATATGAAAAACTCTTTTAGAGTGAAAAGCTATTTGATCCCTCTCCGCCCGTGGTAAATTAGATCTAGAGTGCAAGCATCAAGAGGGATCAAATCAATATGCAAACCTCTTTTAGAGTGTAACAAACAGCCAGACATCATGCATTGTTTTTGCCAAGTTTAATTTCATTTATGTTATTTAACTATTAAAACTATTGGGCTTAAAATAGCTAGAACAAATACTGTTAATAATTATTTAAAAGACTTTGGACCAGATTATCAAAAGAATCAAAGAAATAGTTGAACAAACTTTTGAGAACAGTTACAACTGCTCCTTCACCCTCTTTCCTTAAAGGGAAAAGAGGGTAGAATCCTAGGGGGTTGGAAGAGGAGGATTGTGTTGCATTCTTCCTTGAGTTGGCGAACATAACTAGTGGAAAAGAATGTTGAGGTAAAAAGTTGTGAGGTACGAGACTTGAGGCTGGATAAAGTCCTGACGCCCAAGGTACCTAGCTATTCCTTATTGGCAGAAGTGGAAGGGCTCGGAGGGGGAACCTGGAAGTAATTGCCAGTTCCGAGGCTGGGTGGTGAGATCTTCCGATTATTTAATATATACGTAACGAAATACAAATAAGTGCTACTAACACGATAATCATTAGTAGTAGAATAGTTTTAATGTTTACTATAAATTGAAATAACATAGTAATAGTGAATGAGCTGTTTACTGTATGTAGATAGTTTGGAAATGCTTTAGCATAGATAATGATCGTTCACTAATTTTTTAGAAGAATAGTAAGGCAAATAGATGGTGCATGTTTTCCTAATGGATGCTGATACAAATCTAGAGAACTGTACAATTGTCAGTTAGCAATCAATGTTGAACTAATAAGTAAAAGAACATTACAGACGAATGTCGATTTAACCTAGAAACACATAAGTATATAAACTGTAAAGCATATGCTTATCATTTTTCCGCTATAAATAAATAAATAAATGATACAAATTGTAAACATATTCATATAGCAATATATATATCTAAATATCAGACCTCTGTCATACACAGGAATTTCCTTAAATTGTAGAAAGAAGTCAACTCGGAAACCCTTCCCATGCTTCTGGTTAATTAAATGATTTCTTTACATACCTAGGGTTTGAGCCACAAACAAGTTCGTAAAGAACCAATCCATGGCCATGTACCCTAGTTTTTTAAAACTAAACCATAAATTCTAATCATACCGATCACAAATATGTACATAAAACACTTTAAACAAAAATGAATGTTATAGCCTCCTCAACAACTAAGAAGAAAATCATGCACAACAAATAACCCTCGGTAATCAAACAAATCCCAAATCTAAGCAACTTATTATACAACAATGAGGGTTTACATAAATAAACACCAAAAATTCATTAATAAGTTTGATATAATTATATTTCATCAAATCCAATCCAGTCGAAAAACATTTCACAAAATTACAATAAGTTCTGTCATATGCTCAACAGAGAATTGAATTATATTAATTCTGGGTGGCTAGTATGAGTAGAAATAAACTCAAAACCTTAATTAATATTACAATTGATAGTCTAGAACTCATCTTGGCTGAAGCCGCAACATCAAACAAGTTACAAATCTTGAAATTGTCTATCTCAGAGAGTGATTCTCTGAACCAAGGCACAATAAACGAGTTTTCCAACACACCAGGAAGGAGTAGGAAGAAGTGGAGATTAGCACTGGAATCTTCCTCAACAATGCACAAAATAAACAAGGGTTTCGAACCAGACCCTGAGGTAATACCTGCACAACAAGCAACCATGAGCAAAAGACCACCTATGTAATAACTCGACAACAACATCAACCAAGAAATGTAAGTAGGCTTACCTGTATGTGAGATGGGAAGCCATTGAAGCAACGACCAAACCTGTATGGAACCAGACCACCTCAGCGAGGAAAGAATTGGAAAATAATTGCAAGAAGACTCGATGACATTATCACAGTGGAACAGATGTTACCTCGGAATGTCGGAGTAATGATCCTTTCTTCAAGACTGCTAAGGACCAGGTCGGGTTCTCCATTGTTACCCAAAATGCCAATAACCCATTAAACAACTCCAGAATTGTCATAACCCAACCTCAGCAGAAGAAATAAGGCATAATAGCATAATACGAGTAGAATGGGGATGACGATGACACCTGGAGTTCCAGAGGCAAATTGGCCAAAGAGTTTCATAAGTTCTTCATGACAAAGCAGAGTGCCGAAGTAAAGACTAACCAAATGAATTATCCCTTTCACCAAAACAGTCGATAAACCCTTCAGCCAGGCTTGAACAATCAAGATTGTCAATCGACAGCAATTGGACGACAGATAGACGATCAACCCAACCTCAGGATCCTTCCACGGTAAGTTAGATAAGGGCATTAACACCATCACATGTGGCAAGGATAAGCACGCATAATCCAGGCAGGAGGACACCTCGGGACTCTGTGACATTAATGGAAGGCAGCCTAACTAGGGACGATGAAGGAGTGCGGGAACAATACTGGCAGCGGTGGAATGTACCACGTAGGCTGCCAGTGTGGTGATCCATTTCCAACTCTGCAGCTCCAACTCTAACCCAAATCAAAAACGTTAACCCAATTCATTACCACAGCGATCACACAACTCCACGTTATGATGGACCAAGGGGTAGACAAGGCATTAGTATTATAATGATTAATGCTTGTTAGATTAATGAAATAATATTATATATATATATATATATATATATATATATATATACATAGGTAGGATGTTACATAGAGCGAAAAGAGATAGAATTAAGATGGATAAAATTTGTCTAAAAAATTGTTGGGAAAAGTGAAAAAATGTATGATGTTTAGATTTTGATCATCTAAATATGAATTAAAATACTACAAAGCAAAATTTAACACAAAAATTGTTAAAAGAAATTAACTATAAAGCTCATTTTGTTCATTTATTATTACTGGTGACTCTATAAATACATTTTCTCGTTGACCACTGTTAGTTTAGCATTGGGTAATCCAACTTATAATTCTTAACTTCAAAAATTAAATATTCATTTTTCAATATTATTAAAAAAACTATTTTTCAAATAGTTGACCAGACTATAACTTGAAAAGCAGTCTTTTCAATTACTTCCCACCACAGTCTTTTCAATTACTTCCCACCATAATTATTAACAAAACTATTTTTCAAATAGTTGACCAGACTATAACTTGAAAAGCAGTCTTTTCAATTACTTCCCACCATAATTTAAGCAAATCATGGAATAAAAAATGGATTAAATAAGAGAATTACTTCTCACCATTATTTAGTAGTGATTACTACCCACCAAAATTTATGCAAGTCTATGTGTTTCACCAACCAATTAATTTATCTTCCTCACATCTTAGTTTATTATTTTTTCGAAAAAAATTATAAGGTTCCATTTCGCTACTAACCATTATTAGTTTAGGAAATATTTATCAATATACATTATAATTTTTTATACATTTTTTTCCATAACATAAACTAAAGTATCCTGCAACACTTGTTAACTTATATTTTTACTCACTTATTAATTTACTTTATTTAAAGATAATAAACTAATAAAAACTTAAACATAATTATTAAAAAAATATTTTTTGAAATAAAATAAAATTCAAAATAATAAAACTATTTAATTGAAAATTTTAATAGCTATTTTTTGAAATAAATCAAAATATTTAAAAATTTACACGAAAAATTATCTGAAAATTGAATCATCTCATCAGATTCATTTTTATAATATTATTAATGTTTTAATAATAATATTTAATATAATTAAAGCTTTAAATTTTAATCAAAATATTTAAAAAAATTATATTGAAAATTATTCATTTTATGAGATATTTTTATTTAATAAAATAAAGTTATTTAAATATTAATTATTAATTAATTAATATTTACTGTTATGCCCGATGAAGATGTGCGATAAAAAGGTATAGAGGAAATATATACAGACCTATCAACATTGATTATTAATTCATTAATATATAATATGCGGAAAAGTTACAAAACATTGCCAAAGAAAATTGTTATTCCTTGCTAAAGTACATCCATTTTCTCAAGTAACACTTCTTCATCACATGAATTTTAATAATTCAAAACTGCTAACTAATTGTTGATCAATATGCGGAACATCACATGAATTTTAATAATTCAAAACTGCTCACTAATTGTTGATCAATATGCCGAAAGGATGTGTGACCTAGAAATGTGCAGACAAGGAATGTATGCAAAGATACAAACATTGTGAATGAAAGTTTTTATTTAGTGTTTTATTTCGCTGATAAATGTGAAATGACAAATGTATTTAGTATTCGGGAAGTTCAAATAAAACGATCAAATTGTATGCAGAAATATGAAACATTACAAAAGAAAAATTATGATCCATGTTCTGCACATTAGTTCTTCCACAAAACACTCATTCCTCACATATTAATAAACTAAAATTGCTAATTAATTGATTAATATGTAATGTTATGTTAGAGAGAGATATGTGGTAGGAGAGTTCAAAGGAGGGCAAGTTTATGTTCCTTGTTCCTATCACCCATTATCCCACACAATAAGCTCAAGACACCCGTTCCCCTAGAATACACTCATTCTTTGCAGATTAATAAACCAAAATTGCTAATTAATTTATTAATATGTAATGTTATGCTAGAGAGAGGTGTGTGGTAGGAAGGTTCAAAGGGGAAGTTTATGTTCCTTGTTCTAGTTACCCATTATCCCACACAACACTTCTTCCTCGAGCACATTACAAAAACACTTCATTTAATATTGGATAATAACTATTTAATTGTTAAATGTCAAATCACACATGCCGTTAGTATTCGATAAGATCAAATAAAAAAAGAACCCGACATACTAGTAGGAACAGTTAATCATCTACCCTTATTTTTCACCATTTAGACACTGAAACTTTTCATGCCCAAAATTATTTTTCACCATTTAGACACTGAAACTTTTCATGCCCAAAATTGAATAGCGCAAAACCACTAATTAATATATTAACATGTAGTGTGTGGAAATGTATGTGTAAATACATAACGTTGTAGTAGAAAGTATTATTTGGAGGATTTGTTGGTTTTTTCTTTGATACGGTTTCTTCACATATCGATATCAAATAAAACATGAATGGTTAATATATAGTTTTCTGTGAGATAGAGTACTTTGATACAGTGCTTTCACATATCGATATCAAATAAAACATGAATGATTAATATATAGTTTTGTGTGAGATAGAGATATCAAATAAAACATGAATGGTTAATATATAGTTTTCTGTGAGATAGAGTACTTTGATACAGTGCTTTCACATATCGATATCAAATAAAACATGAATGATTAATATATAGTTTTGTGTGAGATAGAGATATGCCGAAGAAGTATATATAGGAACATTAGGGAATTTTGTATTTTGGTTATTTTATATCACATTTTTTTTTATAAACATTACAATTTTTTATTTAATATTGGATAATAAATATTTAATTCACAAATTAACATTATAAATGCAATAGTATTTTTTTCTTTATAAACATTACATTTTTTATTATTTAATATTGGATAATAAATATTTAATTCACAAATATAACATTATAAATGCAATAGTATTTGGAAAACGTGAATATCAAAATTCGTTATTTTTACTTTGATACCATTTTTAAACAATTAAATTTTTCCCACATAATTTTGAAAACCACATATCAAATCATCGAGAAAGCAACTTTGCCACAACTTCATTGCATCCAATATAAAATGAAAGGAACCCACATCAACATAACTTGATGTACATGGAAACCAAACTTTTATTCCCCAAATTTTTCATATGATAGCGCTGTCAAAAAATGAAGTACTTGTGGAGAGACGTTGAGACTACAGTGTCCCTTCAAGGAGCGTTTCACAAGGCTTTCGAAGAATTTACATGCAAAGGATACAAAGTCCTTAAAGAATGGAAGCTAAGCCCCTCCACGAACATGAAATCAGTGTTTGGAAAGAAACACTTATGAGATTAGCTTATTGTTATTGTGACGGGCATGTACAGGTGCTTTGGACTGTGAGCACAACCCACCGAAAATCCCAGTGTTTTACGATTTTAGCAATCCAAAGAAATCTGATACATTGAGGGTTAATTTGGAATGTTGAGTGGAGCGTGTAGGGAAGTTGTGACTGATAACATGTTGCATTTTCGGAGGAAGGAACTGAGATGTACGTAGCAGAAAGTTTGCGTAACTATTTTCCACATTGAGGGTTAATTTGGAATGTTGAGTGGAGCATGAACGGAAGTTATGACTGATAACATGTTGTATGTACGGAGAAAGGAACTGAGATGTACGTAGCAGAAAGTTTGCGTAACTATTTTCCACATACATTTGCTCTTGCATTCTTTGTTTGTGTCACCATTCTATATATTCATTTTTTCTTGTACACTTTTTTTCTACGCAATATATTTCTCTTGCATTCTTTGTTTGTGTCACCATTCTATATATTCATTTTTTCTTGTACACTTTTTTTCTACGCAATATAGTAACAGTTTGATATTAAATTAATATATAAAAGTTTTTTTTACATATTTTTGTTCGCTTAGAACTTCATCATTTATGGTATTATTGGACATAGTATAGCAATGTCAGGCATAACAGTGTCGTAGCACTCACGTATGGATTAAACACATAAAATTAATTTTTTCTTCTTTTAAAATGAGTTCTTAGGCACTAATTGAAAATAAATCACTCTCTACCAGTAGAATTATGTCGCATCATGGTTTGCTCTGCCAATAGAAAATTAAAAATAAGATTTTTGGAAATTAAAAATTATGTTTTAATTTACTTGAAAAAAGAAATATTCAGGATTTTACAGAAAATTTGGTTAAAATTGCAAAAAAACCACAAACTAATCAAATGTCAATGAAATTCAATTGCGAGGAAAGTGCAATAGTTGAGGGTGAAAAAAATATAGTCATTTTTATCATGTAATAGTCATTCTTTTCATGTAGTTTCAACTCTCAACTCCGGATCTACTAAGCATAGAGAGGAATCCCATATTTTTTTATACTAAAATACTCAAAATATTTGATCATCGTCATTGCCTGATAAACTAATAAAGATGGATCTAATTTGGTTTATTTATTAATTTTATAATTCTAATTATTAATTTTATTTTATTTTTATTTTTTATTTATATGTATTTTTGTCTAGTTAAAATGTTTTAATTAGTAATTAGTGATTTTATTCTTATATTTTTATATTTTATTTTATTTTATTTATATTGTTATGTAATTTCAGTGAATCAAAATGTTTACATTACATAACATCATATCATATAATATAGCCATACAATATCTCTTCTATACTAGGGTAGGGAAGGCCTCTTGACATAATCATAATTTATTTTTGTAACTGTTTTTTATTTTACTTACTAACTCATATTTAAAGTGTGCTTCATTTTTGTGATCTTTTTTAGATTTCTTCACTAACTCGTAATTTCTTCATTTCTATTAACTTTTTGGACTTTCTTGTGCTAGAATCTAGCTAAAAATTTTGAGTTGAAATCTTGATTTGTGTTATTTAAATGCATATTTTGACTGTATATATGGGTTCAGCGCCATCAAAAGCTCCTATGGCACGAATCTAGTTGAAAATTTTGAGTTGAAATCTTGATTTGTGTTATTTAAATGGGTTTTTTGAATGCATAATTCAGCACCCTCAAAAATTCCTAAAGCACTTTGATTGTGCGGTGTTGGTTCAGGTGCACAGCAAAATTAAATAAACACAGAATTATCACAGCAGAACAATCAAGCACATAGGAGACAATTTTTAACGTGGTTCACCCAACCAATCTGGGCTACGTCCACCAAACATACGCATCAGGAATTTATTAATCAAATTGGAGATTACATCAAGAAATCCTCACACTCTCTTAGCAAACATCCGAATGGTTGCTTGTTATATAGCCTAGAGAATCTAACAGCCTCATTAATTCCCTCACATCAAATATAGGAGGCATTAACTCCCTCCCAACAACCTGGAGTTAATCTAGGACCTGAATTCCTATTGTTGTCACCAGCTGAGATTTTTCCTATTTCATTACAAACAGAAAATCTCAACAATCTCCACCTTGACAACAATTCGCTTGATGCCCTGTTATTATTATTTTATCTTTTCTGCAAGCCAAGAGAAGCCAAACACCAGCGTAGCTTCTCCAACAAAATTGGTTTCGTGAACATGTCTGCACAGTTCTCCTTTGTATGCACCCTTTCAAGAGAAACTCCCCTTTCAGTGATAACCTGTCTTACAAAATGATATTTGATTGGAATATGCTTTGATTTACTATGATAGGCCGGATTCTTAGCCAAATGTATTGCACTTTGAGTGTCACAAAGTAACCTGATGTTATCCTGTAACCTACCAAACTCACCAACCAAACCTTTCAACCAAACCGCCTCTTTGCAAGCATGCGAAGCAGCAATGTATTCTGCTTCAGTAGTGGATAAAGCAACAATGTTCTGTAGCTTTGACATCCAACTTATAGCTCCACCTGCAAGAGTAAAGACGTACCCTGAAGTTGATCTTCTCTTATCCAAATCACCTGCAAAATCGGAATCAACATATCCGCAAACAAATTCACTACTCTTATTGTAAGAAATACAATAACTACTTGTGCCTCTCAAGTACCGAAGCACCCATTTTACTGCTGACCAGTGCTCTTTACCTGGATTTGCCATGTACCTGCTGACAACCCCAACTGCATGAGAAATATCTGGTCGCGTACACACCATCGCATACATCAAACATCCTACTACATTGGCATAAGGAATTCGAGACATATAATCCTTTTCTTCATCTGTATTAGGACATAAACTCGAAGAAAGCTTAAAATGGGAAGGTAAAGGGACTGACACAGGCTTCACATTATTCATACCAAACCTCAAAAGTATTTTCTCAACATACTTCTGTTGTGATAGCCACAGCTTACCATTACTCCTGTCTCTGAAAATCTCCATGCCCAAAATCTATCTTGCGGCTCCTAGATCTTTCATATCAAACGTCCTTGCCATCTGAGTCTTCAACCTGTTGATTTCTTCAATGCTTTTGCTTGCTAAAAGCATATCATCAAAATATAACACTAAGATAATGAACATGCCATTATTTAACTGCTTAAAATAAACACAATGATCATATTCACTTCTTACATATTTCTGACTCAACATGAAAGAATCAAACTTCTTATACCACTGCCGAGGCGACTGCTTCAGGCCATATAATGACTTCTTGAGCCTGCAGACAAATTTCGCATTGCGATGCTGAACAAACCCTTCCGGTTGTTCCATATATATTTCCTCATCTAAATCACCATGTAGAAATGCAGTCTTAACATCTAACTGCTGCAACTCCAAATCAAACAAAGCCACTAATGCTAACACAATTCTAATTGAAACAATTTTAACAACTGGTGAAAATATCTCATGAAAGTCTATGCCAGCTTTCTGAGAAAACCCTTTTGCAACCAGCCGAGCTTTGTACCTGTCTTCCGTATCATTCACACCCCATTTTAGCTTGAAGACCCATTTGCACCCTACAGTTTTCCTGCCTTTGGGAAGTTCAACGAGATCCCACGTGCCATTCTTACCTAAGGCCATCATTTCTTCCTTCATGGCTGCTTTCCATTTGTCACTATTTGAACCTTCTACAGCTTCCTGATAACACAAAGGTTCATCATCATTAGCGATCAAAGCAACTGAAGTAACATGATCATCATACCTTCTCGGAGGGCGTATGATCCTTGTAGACCTCCTTAAGAATGTTTCTGGTGCTTCCACAATTGGCTGTCTATCAACTGTAGGAATTTCTTCATGATCGCCATCTGAGACATGTTCATGTCCTCCATCTGAACCCTGTTCATAATCTGATTCAGAAACGTGTTCATGACTAGAATCTGAACTATGGTCGTTATGACTATCATTAGAAATGCTGTCAAACTGAATATGCTGGAAATCAGATACATCATCCTGTTTCAATCTTCTATCTACATCTAACTGTACAAGAGAGGATTCATTAAACTTTACATCTCTGTTGATGATGATTTTGTGGGTAGTAGGATCCCACAATCTAAATCCCTTTGTTCCATCACCATACCCAACAAACATATACCTTTTAGATTTTGGATCTAATTTAGTTCGCTGATGTTTAGGCACTAGAGCATATGCATCACAGCCAAACACTCTGAGTTTAGAATAGTCACAAGGGTGTCCTTTCCATACCTCTTGCGGAATCTTGCAGCGTATTGCCGTTGATGGAGATCGGTTTATCACATAACAAGTTGTTGCCACCGCTTCCGTCCACAACTCCTTTTGCAACCCGGCGTTACTCAGCATACACCTTGCTCTCTCTAGAAGAGTCCTGTTCATGCGTTCAGCAACTCCATTCTGCTGAGGAGTATAAACCGTGGTATTATGTCTTTCGATCCCTGCATCCTTGCAATAGCTGTCAAACTCCTTGGAGGAAAACTCACCACCATTGTCAGTTCTTAAACATTTTATAGTTCTACCAGTGCTGTTTTCTACCAATGCTCTAAACTACTTGAAAACTGTAAAAACATCAGACTTCTTTTTCAACATGTAGACCCAAACTTTCCAAGAAAAGTCATCAATGAATGATACAAAATAAGACGAACCACCATATGACACTGTAGGGGCTGGACCCCAAACATCTGAATGGATATAATCAAGTATGCCTTTACTAGTATGTTTGCCTGTTTTAAACTTTTGTTTACTTTGTTTACCAAACAGACAATGTTTACAGAAATCCAATTTTCCAGATCTTAGATTAGGAAGTAACTTTCGGTCAGCCAAAATTTTCAATCCTCTTTCACTCATATGCCCCAATCTTTGATGCCATAAGTGAATGGAACTACTGTCATGTTCAGACACAGACACATGATCTGACCCAATTCTACCTTCTAACTGAAATAGATTTCCTACTTTCTTAGCTTTCATCACTAGTAAGATACCTTTATAGATTTTCATAACTCCACCTTGAATTACAGTTTTATATCCATTCGTATCCAGTGCTCCTAATGAAATTAGATTTTTTCTTAGATCTGGTACATGTCTCACATCAGTTAATATTTTGGTTGTGCCATCAAACATTTGTAGTTGTACACTTCCTATTCGAACAATACTGCAAGTGACATCATTGCCCATGTACACGACTCCATCATCAACTGATCTATATGTTTTAAACCAATCTTTATGAATACACATGTGGTTAGACGCCCTGGAATCTAACAACCAATGTTGATCATGTTTTGAAATATTAACTGACAATACCTCATCACTCATACCTGAACTAGATACTGAACCTGTATCTGTGGTGTTGGCTTCCTTCTTTTCTGTCGAAGAGCCTTCTTTAGCAGCCTGCTTTCGCTTCCAGCAATCCTTTTTCAGATGTCCAGCCTTGCCACAATGCCAACACTTCACCTTTGGCTTCTTTCCTTTGGATTTTGAACGAGAGTCGCTATGCTTTCCCCCGAAGTGTCTCTCTCGTGAGCGACCTCTGGCCATCATTACCTCTGATGTAGAGGTGTCTGCATTCAACCTTTTCCTCGTTTCCTCAGCCAACAAGGCTCCAACAACATCGTCAAACTCAAGGATGTCTGATGTACTAAAGCTTATGGAAGTAACAAAGTGATCCCAAGATTCAGGCAATGAACATAATAGAGTTATTGCCTTATCCTCTGAATCAAATTTCACATCTAGACTGTCTAATTGCACCAATAAGGTATTAAAAACATTCAGGTGATCAGCAATTGAGGTACCTTCTTTCATCCGCAAACCATAAAGCTGCCGCTTCAGGAGAATCCGATTTGTCAAAGATTTCGTCATATAGAGCTTCTCAAGCTTCGTCCACAGGCCTGCGGCGGTTTTCTCTGACACAATGTTGAACAGAACATCGTCCGCCAGACATAACCGAATTGCGCTCAGAGCTCTATCGTCCATCTCATCCCAATCATCCTCCGTCATGGAAGGAGGTCTTTTGTTTTTCCCCAACAGTGCTTTCGCCACACCTTGTTGAACCAGCAGATCGTGCATCTTTACCTTCCAGATCTCAAAATTATTCTTGCCATTGAATTTCTCAATTTCAAACCGGGCACTTTGAGTTTTCGCCATTTGTATCAACAAAAAACACAATAATCTCCAATATCCAACCAGCAATTTAAAAAAAAATTGCCTATGCCTTTGAAACAAAATATCTTCCCTTCACACAAAACATTTCTGCCTATGTCTTTGTACCTTTGCCTTTATTTAAAAAAAAAAAATATGTTACATAACCCTTATAACTCCCCTTTTTGTTTAAAAATAATTACGTACTCCTTTTATTTTAATGCCATTAACCAAAAAAGGATGAGTACGTATTTACTTTAATGGCATTAAAATAACAACCGAATTTCCTTTGATTTTTGTTTTGTCACACGGATTCCTCTCCGCTTACATCCATGTTTGCAGTTGTTAAAAAATAAATTACAGTGCTGTTTATCTTTCTTTCAGCTGAATTCGGGCACTTAACAAAAAAACCGCGCAGGGGCAATTTACCAACGCGCAGGGGTAATTACATTCTGGCAATTAACAAATGCGTTCAACTCAATACGCACCACTCAATAATATTACGCAGCACCAGCAATATTTAAAACAAGAAACAGGGTCCACGCATGTACAGAACCGCACCTCCAATCAAAACTCACAGCAATAACAAAAAACAGCCCACCAGCATGAATTAACAGTACCCGCAATATGTAAAAACAGCGCACCAGTTCAACATACCAATTCAGCACGTAAACAGCTCCGGCAACAGCGTGCTCAATGTGTGCTCAATGGAGATCCACGCAGGTATTTCAGCGCTCAAATCACGCAGCAACAGCACCTTACACAGCGTGACAGCTCCCTCCAGCGCCTAGACCACGCACGCAGGACTCCAGCATCAGTATTCACACGCAGGCGGACAGGCGTTCTCCAGGCAGTTTGAACAGTAAGCTTCCACACGCAGCGCTCCACCTCCACCAGTCAGACACACACCAGCACCTCCAACATGCTCTGATACCAATTGTTGGTTCAGGTGCACAGCAAAATTAAATAAACACAGAATTATCACAGCAGAACAATCAAGCACATAGGAGACAATTTTTAACGTGGTTCACCCAACCAATCTGGGCTACGTCCACCAAACATAGGCATCAGGAATTTATTAATCAAATTGGAGATTACATCAAGAAATCCTCACACTTTCTTAGCAAATATCCGAATGGTTGCCTGTTATATAGCCTAGAGAATCTAACAGCCTTATTAATTCCCTCACATCAAATATAGGAGGCATTAAGTCCCTCCCAACAACCTTGAGTTAATCTAGGACCTGAATTCCTATTGTTGTCACCAGCTGAGATTTTTCCTATTTCATTACAAACAGAAAATCTCAACATGCGGGAGTTAACTATCAAACTTGTTATTTCAATAAATTTCTATTAAATTTTAAAAATATTAAATCTAAAAAACCCCAAAAAAACTTCCAAAAATCCTCACTAAACACAACTTGTTTAAGATAATAAAAATTTCATCAATCAAATCAAACAATCAAACTATCGAAATATTTTTTCCCATTGTGATTTATAAAATTAATCTTAATAAAATCACAATTTTCCTTTGACTGCAAAATTTAACCAAATTTTAACGAGTGAGGATGCCGAGCTCCGTATGAAGAGCGCGTATCCCATGTTGACCAACGTTAGGAGGAATGCGTGGTCCAAGGTCAAAGTGGAAACAGGTGTGGGGCCCGCCCTCGTAACACGAGACCATTTTTCTCCTAGTAAATCCAAGTATGGAATAGGCGACTCTTTCCAATGGTGAGCACTGGACCATGTGGTATGATTTTTCAATATTGAAAGATTTATGATTTGAAGGTTTTTATTTAAAAAACGTTATATTTTTATTAGTTCAAGTGAAATTACAACAAAAAAAACAATAAAAATTCGGACATCCTGTTATTCGTTTTTTAACAAATTTATTTCCAAGTTTTGTTATTTGGATCAACACTTGTATGAAGTCACTTTTTCGCAAAAATAAATTTTATTTTATTAATGTATTAAAAAATAAAAAAAAATTTATTAATTTATTAATGAATTTATATTTTATTTATTTATTTTTTAATTTTATTTCTTTTAAAGTAAATTTAAAAAATTATTAGATAAATTTCTAGAGCTCTTATTTATTGATAAACTTATCCAATCTAAACATAAAAAACAATATACTCCTTTATTAAAATTAAAAATTAAAAAATAATATACTCGAACTGGAATTCCAAAGGATAAACTTTTAAAACCTTGTCCATTGGCCATTCCTTTATATTATTGTAAAATTTTTAAAATAGTTTTAAAGAGGTGAGTATATAAGTACAAATAAGTAATATTTTTAATTAGAATACAGTTTTATTTAATGATAAAAGGTTTAAGTTTCATTTATTTATTTTTATAAAAAATATTATAATTTAAGTTAAAATAACCAAGTTTAATAATTTTATGTTTTTTTGGTTTTTTTTACTCGAATATAGTGATATAATTTTATCATTTTTTATTAAGGGAAATTTATTTCAAATATCTAAATAGATTGAAAGTATTTTTTTAAGTGATAGTGAGTTTGTATACATCTAAAATTTTATATTTACAATTTTAACAATTTTTTTAAATTTGAAAATTTGTTTAAAAAGTGTAAAAATGTATGATGTTTAGATTTTGCTCATTAAAAAATAACTAAAATATTATAAAACAAAATTTTACACAAAAATTGTAAAGAAAAGTTAATTATAAAGTTTAATTTATTCACTTATTGCTTCTAGAGGCCTCTCGAGCCCAATATGGTAGAGATTTTAAATGCAATGTTCAATATTTTGACTAAGTCAAATTATCTAAAACCAAAAATAAAATTAAATAAAAATATTAATGTACATTTGTAAATATTTTTAATATGTTTAAAATTTAGGCATTAGATTCTAACGGTTATATTATGGGTCTCTACATTGTGCTCTCTCTATTTTGAAGATGAACCACACTTATGGTTAAGAACCCATCAATCCAAAAAGTGGCATGTGATTTTTTCTGGAAAAAACTTTCCTTTATACAAATTATTGATCATAGAAGCTTCAATTCTGACATTTTACCTAGCTCAAAATAAAATTAAAAAATAAAAATAATGAAATAAAAATAACCCTATAAAAATAAAATAAAACTAGCCCATGCTATTGACCCTTGGTATTTGTGTGAAGTATAGTTTATTTAAAGGGGGGAATTAAAGGACCGTAGATGTATCTCAACTTAGGATCTACCAAGCAATCAAATGTGTAGATATTAAAGCCTCTTTTAGAGTGAAATGAGATTTGATCCCTCTCTGCGCTTGGTAGATCTAGAGTTAAGATGGATAAAAATTGTCTAAAAATGTGTTGGGAAAAGTGAAAAAATGTATTATATTTAGATTATGCTCATCTAAAAATGAACTAAAATACTACAAAGATAAATTTTACACAATTTTTTTTATAAAAAAAAATAACTATAAAGTTCATTTTATTCATTTATTTTTCCCCAGAGGATTATAGAAATCCACTTGCTCCTTGACCACTATTATTTTAGCATTGATCGATGCAACTTATAATTTTTAACTTTGAAAATTAAATATTTATTTTTCAATATTATTAAAAAAATATTTTTCCAAACATTTGAGCAGACTATAACTAGAAAGCCTTATTGCAGCATTTGCACAAGATAATGGCATATGACTAATCTTACATATTTTATGAAATAATTTATGGATACAGTTTATTCATATATTATTTTTAGATATTTGTGTAGTGATTTTTTATTCTTAAACTTTGAAGGAAGTAAATAATATATTTAGCATCAATTACTTTCGACCATAATTAAAAAAACGTCTTTCAATAAAAAATGGATAGAATAAGATGCAAATAAATATATTTTCTCGGAGTTACTTCTCACCATTATTTAGTAATGATTACCACCCACCAAAATTTATTTAAGTCCATGTGTCTTAGTAACCAATTAATTTCACCACTCACATCTTAATTTATTAGTTTTGCCAAAGCAAGACTATAGGGTTCCATTTCCTTGTTAGCCATTATTCATTTTTTTCCATAACATAACTAAGTTATCCTGCAACACTTGTTAACTTATATTTTTATCCACTTCAAAAAAGAAAGAAAGAAAATTATTTTAACGTGCACAAGGCTAAAAATAGCCTAAAAATAGCCTACGAGACAGATTGCTTCTTCCTCCCATTGATGTATTGGGCCCATTTCCTGTGAAGCCTCACAATAAACGCACCCAGCTTGTTAAGAAACCCGCCAAAATATCTGCATAATATATGAAAAATTATCCCAAAATTTAATCATCTCTTCATATTCATTTTTTTATTATTATAATTTTTTAATAATAAAATTGAATTTAATCAAAACTTTAAATTTTAATCAAAATATTTAAAAAGTTTGTATTGAAAATTATCCTAAAAATTATTCATTTCATTAGATTCTTTTTCTTTGAAGCCCAATTAAAACTAGTCGTCCCTCTTGGTCAAAAGTAGCCATTTTTCTAGCCGTTTGAATGGATTGGTTTCTCTATTTAACTTGCTACCTTGACCTAATTCTTCATCTTGTTGTGACAATCAACCACACTTGCTGGTTCGAAACACATGACAAATGAATTTTGATGTGAGTATTACTGAAAACTTGTCTAAAAACTTGATATGGATCACAAAAGCCTTAATTCAATCAAATAAAATTATGTGAAATATATTTATTTAATTTTTTTTAAGATAATCTTTAAATTAATTGTTCTAACATAAGTCAATCCATAATCAAAGTAAAGTGAAATGATCTGAATATTGTGTAAACTAAAATAAATTAAAAAATCTAAGATTCACTGTTCTCAAAGTATATCTCTAGAAAGAAAAACAAGTCGTAAGCCCCAAAAAAAATAATGAAACATAAAAATCTAAAACTAATCCAATAGCTAATTAATTCCTCTCGTTATGAAATAAAACAAAAAAAGAAACTTTAAAAATAAAATTCATTACCAAAATTTATATTAATGAAAAAAAAAAACAAAGTTAAAAAATAAAATTCATTACCAAAATTTATATTAATAAAAATTGCGAAAAAACAAAACTTTAAAAATCAAATTCGTTATCAAAATTTATATTAAAAAAAAACAATAAATTTACATAATTTTAATAATATCATTTTAAAAAATGACGTTTCAATTTACAGAAATTTAATAATTATTATTTAAATAAAATCTATGTATCGATTTACAATTTTTTTAAAAGATTATCTCTTACATCTTTTATTTAAAATGAAATATGTAAAAAATAACACCGTAGATGCAGCTATTCATCGAAACCATTAAACCCTACCTTATTTTCGGGTCAATTTTCGGAGACGCTGCTTACTTAAATTGAGGAGCAGTGTGTCTTCTTGGCAGCGCAGGCAATCCAAGGGATTTGAGTGGCAGTGTGTCTTCTTGGCAGCGCAGGCAATCCAAGGGATTTGAGTGCCGAGAGGATCTCCATTCGGAAAACACTTTCCTGCTTCAATTTCATATATAAAATGACCCGGGGCAGTGATTTCAATCAGCGGCCTGGCAATGATGGCATGAACAAATATGATGATATGATGCTGTTTGCCACAATCTGTATTATTGTGATTTTAATCGCCATTTTGCTGCGCGTTTGTGGCACAATTATTTTACAGTGTGCTAGATTTATCGGACGGAGTGGGCAGAGATCAGGTTTTATGCAGCATCAGTCTTATTTTACGGTAGAAGAACCGACGACGCTGCGGAACGTGGGGCTGGATTCTGCGATATTAGAGACGCTGCCCAAGTTTGTGTATAGATCGCAGAATGGCACGGATGGGTTAGAGTGCGCAGTCTGCCTGTGCGAGTGGGAGGAGAATGAGAAAGGCAGGCTTTTGCCCAATTGCGGCCACAGTTTTCATGTTGAGTGTATCGATATGTGGTTTCTTTGGCATTCCACTTGTCCCCTTTGCAGAACCGCCGCCCAGCCTGAACATCCAGTTTTGGAATCCGCTAGAATAGGGCAGGTTTCGGCTACAATTCCGACGCCAATTGCTTCAGGGCTTGATCATAATCTGAATTCGGAGCAAGGGCAAACTGCAAGCTCTGAAGAAGAATATGATCCGCAATATAGCCCACCAAATACATTATCTTCGTGTGGGCAGGACCAGATGAATGTAGATATGGATGAGGGAACCTCGGGTGGAAGAGCATTAATGCCTCATATTGCCATTGATATACCCAAGAGGCCCCATGTCTTCTGGTCACCTGGCGAAGGCCATATGCCAAATGATTCGCAGTCATCTTCGAAAGCTCCGGTTTCTGACGTGCGTTCGCTTACCAACCAGCTTACCAGAGACAGCGAGAGGAAGATATCCCCATCGGATCATCCTGGTGAACGCGATCTTGAACACGACGGCGCAGCGCAGAGCCAGTAGAGTGGGGAAACCCTAACTTGTAGAAATCATACACATATGTTATCGATGGTAGATGGTGATGTGCGGTTCTGTCGTTCTTTTTTATGGTATGCCAAAGTAAAATGCTTCACAAAAGTAATAAAAATCGGTTCTCGTTGAATTTTGCATAACGTCAATCCGTTGATTTCAGTTCGAATCTTGACTCTGTTTGTTCGATTCAAATCAAATTCGTTTCGTTTAATTAAATTGCATTGCAGATAGATTTTTGTCAGATTTAATTTATATTATAGGTTAAAATTTCAAGTAATGGTGTGTTGGATTAAGGATGGGAGTATCCATTGCAGTGAATGAATTAATGAAATATAGATTAATTGATTTTTAGAGGTTACTTTTCATTAGTTATAGGTTTAATTCTCAGAGAATAGGTTGAAGAAGGGAGAATACAAACTATTTCTCCAAGTATTTAGATTTTACCTTTTAAACTCAACTTGATTTGGGGAAAAAATTACAATAATGCTTTCTCAGTGGTCTTGAAGATTTGCAACGCTTTGAAAATTTGTAATGCTCGTCTGTTTGAGAGAGTGTAAGATTGAGTAAGTTTTCGCACTAGCCCAAAGGGACATGCTCAAAGCCCAAAGGGACTTGGTTAATCGCACTAGCTCCTATGGTCCTTTGATATTATTGTTTGGGACAGAAGATGGCACAAAACGCGTCCGCTAACACAATTGTTTGTGGCTGAAGATGGCGTAAATTAACTCAACTCTTTAATATATGATACTTCATAATTGAGAAAACTCTTTGAAAACAATGCGAGGAGGCGCTCTTGATTTGTAGACTTATTTTGAGAAATAATATCTTCGTCCACAGATAATTTAATAAATGGAGATCCAATCTGTTTGGCCTTCAAATTGAGCATCTATAATAGAGACGCACAGTTCAACATTGGTTTGCCTTATGATAAATTTATTTGGATATTTACAACTTTAGGGAGAGAAGATCCGAAGTAAGCCCGAAGCTTATGATAATTTTATTTGGATGTTTATAACTTTATGGAGAGAAGATCAAAAGTAAGACTCAGATACTTCAGCAATCTTGGTAAACAATGAAATTAGTAAAAGGTATGGTGGAACCGTGATGGTTAAACGGGAAATGAATTTTTTTGGGGTGATTGTTAAATTATTATCAACTAACAAGTTTGGGAATCCATGGGAGAGAACCCAAGAATGAGATTTGTCAAGCACGAGACAGTTAGAGAGATTTAGTTACACTCTCTCTTTCCTCATAGAAAAGGCATCTCACTGGGAAAATGGGTTGAGGAAAGGCAAATAAAAGAAACGCTGAGCCCCCTGAAGATAGAGAGGAGATGACAAAACTGCAGGCATGACCCTGACATTAAGCGGCTCTTAAGATGAGCTGTGAACCAGTGGAGACCTTGAATTTTGATGCCAGTGAATTAAACCCTAGAGGTCACTCTTCTGAAAGCTTAGTGCTCCAGGGAGAGAAACAACCGTAATTTTAGTTCTCGTGCTTGGGAGGAGAGTTGTACTCTCAATTGGATTGCTTGGCTCTAATGTTGAAATGTAATTTCAATTGTTGCATTTATTGCAGAAAACCGCCAGTTTATTCAGCAAGAAGGGACCTTCGGGATTGACTGTCAACCGTCCATTTAAAGAGGACAAGATCAACGGTTGGTAGCTCATGAGAGTGAGGGTACTTCACTCTGCCCTGTCCCTGGATTTTTCGTGTGATACGGTTAAAACAAAATCAATTTACCACCATGAATGTATTTTTTTTTTTGTTCTAGAGTATGTAATATGCAGCAGCGTAGAAACAAATTTTTTGAATATGCAATGTAATGAAAACCCAATACGTAGCAGCAGCAGCGCGCAAATGAAAAAAGGGTTTTTACACACAGCAGTGTAATAAGCAGTGAATGAAATTTTTTTTTTTTTACACACATCAGTGTGAAAATTTGTAAGCTGAGACAGAGCATTTTGTTTTTTAATGCACAGCAGTGCTGAGACAAAGTATTTTTTTTTGGAACTGCATCTGAAGAGTACTTGTGTAATCCCTCTATCAGAGGAAGTTAATTTTGTAATAGTCAGTATTGGTAATGAATGAAAAGTTTTTTTTTGGTGCCTCAAAAACTTTGTCCCCTGTGTTAAAATAGGGCATTATTCTCTGTTCATTTTGTTTGGAATTATCAGAAATTCTCAACATGGTATCAGAGCTTGTCCGGGCTCTTTGAAGGTGTCAAAGAAGCTGAAGGAAGGATTTCTTGCTGCAACAGCTTCTCCAGCAGAGTGAAGAAACAGTCAAGAAATAATCCAAGGTATTTCTCAAGATTAGTTTTTTGTTGAGGACATCCATTTATTTTAATACACAGTCAAGTATTTTGAAGCATAGTTAAGAGTGCAAGAATGGCTAGAGCCAGCACTAGCATGGGTATATGTAATACTCAGATCCTACAATTTAATGGGAAGAACTATGACTATTGGGCAATAACTATGAAAGCTTTGCTTACTTCCCAAGACCTATGGGAATTTGGTTAGGATGGTTTTGAAGAACCAACAGATGAAAATGAGTTCAATAATTTAACTCAGGCAGAGAAAGATCTGTTGAAGAGCAATAGGAAGAAGGATTCTAAAGCCATCTATTTTTTGTATCAAGCAGTGCATGAGAGTGTGTTTCCAAGGATAGCAGCAGCAGCTAAGAGATCCAAAGAAGAATGGGAAACTCTCAAGATAGTGTATCAAGGCATGGAGAAAGTGAAGACAACAAAACTACAGTTGCTGAGGAGAGATTTTGAGACTCTCTCAATGAAGGAGTTAGATAATATTGACTCATTCTTCACACATGTGATTGGTCTGGTCACACAAATAAGGTCTCATGGAGAGATTCTTGAAGAAAGGAGGATTGTGGAGAAACTATTGAGGATCCTACCCTCAACGTTCGATGTGATTGTCAACACCATAGAAGATACAAAGGATCTCACAAACTTCTCAGTTGATGAAGTACATGCATTACTGATAACACATGAGCAGAGATTGAGTAGGAATGAAAACTCATCTCTAGAGCATGCCTTTAAGACCTAGATGTTCTTTGGAAGAGGAAGAGGTCAAGGCAGAGGAAACAAGAAAGGAAGAGGTAGTAATCCAAATCAGAACCAAGGCTAAGGCAGCAGTCAACAAAGTGGACAACATCATGCTCAAGGACAAAGGTATGATAAATCCAATGTCCAATGTCACTATTGTAAAAAATATGGGCATTATGCAAATGAATGTAGGAAGAAGCAGCATGATATGAGTAATAGAACTAGTGCAAATTTCACTAGAGAAAATATCAGCCAAGATAATTTGTTTTTAGCCTGTAATATGGCTGAAGAAAAGAGTGAAGATGTATGGTTTCTAGACTCCGATTGCAGTAACCATATGACAGGAAACATAGCCCTGTTTTCTATGTTAGATCAGAGTGTGAAGTCACAAGTCACACTAGGGATTGATAATAAAGTTTCTGTTATGGGAAAAGGAGAAGTAAATGTCTTAACAAAGAAAGGTGAAAAGAAAACCATAGAAGATGTTTATTATGTTCCTGGAATGAAATGTAACCTCTTAAGTATTGAATAGCTTGTTCAAAAGGGGTACAATGTTTTCTTTGTGAATGATGTATGCACCATCATGGATAAAACACCCAGTAAACAATGTATTGTTGAAGTGAAGATGACAAGGAACAGGATGTTCCCTCTTAGAATGAAAGCAGATTTAAAAAATGGAGAAGAAATAGCAGCAGTGACACAAGAGGCTTTCCAAAGCGAACCAAAAGATGAAAATTGGTTGTGGCACTTGAGATTTGGACATCTCAACTTTGGAGGTATTAACTTGTTGAATAGAAAAGGAATGGTAAGAGGATTACCATTGATAGAGAAACCATACAGCCTTTGTGAAGGTTGTATCTTGGGGAAACAACACAGAGAAAGTTTTCCATCTTGGAAAAGCAAAAGGGCAAAAGCACCCTTAGAGATTGTCCACTTAGATTTATGTGGACCGACGCAAACTCCATCACTTATAGGCAGCCACTATATGCTAACATTTATTGATGATTTTACTAGAAAAACTTGGGTTTATTTCCTGAAGAACAAAAGTGAAGTGTTTGAAAGATTTTGCAATCTCAAAGCACTTGTAGAAAACCAAAGTGGGCTGCATATCAAAGTTCTAAGAACTGATAGAGGAGGTGAGTATATCTCCAAGGAATTTCTACGTTTTTGTAGAGAAAATGGAATTCATAAGCAGTTTACCACTAGGTACACTCCACAGAAAAATGGAGTTGCCGAAAGGAAGAATAGGACAATCATGGATATGGCGAGGAGTATGTTAAAGGCAAAGCGTTTGCCAAATGATTATTGGGCTGACGCTGAACACTGTGCAGCGTACATTTTGAATAGATGCCCTACAAAAGCAGTCATGAACAGAGTGCCAGAAAAAGCATGGAGTAGGACAAAGCAAGGAGTCACCCACATGAAAGTTTTTGGATGTGTGGCTTATGCACACATTCTAGATCAACTAAGGAAGAAGTTGGACAACAAAGGGGAGAAATGTATTTTCATTGGATAACGTGAGGAATCCAAAGCTTACAAGTTGTATAACCCATCCACCAAGAAGTTTATTGTGAGTAGAGATGTTCATTTCATTGAGGAGGAAGCTTGGGATGGAAGCATAGAGAAAACTGTGAATGTTAAAAACTCTTTGTCACATGATGAAGATGATGAGGAGATGACTGAAATACATCCCCAAACAGCAGCACCAACATAAGGGCAGCAAGAGACACCCTTGAGGAGAAATGAAAGTGCTTCTCCAAGCACACCACAAGGAGGAAATTCAAGTGCTTCTTCAAGCACTTGTACACCAAACAAAAGAGGTAAGAAGTTCAGAAATTTAAGTGACATTTATGAACAAGAGGCAGCAAATAAAAGTATGAACTCTTTGTTTGCTTTATATTGTCATGTTCATGACCCTGTTCATTTCGAAGAAGCAATTAAAGATAGGAAATGGATAGAAGCTATGGATGAGGAGATCAATGCCATAGAAAGAAACAAGACATGGGATTTAGTTGAACTACCAAAAGGAAAAGAAGTCATTGGAGTTAAATGGGTCTACAAGACCAAGAGTAATGCTGAAGGCAAAATAGAAAGACACAAGGCAATACTGGTTGTCAAAGGATATAAGCAGCAATATGGGAGACACTATGAGGAAACTTTTGCACCGGTTGCTAGAATGGAAACCGTGAGAGCAGTGTTGTCCATAGCAGCATAAAACAAGTGGAAATTTTACCAAATGGACATGAAGTCAACATTCCTAAATGGAGTGTTAATGGAAGAGGTTTACATTGAGCAACCTCTAGGCTATGAAAAGAAAGGCTAAGAGCACAAAGTGTGCAGATTGAAAAAAGCTCTTTATGGGCTGAAGCAAGCACCAAGAGCGTGGTACAGTAGGATAGATTCCTATCTACTAGAAAATGGATTTGAAAAATGTGAGGGAGAACCCACTCTCTACATCAAAGAAAAGGATGGTAAATTACTAATTGTTGTGTTATATGTTGATGATGTTATTTTCACAGGTAATGATGATTACCTTATTGAAAATTTCAAAACAATCATGAAAGAAGAATTTGAAATCACTGACATGGGTTTGCTGAGATACTTCTTAGGAATAGAAGTAGAACAAATGGAAATGGGATTTTTATCTCACAAGCGAAATATGTTAATGAAGTGTTGGAAAGATTTAATATGCAGGAAAGCAAAGCAGCGATCACTCTCACAGTGATGGGATTAAAGCTCAGCAAAGAGGACAACAGCAAGGATTTTGATCCTAGTTTGTACAAGAGCATAGTTGGCAGCCTCATGTATTTGAGTGCAACTAGGCCAGATATAATGTATGCTATTAGTTTGATTTCTAGATTCATGGAGAGGCCAAAAGAAGCACATTGGCAAGCAGCAAAAAGGATTCTGAGGTATGTTAAAGGTACTAAAAGATTTGGCATTTTATATACTGTCTCAGAATGTTCAGATTTAATTGGATACATTGATAGTGATTGGGCTAGAAGTGTAGATGATCGGAAAAGCACATCCGGTTATGTTTTTCACATGGGTTCAGGAGCCATTTCACGGGCTTCTAAAAAACAGCCTATTGTAGCGTTGTCTACAACAGAGGCAGAATATGTGGCAGCTACAGCAGCAGCATGTCAAGCAGTTTGGATGAGAAGGATGTTAAGGAGCTTATGCCAAGAACAAGAAAAAGGAACTGTGATTTTTTGTGACAATAGCTCAGTGATTGCATTATCCAAGAATGTTGTGTTTCATAAGAGAACGAAACACATTGACACAAAGTTTCATTACATCAGGGAATTGGTAAATAATGGAGAAATTGTTTTAGAACACTGTAGAACTCAGGAGCAGGTTGCAGACATTCTGACCAAACCATTGGGGCAGAAAAGTTTTGAATTTTTGAGGAAATGTCTGGGTATGACTGATAAACCAGCAGTTGAAATTAAAGGGGAGTGTTGAAATGTAATTTCAACTACGGCATTTATTGCAGAAAACCGCCAGTTTATCCCCTGCATTGCTTTTGCCGAAAGCTGGTATTTCCCAGGGAGGCAGCGAGCATGTACATCGGCTGACACGTGGCCACAGCAACTTTTCCAAAACCACCATTCCCTGGTGCGTAAAGTTCATCAAGAAGGGACCTCCGGGATTGACCGTCAGCCATCCGTTTAAAGAGGGCAAGATCAACGGTTGGTAGCTCATGAGAGTGAGGGTACTTCACTCTGCCTCTCCCTGGATTTTCCGTGCGATATAGTTAAAACAAAATCAATTTACCGCCATGAATGTAATTAATAAATGTACTGTGGGCAGTAAACATAGGTAAAACTTTTAATTTTTTATTTTTTTATTCACGGGAGTAGCACAAGTCCGTTGACTATGTAATATGTTCTTTTTTGTTGTTCTGGAGTATGTAATACGCTGCAACATAGAAACAAATTTTTTGAATATGCAATGTAATGAAAACCCAATACGCAGTAGCAGCGCGCGAATGAAAAGAGGGTTTTTACACACAGTAGTGTAATACGCAGTGCGCGAATGAAAAAGTTTTTTTTCACACAGCAGTGTGAAAATTTGTAAGCTGACATAGAGCATTTTGTTTTGTAATGCACAGCAGTGCTAAGACAGAGTATTATTTTTGGAACTGCATCTGAAGAGTACTTGTGTAATCTCTCTGTTAGAGGAAGTTTGTTAATTTTGTAACAGTCAGTATTGGTAATGAATGAAAAGTTTTTTTTGGTGCCTCAAAAACTCTGTCCCCTGTGTTAAAAGAGAGCATTATTCTCTGTTCATTTTGTTTGGAATTATCAGAAATCCACAACATCTAATTGATTAGATAAATATGGTGACACAATGTACATGTTTTAAAAGTATGTTGTTTATGTGTGAATGATCTATTTCTTTAGGAATAGTTGAAAAATTCTCATTCAAATTACAACAAAGAAATCGTTGGAACTGTTATAGTTTTAAAAACTAATCGTGAAATAATATTTGACTCTAAATATCATGAATTCCAATACTCTATTACTGAAAATTAAAATCTTCAGAGTGTTCCTATACAATGGGAAGGTGAATAAGTGAAACCTCCCAGACACCACGCATGCTCAAGATTAGCAAATACGTTGTTCCCATTGCACAAGATGAATGGTGTTGACGGTAGGGTTAATAGGGTTACCAACCAAAAAATTGACTCAAAAAGAGGAAAGAAAACTAAGAGTCTATCCAAACCCAGTTCAAATACTTGGGTTCGAGCACAAGCGAAACAAAAACTGTTTAAGAATCTGACAGAGACCGGTTTAGCTTCCGGGTCAAGCTAACTTAAGTAAGCAACCCAAAACCCTGTCCACACCGTAGCTAATAGGGACAATTATTTCCATAAATGAGCAGAGTCAGGTCTGCTATAAAAACCCTTTCAGAACTGATTTAAAACCCTCAAGCCTAGAACAAATTTTGAGAACTGAAAGTAACAAATTCTATGAAACTTCAAAACGCCAGAGGAAGTAACTCTAGTAAAACCTGGTAGCAGAGGTAGTCATAATTAAGAAGTGATACGTAGTGTACCCGAGTACCAATCAAAATGAAGCTCACAACATTCAAGGGTGAATCAAGAACCTGTGTCGCTAAACTCTATGAACAATCATAAGAGGAAAGTAATCATGGGAGTAAAATGATCCAAAAAGTTACCAATAAATAGAACATTGCAAAGGAATTGAGGATATCCGAGTACATGGGTAACTCCTATGTTGCACAAGTTTCCGGTATGCAGGTACTTCTAATACAGGGAACCAGTATCCAGCACGGCTAGAAGCACAGTTAGAAGTATTGCCCAAATTTACAGTAAACGTCAAGTTGGGAGTGGCAATAATATAATATATTAAAATTTAATATATATTAAAAATAAAAATAAAACAATTTATTTATTTCCATCCAAAACTTGCCAATCAAATTCCATCTTGCAAAGAAACATGTAAAGACTGAACTTTGAAGAAAATCAAAATATTAATGCATCAACAATTTCTCAATCAAATTCCTTCGGAGCAAAGAAACATGCAGAATTCCCAAACCGGCAAAAAGGTTGTTATTACTAGATTATTAGGTGATTTCATGCAACACTATATGTTAAGTCATTGGTTCAATTCTTCGCCCTTGATGTAACATCACCAATATTATATATATTACATCTAGTTATAATAGAGATGAAAAAAATAAAATATATATTAATAGTAATTAAAAAAATTAAAATAATAGATTTTGAATCGAATGTCATTTTAAAAAGAGTTTGTATAATAAAATTATAAATTTCCAAGATATCCTAATTTATTTTACGGGTATTATTTTTCTTGCAATCATTTTGGTCATCGTGCTAGAAAATGTAATTTTTTTGCAAGAAAATAAAGTCTTTTGGATAATCATTGCTTCAAGTGTGAAAAATATGGCCACAAAGCTATAGGTTGTATATATGACAGAATCAAGCCAACAAAAAGAGCAATAACACCATTAAAAACAAAGAAGGTATGAAGGAGAAAAGATGAGTTGCAAAGAAATAGGTCTTCAAAGGACATCAAAGAAGAATGTTTTGGTTTGAAAAATGATATTCTACTCAGGGGGAATAGATCTTTATCTTGTGAACAATAGGATATGGCTTCATGAGAAACCAAACTTGATAGGCGCATGTGACTAATAAGGAGGAAATTTCAGCCTCATGCATCTATTCATTTCAGGTCCACAAGATCTTTTTGAGGCATAGAAGGAGAGTGTGTGAGTCTAGGGGGAGTTCTACAAGGTTAATGCATTATATATCATTTTATCCTTTTGTCTCATGATTGTTGATAATTGCAGCCATGTTTTGAGAAGATTATTTTCCTATTTTATGAACACTAACAGAATTTCATGCAGCAAGCAACAATTGTTGATGGAAAGACAGCATATTCTTAGCAGGAATTTGATTTGGATTTATGATTTACATGTATAACACTTATGCCATGCATGATACTATGTCTTCCATGGGAATTTTCGTGATATTTTGTGAGAATGATGTTTCTCTCATTGAAACCCTCACTCTTTTACTTCATTATAGAGTAATTTTTCACATGAGGAAGGGTCATTGATACATGCATGTGTATTAGGAAGTTGGTTGATTTTTGTGAGTTGTTTGAAGAAACTTGATACATCATTCAGTATAGTTGTAACATGTTTGAGAGTCCATTACATGTGTATTCACATGAGTCATATTTCTTACGTTTCATTATTAAGTGGCCATGCATCCTATTTTCATATAATATTGTCATAAGGATCTCACCTTGAAGACTATCACATATATTTGTTAATGATGACGAGGATTGTTCTTTGTAGTGCACATATGATATCTAGAGAGAGTGGATGAAGTTTATATTGCAGATTTCTAACTTTGATGATATCCATCTTATGCCTAGAGGTTGTGCTAAAAAATCTTGGTTGCATGGTTACTACTGTTGATTGTATTTGAGGATTACTTGCATATGTTGATGCTGCATTATTGTGTTCAGATCAGATTATTGCTCATGATGTATATGTGTTGTTGGTGCCAGAAAAAGAAAGGTTGTATTGATGGCATATATATGATTGTTTCCTAATGATTAGAGGCATGTTGTTTCTTGCTATTTAGTTGGAGTTTATAGTATCGATTCATTCATATGGACGGCTAATAGTGTTTTGTTACTTATTTTTATATGTGAATGGATCGTTTTTCTATAGTTCATTCATGGAGGCTTGTGTTTTTGGGGTTGCCAACTATTAATGTTGCAGCTTGGTAGTGCAGGACATGTTCTGACAAATCTTTAGATAGAGTTGTGCACACTCTTTTTGGCATGCATTTATTCACTTTTGATCATGGATCAAAGACTTGTATTTTCACTTCTTATCGTCATTGTGTTGATTGAGTGATCCGTGAAATGGAATTTATGTATTGTCATGAGTCAAGATTGTCTTGAGAGAGAGCACCATGAGATTTATTTCAGCCTTATATCAGCTGGTATGTGTTATGTTTTTGCAATCATGTGTGGGCATTCAGAATTATTTTGTACTCATGTAACATCATGTATCACTCTTGCGTCATCGGTAGAATCATATGAGTGATGTTCATGTATATGTGACGAGTCATATTTTATATTTGATGAAGCATTGTACAGTCACAATCTATCATTCATATAGCCATGTAGTAGGATTATGAAGCCCTATACTTTCATTGCAATATTTTTGAGTCATAGTCCTTGGTTCTTTTGGAGTACCCTCCTGCTTGTCACTTGGAGGAAATTATGTGTTGTTTCTCACACCATATTGGATGATGGTCATCATATTCCTTGTTGGTATTGTTGTTGGTTATGATATGTTGATGCATGGGAGGATGTTATTGTCATTGTCTAACTATGTTATTACTAATGGATGTAGTGTAGTCTTGCTTTATGATGGTGGTCAATTGTTTTGTTGTTGTTGTTGGTGATGTTGATGGATAGAGTGCCACTACTCTGGTTGACAGTGGTGATCTTGGAGTTCTTGTTATTTTTTTCTCTATTGTTTATGATGTGTTGTTTCTGATTTTTATACTGTTGATTACTCTATATTGTTGTTGTTGTGAGCAACGATATACTGTTGTTATTTGGGCCTTGACAATACTGTTCATCTAGATGGTGTTATTCCTTGAAAATACTGTCATTTGTTCAAGAGAGAGAGAGACCCATTACTTCTATTGTTTTATGTCATTCTTCCATCAGGAGTGTTGTTGATGCATTATGATATGACCTTACTGGTGCATATGATGACTTGCTGGTTATAGTATATTGCTGGCCACACTATGTTGATGGTTATGGTTGTTGCTTCTTACTGAGACATAGTTAGTGTCAAGGGGTAGTAGCTTCTATTCAACTATGGTTATTGGATGAGCTCAACCCTTTTCCATTGATGTCAAATGGGGAGTGAATGATGAGTTTTTCAGAGGCTAGTTGGTTGGCTTAGATGGGGTTTCCATCAATGCCAAAGGGAAGTGTTATGAAACCAGCTCAAGAAAAGATAGAAAATATAGATCAACGCCTTACAATTCAGCCTCTTCGAGGGGGAAACCTCCTTTACATTACATAAATGAACAATTCTTGGATGATTCAAATGACAAAACCTCCTTTCTATATATAGGAGTCTAAGGAGTCACAATATAACCCAGCCGACCTAACAATAATAATATAAAGACACAAAAATAACAATAGAGGGATTCTATGGGGCACTGTAATAACAATATGGGGGCAATAGGGGGACAACAATATTAATATAGGGTATAACTACAATAGTAATGGGGTAATCACTAGTATTATAGGGACCCAACATGCCCCTCTCCTTCAAAAAAGTGTTGTCCTCAACGCTTGAGTAGTTCTGGATACTTCTATATAAAATTCTCATCCTCCCATGTGGAATCTTCAGCGGATAAGTTCTTCCACTTGATAAGATACTCCGAAATTGATCGATTTCGTAGCTGTCGAGTTCTTGTTTCTGTGACTGCTTCTGGTTCCAATATAATTTTTCCTTCCTCGTCAAGTTCTGGAAATATTGTTTGAACTGGGAGCTTGTCGCCTATAACCTTCTTTAAACATGAAACATGGAAAACTAGGTGCAATCGAGAAGCTGCAGGAAGCTCCAATTTGTATGCCATAGTACCAATCTTTTGCAACACCTTGTACGGACCATAATACTTTGGTGATAATTTATTATCCTTCTTAGCTTGCTTGAGGGACATTTGCTTATATGGTTGTAGCCGTAGGAATACCCAATCACCTACATCAAAACTTCTTTCACTGCGATGTTGATTTGCCTGTTGTTTCATTCTATTCTGTGCCAACACGAGGTTATCCTTTAAGAGTTGGAGGACTTGTTGTTGATGTTCGATGTGATGTTCTCTTAAATATGATGTGATGGATGGTGGTTGATACCCATAAAGTGCCATAAATGGGGTCATTTTTGTTGTTGTATGGAAGGAAGTGTTATACCACCATTCAGCCAGAGGCAACCATTTGACCCATTGTGTCTGTTTATCAGATACAAAGCAACGATATCCTTCCAAACATTTGTTTACTATCTCAGTTTGCCCATCAGATTGAGGATGATAAGATGAGCTATGAGCTAACTGAGTACCAAGACAAGAAAATAATTATGTCCAAAAATTTCCAGTGAAAATGGGATCTCTGTCACTTACAATAATCTTTGGGTTTCCATGTAGCTTTTGAATTGTTTCCATAAATGCAGTAGAAACTGTACTGGCTTTAAATGGATGTGATAATGCACAAAAGTGTGCATACTTGGTAAGTCTGTCAACTACCACCATGATGACACTCTTTCCCTCAGACTTGGGTAAACCTGTGATAAAATCCATTGAAACCTCCTCCCAACGTTGGCTTGGAATGGATAAAGGTTGTAATAGACCCAGTGTCTTAATTGTTTCAACTTTATTTTGTTGGCAAACCAAACATTCCGCCACAAACTTTTGAATATCTGATTTAAGGCCATCCCAAAAAAATTCCTTCTTAACCCTGTGGTAAGTTTTTAAAAATCCTGAGTGCCCTCCTAAGGGAGAAGTGTGCAATTCCATAAGAATTTTTTGTTTTAGCTGGGAATTCTTACAGAGGTATAAGCGATCTTTGTACCATAACGAATCATTTTTCCAGCTAAATGTATCAGACGTACTGGAATCTTGTTGTAACTTTCGAATAAGTGCCCACACTTCTTCATCATTCTTCCATTCCTCCCTTGCTTCATTTATCCAATCTGGTTGGATAATAGAAATGGCGCACAACAATGCTTCCACATCCTCATCCTTTCTTGAGAGTGCATCTGCCACCACATTTTGCTTCCCTTTTTTGTAGATGATTTCAAAGTCATAACCCAACATCTTTGTGACCCACTTTTGTTGCTCTTCAGAGGATAATCTTTGTTCTAAAAAGTATTTAAGGCTATCATGATCCGTTTTTACCTTGAAGTGTCTTCCCATTAGGTAGGGTCGCCATTTCTTAAGTGCATGGAGTATTGCCAACATTTCCTTCTCATAAATAGCTTTGCTTAAAAACTTTCCCTTGATTGGACGACTTTCAAAAGCAATGGGTCTTTCATCTTGCATTAGAACAACACCAATTCCATTTCCTGAAGCATCACATTCCACAATAAAGATTTTTGTGAAGTCCGGTGTAGCTAAGACCGGTGCTTGGCACATTGCCTCTTTAAGATGTTCAAAGGCCTTTGTTGCTTCCGGAGTCCATGAAAATGCATCTTTCTTCAATAATGTTGTTAGAGGTGCTGCTATTCTCCCATAATTCTTAACAAACTTGCGATAATACCCTGTCAACCCGAGAAATCCTCGCAGATGCTTTATGGATGTGGGGATTTTCCATTCCTTAATGGCTTTAATTTTGCTAGGGTCTACCTTAAATCCTTCATGAATACAATATGACCCAGATATTCCACCTCCTGGACTCCAAAGAAACATTTGGATCTTTTTGCATATAATTGTTTCTCCTCCAATAGTTGTAGCACCCTGTCAACATGTTCAACATGATCCTTCCAAGACTTGCTGTAGATTAGTATATCATCAAAAAATACTAACACAAATTTTCTAAGGAATGGTTTGAAAATTGAATTCATCAAACCTTGAAATGTTGAAGGTGCATTGGTAAGGCCAAAAGGCATGACCAAAAATTCATAATGACCCTCATGAGTTCTAAATGCTGTTTTCAGAATGTCTTCAGTCTTCATTCTGATTTGATGATATCCTGAACGAAGATCCAACTTGGTGAAGTAAATTGATCCATGCAATTCATCCAGTAATTCATTAATGACAGGAATGGGGAACTTATCTTTAATAGTGAGCTTGTTGAGCTCCCTATAATCTGGACACATGCGCCATGATCCATCCTTCTTGTGCACCAATACTACTGGAGCAGAGAAAGAACTTTGACTCGGTTGAATTATACCAGCCTCTAGCATTTCTGCAACCATACGTTCAATTTCACTCTTTTGGACATAGGGATATCTGTACGGCCTGATGTTTGGAGGAACACTTCCTGGAATCAGATGAATAGCATGATCATGATCACGCATAGGTGGGAGACCTTTGGGAGTCTCAAATACCTTGGAATGATTGTCCAGGAATTTTTGGAGATCTGGAGAAATAGATGATTCCGATGTGGAAACATCTAGCGAACATAATTGTGCAATTACACCTCTTTGTTCCTTTTTTAGAAGCTTTGTCATACCATTAGAGCTGATTATCTTTCCTAGTTTCCCTGCAATACCCCTTAATTCAACTTCCTTTCCTTCCGTATAAAATTTGATGAAAAGTTCTTGAAAATTAAAAGCTATTGTACCCAAGGATTGTAGCCATTGGACTCCTAGTACAACATCAGCACCTCCCATTGGAATGGAAAGCATTGGGCTAGTCAATACATATTCTCCCATGGATAGCTTGATATTATGGCACTTTCCAGAGAAATTTATTGTTCCTCCATTTGCAATCATCACTTGACACTCTGGTGCTGGATATAGGAAGCAATTCAATTCTTTTGCTACCTTACAATGAATAAAATTGTGGGTGCTTTCTGAATCAATCAACACTATTGCCTTTTTCTTCTTGATTTGTCCTTCTATCTTGATGGTTTGAGGAGTGGTAATTCCCTCCAATGCATTACAAGATATGGTCAGATTTATTTGTTCTTCATCTAGGCTTTGTTCCTGGAGTATATCCTCTTCTTTTGACCTTTCTTGCTCCTTTTCTTCTTCCTCTTCACAATCTATGTAGAATAATTTCTTCTCAGCACACTTATGACCTTTAGTGTATTTGCTATCACAACTGTAACAAAGCCCTTTTGCTCTTTTTTCTTCCAATTGTTGTGGTGTCAACCTTATAGGTTGTGGAAGACTAGGGGAAACAACACTTCCGTCTTTATAGTTGTGAGTGGTATGCTTCCTGGTTGCCATAATTTTGCTTTCCATTTTTCTTGCTAACCTGAATGCCTTCTCTAATGAATCAGGTTCCCAAAGGCGAACATCATGTTGGATATTATCCTTTAAAGACCCTATGAACACATCAATCCTATGCTCCTCTGGAATATCTTTTACCCTTATGTTCAATTTTTGGAACTCCTCAATGTGCTCCATTATTGAACCCTTTGTTTGAGACTTATCAATTGGCTAAAAAAAGTGTTGCTTTTTGTATCCTCATAATGTGCTATCAATTCTTCCATAAAAATTGCCCAAGTGATAAATTGTTTACGAGATCAAAGCCATTGATACCATACAAACTGATTTGGTTCCAAATATAAAGTTTCCATACGTACCTTTTGTGTGTTTTGCACATTATTGAGATCGAAGAATTGCTCCATCTGTAATATCCATGTGGCGGGATCCTTGCCATCAAACTTCCTCATATCGATTTTTGGAATATGGTGAGTCTTCGATCCAACATTAGAGTCTATGGAATCATGATTAACATTTCTTTTGTTCTAACCATGAGTTTCCTTTAGTACCCTTTCACCATTAGTGACCATTTCTTGTAGCAACTTATTCATATTTATCTTCAATTCTTCCATCTTATCATCCATGCCATCAATTTTAGAGTCCATGCCATTCACCTTAGCTTCCATGCCATCCTTCTTAGCTTCTACGCCTTTCTTTACACAATCCATCTTAGCTTCTACACCTTTCTTTAAACCATCCATCATAGCTTCTACATATTTCCTTAAACCATCCATCTTAGATTCTGTTGCTTTTTGTGCAAGTGACACTTGTTGCACTTGTTCTTGTAATTTTGATATATCATATAGTATTTCTTCTTCTTCTTCATGAGTCATGCTAGAGCTTTCAGGTTCCTTACTAGGTGTTTGCATTTTCTTTCCTCGGGGCATCAATTACCGATAATAATGCTCTACTAGCCCTTTGAATTCCTTCAAAATAAATTTTCAAACCACTCTTAAGCAAAAATTTAAAAGAATCTACACACCTTTTTTTTCACTTTGTAGGAGCTCAATATTGCCTCTGATGTATTTCTGTACTTTCAGATCATCCAGTTCTGAAATTGCAACCTGTGGTAGCCCTCTGTGTCCTTTTTCCAATGCCACCAGTCTGATCCAATTTGGATTCTCCAAGGAAGAGTTATGAGAAATCTCCCACAGTGACCTGATTATAGACTAGTTCAGTAGAGTGAACTTGTATGACATGCCATGAGTCACTGTTTCGTCCTTTGGCTCTGAAAAATATATACAAGAAACTATAGTCCGTCCTCTTTCTGCACCTTCTTACGAAATTTCAATCCAATGCTGAGGGAAAAAGTTATGGTGATTTTCCCCAGGTCACCTGTTTGGAATGTAATTCAAGAGTCTGCAAAAAGACCAACTTCCTTAGATCATATCTCCGCAAATATAGCGCAACAAGCTTTGAAATTCGGATCTGAGATTCAGCACGATGTCTTCTCAATTGGTTTTTTTTTAGCTTCTGAAACGTCACAAAAAAAAAGTTAGCGCGAAAATGCCATGATGACCTGTTTGGAGCAGCGAAACCCTAGAATCCAAAGCTCTGATACCAAATGTTATGAAACCAGCTCAAGAAAAGATAGAAAAGATAGATCAACGCCTTAGAATTCAGCCTCTTCGAGGGGGCAACCTCCTTTACATTAAATAAATGAACAATTCTTGGATGATTCAAATGACAAAACCTCCTTTCTATATATAGGAGTCTAAGGAGTCACAATATAACCCAGCCGACCTAACAATAATAATATAAAGCCACAAAAATAATAATAGAGGGATTCTATGGGGCACAGTAATAACAATATGGGGGCAATAGGGGGACAACAATATTAATAAGGGGTATAACTACAATAGTAATGGGGTAATCACTAGTATTATAGGGATCCAACAGGAAGATTGTTGGCATTATAGCTTAGTTGGTTGGTTGGCATTGATTTCAACCTAGTAGAATTGGTGTTAGATGTTTCATTGGTATTGGTTGGCATTGATGTCAATCGAGTAGTATGAGATTGTTTATGCACATGATTGTTTGGTTTATGGTCTTTGATGTGTGTGTGTATGGTGAGATACTACATGGTTGATTAATACAAAAATGGAATTATGCTAGTGAGATGGTACTTGGCTTATAAATTAGCTGCAGACCTTAGCTTGATGTTTGCAGATGTTAGTGTTTGTTGTTGGTTGTTGTATGGATGCCTTGGTAGGTTGTGGAGCTGCTACACCTAGTTGACAGTATTGAAGACATTCAGGCATGTCTATGGTACTTGGTGTATATATGGATGGGTTTCAGCTTGTATGATTAGTTGCAAGGTTAATTATTGATGGTTGCGGATGTTGGAGTAGTTTTGGTGAAGTTTGATGGCTTGAGTGTTGGAGCAGCTAATGGGTGGCATACAAGTCAACCTAGTTTGACTGATGATGATAATGGTGTTGCTGTAGTGTTTTTCTGGAGTGTTGTAGAGGATACAGTGGGTCCTTGAGGTCTTATAGAAGATGATTTTTTAGTGGGTCAGGTTTGATCAGGTTATGAGCTGATTTTGGATGAGTTCTCCTAATCCTCTGCCCCATTCACATGGAGGATGGGTCATGGGAGCGACTACAAAGCTCCAGTAACTTGGAGATGGGCCCCATGAGAGAGATTGTATCTTCCAGTTGATTTGGGTCAGGCCTGTGCATGCGACTTAGACTTAGAGTGAAAATTCCTCACATTGATCAATTATTTATTTGTTTTTCTAGCTTACCTTGTTCAGGACTGTTACACAGTAATTTGTCACTGTCCTCATCTGAGTCCCTCTGCTGTGTCATACATCAAAAATAAACATGTCCATATCTTCCCACTCATGTAAGAAGATTAAGCAAATGCTCTTTGATGCTGAAAGTTGACCCTTATTACCTAAGTTTCTACCTTGTCGCGAGCAAGCCATTAATATACGTGACGATCCCTTGTCATGAACAGTCTCATTGCGACACCATCACAGGTGTACACCTGTTTCCCGCGACGGTCAAGTATTAGGGCCCGACGCGAGTCCTCCAACTATTTGTTGCGATGATTGGTCTGAATGCATTGCCTCCTTGCGATGTCGTCGCCGGGACTTATTTCATGACTAGCGACGATCCATATTTGGCGAATTTGTTCAAACAGTCGGCCTTCTGGATGTCTCTAGAGCTGGTTGTTGGGTTAGTTTGGGTCGCCCTTCCTCCTCTGGGATGGTGGTTCCATTTCTTGTTCAACCTCCCTTGAGGATAAGTTCCCTCTCCCTCATTTCATGGAGACTCCTTCTCCTATAAAATCACTCACCATTGCTATGATCTACTAGCTCTTTTAGTTGGGCAGTGTTGCTAGCTCTTTTGAGTTTGGTAGATAGCTTTGGTGTGAGTGTGACAAGTGTAGGATTGCTAATGGTTTGGTAAGAGGTTGTGGAATGCCTTAACCTTGTATTAGAGCTTGTGAGTGAGAGAGAGATATTGTCTATTTGGGAGACCCATTCTTGAGAGTGAATGCTTGAAGAAACATACTGGCTGGACCCTTTGAGAAAGCTTGCGACGTCAAGACTTGGTTGTAAGTTTTGCTCTTGATTCATTTTAATACAATAAATGATGATTTCCTATATCTTGTGTACAATTTACTTGATATATTATGATTTCTTGACTCTATAAGTAAATAGATCATTGTTGTTCTCAGTTACGTGCTCTGTTGTTTTCTTGTGGTATTTCAGATTGATTTCTCATTGAGGAGAAAGAAACGGGAGCTGGAGCAGCGCAACGGAACTTCATCAACCACTGGTTTGAGGTAGGCCTCCAACGATGACTATTTAAGGGAATCGATTGTTCTTTTGTCTTTGCTCTGACTAGACCCACTCTAGGGCTAGAGGGGTTGCCTCTGTCTGCAGTGGGAACACTTTCCTACTTCACAAGTTGGCAACTCCACTGGGGAGTCCTTTGTATGTTTTTCTCTTGTTTGCTTTTGTTTGATTTTGATTTATTGTCTCTGGAATTTTGAGTTAAACCATTAGTTTTTTGGGTTACCTGGGTCAATCTGGGAATTCCTCTTACTATATGGAAGAATAGCCTGGTGTTTGTTTGGGAGTTTTCACTTGTTTTTCCTTGTTTTTGATCTCGTCGCTAAAAAAATCTTGACAGTTGTGAGAACATCGCCCTATCTTCATTTTGTAAACCTGTGCGTCGCTGAATCCTGTCATACAGTCACGACTATTCCTGAAATCGACACGTCGCGGAATATCGATGTACTCCCGCGACGACATGGGTCTGTTGCTGCGACTATTGGCTTATCGTCACTAGTTGCTGGTTATTATACCCGCGACGATTCCTGTGTAAGTTGTTTTTACAGTTTCACCTCCTGAATTCACCAGTCTTATTTATCCCCTATTGTTTTCCTCTCACCCATCAGCTTGTTTTAAATGTTTTTTTTACGGTATTGTCTCTTTGGTTTCATTGAGTGAATCTTGTCTTTTTAGGCCTTGTGACCTAGCTCTTTCAAGTTTTTGAACCATTTGTCTGGGTTGCTTGTCTATCCAAGATTCATCCACAACCGTCTTATTGATTTTTCTTAAGGCTTTTTCATTGCTTGTTTCTTTCTGGTTGATTTTTAGTTTCGATTATTGAACCAATTTTTGATATTGGTTCGATTTCTTCAGTACCAAGCATAGATCACAATTGTTTGGATCGATCAGTTCACACTTGCTTGTTTGTCTCTTTGAATTCAAAACAAACAAAATCAAAAGATTGCATTCATTTAGTATACAAAAGTGAAAGTACATTTGCATTTCAAATTTTCATGTTTGAGAAATTGGAAAGCAAACTTTAGATCTATCATTAGTAGTATCGATGCACTATAGGATTAGTGTGTTAATGCATTGTGTTTCTTAGCACTTGCATTTGCTTGTCCTGGTTTTGTCTCGGTTTGGGAACGAACTTTCTACCTTTCTGTAAGTAGGTGTTCATCGAAATGAAAGATGCTTTACTCATTCTAGTTGCATCCTAGGGTTTTTGATATACATACGGTAGGGCCTGGAAATTGAAACCTAATTCAATATCAACTCTAAAATGAACTGAATGAACTTAACAATGCATTGGAACTTAACGCATATTATTTAGAGGTCTAGACTAGAGATGTGCTCCGGCGTCGTTAAACCTAGTCACTATTGCTTTCACTTAAGGTTGGGTGACTCCTCCTTCTGTGACTCAATAACTGCTAGTACGGATTTGTGCTCCCAGTACCGTTGAGTATATATCAGGAGACCCCACTAGGTTATCATCCTACATCCATAGGAAGTTGTGTCTGCCACCTTACAAACCGTAACGCACCGAACGTAGCATTCGGGAAGATTGCTGCCGTATGGAAAGCCCTTGGTCATTTTTTCTTTCATTTGATCACCAAGGTGTATATGCAGTTTTACGGGTTGTTTGGTAAACCTTTTGCCTAGCTCTCCAGAGCAGTCACTTTCATTCCTTTTCGACTCCTTAAAAGAAAAGGTCCATCTGAGCACTTGTCCTTTAAGGCTCATTAAATATTCGAAGGCGACTAGAGTCATCTTTTGTCCTTTTCTCGACTCTTTAAAAGTGGAAAGGTCAAGTTCTATTCCTGCGTCATAAAATTTATTCGACCGCGTTCACATTTACCTCGTTAAATCTTGACTGTGTCTCAGTTTGCATAGGATTGTTTTCCTTACTCGTTTATTTTTCCCTAGAACTTTTGAGTTAAATCATCCTGGCGGAATCACTGATCTCGTCTCCTGTACCAAGTGACCAAGGCTCTCCATCTTCTGTCGCTTCTGAGGTACAGGTTGTGAGTGATACTCTTCTTGTTATTTCGAGTATTCAACCGCTTAACTCTTGCGCTTTGGAAGACGAGTTTTATGATATTCATTGGAACCCCATCTAGGAACCTTCTGAAGAAGATTTCCACATTACTCCTTCTGGTGTTTCAGCACCAATTTCTTCCTCCGACATGGATGAGACGAACCCTGTCTTTGGTGAAGAAACCTTTATGGCAAGTGGTGAAATCCCTATACCTACAGAAACTTCATCCTTCTGTGTCACCCCTCTTGGTATCATGTTGCCTTTACGCTACCATGCTTTGGCTGATATCATGAGTTCTAGGTCTCCCCTTACAAGTTCCATGTGGTCTTGTACCGTCACTCCAACCTTAGAACCTTTCACACCCAAGATTCACGATGTGACTGTCACATCTGTCCCGACTATTCTGACTGCTTATGTGGCTTCTTCAGCTCCCGTTGTTAGTGCCATCACTGCATCTTCAATCATGACCACTATTGCTGGACCTTCAGTAGGTCCTACCGATGGTGGTCCGTCGGCATTGGCATCTAGAGTTGTTAATCCCACCCATAGTGTCCCACCTTCTTCTGGTTCCATTCTGGTAGGGGGGCCTATGACCAGTACTTGCATGCTCTTCAGAATCTAGATCCACAGAATCTGTTTCATTACTATGATTCTCAAGGAGCCCATATTTATCACCCTGGAACCATCCTATCTTAGCCTACGGTTGAGGTTTCCGTTCTGTTATCTGTTGCTTGGGCCCCCACGAGTTATCATGGTGGCCAAGCACAACCTTCAACTTTTCAGGGTCCACCCTATCAAGGTTAGTCGTCTCACGGGCAGCCGTCTTACGAATAGCCGTATTACAGGAAACCTTATCCAGGGCAACCTATTGGCCCACAAGGACAACCCTTACAGGGACAACCTTCGGCGTTCAGTGGTTCCTCTTTTACTTACTTCAGGCAACCTTCTGGTCAACCAGGACAACCTTACATGAAACAAGGCCAACCTGGTGCCTAGCAAGGTCACCCCTCTGGACAAGTGGGTCAGTCTCAAATCCAGTAAGGCCAACCTGCTCTCCAGCCTGGTCCATCTTCTAGACAAGTGGGTTAGCCTCAAATCTAGCAAGGCCAACCAATTGTTTAGCCAGCTCAACCATCTGGTTAGTCAGGTCAGCCTTCAGTTCTGCAAGGTCAACCCATTACCCAACAAGCTCAACCTTCTGGGCAAATGGGTCAACCTCAACCTCAACCAGGCCTACCTTCTAACCAAATGGGTCAGCCTCATTTCTCGCAAGGACATTTGTCTGGGCCCACTCAACTGGGCACTCAAATGCTCGTTGTTTCTCAAGCTCCACCTAGTTTCCAGACCTAGTCTGGGCTCCAAACCCAATCAGGTCTCCAAAAGTGGAAAGGTCAAGTTCTATTCCTGCGTCATAAAATTTATTCGACCGCGTTCACATTTACCTCGTTAAATCTTGACTGTGTCTCAGTTTGCATAGGATTGTTTTCCTTACTCGTTTATTTTTCCCTAGAACTTTTGAGTTAAATCATCCTGGCGGAATCACTGATCTCGTCTCCTGTACCAAGTGACCAAGGCTCTCCATCTTCTGTCGCTTTTGAGGTACAGGTTGTGAGTGATACTCTTCTTGTTATTTCGAGTATTCAACCGCTTAACTCTTGCGCTTTGGAAGACGCGTTTTATGATATTCATTGGAACCCCATCTAGGAACCTTCTGAAGAAGATTTCCACATTACTCCTTCTAGTGTTTCAGCACCAATTTCTTCCTCCGACATGGATGAGACGAACCCTGTCTTTGGTGAAGAAACCTTTATGGCAAGTGGTGAAATCCCTATACCTACAGAAACTTCATCCTTCTGTGTTACCCCGCTTGGTATCATGTTTCCTTTACGCTACCATGCTTTGGCTGATATCATGAGTTCTAGGTCTCCCCTTACAAGTTCCATGTGGTCTTGTACCGTCACTCCAACCTTAGAACCTTTCACACCCAAGATTCACGATGTGACTGTCACATCTGTCCCGACTATTCTGACTGCTTATGTGGCTTCTTTAGCTCCCGTTGTTAGTGCCATCACTACATCTTCAATCATGACCACTATTGCTGGACCTTCAGTAGGTCCTACCGATGGTGGTCCGTCGACATTGGCATCTAGAGTTGTTAATCCCACCCATAGTGTCCCACCTTCTTCTGGTTCCATTCTGGTAGGGGGGCCTATGACCAGTACTTGCATGCTCTTCAGAATCTAGATCCACAGAATCTGTTTCATTACTATGATTCTCAAGGAGCCCATATTTATCACCCTGGAACCATCCTATCTTAGCCTACGGTTGAGGTTTCCGTTCTGTTATCTGTTGCTTGGGCCCCCACGAGTTATCATGGTGGCCAAGCACAACCTTCAACTTTTCAGGGTCCACCCTATCAAGGTTAGCCGTCTCACGGGCAGCCGTCTTACGAATAGCCGTATTACAGGAAACCTTATCCAGGGCAACCTATTGGCCCACAAGGACAACCCTTACAGGGACAACCTTCGGCGTTCAGTGGTTCCTCTTTTACTTACTTCAGGCAACCTTCTGGTCAACCAGGACAACCTTACATCAAACAAGGCCAACCTGGTGCCTAGCAAGGTCACCCCTCTGGACAAGTGGGTCAGCCTCAAATCCAGTAAGGCCAACCTGCTCTCCAGCCTGGTCCATCTTCTAGACAAGTGGGTTAGCCTCAAATCTAGCAAGGCCAACCAATTGTTTAGCCAGCTCAACCATCTGGTTAGTCAGGTCAGCCTTCAGTTCTGCAAGGTCAACCCATTACCCAACAAGCTCAACCTTCTGGGCAAATGGGTCAACCTCAACCTCAACCAGGCCTACCTTCTAACCAGATGGGTCAGCCTCATTTCTCGCAAGGACATTTGTCTGGGCCCACTCAACTGGGCACTCAAATGCTCGTTGTTTCTCAAGCTCCACCTAGTTTCCAGACCTAGTCTGGGCTCCAAACCCAATCAGGTCTCCAAACTCAATTTGGCTTTCAAACCCAACCTGCTTATCAAATGCAACCTGGGCCCCAAGAATAGTTTGGAGCCTAGCTACCACATGGTTTTCAAAACCTCCAGTAGCCCCAAGGGAAACCTCAAATTGCCCCATACCAAAATTATCAGCAGCCATAGGTTAATCCTTATCAGAATTTTTAGCAACCATATGTTGCTCTTGTTGGTCAAGTTGGTAATCAGTGGGCTACTGGTGGTCAAAACCAGGGTCAACCATCTAGTTACACTTATAATCCCTATGGACAAAACCGTTATAGACAAAACCCTTAAGGGCCAAATCTATCCAGGAAAAATCAATGGGGGCAACCAAGAACTGGATGGAACTCTAATGCTACTTCTTACCCGCGGCCTCAGATGTCCTTTAATCCTCAATTTCCTTTCTTGGCAATGTTGGAACTACCAGATGTGTCCAAACTGACAAATGATCCCATTCTTCATAATCCGTATTGGCCACCAGTTCCAACTAAGATTCCTAGTGATTGTCCCAAATTTGACGGTAAGTTTGGAGAAGATCCCCAAGCTCATCTCATGACCTATCACTTGTGGTGTTCATCTAATTCATGGCTTGACGATTCCATCCAGCTGCGTCTATTCCAATGGACTCTCACTGGCTCTACCGCGAAATGGTACATTAAGCTAGCTCGCGAAACTTTTCAAGACTTTAACTCGCTTGTTATGGCATTTTTTAACTCATTTTTCAGTTGCCGATTCGATATGAAACGGGCACACACCTCCTGACATCCTTGAAACAGGACACGGTCACGCATATCTTCGATCATATCCATGAATGGAGGAGGCGTCATCGTCTAATTAAGTTCTAGATCCCTGGTCAGCTGCTGACTGACTGGTTTACAACCTTGTTCATCAGTTCGATAGCCCAAGACATTGCTATGGGAGCATGTGTAACTGAAGAGCAAGATATTGCGCGTGCTTAGTATCTTGACTTGGTTTACTCTCAGTATGGTACCCTATATGATTATTTGCCTGATGCTCCGCGACCCAAAACTTCCAAAGCTCCGTCAATGCCATCTGTTGATAGTGTCATCAGTTCAATTAATGCATCCTCTAGAAAATCTTCCGCGAACCCTGCGAATCAAAAGTCTCCTGCTCCAAACGAAAATGCTTCTCATGCTCCACCCAATCCTGGTAAAACTTCTGAAGTAAACGCTGTCCAGTCCACCGCGGCGGACAAAACTTCGAAAGGTAAGAAGAAGGGAAAAGGAAAGAATAAAGTCGATTAACCGAAGCAGGATCCCCCTAAGCCTCCGACCGAAGAAGGTGCCAAGCGCAAGCCTAAGTATCCCTATCTCATTTGCGACGAGGATCACTACACTAAAGACTACCCTAGGCGGTCTGAGGTTAGTCGTTTGCTAAAAGGTGCCCTTGGGACTCTTGCTATGCTCAAAGAGCCTTTTCCCTCGAAAGAGACTCAAATGGTGGTTGATCAACCTCAATCCTCTTCCACCTTCAGCTCTCAAGTCTTAATGGTTGGGACGATTCCCATCCATATTAGTACACGGTTAAAAGAATATCCTTCACCTGCTGGGAAGGAAACTGAAGTCCCCTCCAGTATTCCTTCATCCAGTACTGTTCCACTCCATATCGAGCGGCCTAATACCGAGTCAGTCATTCGACCTCCTTCCAAAGGAGTGCTCCGGAAGTCTTCCTACAACCCTAATGCTCGTGTTGCACAACACTATAGAATTGTTGAATACTTAGCCCAAGCTCCTTCGGCTATGTCTGCATTAGAAGTCCTCCAGAGCTGTCCCTCCCAGAGGAAGTCTCTGCTATTAGCCATTGATGGCATTGACCCGGTCGACTCGAATTTGATTACTTTTGACCTGGATAATCATGTATTGAGACTGCCTCACCAAATCGCCTTCCTCATTCAAGTCATCATCAACTTTAAGAATATTCACCTCACTGTTATTGATGAGGGCACTTCCACTTGCATCATGTCTGTTGCTTGTTGGAAGGCTATTGGTTCCCCAACCCTGAGTCAGTCTCCCAATACCTTGGAAGCCTTCAATGGGAGAGATTCCCATCCTTATGGTATCCTTCCGCGTCTGCCTATTACCCTAGAAGGGAAGACAGTTGAAGTTGAGGTCGAGGTTGTCGATGCAAATTTAACTTACAACCTCCTCTTAGGATGAAGCTCGACATATGCCATGCGAGCTGTGCCTTCATCTCTATTTCGTGTCCTTTGTTTTCCCCATCAAGGGAAAATTGTCATGATAGACCAATTGTCCTTCTTCGCTTCTTCTTCTTCCGATGGCAACGTGCCTTTCGTGGAGCATACCTTTGTTCCGTATGAGAGTGTGGGTGCTGGACTTTTTAAAGATCCTGCCCTCATGAGTGTTTTTTCACTCCCACCTCCCAACATCGCTCCCATCAATATGATCTTTGTCCACTCTGATCCTTGGGTCCTTTCTCCCATTGATCAGGTAGAATCTTGGGGCGATGTCATGTCGTTGAGTCCTGCCGAGATCAACTATGTCAAAATTGTTTCCGCCTCGGCTTCATCTTTTGAACCTGCTCCTTCCAGCAGAGCTCTCGACATGTATATACAATCCCCTTGGCTCAGAGATAGTGCTTCTTCAAATCTCTTACAAAAATCTTTCCTTCTGATGAAGCGATTATCGAGACTATGCCTTTCAAGGAACCTCCTTGGTTTGATCATCACCATCATTCCTCGTTTCTCCCTAGCCACGGGGCTATGATTACTTGTCTTGAGTAGTTTTCTTCATGTGTTCCCTCCCAACCCCTTCAGACACCTATTCAAATCCATCAAGTTTTCTCTGAAGGAAACATGGGGAACGTTATGCAAACCATACCTATCGACATCTCTGTTAAACTAGGGGTTGTCGAGAATATTCACATCGGAATAACGTGTACTCTGGAGGAGATTCAAATTTATACCAATCTTTTTAGATAATTTCGTGACGTTTTTGCTTGGTTATACGAAGAGATGCCTGGCATTGATCCTAGTATCGTGGTGCATCAAATACCTACGTATCTGGGTGCTAAACCTGTTCGACAATGTTTATGCCCCGTGCACCCCCGAAAGGCTGCAACCATTAAAGGAGAAGTTGAAAAAATTCTTAAAGCTGGGTTTATTTACCCTATCCCGCTCACTGATTAGGTTTCTAATATTTTCCCTGTGACCAAGAAGCAGGGCACTATTAGAGTTTGTGTTGACTACTGTGACATTAATCGTGCCTGTCCCAAAGATAACTATCCTATGCCTTTCATTGACCAGCTCATTGACAATTGTGTTGGAAGTGAGATTTATTCGTTTATGGACGACTTTTCTGGTTACAACCAGATCAATATATCGCGAGCGGATCAACACAAAACCACCTTCATCTGCCCGTGGGGTACCCTCGCCTATAAGAAGCTCCCTTATGGTCTTAAAAATGCTGGTGCTACCTTCCAACGACCAATGTCTTATGCGTTTCATGATATTTGTCACATTGTGCAGCCTTACCTGGATGACCTTCCGACCCATTCAGCAAAGTGCCATGACCATCCAAATCACCTCCGCGAAATTTTTCTTCACTGTCGACACTACCGTATCTGTCTTAATCTGCATAAATGTGTCTTCTGCATTGAATCCGGCAGACTTCTTGGGTTTGTCATCTCCGAAGAGGGCATCCGCCTAGATCCCCTCAAGGTTGAAGCCATTTTGAATCTTCCTCCTCCTACTTCTTTGCAACAATGGCAGAGTTTGCAGGGTAAAGAAAATTTTTTATGCCATTTTATTCCAAACTATGCTGATGTTGCCAAGGGCTATACGCGGTTATTAAAGTGGGATACCTCCTTCGTTTGGGATGCCGCTGCACAAGAGTCATTCGAGCAACTCAAGGCGCTCCTTGTTTCTGCTCCGTTGTTACGCCTGCCTGATTATCACCGCAACTACACTCTTCATTTGGCCATCGCCAATAGCACCATCAGCATGGTTTTGGTTCAAGACGATGATGATGGTACAGATCGTGTTGTCTATTATCTCAATCGAAATTTACTTGACACGGAAACTCGGTATGCCTATGTTAAGAAGTTGGCATTGGCAGTCGTTCATTCCGTCCAACATTTCCGCCATTATATACTATTGCGTACAATGACGGTGATTTCCGACTGCAACCAGAAGATGTACATCTTGTCACTTCAGTTGCTGGGGGGAAAATACTCGAAATGGATTGTCATCCTTCAAGAGTTTGATTTGGATTTTACTACGACCAAATCTAAGAAATATCTCGTTTTTGCTTAATTTCTCTACTCGCTACCATCCGCTACCGCACCCTCTCGATTAGAGGAGCATATTTCAGACGAGTCTCTATTCTTGATTAGCACCCTCGATCCCTGGTATGGGGATATTATTGTCTACCTTCAGACGTCCTCCTTTCATCCTGATTTGTCCAAGGATGCTCGGTGACGTATTCACCATTATTCTCAGCCTTATCACATTATCGGGGACACTCTGTACTGTCTTAGCATTGACTCTGTTCTCCACCGTTGTCTGACTTCGAGGAAGCAAACGAGTTTTGAACGACTGCCACTCTGGTGCTTGTGGTGGTCATATTTCTGGGTATGCTACTGCCCAAAAGATCCTCCATGCTAGTTATTTTTGGCCATCTATTTTTAAGGATTGCATTCTTGCTGTCCGCTCTTGTCATGCATGCCAAATCTACCAACGGAAGTTGCGTGCACCTCCCTCTCCTTTACACCCTGTCATTACCGTCGGCCCTTTTGCCAAATGGGGCATTGATTATATGACCTGTAACCTTCTCTCAGCCGGGGGGCATGGGTATATCATCATTGCCATCGATTATTTCATGAAATGGGCCGAGGCGATGCCTACATTATCTAATGATGGTAATACAACGGCTAAGTTTTTATTCAATCATGTAATTTCTCGATTCAAAGTCCCTCAGGCTATTGTCACTGATCATGGTTCTCATTTCTGTAATCATATGATGAATGACTTAACAACCTAGCTAGGCTTGCATCATGATAGTTGGACGCCGTATTATCCTCACGCCAATGGCCAAGTAGAAGCTGTCAACAAAGTTTTGGTCACAATGCTTCAGCACACCATTAGCATGCACAAGTCTAACTGGCATTTGATGTTGTTTTCTGCCTTATGGGCCTACCGTAATTCAGTGAAGGATGCCACCGGATTCACCCCGTTTCAATTGGTTTACGGTCTGCAGGCTACCCTTCCGATTGAATGTGAGATCCCTTCTCTTAAATTAGCTATCGAATTGCTCCCAAACACTACTTCGGTAGAAGAACATCTTCTTTACCTAGAGCAGTTAGACGAGACCCGTCGACTAGCCTTTTTAGTCATTAAAGCACAAAAGAAGAGAGTGAAAACTCACTTCGACCAAATTGTCACCCCCCGTTCTTTCGTCGAAGGAGACCTAGTCCTGCTCTACGATCAAGCAAATGATAAGCTGGGGGCAGGCAAATTCGAGCCTATGTGGCATGGGCCTTACATTGTGAAACACATTTTGCAAAAAGGGGCCTATGAGATGATCGATTATGAAGGGAATCCTCTAGATAAGCCCCGGAGTGGGATTTATCTTAAGAAATATTATGCATGAACTTCGTGCATCTGCTATGTACATATGTGTGTTTTCAGTGTGTGTTTGCATGTGTGGCTTGGTGTGTAGGCATAATTGCCACTTATTGTGTCTTTTTACTTCTTATGCAAATGTCTAGTACACCTTACATTGGTTTCGCTGATGGCGCCTGACGTAGTACCCGGAACCATTCCTCTGCAGCATGGGTGATCTAAGATCCTCACAGTGAGTTAGTAGGCCTTCAAGGTGTTTGTCTGGGTTGCACCACAAACAGTGTCGCTGAATATAGCATTGTCTTTGAATTACTGACCGAGGCTATTAACCTCGATATTCGTGCATTGGTTGTGAATCTAGATTCTCAACTTGTTGTCCACCAACTTAACGGGCGTTATTCCATCAGAGATCCTCGGATTTTAAGGTTGTATTTACGTGTTAGATTATTGGAAAGAAATTTTGATTTTATCACATATCAACACATTCCAAGAAGATTAAAAACATTAACTGATGCATTAGCAAATCATGTATTAGATAAACATTTACACAACATGTAATCAAACATTGTATGAAAGCATTTAGACATAATAATAAACCATAGATAGCATATATAAATATATATATCGTGTGGCGCACCGAGGCACTAAAAAATAAGCATGTATGTCAAAAATAGAGTCTGTGTTCACGATACATCTGAGACACATGTCTCTCAAAAATAGCAAAAAGTAAAGCCTAGGTGTCTACAGTGGTGGATTCTATTCCCTATAGCAGACCACCGCCCGCACCATTCATCTCAAGAGGCTGTGTATCCTAGGTGTCACACCGACAGTATGTCTCTGATACTCCACCGGGACCTCCTCGATCCCCCTGTAATCTGGGATCCCATCAGTCAGGCCCTTGAGGTTCCGGGCAATCTCTTCCTCCACATTACCGCCCGGGCGAGCCAGAGCCAGCTCTCCGTTGCCCTCCCTCCGCACCTTAGGAGCCAGTCCCATGGGTCTCTTCGATCCCATGTCTGCAAATAACATAGAAACAACAATTAAGACATATGCATGTGAAAATCCAAAAACATTATAAAAAACAAAACACATAAATAGTGTGGTGTTTGACCAAGTGTTTTACCTCCCTCATCCCACTTCTCGCCAGGTGGGAGCAGCATGTCAGGATCTCCTCGGAAATCTGTGCCCTCATACAGCCAATCCTCAATGATGATCTTCTGATGGTCCAGCGACTTCCGAAACAGTACTCCACATGATACTGGCCGACCACCACCTCCTCATGGCATCACATGTGCCCATCTAGTGATGCGAGTCTCTCGCAGTCCCGGCACATATAGGTCCATATCTTGTAGTTGAAGTGATGGCATCTGCTCCAGAATGAGCGGTATCAAAATGGATCCATATCCAAATTGTTTGGTCTCCCCTCGTCGGCACTTAGTAAGTTGCCTCTTCATGTTAACGGATATTGCGTCAGCCCAGTTGTACATGGTTGGCAATCAAATTCCAATCGTAGATGGGTCTTCATTGCCTCATGCTGTGCTTGAGAGCCCGCGGCTCTCGTAACCATAAATAGTACTGAGTGAAGGGTCAAATTCCCCACTGTCGGGATCTGCAGTTTCCTGCTAGTGGATGATTTGCGCGCCCCTGGGCACACCCACCCTATTAGCATATCAAGAGTCTTGTGGGCAGCCCGTACACCCTCCATGATTGGTCTGTCACTGCGACGAGACAAACCAGTCAAGAAATATATGTCTGTCGCGTCAAACTCAATGTCCTTACCACGGATGACGAACTTCCCCTCTGTTGGGTTCCAGGAGCGGATCAGCAGCTCGAGCAAGTCTAGCTATGCCCAAAGGTGTGGTGTAAGGAAAAATTTCAATAATCCACAATCACGTAGGGCTCTTTTGCACTTAGGGTTGTTAAATACCTGTTCGTCATTGCCATTGTGGGTTCTCTCTTGCCATACGAATGCCATTATTGCCTTGCATTGAAGGAAAAAATAATTAGAATCTTTTTCATGGGCTTAAATGCGCATTTTATAAAAGAATTCAATCTTTACGGTGTCGTCGTGACTGTTTTTCAAACAATAGCGATAGCTCAAAATCAAAGTTCATTTTTTCCTCGATCGTCACAAAAATACACCTGTTTTTAGCGACAACCCCGAGAGTGGTGTGTGTTAGCATGCTCGGTCATCGCTAACCTGTGAGGGATTTCCACGATGACTGAAGAGCAGATTTGAAATGAAAAATTTGTCGAAATCCACCTATGGAACATGAAATTGAACTTAAAAACGATGGAAATGCAGCACAAAAGATGGTTTACTTAATTGGTAGAAGTCTAGAGTGGGATGGTCGGTCACGGATGCCAGAATCAAGCTCTGAACTTCGCACAGGTTTGCACTCAAAATCACCAAAGGTAAAAAAACTCAAAGTGTAAATGTAAAAAATGAATTACCATGAGCCCTTTTTATAGTAATTTTTCCAAAATTTTAAGGTTTTGCACTATAGGGTTCAGGGTTTCACCATTTACTTTAAGTTTTTGTTTAGGGTTTTGAGTTTTTAACCTAATTTCCATATATATAATGCATTTGTATCGAATGGATTTTATGATGTGGTTTTTCTATGCAGAAACAGGGACAGCGGATACATTTAATGATTCATATATTCTTGGTCCATATTTTCTACAAGTCTTCTTTAAGCCCTTTTCTGACTTACAAAAGATGAAAAGATTGCCGAGTTTTCCCTTTTAACTCATTAAGTAGAATAAAAGGTGGTCCACTTTTAGCTCTTTTCTGACTGTATAAACATGAAAAGATCGCTGGACTTTTGTTGTTTCGAGTTTGATACTGGTTATGAAATGACGTGTCTTCGATCGCATTTTTAATTTTTCGGATTGGGGCCACTAATTACGAAAAGTACTCCTTGATCGTAATGGTCAAACAGTTCTCTCGAGTATTATTTTATACTTTTTTGGGCTCGAGTGACATAAATTTACGAAAAAGGACCCCTCTGGAGTTTTCTTTTCCATGTCTTTTTCAAACTCTCTAAACATGAAAAAGACTCCGAGTTTTCCCTATGTCGGACTCGTTAAAGCCTGACGACATTGGACTCATCATCATGACGAGACTCGAGCTTCTTCTCCCTAGGGCTCATTAAACTATTACTAGGTTGGATTCGTCCGAAGGTCAAACTTATATTACAAGCATATGCTATCCCCTTCAAGCTTGTTTTTCAAAAATAATTGGAGTACTTGCCAGCAATGGTGGGGGAAAATTTGGAAGTCATCATTGGTTACCTACGGCAGCTAGTCACACTTAAACATCAACACTTTTTCTTCTCGTAGGGTTGAGATATCCTCACATCGTCATTGGCCTTCCAGGGTTTTGGGTTGCCATTTTGCCTCATTCCATCTGATCCATGTTGTCTCCGTCAGACCTCCGATCCCTTAATACCAAGATGCTACCACATTCCGGAGTCGTGTCGCCGGTATGTTCAAGAGTATAAACCTTCTGCAGTTCACACCCTTACCTCCTCCTTTGATACTCTGTTTCACCATCTACCACTTGTTCCTTATCTCGCATCGTTGATGGGGGAAACATTATGGCCCTCCTGCAACGGATCGTCTCCTATCGACACCAGCTCATTATCCAGGAGATTGATCTAGAGATCCCCTTCGGTACCTTGGACCTTGCATGCCTCAATGGCAAGTTCTTCGTGCCTGACAACAGACTTTCATCATTGGTCTTCGATCGGGTGATTCCACGAGTGTTCAAATTCAACTCATTTTTCACACTTAATGGATTGTACTGGACAGTGCCTTGAGATCCATTGGCATTATTGGTGGTTTCTCTCATGCTTGTTAATGGTTTTCATCATTGACCGGTAATCAAGCAACTTTCTATCATGCTCGACCTCAGCACATTTGTTCGCATGCTAGAATTTGTACTAAGATCGATTAGGGTTTCAAGACCCTGAACTAAGATCACATATGTTCGAGCTGCGTGGATTGGTTCATGATTACATACATGACTCTTTGATTGGATGGCTGCGACCATACTTGAGTCTTCATGGATGGCTGCGACCATACCTTTATCATTATATATGGTCTTATCAACTGGGTGGCTGCATCCATACCACAGACCAAGTTTCATATGTCTTTTGGATGGCTGTGCCCATGCCTAGACTACATGTATTTCACTATCAGAGATATCAGTTGTACTTGCACCTGTAGGTTCTTCAAGGTGGTGTTCCAGTTCAGTCATGGTTTCGTAAAGCATTTCACCCCTCCCACTCTCTCAGGCTTCATGCTTTAGGGGGCATCTGTTACACAGTAATTTGTCACTGTCCTCATCTCAGTCCCTCTCCTGTGTCATACATCAAAAATACACAAGTCCATATCTTCCCACTCATGTAAGAAGATTAAGAAAATGCTCTCTGATGCTGAAAGTTGACCCTTATTCCCTAAGTTTCTGCCTCGTCACGAGTAAGCCATTAATATACACGACGATCCCTTGTCATGAACAGTCTCATCGTGACACCGTCACAAGTGTACACCTGTTTCCCGCAACGGTCTAGTTTTAGGCCCCAGCGCGAGTCCTCCAGCTATTTTTTGCGAAAATCGGTCTAAATGCATTGCCTCCTTGTGATGCCGTCGCTGAGACTTAGTTCATGACTAGCAACGATCCAGATTTCGCAAATTTTTTCAAACAGTTGGCCTTCTGGATGTCTCTAGAGCTGGTTGTTGGGTTAGTTTGGGTCGCCCTTCCTCCTCTGGGATGGTGGTTTCATCTCTTGTGCAACCTCCCTTAAGGATAAGCTCCCTCTCCCTCATTTCATGGAGACTCCTTCTCTTATAGAATCACTCACCATTGCTATGATCTGCTCATTCTTTTATTTGGGCAGTGCTACTAGTTCTTTTGAGTTTGGTAGATAGCTTTGGTGTGAGTGTGACAAGTGTAGGATTGCTAATGGTTTGGTAAGAGGTTGTGGAATGCCTTAGCCTTGTATTAGAGCTTGTGAGTGAGAGAGAGATATTGTCTATTTCGGAGACCCATTCTTGAGAGTGAATGCTTGAAGAAACATACTGGCTAGACCCTATGAGAAGGCTTGCGACGTCAAGACTTGGTTGTAAACTTTTCTCTTGATTCATTTTAATGCAATCAATGATGATTTCCTATATCTTGTGTACAAGTTACTTGATATATTATGATTTCTTCACTTTATAACTAAATAGATCATTGTTGTTCACGGTTACGTCCTCTATTGTTTTCTTGTGGTGTTTCAGGTTGATTGCTCATCGAGGAGAAAGAAACAGGAGCTGGAGCAGTGCAACGGAACTTCATTAACCACCGGTTTGAGGTAGGCCTCCAACGATGACTATTTAAGGGAATCGATTGTTGTTTTTCCTTTGCTGTGACTAGACCCACTCTAGGGCTAGAGGGGTTGCCTCTATCCGCAGAGGGAACACTTTCCTACTTCACACGGGACTCATCATGTAAAGGTCAGAAAAGGGTCATTGGACTTCTAGAAGATGTTTTAAAAGGAATATTCATTAGTAAATGAAGTTATTTGCTAGAATGAGTCAAGGATCATTAAACCAAACCACTTTTAGCATATGAATAAAGCTCCATTACATGATTGGAATTAATTGATTTAATAATCTTCAACAACTACAAACATGTGGAGAAAGGTTTCTCATTTTGTTGATTCTCTTGTGTGAGAAACTTTTCATAGTGTTTTAGAGAGCCATTGGTGAGGAATGTAAATTTGATGAAGCATAGTGTGCATGGAGGTATTACTTGAGCAGAGACAAAAGTATGCATGGCTAAAGACTATTCTTATGTAAAAGACAAGTGTTAGGGGTACAAAATATTTTGTTAATGCATTTGTGATTGGAGGGGAAAAATTATTGTTTGAGTTTATATGACTGTGATAGATTGGTTGTAGTAGTTTCTCATGTTTTCATATAGTAGTTATGTATTGCATTGTTGAGTTTTTGCATCTAGTTTATTTGCAGAAAATGTATTGAGGACATGTGAGTTGAGGATGTGACAGAGGGCTATGATTTGAGTTGATTCAGTAATTGATATTTTGTGTTTTGATTATGTGCTATGGATATATTGTTTTTTTGATTTTCATGTTGATCATCTCAAGTGTTCCAGTTTGAAAAAGCATGAAAGATGAACTGCATAAATAATTGGGGTGGGTGATCTGGAAAAATAAGTATTGAGAACATATTTCTTCATAAGTCCAATGGGTGTTGGCCAAGGCTTGTTGATTATATGGGTGTTTGTAGTGTCATAGATGGAGATCATAGATCCTTTCAGATAGTTTCTATATTGTACTCTCTACATAATGATTTGCAAAACAGATAATAAAATATATTGAATAGCTCAACAGCAACAGGTTGGTTCTTTTCCTAGGGAATGTTTTCCACCAGATATCTTGTGTTCTTATGTGATGTGCTGATTTTGATTCATTATGCATGTTTATTTCTTATACTACGCTCTCATGTGTTGATTCTAGTTGAAGTGGCATGTTCACATCTAATGTTTATTTTTGAAGTAACAGATTTATTAATATATTGGAGTAAAAGTTTTATGTATAGGTTTTAACCCTATACAAAAATTATTTGCATACGAATTCTAAAAAGAAAAAAAAAACAATAGTGAGAGCATAAAACCTAAAATAGATATACACAAAGATTTTCCCTTGGATCCCAAAACCGAGACAATCATTGATTTTTCATTATGTTCCTTTCAATGATACAATACATATATATACATGTTGAAGCATCCATAAATCCCAATCCATTAACTATAGATTAGAACATAACTGTAGTTCCCTTGACCAAATCTGCAAAATACCATGGACCGAAAACCATCGTGCCTAAAACCATGTGTGAAATCCATGCCAAAAACCATAGGTAGGTCTTCCCACCTAACATAGGGTCCAAAAAAAAATTCCAAGGCGCCACCCTTGTCACCCCCCTGCACGTGCGGTAGTCGTGGAAAGAATATAACACAACCCAACATTCTCCCACTTGTTGTTTTATTTCCACAGGGGGCCACAAGAGAGCTTATTCATTGATCCAACCCCTGCAATGTCCATTGTTCCTCTACACCAAGAGAACTTCTCAATCCTCACAAACTTTGTCAATGCATCTGCAGTATTCTTCATAGTGTTCACCTTTACCAGCAACACCTTTTTGTCCTCTACCATATCCCTCACAAAGTGATACTGAACATCAATGTGCTTTGTCTATGAATGATAAGCAGGGTTCTTTGCCAAGAAAATTGCACTTTGGCTATCACATTCTATCCTTATAGCTTGTTGTACTAACCCCATACCTCAACACAATCTCTGCAACCAAACTGCTTCCTTGCTTGCATGAGTGGCTGTCATGTATTCTGCCTCTGTAGTTGAAAGTGTCACTATAGATTGTCTCTTACTCATCCAACTGACTACAACTTCAAATAGATTAAACACATACCCACTTCTAGATCTTCTCTGATCCATATATCCAACCCAGTCTGCATCAACAAAGCCACAGATGTCCAAAACTCTGTCCAATCTTGGTCTTCCTTGGTAGAAAAAACCATAATAACTAGTGCCACAAAAAGACCTAAAAACCCGCTTCACTATGGTCCATTTCTCCTTCCTTTGTTTTGACATAAACTTGCTCAATACTTCCACTACATGTGTAATGTCTCGTCTAGTATGGACCATTTCATACATCAGGCTACCATCAACACTTGCATATGGAACATGGGACATGTCCTCTTCCTCTTCTTATGTCTTGTGACACTGTTCAACAGCTAACTTTACACATATAGGGATAGGAACCTTCACCGGTTTACTATCCTGCATATTAAACCTCTACAGTATTGTATCAACATACTTCCTCTAGTTTAACCAAATCTTCCTCTTTCCTCGATCTCCTTTAATTTCCATGCCCAAAATATAGTTTGCAGCACCAAGATCTTTCATGTCGAATTTGGAGGACAATTGAGTCTTCAAATCCTGGATAATTTCTTTGTCATTTCCAACTAGCAATATATCATCCACATACAAGAATAGATAAATAACACGATCGCCAATTAATTTAAAATGCACATAGTGATCTTCTTTGCTTCTGGTAAAGCCAAGTCCCCATATAAATATATCCAATTTTTGATACCACATCCTTGGTGACTGTTTTAACCCATACAGAGAATTTTTTAACTTGCATACCAGTTCTTTCTTACCCTTGACCGCAAAGCCTTCATGTTTCTTCATGTAGATATCTTTTTCTAGATTCCTGTGAAGAAATTTTGTCTTCAAATCCATCTTCTCTACCTCAAAATAAAAAGCAACAACAATAGATAAAAGAATCAAATAGAAGCTACCTTGGAAACAAGAGAAAAATTATCACCAAAATTAATTCCTGGCACCTAGGAATAAACTTTTGCTACCAACCGAGCTTTGTATTTATCCACCTTTCCTTCTACATTCATATTTTTCTTGAACACCCATTTTCTTCTTGTTGATGGTGTTGGACCCACCAACATGTCAAGGGAATCTCCTCGGTAAGAAGTCCCAATTAGACCTCAGATTGTTTGGTGTAGGAGTCCCAACAATGGGTCATATATCAATGCCTTGACCGTGATTTCACACAGAGGCAAGTAACATAGCTTTGTTAGTAGCAAGGGTGTGACCGTTGCAGTGAGTCAAGGAAGGTGAATGTGAGGTTCTAACACATGTGGGTTGAGATGAGTGTGCCCCTTGGCAACCTGTAGCAGTACTCGGATGGAAAGGGAACACATGAGCGAAGATGCATCACAAGCTGGAAAGAAAGTGATCTGGAAATCCAAAGTGATGGTTAAACCAATCAACACATTTCAGAAATATTCGTACATGCTGATACAAAATAGTCCATACATGCGTGCGTAAGAAAGAAAATACATATGTCATTTAGAGTAAACAAGATAGCTGGAATAAAATACAATGTACAAATGAAACATGATGGATCTTATTATATAAAGAAGTGTAAGTTCCAGTCATACAATACATCCATGTACACCTACTAGCCCAAAAAATGGAACATTACAGCCACATCCACCTCCTCCTCCAAAGAGATATCCTAGCTCCAAGCAGTGGACAAGCCAAGGCATGTTACAAGCTCTCTCCAAGATAGTCTTATCAGAAGCTTGGCTAACCAAAAGCCTATACAATGAGTTATGAGGGACTATTTATAGCAAAGGGTGGGGTGGCCCTTGACATTCCCCTTTGTGACCATTCAACTACCCTCATGACTCTTCACCTACTCTAAGACTATTACATTCACTATTGACACTTGACTTACACTTGACATGACTTAACATTACAATGCACATGCACCCATCTGAACACAATGGCTTGAGCAAGATATGCTAGACACCACTCTAACTTAGACAACCATGGAAGTCCAAATCCTCAACATCCTCATGCTGATAAATAGTAACAAATTGATGCCAGGATCTGTAGTCCTTGATGGTGTCTATGTGTTCTGCGGTGACATGTGTCTAAAACCTAACTCTTGCCTCCATATCACCTGGGTACACTGCTTAGGCGCTTATGTCCAACTCATCTGAAATCATGCACATCATTATCTTCAATGTGGCTGGACCAACAACATACTTGTGCATGATGTCTGCACTGGTGGGAAACTTTGGGCTGGTGGGAATGCGTATTAACTCATCGAAGTACAAGTCAAACTCGAGTTGGACCTGTTTCTTTGTCTTCACCTGGGTGAGAGTCCCAATTGATGGGATCACATGTGCACGCACCACAACATCCATACTCTTGAATACTCATGCATGGGAACCCTATATGCTAGTGATGAACTATGGGATCTCTTCATAGTTATGGATCTGACTCTGGATATGTGCTTTTAGCTCGACTGCATTGACCCTCATCATATTAGGCAAGTGAGGTAGGGCTCCCTTCTACTTCATCCTCCATTTTTGCATGTCATCAACAACAGCATGTAATTTCATCAAGATACATGCTCTTCTAGCACATCACTGCTCCCATTCATTGAGATGGACGACTGCCTTATGCATGGTGCCCAACTTGGAGTACAATGCTCAGATAACTGTGTCAAGGGACAATACTTCATCTAGTATTACCTTCTTCAGCTCAGCTCAGGTGGACATTGTTACCAAGTCTTCTCCTTTCTTGGCCATTTGTAGTTCCTTTTCCATTCACTCATTATCAACTATTAGGAAGCAAACACTTGAGCTGGTGGCTTCAGCATACACTTTGGCTACATCAACCAAGGCAGCTTGATGTTTGTGCACATCAGTGACAATCACTCGTTCCTCAACTTGTGTAGGAGACGTATGATCCTCCAAAGTTGACACTTTGCGAGACTACACAACCCTATGTTGGGATTCCTTGAACGTGATGTTGTGCAATTCTTCTTTTGGTTGATCACCAAGGATCTCAATGCCTCCTTGGTCATTCGAGACTTGGTCATCATCTAGATGCATTGAAGTGGGTGAGTCAACCTCTTTGTTGTGAGGCATGGGGTTGGTGTGCTTTTCCAACTCCTGTTTCTCCATGTTTGCATCCAACTGTTGAAGTGCTCGTTCTATCTCATGAGTGAAGTCTTTCCCCTACGACGGTTCACCTTGTTCACTTGAGGCCAGTTGTTCAGATGAATCAACTACTTGTACGGGTGTTGCTTTGTCTATTTTCACATGTTGCGCCCCCTGATGTATCTTTTATTGCTGCACTTCCCTCTCTTGTTCACACAACTCTTGTTCCTTTCAAAGTTGCTCCCTCATCTCATGCAACTCCTTCTCTGCTTATTCCATTCTCTTCTTATCCATCTATATTCACACTATTCGCTTGTCACGATGCTACCTCTTTGCCTCTATAGCCATAACTGCATTCTCTACAAGTGGATTTGCTTGAAACTTTCAGCTTTGATCCTCCTCCATGTAATTGACAATCTTCCTCTTACCTTTGTCACGCACTGGTATGCTTGCCTCTGCTACCATTGCTGCTATTGCTACTGTTGGTGCTCTTCATGATGCTACTTCATGTTGTTTCGATAACCACTCCATAGTGAAGTCCACCGGTTCATTGGGTTTGGAGAAACTGTAGAAATATCACCATGGGTCCTTTTCAGCCCAATGACATGCCCCGTGGATCTAGTTGAACTGAACTCTCATGCAATGATTGTTAAGTTATGGTATGTGTAAAATTTTCTGTTTTCCCACCCCGGTTTTCAGTTTCTCCTTATTTCTCCCATGCAGTTAAATGCCCATTTCCATAACCATACATTTAACAACTGAAAAAAATAAATATTGCTGAAAACACAAATTCTGGAAATTTTTCAGAATGCTGGAAATTGCAGAATTAAAAAATCAGCAATCAAAAACAGCCATTAAAACACATTAAAACACTGATATTTTTGGTCAACTTGACCCTGGAAAAACCCCCTACAACTCTTGGGGAAAACCAGTTTGAGAGCTCTTCTTTATTTCTGGAAAATGCCTTTTACAGAGAGAAAATTTTTCAGCAAAAATCAGCAAAACATAAATTTTTCCAGCAAGCAAACTTATCTGTTTTTCAGCTAACAGACAATCTGGAAAATGGCTGAACGTGCTGTACGGACCGTATGGATGTATGGACTGTACGGACATACGAAATGTATGGATGGCCGTACGGACTTGTACGGACAGTCCTCGAAAAACGTGCAGAAAATTGCCTCCTCGATATTTGTGCTAAAAATCAAATTTTCCACTGTTTTGCTCACAAAATCTGCCTTTTTCTGCTTGTTCTTTGAGCTGTACGGATTTGCTGAAGTGCTACCTTGGTATGTGTGCCAAACTGCTGCCTCTTTCTCCTCCTTGTCCAGAAATCTCCTTTGCTCTCTTGCTCTCCTTCTCCCAATCTGCTCATGAAAGAATGAATGATCTTTTCCTCCTTTTCCTCCCTTAACCCAACCCTAAATGACTTTTGGGTGATCCCTAAATCCAATGGCTGAAATAGATTTAGATCAATGGCTGAGATTAAATGCTCATTTAAATCTCACTTTCTATTTTTTAATTCACCCCACTTTAATAAAGACCCACTTAGTCATTTATTTCCAAAGTCACTTTTCCTTTCTAATTTTTCATTGACTTTATAAAAGTCACTTTAAAATTAGACTTAGTAACTTTATCACTTAAAGTCACTTTCAAATTAGATTTAACTTTATAAAAAATTATAAAATTACTTTAGGAGAAAAATTAAATTCTTTTGGACACTTTTCCCTAGGCCAAAGATCAAAGCCTTAGGGAACCACCTGTCCTCCGGTACCAAATTTCAACACTCCCTCTTACTGAGGAAGGTGTTCGTCACCACACCCATCTTGTCTCTGAAGTAGACATGCTTGCCCCGTGGTAAGGCTTTGGTAAGAATATCTCCAACCTGCTCATTAGTGGAAATATACTCAAGCTTCACAGCTCCCTTCTGAACATAGTCTCTGATGAAATGATATCTGATCCCGATATGCTTTGACCTGTCATGAAATACTGGATTCTCCGTGAGTTTAATGCAACTCTGATTATCACAGTAAATCACTGAAGGTCTCAACGGCTGACCAAATAAGCCAAACAACATCTTGCGAAGCCAAATGGCCTCACAACTAGCTAGACTGGCTGCCATATACTCTGCTTCCGCTAAACTCAGTGCTACTGACTGCTGCTTCCGGCTGAACCATGACACTACTGCTGAACCCAACCCAAAACAACACCTTGAAGTGCTCTTCCTATCAGAAGCACAACCTGCCCAATCAGAATCAGTGTATCCTGCCAATCTCACTCCATCTCCCTGCCTGTAGTCCAGACCATAATCCACTGTCCCCTGCAAGTACCGCAAAATGTGTTTTGCAGCCACCCAGTGAACCTTCCTAGGTTCACACATAAACTGACTCATTGTGTTGACTGCAAAACAGATGTCTGGTCTAGTGTTGACCAAATACATCAAGGAACCAATCAGCTGCATGTACAATGTGGGATCCACCAACTCAGAATCAGAAGCATGAAGCTTCTTCCAGTTGATGATCATTGGTGTCGACATGGGTCTACAATCCTCCATGTGGAATCTGCTAAGGATGTCCACAATATACTTCCCCTGCCCCAGAAAGAAATGCCCCTCCTCCTGCCACACCTCCAAACCCAAAAAGTAATGCATCAAGCCGATGTCCTTCATCTCAAACTCCGCCGCAAGATCTCTCTTGCAGTGCTCTATGAGTCTCTCTGCACCTGTAATGATCAAGTCATCCACATACAGCACCAGAATGAGAGGCTCCTCCCCAATCACAATAAAGTAAAGGTTCGGATCTGCCTCACTCTTTGTGAAACCCATCCCCTGCAAGTATGCATCTATCCTGGAGTACCAAGCTCTGGGAGCTTGCTTCAGGCCATAAAGGGCCTTCTTCAATCTGCACACATGGGACTCCTTCCCATGCACCTCAAAGCCCTGTGGCTGCTCAATGTACACCTCCTCCTGTATGAAGCCATTGAGAAATGCGGTCTTCACATCCATCTGGTGGATCTTCCAACCCATCTCTGCTGCTATCGATATAATGGAGCGAATCGAAGTATATCGAGCCACGGGAGCGAAGGTCTCCTCATAATCAACTCCCTCTACCTGGGAGAACCCTCTAGCCACAAACCTCGCTTTGAATTTCTCAATGCTGCCATCTACAGCATGCTTTACCTTGTAAAGCCATCTGGAAGTAACCACAGATTTTCCCTCAGGCCTCCACACCACCTCCCAAACATCATTCTTCATGATAGAAGAATACTCCTCCTGCATGGCCTCTCTCCAGACCTGCTGGCTAGCTGCCTCCTCATAGCTAGAAGGCTCAGAGTCAAAGATGCTGGTAACCATCGCCATATAGCTACAAAACCTCTCAGGTGGTCTACTCTCTCTGACTGGCCTCTTCGGCTCAGCAACAGATGTGGCATCTCTCAAGGTGTCCTGAAGCCACTTGGGCTTCCTCTTCCCTGAGCATGCTTCTCCCATAGGAGAATGAAACTCCTCCTCCTCATCACCATCAGTAGCCTGAACTCCTGACTGTCTGTCTGCTATCCTCCTGCCTGCACCTGAACCTGTAGAAGCTGAGGTATTGTGTGAACTGTCCATCAGTGGACTCCCTAGTGAACTGCTCTGTGAACTGCTCGGAGCACCACCCCTCTGGCTCGGCGAGCCACTGCTCACTGATGGACCTGACATCCTCATAGATGTACCTCCGGATCCTCCTGATCCCTGCCCACTGGATCCCTGCGACTGACTCAACTGCTGCTGAGGGTCTGGCTGATCCAGATACTCTAACTCCCGTGACCTCCTAAAGGCCCTGTCCTCCTCGAACTTCACATCCCGTCTGACAACAACTCTCCTCTGTGCAGGAATGTAAATCCGAAAGGCCTTTGAGATCTCACTGTAGCCCACAAAGATACCCTTCTCTGCGGTGGGCTCTAGTTTGGTCCTCTTCTCCTTGGGTATATAGGAGTATGTAATGCATCCAAAGATATGAAGATGACCAAGATCAGGCTTCTTCCCAGAGAAAGCCTCCTCCGGAGTCATGTGCCCCAAGGCACGATGCGGACTCCTGTTCTGCAAGTAAACAGCTGTGTTGCAGGCCTCTGCCCACAAGAACAATGGCAACCCCTGATCATGTAACATGGCTTTGGCAGCCCCTATGATGGATCTGTTCTTCCTCTCCGCAACCCCATTTTGCTGGGGGTTGTAAGGAACAGTGAACTCCCTCCTAATGCCTGCCTCCGCACAATAGTCAACAAACTCTCCAAGGGTGTACTCTCCTCCATTGTCCGACCTCAGGGACTTGATCTTTCGCCCTGTCTGAGTCTCCACAAGAGCTTTGAACTCCTGAAACCGCTTGAAGACCTCACTCTTGGTCTTCAAGAAATAAATCCAGGTCCTCCTGGAGTGATCATCAATGAATAAGACATAGTACTCATATCCACTCAAGGAAACATGAGACATCCGACCGCTCACATCGGAATGAATCAAATCAAGTATCCCCGTCGCTCTGCTCTCACTACTGGGAAAAGGGGATTTGGCAAACTTGCCCATTGCACAACCTCTGCAAGTATCAAAGTGATCAGTACTGAAATCTGGCACACCTGTGGTGATCTCCCGCAATGTCCTCAAGGCTCCATGATACATGTGTCCCATCCTGCGGTACCAAATCTCACACAGCTCAGAACTGCTAGCTCTGCTGTCGGTACTACTGCTCAATGCCAAAAGGGCTGGAATGCAAACTTGTACACCTTTGCATGGCGTACACCTATCACTCTAGCTGAATCAGCTGGAGTGCCCCTGGGATACATCAACACCTGTCCTCCCCTGAACAGTACCTCATATCCTCTGTCCTCCAAAGCTGAGACGGATATGAGGTTCTTCCTCATCCCTGGCACATAAAGAACATCTGACACTTTCAAGGGAGGTCTGGACTCCCTTTGAAATGTCAGTGTACCCACCCCGACTGCTCTAACAACTCTGTCATCACCGAGTACTACCTCAATATCAGTGCCACTCTCTGAAAGCTTTGAGAAGTACTCCCGGACTCCTGTCATGTGACGTGAAGCCCCACTGTCCACATACCAGATACCTGTAGATGCTCCGCTAATCGAGGGAAAAGCATGCTCCCTCTGAACCTGTGTGGCAGGTGATCCTGCACTAGAGGACTCACATGTAGTGAACGCAAACTCCCGGTCAAAACGACCTGCAAAGTCCTCAATCTCAGCTGAAGCTGCCACATCCTGGTTCTTCCCCTTCTTCTTCTTCTTCTCTGGACACACAACTGCATAGTGTCCCATCTTCTGACAATTCCAACACTTCACTTTGGAATAGTCCTTCTGTGAGTTACCCTGTTTACCTTTACCTTTGCCTTTGCCTCCACCACCGCTTGTGGAAGCCTGCTTCTTCCCTTTGCCTTTCTTGCCTCTTGCCACCAGTGCTACGTCCACATCCTGCTCAACTGGCTTGGCTGCCCCAAGCTGTCCTTTCCTGATCTCCGTCTGAATACAATCATCCCAAAACCTCTCCCATGTGGGAAGGGTCTCACGTGCACAAACCCCATCAGCAAAGTTCAACCATGAACGGGGGAGGCCATTCACTGCAATACGCACCAACTCAATGGATGGAATGGCCTCTCCAATCGCTGCCAACTCATCTCTCACATTGGTAATCTTTGTGAGATATCCAGCTGCACTATCATTCCCCATCTTAATGTTCTTCAGCTTCTCCTTCAGGACCATCTTCCGGTTCTCATTGGTACTCTGGTAGAGATTGGACAATGCTGTCCACATCTCATGGGCATTGCTCTTTCCTCTCACATGAGGAATGCAATGGTCTTTGATTCCGTCTAGAATCAGCCTCTTACCCTTGTTGTTCTTTCTATTATAAGCTGCCAACTGAGTAGCATCAGTAGGCACAACAACAGGGTGCTGTGCTGTATGCACCATGATATCCCAAACTTCTGCCTCCTCAAAGATACTCTGCATTCTCTCCTTCCAAACGCTGTAATTTGTATGCCCATCCAACCTATCCTCCACCCTCAATCCCAATGACATCTTGCTGTCCTAAAACTGAAAAATAGCACTGCTGTGGTAAAGATAAAACTGTTGTTTATGAAAAATCAGCGTGCTGGAATTTTCTGAGTGAAAAAAATCAGCAGCTGTATTTTTTTCTTTTGCTGTCCCAAACTGCCCTTCAGCACTCAAGCTCTGATACCATGTAAAATTTTCTGTTTTCCCACCCCGGTTTTCAGTTTCTCCTTATTTCTCCCATGTAGTTAAATGCCCATTCCCATAACCATACATTTAACAGACTGAAAAAAATAAATATTGCTGAAAACACAAATTCTGGAAATTTTTCAGAATGCTGGAAATTGCAGAATTAAAAAATCAGCAATCAAAAACAGCCATTAAAAAACATTAAAACACTGATATTTTTGGTCAACTTGACCCTGGAAAAACCCCCTACAACTCTGGGGAAAACCAGTTTGAGAGCTCTTCTTTATTTCTGGAAAATGCCTTTTACAGAGAGAAAATTTTTCAGCAAAAATCAGCAAAACAGAAATTTTTCCAGCAAGCAAACTTATTTGTTTTTCAGCTAACAGACAATCTGGAAAATGGTTGAACGTGCTGTACGGACCGTACGAATGTACGAATTGTACGGATGTACGGACTGTACGGACGGCGACCGTACGGACTTGTACGGACAGTCCTCGAAAAACGTGTATAAAATCGCCTCCTCGATATTCGTGCTGAAAATCAATTTTTCCACTGTTTTGCTCACAAAAACTGCCTTTTTCTGCTTGTTCTTTGAGTTGTACGGATTTGCTGAAGCACTACCTTGGTATGTGTGCCAAACTGCTACCTCTTTCTCCTCCTTGTCCAGAAATCTCCTTTGCTCTCTTGCTCTCCTTCTCCCAATCTGCTCATGAAAGAATGAATGATCTTTTCCTCCTTTTCCTCCCTTAACCCAACCCTAATGACTTTTGGGTGATCCCAAAAT